>OY986435.1:287501906-288926557 GCA_963920525.1 Dichetophora obliterata
TATTATTATTATTATTATTATTATTGTTATTATTATTATTATTATTATTATTATTATTATTATTATTATTATTATTATTATTATTATTATTATTATTATTATTATTATTATTATTATTATTATTATTATTATTATTATTATTATTATTATTATTATTATTATTATTATTATTATTATTATTATTATTATTATTATTATTATTATTATTATTATTATTATTATTATTATTATTATTATTATTATTATTATTATTATTATTATTATTATTATTATTATTATTATTATTATTATTATTATTATTATTATTATTATATTATTATTATTATTATTATTATTATTATTATTATTATTATTATTATTATTATTATTATTATTATTATTATTATTATTATTATTATTATATTATTATTATTATTATTATTATTATTATTATTATTATTATTATTATTATTATTATTATTATTATTATTATTATTATTATTATTATTATTATTATTATTATTATTATTATTATTATTATTATTATTATTATTATTATTATTATTATTATTATTATTATTATTATTATTATTATTATTATTATTATTATTTTTATTATTATTATTATTATTATTATTATTATTATTATTATTATTATTATTATTATTATTATTATTATTATTATTATTATTATTATTATTATTATTATTATTATTATTATTATTATTATTATTATTATTATTATTATTTTTATTATTATTATTATTATTATTATTATTATTATTATTATTATTATTATTATTATTATTATTATTATTATTATTTTTATTATTATTATTATTATTATTACTATTATTATTATTATTATTATTATTATTATTATTATTATTATTATTATTATTATTATTATTATTATTATTATTATTATTATTATTATTATTATTATTATTATTATTATTATTATTATTATTATTATTATTATTATTATTATTATTATTATTATTATTATTATTATTATTATTATTATTATTATTATTATTATTATTATTATTATTATTATTATTATTATTATTATTATTATTATTATTATTATTATTATTATTATTTTTATTATTATATTATTTATAAACAAAAAGCATCAGTACAGTAAGAACTAAGTTCTTTTATAGCACAACATATATACATTCAATATAAGTAATAAGTATAATAACAACTGTATCATAATAAAGTATCATGTTTGCTAATGCAAAATTCCGGTTAATTTTAAGGGACAACAACTTCAATATTTTCATGATTGTTGTAATTATCCGACACTTTGTGTTTTCGTCAAAGCACATTTGATATATAGCATTAATGTTGTTATGTGTATTATTTCAACACAATCACAACAGTGAGAAGGGCTCAGTTGGCTAGAGCTTTCGATTTTATAAATGTTTTTTGGAATATTGAGTAGTGGGCTCAAATCCCATCAGAGACATTATTTTTTTTTTCCTAATGGCTTTTAGTTTTGTTTTGGGTTCTTTTTTAGTTTGTTTTTTTTTAGTGATTTCGTTCTGTTTTTTGCATTTATTGCTTATAATAAAAAAGCGAACGCGTTAATTTTTTTACTCTGTGCTCGTACGTTTATTCAAAATGAAGCAAATTAAGCGACTATTAGTTAACAGCTGCAATGGTCGAATGGATAAGAATATGCACTTACACTCACGTGGCCGAGGTTCAAGTCTCCGGATAATGGTAATTTTTCAACTGCCGGCAACATTACTTGGAAATTCAGCAAGCATGCTCGCCTCCATGCCCGCTTATATCTTTTCTCTTTAGGCATCTCCTAGTATGGCATGTCTGCCAAATGACGTGCCGTAGCAGCAATGCAGCAAGCATCTCATGGTATGAATGCAGCACTAATGCCGAGAGATGCCTTCAGCATTGCTGCTAGGGAAGTTCATTTGGCAGACACTTATATTTTCTGCATTCATATCATGAGATGCATGCTGCATTGCTGCTTCGGCAGTTCATTTTGCAGACATGCCGTTCTAGGACATGCCTATACAAAAAAAGATATAAGCGGGTATGGAGGCGAGCATGTCTCCTGCCCTTCCGAGGCATGTTGCCGGCAGACATACAGCTTTCCTTTCCAACTGGGATAGCCAGGAAAACAGGTTCCTTTTCCAACTGGGATAGCCTAAGGCACACACACAAACGCAGTGCTTATTGTAGTGTAGTGATTTTGACATGTTCGCAATACAAACGAGCTCATGTCTGTTGGTGCTCTGATCTGATTTCAAAAGCTTCATTACAATTAAGTTTTTAGTAGTTCTAACTCTAAATTTCTAGGACCAACAACATCAACAATAAAAGTGACAAAAGTTTTTTAGAACAATGGTGCAATGCAAAAAAAAACCAAAATTAGCTCAAGGGCATTGAGCAAAAAAAAAACCAAAAAATAAATCTCAGTGTAATAAAAACAGACCGTGTGTAGTGAAAAGAAATTTTGTTTACATATGGTTTGCTATGCCAAGGTAGCGGAGAAAGGCAAACAACTGCACATATTGAATAAGAAAATACAAACATTTTAATCATTTAAAATAAAAATTGGGTTTGAAAATAAGCAAATTAGTTGTCATTACAGTCTTGAAAGTTTTTACTACTGAAACAATCGGAGGAGAATGAAGAAGTTGTTTGAAAACTTGAAATAGCAAAGAATTTTGCATCCTTTCTATCCGATTATGTAATTTTAGCTTATTTCATTATTTACCCTTTACAACAGCTAGCTAATAAATTACATAGCAACACAAAAAAATGTTTGTTTGGACTCGGTGATCAGGCCATAGTTACTTTACCCTCGGCAGCAGAAGTCCGCATACCAACAAGTCACAATAGATAGTTTTATAATATATGTATGTAAAATAAAATTTCAATGAATGAAGTGTCATATGAAATTCAGATCAATCTGTGGCTTCCTCGATTTGGAAAGCTTTAAATGCATTACTGTTATAGCTTATGAAATATCAAAAGATATTTAGTAAAAGTGTCATCTGAAGTGTAGCAAAAGTATGCATACAAAAATTACACTGGCTTACAGCCAGAATGTACAATGAATGGCACTAACTATTTCCAATGTAACATTGGTCGGTGCTTAAGAAAACGTCATAGTTTTTTGTTTTTGTTACTCAGTATTCGAGATATTGCCCACTGTTTTCTTACAAAAAATACACACTTTCGATAGTATCGTTAGTATAGACGTAGAATTCCTTTTTATACAGCAATAGAAAAAAGTTCTGGTTTTTTATTTATATTTTTCAAAACTATTATAAACCATTTAATCTTCTAAATAAAATTATTAAAAAACAAATTTGTTGTTGTTGTCCTTCTTCAAACTTACCTGATCCAAAAAGATCATAATTAAATTCATGTAAAAATTTGTTTTGTTTTATAAAAAGTTTTCGTTTGATATTTTTGGTGATGAATTTCTTGTTCTTGTTCACTTGTTTTGTTGGTTAAAACTAAATGTAATTCAAAGTTATGTTTAGTTAATGGAAATGAATATGGGTAAATTTGAATTATTTATTTTTCCTGTATTAAAGAGCATATAAATATATGTATATTTTAAAAATAATTTAAAATTAAAATTTTAGTAAACAAAATAAATTTTTAATATGGAAAAATATAATGCATAATATAAATAATTCGAATTTATTATGGTATTTAAAAAATAAATGGAGTTTTTAAAGCACAACGCATGCGAAAAATCGCGTAGTAGTATACATACATACATACTGCCTTTGTAGCTACACGCATCTGTATTCTCTATGTTATTTATATTGCTGAAAATAAACATTGCCTGCATTCGGCGGGTTCGGCTAGAATGCGGCCATTGGTTTTATTCGTACTCTAACTCATGGCAGAATAACCAGTTTGGGCCGACTTGGAGAGGAATGAAGTAGAAAGCATAGAAGAGCGAGTTACTTGTC
The DNA here is from genome assembly GCA_963920525.1 of Dichetophora obliterata. Classification (NCBI taxonomy): domain Eukaryota; kingdom Metazoa; phylum Arthropoda; class Insecta; order Diptera; family Sciomyzidae; genus Dichetophora; species Dichetophora obliterata. The sequence continues at coordinate 287,505,854 of OY986435.1, forward strand.
AAAAGCAGCTGTTCATCATGAAACAAAGATATACAGATAGCTTACTCCGTGCGCAAAAAATGAAATCTTCTGCGCACTACGTCACTCGAGCTTGTCAGCTGTAACACGTGGTGCATACATACAAAAGAAAATGTGAAAAAGCAAAAAGTAAACACAAGCAGCACAATTGCAAGCATTTAAAAAATATTGCATTCATTTAAATTAATTTCTAATATTGTGCACTTATAATACACGTAAATTATAATTTTCAATTATATTTTATGTAATTAAAATTAGTACTAAAGTTATAGATGCTTTTGATGAGAATAACAATGATTTTAATTCGGGCCATAAAATGAATTTACATTTTTTCAACAAACGAGAAGAACAAGAAAATGAAAACAAAGAAGCAATCAAAGTGCTGTCAAACACATCAAGTAACGTAGTTTTTTTTTTGTGTAGGAGAACAAATGGGAGAAAACACCCCTATTATACATGCATTTCTTTTCAATAATAGTACTGAAAAATAAATTTGCCTAAATTTATTTATAAATATATTTAAAATGTAATTTATTTTATTTCAATAAACCAAGTTTCAATAAGAAAATGTCGATATTTCTTCATCGCTATAAATAAATTATCCCCTTTAAATATATTGTGACTACGTTTTTATTTAGCCACTTTGACAAGCTCGAACTACGTCACAACAAAGATGGCGGACATGCGCAATACTTTATCTGTAGTTCTTTGTATCATGGCTGTTCATGTCGAGTAAAAATTAAGAACATCTAAAAATATTTCAGCTAACTGCACCATCAACAATTACAAATCGAAAACAACGACGCACAGAGAATAGCAAGATCACAACGGTTGAGCAGCGTTAGAAGGGATGAACCGAATCGTCCACAGAAAATAAACATAACTTTGCTTACTATGTCCACCTTTTCTCTCGTCACACACGAAAATTCTCGAGCTTGCGGCCAAGGTTCATTTATAAGGTTGTGGCACTTGAGAGAAATGCACTATTTTTCCCGCCTTTGTTCGAACTATCACTGTGCTTTTCCTTGTTCTAACAGTCCACCCTAAACAAGTGCGCGTGCTTGGTTTAATTGTCAAAATCGGCTCATGCACAATTATTTTGTATGAAGCCTACCGAAACACGCACCGGACTACCGCAACATGAATCGAATTTCCAATTTTGACAGTGCGTACGGATGTGAAGTTGGCTGCATAAAACCAAAGTATTAGAACAAAGAGCTGTCAGCTGCTTTTAACTAACTAATCTCAATTGCAAATGGAAGTATTTCCAATATTAATAGATTTTTACACAATTCTAAAAGTTTCTTTAAGATTTTCAAACCATCAGACTGAGCTGGTTCGAGAGCAGCAGTTCTTTCCGCAGCGCACTTGTTTAAGTTAAGCGTAAAATAAAATTGCGTGGCGTTTGGGTACGCAGCGCAACGCGCACTTGTTTAGGGTGCACTGTAAGCATTCATTTTCTTCATTTCTTTTCATCCATTCTGACAGTTCGACCGAGCTCGTTCTCAAGTGCTACAACCTTATAAATGAGCCTTGCTTGCGGCGAAAGCAATTATTGCTCCGAGAGCAACAATACCACCAAAACAACAATATCAGCAGCTAGTAGCAACGTTGTCAGTTATATTGGAAAAATCACATTCGTGGTAATTTTTAATTGCCCTTAGGAATTTTTGTTTTTGGGATTCCTTATTAAACTTTTTAATTCAGCGTGGTATTTTTTAATTGGAGTGCGGGTTCAGTGGGGGAATTTTTTAAATATCCGTACGAGTTTGGTAATATTCTTAAAACATTTTTTTTTTCTTTTTTGGTAAGCAAAATTTCTTTGTAATATTCCTAAATGTTGTTCAAATTGTTTGTGCATATGGGACTTATTGTGGTATTTTTAAAACGCGTGGTATTTTTGTGGTCATTTTTAGTTATCGTGGAATTTTTTTTGATATATTTTTATTGCGGTAGAAACTTTTTTGTTTATCTTTACCATGGTAATTTTTGTTGTATTTAATTTATTTTACTGTGAAAAAAGTAACTTTTTGTCGGAATTGTTTTAAATTTTAACTGGCAGCCTTGGCTAGTAGTAGTTCATTTTTTTGTTGCCACATACTGGCTCTCTAGGTGCCATGAATGTCACTGTTCCAGCTAAATGGTACTTAAAACGGCAGTGTCTGATTTGTTGGTATGAAAACAACATGTTTTTTTACCTTTAAACCGTTCTCTTTATAATTGTAATGTCCTTTTTTTATACTTATCAAGAATCGAATTGAAATTTATGTCATATTCGCTTGATGCGTCGTTTGTTCTTGTCTTTCTTTCCTCTCTTTTTCACCTGTTCGACAAAAAACTCTTAAATATGCATTGAATCTTGTATTGAAATCATGGTAGTACAGTTGAGTTGCCGTTTATTGATTAGTTTATTGTTGCAACTTAATAAAAACTATTTTAAAAAAAGATTACAATTGTTTAACAACAAATAAAATTAATATACAACTTAAAGTTTTCTATATGACCTTGTTACTTATTATGTTGATTTGCTATTATTTAAATACAAATTCTAAATGTTTAATTTTAAATACAAATTCTAGTTGTTTGATAGCTCTAGGTCAGGTTTTAACAATTAATTGCTCTAACTAGTTAGTCAATCAGCTAACTAATTAATCAGCAAGTGATGTTTTCCTTTTCATATTGAAAATGTTGATTCTTTGGAAAAATTCGTTAGAGCAATTAATTGTTCTAACCTGACCTAACGCTCAATAAACGATTTTAAAGTATCAAACAACTAGAATTTGTATTTAAAATCAAGAATGATTGAAACTATCAAACATAAGAAAATCAACATTAATATACATACAACTTAATAAAAGGTACGCTTATATGAAACACACAACGAATAGTTTGCTGACAACGAAACGGTCCGCTTCAGTGTGCTTTTAAAAGTGCACACCGTTCTCAACAGAACCGATTGGTTATCTGGGAAACGAAATAAAATTAAAGCAACTGATGTGTATTTATATATGTATATTTTACATACATATTAATAAAAACAATAACAACAAGAACAAAAGCAGCACAGCAAGGAACGACATGATTACGAACAAAACGAACACACAAAAACAACCATAAAAACTGCATAAGCAGCTACTGAAGCAGCTTGTGCATTTCTCATACGAATATATGAATTCGTTTTTCTTCTTAGATTTTGCTATTTTATATGCTTTTAACTAGTGATGTTTTGGCATTTTTTTTTCTTTGTTCGATGAATGTTAAAGGCTGTAGGTATACCCCGTTTGGTATGGTATGTGGCGGCCGTAGCCGAGTGGGTAGAGAGCGTGGCCCCTAAGCTAATGAACTGCGGTAGCCCGGGTTCAATTCCAGCTCAGACAGAAAGTTTTTTCAATTGAATTAATATTTCTATTCGGTCGTTACCTCTCTCCAGACAATGGCAAACCTCAGAGCGTAAAAATTGCCATGTAAAGCTTCTTGAGAACATAAGCCGTTCGGAGTCGGCATAAAACACGTAGGTCCAGTTCTCGATCATTTGTGATCAAACATTTAATAACACGCACAACACAATTGATCAATAGAAGCTAGGTCAAAGTCCTTCCAAGGGCTGAAATGGCCAGTTTATTTTTATATTTTTTTTTAAGGTATACCCCAAAGTGTCAAATATGTCATTTTGAAAAATTTGTGAAATGACCCCCATAACTAAAATATACTTATACTTATCTATCTATACAATAATAGATTAAGAATATTTGTTACTAACTTCATCTCATATCTCATATTTCAAAGTATTTTTCAATTGAATATAATAAAACAGTTTTCTATAAAATTAATATGCAAATCTAATGTTGATCACAGAAAGTTTTCTCTTATGGGTAGAAACTGCACACCTCAATGGAACTCTCAAGTTTAAAAATAAAAAAAATTAATTTTTTTTTCGCTAATACATGAAATAAATATTATATTTTTATTAGCATTATAGTTAAGATGCATTTTACTTATTTTTCAACTTAACAAATACTTACAAACTTAACAGTCTCTTATTGTCATCGAAAATTTTAACGTGACTTCTCAAACAATTTTTTCCACATCAATTATGTCTGTCAATATTTAGATTGCTTAGTTGCCACATCGCATTCGTGCTGTGATTGAGTTGCAATTCGTTGTTGTGAAAATAAAGAAAGAATTTTATGATGTTGTATGTACTTCATGTGGTTGCTGCTGCTGTTATTATTTGCTAATAATAATGTCAACTTCGTTGCCGCCGTTAGTGTTGCTATTGTTGTTGTAGTCGATGTTAAAGTTGTGGTCGTTGATGTAACGCTACTTGAATAACATGCTGACAAATATGAGGCATACTTTAGGGAGCTTCGAAAATGTGTCAATACAAAGTAGTTTTAATGTTGGCGTTATATATAAGTACTAGGGACTCGAATCCTGGAAGCTTTTCTCGATCCCGGGATTATCGGGATTGAAAATCTCAAAACCCCGTAGTATTGATCTCAAATCAATATTCGGATTTCAATCCGGGATCCCGGGATTGACTTCCCTAAAAAGTACATACTAGGGAAGTCAATCCCGGATGATTTCAGCTCTTTTAAAAACCGGAATGTTCCTTTTGTGATCCAAGGATTAAAATATGATATTTTAATAACATACAAATAATGGGAACGACGAATCAACGAAACAAATAATGGATTTGTTTCGAATAGAATGAGAAACTAGTTAGTCTTTCACATTAAAAAAAATCCTTATCGCTTTATTATGAACCACGAGAAACGACAAGCAACGACAAGCAAGACAAGAGAAACAATACCTTTTTCTATTCATAATTCTATTGTTTCTCGTGCCTTGCGTGTCGTTGGTGTGCTTTTTCGTGATACGTTATACAGCGGAAAGTATCCTGCATTGCAAAAGATCCACCGCCAGCAAAGGGCAGTGTCTGATTGCTATCCGAGTGAGTAGAATTTTGCGCAAACAATCTAGCCAATAAGTTCGCTTTATCAGCCGGGTCAGTGAAAATTTGGTCATCTTTTAAAAGAGTTGAAATCGATAACGATGTCTGATTCTACACTTTTTTAACAAATTACCAAAAATTTTTGCTCCCTTTGGGGCAAAAAAGAACCTGTTCTTGAATGCGAGCTTCGAACAGAAAATTTTTGCGTTTTAAAATTGCATTACAGCGATTCCTTGCCTCCATGCGAAGTCTCTTAGTATCAGTATTCTTGTTAGAACGCCAATTCTGAAAGGCTTCCTCTTTGGACCAGACTGCAATCTTGCATGTCTCATTAAACCATAAGTGATCTTTTCGTTTAACGCTTCTCATCTTATTGGGACTGAAAGACCGCATACCCAATAAAATAATTTATTGTACCATTCACATTTCTATCAGCGAAATATAACTTCCTATTGAAATTGCGGTAAAAATTATTTAACGCAGTCCAATTTGCCTTTCAATAAAACCATGCAGTCCTATTCGGGGCTGTAGGCCAATATGGAATAACAGCTTAGATGGTACAATGGTTCGAGTTACCAAGAGGTGCGTTGACACTCACTTCATATTTTTCATGATGCGTAGCCAGAAACAGGTCAGTGATATTATGGCTATGCATATCACTTTGAGGGAAAAAAAACTAGTTTAAAAAATTGGTTCGATTCAGCAAATAACTCAATATATTGCTAAACAGGAGTCAATGTGCTCAAGTGACGTAACTAAGCCATGTTGTGGACATTGAAATCGCCTGGTACAACGATCTAACTATCAGGAAACAACCTCAAAATATGCGTACTCTAATTAGAGAGAGAGAGAGTCTAGTTTGTTAAAAGTGGGCGCTCTTCCTAGATTCGGACTTCTATTAATAAAACAGAAATGCAGAAGGTGCGAGCGAATCTCGAACCTAACCCACATTGAACTAAACTCTGGATCAGTCACGCTCAAACTTCTCACACACTGGTACGCTACATCTGATCGTACAAAAAGGGCAATGCCCCTATGCAAAGAAAAAAATGGCCCTAAGCGATACCCAGGTGTATGAAAATCCAATGGATCTGCATTCTCGGCCACCTGGGTTTAGCCTAGTGTGATTATTTGAGGCCTATGTAAAGTACAATGTACATAGACCGAGAAAAAAATGCTCTCAGTCCACGAATAGCACAATTTTCCGCACCATGCAAATATCAAACAAATATTGGCATATGGGGTAATTAATTAAGGCTGGAAGAAGATTGCACAATATGAGCATTAACAAAAATACTGAAGCAAGTGTTATGCCTTTGTCTCAGCACAATCAGCCCACTGTGTAACCTTACTTACAGACGTAACTAATTGGAGAGGATAGTGGAGTTGACGAAAACGAAAACAACAAAAATTCCTTCCAACCAACAACACAGCGAGAAAAGCATAACCATAGTAGAACTAGACAATATGTTCTCTTACTTAGTGACCATAACTGTCAAACTCAGCCATTTTGGTATTTTTGTCAATTTTTGCTTACATATTGCATTCTCATTGGTTGTAGATTTTGTGTGAAATGTCAACTTCGTTTTGACAGTTTCGGTCACCGGCTCTCCGCCCTAACACTATCTTGTCAAATTTTGCCATAAGTATAACAAAGCCGCTCGCTTGGTTAGCACAAAATACATCAATGCTGTAGCTCGCGGCTCTCTCCAAAACTGGTTTTGCTGTCCTTGGTGATGGTTGGTTGTTTTTGTTGATGATTTTTTTTTTGTGATTTATTCATTCTTAATTCTACACTTGTCTGTTTGTTTTTTTCGTCAATATTTATTTTGTTATTTTAGCACAACATTTAACTTTTTGATTTAACAATTTTGTACATTAAAATAAACAAAAAAACATATAACATAAGTCTAGGTATATTATAAAACAAAATAACACAATTAATATATCTAATTACAATATATGACTGAGGCGAACCGACGCACATCAACACTTAACGAATTCACGAACGCAACTCCCAAATTTAGGGAGAAGTTGCCCTCTGCTATCCACCTGGCTACACCCCTGCACATAAGTATATATGCAAAATATAATAGTAGGCAATTAGTCTTTTTTTATGAAATTTTTAATGGTTTCTTCATATTTATTATTAAAAAGTATATATATTACCCTTATTAAATTTATGTATTTATTTCAATATATTTGTGCAAATTTATTTTCATATTTTACTTTTTTTAACGCCTACAAATAAATTTATAAGAACATTTAAAAAAAAAGCAAATACATACAAATATTCATCGAGGTTTCTAGTTAATTTAATTCTCATAACATTTCATTTGGGAATCCTGTTATTTCGTTATTTAAAATTTTTAATCCCAATAATTGTGGGATTGTGAGAATCTGCCGCGACTGAACTCCCTAATACATACACACATATTCAGAAGTATGTGTGTGTGTGTGTGTTTTTGCACTATGCAATATTGTGTGTGTCACTGCATAATATGAATACCTACAGGCTCCTGTGTTCTCTGAAAGTGGTATTTAGCTTTCAAGCTTCACATGCAAATTAGATGCATCGCTACTATGTTACGCTATCGTGTGTCGATAACTCTTATGTTGTTCTTGTGGTTGCTTTTCATTTAATTATCTAAGCAGTAGATGCTATCACTGCGGCCATTGTTTTCAACGAGCTTACGTTACAAGTTTCATCATTAGTTTAATAAGTTGGAAAATCTGATATCTTGTAATTAAATTTGATTAAAGCTTTCATCTTTCACCAACCATTTAACCTTACACCATTCATTGCAACAGTTTTGCGCCGTGACTCATGACAACATTAGTAAGTGCTGCTTTTTTCCTATTCTTTTTATAAGCGTTAAGTTAAGGTTTTAGAGATAAAACTAAGCAGATGTTAAAAGAATTTCCATATTAACTTGATTATGAAACCCAAGTAGATATGTATACTGAGGCAAGCGTTAATAGTGGTATATGGAATATCAGAATTATACCACTCAGAACAAAATCGCTATCAAAACTTAATGGTTAAATAGAGGATTATTTTGGAAATGCGAAGGAGATTTCTTGAATGAACTTTCTGATCAAAATTAAAGTTGATTAATGAAGTGGAAATCTAAAATACGAGAAAATCACTCCACCTCATATTAACGCTAGATGATTCCGCCAACTTATTGCAATTTTTTTATCTATTAAAAATTCCGACCATTCTGAAATCGGTTTTATCGCTTAAAAATATTAATAGAGATAAATTAGAGGGAACAACGGTTTTTGTTCAAATAAAATTGTGAGATCGTGGAATACACGTTAGAGTATGGTTGATCGCGGTAGCCCGGGTTCAATTTTCATCTGACAGAATGATTTTTCAATTAAATTATGAAATATCTATGTTTGCCCGTCAACTCTTTGCAGACAATGGCAAGCCTTATAGAGTAAAACCTGCCCTGCAAAGCTTCTGAGAAGACAAACCGTTCGGAGTCGGCATAAAACTCGTAGGTCCAGTTCTAGAGCATTAAATAACATTAACGTCACAATTGATCAATATAAGCTCGGTCAAAATTTTTTTCAAGGTAAGACATAAGGTTTTTGTTGAAATGATTTTTATTACAAAAATGGAACAAATTTTGCTGCCTTAAAAAGTATTTTTCAAATTTGTACTGTTTTATAAATTCTGTTTTAGCTACACAAGCTTTCTTTCCATATAAAAGGATCTGATAACATTTGAAATAATATATAAAAGCAAAGTAAATTTCTAAAATTCAGATTCTATGGTATAGTTATTGTGTGACCAAACCAATTGCATTATAAATCGCTTGTTCAATTTTTAGAGTCAAGACAATAATGTGGATTATAGCTTCTGATTGTGTATTGAATTGAATACCTGTATACAGGGTGTCTGGGTATACACGGAGATGCTAATCCGCTGAGGGGTGATTCCTTGGCTTATTTTGATCAAAAAATTGTATACATAGAAAGCTGGGGGTCTATTCTCAACATCCACTGAGATACAGGGTGTTTAAAAAACGTGTTTGATAATATGATAATATTAATAATATAATGTAATATTAAATATAATGTAATAATAATAATATAATGTAATATTAAATATTAATATTAATTAATTCAATTGTTTATTATTTATTATTTATAAATCATAGAAAATGTGTTTTTTCATAAATTTGTACATAAAGATTTATTAATAAAAAAAAGGACATAGCCTATTTTGGGTAAAAACTAATAAGGAATTCTTTTTGACTGAATCGAAGGTAAAATATATATTTACTGCCGTATTTTGAATAATTTGATGATGTCTTTTTTATTGGTTGCAGTTTTTGTCCAAATATTTAACATTATAAACTCACAGTCCTTTTTATTTATTAAAGCTTTCGTGTACAACATCAAGTTCAAACGTTATTTTTTTTTTAATATTATGATTACGTCATTTTGTATTTTCAGCAAGGGCCGTAACGGTTATGATTTTTTTCAAAAAGTAATGATCACACTGCCAATGACTTGGTTCATTGCAAGAACTTCAATGCCATTAAAAATAGACGTGGTGTAGCTGCTGTTGTTACTGGTTCTACACCAAAACTTAGCACCAATCAACATTCCGTTCCAGCTTCACAGCTGCCATTCTAAATAGGACTCTTGAGGATATTTACACTCCAGCTAATAATCCATATCTTGATGGCAAAAAATTAATAAATGTTAATGGAATGAATAATATTCAGAACAAAGTTGGTAATTCGTACAGCAATATTTCTGATACCGGCATTGATATTAATAACAAATTGAAATTGCGCAGAGTTTTTGAGCAATTGTGTGGCATTGTTGAACAATTGATTTGACAATTGTTTTATAAAACTAGTTAATTGAATTATTGAGTTAATTGAATTATTACATTATATAATTTTTTAATATTTTACTTTAAACTATAAGTTATTTCTGTTTCACAGCATCGTATTTACTTGGGTTTTTTATTCGATCTTTGCCTTAAATTATATTTCATTTTTATTTTAAGTCATTTTGAAAAGATTTCATTCGTTGGCAATGATAACGTTCTCTCTTGTTTACCACTTGGCATATTATTTTTGTTATTTTAGTTTTAAGTTTTTGATCTCAATAAAAACTATTAAAAAAAAATAAAAAAAATAAATAAATATTAAAAAAGACCAAGGTTCATTTATAAGGTTATGGCTCTTGAGAGAAATGCACTCTTTTCCCGCCTTTGCTTGAACTGTCACTGTGGTTTTCTTTGTTCTTTGCATTCATTTTCTTGATTTATTTTCATTCATTCTGACAGTTCGACCGAGTTCGACCGACAGTACAAGTCGCACAATTTTATAAATGAACCTTGGAAAAGACATATAATTCGCTCTCACACCATACAAAACTCTAAAAAATATATTTACAAATACAAAAATACGCATAGAAAAAGAACAGCAGCAAGACGTTGTACATGAGATTGGATGTAATGGAAAAGAAGGAGTGGACTGTAAACTAATCCAAGAATGATAGAAACAAGATTACGTCATCGACGTCACTGAAGCCAATTGAATGTTGCCATCTCTAAGTTTTTCCTTATTAGCTGTCTCTTTTTAGCCTATAGGAATAGTTGGCTCCAATAACGTCATCAAGCGGTAAAACAAGTGAATGTCGTAATCTTGTTTCTATCATTCTTGTACTAATCTACATAGGCACCACGAAGAGAGCGTCAGGCGTTAGACTCAGCGTTGCCGTTTGACTACAATTGTAGCCAATGGCTGCATTTAAAATGAAAAGCTACAATGCTACGATGCTTCTTAAATGGCTACATTTTCATAGTTTCAATAATTTTTTTGTATTTTCAATAGAAAAAATTGAAAAAGGAACACTTTTATGTAAAAACACAGAAATAAGATTGTGTTCATGCCTTTATTGCATTGTATTTAACTTTTAACGCATATATCAATTGGCAGTTAACAAATTTTACATTTTTTTTTTTCATATGTCAAAACTATCAATATGATTATGTGGGACGCTTGAAGCACTTATTCGCTGCTGTAAAATGGAAAAATAAATTAATTGATGTATAATGTTAAATCAACAGGCTTAAATAAATTGTTTTTAATTTAAAGAGCAAATCAAATTAAGAATTGTTTTCACTAGAAAATACTTGAAAATTTTAAAAATAATAACTACAATCGAAGTTTTATCATACAATGCCAATTAAATTTTGGATTTAATTTTGCATTTTGAAAACTTATGTAATGTTGATTGTGATAATATCGTCACTCAATGGACTTTATTAAAATTAAGTAAACAACTTAAATTGTGATATCGATATCGATTCCTTATTGGAAAAAGTATCTTTCATTAAAAAAGAACAAGGCGAGCAAATGTTCCCAGATCTTACAAGTTTCGTATTTAATTTACTATATTTGCCTCATTGTTCTGCAGCCGCAGAAATGCAGTTTTTGTCCTTTCCACACTTAGAGAAAAAACATATATAAGAAATAAATTGGAAGAAATAAATCAAAACTTGTAAGGAATTAGGAAAAAAAATTTTATGGACGCCCAAGAAAGAATTTATGTAAAAAGAACTGAAATTTAATTTTTTGTTGTTAAATATTTTTATGTTGCAGGCTGTAGTTCCACTGTCATATTATCGTAACCTCATTGGGGTATTGAAATACTCAATGAGATATAACAAAATATTTATTTAATGAATTAACTTTTTGATAAAAACAAATGCTATTAAATAGCTGCCTTCAATTACACAGTGCGACAAAATTTACTTTAAATATTAAAAAATAGCGTACATTTATTTTACGAGTGAATTGAGTGTTCGTTATTCAAAATAGACCAAAAGTTGACAAAGTTATGAAACTTTTTTAAAAGCAGGGACCGAGAATAACTGTTATTTTGCAATTTTCAGATGAAAAAGGCATAACGAAAAAGTGGCCGAAGGACTTTTTTAAATATATCATTATTATCGTAATGGCAGCAGCTTCGCGAATATTAAATGCCTTTTAAATTTTTGGCTGTTACTATAAAAATTAAAACTAACTGTTATTTTTTGCCTTTTATTTTTTTGGGCAAATATAACTGTTACTTTTGATTTTTATTTTTTAAGGTCAAAAATAACAGTTATTTTGTGCCTTTTATTCTTTCGGTCAAAAATATCAGGCAATTAGTATTTTTTCATAGGCCGAATAAAAAACTTTAAAAACTAAAAAGTTTTATAGCTCAAAATGTGCGCGCTAATGAGATGATAAAAATTGCATAAAATTTTTTGCCGTTCAAGTGGCCTTTAAAAAATTCAAATTGCCTGACATTTTTGACCGAAAAAATTAAAAGGCACAAAATAACTGTTATTTTTGACCAAAAAAAAAAGTCAAATGAAACAGTTATTTTTGCCCGAAAAAATAAAAGGCATTAAATAACTACTATTTTTGTCGAAAAAAATAAAAGTTAAATGATAGCTGTTAATATCTGACTTTTTTTGATAAAAACCACAACCGGTACGGTCCCTGTTTAAAAGTGTTTTTTTATTAATTTTCATTTAACTTGTTGAATTTATTTGTTTCCAATAAATTGTAAAGTTGAATAAATTAAAATGAAAAAGTATATACTATCTTTACGAAACTGGCATAAAATCTTGAAGCAGTTAATAACTGATTGGGTTAATTTGGTAGAAAGTGCATAAATGATCGCAAAACTGGTTTTTGACGGTAAGACAACTTGTATGCGCTGTTTTGTGTTGTACTTGACCAGACTACCAACACTAGGTCATTTCAAAAGTGCAAAATGACTGTTACATCGTGTTAAGCTAGGCTTAAAATTTTTTGGCTACATTGCAGCAAGACTAGATACATTTTTTGCTACGAAGAAAATGCAGTAAGTGGCAACACTGGTTAGACGTGCGCAACATTTTAGAGACTGGACATGCAGTTCATTTTGATGATGCAAAATAAATAGACAAAATGAAAAGAGAAACGAGACGATACATTTTGGAAAGCCTGCATATTCAAAACAAAGCGTCAATAACACGATAAAAGAATGCAGGTAGATGCATAAGATTAGAGCATACTGCCAGAAATGTCAAAACGAAGCAGCTGAATTTGAAAACCATGGTCAATAACAATAAACACAAAAGAAGACAGACAACTTTAGCTCCAATTACAACATTGCCTTAACCCTTGCAGACCTGACGCTAAGCTACTGAGAATTTATTTATGATTTTTTGAACGCTCTTTATATGATATGAAAACATATTCAATACCAAAATTTTGATATTTTCATATCCTTCAGGGATTTTCAAGAAACAAAAGTTTGTACTGAAAATAATTTTTTTTTTTCATCAAATGTTGTCAAATCATTTGAGATTTTAAAATATGTTATTTTTTAGTTAAAATGTGTCAACTTAACTAAAATTGCGCTATTAGTATTTTAGTATGTATATGAAAAAAAATTAATTCTACGACTCATTTTAAAAATATTAAACGCTTGCAAGAATTTCGTGAAAATTTAAAAAACGACAAAATTAATAGCTCAACAATTTGAAAGGCAAACATAAACAATAACCTGCGCAATCAATACATGTAAAATTGATGAACATTCGTGAAATAAAAGTAAAGATATTTAGACTAGAAGTTACCCGCACAATCCATGCATCACGGTCTTAAAGGGTTAAGGAAGGCCTAATATTAATATTTATGTTTGTTATTATTACAGTTTGTTTAAATTTTTCGTGTCAGGTGTTGTGCAACCAAAAAAAGCTTCGTACTATGTACAAAAAAAATTATTATATTCTACAAAGCTGTTTGTTCTTTTCAGCCTACGAACGCCTTTGTAAATAATACAAATGACCGTTTTTATATTGTACAAGGAAAAATTTGTATATTTTACAAACGCATTCGTTTCATATACAAAAGATACGAACAAATAAATATACGAACGCTGCTGCCACCGCTTTGCATATTATCAAACAATGTTCGTTCAGTTCACAAATTTATACATTATAGATTTTTACAAACTAGCGTTTGTACAATGTACAAAGTTACGAATTCAAAACTTTTTTTCATGCGGCCAACACTACAAACGTTTGTACTATGTAAAAACATTTGTACATTCTACGAATAGCCTCTGCTTGTATTTCTACAAAGATTTTATTCGTAATTTTATCCTAAGTATTTTTTGGGTGTGTATTGAGTTTAAATGTTAATTGTTTTCAATGCTCGCATTATATATTATTTTAAAGATTAATTTAAATTATTTATTATGTAATACTATCTTAATATAAGAATATTATTTGACTTTATGTTACCATACGCTTTAAGATTGTGTTTTTATAGTTTTTAATAAATTGGCATCCCCTGAAGATGTAGGAAACTGCCTACGGAACGTTAGGAAAAATAATGACAAAGAAATCATTAATTTTTTAACATTTAAAAGCAAATTGGCCAAAAAAGCGCAATACGCAGAGATATCGCAATATCTATTTCTTATTAACTATTATAATAGTATAAATTTTCAAAACAATTAATAGAGTACATTTTTTATTCTTTTAAACCTATATTCTTAAAATTTTTGTACAGAGATAAAAACAATAGATACTATCGATCTACATATCATTGCATTGCATCGCTTAGTTGCTTATCTTTGCATATTTGGTTTTCTTTTATTTTGCAAACGACTGAAACAGCGACTGCAAGCGGATGATATTGGAATTAAAATATGACTTTTACTTTTGATCGAAAAAATAAAAGTCAAATTTTAACTTTTAAATTTGATCAAAAAATAAAAGTAAAATTTTAACTTATATTTTTGATCGAAAAATACAAGTAAAATTGCAACTTTTATTTTTGACAAAAAATTAATTCAAATTTAAACTTTTATATTTGATCAAAAAATAAAAGTCAACTTTTAACTTTTTTTTTTTTGATCGAAACGAAGTTGGTCAAAAAATAACAATTATGTTATTGACTTTTTTAAAAAACTCAGATATATTAAAATCATTAAAGATTATTATTCCTTAGCTAACAGGCATCACATTGGTATATTCAAATATTGAATAAACTTAAAGGGCTTACACATTAGCGAACTTGTTCGTCGAACAAATGGCAGGGCGAACCTGTTGGAAAAAGCTAGCGTTCAAACGAACATGTTCGTCGAGCATGCGATTTTTTCTTGTTTTTTGCCATAATTTTGTTATAGATATTGATAACGCAGCAACATGAACAATAAAGAATTTAATTTTCGCTACAGTATGACGCTTACGTTCAAATTAAAGAACACGTTCGTCGAACATATCTTGTTCAACGGAGAAAATCAAAAATGTTTGCCAACAAGCCAATAGGTTCGACGAACTGTCGAACTAGCTCCTTAACTAGCGAACTGGCTCGAACATAGCCGCCGCTCGACGAGCTGCTCGCTGATGTGTAAGCCCTTTAAATCTTTCCATTTAACTTTTTGAATAGATATTTCGAAAATAACTGTTATTTTCGGTGCATGGTTTTCAGTTTTTTTTTAATTGCAAGCATCGAGTGAATAATTAAAATTTGAAGTCATTAGATTAGTTTTTGCGGGATTGAAAGAGATTTTACAGTTTTGGTAAACTCACTTTGTACGGGACCTAGCCGTGGTTTTCATTCGAATTTTACAAATTCCATGCTTGCAAAATTTGAAATCACTAGATTAATTTTTGTGAGATTTAAAGAGATTTTACTGCTGAGGTAAACTCACTTTATATGGGAGGTAGACGTGATTTTTATTCGAATTTTACAGACTTCTATAGGTGCAAAATTTAAAGTCACTAGATTCATTTTTGTGAGATTTAAAGAGATTTGGTAGCCTCACTTTGTACGGGAGGAAGCCATGGTTTTCATTCGATTTTTCCAAATTTCATACTTAAAGTACATATTAATTTTTTAAGCTTATGTGCAAAATTTAAAGTCATTAGATTAAGTTTTGTGGAACTGAAACATATTTTACCGTTTTGGTAAACTCACTTTGTATGGAAGGTAGACGTGATTTTTATTCGACTTTTACAAATTTCATACTCAAAGTGCATCTTAAAAGTTAAAGCTTATGTGCAAATTTAATATCTCCACACCCTGAATTTAGTATCCAACTGTTATGGTACCAAAACAAAGCCTGATTAATATCCTATTAAACAACCATATCAGGGTTATCGTAGGTCTGATACTTTGCAGGCTATGGTATTATCTTTGGTAGCACCTACTTTACCAAACACGTTTTTTTAAACAACCTGTATCTCATTGGATTTTAAAAATAGACATACAATTCCCATACAGTTTTTAGCTAAAAATAACTCAAGCAATCACCTCTTATCGGATTAGCATCTCAAGCCCGGACACCCTGTATTATGCAAACAAAGTTTGTCCAGATTTTAAACGTATATATAATAAGGCTTTCTCTTGTGCTCATATCTAAGCAAAAACGTAAAAAACATCTAAAAAGCAAAAATATTTACTTTTTAGAAATTTACTAATAACACTGTAGGTAAACTGTAATAAAATTGCCGAAACACGTTAAAATAAGTTTGGTTTTTCACAATCAGTTCAAAATCTTCAAAATAAAAAAAAATTCCAAATTTTAATATTTGACATTCTAATAAAAAAAAAAAAAAAAAATAAGAGTGAATAAAAAAAATTCGAGCTAGCTATCAATGATTTTTCAAATGTTAAGCAATTTCTCTCTTTCCTCCATACCATATATGTATGTTACTGCGAAATTTGATTATTTCGTAAAAACTTATAGTTTTTTCAGGGATCCAACCAATTATTAATTTTATAATATAAATCAAATTATATTAATAAACTTTTGACCAATATTTTTCCGATCAAAAATAAAAATCAATCCTTGATCGATATTTTTTCGATCAAAAATTTGGATCGGAACCGATGAACATATTCAACGAGCAATTGAATTCTCAATCAATGGATATCGCTACACGCTGGAATGCTACTTTTAAAATTTTTCCAAGTGTTAAAGCTTTCAAATAATTCTGCTTGGACAGATTTATAGTTCCCAAACATCTATCGATTGAGGAATGGACAGAAATAGACAACATTGACAAAACTATTCTTACTCTTCAAAGTAGCTCCTCAAAAATGATTTGATTTTTATTTTTGATTGATAAAATATCGATAAATGATTGATTTTTTTAAAATTTTTTTAATCGAAATAACGACCAAAGCATAATATGGTTAGTTTAATTTATATAATAAAATTCATGGCACATAAAACAATGTCGAAAATGCATTCTCCAGGTTATAGGCATCACGTGACTATATTAAAATCTATATTACAATAACTTTTGATGTGTGATCTTTTGATATAAAAATTTAGAAACAACGATTATTTTGGGTCCATGATTTTTTTAACTGAAATTATTAGTGTTTTTTTTTATCATAAGAAGAAGATTCCATTCTGAAGAATTGAACAAAATCGGAGCTGGTCAAAATTTTTGGTCTTCATTTATAAGAAAAATATAGCTGAAAATTAGTAAATATCAATCGCGAATATTTAAGATTTTTACCTGATTGAGAAAAACTAAGTAAACTACTAAATTCTACGATCAAATATTAAGTTTACGTGACTTGACGTTTTTGTTTGTTTTTTTGACGTCACTACAGTGTAATTTTCATTTCACCGTCGATTAAAAAGATTAACGTAATAAGAGATGGGCTGGTGTTAATGGTATATCATTCTTTGGATCATTGAAGGAGAATTTAAAGTAGCCATTATTTCGATAGGGAATGTTTGTTTTTCGTGAGTAAACTTAGCATGGGCAAAATTTTTCAATAACATAAATTTTTCTGGATTTTACTGTCACTTTTCACAAGCTCCTGAAACGTGCTGTGCTGGTTGAAATGTATCTGAACTTAAAACCAAATGCACTGCGTGTCATTAGCTTCAGGAAAGAAATACTCATTTGAAATTATTGTTAAAATGCAGCAGCTATGAAATCAAACAACGACGTATATTCACGACAACGTTTTATTAGCGAATGAAAAAACGGTTTAAAGTTGAAAAAATAAGGAGCAAACAAGAATGA
This sequence comes from Dichetophora obliterata, assembly GCA_963920525.1. NCBI lineage: Eukaryota > Metazoa > Arthropoda > Insecta > Diptera > Sciomyzidae > Dichetophora > Dichetophora obliterata. The sequence continues at coordinate 287,523,904 of OY986435.1, forward strand.
GAATGTGGAGAGAACAAAGATCAGAAGGAAAGAATATAATGCAAATACGAATATATAGAGTTGCCAGATCTTGTAATTCAGTTTTACTTTTAACACTCCTTCTCAAATCTATATATTCAAAATCATTTAATTTAATTTAAAAAAAAAAACTTAAAATAATCCCATTTCTTTAGAAAATTTGTTATGCTTAATTCTTTGCAAATTTTTGGTTAATATATCTGAAAGCATTTCATTAGTACATATATAATTTAAAGTTATTTCATTATTCTTATATAAACTCCGAATATGATGATATTTTATATCGATATGTTTGCTTCGGGCGTGGTATTTTGGATTCCTCATCAGTTGTTGTGTGATCAAGTTATCGCTGTTTAGAACCATTGGAGCTATGTGTTGAAAACCCATTTCACCAAGCAGCTTTTGAATATACGCAGCTTCTTTTGCTGTCAATGAGAGCGCGATATATTCCGCCTCTGTACTACTCAGCGCAACGATGCTTTGCTTCTTCGACTCCCATGAAAATACAGATCCCGCAGCTACAAATGCGGACCCAGTATAAGATTTTCGGTCGCTGGCGTCTCCGCCCCAATCTGCATCCACAAAGCACTCAATCGGCTTTCCTGTCTTGGAGTAGTGAAGTTTGAAATCTATTGTACCTTTAAGATACCGCAGTATTCGTTTCGCACCCACTTCGTGCTCAATATGAGGGTCGGTGTTACGTTGGGACAACTTACATACCGAATAAAGTATATCAGGGAGCGTCGAAATTGCCAAGTACATCAACGCACCTATCAAAGACTGATACTCAATTTGATTGGTCCTTTTGCAATCATCATCGGAACATTTATCCTGAAACCCTGCATCAAGAGGTGTTGCTACGGCCTTGCAATTTTGCATTTTATACTGCTTCAACAAATTCGAAATATACTGCCGCTGACAGACAGTGATAGCACCTGTGTCACCCTCACGATCAAATTCCATACCCAAAAAATATTTGAGCTTACCTCCATCTACTACCTCAAAAACCTCTGAAATACTTGCTTTTATATCGTTTAGATCTTCTATTTTAGAGCTGGCTAGAATGACATACATAGACATGACATAGAATGTCATCAACATACACTGCGATTATATTGAAATTATCTTGTTCATTCCTTGTGTAAACACACGGTTCGCTGCCGCATCCCGCGTGTAAATCCCAAATTTTTAAGCACGGAATCTAGCTTCTCATTCCATTCCCGCCCACTTTGCTTTAAACCATACAGTGCCTTGTTCAGTCTCAGCACGCGGTCTGGAAACTCCTCACTCACAAAATGCTATGGCTGCCTCATAAAAACCGTATCGTGCAGTTCGCTGTTGAGGTACGCCGATGAAACGTCCATTTCGTGCAAGTGTAATTTATATTCACATGCAAAAGCTATCAGCATTCAAATAGTTGCATACCTCACAACCGGCGAAAAAGTTTCATTAAAATTTATACCAAACTGCTGGCTGCAGCCTTTCGCGACCAAACGTGACTTGAAGCGTTCGATGGTGCCATCTGCGTTACGCTTTACGTTGAAAACCCACTTGCATCCGACGACTTTTTCACCACCAGGCAATTCTACAAGCGACCACTTACTAATGCATTGTACTCCTTCTGTAAGGAGTCCTTCCAATACTCAGCATGCTCGCCACGTAACGCTTCATCAAGGCTTTCCGGTATTTGAACATCGTCACTTTTTATTATATTTAGAGCGTGATACTCCTTTCGAGGACGTCCAGGTTGTCCACTGCGAATCAGTCTTGGTATGCCTCAGCCATATCGAACATCGCTGTGATTAGATTTGTCGCTTTCGGTAGCTGGAACAACTGCATTTTCTTCGGAACTACAACCTATATCTTCCACTTTCTCGATATCAAAAGTAACCATCTTGCATTCATCTACTTCTGAGCCAACTTACACCTTTACCATGAAGATTACATCCCTGCTTACAATCACCTTTCTGGATTCTGGATCATAGACACGATAAGCTTTTGCGGTATCAGAGTACCCAACCATTATCATTTCTCTGCCCTTTGGTTGAAACTTTTTAGATTGCTTCTTGTCGATTGCAACAGCTAAAGAACCGAACACTTTTAAATGCGATGCTGTTGGCTTTTTTCCAGTCCAAGCCTCTTATGGAGTCATATTTGCGAGTATTTTTGTCACTGACCTGTTACGTAGATATACAGCCGTTGCTACTGCCTCCGCCCAAAAGGTTTCGCCCAAGCTGCTATGCACCAACATGCTTCTTGCCATCTCAACAATAGTTCTGTTGGCACGCTCCGCTACTCCATTCTGCTGCGGAGTATATGGCACTGTCAGCTGTCACTTAATACCACTTTCTTTTAAAAAATCATCAAAATATTTTCCAACGTATTCACCACCGTTGTCGCTGCGAAGAGTTTTAATTCTCAACAAATTCTCTGCATGGCTGTCTGAAGCATGAGGAAACGGCATGACGCAAATTTTGCTTTTTGCGCACGTAATACACTCATTTTAATCGGGAACTTTCTTTACATCAAGACCATGCACTAATTTTTTTATCTGACATTTATTTTAAGACTTAAAAATTCAAATGGCCATAGCGGTTGTGCCATTCAGTTGCTTTACAATTTGTACCATCAGCATAAAAACAATTGTTCAGATTTGTTTTGAACATAAACAACCCATCACGCTTCTTTGCTTTAACAACAACATCGCCTTGCTGATTTTTTATTATAGCACCTTCGTTGCCAAACACAACCATAAGCCTGCTTTCGACTGCTTTGCTCACTGAGACGAAATTCGCCTGCAACTCAGGAACGTGTAAGACATTTTTTAATTTCAATGCATATTCACCATTTTTAATGCGGACGTCACCACATCCCTCTGTTTGTATATAATTCGCTCCAGCAAGCGCAATTCGTTCTTTGTGCTTTTATAAACTTCGATCGCAGCATAAATGAGAAGTAGCGCCGCTGTCAATGCACCACGAGTCACGAACCAACGTTTGTGCTGATACAGCGGCCAAAATTGAAAAGGATTGCTCAGTTACTCTCTCGTTTTGTTGTTTACTTTTCTTGTCTCTGCAATTCGCAGCAAAATGTCCACGACGACCGCAATTATAACATTTGCCGTTTTTGTTGTTGCTGCCTGGAAATTTTTTCAAGTTCGCTTTCGCGACAAACGCTTTTTGAGCATCGGAACTTTCTCCCTTATCGTGACGTCTTGCTCCCTCTTCAAGCAACTTTAGCTTTAACACATTCAACGAAGGCAACATGTCACGTGTTTCCATGACTACAACGAAATTTTCAAAAGATGCTGGCAAACTCGAAAGCAAGATAATAACCAACATTTCTTCTGGAACTAAAGTTCCGGTTTCTGCGAGTTTTTCAACAAATTCATAAAATTCATTTATGTGCTCCGCAGTGCTTGCGCCCTCAGACAAACTGTGGTGCAAAAGATTTTTAAACAGGGTACTCTTTCGAGCAGGTCCCGACGGCTGGTAAATCTCTTTCAACTTACTCTAAGCTTGCAGCGAAGTTTCGCAATGCCGCACATGGTTTATTTGTGATGGTCTAATGCAAAGCATAATGCTGGCAAGAGCCTTTTCGTCTTTTGCGTCGAGCGCAGCCGACTCTTCTGGAGTAGCACCATCATTTTTTGTCAATTTTCCACTTACTATTCCCCACAGTTCGGAATGGACTAGTACACTTTTCATATGAACAGACCACGAAGCGTAATTCGAATCGTACAATTTTTCGATTGAGTATAAACCAGCGGAACTCATTTTATTTGTATTTCAATAATTGTTCAGATAAATTACAAATATCATGGATTATGGCCTGGGCCCATAACCTGTTAAAATGCAGCAGCTATGAAATCAAACAACGACGTATATTCACGACAACGTTTTATTAGCGAATGAAAAAACAGTTTAAAGTTGAAAAAATAAGCAGCAAACAAGAATGAGAATGTGCAGAGAACAAAGATCAGAAAGAAAGAATATAATGCAAGTACGAATATATAGAGTTGCCAGATCTTGTAACTCAGTTTTACTTTTAACAATTATTGCATTAAAAAATTGGATGTAGTAAATTTTTAGTTTTTTTTTAATTAATGAACATAAAAAACAAAACAGAAATAAAGTTAACAAATCCGCTTCCAGCAGTATTTGACACTTTGTAGCACTTCACTAATACGACTTGTTGAATTTCATCCTTTTTTGTTCGTCAGTAGGACACTTAGGATAAACCAAAGAATAGTGGACAGATTCGATTTTTTTTCCTAAGTAATTATCACCTTCAAGACAACTGGGTATAGAATCGTAAAGTGGTTTCACGTAGTTTAGGTTAACTTCATCCTATGCCATTTTGATGGCGTCAATTAAAGAATGTTTGCTATCGAAATGTCTTTAATTTTGGAATACTTTCCTAGAAAGCCAACTCCACACATTTCCACAATGTTAAGGTCAATTGAAAGATTTGTCATTTTATGCAGAGACATGGCGAAAGTCCAGAAAAAATACTTTCAATTGAAAAAATGTATGTGTCATATTAAGTTGTAACCCGGGATCACCATATTTCTTAAGCATACGGCCCACTCACTTTTAAGCGTGCACCACAATTTTCTCATCAATTTCATTTCTGCGGGATATATAAATGCTTATAACATTACCGAATAATCGTTTTATTTTTAACCACAAGCGTGGTGCCAAAGAACAAAGAACATAACATTTGATATGGTGATAAATGCGTACTTACACAGTCAGCCAAACGCTTACACTTTTAAAATTGTTATGCGTAGCAAACCGCACATGCATGTGAGCAGTGTCTGGAACAAAGAAAGGTTACATGCAAAGGTTACAAGTATGACATATGCTACAAAGCTTACGTTTTCCTTTAAAACATGAACAAACAGACACCCAGGTAAATATCAACAAAACAACACACGTCCAGGATGCAAACCTAACCAGGTATTCGGCCAGTCCTTACTTAATCAGCAGGTGAACATACTTCCTGTTAATGTTGATATTACAGCATAAACAGCTATTGTTGGTATTGCGGTTGCAGCTGCTGCGGCTGTTGCAATGGTGTCAAATATGGTATGGTGTGTTAGTGTGTATTGATGTCTGAATGATGCGTGTATGCATGGCAACATGAACATTAGCAGTTTAAAGTCGTTAATTTCGTAGTTTCAAAAACTCTGTTCGAAAATAATTTTTTTTAAAATTACAGACTTCAATCAACGGATTCTCGTTGAAAAAAATGTATAGGGATGAGAATAGATAAATTTTTTTAAATAAAAACCATTAACATCCAATGTTTATAGCAACTTTGTTGAAAAATATATAATGCAATTTGCTTACAAGCCAAATATTTATAACCTGTTTAGTAGAACATTTCGTCCAGCATGCACTTAAATGAAACAAATAACAGTAATATTTACTTTCGCTTAAGTTTGGTTTGCCTACTTCATTAAAGCTGTACAAAATGTGGTCAAAGTTTATTGCATTAATAACAGCCACATCGTCTCCCTTGAGTTGCTATAAGTAAAATTAAATTTAAAGTAACTTCACAGCACTTCTTCTACACACATTAATTTTCAAGGAAACATAGTAAATCGAATTAAAATATTTTTAAATGTTTTCATGCATGCATCATTTCTACATGTATTTCAGTGTTAAGCTGCAGGGAATATTACGCGGGGGGAGTTTTTGGGATTCAAATCCCCTTCATAGGGCCCGAAGTTATGCAAGAATTTTAATACAAATAGGAAAAAAGTGAGCAAATTTCTACAAATAAAAAAAAAAGTTTTTAGAAATAAATTTGTTATCTGATTTAGAACCAAAAGCTCATTATTTTCAGTGTATATTTTAAAAATTGGGTTAAGCAATGCACAGAATATCTTGACTCTAATTTAGTGGTCATCAACACATTGTTCAAACAACAACAACAAAGACAGATTTCCGAGAGCACAGCTTTACACTGAAACTAGAAGTTGTTAAAAGCTCTCGCACCATTTGGTGCAAGGAAATACTGTCGAGTGTTGGATTTTCAATATAACGTCTTATTTTATATTTTTGTGTTTATTTTTTGCTATTATAATAAATATAAAAGAGCCAAAGAGGAAAAGTGTTGAATATCATATATTAAAGTTTTTTTATCTATATATATTTTTGTTCTAATAGTAAGTATTTTATTTTGTTTTGTTTTGTATTAACTTTAATGACAGATTTGATAAGAAAAATTTCTTTGATAATTATTTGTTTTTTCAGAGCCAACTTCCAAAATAAAGTATTTATTAATTAATTCAACAAAATGTACCCTCAAAAAAACGAAATAGTGTTAAATTTGTTTGTTTTTAGCTTTTTTAACATATCGAAATACATACATATATAAATCAAACAGTGAGTATTAAAATGTAAAGCACAGTGGGTGATTACATTGCTTTTCAACAACACTCTCAACCTGACCCTCTCCGATTTGGTTTAAACTTTGTATACACGTAGTGTTGGCTACAATTTAGAAAATTAATTTGTAATTTTTATTTTTTTCGAGTGGTTACTGAGTTACGGGTACTCAAAAATTGAAAAATTCGGTTTTTTTTCTTGAGGACTGATTTTCATTTGAAAAACCGAAGAGAAAAACCTGAGAAAAAACCGAATTTTTTAATTTTTGTGTACCCGCAACTCAGTAACCATTCAAAACAAATAAAATTACTAATTTATTTTCTAAATTGTAGCCAACACTACGTGTATACAAAGTTCAAACCAAATCGGAGAGGGTCAGGTTGAGAATTAATTTTTTTTTATCGAAAAGCAATGGAATCACTCCAGTAAAAAAAAAACAATTTTTACGCAGTGTACAAACACAGCGAGCCGATTGCTACACACAGAGATTTAAATCCACTATCGCAACCGAATAAGTGCCCTACCGACTAAGTCGATTGCTGATAACTTTTAAAAGGGTGATCACCTCAACTACCTGGTTTTGGATAGCCTTGATTGAAGCACTCCGCTGTTAGCACTGCGCTCATAGTTTTATGAACAAACCCCTTAATCCATTCAACCTATATTCAGTTAAATGAATGAGCTTTTTAATCGTTGTATGAATGAACCTGTCAATCATTTTGACTAAAATTCGGTTCAATGAATGGACGCATTGATCATTACTACCTACACATGGTTATTGGATATTGCTGTATGGTATGTCATTTTGTAGGTCACAACAATTGGCAACATGTTCATAAAAACTTGTTTTTTTAAATGTACACAAGATATAAGGGAATTTTTGTTTTATTACATAAAATATAAAAGATGATCACAAAAATTTAAGAGATAATTACAAAATATTAGAGTTCATTACTTATAGAAAAGTTCATTACATAGCCTGACTTCATAAACGTATTTATCATTGCACCAGTGTGTTCTATTTTGAATTGTTCTGAAGCTTTTGGAACCGAACACTTAAAAAGAAACGTTTTGAACCAATCACGTTGAAGAACTGCGAGAAATGAAATACGAGCGTCTTGCGATTAAGGTCGGCTTACTTAACTTGTGTTTGTGAAAGCATGTCTGATTCAATCGACAAGTCGGTTGGTTTGACAAACTTTCAGTTGTAAGATTAACATGTCATATTTTCATTTCAACTGAACAAAAATTTGGAAATGAGGCGACTGCAAAGGAACGATCATTCGAGTTAATTAGAAATCAATCGTGCTTATACCATTCTAGTTCCATTGAGCAAATTTCAGTTATAAGAATTTGGTTCCGATTACCCCAAATAATATTCATTTGCCACAACCTTACGCCTATAAATTAATTTCCTGAGTGTACTTAATGTGCAAGAAACAAAAACACACGATGCCCGCGTGTTATGGGAAAACATAAATTGATGACAACTGCTCTAACTTCAGTTAAGATATGAAAACTTTTATTATAAACATATGAAAGATGAGGCAAAGTTTTAAAAGTAAGCGCAATCAAAGAACTGCCAGATAGATAGATAGATAGATAGTTAAGTGAGGTGGGAGCTAAGTAGCGAAGTCGGGTCCTTATTAGACCGATACAGTGACACAAGATGTGCTCTGCTGTTTCTTCATCTTAGTTACATAATCTGCACAGATTTTCCTGGACTATATCCATAGTTGATAAGTGCTTATTTACCTTGCAATGTCCAGTTAAGAAACCTGTGACAAGTCTGATAGATATTCCACTTAAAGTAAGGAATTGTTTCGTTCTTTGGAGCGAAGTCGTTGGCCCCTAAGTCTTGGTTTTCACATTAATTTAACAATGACATGCACCGATCATGTGAATGATAGCATAATACGTAAAATATATAGCATTCTGAGAAACCTAAGGATGTCTAGAGATTTTAAATCCATAGAAACCAGACTTAAGCTCGTAATACAACTTATTTTACCTGTAATTACCTATTCGGAACATGTGTATGGCAAATTATATTCAAGCTCTGAACATAAGCTACAAGTAGTATCAAACACACAACTAGGTATGTTTACGGAATTTGAAAATTTGATCATCTTTCGCAGTTTAAGAATGCTATTCTCGGCTGCAGCATTATAAAATATATTAACGCCAGAAACTGCATTTTCCTCTATAAGCTAATTCATTCGAAAACTCCACAGTACCTTTTTGATAAACTACAGTTCAGCCATTCGGCTAGAAGTAATATGCTTATAATACCGAATTTTAAATTTCTAAACTCTACTAGACTCTTCTTCATTAACGCCATTAGATTATGGAATACCTTACCTAATCACTTCAAATCATTAAATGGAATTGGGAACTTTAGGCAAGCTATTTTACATTTTTTTACCTAATTTTTTCATATTTGTATTTAAATTTTCTCTCTTTTTAAAATTTAGCTTTTTCCTCTTCGTTCTTTTTTACTTTTTATTTTACTTTTATTTCATATATTTGATTTTAAAATGTCTTCTATACTTCCTGTTAATTTAACTTATAATGTAAGCTGAACTATACAGTAATATTTATTATTCATTAAAATACTTATATCAAACATTATGTCAAATTAAAATGTAAAAACAACGTCATTTGTAATATTTTACTCTTAAGATTATTGCTTTGTATAGTTTATGTTGAATAAATAGCCGCTATGGCCTGGTACCCAAATGAGGTGGACTCTGTTATGGGTAGATAAGCTTGATAAGCAGCTAAGGCAATCCCATACTAGTTTGGACGTGTTTTTATATGCGCTAAGTGCAATTACTTAAGTAGAGCAGCATTGCTGTCAGAGTGAACGTAACTGTTTTTGTACCTAGTGGGACTGCTTACATACTCTCTTAGGCAGATCTCAATTGCATGGACTTCGGCTTGGAAGACTGAGTTACCTGTCTTCCCATGCTGGCATATATGGATTTTCCCTGTCTTGAGCCAAAAACGTCAGCTCCCACGCTATCATTTGTCTTTGAGCCATCAGTATTCCACGCTTGATAGTCACCAGTAAACCGTGGCCGCTCAGTTTCCTATGTGATTCTGTTTGGGAAGGAGACTTGGAAGTTTTTGCAGAAGTTGTATTTTGGAAGGCAGAGATCCCAGGGTAATAACCTTAGATTCTCATCCTTAGTTATTTCGTCCAATAGTGCTGGGTGAGTGTTACTTGGTAAATACAAATTGTTGTCAATGATGAGCCTGACTGTGAAGATGAGAGCTTCTTTCTTGACAAGATTTAATGGGGATTTAATGGATTTAAAGGAAGCAAAATCTTCAAAGCAGCAGTTGGAGCAGTACGCATCGCTCGTGTGATACAGACACAAGCTAGTCGTTACAACTTGCTGATCTTGGCTTGAGCTGTTTCTTGGATAGTCTTACTCCATCATATTGGTGCAGCATTTAAGATGATAGGTCTCGTTATGGAAGTATACATCCACATGGCTAGTTTTAGGCTTAGACCCCAGTTTCTACCTATAAAACTTCTGCTGACCCATAATGAGGCTCTTGCTTTGCTTATGGTATTCTTTGGGTGTGGGTTTCATGTGAGTCTATCATCAAGCGTCACACCTAAGTATTTGACTTCTTTTGAGAAATTTATGGTTTCACCAAAATGAGTAGGTACAGTTTGATTTTCTCTGACTCTTTTGCTAGTGAAAACGATGATGTTGCTTTCTTGAGCCCGTTGACGTTGAGCCCCGTTTTCCTGCATCATTAAGCTACTATGTTGAGTGCTCTCTGGAGGAGATATGATAAATTATCCTCGTATTTTCCTCTGATAAGGCTTACGATGTCATCACCGTAACCCTGCACATCGAATCCATTTGAGCTTAGAAGTTCTAAGAGTTAATCAACTACAATGGACCACAATATTGGAGAGAGAACTCCTCGTTGTGGACAACTTTTTGCGACGAGTACTCTGAGTTCTGTTGTGCCCAAAGGTGATTTCATATTTTTGACTTTCAGCATGCACCCAAATACTTGTTGTTTCATCAACACCTTTGCGCTGAATGCATTCGCTTATATGAGCGTATTAGGTGTTATCAAAAGCACCTTCAATATCTAGGAAGCACCCGATTGCATTCCCCAATGATTTTTCAATCTTGTTTGTAAGGATCTGAAGAGAATGTGTCGTTAATTTCACTGGTTGATATGCATATTGTTGGTACTAGGCATTAGTGGTACTAGGCTATTTTTCAAGAGTGCAGGAAAGATACCGTCTGCTTCAGCTGCCTTGTATGGATGGAATGTGAAAATAAAAAGTGAGTCTTGCCATAGCATAACTATAGTAGTGGTTATTCTGTTTAAGTTTGTTTCTATTAATATTTCGAGTCTAATGTCCGGTTGCACCAAAATTTATTTATCGCTCTTTTAGCTAACACGCTTTTAAGATTTAACATGATGGTAAATTTATTTATGTTTCACTAAAATTAAATTATGAGTTTCAACCAGCACTCTGTTAGGACTGCAGTATAGTACGAATCATAGGGGAATGACATTTATCATGGAAACAGCAAAACCAAAGAAAATACATGGCAAATACTTCTTGGAGAAGGAAAACCATGATCTTGTGGATCTAGGTTAGCCAATACAAGGGAACGTTGTAATGACATATAAATAAGGTGTGGACGTAAGTTGCGTAAAGTAATGCGTCACCCTTTACACAATGCTGCAAACTGTTAGCTTAGAAACATGGAACATATCTGCCACACATTTCTAAAAGGATCTTGTTGAATTAAAGAATCCCGTTTAAATCGATGTCGCCGATTGCCTCCATAGAGTTTAGGAGCTGTCAAATATTTCGAGGACGCACAATTCGTGGTTGACCTTCATCATGAGATGATGATGGAGATAAAAATCTAAAAAACAATTTTATTATTAAAAACCAATTGTAATATTGAAAAAGCCTTGCCTGCTAATATCGCTGCTATTTTTTTGTCTACGAAATGTCAATTGTAAATATTTTTTTTTATTTTAAATATTTTGAAACAAATTTTATGAATTTTATAATGGAAATGACATTTTATTAATTTTTAGTCGTTGTTAAAAATTTTAAGTGAACAAAAACCAACACCTATTTAATTAGATAGCTTATAAGTATGTTAACGTTAAAAGTGTTTGGTGAAACGGAAATTTTGCTTTTAAACATTTAGCAGACTGTTAAATATTTAAAAGAGCTTGATGAAACAGGGCATAAGTGTTACCATAGAAACTGTTTCTATTATCTTTTTTGCCACTGTGCATTTTAAATTCCAATACGACTCGCGGGTCGGAGTTGATACGCACACCTGTTTTATTGTTTTGAAACTTAAACTTAAACTTAAGAAAATTTTTAAATGTTATTGAAAAATTTTGTTTAATTTATTTTTAAACAATTTATCAGTGTTACTCGCTCGGCTATGTTATCCGATTTCAGCGTTAATTTCAGCGTCGACGTACCGCTCTTAAAAGTTAACTTTTCTGAGTGTATGCATTTTTCAAACTAACCGTTTGCTTGGCGACACAAACAAGTTCTAATTTCGGATCAACCCCCAACGTGTGACGTATGGAGATTTATAAGATAACAAAAATTGTAAAAAAATATTATTTGTTGGATGGTTGATTTCATTGTTGGGTTCTGCAAAGTCCTTCTTCGAAAGCAATAACCCTACCGCAAAGGATGGAACCGACAACCACCAAAACCACCAAAATTTTGCAGAAATATTTTTGGATTAAAGTCCGTTATTACCTTTCCAACGGTAGTTCAAACTTAAAATTCGGTTTAGAAATTAGTTTTCTAATAAGGAACTGTTGTTTGCTAAAATGTTAAAATGACCATATCTAATTAACCAATTGCGTCTTCACCCTAATTTGGGAAAAGGTGATTTTGTCAGCTTAAAGAAAAAAAAGATTTAAACTTTTTAAAAGGTGTTCCTAGAACTCTTACATCGAAATTAATAACCTTACCTCAAGGTATTTAACCTCCAAAATTACCCAAAATTATTTTGGATTAAAACTCAATTAATTTAAACGGTAGTCCAACGGTAGTTCAAACTTAACAATCTGTTAAGAAATGTTTGAGATATGAATCTTATATATATAAAAGAAAGTGTCCGAATGCGATGTAATCCCATAACTCGAGATCAGCCGAACCGATTTTGATGATTTATACTTTGTTGGAAAGGTATTTTTTCAGTTCGGGTTTAAAAAAAAAAAAAAAAAAAAAAAAAAATCGAAAAAGTGTAAAAAAATCAAAATTTCAAAATGTTTTATTTTTATCAAGGGCCTTCTATGCGATTCGATATCGAATAGCTTTTTAGTTACAGACCGCACAGGCTCGGAATTTAATATTCGAACTCAATTTACACATTAAGTTTAACTGATAACATTTTATGGTGTTGGACAAGGGGACGTGGCACCTCCCATACAACCCAAATTTGAGATATCGAATAGCTTTTGAGTTATAGTTCGCACAGCCATGGAGTTGGGTTTTCGACCACAATTTACACGTGCCGTTTTACTGATAAAATTTTATGGGCGTTGGGAAAGGGAGCGTGGCACCTCCCTTAAAACCCACATTTAATATTTTGAATAGCTTTTGCGTTATAATTCACACAGCCCCGGAATTCAGTATTCGACGACAATTTACACGTGCTGTTTTACTGATAACATTTTATGGGCGTTGTACAAGGGGCGTGGCTCCTCCCTTGCAACCAGAATTTGCGATATCGAATAGCTTTGGAGTTATAGACCTCCACAGCCTCGGTATTCGAGCACAATTTGCACATGTCGTTTTACTGGTAACATTTTATGGACGTATGGTGTGGCAACCTCCCATAATTTGCGATATCGAATAGCTTTTCAGTTACAGCTCGCACAGCCTCGGAATTCGGTATTCTACCACAATTTACACACGCCATTCAGGGGGCGTGGCACCTCCCATACAACCCAAATATGCGATTTGCGATATCGAATAGCTTTGAAGTTATAGCCTAAGAATTCATTATTCTACCACGATTTACACATGCCGTTTCACTAATCAAATTTTATGGGAGTTAAACAAAGGGGCGTGGCACCTCTCATTCAACCCAAATTTAGATCAACCCAATGCAGGTTCACTGATAACATTTTATGGAAGTTTGGCAACGGGGGCGTGGCAGCAACGCGCCGGGTTCCAGCTAGTTTTAGTATAAATCAATTTTCGACGTTTTTACCGATTTTTTTTAATTTTGTGCACCCTGCAATTCCGCCAAAAATCAAGCCAAACTTTTTTCCTCCCAATATAGTTTTTATTTCCGTCAGTGATGCTCTATGCAAAATTTCACCAAAATCGGAGATGGTCATTCCGTAATTTTAATGTTTCCGGTACATTTAAAATGGAATTGGTGTATGTATTTAGAACGGTTCTCAAAAAAGAGCTTGAAATTTTACAGAAAATTAAAGGCTAAAAATTCGAATCTAGTTTACTCTGGTATTTTAAAATAAAAAGTCACATTCAAGAATAATAATAATAGTAAAACGGTAAAATTTGCATAAAAAACTTAAAAGCTTACTTAAAATATCATATTTGTACCAATATATTTTTTTTAATCTAAGCTCGTCCATGGAAAACTCTGGATGCGGGAATGCATTGAACAACAAGAGAAAGTGCGTATGTAGGTAAAATAAAGCATAAACATGTTTTCCCTTGTTTGGACAGTGTTGCCCCCTCAAATGCTCTCTTAAATTTAATGTTTGTCGTTTTATTTGTTCGTCGCCGGCGGGCAATTTTATACATACATACATATATACATAAAAGAAAGCATAAGAAAATAATACATTCTAACATTCACCCGTATGAAAAGTTTACTTACTTGTTTTTCTTACAAACAACATGGTGGACATTTCCTTTTCCTGTCTGTGGCAACAGTTGCTGTGGTATTTGTCTGCGTTGAGTTAGAAATTAATGTCAATTTGTTAGTATTTGCCACTCATGCGAGGCGTTCAATGACGACGTTAGGAAGCCCAACATTTTTACCCTGCGTGGTGCTTCTTTTAACAATTTGTTTAGTTTGTTTTATTCTGCTTTTCAACGGCAAATTATATAGTTCTATATATATAACAAAGGATATTATTTGTATTATAAATAATGTTGTTTACATTTTGTAATAGTGTTTTTTTAATTTTTTTCTTGCTTAGATGTACCTAAATATACCGTTGTAAATATACAACAAAAAATATGTAATGGCCTTTACTGAAATGTGTTGGATTTGGAAGATTTTGTAAAAGTGAGAGATAAGGAGAAGATCTCGACATTAAGAAAGGTTTCTGAATAAAATTTATCTAATTTCTGAGAGGAGGTAGATGTATGAAGAATGTTGGTGTCAAAGTTTATGTTATCCGAGCATTGAAAAACTTTCTACAGCCAAATGGTAAAATTTAATTAAACCGCTTTTCTCAAAACACAATTTTAATAACATACATAACTTTTGGTAATATCGATTTATCAGTGTTAATCACATTTGGTAAAAGTCGAACCGAAAATTACCACTAATAGTTGTCGATTGTGATATACGAGTGTCATATTTCACGCCGTTTTTCACCCGAACAAGGAGGTGCATTTCTTGGTACATTTTTGCACCAATAGCTGAAACCCATACACAAAATTCATATGAATTGAGGAAATTTTAAAAAAACCCAATGGTTTTTTGCAGAAAATTTTGAATGTATTTCTAAGGTGCTACCATTTTCTTGCGAATGGTGATGTATCTATTTATTCGTTTAGCTTAATACAACCTAATTAACTAAGAACAAAGCTTATTCTAGCAGGTATCGTTAGCAAGTTTTAGTCCAGCTAAAATAATACTGCATGTTTTTTAACCTTGAGGTTTAAAATTTAAACTTTCACAAATACTTAACCACAATTAAAATTTTCTGTACTTAAATTTAAGCCAAAGAAATATTGCAATGCTGAAACTCAATATAAGGCTATTAGGTTCATATGCTTGTTTATTGCTTTTGTTCCTTATAGCGCAATAGCCCTGTGGTTAACGTAGTGAGCTTACAAACTGGATGTCCCTGATTCGAATCTCACCGTGTTGTTATTTTTTTTTTTTTTTTGTTATATCTCATTCCAAGCTTGTACTAAATTTTAAATTAAAGCTGTATTCAAACGATTTTTTAATAATTTTCAAATACTAGATTTGAAACCAAAGCTGATGTGGTCATACATAAAGTACAGAAAAGTTTAAATTTTATTCCAAGATTTTTAAACGTGTAGCTGTAATGCGCGTAGCATTTTAGCAAAACAAAGTTCAAGCAAAAAAAATTTAATTTTTTAACTTAGATCTTAAAAATAAATGTATTGTTATTAAATTTTAAGAAAACTCCACTATTATGACATTAAACTTTTGGCTACATCTCGAATACTAAAGATTTTCTCAGTACAACGCATTTTTTTAGGAAAATATGTTTCTTAATAAAAATAACGGTAAGCGAAAGATTTATGAAAATATTTTGCACGTATATATATAGTATATTGAGAAAATTCCCGTTTTAATTAGAATTTTTATTGATTAAAAGTATTCCCCAGCAGACGCAAGAGCAACAGACCGCCTTTACGCTATTCTGTAAAAAATTTGATACATAATTTAACCATTTTTTGTTAAGTTGCCGAAAGTAATCATATGAACTCAATTACCAAATTTTAGTCTAATAAGACCCATACCGTCTGAAATATAGCATTTTTTATGATTTGTGGGTGGTAATGGGGGTATGGGAACATTTTTTCCCTAAAACCATCTCATAATCGATACAAATCGACTACCAAAATTTCATCTCAATTCAGCTTACACCTAGCAAGCTTTGCTTCACTCTACGCTTATCCCCTGAAAAGAAGGCGTAACTATAGTGGGACATCAAAATTCAACAAAAAATGGTTAAATTATGTATCAAATTTTTTACCGAATAGCGTAAAGGCGGTCTGTTGCTCCTGCGTCTGTAGGAGAATACTTTTAATCAATGGAAATTCTAATTAAAACGGGAATATTCTCAATATACTATATATACGTGCAAAATATTTTCAGTACAGTTGCCAAGAGTAATCATATAGACTCAATAACAAAATTTTAGTTTAATACGCCCCAAACTGTCTTCACTCCACGCTTATCCCCCGAAAAGTGGGCGTAACTAAAGTGGGACATGCCCATTTTTAGTATAGTTGCCAAAAGCAACCGTGCGAACTGAATTACTAAATTTATGTCTTATACTACGTTTACATTGGGCAAAATGACTCATTTCATCCCATTTAGCCAAATAAGAAACGAATTTCCCATACAAGTTCTCAGTTGCAATTCAACTCATTTAAAACAAATAAATGAGATTGGATACGTTCCTCAAACTTATTCTTAAAACTATTTCGAACTAACACACTAAAATCAAGGAAAACCGTCAAACAACAAATAATTTTATACACGTGTATCATTGTCAACATCAACCAGCAAAAACGAAACAAAGAACCAGTTGTCAAACTAAATGAGATGCTTTCGCAAAAAAAAAAAACAATGTAAGCACTTTCAAATGACTGATTGCAAATCAGTCATTTGGCCCAATTTAAAAGTAGTATTATACAACCAACTTTTGAAATATAGCATTTTCATTCATTTTTGGGAGGTTAAAGGGGACGATGAAAACCTTTTTTAGTGCAGCTGTCGAAAACAACTATGCAAATAAAATGACCAAATTTTAGTCTTGTATGACCAAAACGTCTAAAATCTAGCATTTTTAGCTTGGCACCTATATCGTCTAAATCTGTTCAGTGGTTTTCGCTTGATTGTCAAACATCCGTGCAGTGTCACAACTCTTTTAATAGTATAGATAGATAAATAGTAGAGATAAATAGACTAACATAATCTCAAGTAGGGAAAAGCTAGCTGGCAAGGCTGAAAAATATAATTTAAGCTTATAACCGTGTATGGGCACCACTGCATTTAAAGCTTCTGTGTTGTTTTGTCTTCTTTGCACTAAGACAAATTTATACGGAAATCTAATATATAAAAATTAATGTTTGCTCGTATTTTATGCGCTGCAATACCGTGCAATCGATTGCGATAAAACTTTGTCAACTTGTGCGAACAATACAGGCATAGTTAAAATTGCCACACACTCTTTTATTGCCCACAAAACAAATAAAAAATCTATATTTAAGACGGTGTTAGACTAAAATTTGGTAATTTAGTTCATATGATTACTGTCGGCATTAAAACTATTTAAAAATTAATTTTGGCTAATATTAAAAAAATAAATTTAAAACAAAGGATGCAAGATTTTTAGTTAAACATGTAGCTTTATATTTGTGAAAGAAATACTAAAATCGGTTCAGTAGTTTTTAAGTTTAGCGTCATCGCAGATACGTGAGAAGCCGTTATATAATCATATAGATATAGAAGTATAGATATTGGATATTTTCATATCATAGTCAAATAACACTGGTTTACAAATAACGAAAAGTTGTTTGTACAATTAATGCCACTATGCATTTCTAATGTAAAATCGATTAGTGATTCCGAAAATGTCATTTTTTTCTGTCACTGCGGTTTTGAGATATTGCCCACTTTAGTTTTTTTACAAAAAAAAAGTTGGTTGCACTTTAAAGCATATATCTTCAGAACCAAGAACAATAATCAAGCAAATGATAAAGGGTCCGCCAAATAACTTTTTTTTTTTTGAAAATACTATAAAAAAAACTACTAAATATTTTTTCAAATTATTTTTTTATTTGAAAGTACAATCCTTCCGGTTAATAATGAAAAATAATTTCATTCAAATGGCTGCCTCGGCTGGCCATGCAGTAGCCTACACGATCGGTCCAATTTTTAAGCACATTATCGATTGTGTGCAGCTGTATTTCACGAATGGCTTCACGAATATTGTCCTTTAAAGCGTCAATTGTCTCTGGCTTGTCGGCGTAACACTTATCTTTGATGGCAATCCACAAATAATAGTCCAACGGTGTCAAATCGCAGCTCCGAGGTGGCCAAACGACATCAGCTCTGCAGCTGATAATGCGATCTTCAAAAACAGGGCGCAAAACATCGAGTGTAGCTTCGGCTGTGTGGCACGTAGCGCCGTCCTGTTGAAACCAAATGTTGCCAATATCCTCCTCTTCAATTTCTGTGAACAAAAATTCGTTCAACATGGCCCGATAACGATCACCATTGACTGTTACGGCCACTCCTTGCTCATTTTCGAAGAAAAATGGCCCAATTATGCCTCTGGACCAAAATCCGCACCAAACAGTGACTCGTTTTGGGTGCAGCGGCTTTTCAATGTATGCGTGCGGGTTTTCTGTGCCCCAAACGCGACAATTTTGCTTGTTTACATACCCGCCAAGATCAAAATGAGCTTTATCTGAAAAGATGATTTTTTTGGCAAAATCGGCATCTTCTGCATTAAAGTAATGTCGCAATATTTCCAGCGTTGTTCAAGCGTATACACAACCATATACGTTTAGCGGAAGGATAAAACTAATTATCTGTCAAATCGGACATGAGCTAAGTGTTACCATTCACGAAATAAGCACTAGTTGAAAAAAAAACGTTATATGGCGGACCCTGTATATTAAATTATAGGTAATGAAATTTCCTACAAATAATTTTGAAGGTATTTTTTAATTCAACTTTTAGTTTCGGCGCAATCAATTAATTTTTTGGGGATTTTTCGTGTTTTTCACAAAAACTTAAATAAAATAACTGTAAATTTTGTTCAGAAATCAAAATATTTTGTTAGTTTTGATATTTTTTGATTAAAGCCTGTATATTTCCAACAAAAAAAATAGATG
Organism: Dichetophora obliterata; assembly: GCA_963920525.1. Lineage (NCBI taxonomy): Eukaryota > Metazoa > Arthropoda > Insecta > Diptera > Sciomyzidae > Dichetophora > Dichetophora obliterata. The sequence goes on from OY986435.1 coordinate 287,543,173, forward strand.
TTTTTGAAGAAAATCTATTGGGAAAAGGAAAAGTTGAGTTTAATTGAACGAAAGCACCCAAATTGAGTGATTGTCTATTTATGCATTTTGTCTTATTTTATTGCCACGTAAATAATAAAAAAATATAAACGTTGTTGTTAGATAATGTTTTTTATCTTTCGTACTTTCTTTTCATCATTTACATTGTTTCTCACATTATTTACAATGTATATATAATTTTTGTTTTGTTTTTAATGTTCTTTTAATGGCCTACGTTGTTTTTTACATTGACTACATTGTATTCAAAATTATTAACGTTCTTGTTTTATCGTTTATTCAATTCGGGATCCGTTTCTCTGATGAGAAACCAACAATAGTCGCCCATCATACTTTCGTCCCGAAGTCCTTGGTACCGATTCTCAATTGACTTCATCTACTGGTGAAATCTTTCCCCATGTTCGTCACTCTCGTCGCCGAGGTTCTTCGGAAAGAAATTCAAATGGGAGTGCAGAAAGTGCATTTTTAAAGACACATTTACTCCCATTTTTTATAGTTATTGAGCAAATCGTGGACTATTTTCTCATAAGATTAATTTTTATTGTTCCCGAGGAAGCTAAAAACAATCATTCCAAAGGAATCCCACGCTGCTGCCTCAACTGCTGACAATAGTTCTGCGAATTGAAGATCGTTCCACACCTTTTTTATTTAAGGTCCAACGAAGACACTTTCTTTTGTTTTGGCATCAGAAAGATTTGGGAAAATGGTTTTCAAATATGTTAATCCTTCGCCTTCTTTGTCTAACGCCTTTACAAAATTTTTATTAGACCAAGTTTAATGTGTAGCGGTAGGAGCATTATGTTTTCCTTTTTGACAAGTGGAACGTTTTTGATATTGCTCTCTCCAACTATAGATTCAATTCTTTTTGGCCAATCCTTTTTGTAACAGTGGTGTTCACGTATTCGACTGTTCCACTTGCAGAGAAAACAGCAGTATTTTGTGTAGCCACTCTGTAAACCACATAGCAGGCCAACGACTTTCAGATCAGAACATATTTTGCAGTCGTGCTCTTCATATTTAATACATGTTAATAAATTCGCCATTGTTTCGTACGTTTCCTTTGTATTTACTGCATGTGCTATCGGAATAGATAGTTTTTTGTTGCCTATATGCAATAATACAGCCCTCAAGCTCAGTTTGCTGCTATAGATAAACAAGCGCCATTCTTTGGGATCGTACGGCTGGCCGAGGCTACTAAATAAACCAGGAATGTGATCGCAATAGCAGACATTGTCTTTCTTAGTAAAGTGTCTGGAAAATGGTTTTTCACGATGTCTGTAGTATGCCAACTTAACATCGGGCCCCAAAAAGTTGAATTGATGCATACGAGAAGCATGCAATTCCGATTTTTCCTTTGACAGTTCCAAATCTCTTATCCAGTCATTCAGTTGCGGTTGCGATAAAACTTGAGTTTCTTAGAACAATTAATTGTTTTAACGAATTTTTCCAAAGAAACAACAACAACAACAATGTTTTCAATATGAAAAGGAAAACATCACGCTGATTTTATTGCAATTTCGGCCCTGCACAGGCTTCATCAGAAGTCTTTTTGCAAAAATTGCAATAAAATTAGCTAGTGATGTTTTCCTTTTCATATTGAAAACGTTGTTGTTTTTGTTATTTCTTTGGAAAAATTCGTTAGAACAATTAATTGTTCTAACCTGACCTTAAAGCTCAATAAACGATTTTAAACTATCAAACAACTAGAATTTGTGTTTGAGATCAAGTATTATTTAAACTATCAAACATTTAGAATTTTTATTTTGATCATATAAAATCAACATAATATATAACAAGGTCATATAGAAAAATTTAAAAAAAAATGAATAAGTATTTTTTTCGATTTAACGAAAACAATTTAAATAAAAACTTAATTGTTTGCTCTCTTATTACGTATTAAGTAGGTAAGGTTAGGCTAGTGTGGCTGTCTCAAAAGAGACACACTTAGGCTAATGAGGCCCATTGTGATACCAGGGGTTAATTTTTCTTATCTATATTTAAACCAGTTTGAGCTGTTTACTAAGCTTAGGATATTCGGTAAACCTGAGAGTTCATCAAGGTCATTAAAGAACCAGTTACCTAAGCGGAGGAAACGTTTTTGAGCCAGCGCTGGGCAAGTGCAGAGGAAATGTACTGTAGATCTTTCCTCCTCCTCATCTCTACAGCTTCTGCAGAAGTCGTTGTGAGGTATGTTCAATCTTTAAGCGTGTCTGCCAATAACGCAGTGCCCTGTCTCTTCTGAGAGAAATGAGTTCTTTTGAATATTACGCGTGTTACCAGCTAACCATCTGTTGTTCGTTGTGATACCGGATTACTCATGTGTAAGGAGTTTACATGTGGTGTGAGGAATACCAAGGCTTTCCTTATCTACAGATAGCTGTTTGGTAGTACCCATGGTGTAAGAAATAGAGGTGTTAGTGAGTTTGACACTTCTCTCTCAAAATGATGAAATTATGTTTCCCCGCTCTTGTCAAAAACAGCTGATGGTGAATAGCAATGAAAACAAATTTTGTTAAATTCGTGTCTTTCTGCAAGTTTATAAGATTTTTACTGAGATTAAAGTGAGAATAAAGTGATATGGAAAACAATAAAAAATATATGAGACGCTGTGCGTTATGCAAAAAAAAAACAACGATGTGAATGCAAGACAATTTGCATGCTGGCCAAAGCTTCATGTCGGCGGCACCTTCCAGCGCACGTTTTTGATAAAATGACCAAAACATTTAATAACAAACTTGGCAAATCGGCGAAGACAACTGCAATAACTTTTGTCGGCATCATTAATTGCATTAAATATTTATTTATACTTAATTCGCACAACAAAAACTATAGCACATCATCTAGCAACTCAAACAAATAACACAATTTGACAACTATCAACAGTTCCGCTCTTTCGCTCACAATTTTTTGACAGAAGCAAATAAATTCCTGGTGATGTCAAAAACTCACTAACACCTGGTTTTCTTACACCATGGTAGTACCTGTACGAGCGAGTTCATCTGCTTTGCAGTTACCTATAAAATCCTTATATCCAGTAATCCAGCATAGAAGGATTTTGAGCTGCTGTGCCATCTCGTTTAGAGATCTGCGGCAGTTGAGAACTGTTTAAGATGTTATTTCAACAGTTCTTAGGACTTTCAAAGTGGCTTGACTGTCAGAAAGTATGCAAATATCCATGAAAGATATTTCATTTACCTGAAGCCAAGTTAACGCTTCATGTATAGCAGCGATTTCAGCTTGAAATATACTGCAATGGTCAGGAAGCCTGAAGGCTAAATTAATGCCTAATGCTTCTGAGTAGACTCTTACTTTGCCTTCTACTACTTGCCATACCTACTTTGCCATCTAGTTTTGATCCATCAGTAAAGATCTCAATGACATTGTGAAGTAAATGGTTACCTCTTTCCCACTCTTCTTGAGAGAGAATGGATACATCGAACTTCCTCTCAAAGGTTAGTTTTTGTGTGATGTAGTCAATGGACCTAGGTATGGGAGGGAGAAATTTTCTAATGCAAGAATGTCCTAGTGTACCTTCTTTCCACTGAGAGATGGCTTCTAGGCGCATGGCTTATTAGCGGCCATCTGTTTAGCTAGGATGTTAAGTGCTGTAAGATGGAGAATTATGTCTAATGCGTCTGTCAGAGTGGTTCTTAAAGCTCCACTGATGTACAGTTCCGGTGTTCTTTGACCTTTACGGAGAAAGTTTAGGTGAGTCTGTTTATAGAGTGTATGCCACCAGACAATAACACCATAAAGCAAGATTGGCCTTGGTAACACTTGGTTTTAAGCTCTATTTGCTACCTACCGCCTTTTTGTATGAGTACAGGGCAATATTGGCTTTTTTGGCTCTCTCGAGCAGATTGGGCTTCTAGTTTAGTTTCCTATCCAGTATAAGGCTCAGGTATTTTGATTAATATGAGAAGCTTAGTCTTTTGGTTCCCAGCTTAGGAGGACTTATTAGAGGTAAATTGTGTTTTCTAATGAAAACCACTAATTCAGTTTTTTTTTGGGTTAACGCTGACAGTTGACTAGAGTATTAAGGTAATTTTGCATAATATCTCGAAGATAAGATATGTATTTTCCAGAGGGAGCAATCGCAACGTCATCGGCATAAGCTATCACCCTACACCCCTCTATTTCCAGTTTTACTAACAGCTCATTAATTGCTTAATTCCAGAGTAGAGGCTAAAGAACCCTTCCCTGAGGGGTTACCTTTGGTACAGATCTTAGCGTGGATGTCTCACCAAAATTTGCACTAATAATCCTGCCTACCAGCATTTGATTTATCAGTGCTATCAGCGCGGCATCCACCATAAGTTCCGTTAGCGCATTAGTGATAGCTATTGCTTCAACGTGAGCTGTTTCCACGGATTTGCCTTTGGTGTAAGCATGTTGAGCTATTGACAGTGGCTTTTCTTCTACTTTAAATCTCAAGTGAATATCTATTAATCTCTCGAGGATCCTTAGAAGAAAAGATGAGAGACTAATTGTCGAAGATCTTTTGTGTTTACGTGTCAGCTTTTGCCTGCCTTAGGTATAAAGATATCCTTTACATTACGCCAACGTTTGGGAATGTGATTTAGGTCAAGGCAGCTTTGGTAGATCAACAAAATCCGCTCTTTAATGATGCCGTACGAATTCTGAATTGCAATGGGAGCTATACCGTCAGGTTCTGGTGACTTAAAAGGTTTGAAGCTATTGATGGCCCATTCGAGTTTTGTTTGTGTGAGTATTTTTAACATATCATCGGAACACACGAAGAAGACAAAAAAAAATACCGTAATTTTTTCTTTAATTGAAAAGTTTGTTCAACAGGTGGTACCAATCCATATATGGTTGGAAAGAGAATAAACCAAATGTATTGACTTGTATTTCGTTCATGGCTTGAGTTAGCTTGAAATTTTAAAAGCTTACTAAATTTGTTTTGAACAAGGTTTTTTTATTTCAGTTACTGTGTTCAACAGACAAATGAATTGATAATTGAAAAAAAATTGGTAGCTAAATAATATCTAAATTGTGTTAAAAAAGAAAATAGTAATTTGAAATATTTTAGCGTTTGTTTACAAGACAGTTTTATAGTTAAAAATAATGTTAAGTTTTAAGCATTTGCACAGAGAATAAAAGAATATGGAAGTTCCAACTTCCGGCCCTTATATCTCAGAAAAACTTTAACCGAAGTTTAAAAGCTCGTACAATTTGAATTTAGAATAGTAAAAAAAAAATATTTAGATTACATACTCATTTTGATTACATACTCTGCATTTGATAGTTTTGAGCGCTCAAACACTAAAATCTTGCACTGTGTGCTGTTTACTTAAAATCGATTTCTTTAACTTAGTTGGCAGCATTACTAAGAAAGTTTTCACTTGATTTAAATGTATTTTGTTGAGAAAATATGTCTCTTCAGCCTGACGTTGCCGTTTTTTTAAAGTTTATTTATTTTGTATTTATAAACAATTTCCCACTGAAAAACACGTGAAAATATTGATTTTTTTCAAAAAGTAGCCATTTTTTTCCAAGCAATATTTTTAAAGTCCTCCTACGTTCAGAAATAACCAATAATATACATTTTGAGAATATATTTCGTTTTTTGTCCTCAGTTGATCCATGTGAACAAATTTCTGTCAACGGCACTGAGGCCAGATTCAAGAGGTGCCATTTCCAAAGGACAATTATTGAAAAATATACCATTTAAAAACAAAAACTGAAATTTACATTTTACAAAAGTATCTAAGATCCTATCTCCGCAGGCAGATTCTGAATACAGCATATTTGAAGGTCACGAATGTGAATTAATTTTTTTTCTAACAGTGTCACTTATCATGACGTGTCAGACGATTGAATTCAAAAATAATGTAAAAAATTAACAAATTTCAAGTTCGTGGGCTGAATTTACCCACAAATTAAACCTTTATCAAATAAATAAACAGTTGGACTTAGCGTACAATTTTACTTCAGAATCGATTAATTTTTTTTTGCCTTTATATAGTGATTAAAAATCAATAAGTGAAATTTAAAAAAATGTACCTCAAAAATCACTCTTTTAGGTGGCGCCCAGTCAGTTTTTACAATATCGAAAATTTTTTTCGTCCTCTTGACCTTCAAATATGCTGTATGCAAATATGCAGAATCTGCCTGCGGAGGGAGGATCTGAGATAATTTTGCAAATGACACAGTCTACTGTACATCCTAAGGGCAGGTTCCAGCAGAAAACTCAATTTTATTTTTTATACTTATTTTTAGATAGCTTATGATGTGTAGCATATGTTCCTAAAGCGGTTTTGTCGATTACAAATGCATAAAAAAGTTATCGCATACGAAAGGAACCCATATTTTCATAAAACTGGTCTCCACGATATCTCAAGAACTACTTTATGGATTGACTGGGATTTTTTTTTTAAATAGATAAAATTTGTTGTATCCCAAACCTAAATTTAGATAATATTGGCCGGTTTTTTTAGAGAACTTTAAAGAGTGAAAAATGTGAAAAACGCTACTTAAAATTCAAATGTCCTCCATTTTTGATATTTTCAACTATTTATTGATGTTATACGTTCAAGCTCCAATATATATAATATAATTTATAGAGTTTTCTTATATCAGATGACACGAACGTCCTGTGGGATTGATACCGTTTGGGTTCCTTTTTTCAACGTGACGTTTGACGGCGAATTTACCCTTCACATTAGACTTTTATGCAACAAAAAAATATTTTCCTACACTTTAAGAATCAATAAATAACGGCCACATAACACAAGGTGCTCATTTACTTCCTTCTATGAAAAAAATATTAAAAACATCATCGCGTTTTCGGATCTCTAGATGAGAACCTGCCCATATTAATAAAAAAAAAATTAGATCTTTACTACGTTCAGACATCTCGTATTTAATTTTGAAAATACTATCGTAGTATTTTGAATTACTACGTTGTGTCCAGACATCTAGTACGGTGTACATTTTTGTGCACTTCGCGGAGTAAACTTATATTTTCTCTCCAAATGTCAATCACCCGCTCGGTTTCTCCGCTTGCAAGATAAATTCTTGCCCTCTTCGACATTTTTCAGTAATTTAAATTGGAGTTTTATTGTTTTTAAGAATCTTATTTTTCTGATTGGCACTCACAAAAGATTTTCAAAGTGTCATTTGGAATTTTCAGCTCTGTTCGATTTGCTGTGGCTGTGTTTAATATTAATACGAGCAAAAATACAATGTTCGGAACATAGTATTTATACTACAACAATACTAGATTGCTCTGCTGGTATTTTTATGGTATTCTTGTACAGACATCATGTATTCGTACAAATACTAGAAAGATAACTAGATGTCTGAACGTAGTATTATTATGAACACATGTCACATATAACTTACATTTCTGCATTACAATGTCATCACCGACAAACTTGTACAAGCGGGTAAATACTACAAGGAGAACAAAGCGCTTCGTTTTAACCATGTTTTTATATGTAAAATATAAGGAAAATAGAGCGTTATGCTCTCGCTACGTTTTCTCATTAACTATAGCGTGAGTGCAGCTGTAATGTTCTATCTACAAAGGTAATGAGTGCTCGGTTTCCTATTGGGTATGTCAAATAAATGTTCAAAGTAAACACACACAAACATAATACATTAACAGACCCAACAGGTAAGAAAAATATTTTTCTCTAAGCTAGGAAAAAAATGTTCAACCTCCAATTGATATCCTACGCATTTCTCCAAGACAACTCCAACATCTTGGAGTTGAACTGGAAATTGGCTTGAGATATATTAATTTTCAATCAAGCAATACTGTTGAAGTGTCAAAAAAAAATTTATTTTTTTTACCTGGCAGCACTTTGTTGTTTTGTTTATTTAGTTTCGTGTTAATTTGTGAATAGTTATCAAATATTTAAGTGAAGTGCTACAAAATAGTAAAGTAAGTAAGAAACTGCAACAAACTATTTCAATAAATAAATTAACTCAATTTCAAATAATAAAATACTAAAAGGTTAGATGAGGAAAAACAAAGCTCATTTCGTTTTGGTTTTGAGACCGCTTAGAGAAGGACCTTAGAGCTCAAGTGGAGAGCTTGGGTCTCAAGTAGAGGTCAAGTGAAGTTCCTGCACTGGAGATTGAATAAACGAACTGAAGCTCCACTAAAGGCCAAGCCCATCTCCTAGGCTAATGCTTATTGGGGATTTTCTGGATGTATTTTCATTGTCTAACTCTAGGTTTCTGCTTACACTAGGTTATAACTAGCATTATAACGATATTAACTCGAAAACAAAACCTTGTAAGTTTCAATGCACAGAAGGAAGCTTTTCACTAACCTTTTCCAATTTCTACTCTTTAAATAAACAGGTAATTTTAGAACATATTTTTCATTCTATTGCTTCTTAAAGTGCAATAGAGCCAAACAAAGGATGCAACGATGCAATAACAATAAAGTAACTAACACAATTGCTGAATTTAAGTGTTTCATCCGCACACCAACATCAAGTCAACACAAAAATTTACTCTAACACTGGCACTGACACTAACTCTAGTACCAACACCAGGCATTCATTGTCATTGCATGTCTTTCCTGTTTTAGCTTTCAAGTTTTTGCAGTTCCAGCTATTTTCGAGCAGGAAGTTTTTTCCTTCCACCCAACAACAGCAGTTGCGATAAAACAGAATAAAACTGTTTATCACACACTCGTTTGCAAATATTAAATTGGCTCATAAATTTTAAAGTGTTCCAGCAATATTGAGATCACATACACACTTACACACACTTACTCAGAGACTTAGCTGTCACCTTAACATCCCTGCAGTCCAAGGCATCGTGCACGAAAATTTCATGATGATTTCTTAAAGAAACTTACTGCATGAGATACATTTGTCGATAATTCTTTAACAAATCTGTCTTGTTTTCGTTCATCGAAAACAGAAATTTTTCAAACAATACACGAATTTGAAACTTTTATAGGAGATTTTCGTCAATGAAATGACAACCAAATCAGCGTGCTTCATCAACGATGAAGAAAAATCGTGCATGATACATTAAAGATTTCCTTAAGACATAGACTGCTGGGATATTAAAAGTGCACACATATACTATAGAGGTATTGGGGACTACGACACAGTTGTTGCTTCAATTTTTATTTTTAAACATTTCATGTCTTTATGGAAACCAATCACTTAAGTTAAGACATTATTATTAAATATAAGCAGTTTTTGTTGTATTTTTGTTTAGCAAGAAATTTTCTTTAAATAAAATTCCTAAGGTTTTATGGTATCCATGTGTGCTCACTTACTGTGACAAAGCAACTAACTTCACAGATTTTGTGAATATTTTATAGGTAATGCATTCAGAAAAAAAATATGTCTATCACAACCTTTTTCTCAGAGAATCATAGAATGTTTGAAAACACTACTGTGTTCAAATGTAAAAGGGATATTAAATGCGCGTTCTTCAAAGAAACGGCTAAATTCTTATATTTAGTTAGTATAACTGTTTTTGACATCTGTGTCAAAGTTCCAGCCATTATGTTCAATAGTTTACAATTTAGTGAACAACAAAGAGCCATTCTTCGATTTTTCAAATGTCTGATTCAATTGGCAAAAGAAAATTAATTTTATTTTGCTTGCAGAACCAAATATCAGCAGAATTTCTGTTGCAGGTGCCCAAGCTCTATTAAGAACAAGAGTGTTTAAGTAATACAAGAATTTATAAGAGGAACCTGAAAGCGTTGTAGACGACCTCAATCTTTATCGAGAAAATCGACGGATGAGCAACTCGTCAAGAAAATCAATGATATGGTGCACAAAAATTGTCAGTTACCAAAGAGACATCATAATGATATTTTGATCACTTTAATAAGAATTTGGGTCTCAAAAAAGTGAAGTGTCGCTTGATGTCAAACTATTTACATTTGTCATCACACCTGCACTTGTTATTCGCCATTTTCGTGTCAAAAAAATCTACTTATATCGTACTGCAACCACCATATTCACCTGATTTAGCTCCATGTGACTTCTGGCTATTCCACAAACTTTAAAAACCCTATTCAAAGACACCGTTTTTAATCGATCAAATAAATAAAAGTAGTGGCGGTCGTAGCCTAGTGGGTAGAGTGCGTGGCCCCTAAGCTATAGAACCGCGGTAGCCCGGGATCAATTCCAGTTCAGAGAGAAAAATTTTTCGATTGAATTAATTTTCTGTTCGGTCCTCACCTCTCTGCAGACAATGGCAAGCCTCAGAGAGTACAAATTGCCATGTAAAGCTTCTTGAGAACATAAGCCATTCGTAGTCGGCATAAAACACGAAGGTCCAGTTATCGGTCATCAACGGTCATCAATCGGTGATCAAACATTTAATAACACGCACAACATAATTGATCAATAGAAGCTAGGTCAAAGTCCTTTCAAGGGCTGAAATGGCCAGTTTATTTTTATTTATTTTAGATAAAAGTAGAGTCGAGAAACTTATTTTGGTTGTTCACAAATACGCTTTTATTGACGACACTACAACCAAACCACAAGAATTAAAACAATTTAGTTAATTGTTTTTTTTTAATTATTCGTAAAAATATTCAATTTTTGCAATATAAAAAATACATGACTTTCATTAATTTTGTACAGTAACTATATTTTTAAAAATCTATATTCCAACATTTTTCTCACTTATTGCATCCTTAAATAGTAAAAACATACCAAATTAAAAATAGGTTTTTATTCCTCGGATTGACCTGTAAACTTAAAATATTTTGTAAGTCACGAAGTCAGACCTAACATTGTCACATCAAATTAAACTACACAGCAGGCGCGTACCCAGAAAAAAATTTCGGGGAGTTTTTAATTTTTGAAGCGAAGCATTTTACGCCTCGTTTTGTGATTTGCTTGAGTGAAATCTCAAAAACGACACTTTTTTCATACACCTTTTTCTTAGAATTGTTGTTGCTTTTTGCTTGCGTTTGTTGCACCCAGAGAATATAAAATTAAACATATTTCTTAGTATGTGTGAGAATCGAATTCGTAACCCTTCGATTGAGAGTCCTTTACACTACCAACTGATCCAATATTCTTTCTTGCGTTGGTTGGTTTATTCAATATTAAGTATTAACTAAAGATATGTTGCACCAGATAACTATCTTAATACATAAAAGACAAGCATACTGCTCTGCACCTATATCGCTCAAACTGTCCTGAAAAATGTTCAGCCTGAAAGTATGTGCATCTTAATATATTAAACTCATTGCCATTGATAAGTGCTTTTACAAAATGTCCTCCAAAATGTTCAGCCTGAATTTATGTATACACTTTCAGATTATTTTATGCTATACACAGTATTGCCAGTATATTTATGTATAATTTACCACAAACACATGAAAAATTCCTTTTTTTTCCTTTTACAATTTTGTTAAATCTATAAAATATCTTTCAAACATAACTTTATTAAGGTTTAAAATTGTATTCACAAAAGTTCATTAAAATATTAAATAACATAGCACATGTTCGTAAACATAAGCATACAAAAATTTTTAGAACTTAAAGAATTATAGTATAGAATCTGTTTTAAAAACTATTTTCTCTGATTAATACATAAGTATTTGTTAAAAAAAATCTTTTCCATACAAACCCAGTGGCGAAAGTAGACTTCGAAGACGTTGTCTTTGAAACCGTCGTTGAAGACAACGGAGTAATAATACGGGTTTTTTGCTGACCTGTATTCTTAAATTCATCGTATGAAATGTTTGTCAAAAAAAATTTTAAATTTTTAAAATATATTTTAAAAAGCAGAAAATCTGGCTTCAAAGACAGATCGATCCATAAAAGAAATGAGGGAGAGTGGAAAGCATTTAGCAGGAAAACGCGATGGGGCAAACACATTTGTTTGAAATGGTCTTCGAGCACAGCTATAGGATTGGAGCGATCTGTCTTCGAAGACTGAGTGCTGTCTTGAATGACGTGGTTCGAAGACGGATACATTCATTCTTCACTGGGAATTATTTGAAACTAAGTGGATACAATAAAAATATCTAGTATTTTTTAAAATTACTTAATCATTTTGTTAAAAATAACGAAACAATACAAAAAGCAAAACAATATACATAGCAATATATGTACTACTTATATTTATCGACTAATTCCAGAAACTGACAATTGCAGTTATAAAGATTTCTCAGTATAAAATTATATCGAAAGGTACTTGACAAAACTGTCAATACACAAAAAAATCTGAAAAAAAATATTTATATGATATTTTTTTAACTTTTTAACTTCATGTTAAAAAAAGTATTATAAGAACTGCTTTGTATGTTAATTAACAATTGCAAATCACCAGAATAACGGCTTTAGTCCTCCATTTGAAAATTTCCTTTTATTTGTACGATGCTTTCCTTTATCCCTTTAAGCTCACAAGATGATTGAAAAATCCCTCAAAAAGAGATATTACCCTCAATCTGGCATCACTGGCTATACACAAGCAGGCTCCATTGAACTGGGCGAAACTTATCACAAGGTACCAATTGTTTGAATGTTGACAGGCACTTAAATAATGCCATTTTGATAAATATAAATTACGAATGATAAGCGATCCAAATATTTGTACAATACGATTAAGAACAACTATTGATGCAGTATTTGCTAGATATATCGATGATATGTAATATACGTTTGCTATTTTAGATATCAAAACCAACAATTCCATTAATAAATTTCTATAATAAAAATTCAAAACATTTACAAAAATAATTCAAAATTATGTAATATGTTATCAAATAAAATAATAATGTATTGTAATAAAATGTACTGGTGTGAATATTAGAGTGTATATTTTTAGTTAATTTTTTGATATATAAAGTTTCTGAATTTAAGAATTATTTTATTCATAAACCATTAAATTATCAAATCTATTAAAATGCGAAAAAGCTTCGCTTCACTCGTGTGTCCAACGACGCTTATGTTTTTTTCTTTTTTTAACAATTTTCTGGCTTTTTATATAAAATTTTATATTTTTTTTCTGTGGTGCTGTCTCTCTCTCTCTCACTCTCACTCTCGCTCTCGCACTCTCGCTCTCTCTCTCTCTCTTTCTCTCCGTTTCTTTTACAATTACTCTAAAGGTCGAATTATAATAGACGTAATGTAAAATAACGACATGTTGTCATCTGTCATCGGGACGGGACGTAATGTAAGAAAACGTTGTAGCAATAATAATAGGCAGTGGCGTAAATAATTGTCGTAAATAATTGCACGCTCCCGTACAAGTTCAATTAAAACTTCGTCATCCATAGCCGTGGATATATAAAACTATCACATTAATAACGAAAGCTCAACAAAAAGCGTAGTTCAACAATATAAAATAGCGCAATAATCGAATTCAACCTCAATGTTTACTTGTTCTTTGTACAGACGTAATGTAAAGTAATGTAGAAATCGAAATTCAACGGATCTTTACGTCCCGTTACGTTACGTTATATTTATTATAATCACTTGTATAAGAAAGTATTGCTTGAAACAATAAGTAAAAGAACACACTGCTCAATTGACACTAGACCACATCACGTTACTTCTATTATAATTGGACCTTAATAGTCACAAAAACTCATAGTTCTCATCGTTCTAAGGTAACGGTGTTATATAAAAAAGTTATTATAAAATTAAATTTATATTATTATTTAACGATTTACGGGCGGTAAAAGAGGGTTTGGCAAAATTTTTTTATACTCCATCTTGTATTTGGAAAAATTCTACAATCGGCAAAGTAGTTAATTTTAAGGTATAATATACATGCAACAAGTAAAAAATAGCAGCTTTTTCAAACATTTTTTTTTTTATAAAAGTTATTATTATTTTCTTTAAATTTATACAGGTTTATTGAACACTAGCAAATACCCGCTGCTTTGCCTGCGATAAAAATATTAAGTACCATTTAAAAATTAAAATCTTAAAATGAAAGTATTTAGTTGTATAAAAACAAATTCAAAATATAAAAATCATTGTGTTTGTTTTGTTTAATTATGAAAAAATGGTATGTATATTAGAAATGACTTTTTTTTTATTTGAATAACTTATTTAAACGGTAATTGATGACATAAATTTGCCTGGCTTTCTTTTTTTTACTTTTGAAAAAGTCCTGCACAACAGCGTTATAAAAAATTTGGGTGAAAAATTTTTAAAATTTGTAATCAAAAATGTAATTTTTTACATATATTCTGAAAAGAAATATATTCTTCTTAAATTGTTGTAGTTAATCGGCCTACTTCAGTTATTAATTGTTGTTATTGGGCTTCGGCCAAACAACAATTCTTCTTAAATTTAAAAAAAAACCGTTATAATGACATCAAACTTTTGGCGATATCTCAAAAACTATAAATTTTCTCAATGTATAACAATGCATTCTTGTATGGACAGTCGTTGATTAATAAAATAATGGTAATTTTTTTATTTTCGGAAATATTTTGTACGGATATTAGGTATGTTTTAAAAAAACCTGTTATTATAACATTAAAATTCTTGCGATATCTCAAAACTATAAATTTTCTCAGTATAACTCATAAGCCTCATAATGAGAAAAAAACGATTGAAATTTTATGTTTTGACTTAGCAAGCAAACATTTCCTAATCGATTTTCATCCAATTTTCTTTGTTTGAGAATTCAATTAAGTAAATTGGGAAAATGAGAATAGGTTTACCGTTACCTCACCAATGCAATGTTTTATATTGTTTTTAAAAACCTCTTAAATATCCAACTTGTACTAAACAATAGGCCAAGAGTTGCTTTTGTTGTACAAATTTTTTTAATTGTAATTTTTTTTTAAATTTTAATTTTCCTTATTTTTCCATATAACATAATTTACCTGCAAAAATTTTTCTATTCTGACACAAACAGTTTCTATCATGGAAAACACATAGGGGGGTGGGCCCTATGATTTTTTGATGAAAACTAATTTGCTTAAAATGTTGTTATATTTTTTGTTATATGTGTTACAGCTTAAAAACTAATTTATGTGAAAAACAATATTCAAATATAGCTTAAAAAATAATTCTGTGAAAAATATTTCAAATATTTCAAACTATTCTAAAGTTATATACATAAATCTATGCTTTAATCTATTTCCTTATCTATATATTCATAGTTAACGTTATAGTTATAGTAGAATTTGTCCTGACACGATTCAATGAATTTTTTATAATCGTTTTGTGAATTTGTAAAAGTGTAAATTGACCTTCGAACGTTTCCGTTTGAAACATCAATGCATGACGATCAGAATTTTCTGATATATACAGCATTCTTATTGATGTATAGTATTTCCCGACAGACGTTGTCCTGCCGCAGACCACCTTATTGCTATATACGAATTTTCATGCTGTTCGGGAAAAAAATTTATATATTCGCCATTTTTAGTACAGTTGCCGAAAGTAGCCGTGTGAACTAAATTATCAAATTTTAGTCTAATACGACCAAAACCGTTCGAAATTTACTTAAACCATCTCATATTCGGAACTATAGAATGCCAGAATTTCAGCCCAATTGAGCTTAAACTTAGTGCGCTTTGCTTTACTCCAACCTTATCCCCGGAAAAGTGGACTTAACTAAAGTGGGTCATGCCCATTTTTAGGAAAGTTAGCGAACGTAACCATACAACGTAAATTACCAAATTCTAGTCTCATACGACCAAAATTGTCTGAAATATAGAATTTTTTGCCAAAAGTGGGCAGGAAAAGTAGACGTGGCAAATCTAACATAGCTTATTACGACAAAGTTGAAATAACAAATCGTTTGATACCTATATCGTGTTAATCGGTTGAGTGGTTCTTGCGTGATTTTCAAACATCTGTACAGTGTTACAACGCTTTTATATATTTGTATAGATAGACTAACACAATCTCAAGTGGAGAAAAGCTGGCTGGCAAGGCTGCAAAACTTACTTAATGCTTATAACTAAATTCTGGCAACTCTCTTCAAAACATTTGCAAAGAAAATTAATCAGCACTGTATGAAAGCAAGAATCTCCCTGAAAGTAAAGCTGGATTCACTGATCACCTTCAGCATGTCTTGCAATTTTTTTTTATATGAAGTTTTCGCTCAGAGAGTAAAATTTCTGCACGCTCTCAACTTGATTAACATTCTTTTAAATCACACAAAAACATTCTGAAGGTTATCAGTGAATCCATCTTAACAACACATCATGGCTGCCGTGTTATATTGAGAGAAGCTCTCGCGACAAAGTGAGAAAAGCTTTGTTTGCTGTTATATTGTGCTGTTGGTTGAATGAAGGCATCAAATAAAATGCGTGATTTTGTAATAATTAAAGAATAAATTGTTCGAAAACCTTGGTAAGCTATAACAATCTATATTATTATAGGAATCGAATAAAAAAAAAATTATCAAAATAGGTTCAGCGGTTACCGAGCTTATTCTGGATCAATTTCGTGAATCTCCTTTTATATAACAGTATAGATAAAAATACTTTATAAAAATTGTTATTCTTTTTTTTTTAACAATTTTCTGGCTTTTTATATAAAACTTTATATTGTATATCTTCTGCGGTGTCTCTCTCTCACCCTTGCTCTCTCTCACCCTCGCTCTCTCTCTTTCTCTCCGTTTCTTTCACAAATACTGTCATATTCTTATGGTCCAGTTAGCCTCGCATGGCATAGCAGTGCATGGCTTAACAAGCGTCACATCGAAATCTGTTTAATAGGATTTGTGTGTATCTGATTATGCACAACATGGCAACGCATGGCAATGCTCAGATAAAAACAGAAATGCATCTCTGACTACATAGATAAACATGGAAGATCTATTTCATTTTAATATCTGTGTATTCTTCTATGTATTTGACGTTTTGGCAAAACAGATGTGACGTTGTAAAATTGTTTGATCAAGTGCGGTTAATTTATTAAAATAAAATCGTTGTATTCTTCTTTTTCATTGTTTTATTTTGACCATGTGACTATGCTTTGCATAATCACCATTTATTTAGCTGTGTGCTAGCTGCTTATTTGCTTTGCATGCGCTGCTGTGCCATGCGAGGCTAACTGGACCATTAATGTTACGAATTTTCACTTCATTACTGTATACATGCTATATTAACTGTGTTTTTTTCTAAGCGAGTAGTAAAAAAAGACCGCTTTTTGTATGAAAAGTCGCTTCATATTCGCTTAAATAAGCTACTTTTCATACAATAAGCGGTCGTTTTTTACAACTCGCTTAGAGAAAAACACGGCTATTGTATCTTTTTTTTTATAAAAATGTATACCAAGTCGTTTTAATACATTTTGAACACTTTTCCGAAGAAATGCTTCCTTCGTAAAAATTTAGGTTATAGATTTCATTTATATGTATACCAATGAGTATAAAATTCATCCTTATCCACAGAGCATTGCACGGTAGTTGCTAGCATTCGTTTCGTTCTTATGAGAATGTTTTGAAACGGCTATTAATTGCAGTTGTGCAGCTCTTAAGTTTATGTTTGTTTTTCTTTTAACGTATGTAGATCGATATCTCCTAAATTTTTTATACACAGATGCAAGCTCGGAGACATTAAACTCGGAGGTGCATTCATTACAAGAATGGGTAGAACTATTACAAAACACGATGAGGATAGTGGGCGGAATTCGACAAAGAGCTTTCTATACAGAACATAAAAGCTATAGCTTTTACAGAGTAACCTTTTTCTACGTGAGCTTGTTCTGAGTTCGCTGAGTATAAACAATTAAGTGGACGGATATGTAAGTACGAACACTTCTCTCTTGCTCTTACCCCACGTCTCGACATGCAATTTTTCATTACCATCTGTCAAATTCTATTGCAAGCAATGACAATATTGCAAGGGTGGTCTTTCATATGTTACGAAATCAACATATAATATTATCATTTATTATTTAAATTAATTATTTTATAAGTTTCTTCTGCGCGCCACTTAATTTTTAAGAAAAACACACCTTAAATTTTTAAGAAAAATGCAAAATGGCCAGTGAAACAAGAAAAAATACAGCTGATTGCCAACTTGATTGCGGCAATCTGTGTCTTGCAATATTGGCTGCCATAGATTGCGAACTATGTCAATTGAGCGGTCTCCATGGGCAATGATTTCTAAAATTTCAATGTTTAGCAATGAAAAATTGCCTGTCGAAATGTAGGGTTACACAAGTGTGAGCGTAGTTTTATTTGATTTCTCTTTCGCTTTTTTAAAAATGTTTTCGAATGTTTATTAAATTTTATTTTTAGCTACTACGTTAGCATTGTAATTTAATTTATTTGACTGGTTGAAAATTACTGTCAGCAGAGGATAACAGATGCTTTTTGCAACTTTGTTGTATATATAGTCAATGGTATGAAAAAATAGATTTGTAGACATAACTTTTGATTGGAAATAGATAATATGGAAATTTTTTCACATAAATTATTTTTAAGACTTTGTTTTTATGTTAAAATATTAAAACAACATTTCAGAATAAATAAATTACGCCAAAAAAGTCAAAGCCTTGTTGTTTTGATGACAAAAGCAGTAAAACAATTTTTGGGCAAAATTGGAAAAATTTTTGCAAATTGATGCTTTACCATATGAAAGCAAGTAAAATAGTTAATAAAACTTAGTTTTATTTTTACC
Source organism: Dichetophora obliterata (assembly GCA_963920525.1). Taxonomy (NCBI): domain Eukaryota; kingdom Metazoa; phylum Arthropoda; class Insecta; order Diptera; family Sciomyzidae; genus Dichetophora; species Dichetophora obliterata. The sequence goes on from OY986435.1 coordinate 287,561,786, forward strand.
ACAAAAACCACTTTTGAGTCAGTTTTTGACAAAAAAAGTCAATATTTTGTATCTTTTTTGAAAAAAAGATAAAAATTATATATTCTGACCTAATGGTACTTTTCAAACTCTTTGTGTTAAGTGATTATATTAAACTTTTGATTAAAACAAGTTTGAATGAAATATATTTAAAAACAGCAGAGATATTTGCATCGAAGTTCAAAAATTTGATTTTTATGTCGATTTTTTCTAATTCTTAGATAATAATGTCTTATGAAAAAGTCCATGAACTAAAAATTGCTACACTATAGAAGATATTAAAAAAGTTTTTATGTTAAAATAACAGAAATATGATAAAATTAGTTTGGCATAAAATTCCTGTACTAAAACGTATTTCAGTAACAAAATTTACGTTAGTTTAAAAATGGGGGAAGGGGCGAAGTCAAAACCAAGTATGTATTACTCAAATCTAAGATGCACACAATTCGTAAGCCAAATTTTAGCAAAATCCGTCAAGCAGTGTAGATTTGTTTTAAGGCCAAAGTTATCTAAAACTGTTGTCATGGCTTAAGTAGCGATGTGAATAGTCGTGGAAATAAAATATGTATACCTTAACACCTGACCTTAGTAGTAGTGTATCTCTCCCATCGCAAATCCATCTCGTATTCGGAAAAATCTACACTCGTCCCAGCAGTCAATTTTCAACTTAAGCAAACATATTCTGAAAGGTTGAACTAAATCGAACGATTAGTTTCGAAATCTGTAGAAAACACACCTTCAATACTGTCTGAAATGTTTAATTTTAATTGATTTTTGGACGGTTCAAGGAGGTGTGGCAATCTTTTTCTAAGCTATACCTAACTCGATTAAAATCTACTTCCAAAATTTTAGGACAGTTGGCTCAGCAGTCAATTTTAATAATTTCTGACAAACTGGGCGTAGATAAAGTTTGACTATGCCCATTTTTAGAACAGTTCCCGATAATAAACATACGAACTAAATTACCAAAATTGAGTCTTATAGCATCTTTCTGTAAAACGAACGTAACGTGCATCTCACGAAGACTTCGCTCACAAGCCGAATGTCAGCTGTTTTCGCTTGATGCAAAAATAAATTCTTAGCCCAACGAGAACAGCTGATTCAGAAATGAATTACAACGTAGCTGTAGTGAAAATTTGGCTTGATGTATTAAACAAATTTGAAACGAAACGTCAAATATAGACGATGAAAATTTTCTTATCGTTTAGAATTTTATTGACATGGAAGTTGCTGAAAATAAATCGTAAGTATTATTTTATTAACAAATGCAAGAATTTAGAATCAATTAATTTATATTTTATTTAGCACACAAAAAACCACAAGCGAGCAATTTGGAGTTGGATTGGATCTTGGAGTTTTACCTGCTTTGCAGATTTGCCTGCCTTGCATGCTTTGCATCCGAATCATTGAAGTTGTATAAAGCGATCGCGGAAAACATTATAATTATTAAATTTCGCAAAACTTTTCACTATGATCAAATTTGCAGCAAAAATTAATCATATATGTCAAAAAAAAAAACAAACGAAACAGCTGATGCAAAAAATGATGCCACCTATTAAATATTGCTTAGAATAAGTATAAAATATTTAAGGTTTTTGTCAGTTTTACGCAAAATGATGAACTTTTACAATCTGGTAATAATGTTTTTAACAAATACTCACGTTAAGAGTATTTTAGCAACGTAAGCAACGTAACAGTGGACGACGACGCAAGGAAAAAATACATCAAGCCAATTTTGTCCGATATCGTCGGAAAACGAACGAAGCTTAAGACGAAGGCTACGTTTTACCTAAAGATGCTATTAGTGTTGCAAAAAAAGTGCCGTGAAGCATTTCGTACTCAGAAACAATCTAATGCCAAAATTTCTAATCAACCGGCCCAGTAGTTTTGGAGTCTTAATGGTTTCATAATATTGGGAGGTAGTATACAGTGACACATATTCGTATAAACGCACTCTTAATTTTAAATTTGCTACCTTCTCTCTCTTTTATTAATGCATTATTCAAAACAAATTCAAACTCATATTGTTCACTAAACTAACGGAAATTTTTACTGAGTGCAAAAAGCTGTTTTCGCTGTTGTTGTTTTATATAAATCAGTTCAGTTTAAATATTTTACTAAAAACAAGTACACATTCCTTTAAACGCACCTGAATAAGGAGGTCGAAAATATATTAGTGGTTTAAAGAAATAAGTATTTGCTTGTATTTAATTAACAATTGGTAAGTTTTGTTTTATTTAAATGTAAAAATATTTTCTTAATGATATTTTTTTAAGATTTTATCAAAATGCCAAAGGGAAAATACCTCAGTGACACAGAAAAAGTCCAAATCAACCTGTACCATAAAGAGGGTTATTCAAATCGGGAAATTGGGCGGAGACTAGGAAGATCAGAAGCAGTCGTCCGCTCTTTTTTAAAAAACGGTGTTAATTATGGAGTAAAAAAATCCACGAAAGGCAATCAAAAACTGAGTATTCGCCAAGTTAATCAAATTAGGAAGGAAGCCACCACATGTTTTTTGAACTCAACTCAAATAAAAGCAAAATTAGATCTTCCAGTGACAACGAGGCACATTGCACACATTTTACGTAACTCAGATAACGTTAAATGGAAAAAACCGGTGAGCAAGCCTGTGTTGAAGCCGCATCACAAAAACGCGCTTAGACTTCGCCCAAAAACACATGCAATGGTCAACTGAGTGGGACAATGTTGTGTTTTCCGACGAAAAAAAATTTAACTTAGATGGCCCAGACTCTTACAGCTGTTATTGGCATGATTTGCGAAACAATGACGTACGTATGTCAAAAAGAAACTTTGGTGGTGGCAGCGTTATGGTGTGGGCGGCATTTTCATCTAGAGGTAAAGCAAATATCTGCTTTGTGCCGCCCAAAATGAATTCTAAAAAATACACGGAATTGTTGGATGATGCTCTTATTTCATTTTTGGATGATAAAATGGATGAAGACAGTATTTTTCAACAGGATAATGCTGCCATTCACGTTTCTAAAGAGGCATTAAAGTGGTTTGAAGAGCACAACATCCCACTTATGAAATGGCCTGCATGCAGTCCCGATTTGAATCCGGTGGAGAATCTTTGGGGATGCATATCACGCAAAATCTATGGACAAAAAGCCCAAGGACACCTTTACAAAACCGTGCTAGAGCTCAAGTTGGCCATTAAGGAAGCTTGGGAAGATTTAGATCGTCAGTTGCTGGAAAATTTAGTGAAGTCGATGCCGAATCGTATATTTGAAGTTATAAATAAAAATGGTGGACCAATTAATTATTGAAAATTAAATAAATACCCATTCCTATTGAAAATTAAGTTGATGCGTTTAAACGAATATGTACTTGTTTTAAGTAAAATATTTAAACTGAAATGATTTATATAAAACAACAACAACGAAAACAGGTTTTTGCACTCAGTACAAATTTCCGTTAGTTTAGTAAACAATATGAGTTGGAATTTGTTTTGAGTAATGCATTAATAAAAGAGAGAGAAGGTAGCAAATTTAAAATTAAGAGTGCGTTTATACGAATATGTGTCACTGTAGCTCAACCACGCCCATTTTTGTAACAGTTACTGACTTTAAGCAAGCGACCTTAATTGCCAAGTTTTAGTCTTATAGAACCAAAACTGTCTGAAATATGCGATTTTTATTGATTTATGGGGGTGAAAGGGGTGTGGAAAATATTTTTTCCAAAGCTCATCTAGTACTCGGAAACAATCTACTGCCGAAATTTTGTTGAATCCGTCGAACCGTTCATGAGTGATGAAGCTACCAAACAACACTATTTTATTTTCATTATATAAATTTTGATATTATAATTATTATATAGAAAGTATTTAAATTCACTTCTATTTGAGTATTTATTTTAGAATTGAAAATTGAAATTTCACTCTTCACTCATTTTTTGAAAATTAAACATTTTTTACTACCAAGATGATAGTAAAAAACTTTTTACTACTACAACTGCAGTGAAACTATTGTACATTAGCAGTAATTGAACGAAATAGTAATTTTACATGAATGTACTTAAATTACTACAAAATTAGTTGCACATTCTCTTCTTCAATAAAACTTAATTTACTCGATGGTTGCTTAATTTTGCTGCGAAAATGGTAGCAAATCTTATTTTTACTACTAAGATTGCAGTAAATTACTACAAACATTTATTGAAAATGCTAACTCAATAACAATAAAATCATTGTTTCGGAGAGTAATTTTACTGCAATGAATGCAGTAATTTTAAGCTTTACTACAATTATTGCATTAGTTTTAGTTAAATGTCGTTTAATTTTACTGCTATAGTTGTAGTAATCGATGCAGCTGACTCCCGCTTGACGAGTGCATGCTCATTCGTGTGTGAACATTCGTAGCGTTGCAACGCGTTCATTTAATTTTACTTGTTATTTCAATGTTTTTCTGTTTTTGTGGTGCTGTGAAAGTTTTGAAATTAAAAAATGTTCACTTCGCGAATGCGAATACATTGGATCAAATTTCTATGAAATTTATCGTCATGTCCTGAGGCATGAATTCCTGTCGAAAAACATAAATTGCCCAATATTATTCATTTCATAAAATTTTATTCATTTCTTTACTTATTTTTTATATGAATTCCAAACTCAAAAATGCTGTATTAAATAGATATTTTTTATCAAATTTATTGTGTTTTGAGTATAAGATTACTTATATATCTTTTATGTCATTTTTAAAAATTAATATACACAAAGAAACATTATCGCATTTTTCGGAACAGGAAAAAAAATAAGTATCATTTTGGAATATTTAGTTATCATCAATTATTTTCCTTGATTTATTTGGCCTTCTGCAAAAGTTTAAACAGAAAAATAAATTTTCTTGGCTGCATTCACGTTTTTTTTTAATTAAAGCTAACTTGCAATTAATAACTAATTTTTGTCCTCTTTTGAAACAGTTTCTCATATAAAATTAAAATAATAAGTTCTTAAAATTGTTTTTAAACAAGTCTTTAATAAGTCTTTTATCAATAAAAAAATAGTTTGAAAATCTTCAAACAAGTCTTTAATTACACAAGACAGGGCCTTTAATAATAACAACAAAGTAGTAATAATATTACTATAATTTAGATGAATTTCACTACAAAAGTAGCAATAAAATTATCACACGTTCATTGAATATTACTACAAAAATAGTAGTAAAATAAGTACACAGTCCTCGAATTTTACTACTGTAATAGTTGTGATTTTGTAGAGTTTTACTGTCAAAGTAGTAGTAATACCAAATATTTACGTTACAGCTATTAAGGTAGTAAATTTTGATGGCACTTACTTTACTGCTTAAAATAATTTTTAGAGTGTAAGTATTCTTTTTTAGTACTTTGTGACCTCATTTACAAACAACAAAAGGTTCGCAATTTTTGGTTCACTGGGAAGTTAAACGCAGTTTTAGAAGAATTTGAATGTGAATACAAAATTTGTTGGCTCACTGCTGTGTGCTTGAGAGGCTAGTGATTATGACAATGTTTATAAATTTATCTGGTGTCTCATCTGGTGCTTTTAACATATGACATTAACATATTAGATATATGTGTTACTGCAATTCTAATAAAGGGTTTATTTAGGTTTACACACACATGATTCCTGTTTAATGCCTTAACATGATAGTAATAATTCGAAGTAACCTTTGGTGTACATTATTTATTGCCAAAGTTGCACAACAAATTATTAGCCCAACACACATGCACATGGGCGTAAACAGAGGCTAAAGAAGTGCGTGACCCTCTGCAGTGAAAATTTTTTAAATAGCTACAATTAAAAAAATTTACGGGAGAGTAAAAAAACTTTCTAAATTGTAATTGTAAGTTGCGCTCAAACTTAGGAATTTTAAAACTTTTAAATAAAAACGTCGTTTTTAGTTGCAGGAGTGTAAAATTAAGCAAGAACATGTATTTTGATAAGGAGCAAAAAGTCGACTTTGAATTTATTGTAACGTACGCTTTTTTTGATATTATATGACGTTATGTTAATATATTTTGAACAGAATTAAAAAATACTTCATTTAAGGTATATTTAAAAATAAAGCTGAGCTAAGCCATGCATGCGTTTTTAAAAAGTATGTTGTACCCGTCGCAGTGATGTGTTACGATACCATTTCATTTACCCTTGTTTCACAGGCACTTTTCAATACGTATTCTTACACTCATAAATTTTGTGTGTAAATATTACTAATAACTGCGTCCATTCTACGAATTTTATTCGTAGTATTCAGTCACTAATAGGACTCATAGATTAGAAATAGACGTAGTTTGGTACATATTACAACTATTACAAATAATACATATGTTACATTTACTAGTAACGAAAAAAACTTTCTATCTGAGCTGGGTTTTAAACCACGGTTTTTAAGCTTACGGGCCATGTATTCTTTCAGTAGATTACGGCCACCACGCAATCATACATTTCCTTAAATTTGGTAATTGTTCAACAAACCATGCTGAAAGATTTCGGTTGTAAATATTTTAAACTAAACTAATACTAAATAGTACGAAGCCATTAGTAAATACTACGAATGTAATGGAAGAAATTACAAAGTAATTTGTACAAGAAATTTAGGAAAGATAAGGAATAATATCCCTATTAGTCGAAGATCATTCTTCGGAGCAACAGATGGTAAGGGGTATTTAAGCCAATAACGCATATAAACTTGAACGATAAGCAAATTTATGTTTTAAAGTAATTAAACACAAGAAGAAAACTAAGTAAAATAAATTTAAAAAACAAAATATTTTCTCAAAAGTCAGCTTTAAAAAAATCGGTTATCTGTCATATAGATTTGTCATCTAATTTGGATTATTTTTTAATTTTTTAACTAAAAAGCTTCTAATTCAAAAGCGAAAAAAATTTGGATATTCTGAATAAAGTAGGCTAATTTTAGATCAAGCACTAATTTTTTAGAAAATCTAATATCAAATTTTTGTTAAGAAAAAGCTTTTACATTAGAATATCTTATGGTCAAAAGTTTTTTTATGACTAAAACTTAAATAGGAAACTCGATTTGAAACATTTCGTTTATACTTCTTCAAATTCACGTTTCTTAACAGGCATCCACCCTTCTTGAGAAATTTCTGAATTTTTTCACGTCACGTGTTTATATTTAGAATAAAGCCAGGATTTAGAATCAAGCCTTGCTTTAAGAAATGATTTAAGAAATGAATGGAGCCCAAAACCCATCAATACATGTACCTGTTTATATATTTATTCATACTTAAGAATTAAAAATGTACATTTCTTTAAATAATTAATTTAATAGGTATGTTTTTTAACTCGATTTTAGTAACTTGCATGCTGCTAGAACTGATGCATGTTGAAAAAACAAATAAGTCAGTTGATGTCCAGGCGGGGAACATTTCAAGAACAGCTACAACTCTAATTCTTAATTTTTGCGAATTATATAGATTTTTACTTACTAGATCCAAATCTGATAAATTTTAGGCCGCACGCAATTGGTTTATGAGTTATAGGCCTCCAAAACTGGAAAAAATTGTCTGCAAATCTTTGTATTCTTATTTGAAAAGAGGAAAACTTTGGGGCTATATAAATGCAATTTTATTTAAGGATAAAGGAGACATCACATTATATAATTTACTCAATTACTAAGAAAATTTGTTGAGAAAATAATTTCTGAATTTACATACAAAAAATTAAAATTTGAAAATATTTCGGGCATGATATTCGGGCAAGAAAGATTTTTACCTCTTCTTTGAAATAAATATATTTTTCTTATGTATACAAGCGTGTGTCAACTGGCGTATCATGGATAATAAAATTAGTACCAAAAATCTCAGAAATTAGAATTATATAGGTTACATTTTCTTAATGTGCATTCTAGACTCCTTTACGCCTTTGTCGCCCCCTAGAACAAATGCTGCGGACGCCCATGCACATGTATTTCATAATTTATCGCATACCTTAAGTCGTTAGAACCATTTGTTGCAATCTTCAAAATTAAAAAATATTCACATACAATAATAAGATATTTTAATATCTTAATACATTGTTTAAGATTTTTGTAGACAGTTCGATTAAAATTTTTTGTCTATTTCAGATTCACAGAATCCAAGATTCAATGCTGTTAAAGTGCTGAATATAAGCAATCCGTTGGGAAACAAAAAACAAAAAACAAAAGAGGCGAAGGAGCACTAGAAGGCACACACAGCCTATCTGAACAAGAACAACGGCAAAAACAATATAGGAAAAAAAAATAAAGCAATTCAGGTAAAAGGCTTAAAGAGGCTTACGTCGACTTGAGAAACAAAAAACAAATAAATTCATTATTTCATCAAATGGACAAACAGAACGACATGCAGACAAAAGCAGACAGACAACAGGAAATAAATGATTGTTTAACAACATAACAGCCATCACCCAAAATAAACGCTACTTGTTAGAGCTGACGCAAGCCTCAGACCCAATCAGTTAATGTCCTGAGGAGAGCACTAAAGCATTTAGCAACTACAACAGGTTGCCATGCAGCAGACACCTACATCCACTTAAACAAGTATTCACTGGCTTAACATCGCTGCAGGCAGGCGTACGTGACGCTATCAGTGAATAATACAGACTACTATAACGAACGTGCCTGTCTCAACCGAGACAACAAAGAGACACCTATTCTTTTATGCCTACGCAGATAGCTTTGAATGGCAATCGAAAAGATTAACTGACTCCGTAAACTTTAGAGAAAAACCTTCCAACAAAAGGACGAAGCACAACGTAAATAGGTCGAATGAAGTGTCAATAGAAGAAAAGAGAAAAATAAATAGATCCCCTCCATCGATTAAGCTTTATACAAATGAATATGTTTGAATACTTTGTGCTAAGCCAATCTATTCGATACACTTTTACGTGAAAGCCAGCAGCAGCATGGATACATCCATTAACGCACAGGAGGTGAGTGCGACGAAAGCCACACCCTTGAGCCACTCACAAGCTGTTGGCAGCACCCAAAGTTTATCTAGAATAGATAAGGATGAACAAAATTTACAAAGCAATAACAACCACACGCGACCACATGTCGGTTCCGCTGTTGGTATCTCTACCAACACAATACCTGCACCGACTACACCTGATGGTCAACTGTTGCCTTCGGTCTACATAAATATGCCGCCACCAGCCACAGATGAGTTGCAAAGTAACAGCACAGCAAATGAGCCACCACTAGCACCACCGTCCTTGGCATCCTTTGATTGCAGCACACCCGCTACAACTTTCAGCAGTCCTGTCAACAGCAGCAGCCACAGCAGTTTAAATAGCCGCACAAACAAATCAGCTACGGTGGCACAACATGATGTCGATGAGGTTGCGCGTCTGTACATGGAAAAACCAGAGGCTTTTGAAAAGTGGTTAACTGAGCGTGCCCCAGCGGAAGCACTAAGTCGCCTGCATGAATTCATTGAAAGTCGAAAGCAGCCACTGAAAAGGCTCTCCGTGACGTCGGACTTGTTTCAGCAATGGATGGCCTCGTCACCTCTACAGGTAGGTGTCAATCTTGCATTCAATTGAATTGAAATCATCAATCAGAGTATTTATTCACTTTAAAGAAAACAGCTTTTCAATTGTTAAGGAAATAGTTGGGTAAAAAAATCCAACTTTTTTTAAAATTTTTGACTAGCAATATGATCTAAATATACGGTAAAACTAGATTTGATGAAATATAAGGTCTATAACAGGTTGAAATAAGCGAAGAGCAAAGGATTGTTCGAGTGCAGAAAAAACTTTAAACGCGTTTTTAGAGTTAAAGTTAAAGAGTTAAGATTATATTCGACAAGTTTTCATCACAGTAAACAAAAAACACCGCATTTAGAAGGAAGAAATCACTAAAAAACATAAAACCAAAATGTTTTAGAATAAATAGCATTTTTACTTAATTGCAAAAAAAAAAATTTACACGTTTTGATTTAACTATTAATTAGAAATTTTTTAATAAAAGACTCCAAGGTACCGAACTACCCCCTTAATGCTTAAGACAGCTCAGGACTTTCGGATCACGTATGCTAAAAATTGTTTGATGATATCGTTCTGACGAAACTTCTGCATCACGTAACCATCTTTTTTAAATATTTAAGTATTGATTTTGTGTTTGACTGGTAAAATAAGTCCGGGTATTATGGAATACCAATTTTTGTTGAGACGCTCTTTGAAAAAGTATTAGCAAACATTTCAGCGAATTTCAATATGATTTCTGATCGATTGACCACTGATTATTTTGCAAAAACTAATTTTTCTTTATATTAAAAAATTTTATTGGTACATGAAAAATCTGAAGCACCTCAAAAATCTTCACTTAGAAAATTTAAGGGTAATGTGGAATCCCTCAGTTGAGTAATGTGGATTACTAATTTATTTCCCATTTCATTGATTTTGCCTCGTTCGACGGCTTGTTTCATGCTTTCTGAAATCCATTTTCGAATAAGTCCTTTATTCATATTCACACATAATTTAATATTGGCTGTTTCAAAATAAAACATAAATTTAGTAAGCAAGAAATATGAAAGACGATTCCACAACTTCTGCCTTCATGTACTCCACATTTGCCGATTTACCAAACTCTAAATGCTTTTATTAAATAATTATTTCGCTCTTATTTGTTGCTTTACGGTAAAGCATCATGATGAAATATTTCAGAGGGTTTTTTGGAGATAAATATTGCATCAGAAAAAACAAATAATATTCGAATTTTTTTTTTGTAAAACGAGCTTAAAGAAAAGAAAATAAAAACACATTTTTCATATTTACGTTGCTATAAATTATTCCATGGTTTAAGATGTCATAAAACTTTGACTGATATTAGTAACTTAATTAAAAAGCATTAAAAACCGTTTCAAATTGGTTACTATCTGTAATACTTTTTAAGTTATTGCATTAAAACTAATGACACCTATGAATGCCTTTTTTTGCTATACTTCCACTTATAGTTTGAAACAGAGCGGAGATGGACCCCCTTAACATACAATTTTTTTCTTGTCGTGGCCCAAGGATCACACCAGCGCTGGATTGAAACGTTGATCTGGGACACCCTGTATATAAACAGGCGTAGGCAAAACAGTTCGGTACCATTTTCTCCCGTGTTTCTACACCGATTTCGATAATTTATCTTTTAAATGATTAAAAGTAGGGAGGAGGAGTGCACCAAATACTTTTTGTGACCTTTGACATGATATATGATCATTCAAAGAAAACTTCTAAAATAAAAGCTAAGGTATAAGATATGGTGGAGCACGTTGTAATGGTAAAATTTACACATTACTGAAATGTGCAAAAATATTCCAGACATTTTTCGCTATCTCTTACGAATACCCTACAATAAGCATTTTTTAATATAACATGTGCAAATATATTGAGATGGAGATATTTCTTACAAACAGTAAATTTTGAAAAATTCCTGTTATTAACTGACTTGCCCGACTGCCGCAATTTCTGTCAACAGATAGAAACATTAGACGCGGAGGTTCCCGTGTAAAAAAGTGGTCAGTATTCAAAACACGAGCGTTGCAATATAAGAAAAAGTCTCTACATCGAATAATATTTACACGACAGTACTAAAATTTAGTACAGGGGTGGGCACAATTATAAAAAAATATGTTAAAAAAGTGGGCGTTATTCGATAAAGGGCGAAGCAATATAAGAAAAACGCTGTAACTCAAATAATATTGACACAAGGGTCCTGAAATAAGGTACAGAGGTAAGCATAATTATGAAAATTTACGGTGAAGAAAGTGAGCGTTGTTGGACGAAAGGGAGTGGCAATATAAAAAAAATACTATATTTCAGTTAATATTGATACTAGGGTACCGGGATTAGAACAATTATTACAAATTACGGTCAAGAAAGTGGGCGTTATTCAACAAAGGCGTGGCATTATTAGAAAAACGCCATAACTCGAATAATATTGACACTAAGATACTGACATTAGGTACAGGGGTAGGCATAATTACGAGAAGTTACGGTCAAGAAAGTGGGACTTATTGGACAAAGGGGGAGTAGCAATATAAGAAAAATTCTGTTTCTCAATTAATGTTGGCACTAAGGTACCAAAAAAGTGCTGGAAATGCTTGCCGAGGTTAAGGCATAACACTAGCCTCAGTTAATAGCAATTCAAATTGTCTTTCAAGGTTGTTTCGCCTAATCAATAATTCACGTATGGTTCCAATCGATTCCTCTTAATAATCTATCCCTTTCCTCTCAGGTCAAAGACCAAACCTTGTTTGTATAAGGCGCATACCTTGGTTCTTTGATTTTTTTTTAAAAAAAAAAATTAAAAATTTTTTCTATGAATATAAAACCTTTAAAATCGGCGCTTATATAATAAGACTTATAAAATAAACGTTATGGCTTTAAAAGTTTTATATTCATGGAGAAATTAATATATTTATGATAATAATTCAAAATAGAAAAAAAATTATAATAATAAGATTGCCAATTTAATCTATACTATTATATAAAAGTTAAACTAGTTTTTTTTCCTAAATGACCTTGTTATTTATTTTGTTGATTTTATATGATTTAAATACAAATTCTAAATGTTTGATAGTTTAAATCATACTTGATTTTTAATACAAATTCTAGTTTTTTGATAGTTTAAAATCGTTTATTGAGCTTAAGGTCAAAGTTAGAACAATTAATTGTTCTAACGAGTCTTTCCAAAGAAACAACAACAACAACAAAGTTTTTCCAATATGAAAAGGAAAAAATCACTAGCTGATTTTATTGCAATTTCGGACGTGCTACAGGCTTCATCAGAAATCTTTGTGATACCTCGTGCAAGCGCGCACTAGCGCACTACACCACAGAGCAGGGTTGATATTTTCGGTACAATTGTACTTTTTTGATACAGTTTTACATTTTTCCTACTTTTCTACTACCAAAGCATTTTTAGTACATTTTATTTACTCAAAATTTTTTTACTAAATACAGAATTTAGAGCTCCTAGTGAGCAAACAGAATTAAAAAATTATTTTTTTCTGAATTTTTTTACTCTGTAATAACATTTAAATTGAATTTGAAGAGTAGATTTTCTCTAAATATATAAAATTGCTCAACTAATTCTTTCAACTTCTCAGTCATCAGCAAGAGTTAAAAGAATATTTTCTATTCAAAATTCAATAAGCCAAATGCAGAAAGAGACTGCACATTGCAACAATTTCTTCTTTAATGAAAACAAAGATTTTTTTAAATCTTTTTAAAAACATGCCACAACATTGATATCAGAAGCAATATATCAAAAGATAAAATTTCAGAAAATTTGACCGAGAGTAAAGAATTGCTTGACTTAAAGAATTCCCCATTAATTTCTTTCGTTACCTTAATATAGAAAAGCACTACCTAACCTTTTAAAAAAATCTCTTTTTCGGCTGGATTGGATTGGTATGCTTGTAGTAAACGTTATTTGCTTTTTTCACTTAATTAATTTTTAATTTTTAATTATGAAAAATCCTAAACTTTATGCTTATTTGAAGTTTTAATAGATTTTATCAAGGCCGTAGCCAGGATTCACCCATGGGGGGGGGGGGGTTGATGAACATTTTTTTATTCAATATTAAAAAATTAATATATAAAGTACTTGTTTCATTTAATTTTCAAGTTAGAAATTTATATATTTAGAGCTGAAAGCTATGCTTATTAAAGTATCGTAATCAAACAGCTGTTTCTTATTTGCATTTATTTATCTTGTAAATTTTAGTTATAAAATTTTAGGACAATATTACAATATGACATGATAGCACACCTTGTGAATACCCTAAGTATATATGTAAGTATGTTTATTACGGTGCCTCGACTTTCATTAGAAAAAAATTGCATTTGAAACCCTCTAAAAATTTACCTTGGTCTATTTTATAACGATTCCCAAAATATATTGACTGTTACAATAGCCGCCAGTGAGCTAAACCATTTATAATGTTTTTCGTAAATATATTTGCTAGTATAATAGTCGTAAAAAAACTTTTAGAAATTAAAAGCCGGAAAAGCTCCTCTGATCTGCAACAAAGAATTTTAAAGTTTTGCAAGAGCATTAAAGACAATGCTGTTTCTCGTGCCTTATTTTGAATTTTTTAATTTATTTTCACTTAAAATTAAATAACTTCATTGTTTCTAATGCAATCTTCACTTTCAAAATATTGTTAGAAAGGTTTTGAGTGCTTGCAGTGAGTCAAGACCAAAAGTTCCAAAATTTATACATACTAAAGCTAAAACATTAATTATGAAATAAATGCCTTTTGAAAAAATATTGTGAGAAATAAAAAAAAAATTAAAACGGAGTTATTTAAATTTTGATAGTTTTTGTATAGAAACAAAATAAAAATATATCAAAAATATGTATGAAAAAAAGCATTATTTTTTTTATTAATTCAAAATTAATAAAAACCTTTGTAATTTTTGTTTGTGAGCTGAATTGATAAAAACATTAAAAATTTAAATAAAAGAAATTTATTTCATACTTTCTTTTTTCATTTAGTAAAATTTTTTCTAAATTTTTGTACCAAAATGAAAAAGTCATTTATCAACCCTGCCACAGAGGCGATGAGATTTGAAGTGTCAATTTCTCAGTTTTTCTCCTATTTCACATGCTCACATTTGTTGTTGTATTTTTGCTTTACTTTAGTCTTTATGCTTATGTTATTATATGGAGTCCAACAGTCTGCTGGAAGTCTTTCTACAACAAAGCATGTTTACTGAAGTTGTTTTTAGATTTTTGCTGATTTGTTTTCAGCTGTTTCTGTTTGGTCGTGCTCTACCATTTGATTAGTTTTTTTTTCTAAATGACCTTGTTATTTATTATGTTGATTTTATATGATTTGAGTACAAATTTTAAGTGTTTGATAGTTTAAATCATACTTGATTTTAAATACAAATTTTAGTTGTTTTATAGTTTAAAATCGTTTATAGAGCTTTAGGTCAAAGTTAGAACGATTAATTGTTCTAACGAATCTTTCCAAAGAAACGAAAACAACAACAAAGTTCTAATATAAGCATAAAGACTAAAGTAAAGCAAAAATACAACAACAAATGTGAGCATGTGAAATGGGAGAAAAACTGAGAAATTGACACTTCAAATCTCATCGCCTCTGTGGTGCAGTGCGCTAGTGCGCGCTTGCACGAGGTATCACAAAGAGTTCTGATGAAGCCTGTAGAACGGCTGAAATTGCAATACAATCAGCTAGTGATTTTTTCCTTTTCATATTGAAAAAACTCTGTTATTGTTGTTGTTTCTTTGGAAAGATTCGTTAGAACAATTAATTCTTCTCACTTTGATCTTAAGCTCAATAAACCATTTTAAACTATCAAACAACTAGAATTTGTATTTAAAATCAAGTATGATTTAAACTATCAAACATTTAGAATTTGTATTTAAATCATATAAAATCAACATAATAAAAATTAAACTTTTAAAAAGGTAGCATTTTTGTGGTCGCCGGTAAACTCAAGAACCGCTGAACGGTTTTATGTGAAATCTTCACTATTCGATTCAAAATTGATCATAGATGGTTCATGTATACTCAAAATTTTGATATATATCATAGCAAACAAGAAATTGACTAAGAAACTGGTTTAAATCTCAATTTTTGGTAAAATTCGGCACATTTTGCTATTTCCTGCCTAAACAGTAAAATATATCTGAAAATTATGTATGAACATATGAAAGATCTTCCCGATTTCAATTATAAAGTCTGAGGTGACATGCATCTACCATCAATGGTTTTGTCATAAAATTGACATTTTAATAAAAAATAAAATCATTTTCTTGCAAGCAGTTCGTCTGTTGATTGACTTTAATGCTGTTACTGCTTGCAGCTTTAGATTCGTTGTTGTTGTTGCGTGTTTCTTTGTAATTACAACAACAGCTGTGCGTTGTGATGAAAAGAGAACAACATGGTTTGAATGTATTTATTTAATTTAAAATAAAATTTGCATAAATTGAGTGTTGCTTCAGCTTTATGATTGATTGTACAAATATTTAATAAGCCCAATCTCAAACGATACTATCTTATTCCAAAAAGTTGGTAAAAGGAACCTATTTTGGCAATGTAATCGTATTCTTTGTATGTATTTTCAATGCAAAATTGAAATTTCCATACAAATTACATATTCAAATTTTTAAATATTTTTAACTTATTTAAATATTGAAGCTATTAAATTCATTTTTTTACATAACGCAAAAGTGTGTGAATTTGCATAAAGCTGGATGTCTAAATGAAGGGAATTTAATGACTTTAAAAAATCATAGTAAAGGTAATCACTAGAACTAGAATTTATCTTGAATGACCCGAGCACAGATTATACAGGGTCCGCCATCTAACTTTTTTTTTTAACTAGTGCTTATTTCGTGAATGGTAAAATTTAGCTCATGTCTGATTTGACAGATAATTAGTTTTATTCTTCCGCTGAACGAATATGGTTGTGTATACGCTTGAACAACGCTGGGAAATATTGCGACATTACTTTGAAAATCATTGTAATGTTGCAGAATGTGTGCGAAAATTGCGTACGGATTTTGTAAGAAAAGATGCACCGTCAGCGTGAAAAGCCAAAAACAGTGCGTAAACCCGAGAATATTGCTGCTGTGGCAGAAAGTGTGCGTGAAGCGCCATCAACATCAATTCACCGTCGTTGTCAACAATTGAACATTTCAGAGAGAGATCATTGAGACGAATTTTGCATAAAGACCTTGGTATGACGCCACACAAAGTCCAATTGGTTCAGGAGTTGAAGCCAACTGACCATCCAATGCGTTTTCGCTTCGCTAAGTGGGCCTTCGATCGACTTACAGAAGATGCCGATTTTGCTAAAAAAAATCATCTCATTTTGATCTTGGCGGGTATGTAAACAAGCAAAATTGTCGCATTTGGGGCACAGAAAACCCGTACGCATACATTGAAAATCCGCTGCACCCAAAACGAGTCACTGTTTGGTTCGGATTTTGGTCCAGAGGCATAATTGGGCCATTTTTGGGAAAATGAGCAAGGAGCGGCCGTTGCAGTCAATGGCGATCATTATCGGGCCATGTTGAACGAATTTTTGTATCGTAAATCCACATTAAAGCTTAATGAGAGTCAGCGAACGAACGATTTAAAGCTTCTAAGAGCGAGAAAATAAGTAAGAGACAATGTGAGCATAATATTAATGAAATGATATGTAAAAATTTGATGCACGAAACATCTCAATAAAAGATGTAGCTGCCAACAAAATGTAGCAGAATTTCATTAGGTCTTACTTAAAAAATGAAGGCAATTTTTTTTCTAAACTATCCTACGAACATTATATAATATAGAATTATTATATTTTTTGCATTATCTCTTAAATTTTTGTTATGTAACTTCAAGTGGCGACCGCAGCCTAGTGGGTAGAGTGCGTAGCCCCTAAGCTAAAGAACCCCGGTAGCCCGGGTTCAATTCCAGCTCAGACAGAAAGTTTTTTCGATTGAATTAAATTTTCTGTTCGGTCGTCACCTATCTGCAGACAATAGCAAACCTCAGAGTGTAAAAATTTCCATGTAAAGCTTCTTGAGAACATAAGCCGTTTGGAGTCGGCATAAAACACGTAGGTCCAGTTCTCGGTCATTTGTGATCAAACATTTAATAACACGCACAACACAATTGATCAAAAGAAGCTAGGTTAAATTCCTTTCTAGGGCTGAAATGGTCAGTTTATTTATTTATTTTTTAATTTCAAGAATATAATATTATAAAGATGACATAATCTAGGTATATTTCGTGTGTTGACTTGTTTTTTTTGCCGTTCTGCCATCTGATTTTTTAGTGCTATATTATGTTTTATGAAAAGGTCGTTGTACCAAAAATTTCGGAAATTCTAAAGATATGTGAATGTTTTTGTATTAAAATTACTGAAATTTTTTAAATTTAATTTGCGAAAAATTTTTTAAGAACGATTTTCAATATCAAAATTTACGTGAGTGAAAATGGGTGGAATGAGTGTGATCAAAACTAAGTATGTTACAATCTAATCTAGGATGCACACAATATGTGTGTCCGTTAAGCCATTAAGATTTGTATAAATGTCAATTAAACAAACAAACCAGAAAATAAGTTTTATTAATAGAGACTTTGTGTTAAATTGTATGAGTATTATAGAACCAATGCAATTCGAAAAGAATTCAAGAATTTTCAAAGATTTTTCGATTTTTTTAAGTTTTGAAAAATATGTCCTCAGCTATGATCCTATAACTTCAAAAGTATTTTTTCATATTACAAATTTTATACATGTTTGCAAATAAGACGTTTATATATTTCATTTAAGCTATCATTTGTATTGATCTAACGATTTTTGTATAAATTTTCTAAATACTACATTTGTGAAAGAGTTTAAAAAATATGGTTTCCCTAATAACATGTGATGGGCGTTGGACAAGGGGGCGTGGCACCTCCTACACCACCCAAATTTGCGTTATCGAATTGCTTTGGAGTTATAGGCCGCATAGCCTCGTAATTCGGTATTCGACTACAATTTACACGTTTCACTGATAACATGTTATGGGCGTTTGGCAACGGGGGCGTGGCAGCAACGCACAGTGTTTCAGCTAGTTATTTATACCATCATGAAGATTTCGTTGTTTTGTTTTGATTTATTTTTGACGTATCTTTGCTTACGTTATTTCTGTTATTTTACTCATTTCAAAGAGTTTACAGTGTTGCAAATCCTATTATAACGTAAAATTACGGTTTAGTGATTTTTAAATTTAGCTAAAAACGCTAAGAACATTGTTTGCAAACAAAATCTTTAGTTAATTTAATGATAATTGGGTTTTTAAAGTCTGAAGAATTTGTTTAGTACGAACTCACCACGTCGACTTTGATGCAGGTAATTTTGAGTATTTTTACTAAAACTAAAATACGTAAATATCCAACCTGCTACAATCATACTTTTTACCCAAATATTAAAGTCATATTATATGGGGAAATGTTAAATAAACGGTATATTTTAAACTCTTTCACAAATGTAGTATTCAGAAAATGTCTACAAAAATTAATAATAGCTTAAATAAAAGGTATCAATGTCTCATTTCTAAATATTTATAAAACTTGTAAAATAAATGAATACTTTTGTATTTATAGGATCATAACTGGTGAAATATTTTTCAAAACTCAAAAAAGTCAAAAAATTCTTCTAAAAAAAAATTCGAAAATCGGAAAGTCTTAATGAATTTTATTATCTAGAAAAAATACTCAATCGAACTATTGATGTCGTTTTCGTCGCGCAAACTTTTTTTCAAACTGTTTACCACTGTTTTTAATTTGTTATTCACTTTTAAATAAAAAATATAATGAATAAAAAATTTTGTTTTTCACTACTATTTATGAATTAAATGTTCGCCATTAATTTTTTATTCATTATTATTTTTTTATTCGTTATTAATTTTTTATTAATTATAAATTTCGTATTCATTTCTAATTTTTCATTCACTTTTGAATAATAAATAAAATAAAAAAATCTTTTTATTCCCTTTTGAATAATGAACCAAATTAATAATTATTAAAAAATTAATAATGACTATAAAATTAATAATGAATAACACATGAATAGACAATGAATCAAAAAATAATAATGTACAAAAAATTAATCATTGAAAAATTTGAAATTCTTTTTAAATTGCATTCTTTTTAAATGGCATTCATATTAATAAAAAAATAATTAATTATTCTAAATAACAAAAATAAATAATTGAAATTAATTACTAATCAATTTTTTAAAATTCAAGGTGAATTAAAAATTTTATTTATAAACAGTTTTGAATTCATTGGATGGATTTGTATGTCGTTATTCAGTTTTCCTTAAGATTCAGAATACATATGCAGATTTTACTGCTCTGGCCTGAGTCAATCAAAAATAGTCAATATTGATAGCAAGCAGTGAATAAGAAAAATCGACTTCGCACAAAATAAGGAAATCATCATGAAAATAATGAAAACAAACAAAAACATTTGTTGCTGTCAAGCAGAGATCACAACTGCTTGGTTCCAACAACAACAACGGAAAAAAAAATTACAACATTAAATTTCACGACTCTTGCTAGCTCTGAGAAGCCATGCAGTGGTGATCTATGCTGTGAAGCATTGCGGAGTAAAGAGTGAAAGAGCATTGCAGAGAGAATGTGCATGCAAGGATTCATGGCAGAATTAGAGAAGGTATATGCATTTTGAAGAGGGAGACTGCCGCAACTGTCAAAACAAAGTTGACAGCTCATACAAAATCTGAAAACGATGAGAATAGGGCATGTCACACTAGCGCGGACACGAACAAATTTGTTGTTGTTTTCGCGGGTAAAATAAGAAACTGGAAATTGAGAGAGCTTCTTTTACCCGTGAAAACAACAACAAATTTGTCCGTGTCCGCTACGTGTGACAAGCCCCAATGCGATAAGAAAGCGAAAATAGGCAAGAATAGCAAAATGCTTGCATGGCTTGCATGGCAGAATTAGAGAAGGTATATGCATTTCAGACTGTGCTCTCTTTCTCATAGCCAGAATTGTCAAACTCAAGCATTTTGCTATTCTTGCCTATTTTCGCTTTCTTATCGCATTCTCATCGTTTTCAGATTTTGTATGAGCTGTCAACTTCGTTTTGACAGTTGCGGCAGTCTCCCTCTCCAAAATGCATATACCTTCTCTAATTCTGCCATGCATGCAAGGATTGGAAACTTTTCTCTCAAGAAAGCTTTTTCATCGCGCTTACAAGAGCTTACGCATTGATCTGAAAAATATTTGTTACTTTTTAATGTTCTTCGTGGCACATCTTTATACTATATAATCTCTGACCCGAGCTTCTTATGATCAATTGTGTTTTGTGTGTGTGTGCATATTATCAAATGTGTGTACAATGATCAAAGAACTGCACCCTCAAATTTTAAGCCGACTCTAATAGCTTATTCTTTTCTGAAAAAAATGTTGATATCACAAAATGCAGAACTTTTTAAATTCTGACCGGAATTTACAGTATATTGACCTCTTTTGAGTTGAGGTCAATTTAGCTGCACTGTTGTTTTGAATTACTATGTATTTACGATTAAGGTTATGCATAGTGTCGACTGTGTGGAATTTTTAACAAATATTAAATCAAATATTCATCGAGCAGTTCAGTTTTATTAAAACTTACTACTTTATTCAAAACTACTTTATAAAATTGGATTCAATTTTAGAAAATTTTAAAAATTGCAACTTTTTGCTTCTTACAATTGTCACAGCACAAAATATTAATATCAAAATTGTTTTATTTTGTCTTTATGTTGGTATTACTAGAGGGCAGAATGCAGAACCTTCGTATTTTACAGGTCAGAAAATTCTGCATTTGTTATACTTTTGCGGTCAACATTTTCGAGAAAAGAACACGATTTATTTTAAGGTCAAAATAACGGAAACAATGCAGAATCCTTGAAGAGGTCAGGTAAAATACAGAATTTCTTCAGAAAAGAATGCGCGCGTCGTCAATGGTCAGAATGGTGGCAAGAAATGGCAACAGTGGATGATCAATTTTCAAAGAAAATCATATTCAGGGATGAGGCACATTTTTAACTCAGTGGATTCGTCAATAAGCAAAATTGCCGTATTTAGGCGAATGATAATCCAAGAGTGATTGCCGACAAACCAATGCACCCACAAAGAGTGACTGTTTGGTGCGGTTTATGAGCTGGCGGCATCATCGGGCAGTTTTTTTTCCAAAATGAGGCCGGTCAGGCAGTTACTATGAATGGTGTTCGCTATCATGAGATGATAACGAACTTTTTATGGCCCGAATTGGAAGATGTTGATGTGGACGATATGTGGTTTCAACAGGATGGTGCCACTTGCCACACAGCTAACGAAACAATGGCTCTTTTGCGCGACAAATTCAATGGCCGTGTTATCTCACGTGGTGGCGATGTCAATTGGCCGCCAAGATCATGTGATTTGACACCGTTAGACTTCTTTCTTTGGGGTTATTTGAAAGAAAAGGTGTACGTCGATAAGCCAGCAATAATTCAAGAGCTAAAAGATGATATAATTCGGCACATTAACTGCATAGAACCTCAATTATGTCCATTGGCGTCGGAAGCGGGGGGTAAGGTGGGCAGTTGCCCCCCCACTTTTTTAGCTAGATAAACAATTTAAAAGGAAAAGTTATTCAAAATATCAGTTTTTTAACAACGATAATATTTTTGTATTATATATTTTCCTCTTCTTTCTCTCTTCTTTATGTTTCATGTGAAGAAATTTTGGTGAACTTTTTTTGCACCACCATTTGTACTGCCCCCCCATTTGTACTGCCCCCCCAGATGAAATTCGCTTCCGACGCGCTTGATTATGTCTCAGCGTCATCGAAAATTTGGACCATCAGATGGAGGTGTGCCGCCGAGGTCGCGGCGGCCATTTGGCCAATATTTTGTTCCATACATAATTGAACCATACCAATATTATCATAATAAAAAGAAATGACAATAATTTCCTAATTAATTTGTGTTGTATTCAAAATCAACAACGGCTCTTAAAATTTAACCACCCTTTATATATTGTTTAATCTAGGATGGGCTATTCTTATGACATTTCCTTCGTGTCATGTTTCTTACAGTTTTGGTTATTGCAGCTTTCATTTCACTATTATTTTAATGAGAATGGAATTGCAACAATTGGTCTGTTCCCGTACTAAGTTCAAGTAATTGTAATAGATTAGAAAGTGATATTTTGCATGTTATTTTTCTCTCACGAGCTTTAAAAATTTGTAAAGTAACGCTTTCAAGCAAATTCAAACTACTAGAATCGAATTCGGGAACAGACCTAATATCTCAAATTTTTCAAAAACAATTAAAGCTGTCATTTACGCTATTCACTGTTACAACAAAAATAAAAAACAAGAAATTGTTTCCATATCGTGAGCAAAGCCGCGGAGGGTTGCTAGTATCATGTATAAATAAATTATCAAATTTGACCAAGAATTAATGTAAAAAGTAATTTAAGATTATTTCTTTCTTTGTAGTGGTTTTGAAGTTTGTTTTTTCTACGTAGAATTATGTCTTACAGCGCGGTTTGTATGGGGGTCATTTTCACAAATTTTTTCAAACACATTTAGGAAGCTTATTTGACACTTGGGGGTATAACTACAGCCTTTAATATTCATCGTACAAAGAACAAATATATGCCAAAATATCTGTTAGAGTACGATTAAAACGAATATCTATATTTGGATTTTGTCTCTTATTTAATAAAGTCACAAAACAGCAAAATCTATTGTAAGAAGAAAAAAAATGCATATATTCGTATGAGAAAAGCACAAGCTGCTTGAATAGCTGCTTCAGTAGCTGCTTATGCCGTTGTTGTTGTTCGTTTGGTTCGCAATCGTGTCGTTTGTTGTTTTGCTGATTTTGCTGTGGTTGTTGTGATTAATATATATGTAAAATGTACATTTATAAATATACATTAGATGTTTTTGTTTTTGTAGTTCGTTATTGGTTTTGTTTATTTTCAAAAATATAAATACAATAGAGAATACAGATGCGTGTGGCTAAGAGTGGAGCTTATTTATATGGGGAAAATTTCCAAGCACCTCATGGAGCGTCCCAAAGGCTTATACTGCGCTGATGGATGAAAAATTTGTGTAAAATTTTAGTAAGATCGGATGCATATAAACCCGTGCGCACAAAGTTTGCACAAGTGCAAGACAGAAAAAATTTTTTTTTAATATTTTAATTGGCAATTTCATTTGGAATAATCAAACAGTTCAGATTTTTTTGTTTTTTTCAAAAAATTTTCAGTTTCTAGTTAAAATAGGCATGTTCAAAAATTTCAAACGGTTTAAGAGTTATAGATTATTTTTGTAGATTTATCTTGTCTTATTTTTAAATCTCCAAACATCATTTTCAAATATAAAGTGATAACCTTTTTTGTAAAAATGTCAAAAAATCATAAAAACATTTTTGCCTGAGTGTTTTCCCAGTAAAAACAGTACTTTAATGCCGTGTTGTTCCTCTACAAAACTTGTTGTCATTTATTTGTAGTTGGCTTTGAAGTTGTATTAATTATTTTGTAAGTGTTTTTCAAACACTCAAAATAAGTTAACATTCACTGAAATTAAAATTGTTGTTGTTTAAATGCAAATAACCGACTTTTAACAAAATAAAGTTATTTTCTTTTTCTCCAATTATCCGCTTAAATGAAACTATGAGAATATTTTAGACCAGCACAAAATAAATACGGTGCTTTGCTGTACAACTGCATTGATATTTGCATATGCAAATTTGTACACATTTCAGTAGCACTAAAGTTAAATTTGTCAGTCTGTTGAGAATTATTTCAATGTAAATTTGGGAAAATGACAGAAATAAATTAACAAGCTTGAAGATGAGACTACTAAAGGAATAATAAGATTATTCAATTATTTCGTTACTTTTCAAATATTAACTGAATTCTGAAATTCAATGGGCAAGAAATGTAAGCTGAGGATACTAAACACTCAAAAAAAAAAATAACTGCTTCAATGGAGCGAGTGAGTGAAGCTAGCATGAAGCAACTTATTAAATAAAGTTTATAAGATCAAATCTCAGCAATGTGGTGACCGATTTAAGAATGATTTTTATTAACTGTTTCTCGATCTTAAAACTAGTTATGACGAAACTTGATTTTGTAAATTTTATTTAGTTAAACAAATATAATTAAATGAATATTTCCACAGGTTTGTTTTTGAAATTCGCTAAATTTATTTATTTATAAAAAAGAAAAAGAATAATTTTTCTGGTTTATACACCGCAATGCACAACGTCCGTAGGGTAGAAAGGGGTTCATTAGCTACTTTTTTTAAATGTTTGTCCAAAAGAAATCAATATTTTTTTAATAAAATTTAGAAAGTTACCTACTATATTGTTTATTATAATTTAAAAAAAAATTTTAATTTTTCGTGGTTTGTTCTGCAAAGAACTTTGCAGAAGCCTGTTGCTTCATTAACTTACTTGGCATAGAAAGTTACACTAATAAGCTTTGATTTTACATTTTTATATTATATAATATAATATTAAATTATATTATATTATAAATAAATTATATTTTGGGCCGTAGCCTAGTGGGTAGAGTGCGTGGCCCCTTATCTAAAGAGCCGTTCGAAAAGACGTTCGAAATCGGCATTAAGGTCGTAGGTCCAGTTCTCAACCATTTGTGTTAAAAGATTTAATAACACGCACCACACGATTGATCAATAGAAACACGGTCAGAGTCCTTCCAAGGGATGAAATTTTTTTTTTAGACTGAACCAACGCTCAGGGGATGCCCCCTATAAATGCGTAAGCATTGTGTTGATTCGGAAGATGGGTGATAGTTAGTTGGAGGGTGGATAGATGGAGTAGTGTCGGTGAAGATTTGTTTTGAATTTGCACAGCTCAAAACTGCCGGGAAACACGCTCGCAGGGAGACTATTCCACAACTTAACCGCGCGACTAAAGAACGAACTATCGCGGTAATGCGAGGTTCTATTAGGCATCGATGCAATGGTAAAGGGGTGGGCTTGGACAGCTGCCCGAGTGGACCTGGGAAACACACGAGCTGGTGGCGTCAGGCCATGTATCTCCCTTGAACACTTCCCATGGTAATACCTATACAGAAGGCTTAGGCAACCTACATTACGTCGATGCTCAAGAGAGTTGAGAGAGGATGAAATGCTTTCATCTCCTATCAAATATATCGCACGACGTTGAATTCGGTCCAGAAGCTCCAAATAAGATCTTGAAGCCCCTGCCCAAATGTGCGAATTGTACTCCATTTTCGGCCTAATATATGAGGTGTAGATCATGCGAAGATCAGCTGAAGTGAAATATTTTTTGCACCGTTTTAGAAAACCTAGGCACTTGCCCGCTTCTTTCGACACATCGAAAATATGATCATTCCAACGAAGATCACATTGGATCGATATGCCCACAACGTCAAGAGCGGCTGATTCCACAAGATCCACACCATTCATATTGAGGGGAGCTAAGGGGCAATCCATCCGCTTGTGGGTTAACAGACAACACTGGGTCTTGCTTGCATTGAACTCTACTCTATTAGCAAGACCCCACTCGGAGATTTTTTGTAGATCAGTAAGAAGTGTGTCATTCATAGTTTGCCTTTATTTCTCAATCTCGATAGAGCTTGGGCGTTTTTTGAATGAATATGAATGACAAATGCTGCTGTCGTCCGCAAACGAATGAATTGGGTTATGCGTCAACGACAGAAGGTCGTTGATAAAAACCAGAAACAAGGTTGGCGATAGAACTGAACCCTGCGGTACTCCTGCGTTGATGGCGTGCTTCTCGGACGAAATACCGTCAACTACGACTCGAATCGTTCTGTCCTTGAGAAAACACGTGATCCATCGAGCAAAATTACTACCAAAACCATATGCAGCAAGTTTTGACACGAACGCTTTATGCCAGACTCGGTCGAACGCTTTTGAAATATCCAGAGCAACAACCCTGCTCTCGCCGAAAAAGTGAACGCATTTATTCCATTCTTCGGTTAAGAACGCCATAAGATCACCAGTAGAGCGAGCCCTACGGAAACCATATTGACGGTCACTGAGCAGTTGGTTGTGCTCCAGATAGTTCACAACGTTGAAGTTTATTACGCTCTCCATAACTTTGGAAAGCGTAGAGCATATCGCAATGGGTCGGTAGTTTGCAGGGTTCGTGGCATCACCCTTTTTAGGTACCGGCTGGACATTTGCCACCTTCCAACAAGATGGAAATATTCCTGTTCTGTAGGAGATGTTGAAAAGGTTGCGCAAAGGCCGAGCCAGCGAAGAAGCACACATTTTAAGCACAATTGGCGGTATGCCATCAGGACCAGAGGCTTTGTTAACGTTGAGATTTGTAAGGACCCTTTTAACTGCTCTCGTTCGAAAGTATATCTCTTTCGGCCTATGCCTATGCATTGCAGAAGATCCACCCTCAACAAAGGGCAGTGGCTGATTGCTATCCGAGAGAGTGGAATTTTGTGCAAACAATCTAGCCAATAGGATCGCTTTATCAGCCGAGTCAGTGAAGATTTGGTCATCTTTTAAAAGAGCTGGAATCGATGACGATGTCTGGTTCTTAACTCTTTTAACAAATGACCAAAAATTTTTGCTCCCTTTGGGGCAGAGAAGAACCTGTTCTCGAATGCGAGCTTCGTGCAGAAACTTTTCGCGTTTTAAAATTGCATTACAGCGATTCCTTGCCTCGATGCGAAGTCTTTTAGTATCAGTATTCTTGTTAGAACGCCAATTCTGAAAAGCTTCCTCTTTGGACCTGACTGCAATCCTGCAAGTCTCATTAAACCATGAGTGGTCTTTTGGTTTAATGCTTCTCATCTTATTGGGGATGAAAGACCGCATACCCAATAGAATAATTTCTTGTACCATGACAGCCGCGGCATTCACATTTCTATCAGCGAAACATAATTTCCAATTGAAGCTGCGATAAAAATTATTTAACGCAGTCCAATTTGCCTTTCCATAAACCATGCAGTCCTTCGGGGCTTTAGGCGTAGAGGTGCAGGGGTTAGAATATGGAAAAACAGCGGATATGGTACAATGGTCCGAGTTACCAAGAGGTGCGTTGACACTCACATCATATTTTTCATGATGTGAAGTCAGAAAAAGGTCAAGGATATTATGGCTTTGCAAATCACTTTGGGGGAAAAAAGTGGGTTCCTTCACTAGTTGAATCAGTTGGTTCGATTCAGCAAATAGCTCAACATATTGTCCAACAGGTGTCAATGGGCCCGAGTGACGTAACCAAGCTGGGTTGTGGACATTGAAATCGCCTGCTACAACGATCTCACTGTCAGGAAACAACCCCAAAATATGCGTAATCGAATCAGAGAGAGAGAGTCCAGTTTGTTAAAAGTGGGCTCCCTTCCTAGATTCGGACTTCTATAAATAAAGCAGAAATGTAGCAAGTGAGAGCGAAGCCTGAACCTAACCCACATTGAGCTAAACTCTGGATCGGTCACGTTCAGACTCCGCTCACACTGGTACGCTACATCTGTTCTTATAAAAAGGGCAATGCCCCTATGCAAAGAAAACAATGGCAGTAAGCGATCTGCATCCTCGGCCACCTGGGTCTCGCTGAGTGCCATTATTTGAGGCCTATGTAGAGCACAATGTACATAGACCGAGAAAAAATTCGCCCTCAGTCCACGAACATTGCAGAAATCTATGCGAAAATGACCCGATATTTCCGCACCATGCAAAAATCAAACAAATAAGGGCATACAAGGTAATTAGTTACGGCTGCAAGAGAGCTGCACAACATGAGCAATATAAAAAGTACTGAAGCAAGTGTTATGCCTTTACTTCAGCACAGTTCAGCCCACTGTGCAACCCTACTTACAAACGTAACTAATGTGAAAGGATGGGGGAGTTGACGGAACCGAAAAAAACAACAATTACTTACACCACGAGGAGCATAGAAAAGCCCCTCTCATGGTCAGACAAAAAAACACGAATGTTGTCAAAGGTGTTGATGCTGTAGCTGGCGGCTGGCTCTCTGCAAAACTGGTTTTGCTGTTGTGTTGTTGGTTGGAGCAGCTGGGTGTTTGTTGCTTTGATTACATTTGTTTTTGTTTTTATAATCATTTATTTTTGCACTGTTGTTTGTTTATTAATTTAGTTTTAATTTTATTTAAATTGTTTAAAATAAAAACACATAACATTTAATTTTTACACTATCGCGGTGTATATTTAGACACGAAACACGACAAAACATTTAAGAAACGGGACAAACAACTAGCTTTAAAAAAAATTAAATCTATGACGAGGACAGACGGACGCACGTCTATGCCCAACGAGATCACGAACGCAACTGATTGTCCAAATGTCCAATTTATTTATTTTTTTTTATTTATAAATCAAGTACCTCAAAAAGTTTTTTTATAATTTTCAAAGGTCTCCGAAGTGGTGAAACTGCCCCACCTATGGGGTTATTCGTCAAAGGGATGGGGATAAGCCACCAAGAAATAAAATTCACAATTTTTGAGAAATAATAAACGTATTTTTAAAAATAAGATTTTTGTTAGAATTTGTGGTTTTTAAGAATAAAAAAAAAATTGTTTAAACCACTTCTTATTAATTCAAACGTAATTACTTACTTACTTACTTAGTTGGCGCTACAACAGTATGTCGGTCTTGGCCTCATCTAAGAATTTGCGCCAGCCATTTTTGTCTTTCGCTTGCTGGCGCTAGTTGGAAATTCCAAGCTTCGTCAGGTTGTCCTGTACTTGGTCTTTCCAACGAAGATGCGGTCGTTCTCTTCTGTGTTGACCGCCGCTGGGTACCGAATCGAATGTTTTCTTCACTGGAGCATCATCTTTCATGAGCTGAACATGACCAAGCCAGCGAAGCCGCTCGACTTTAATGCGCTTGACTATGTCGATGTCAGCGTACAGCTCATACAGTTGATCATTCCACCGTATTCGGTACTCGCCATTGACGCAGATTGGTCCGTAGATCTTACGAAGAATCTTTCTCTCGAATGCTCCTAAAGTCTTTTCATCTTAACTGCTCAGCGTCCAAGTTTGTGATGCGTAAAGAAGGACGGGCATGATGAGCGATTTATAGAGCGTGATTTTCGTTCGTCGAGAACCTGTTGGCAAGAGTTATTCTTCGCTTGATCTCAATGCTGATGTCGTTGGTTGAGTTAATGCTGGATCCCAGAGAAACGAAGTTCTTCACAACCTCGAATGAGGTATTGTCAACGGTAACGTGGGTTCCAAGACCCTGGGACTATTTGTTTGTTGACACTAAGTATTTCGTCTTATCTGCATTCACTGCCAGACCCATTCGACTTGACTCCTTTTCTAATCTGGAAAATCCTGCACTGACTTCGCGCGAATTATGACCAATGATATCGATGTCATCAGCATACGCAAGCAGCATAACACTCTTGTAGAATATTGTGCCACTACGTCTCAGATTAGCAGCTCGGATGATCTTTTCCATCATTAGGTTGTAAAAGTTGCACGATAAGGAATCACCTTGTCTGAAACCTCGTTTGGTAACAAATGGTGGGGAGAGGTCCTTCCCGATTTTAACTGCGCTGCTGTTGTTGCTCAGTGTCTTCCTGCAAAGTCGTATTAGTTTTGCAGGAATACCAAATTCAGAGAAGGTGGAGTTCAGGTGCTTCCTTATTGGGCTGTCGAAGGCGGCTTTGTAGTCGACAAAAAGATGGTGGGTGTCGACTTGTTTTTCTTGAGTCTTTTCCAAGATTTTTCGTAGCGTGAAAATCTGGTCGATGGTGGACTTTCCAGGTCTGAAGCCACACTGATAAGGTCCGATCAGTTCGTTTACAATGAGCTTCAATCTTTCACATAAAACGCTCGACAGGACCTTATATGCGATATTAAGAAGGCTTATCCCACGGTAATTGGCACAGATAGTGGGATCGCCTTTCTTGTGGATTGGGCAGAGCATACTGAGATTCCAATCGTTCGGAATGCATTCTTCCGACCATATTCTGCATAGAAGCTCGTGAATGCATTTAAGTAGAGCTTCGCCTCCGTTCTTAAACAGCTCAGCAGGTAAGTCATCAGCTCCCGCGGCTTTGTTATTTTTAAGCCGACCTATAGCTGTTAGAACTTCATCATAGTCGGGCAGCGGAACCTCAACGCTGTCATCCAAAATTGGGGTTTCCGGAATATCATCACTATTGGCGGGATTGTTGTCAGCGTCGCCATTTAGAAGCTTAGAGAAGTGTTCCCTCCATACCGTCAGTGTACTCTGGACATCTGTCACTAGATTCCCGTTTTCATCCTTGCAGGAAGAGGCCCCGGTTTTAAAACCATCGGCAAGGCGTCTTATTTTTTCGAAAAATTTTCGGGCCTCATTCCTGTCACCATACATCTCAATCTTCTTTTGCTCGCGCTTTTCTGCCTCTCTTTTTTTCCGCCTGAAAATGTGTCTCTCTTCCCTCCTCTTTTCTTTGTATCGCTCCTTAGCAGCGCGCGTTACAACCGACTGCAGGGTAGCTTTGTAGGCGGCGTCTTTCTCTGCAGTGGCGTCGCGACACTACTGGTCGTACCACTGGTTTCGGCGAGGGCGTTGGTAGCCAATCACCTCTTCAGCAGCCGCACGCATGGAGTTGGAAATGTGTGTCCACTGCGTGCATATATCATCGATTGGAGGAGTGCTTTGAAGCAGGAGTGAGAGTCGAGTGGCGAAAGCATCGGCTGTCTGTTTCGATTGCAGCTTGTCGACGTCTAGCGTTCTCTGTGTAGGGTTGCGTGTATTCTTAGCTGCGCACAGACGTGTACGGATCTTGGCTGCAACAAGATAGTGATCCGAGCCAATGTTTGCACCACGGATCGTGCGTACATCCAATACACTGGAAGAGTGCCTTCCGTCGATCAAAACGTGATCAATTAGATTTTTTGTTTTTTGATCAGGGGACATCCAGGTGACTTTATGAATATTGAGATGCTTGAATCTAGTGCCACTTACGACCATGTTTCGTGCTGCGGCAAAGTCAATCAGCCTCATTCCGTTATCGGAGGTGTTGTCGTGGAGGCTGAACTTTCCGACTGTTGGACCAAAAATATTTTCCTTGCCCACCTTAGCGTTGAAGTCACCAAGCACGATTTTTACGTCGTGACGGGGGCAGCGCTCGTAAGCATTTTCAAGGCGCTCGTAGAAAATTTCCTTGATCTCATCGTCCTTGCCTTCTGTCGGAGCGTGCGCACATATTAGGCTTATATTGAAAAATCTAACCTTGATGCGGATTATGGCATGTCGTTCGTTCACAGGTGTGAATCGCAGGACGTGGGGCCGTAGTCTCTTGCCAACTACAAATCCGCATCCAAATTCGTGCTTCTCCGCATGGCCGCTGTAGTAGATATCACAGGGTGCATGCCGAATGCAACCCTGTCCCTTCCATCGCATTTCTTGGATAGCAGTGATATCAGCTTTGTATCTTTCCAAGACATCAGTTAGTTGGATAGAGCCACCTTTGCAATTAAGGGTTCGGACATTCCAGGTGCATATCTGTAAATCATTATCAGTTTTTCGTTTGCGGTAGTCGTCATCAGATTTGGGGATCATTTTTCTTCTTTTCTTATTTTTTTTCATTGAAATGGGTTTTTACGTGTTGGCTTTAAACCCGACGCACAACCTATTTTAAGCCTAGGGAGGCTCGCCGCTCAGATTAGCCGCCAAACTAACGGTTTTCAGTTTTGACGTTGCCCAGGAAACACCGCGTGGAGGTTTGAGTCGACTTGAGGCGATTTCACAAATATTATGCTGGCCCCGCCAGGTTGAGACAGTCAGACATGTTACATTGTTACATCGCCCCCAGTTTCCCTTCAATTCAAACGTAATTAGCAAAACAAAAATAATTCATTCTTAAAAAAACCTTATTACGATAATAAAACAAAAACATGGTTTGTTAAACACAAACTTATTTATGCGAGATACGCCAGCAAAACACGCCATCTGCACTGTTATAACTGTGCCCCTGGAGCAGTCACTCCAACAAAATTATTGTTTTTTTTAACTTTTTGATGAAATTTAAATACAAAATTTTACAAAATACTATGTAGCTACTATAAAAGATATAACACAAGTTTGGTGATTTAAAAATTAAAACTTGTAGACTTTTCCAAAAAAATGTTTATAGATTTTCCTATCTGGATATCTGACTATAATAAAGTTTGCTTATATTAAGAAAAAACCACTGTTCGGCATTAATCTGTATTACGAAGAATCACATCAAAGATGAAAAAGACACGAGAATCAATTTTGTATGGAAGAAAGTATTGCTTCTCGTGTCTTTATCATCGTTGGTGTGCTTCTCCTTCAAGGAATACAGTATTCCAAGTATTCCT
The DNA here is from genome assembly GCA_963920525.1 of Dichetophora obliterata. Classification (NCBI taxonomy): domain Eukaryota; kingdom Metazoa; phylum Arthropoda; class Insecta; order Diptera; family Sciomyzidae; genus Dichetophora; species Dichetophora obliterata. The sequence continues at coordinate 287,594,647 of OY986435.1, forward strand.
TGAAGGCAATGTACACGTCACCACTATTTAAGGCAAGAAATACATGAACATTTCTTTTAAAATTGAAATTTTGCTGTTTTTTTGTTTAAAAAAGCGAAATTGGAGCCGTTTGAAAATTGAAAGCTTTGAAAGTTTGGTAACTCATAACTCAACCAAATTTCAACCAATCATACACATACTTTACAATATTTTCAAAAAATATGCCCCAACGTAATATGTATTTAAAAAAAAAAAATTATTAAAAAATTTTTTGGTTGTCTTTCCAAAAAATTTACGGTTTTATTTGTTTTTAACGCCATTTTCGAAAAAAATTTTCTCGCATTTTTAAGAGAATGTAGCGAATAGTATAATTACACAGTGTGTAATTTTTTAAGTCATGGCAAAATAACCATATACGGACATCACTACGTGATAAAAGACCAAAAAAAAGACCCCTGTCTCCCAGTTTTGCACAAAGTCTTCCAGGTTTTTTTATGGGCCCCCAAAGATGTGGGGCCTCGGTGTCATTTTTGCAAAAAAATGATCATTTTCTTAAGCTCATATCTTGCAAACAGTTCGGAATTTTGATTTACTCTCTGAGGCAAAGTTGTAGCTCTTGTCATAAAGAACAAAAATTGTGAACATATAAAATCAAAAAAACTTCATCTTCAAGGTCAAAATCGCAAAAAACTTTAAAAAATTCAATTTTTTTACCTTTTTTTCCCTGTTCAGGTCCATAGGTAGCAAACCGTTCAAAATTCAAGAAAATAATCAACTACAAAAATGAACCTAAAATCTCAATAAATAACTTTTTTGAACATATAGACTTCCTAGGAATGATTCTTAATACCGTTTAGGTAGCGCTTCTTAAGCCGGCTACTTAAGCTGCAAAAGTAAAAAATTTCCCGAAAATTCTTTAATTTCATTTGTTTTTTCTTTACTTCAACATTGAGATACTTAAAGCCTTCTCCCGTAAGTGAAAAGGCATGTTGCAGGTTTCATTGTTATACTATTACTGATTTTATTAATCTTAGTTCTTAGGTGGTATGGATTGACATTTAGAGTTAGGGTTGTAACAAAGAGTAGTAGCATAGATATTTAGTAAAATATTACTATATTGTATTTAGTAAAATATTAATAAATACTCTCTTAAGTTGTGGATCCAAATCGTCGTCCGAATCTGACTCTGATTCAGAACTTATGGTATCCACAGGCACGTTACTTCCAGACTGCTCTCCATCATCAGCTTTTTCTTCTTCAGATACTTCATTAACATCATACAGGGTGATCTTGTGACTCCACCAACATACCTGAAATGAATTAGAAAAGAAATCAAAAAAGGAATGCAAAACAATGCATCAATAAAATTGATATTACCAAGCAATGCGTCGAGTTTTTTGCCTTTGTACCGTTTTTCCATGGGCATTGTGGTTTGGTGAAACCGTTCTCCTTGCTCATCGGATTCGGTAGGGAATTGTTTGATAAAATCGTCAAAATGAAAATGAAGAAAATGCAGCTTTAATGTCATCGATGTGCCGATTTTCTCAAAATAATACAGTATTTCTTTCACCCATTCTCTTGCTTCCGGTTCCGCGTCTCGATCCTCTCCCAAGACTCTGGTGCATTCACGCTGAAGGTAAATCCATGCCATTGAATGATTATAATCATGAAGCGATGATTCAAAGTTGCTCTTGAATAGTTTTCTAATGTCAGGGCCATTAAGTACGCCTGTTAAATGAAGACAAAAAATAAAGACAGAAAAGTAAACATTAACAAAGTGAAAATAGTACAATGAGGTGAAAAAAAATTCGTTTTAAATTTACTACGATACGTTTTTTAATTATGTCTTCGCTACGCGAATCCCAATTACAAAGAAAACAAAAGAATTTTGGAAAGCCGCCCTTATCGATGATCCCTTGCAAAATTTTGATGACCTTCACATCACAGCAAATCTTCCATTTATTTTCGTAGTATTTGATTTTTTTCATTATATCTTTCAATGTTTCATAGCTTTCTTTAATGTTAATACCCATTGCTAGCGAAATGGAAGGTTTTCGGTTCGACACATGCAACAACACTGCTTTCAAGCTTGAAACAGAACTATCAATAAATAATCTCCACTCACTAGCGATGTAGTTCATTCCCATTTTTACCACTAAAGCTTTTACATCGTTGCAGTAAGCGAACGAATTGTCATCATTTAGAGTGTAGAGGCTCTGAAATTTAGCTTGCCGTTTGCGGTACGCCGTAGAGTTCACATTACCATGTGTGAGTTTTCTTTGCTTTAAAAACGCTGTCAAAAATATGGCAAGTCGCTGCGATAGTCTCAATATGTGGCCACAATGAAATCCATTTCCATTTGTGTTATTAGTTGTGGTCCATCTCTTCCCTGTTGGGGCTTATAATCGGTATCAAATGAATCTTCATAAGTAACACCACTTACTCTAGTCATTCCTGTACATTCTGTACTACGATCTGAAGTTGGCGGCCTTGGTGATACAAAATTTTCAGGTGCAAGCACTGGTATTGTGGCTGTTACAGTTGCTTTATAAATTTTGTTCCTCTCAGCGTATCCATTTAGACCACGCATGCATAGCAATTGGTTTCATCAGGATCACCTGGAAGATTTATCCAGTTTACCGGCTTACAATACTTCATACTATGTTTGCCTCCACTCAACCATGCCATGAGATTGTTATAACATTAGCGATACACTCTATTAGGTTTGTTATTTTCACCGGTCAAGTCTACTTCGTCGAAAAACAACTTATATGCTTTCTTAAATTGACTAGTTAAAAGATTCATTTCCTTTTGCAATATTGTAGAACTTTTTTTTCTGATTTGATGACCGGAAACGTAGCAAAACAAATCAATATTTTCACACTGCATATTGAAATTGTCAGTTGCCAATGTTGTGTGTGAATTATGCTGTAGCACTTTCACTTTTTTTACTTTCACTTTATAACTTTCACCGCTGAGCTCTCGTTGACGTCGCGCTGTGTAATGCCTCGATGTCCCTTGTTGCATGTGCTGAGCTTACTGCATTGCCTGTGCTGCTGCGGTCGGTGCGTGATCGCGTGATACCTAAACGCTACTTAAACGGTGTTAACCCTTGGACAAACACATGGTTCTGCCCAGGCATATTTAAGTTTTGAGCGTTAATTAAACATACAAGATATTAAACATGGCTACAATGTGAATTCAATGCAGATGTTTGCTTCCAGGTAGTTTTTTGCTAGAAGTTTTTTTGATTTAATATGTTCACAATTTTATCTTTATCACAAGAGCTAAAATGTTTGAGCTAAATGTTGTTTTTATGTGAATTCAATGCAGATGTTTGCTTCCAGGTAGTTGTTTGACAATTTGGGCACGGGAACTCACCCACCAGCTTGAGAATTTTTATTAGAATGCACTTACTATCAGTGAAGGTACAGTGCACTCACACACTCGGCCACCTGACTGACAATTATTTACGTTCAAAGTTTTAAAATCAACTTTTTTTTTTAAGAAATCGCTTATTTTCTTACAATTCAATGGTTTTTTTTATTAGGGCTGTTTTTTGAGAAAACCAGAATTTTATTAAAAAGTGAGGTTAAAAAATCTTTTTTTTGTCAATGAGTTAATAAAAATTGATATATTTATATACAGATTTATAGTGTTTTCAAAGGTCTTCTCAATGATACCCATCTCAACCAGATCGGATAAGAAATGGGTGAGATATAAGCGATTATATACTCAAGCTATAAAGAAAGGCCTATATTTCAAGAAGTTAGATCGGCCTCCTTAAAAAAACTTTGGGGTTTTAATCAGCGCTGTAAGCCCTACCAGGCCAAAGAAAATTGGCGCATTCTTCATGAAGTAAATTTGTTCGTAAAAGCGGAAAATAAAAAAAAACGCTTTTTGGGCCATTTTTCGCTCATTTTTTAAAGTTTTTTGCGATTTTATATGTTCACAATTTTTGTTCTTTATGACAAGTGCTACAACTTTGCCTCGGTGAGTAAATCAAAATTCCGAACGTTTTGCAAGATATAAGCTTGAGAAAATGATCATTTTTTTGCAAAAATGACACCGAGGCCCCACATCTTTGGAGGCCCATAAAAAAAACCTGGAGGACTTTGGGCATAACTGGGAGACAGGGGGTTTTTTTTCCTTTTATCACGTAGTGGTGTCCGTATATGGTTATTTTTTTCGTGCTGAGTGCAACACATGTGTTTGTAATAACACAGTGGTGTAATTACAAAGTAGGAGCGAAAATTTTTGCTGCGGTCAACATATGTCAAACTAAAGAAAATCAAAACGAGAGCGTGCTGTGGTTGCTATGGCAGCTGATGCAAAATGGAGATATCAAAAATATTTCGTGTCACACAAGAAATATATAAAAAACCTGTTATTTAACGCTCATTTTAAGTTTTCTTTTGTTTGACTTTCGTTGACCGCAGCTCGTGAGAAAATAGGTAGTCGTCAAGGCTACCTGATGAATAATTTGACCATGATGTAGCGTAGATATAAAAAAATGTTGTTGAATAACGTTGACGCTAATATGCATGCGAATTCTGGGATCTGTCTTTACTCTCTACACTTTAACTATGAACATATATATACATATGTATGTATATATTCACTTTTTGAGTCATCAAAGTCAACGACGATCAGCGCTCAGTCGACAATAGCCAGCAGTTGAAATATGAACGCCATACGTGACAAACTGGAATAGCGACCGGATGCGCGTGCAGTTGTCTGCATAGCACGATGGGAAAATACAATGCTTGCATTTTCACACAGCTCAGGCTAAGCCCTATCGTTCGCTCTTATCTTTATTTTATGCTTCTTCTTATATCTAGATTAGTATTGAAGCTATTAAAAATTGTTAGCTCGGTTCTGTTACTTTTTGTACGCGCTACGGTAATAAAGTTGAACTAAGTTAAATTTCGTATTTTTTAATATCTGGCCCATTGGGCATTGGCTAGTATTGGACTAGCCAATGCGGCCATGAACATTTTTTTAGTGTACTCAAAGGGAGACACTTTAACTTCAATTTTTTTTTTTGTATTCTTAAAATCAGCGAACGAAAATAATGATTATTTCTCAAATTTAAATGAAAAAAATTAGCATGTTCTACTTGTCTCAGAACACTTTTGAGTATAACGAATTGTTGCAATTTTTATTGCCTTTTCCAATCGTAAATTATTTTTAGTTTGTAAATAAAAATTCAAAATAATTATATAAAACTGATTTCTATTTTTTGCTCAGAAATATAAAATCAGTTTTTGATTTATATTGTTTTCCTCAAAAATAAAAATCGCTTTTGGATTTTTATTATATTGCTCAGAAATAAAAATTATTTTTTGATTTTTATTATTTTGCTCAAACAAAAAAATTAGTTTTTAATTTTTCTTCTTGTCCTCAAAAATATAAATTATTTCCCGATTATTATGTTTTTGCTCAGAAATTAAAACCGTTTTTTGATTTCAACTTTTTTGCTCAGTAATAAAAATCGTTTTAATTTTTTTTTTGCTCAAAATTAAAAATAGTTTTATGTTTCTTAATTTTTTGCTCAGAAAAAAAAATTGTTTTGTGTTTTTAATGTTTTTGCTCAGATATAAAAATGTGCATGTAAATACCAATAACTTATTATTTTTTTTATCATATAGTAACGGCGTTTGCAGGATTTTTTCTAGGGGAAGCACTGGCATAAAAGAGTCTGGAATGCATATAAAGAAAATGTAACCTATATAATTTTATTTGTTGAGATTTTTGGTTCTAGTTTTGTTATCATGATACACCGGTTGACACACGCTTGTACACATAAGAAAATTATATATATATCAAAGATGGGGTAAAAATTTTTCTCGAATCATGCCCGAAACATTTTCAATTTTAATTTTTTTTTTCATGTAATTTCAAAAATTTTTTCTCCATAAATATTCTTTAGCCTTAAATAAAATCGCATTAATTACTTTTTAGCCCCAAAATTTTCCTGTTTTGAAATAAGAATACAAAAATTTCCCAATATTTCTTTTTTGAAAATGAATAAAACCAGCGAGATTTTCAGACCATTTCTTCCAGATTTTGAGGCCTATAACTCATAAACCAATTCCGAGCGGCCTGAAATTTATCAGATTTGGATTTAGGAGGTAAAATAAAAATGAAGAATAAGAGTTGTCGCTATTCTTGAAATGTTCCCCGCATGGACATCAACTGACTTATTTCTTTTTTTAACATGCATCAGTTCTGCATTCATGTTACTAAAATCGAGTTTGGAAACATTCCTATTATATGAATTATTTAAAAAATATATTTTTTTAATTCAAAAGTATGAATAAATATATAAACAGGTATATGTATTGATGGGTTTTGGGCTCCATTCATTTTCTAAATATATTCCAGAACCTCCCTGAAAGGCTTGATTCTAAATCCTGGATATAATATAAGCACGTGACGTGAAAAAAATTCAGAAATTTCTCAAAAAGGGTGGACGATTGTTAGAAAACGTGAATTTGAAGAAGCATAAAATTAATGTTTCCAATCGAGTTTCTATATAAATTTTAGTCATAAAAATCTTTTGACCATAAGATATTCTAATGTAAAATCGTTTTCTTAACAGTAATTTGACATCAGATTTTTTTCCAAATTAGTGCTTGACATAAAATTAGCCTACACTCTAAAAACTGATTGAAAAATCTCTACAATAAATGTTGTGAAATTTTACGACATTTATTAGCGATTTTGTAAAAAAACCACGCTATGCAGTGAGTTTTTTCAATTTTCCAAAAAATGTATATTTACTCTTCTATTCACGCTTTTTGAGCGCGTTTTCGCTCAGAGATTCTTAAAAAATTTATATCTCTCTACTTTTCACGCGATTTCAGCGTGTGCTCAGAGAATTCTAAAATATGTGTATTTTCTACTTTTTACGCTATTTCAGTGTGTTTTCGCTCAGAGAGTCTTAAAATATGTATATTTTCCCTACTTTTAACACTATTTCAGCATATTCTTGCTCAGATACTCCTAAAAACGCTCCAGCAGCGGTATTTTACGCTCGCTTAAGGTTCATTTATAAGGTTGTGGCACTTGAGAGAAATTCACTCTTTTTCCCACCTTTGCTCGAACTGTCACTGTGCTTTTCTTTGTTCTAAGCATTAATTTTCTTCATTTCTTTTCATCCATTCTGACAGTTCGACCGAACTCTCTCTCAAGTGCCACAACCTTATAAATGAGCCTTGCGCTTGCCCTTAAATAAACACCTCTGCTTTAACGCCATATGCTTTCAAAGAGTTTATTCGAACAAGTGTTCAATTAAATACAACTTAAACAGTAGATTGGTCACAGCTTAATTACTCAAGCCTACTGGAGTAGGAAAGAGTAGCGCCTTCTGCTGAGTGATTGATTCTATACAGAGTTGTTGTTGTTGCCATGTTCAAAACTTACTTGAGAGACTTCTACCATTTTTTATAAGCGCCATTTTTTATAAGCATTTCTACCTTTTTTTATAAGCGCAGACAAGATTGGAAGAAATAATTTTAGAAGAGAGTTTTTACAAGAGAGCGAAAGAAATAATTGTAGGTGAGAGGATGCACGCATTTTTAACGATAAATATTTATAATTTTGCTCATGGGATTTAACGACAATAAATGTGGGCAATCAGTTGCCAGCAATTATTGTAGTTAATTCTCGTAAATTTTTGTTAGAGTGTACTTTATTCAAAATTTCCTAATTTTTTTTTTGCTTTGGAATTAGAAGTTTTGCCTTTGCCTAAATCGCTGCAATTTTCTCAAATTTAAATGCTGCAAGATTGTTAGCAATTTTAATAAATTCACAAAAAATTAAAAAAATATCCAAATTGGATCATCTTTATAACAGAAAAACGATTTTTTAAATTTATTTTACTATTATATTTTAATATAATAACATCAAAAAACTATTTTTATTTCTGAACAAAACAATAAAAATCACAAAATGATTTTATTTTTGAGGAAAATAATATTAATAAAAAAAAACGATTTCTATTCGTGAGGAAAATAATATTAATAAAACAGATTTTTATTTCTGAGCAAAAAGAAAAATCAAAAAACGATTTTTGTTTTTAAGCAAAAAAAAAATAATCATAAAATAATGATTTATTCTTGAGTATTTTCATATTACTCATAAAGATTACGGTCCATGCTTAAACATGCCTCAATATCCCCTTGAACTTTCAAATAAATCGCTTCAGTTATTTACTATTGAGAAATGTTTATTTTTTAACATTGATTTCATGGATTTCTGGCCTTAATACCCCTTTTTCAGACCATCTTTAATTATGCATGTTTTAAGCAGCTCCATTGCTGCTTGCCTGATGCTTGCTCCACAAACCATGCCTTTGATAGATGCTCATTTTGAAAACTTTTTTAGTGCACATCAGGAAAGATTATAGTTACAGAAAGCATAACATAGTCCTTATGCATTTCATCCATAAAGCATATTTTCCATTCAGTTTTGTCGGTTTAAATTCCTTATTCCAAGCATACCAAGAATAATATTTAGTTGTTTGCTAAGCTTAGGATGACAACCTGTTGTGACAAATGTCATGTTGACCACAATTCCAAACACACAAAGATATGCAAATATTTGCAACAAGATAAACTGCAAATATTTGCAAGAAGTTTCAATATCAATCATATTGATCATTTGATTTGAAATCATAAGCATCAAATTAAAGTTGTAAACTCTCTAAAAAAAAAAAATTCATTTTACTTTGTACAAGAAGCTCCTATTTGTGTTGATGTAATGCATTATGGCTAAGAAATTAGAGCTGAAAAGCCAAACAGCCTTTACTATCAAGTGTAATTTTAATAAGTTCAATAAAAAAATATTGAAATAAAAAGGATATTTAATAACCCAAGGTGAAATGCAATTAAACAATTATTATCAACCTCACGCAAATGGTTCAAGGACCTTAGTTAAATGTATTAACCTAACCGTTTTCCTGGTCTTGTTTCATGGAACGAAGCGCCCACGTAGTTTACCAGGGCAGTAGGTAATTCAATTCTTTCATTTTTTGTATTTTGTTCACAACAATCATAAAGGTGACTCTTAAAGCAGGTTTAACTTTCATGAAACATAGCTATTTGGTTGGTGTTTTTCTTTTTCTAGCTGTAATTAGTCCTGATTATAATCGAAGTGAAATGAATAAAGTGCACGAAGGGTAAGAAATGGGGAATGGTTCGATTTGTGAAAATATTTCAGGAGCGTTAGGCTTATATCCACGCAGGTTTTTTTTTTGTCTTTTTGTTACTATCATACCATTTTCTGCAATTCTATGAAGTAGTGTTTCGTGATGTGCTATCCAAGCATTTAACTTTTATGTTTAGTTTTGTCGTAAACACGTTAAGGATAACTATTAAAGAAACTCGTTGGTGAAAGCAGCAAAGTAGTATTGAACAATATTCAAAATAACTGCTTCAGAGTGTTTAGACGTTATTGTAAAAAAAATATATGTAACAAGTGACAAAAAAAATCAATATTATTAATGTCCAAGTTTCTTAAAAGTATATGCAAAAAAGATTAGCAAAATTAATTAGACACAAAGTTTTTCAGTGGGTTTTGGTTTTTAAACTGTAATATAATCAGAAACCAGTCGTTAGTATACTAAAAAAGGTTTCACAAGTATAAAACGCCTAACGAAAACGAAATAATTCGCTCGATATCTTTACACATACGTAAGTCAAGTTCGAGGATAAGGTGGGTTTTTACAGAGTTTAAAAAATCGCTTAGGCAACGTAAAGAATTTCCGATCATCCCGAATGTAATTTAAGCAAACATTCTAAAACTAAACTTACATTTTTAATTGTTTAAAACTATGTGGGTATTTTTTTAACACATTTTGCAAATGTGCAGTTCATCGATTTTACTGAAAAAAAAATTGTACGTATTTATAATGTTATATTTTCAAATATTTATGAACTCATAGTATTAACAAGAATATTCATATAAATAAGTGAATCTAAAATTGAAGATGGCAAGATGAACATTTATCCGACTGTAATTGGTGAAAAAAGTTCAAGTGCAATTTAAGTGACTTCTAATTACAATATAAATTTCCCCATACAAATAATAAGCACTCTAATATACTGAATTTTAAAAGTTTTAGTCCATGAATGCAAAATTGATTGCTTTTATAGAAAAAATGTGTGTTTAAAAACGCTAAATAAACTATAAAAACACATTTTTTATATTAATTTTCAATAGACTGATAAACTTGTTTTGAGGTCGTCATTAAAATGAGGTTTTTTGTGATTGTTTTGAGAAGTAAGCATTTGTTTCTTTTTTTAAAGATTTACAAATGATATGATTGCTAAAAATTGGGATTGTTTTTAGGGATGAAGAACATTAAATTGGCAACACTGGTTTCTGTGACAGCCGATTCGACATTTATTACTTATTTTGAAGTAAGTTTGGTTTGAGAAATCATCGTGAAGAGGCTCGTTCGCACCGTTCATTTGGTGAGTGGGCCGAAGGAAAGATTGCCATTGATCCACAATCTCACATGAAAATTTTGTTCAGTGATGAAGGACTCTTTTGGTTAAATGGCTATGTAAAAAAAAAGAATTGCCGCATTTGGAGCAACGATAATTCTTCAGCTATTCTCAAAACATCATTACATCCAGTTTATGACACCGTTTGGTTCTTTTTATAGGCCGGTGAAATCATTGGTCCATATGTCTTCAAAAATTATGATGGTCAGAACGTTACAGAACGCATTAATGTTGCAGACATGTGGTTTCCGCACAACGTCGCACAGTGGTTTTTTGTGGCAATAAATTATTTTTCAAATATCCAATTTCCTTACACAGTACAACACAAGATTTGCCAACTCAATTCTGACGTTTAGGCCCTGTTTTTTGACATAGCTCGACAACCACTAGCCCGATTTAGTTGAAATAAATTTTAAAACATTAAGAATTACAATTTCCTTAATCATATATTGTTTTCCTATAAAAGCAACAGTTTCCAAGTTAAAAATAAGCGCATGAAGAAAAAAAATATTTTTTTTTTAAATTCATAAAAAATACGAAACGGAAATAAGTTTAAAGTCTAGTTACTTTTTCGCAAAGTCACATAACCTATGAGCAAAATGAGACAAAGATCATGAAAATCGATGCACGCGTTTCGCTTTTATTCGAAATTGAGTAAAGGTATGAATTTCAAAAATCAGTTATAGCCACCACCTTTAAAATATAAATAAAAATAAAAATTAAAAAATTATAATGCAAACAAAAAAATTTATTTATAAAAACTTATTGAAAATAAAATAATATGCAATTAATACGCAATTATAATATGCATAAAAACAAAATTTAGAACATTTTTTCAATTATTGGCAATATCCATCCCTGTAGAAGTTGACGCTTGTGGTTCTGATCTGGTTTTCTTCGTAGGTTGTTCATATTCCTGGTCTGAGTCTGTATCGTCATCCGAGATACACATACTATTCAAGAACGTGTTTCTTTCACTGTGTCCACCAATTTCAATGTCTTCATCTTCGGTGCTTTCTTCAAACTGCATAATTGTGGAACTCCACCAACAAACCTCCGCAAGCAATGCATCCAATTTTTTGCTTTTGATCCGCTTTTCAATTGGCATGGTCACCTGGTGGAACCTCTCTCCTTGTTCGTCTGATTCCTGAGGTGATTGTGCCAAAAAGGTATCGAGGTGGTGGTGCAAGAAATGCAATTTCAGCGTCATGGATGCACCGATTTTTTCGAAATAATACAGCAACCTGTCCACTCGTTGCTGTATCTCTTCTCGCTGGATACGGTTCTTTCCTAGAATGCCTTCTATTCCTTTTTTTAATACGTTCCATGCATGTTGGTGGTCGTGATGTTCTGAAAGCAAATTTGTGAAAGAATCACTTTTGATCAATTTCCGAATATCAGGTCCATTGAGAATACCTGTTTTAAATACATAAAAAAAACGAACAAATTATTGGTAATGCGAATGTATAGAAATTAACAAATTTAAATATGACAATATTTAAATACAGAGTACGATACGTACCGTTTTTAATTTTCTCATCACTGAATTTCGGAAAGATGGATTTCAAACAGTCAAAGGCGCCGTTACCTTTTTTAACCACCACTTCAACGAATTTCCCAGCTATTCCCAGTTTCATATGGAGCGGTGGCAACAACATATCATCCAGGTCCTTTATCATAGGTTCATTGCGTAATTTTAATTGTTTGTTGAGCTCGGGAGTTCTTCCTTTCCAATCTTTACATTGATATTGATTTTCTTTGTATCGTGAATCCCAATTACAAAGGAAGCAGAAGTATATTGGATATCCACCCTTTTCCATAATCCCTTGTAGTATGTTGACCACCTTCAGATCGCAACAAATGTTCCATTTGTGTTCATCGTATTTGATTTTCTTCAAAATTTCGCCCAATGCTTCATACGTTTCCTTCATAGTTGTGCTGAATCCCAATGGAATGGATGGTTTTTTATTTTTGTTTTTGTGCAGCAGCACAGCCTTCAAACTGGTAACTGAACCATCGATGAATAAACGCCAGTCGCCAGCGATATAAACCATTCCCAATTTTTCCACTAAGCCTAGTATATCATGGCAGTACGTGAACGTATTTGCTTCGTCAACAGAATAAAATTTCTGAAAATCAGCTTGGCGTTGTCAGTATGATGTTGCGCTGACATTTTGCTGTGTGAGTTTTCTGCGCTTCAAAAATGATGTCAACCATTCCGAGTTTTGTTGTGATAGTCCCATCTTAGCCACAATGTAATCCATTACGATTTGTGTTACCGGTTCTGATCCATTATTTTCAATATCGGGTGTCCAATCAGCATCATCCAAATTTGTCGGATTGGTGAAAACGGTTTTGGCTAGCAAGGACACAGTATCCGCACTCGGAGGTTTAGGTGCATCGGTATCAGCAGGGCGTTGCACTGGAAGTGTGGCAGTAAATGCAGCAGTGTATACTTTTGCTTTCAATTGTTTTCTGTTTAATCCAGGACGAAAATTTATGCATGCGTAGCACCTGGATTCATCATGTCCAGTTAGGTCTTCCACCCAAATTACTGGCTTTATAAAAGACAACTTTCTACTTTTTCCGTGCATCCATTTTTGAAGGGTAGTATAACAACTGTTGCACACTGTGTTCGGCGTAAAATTTGCACCACTTAAATCTGCTTCATCGAAATAATTACAATACGCGGTTTTGAATTGCTCAGTAAACAAATTTTTTCGATCTTTTTTCTGTATTTTTCGGACGATGTGACCACAAACGTAACAAAATTCATCCAAATTTGGACACTTGTTGTTTTCCATATTGATATATTTTATGTTTTGTTGTTATTCACTTTTAAAAAACTGGAGGTAAATCACTTTCACTGTTCGCGTTCGTCGGCACTGCCTGAATGACAAAAATCGATCAATGCACACCTATAAATACTACGTATTTTTCAATATTTTACTGCCAGGTACTTATAAATGGGCGCATATTTTAAGGGTGGCTGGCTATATACCTGATTCAGCACTTGTACGTTTCAAATTGTGGGTTTACCCTTAAATGTGGGTTTATTTATTATTTTGTTTATTCCTTTTTTTTTAATTCTCAGAATCATAAAAAAGGTGTCAATGTTTTCTACAAATATTGTTGTGCATAAAACGTGAAAAATTCCCCTATACGATAGTTACTAACTTCAAATCGATATTAAAAATATTTTGGCAAGTAAGAAGACAAAACGAATGATGCAGAAATTCTTCTTTTTGGGTCTAATTCCACATACAGTTCTCAGAATTGAGTTGGCAATCAATGACCTGAAAAATGTTGTACTGTGTTAATATAAGGTTTTGTTGATAACTTCTTCAACTTTTGAGTTTTAAGATGAAACGTAACTATTTTGGCTATTATTATTTTAAACGTTATTGTTAGGTGAGATCAGGCGCATACGCAGGGGCGTTTTGGAGGTTATAACTCCCCCCGAAATGATAGAATTTTAACGAGCCTCGAGAGAAACACTCAGCACAACATGGAAAAAAATAAAAAGACTTAATTCAAAACATTCATTGTGAAAAGACTATAATATATAGACTTAAACTTTTTTAAGTACACTGAAGGAATATGTGTTCAAATTTTATTAAACTGTGTTAATATTAAATGAATTTGTTTTTTAAATAGAGCTTGAACAAATTTCATTTAACTTAAACTCAAATGTTTGTACTGTTCAATTAAAAACAGAAATTTTTTCGAAATAATGTTTTTAAATATACTTTTTTTAGTAAACATTTACAGTTTAAAAGCATTTGTTTAAAAAAAATTTAAAATAAAAACTTTAGTATTGAAAACACTTATTTTAAAACATAATTTTAAAACATTGTTCTCAAATTAAAAACAATAAAATTAAACCGTAATTTTTTCGAATCCATTTTTTAATTTTTTCGAGTTTTCAACGTCATATTTGTAACACTGTGCGCTTCTTTCAAATAATTTCAACGTTTTGCATTCAATTATAGTATGAGGAATCTCGTGGTGATATTTTTTATACCAATTCTTCGAACAGTTTAGAAGAAATTTTTTATTTTAAGATATATTAAAAACTACTCATGTACTCATGTACACATTCTCTCTTGAAACATTAAGATTTTAATTTTGGTTTCTTTAGCATAGTTTGTTTCTATTATTCCGTTTAACAACTGTGCTGAACAGATAAATATAAAAATATCGCTTTCAGTGGGTCTTATCGAGTGAGTCTTATAAAGATTCTTGCTTAAAGTCGAATAAAAAAATTCGAACTGCATTGCGTATGAGTAACATTATTTGCTTTAAGCGTTGAAAGCGGGCAAGGCATAAATGGTTTATTTAAGGTTTAAAGACAATTTCAAACGAGTTTTTCATATAAATTTGTTCGTCAAAGTTGTTAGCCAGAATAATAGGAAGAACTTTGCAGAAGGAACCAAAATAAACATTTTCAGGGTTCAGGAGTTATTAACATGCAAATTAGTGCATATTTGGCGAAATTAAAAAAAAATGTTTGCACTAAAGTTTTCCGTAAAGTTGCATAACGAATGTTACCACTAGATACCTCATATTACAATTAAGTGAAAAAGTTGAAATTATTAAATACAGATTTTCTTGCTTTAGTGTAATTAGTAACCCCCGAACCCCTCAAATGCCATATTTTAACTCCATTCGATGAAGTTTGGACTTATTACGGCTTAAAATATTTAAATTTTTTAAACATTAAAGTAATAAATTAGTTTTTATTTCATTTAATGTTAATTATATGTAAAATCATTTAAAAAAATATTTTCACACAATCAAATGTAAAATCGGGGTTTTTCGCAGCTTGGTCTCAATTATCTGGCAATTATTGTCGAAGCTTCTACTAAACATAATTTTTCTATTCAAACTCAGAAAGCGACGTATTTTTTGTTATTGTAATGAAAAAATACGAGAAAATTATAAAAAAATGAGTTTTTAGTTGAAAATTTAATACACTTGTTTTAAATTTTGTTTTGTAGAAACACAAAGGCGTAAAATTTATATTGTAAATTTTTTTTTTTAATTTAAAAGTATGTTTTTATTCTCAGTGTAAATAATATAAAAAATATTTCAAAATTTATTTTTTTTTTGTTTGTTTTTAATTGCATCTTCTTCTCGATGGGTGGCATAAAAAACAGTCCTTTTCAGCCGGCGTAAAGATATTTTGGTCCCGATTTATTTAAAAAAAATATCAAAGTGCATTTTATTAAGGATACTTGTAGCTACAACCTTTACTAGAAATATTTATTTTGGCCCAGTAGGAAAATTTTAGCACGACTTTTTAAAAAATGGTGTAATTTTAAACGCTTTTGATCCCCGTAGCGGGGGAAACTTGTAACCAAACCTTATAATACTAGTTAAGGTTGCCGTAATCTTATTAATATGCACTTTGATTTTTTTCCGATAAATTGGGACCAAAATATTTTGACACCGGCTGCAAAGGACTACTTGAACTTTAAAAAAATATTTACTTTAAAAAAATTTTTTATTTTATTTACATAAACAATTTTTAAAGTTTCTTTGTATTGTAGTCTTCTTACAATAATTATCAACGCTAGTTGAATTCGTTGAAAACATTTTGACGCCATAACTTCTCAACCCTCAAAGGACAAACTTTCATTTCATATCTTTTTAATGATAATGGTACGTAAAAAAATGAAAATAATGATAGAAAAATGAAATGAGAAATGAAAGAAAAATCATAGCGCCTGTTGCTGGCATTCACGAAAATCGCATTTAGATTGACTGAGCTACGTTGTCTCAAAAACGATCCTATTTTTGGCATTCACACGGCTATGGGCCCGCGAAAGAAATCTCAAAACCTCAAACTCCTAATTTGCTTTTCTATACAATAAACTAATATAAGCACACAATTTAAGCCAAACTGATCCCCAAATCTGATGACGACTACCGCAAACGAAAAACTGATAATTATTTACCGATATGCACCTGGAATATCCGAACCCTTAATTGGGAAGGTGCCTCTATCTAACTGACTGATGTCTTGCAAAGATACAAAGCGATGGAAGGGACAGGGTTGTGTTCGGCATGCACCCTGTGATATCTACTACAGCGGCCATGCGGAGAAGAACGAGTTTGGATGCGGATTTGTAGTTGGCAAGAGACTACGGCCCCACGTCCTGCGATTCACACCTGTGAACGAACGGCTTGCCATAATCCGCATCAAGGTTAAATTTTTTAATATAAGCCTGATATGTGCGCACGCTCCGACAGAAGACAAGGACGATGAGATCAAGGAAGTTTTCTACGAGCGCCTTGAAAATGCGTACGAGCGCTGCCCCCGTCACGACGTAAAAATCATGCTTGATGATTTCAACGCTAAGGTGGGCACGGAAAATATATTTGGTCCAACAGTCGGAAAATTAAGCCTCCACGACAACACCTCTCATAACGGAATGAGGCTGATTGGTCGCCGACAACCACGAAACATGGTCGTAAGTAGCACTAGATTCAAGCATCTCAATATTTATAAAGCCACCTGGATGTCCCCTGATCAAAAAACAAAAAATCAAATTGATCGCGTTTTGATCGACGGAAGGTACTCTTTCAGTGTTTTGGATTCACGCACGATCCGTGGTGCAAACATTGACTCGGATCACTATCTTGTCGCAGCCAAGATCCGTAAACGTCTGTGCGCAGCTAAGAATACACGCAACCCTACACAGAAAAAGCGAGACGTCGACAAGCTACAATCGAAACAGACAGCCGAAGATTTCGCCACTCAACTCTCACTTCTGCTTCAAAGCACTCCTCCAATCGATGATATATGCGCGCAGTGGACACAGATTTTCAACTCCATGCGTGCGACTGCTGAAGAGGTGATTGGCTACCACCACCCTCGCCGAAACTAGTGGTACTACCAGGAGTGTCGCGACGCCACTGCAGAGAAAGACGCCGCCTATAAAGCCACCCTGCAGTCGGTTGTAACGCGGTTGTAACGCGCTCTGCTAAGGAGCGATACAAAGAAAAGAGGAGGGAAGAGAAACATATTTTCAGGCGGAAAAAAGAGAGGCAGAAGAACGCGAGCAGGAGAAGATTGAGATGTATGGTGACAGGAATGAGGCCCGAAAATTTTTCGAAAAAATAAGACGCCTTGCCGATGGTTGTAAAACCAAGGCCTCTTCCTGCAAGTATAAAAACGGAAATCTAGTGACAGATGTCCAGAGTACACTGACGTTATGAAGGGAACACTTCTCTAAGCTTCAAAATGGCGAGGCTGACAACAATCCCGCCAATGGAGATGATATTCTGGAAATCCCAATTACGGATGACAGCCTCAAGGTTCCGCTGCCCGACTATGATGAAGTTCTGACAGCTATAGCTCGGCTTAAAAATAACAAAGCCGCGGGAGCTGATGGCCTACCTGCTCAGCTGTTTAAGAACGGAGGCGAAGCTCTTTTTAAATGCATTCAAGAGCTTCTCTGCTGAATATGAGCGGAAGAATGCATTCCGAATAATTGGAATCTCAGTGTGCTCTGCCCAATCCACAAGAAAGGTGATTTAAAGGTCCTGTCAAGCAATTTATGTGAAAGATTGATCCCATTGTAAACGAACTGATCGGACCTTATCAGTGTGGCTTCAGCCCTGGAAAGTCCACCATCGACCAGATTTTCACGCTACGACAAATCTTGGAGAAGACGCTAGAAAAACAAGTCGACACCCACCATCTTTTTATCGACTACAAAGCCGCCTTCGACAGCTCAGTAAGGAAGCACCTGTACTCCACCATGTCTGAGTTTGGTATTCCTGCAAAACTAATACGACTTTGCAGGATGACACTGAGCAACACCAGCAGCGCAGTTAAAATCGGGAAGGACCTCTCTCCACCATTTGTTACCAAACGAGGTTTCAGACAAGGTGATTCCTTATCGTGGGACTTTTTCTACCTAATGAAGGAAAAGATCATCCGAGCTGCTGATCTGAGACGTAGTGGCACAATATTCTACAAGAGTGTTATGCTGCTTGCGTATGCTGATGACATCGATATCATTGGCCATAATACGAGCGAAGTCAGTGCAGCATTTTCCAGATTAGAAAGAGAATCAAGTCGAATAGGTCTGGCAGTGAATGCAGATAAGACGAAATACTCGGTGTCAACAAAGAAATAATCCCAGTGTCTTGGATCCCACGTTACAGTTGACAATACCTAATTTGAGGTTGTGATGGACTTCGTCTATCTGGGATCCAGCATAAACTCAACCAACGACATCAGCATTGAGATCAAGCGAAGAATAACTCTTGCCAACAGGTGTTACTTTGATCTCAGTAGGCAATTGAGAAGCAGAGCCCTCTCTCGACGAACGAAAATCACGCTCTATAAATCGCTCATCATGCCCGTCCTACTTTATGCATCACAAACCTGGACGCTGAGCAGCTCAGATGTAAGATGACTTTAGAAGCATTCGAGAGAAAGATTCTTCGTAAGATCTACGGACCAATCTGCGTCAATGCGAGTACCAAATACGGTGGAATGATGATTCATATGAGCTGTATGTCAATTGTATACTCATGTCAGGTGGGTCAGCGTATGAAAGACGATGCTCCAGTGAAGAAAATATTAGATTCGGTACCCAGCGGCGGTCAATGCAGAAGAAGACGACCGCATCTTCGTTGGAAAGACCAAGTAGAGGACAACCTGACGAAGCTTGGAATTTCCAACTGGCGTCAGCAAGCTAAAGACAGAAATGGCTGGCGCAATTTCTTAGATGAGGCCAAGACCGACATACGGTTGTAGCGCCAACTAAGTAAGTAAGTAAGTATTTTGACATATCGCCTTAAGTCGGAAGTCGATTTTCCATTAAACCAGAGTATTGTCCAAAAATTGGGCAATTAAGAAAATTACGCGTATTTGGCATACATATTTCTTGTTATAACAACTCTCAATGTAATAAAGATGGGTCGTTCCGAACCTGTATAGTTCGCGGAACTATGTTCATAGTCGGACATAGTTCCAATCGTTCCTTCGATTCATTTTTAGCATGTTCAAACAGTTCCGATTGTAATGTTTTTTTTTTAAAGTAAGCAATATGAACTGTCATCTCTGTCACACATGTATGATGTTTGTAGGTAAACGAAAGAACTAATATATGAAAACGTAAGATAATATATTGTCGTTTTTGTTGTACGCAATTCTCTGTTCATTTCAATTGCCCTGTTCACACTCATCAAATCTTTTGTCAAATCCAATAGAACAACATGGGAGCTCCATTTAAATTTCACGTTGTTCTATTGTAT
Organism: Dichetophora obliterata; assembly: GCA_963920525.1. Classification (NCBI taxonomy): domain Eukaryota; kingdom Metazoa; phylum Arthropoda; class Insecta; order Diptera; family Sciomyzidae; genus Dichetophora; species Dichetophora obliterata. The sequence goes on from OY986435.1 coordinate 287,614,416, forward strand.
TTGACAAACAATTTGATGAGCTTTGATGAGTTTGAAATGTGAACACTCCTGTTCTTAACATGCTTTCATTAGTTTGAAATGTAAACACCCCTGTTCTTAACATGCTTTCATTAGGGGTGTTCACATTTCAAAGCGCTCATCAAATCGTTTGTCAAATACAATAGAACAACGTTAAATTTCCATTGAATTCCCACGTTGTTCTATTGGATTTGACAAACGATTGGATGAGTGAGAACAGGGCAATTCAATCAAATGGAACTGGCAGAACTAGGTAGTTCCGCGAACATAAATAAATCGGATTGGACGAAATTATTAGAAGATATATCTTATGTGGCCTATACACACTGAAACCAAAGCATTAGTGGAACTGCAACCAGATTACTTCTTTTTTAATACGTTTGACACACACGCTGCAATGGTTGCAGCGATTCATTTTTACATACACGCTGCAACGCAGCAACAACGCAGCAAAAAACAGGAACTGCCACCAAAATCTTAAACGATTTTAATTTTGCTGCAACCTGAGTTGCAACCGTCAATGAGTTAAGTAACTTTGACACACACGCTGCAACTTCATCGTGATAACTGTCACAAACTTTCAAGTTACGCTTTCAGCTTTGCTTTGTTTGCAGCGTCAATGGAGCCCATAATTTCGTTCTTGTTATGCACATTATTTTTTGCATTTAGGTTGAACTTTCCAACATGGAACTAGATAGTTCTGGGACCTGTTTTGCTTCCGAGACAACTGCTACATACGACCATGTTTTGATAATTCAAATAAGTAGAATGAAATTGTAGATAAAGATTGTAGAATAAGGTTTGTTTATTAAGCATATGAGCATCGCATTTATGAAGAGCTGATTTAATAATATTTATTCATATCCTAGCAGACTGCCTTATGAGTTTAATACACAAACATAATTTTTCCTTCCACAGTTTAAAGGAAGCACAAGTCTACAACGCAACACCAAAAATCCTAAACTTCTGTCAAGCCTACTATGATATTTAATTCTACTCCTTTCTGTAGATTAAAGTGATTTGCAACTCGACACATGAAATATTTTTAAATATACGGAAGTGATGCATCGGAAGTATTACATTTCCGATTTTTATTCTTAAGCCGCTCATCCAATTATTAAGAAAATTTGTGGAAGTTTTTTAATATGGTGCGTGTTTTGGCACTATCGATTTTGCTTTATATGGAACACCAGAGGGCGTTGTAGTACAAACTATGCAGAAATAGGCTATTCCTATGTCGCTCATCTGATTACACCTTACCACATAGAAAATAAATTCACACACAAAGTAAACCTTCACTTGTGCAACAGTCCTTTTAATATGTTAAAATTTAATGTGACTGAGCACCAATTTAGACTGATACTGTTCACTATTCTTAATTAGATTTAAGATTAAATATCCTTAATAGAAACAAATAAATAAATAAATAAAAAACCATGTACACGTAAAACAAGAGGCAAGGGACAGTAAAACTGCGTTCTCACTTTTTCTCTAGAACTTTGGGATATTTTTAAAAGAGTATTTTTAGTAACCGTCGGCCTTTGTAGTCTAGTGAAAAGTGTGCTAGACTCAGAGGCCCCCGGTTCGAATCCGAGTTCGGGCATTGTTCTTTTCGATTTCTTTTTTCTTTACAGCATTAAAAAATTATTGAAACAAAAAATTCACAACTAAATTGTGGAATATGGAATTAAAGGACAGGAGCAACTGAGGGCTGGAAATGATTACCAAAGTTAAGGCATAACACTAGCCTCGGTTGTAAGCAATTCAAATTGTCTTTCACGTTTGTTCCACCTAATCGATATTTCACTTATAGTTCCAATCAATTTTTCTTCTAGGAATCTATCCCTTTCTTTTCAGGTCAAAGACCAAAAAGTTTTTTTAACTTCAAACAAATTGGAAAATCAAACAAAAGTCTATTTAACTAATTTACATATTTGGTATGGATGTATTTTCACTGCGTATTTATATATTTTTTATAAAAGAGATTGTCCTTTTTCATTTGATTCACATATTGTCATGTATGGAAGGTTTTAAGTATTTTAATAAATTTAATCAAACAAATAACTTAAAAGTCCGTGTAAGAAAATCCTGACGTTCAAGAGAAAAAGTGAAAACGCAGTTTTACTTTTACAACACACGCTCAGACTGAAAAGTGCTGTCGTACGGTGAACGAAAATTTGTTTTGTAAAAAGTACCAAATTTTAAAAACTGTACCAAATTTTTAAAAAGTATTAAATTTTGAAAAAAGTAACAGATTTAAAAAAATTCCATCTCTTAAAAAAAGTAGCAATTAAAAAAAATACCAAATTCGTCATACAACAATTATTATTATAATTAACTTTCATTCAGTTCAGTTTCCTGTTAAAGATCCAATTTTTTTCCCACATACATTCGCACTTCGCCCTAATATTTATACTTTTATTACTTAATTGTTTTTGGGGTTAATTTCTTAAATATAATAAGCTTTTTCTTAAGAAATCCGTTATTTGTTCAATCTTTGCCGTGAAAATTCCTTAAAATTTTCTATATTTTGTCGTTTAAAGAGAAAAATTTGATTATAGCATTTTCATCTAATATTTGGAATTTTGTTTACGTTTTGAATTTTCCCTTGTTAATAATTTTTCCCTACTTCGTACATTGCTTACGAAATTCCTTCAACAAATTTCTATTTCAGCAAAGAAAAAATATTTCTGCTCAAAATTTGTTTAATTTCAATTAACCTTGTTGCATTTATTTAAGAATGGCATTATAAGATACAAGCCTTTATTATAAAATTTATCGAAAAGCAAGAACAAATATAATTGAATTGCTTTTTTAGAATTTTTAAAATATGCCTTCGGGCTGTGATGTTAAAATTATATATAAAAGATACGGTTTTTCTGCAGAGCCATTACGAAATTCTTATTGTAACAAAACCAAAACAATAAACAGAAGTTACGATTTTCTGAAACACAAAAGAATCGAGTATACATTTAAAATGAATTCTAAGTAAAATCCAGAGAGTAATCGATTGACATAAAAAAAGTAGGTTTAAAGAGTTTTTCTTTTATGTGTATTGTGTTGGCAAAGTATTGCAAAAGCAGGCAAGTTTACGTTGAGAAAATCACCGCAGAAAAAGTTGAAGCAGCCATTTTGTTTGCCAGTTTTTTTTTGTTTGCTGCCTTGAATGCATTGTCATAAATAACAAGTGAAAAACTTGCAAAAACAATCACCGTGTGTGTGTGAGAATGAGTAAAATTTATGATAGTGAGATAAAAGATAGAAACGACCACAAAAGAGGTGGAAAGAGTTGAAACGCTAGAAGTGCAAACTGGGTTTAATACTAATACGGTGGGAGTATAACAAAACTTTCTGCATAAAAGAGGGGCAAGAAAATATGAAAGGTGATGTTGCTCAAACAGAAGCCAAAAATAGCTTTTCACAAGCTTGAATTAAAACTGCAGGATATAAAAAATAACAATTTTACATGGTAGAATAACAAGTTGGTAAGAATTTTTATTGATGTAACCTTGAAATGCATGGTTTTTTATTTTTTACCTATTACACTTTATAAACACAATTATGTATTTTCTTTCAATATTTTTATAAACTTTGTCACTCCGCACAATGTAACGAGGCGTATAATAATAATAATAATAATAATAATAATAATAATAATAATAATAATAATAATAATAATAATAATAATAATAATAATAATAATAATAATAATAATAATAATAATAATAATAATAATAATAATAATAATAATAATAATAATAATAATAATAATAATAATAATAATAATAATAATAATAATAATAATAATAATAATAATAATAATAATAATAATAATAATAATAATAATAATAATAATAATAATAATAATAATAATAATAATAATAATAATAATAATAATAATAATAATAATAATAATAATAATAATAATAATAATAATAATAATAATAATAATAATAATAATAATAATAATAATAATAATAATAATAATAATAATAATAATAATAATAATAATAATAATAATAATAATAATAATAATAATAATAATAATAATAATAATAATAATAATAATAATAATAATAATAATAATAATAATAATAATAATAATAATAATAATAATAATAATAATAATAATAATAATAATAATAATAATAATAATAATAATAATAATAATAATAATAATAATAATAATAATAATAATAATAATAATAATAATAATAATAATAATAATAATAATAATAATAATAATAATAATAATAATAATAATAATAATAATAATAATAATAATAATAATAATAATAATAATAATAATAATAATAATAATAATAATAATAATAATAATAATAATAATAATAATAATAATAATAATAATAATAATAATAATAATAATAATAATAATAATAATAATAATAATAATAATAATAATAATAATAATAATAATAATAATAATAATAATAATAATAATAATAATAATAATAATAATAATAATAATAATAATAATAATAATAATAATAATAATAATAATAATAATAATAATAATAATAATAATAATAATAATAATAATAATAATAATAATAATAATAATAATAATAATAATAATAATAATAATAATAATAATAATAATAATAATAATAATAATAATAATAATAATAATAATAATAATAATAATAATAATAATAATAATAATAATAATAATAATAATAATAATAATAATAATAATAATAATAATAATAATAATAATAATAATAATAATAATAATAATAATAATAATAATAATAATAATAATAATAATAATAATAATAATAATAATAATAATAATAATAATAATAATAATAATAATAATAATAATAATAATAATAATAATAATAATAATAATAATAATAATAATAATAATAATAATAATAATAATAATAATAATAATAATAATAATAATAATAATAATAATAATAATAATAATAATAATAATAATAATAATAATAATAATAATAATAATAATAATAATAATAATAATAATAATAATAATAATAATAATAATAATAATAATAATAATAATAATAATAATAATAATAATAATAATAATAATAATAATAATAATAATAATAATAATAATAATAATAATAAACTGGCCATTTATGCCCTTGGAAGGACTTTAACCTAGCTTCTATTGATCAATTGTGTTATGCGTGCTATTAAATGTTTGATCACAAATGATCGAGACCTGGACCTACGTGTTTTATGCCGACACCGAACGGTTTATGTTCTCAAGAAGCTTTACATGGCAATTTTTACTCTCTGAGGTTTGCCATAGTCTGCAGAGAGGTGACGACCGAACAGAAAAATTAATTCAATTAAAAACCTTCTGTCTGAGCTGAAATTGAACCTGGCCTACCGCGGTTCTTTAGCTTAGGAGCCACACACTCTACCCACTAGGCTACGGCCGCCACAACAAGGCGTATAGAATACAAAATTTAGACTTGTCTATTTGAAAAATAAAAAAACAAAATATGTTTAAAATATTTCAATTAAGAGAACTCTAAAAAGGGTTAACGATTTTAACTTAAGTTAAGCCAGGTGAAGCTTCGTAAAATAGATTTTCCATAATTTTTAACTTTTCGGTTAACATTATAATTTTTAACATTATAAAAATTGTCAAAATTATAATAAATTACTTTATTATGCCATAAATCAAAAGCACTGTGTAAACTTTATTAAAAAAATAATTTTATTAAGCCTTCTTTATAACTCTTCATTATTTAATTCGAATCTCACCAGACGAGCATGCGGCACGCATCTGGTTTTCAGGTATATCATCTAATATTTTCAGTGATCATCGCTTAAGTTTATCTACCGTTATGTTCGTTAATTTGCTTAGCATTATTCCCCGAATAGAAAACTCCAGGGGCTTAGGTCAGGGGATGACGGGGGCATTCCGTCAACAGAAATAAGACATGGCAAATTTGGTCTGCACCACTTTTGAACGGTTTTTTTTTTTGGCTTTTGTGCTGGAAAAGAATCTTGCTGAAAACAAAAGTGACTCCCTTTGTAAATTTGCATGGCATGCCGCATAAGATAGTTCTTTAAAACATGTTCTCAGTAATATTCCGAATTATTTGAACGCCTTTTCAAAAAGAAGAAGGGGCAATATGAATTTTTCGGAGAAAACGCCCCAAACCATGATTGACGAAACACTTTGAAATCTTTCAATGGTTTTTTTTTAGAAATTTCTGCCATGCAAGCTGCGTACACTCTATCATTTTGCGAGTTGTGGCTTGCTTGCAAAAACTGGAAATATCATATTTTTTGTCGGAAAATATGATACTGCAACCTGCGTGCCGGCGAAGGATCTGTCTTATTTCCTTTCGCAATATTTTTATTATTATTGACAAATCTTTTGAAACGGAAATCATGCAATAAGTGTACAAATAATGCCAGAGTCGTAAAAAAACAACATATGTTTTCCAGTGTTGCTTCTTTTTATGTAATTGTTATTAATATACAGTGATGTGCAAAGAAATAGGGACACCTGTATTTTTACATTTAAAGCTACATGAATTATATACAAGGTGCACCAGATAGAGCATTAATTCCCTCGGGTGGTGATTTTCTTTAATTTTTCGAGTAAGAAAATGCAAGAATGATGGTGACCCCCTCCCCCCATTAGGAGCAAGAGAAGAAAAACTTAAAAATAGGCGTCATTACATTTTACTCCATATTTAATGTAACTCTTAACCGATCTCCAAAGTCAATAACATCTTGAAAAAGAGACTACATGACCTTCAAACCAATGATATAAAAGCCGTTTTCTAATCGTACCACACTAAAAGTTAACTGTTTTACGTGAAGCAATTTAAAATGAAAAAGAAAAAATGTTTGCATTGAGTACTCAAGTACTATGGCAAGATCAAAAACCAAGTCAGTAGAAAATTTTATCATAAAAAGATATTACATCACAAAAATTATCAAAAAATATATTTAAAATTCGAGGTATTTATTATCAATGTTTAATTCAAAATTTTTTTAGAATTTAGTGGCTCATAACTTTATTAATTGTGACTTTATGCAAAATGTTTTATAAAAATATTAATGTCAATTTGATTTTCTTCTCAACAAGTTGTAAACTTTGGAAATCGGCTAAGAGATACATTAAAAATGGAGTAAAATGTAATGACAACTATTTTTTTGGGGGGGGGTTACCCTCATACTTGCATTTCCTTACTCGCCTAATCAAGGGGAATCACTACCCGAGGGAATTAATGCTATATCTGGGGCACCTTGTATATAATTCATGCAGCTTTGAAAATACTATAAAAATACAGCTATAAAATACAGGTGTCCCTATTTCTTTGCACATCACTGTAGGTGCGACAGTTACTCTGATTCACGCTGTACACACTAAGATTAAAATTTTTTTATAAAAAAAATTTAGAAAAAGTTGTAAGAAAAAATAAAATGATAAATATTTATTTATATCTTTTGATTGGTAAGATATCTTTAGGACATTTTTTTACCAAAACTATTTTGGAAGCTGTATTAGTTTTAAAAAAAATATAAAAACAACAATTCGTGAAAATAACCAATTTTGCAGATAAATGAAATGTCGTATGAACGAGTGTGGGAAATCAAAATCTAAAAAATAAATCAACTACAAATTTTGACCTATTTTCTGAGCGCACCTTGAATATTTTAGAGGTGATTAATTTTTCTATAGTGATTTAATTTCACTGATTTAATTGATTTAATTGTAAAAAGATGAGAACATCAATATTTTCTAGATTACGAAATAGTTTAGATATCAAAAAAACGGAAATTTTTCATAATTTACTATTTGTAAGAAACTAGCTATAATACATAGTACGAAGCTTTTTTTGGGTGTGCCTTTAGAATTGTAATCAAAAATAACTTTATTTATCTTTTTTTTTTATTAAAAATAACAATTTCACGTTTCTTGAGCGCTTTTTCAATTTTCAAAAAAATTTATTTAATTACAGTTCGTGCCTTATGAAAAAAGCATTCAACATTCAATGCATAAATTTGGAATAGGTATTCCTACATTTCCTCAATATTATGTAACTATATATAATATATATAGTTTTATATATAATATTTTTTTTACATTATATATAATGTCCAAAAAAAAGTCTTGTGTTTTTAAATAAAATTTACTATCGCGCCCCTGCGAGTGGACAGGCTCTGGTTTAATACAAAATTATGATATAAATACAGTTTGAAAGCTATGTTGCCTTCGTAATAGATCCTACGATTATTTTTAAAAAAATTTTAAAACACATTAAAAATTCTAGTGCTTGAAAACTAAAAATTTTGTGTATCCAAAAAAGTAAATAAAATCTTTTACTTATGTACTTTGACATTTTATTAACTTTAGTATTAAAAAAAATCCTTAAAAAATAATCTGAAATTTGTTCTTTCGAAGTCGCGTTTCGCAAGATCGCACACAGAGGTTTACTCGCAAAAGCTTTGCAAACCGTGCAATAAAAACACATTTTCATGTTTCTGATTGTTGCATTTTCTTCGCCACATTTCAATATTTTTTTAAAATTGATTGTTATTATATTGAAGAAGTCAATTTCCTTTGTTATAGTTTTTACAACTTTAGATCAATATCTTTTGCACTTGTGTTTATCGTTTGTTTTTTGCGAATGTTTATCTGGTTTATCTTGATAAAGATTTGTGAGGTGTTTTACAATTACGACAAATTTACGAAAGCTCCTTCCATTATTGTTAAATATCCCTTAGACCTCGTTACACCGTGCTTCGTTTGTAACGTCCAGAAGGAGGCGTGGAAGGTAAAAAAAGTTATATATATACTGTTAATAAGCAACACATTTCACAAAAATCTGAAAAAAATTATCTGAAACTTTTCGCATTTGCTTTGATATTAAATATCAATCAGAGCATGAAATTTAGCTAGTTCGAATGAAATCCACGCCTTCCTTCTTTACAAAGTGACTATGTGAAAACGGTAAAATTCCTTTAAATTCCACAAAAATTCCACATGTAATTAAAAATTTGTTTTGCATATATGCTTTAAAATCAAATAAGCATGCTGAGTATAAAATTTATCGAAATCAAATTAAAACCATGCCTACCTCCCATAAAAAGTGGCTTAATGAAAACGATAAAAACACTTTAAGTTCCACAAAAATCTACATAAAGTGTTTAAATTTCGTAAATAGTTTTAATCTAAACCGCACTCTACGTTTGTCTTAAAAAAAATTTAATTAAAACTCCGCCTAGGTCACCTTCATATAATTGACAAAAATTGATGTTTTAAATTCATATTTTACACAAAAGCTTTGATATTCAAAACGTACTCTGAGACTATAAAAAGTGACGTCTTCGAAAAAAAAATATTTAAAACACGATTGTGGGGGTATTTTTACTTCAGCGCAGTCGAAGATAATTCCTTACTAATTATATTTAACTACTTTATATTTTTATTTTCAAAACTTATGGAGATATGTATGGTATTTTTATTGATTTATGGTTGGTAAAAGAGGGTGTGGCAAAAAATTTTATTATAATATTGCATTGTTACCGGAAGTACATATGTATGTTAAATTTCAGCTTAATCGGATACCAAAAAGTTTGCAAAATTGCAAAAAATGGTTTGCAAATTTTGACGGACAAACATACAAAAATACATAAACGAACGAAGCAATTTATAATCAGCTTATAGAAGATATAGGTTTTTTATTTATTTGTGGGTGGTAAAAGGGGGTGTGGCACCATTTTTTTCTGAACCATCCTCTACTTGAAGGAAATTAACTGCCAAAATGTTAGCTGAATCAGCCCCTTAGTTTTGGAGATATAGAATTTTATTGATTTGTGGGCGGTAAAAGGAGGTGTGGCAAAATGTTTTTCATAAACCCCATGCTTAATTTGATGAAATTTTACTGTTTAAATTTAGCTGAATCAGCCGCGCAGTTTTAGAGATATAGCATTTTTATGGATTTGTGGGTGGTAAAAGGGGGATTGGCAAACAATTTTTCTTAATTACCCTCTACTCGAAGGAAATTGACTGCCAAAATTTCAGCTGAATCGACTCAGTAGTTTTAGAGATATAGCATATTTATGGATTTGAGGTTGGTAAAAGGGGGAGTGGCCAAATGTTTTTCATAAACCCCATGCTTTATTTGATGAAACTTTACTGTTTAAATTTCAGCTGAATCAGCTCCGTAGTTTTAGAGATATAGCATTTTTATGGATTTGTGGGCGGTAAAGAGGAAGTGGCAAAAAAATGTATCATAATATTGCATTGTCATCGGACTTACATATGTATGCTAAATTTCAGATTAATCGGATACCACCAAGTTGTAGAAAAATGGCTTGCAAATTTTGATGATATACATACATACATACATATAAACATGCATACATACGAACGAAGCAAGTTAAATAAAAGCTTATAAAAAGAGGTAGTTAGATGAAAAACGTACTATTGTAAAAAGCTAATATTGTCACTGATAAGTATCAAATATATTTTCTGTACATACTTTCAGGCTGAACATTTTTGAGAACAGTGTGCCTTGTAAAATTACTTTACTATCAAACAATAATTACAATTTCAGAAATACTGTGTGCGGAGCAGCATGCTTGCCTTTTATGTATTTAGATGTGCATACTTTCAGGCTGAACAGTTTGAGAGATATTGGACACGGAGCAGCGTGCTTGCCTTTTATATATTAAGATTATTCATATTCATATTATACTATTTTTATAATTGGTATCATATATTGTGTTTTTGCTATGTAGTGGAACAAAGTACTACGAAATTAAAATAAAATTGTATTCAAACCATTTTACTACATATTTTTCTGTTTAACTCTGTTTAACTCTGATTGCTTTATTTGAAAATGAAAAAGTTTATTAATATTTTATGACTGGCTAGAAATTTGTATTAAACGCAAGTAATACATTTATAAGTATCTGTAAAGAAATAGTTTTTAAATTCATGATATCCACTTAATGCCAATCACGTTGATGTTGTGATTGGTCGATGTTTTGTTGTGTTTATTTTTTTTTATTTGGAGGACAAAAAATAATACTGAGAACATGAGTTTTCTCTGTGGAATAAAACGTACCCAGCTCTCTCATTATTATTTTTTTTTTTTTTTCAATTTTTGCACAAAATTTTGCATTGCAGCCTTCTTAATAGTTCATTTTTCATTCTTTAATCGATTTCTTAAATCCATAATAAATTGTTTGATTTAAGAAGTTGAGGAATCACTCCATATATTTTGTCGTCGTGTCATCATTTTATTTAGATTTTGCTTAAACTTGATGATTGGAATATTCCCTTAGAACTCAAAGAAGATACACTAAAATCGGTAAATTTAGAATTTTAATGACTTTCGGTAATAAAAAACTTTTGTTCAATTACTATCGAATAGTCTAAAGAAACTTGTTGTAGATTTTTTATAACAGATTGAAGTACAAAATAAATAATATATTTAAGTTCATTCCTCGCTGCCTCAAAAACTGCAGTAACTATATTATTCAGCAGAGCACAATAACAAACTTCCTTAGCATGTAAGAAAGCAATATATTCAAAAATTTCCCCAAAGGCAAAGGTTGGTGAGAACGAAAAGGAAAAACATTTCCACTTGAGTTTTTTATTTGTTTATTTTAACAACAGCCCCTTATAAGTGGGCTTCAAACATACATATATTTGTATACGGAAGTTCAATCCCGTAAAGTTTTCACAATCCCAGAATCATAATGAGGGATTGCTTTGGTTCTGTGAAAACTGAATGAATCAAAAAATTTAATGAATATTACTGTATAGTTGATATGTTGAACTAATGCACTAATAAATTCAATCAGTAGGTATAACGATTGATTATAAAACTACTATGTTAAAAAAGTTCGATAGCATTTGCATAAAAGAATTAAAAAAAAATCCATTAATTTAATAAGGATGACAAATCAATTCAATCTCAGCTATAAGGAAACAAATGAACACTGAAATAAACTACTGATTTCATAAACACATTTGCTGTATTCCTTTTAACCTTCCTATACTCGCGCATTGGTCTCACAGACCAACAAATCAATAATTTTATGTTTTTTTAAATAACGGCACTGTGACTTTACGGTATTTAGTAGCTTCTTCTTTTTTTTTTGCGCATTGTTTAGTGCGCTTTCCAACTTTTCAATTCTAAAATCCACCAAAAAGGCGAAAAAACAGCGTTTTTTCCTCAAAAATGCACCATATTTATAAGGTTTTTAAAAATATAAGACTCCATATTAAATTTAAGAATTTAAATATGTTTTGAACTGTTCGTTATTTTATTTTTTATAAAATACTTAAAATAATCTAATTTAACGAATCTAACACAAAAGACTACTTATGTTTTTATATACTTGTTAAATGAAATCACATCTTTAGATAAATTTCCATTAAATATTTAAAGACAAACGGAGGCACGTGCCCCGAAATTAAAATAAAGCAACAAAAAATGCACCAGGCACCAAACCTCATTTTTTTTGCGCCAAAACTTTCAAAATGCTTCAAATCTGATGGGAAAAAGCACAAAGTTGGCAACAATGGCAGCGGGAGTGCAGGTGCCGCGTAGACGTGCTCTACTTAATTACAGTAATTGGTATGTGACCACTGTTGCCAGCTACGGATGATCAAAATCCGCAAAATTTGCCAAAAAAATCCTCTAATTATTCTTTTTTTACTTTTAATAACATAATTTATAAAAAAATTATAATATACTTGAAGACATGAGTGGATGAAATTCACAAAGTTTAATAATTTTATGATCTATTATATTATTACATGACTGAAGTTTCGAGCTTTAGATCAAGTAAGTTTTTAAGAAGGCAACAATAACTCTGTAAAGAGTCAATCACTTAGCTGACTACACAGTCTGTTTCAGAAATTGGTACATTTTCCTCTTCAGTAGCTGTGATCAACTCAGGCCTGTAGCCAGGGGGGAGTTAGCAATGCCCCCTACTACAATCGTTTTCCCCCCTGGCTAAATCAGACAATGAAAAACTTTAAATGAATACTTAATATGCATTTTGTTGATATATTTGTTTATTGCCTTAAAATTAGTTTAGTTTAAAATAACAAAAAATATACACATTCAACTCATCATTCATGACTTGAATATGTATATGAAATTTGTTTAACAAAACATTTCAGACAAATTGTTACAATTTTTCAAATTTCTCCTGGGTCGCCAACATTTGCAACCAAAAAATAAGATTTGAATTTTAATAATTTTTTAACCCGCATCCATAGCAACTTTCTAGAAATGAAAAGCACTTTGTTCACCAATTTGATGCAGATACAAAAAGAATATATAATTCATTGAAATGTTTTTAATTTCTAAATTTTTTCTTATGCATAATGAATGTTTATTAATTTTAAAATAAGAAAAAACTGCAAATCTTAATTCTAACAAAAATTTAAAGAAGCAAAAGATTTAAATCAAAACATGCCTGTTTGTTCTTAATATATAAGTTTGAATAAAAAATTTGCATCAATTTGATGCAAACGACGGATGCGGGTTAATTCAATTTTTTTATTAGTTTTACTTAAAAAATGTCTTATACATATGTTAGCCCATTTCGCTACTGTTTCTTATATTTCTAGCCCCTTTAAATAAATCTTGAATTTTTACCTTCATTTTATTACAAAGTCCTGAATTAATTTTTATATTATTTTTTATGTATTAATCTCATGTATAAAAAGATCTACATATCCATGTAAAAATTATAAAATTAACTGTATTTTAACAAATATGAGTAATGTATTCATTTTACACGATTTTTTTTTTATTTAAATGAAAAAGCAAATAAATCCCCCCACCGAAGATTCATGCCTGTCCCCTCTGTCTTCTTGGTCTGGCTACAGGCCTGGATCAACTCACTGTTTAAATTTGTATATGACTTCACACATTTAGGAATGCATTCACTTGAATTATATGGCTACTTATCATATGACATTTTAAAGCAGTAAGCTATTTATAGATCACCGCCATCAACTCTACCAAGGTTGCTTCTTTATTTATTTCAATATTAATTGGGAGCGTACATTAATTACGTGATGCGTTTAGGGGGGCGGGGGGTTAAGCAGAATCTCACTAACTCTCACGTGGGGGAGAGGGGTTCTCGCAAAAATTACGTAATTTTGTATCAGCAAGAAAAAGTGTAGAATTATGAGATAACTGGTTTAATTGAGTAAAACGTGTTTCTCTACTAAAATATGACAAAGTTTTACACTATAATATTTTTCGTGGTTATGCGAGTAGGTAGCATTGTAGTTTGTCCATTATTTTACACCCGGCTAGCCGAACACGCGATTCGACTGTTCGCGATTCGCTGCGACTTTTGACAGCGGCGCATGGACAAGTCGCTATTTGTTGTGTTTACGTCCGTAAATGTTTAGTTCAGTCGTCGGCACACATAATGTACTGAACACATTGACGACGACTGCAACAGTACGAAACAACATGAAGAAAGAAACAACAATCTGGAAGTATCATTAGATTGTTTCATTCACGTATACACAAACACTTACATTGCTCTGTTGTCGCACGTCAAATTAGAAAAAATTCTAGACCGACGACAGCGACTTTGTTGCAATCACCCATTGTCGTTGCAACATTTTCACCACTTTCACCTCCATAAGAAAAGCATGTAAAAATAATTTGACATTTGACGCACTGTTGCTGTCGTCGTCAATGTGTTCAAGGTATAAAGCACATCCCAGTAAGTACATTCATGCATACAGCATTACTGATGTAGGCATACGTTTGATGTTTTGTATGCTTGCCAGCATAAATGCAAACTCATTTCCATTTTACATGGCGATGTTATACAAGAGCATGTGTACTGTGATCCGCACAATTACTAATGCTGTATGCATGGGCAGGCCCGTAGAGAGCCAAGTTCGGGCCCGGGGGGTGACAACATACGGGCCTCCCTAAAACACTTAAAAAAAAATGCAATAAGAAAAGTGTAAACCAGTGCAAGCTATTACGAGATCTATTATTGGGCGAAAATTATTATTCAGTTCTTAGTTTATATATAAAATAATAGTGATCTTTAAGTCATGCGCCAAGACAAGTTAAATATCATATATCCTATTATCGATGTTGTCTGTATTAGTTGTCTCTACCTAACGATTCTACCTAACGATTTTTTTGTATGACACTCCGAATAGTTAAAATGTACTGTTGATTCACATTTTTATGACTTCCATTTTATTCTTCTTTTTTTTTAATTTTATTTATTCAATGTAGTAACCCGAATTTTGAGAGTTTCATGAAATTATTGATGTATAAAATTCTGTGCAAATTTAATATTTTTATATATTTGGTGAAATATTCGATGAAATTTTTAAAGTTAAAAGTTCAGTTTATCGCATAATTGCAGTTTGGGATTTTTTAAAATTTATTGGGATTTTCTTTTGCCAACATAAAATGTACACCTGCTTTTTACACTGAAGATAATTTAAACATATGAAGGGCTTATTGTAAGAACTACTATTCAAAACGAGAAAAAATGACGCCCTTATCGCATTTGGAAGTATCTTTTCTAAACTTAATTCATATCAAAGAGTTAAGGGGGTCCTCTGGTAATCCGAAAAATTTTTTTTCGATTTTTTCATATTTCTATTGCTCAGATACTCAAAAACATTTTCCCAAAAGGATTTTTCAAAATTCGAAATAGTTTAGGAGATACAGGCATTTTTGTGTAGGTATGTTTTCGTCAAAATAACGCATCAGCAAAGTTGTTTATTTGCCTGCAGTCATTAGTCGAAAATTCTGTGGAATTCTTCCAAAATATGTATTGATATTACAAAATATACACACACAGTATGTATACATGCAGTATGTATACATGCATGTTTTGATTTAGGGGTTGAAATGATTTTGAGCCCAGGTGTTCACATGAAAGAAGCAAACGAACGAGATTCAGTTTATTTTCGAACGCCATTTTCTCGAAACCATGTTTTTCAAAACTTTGCGCACGATAACTCAAACAGTTTTTGACCGATTTTGATATATGAGGCATGAAACGACGCAGAATTTACGCCGCTATAGCCCCTACCTCAAACTTGCCGAAAAAATAATGTTTACTATTTTTTTTCTACACTAGACTACAAAAAAAAAGGTCGAAATTCGATTTTTCATTTTCAAAGTGGCGGCTCCCCCCCTAAAAAAATTTCGATTTTTGTTTCCGAGGTAGGGGCTATAGGGACATTCATTCTAAGTAACTGAATATTTTTTTTTTTCAGACGATGTTTACTCTTGGAATCGTGCGCAATTTGGACCCACCTTTTTTCCGGAGAACCTCGTTACCAGGCCGAGAACTTTCTGAACGGTCCATAAATTCACTTTTTCAAAATTTTGTATTTTTTTCAATAAATTAAGCTACCCAAATCAAAAAACGGAACTAAAATATCTTTACTCGTTCTCTTTCCACAATATTTTGAAAAAAGGCTAAAATTTGGCATAGATTACCAGAGGACCCCCTTAAAGAGATATGCACACAAGTTCAAACAAGTGATTAAAAAAAAAACAGTAATGAGTGTGTGTAATGTTTGAACACATGGTGCAAGTGGAAGTCATACTCCGAAAATAGGTTTGTCAACAAGATTCGTTGCTTGCTCAAGACTTTCGTGTAATGCAGAAGACTTTTGGGAATGTTGGTAGCTCTGTGTCTTTGAAGTTGCTTTAAGCAACGAATTATTGCTTAGCAAATATTTTATGAAAGGTTAAAATGTATCATCCGGTCTTATTATTTTCCCCCTCCCAACATTTTTATGGACTACACCCACCTTTTATCTGGCACCATTCTGTGGGCTTCCCTACAAAATATACAGAAAATTACTTCATATTCAACAGAAAAAAACCCCTAGAGGGGTCCATTGTATTCGGTGGTCCTATATTTATTTTTCTATTAACATTTATTATTATCATACATACCCCCTATCTTACAACCTTCAAGGTGTTGGCAAGAACACATTAAATTTAAATAGTGTGGGAAAATAGTTCATATATAAATACTTCGAACCCTCGAAAGTTCAAATGTATGAGATGTATTCCTTTTGCAAAAAATAAAAATCAAGACCCCCGTTAGGGGATCCCTTCTTCTGGGGGTTTTCACACACTTTGAAATTCGGTGGTCCGCATACCTTCGATTACTTCGAAAGAAATGTGGAGAGTTAAAAAATAACATGATAAGTTTTAACTAAACCTTTAGCCCCTATTATTATGAACGACTTTCGAAACTTTTTTATTTTTTATATTTTTAATGGGTAAAGACCAATTAAGACCATAGAGCTTTGGAGGAGTGGTCATAGAGCTTTGAAAATTGCCACTAATATCTTTTTTGACAGAAAAATCATTAAGTTTTGTTTCAGAACAACGAAATTTACTAAATCAATTTCTTTTGTGATAATACATAAATGGAAAATTTCATGGGCAGATGCAACGCCCATTTAATTAACGCCCCCATTCGTACTGAATAAGAGGTATATTAACTTTGTAACTCCGTTTGTAACGCTTATAAGGAGGTGTGGCAGGTATAGAAAAGTACACTTATAAATTTTTGATCAGCATCACCTTCTAAGTCTATTCACACTAGCTTTGATCGTAAAAATCAATTATATAACTGAAATTGATCTTAAAAGATGTCCCAAAAACTTATGTCTTGACTTGAAATTTTGCACGTAAGCTTTGGTTTCAAATATTCACCATATATTTAAAATTTGTCCAAATAGTATCAAAAGCACGTTTACCTCCCATATAAAGTAATTATGTGAAAACGGTTAAGTCTCGCCAATCTTTCAATCTCGTCAATCTTTCTCAAAATTGTTTTTAAACACTTTCAAAAACTGAATATTTAAAATTTTTTGCCGCTTTTAGTGTTTATTTTAATGACAAGCTTAAAATCATATGTTCAAAATGTTAACAAAAACAATAATATTGCCAGACAAAAAAAAATTTTAGTATTATCTTTATATTCATAACATAATTGGGAGCTCAAATAAGAATACTACTGTATTTTAAAAAAACAAAATTATTCATTAATTAAATGAGAAATATTATTTTCAGAAAATCGTCAGGGTCAGATGGTTTCCTATACTGATTCACTATTAGAATGTTCAAAAGGGGGTAAACTTAAGCCCCCTTCCCCCTACAATAAAACTCAGATGTAAACTTTCAAAACATCAATACACGTATATTTTCTTTTGGTCCCCTCTACCAGAATCCATTGTCAGAAACTTGTTATTTTGAAAAAGCATACATTTTGTGGTTCAGTGCTATTAATCGCGAGAGAGGTTGTGAAATATTATGCTCTCCACGAGTAGATACTTTCATCAAAGTTTAACTTTTGATTGGTGTTTCTTTAAATCGGTAGCATTCTCGACAATCCCGTTTGTGGGAAATCTTTTTATAAGTAATGGAGAATCGATAGGATAAAAAATATATTATTTTGGCACGGCGTGAGTATATTTATAAAAGTAATTGCGTTAATTTCAGTATTTGTAAATTTTCAGATGTATCGTCTTACTCTTTTAAGTTTAAAACCACGGAAAGATAGGTAATGAAATTTGGCGTATTGATTCTTCGGGCTGCCAAGAACCTTCTCATTGCAGATATATTTCAATAATACGGCAGCTCTCGCAGATTCGAAAATTCATATCAGCAATTCGTCGTTCAGACAACCTTGTTTTTTTTTAATTCCCAGTATAAACCCCAGTGAAAATCTTACAGTGGAACGATTCTTTACAATGACATTATGTTATTATTTTAACTTAGCGCTTTATCTTGTATTTCGAAAAAGCACATTAACGAAAAACAAAGATACGGCAGCAAAATTTTCCTATACACAAAATTCTATTGCTACTCGTGTCTTGCTTGTCGTTGGTTTGTATTTTCGTAATACAAAATGAGGCAGTTAAGCTCAGAAAAGCCGATGGAGCTGTGAATTTTCAATCGAATTAATATTTGTCTCGAAATTTGATCGACAAACTCGATTCGGCTAATATGCAGAGTACCGTAGAATATCCCATATCTTTATGAAACTCATTGCGGAAAAATGCCTCATAAAAAATAATTTCAGGAACAAACTAACTTTGCAGATAGTATATTAATCAAACCCAAATTATTGTACATATCATGACGTCATAATACTCGTACGAAGATGACATAAATATTTTTTTTCATTTGACCCCTTACGGAATCACTGCGGAACTGCTGTGTTATACAATGAAAATTTACTCTGAAGAAGCGTAGTGAACATTTTTGCATCTTTCTACACTGACTTGCGTCAGTTTTCTGCAGTATGAAATCGAAGAGTTGAGTAAATGTTCGTAGTGATAACTTTTGTCACAAAGTCAACATCTTCATATATGGATTATGTCTTTTTGAATACCTTTGTTTCTATTTGTTCGATTGCAAAACACTCTGAAAAGTATAAAATTGAAAAGTACTGTAAATGTAACTAGTGATAACTTCTATCTCAAAGTCAAATTATTAATACATGGACTTTGTCATCTGCCAGACGAAACCAATTTCTGAGAGATAAGAGTGTGATGTTCTGTTCAATTTCATATTTTTTCTTATCCTGTGTTCACCAGAGAACAAGATAAATATTGCTCAAACATACCGAGCCAAAACCGCAAAAAAGTGCGAAATCCTAAATTCACTTTTTAATGACAAACAGATCTCTACGTAAAATTTTGTTTTTGTTGGTTACACTTTTTCTGCGGTTATGGCTCGATACAAAGCATGCATATGTAAGGGCACACCTCTGATTTCGTCTGGCCAGACGACATAGAACATATACTGTTAATCGGATCATTGCCCATCCGAGGGTTAAAAAAAGTTCAAAATTGTCGTACAGTGTAAGTTGTAGTTTTAATAGCCTACTTTGTGGCGACTGCTTTGAATAGCTTGATTATTTTTTAATGTAATGATATTTCCTATTTTTTATTGTAATACAAACTGTAGCTATTTTCACTACATTTTTTTTTAGTTTGTCTTATGGCTCAACATCACGAAGAGCTATTTAATTGTCTGCCTTTTCTACTCAGTTATTGTGGTATATTAAATATTGTTGCCTACTTTCTGACTTGCCAGCTAAGCAAGCATGTAAATTAGTATAAATTAATTTGAGCACCTGCTTTCGTGTCGAGCTCAACATTTATTAGTGTTAAAATAGAAGTTTTGTACGTGGTGTTGGTAAATAGTTGAGGCTGTGTGTTTCAGTAATTTGGATGTGTTTAACAACTGCGCAACAACAACAACAACCACAACCAAAACGAACGTCATTGTCATCGTAGGCAACATTGTCATCTTTGGCAGATATTTGCGCTGCAAATAAGTCTCAAAAACGCCTATTTTAACTGTGCAATTTAATAATAGACAGCACAAAGGTTTGTGTACAATGTACAGCCAGACAATGCCCTTAAGATTGCTAATTTATGTTCACAATTAGATATTTTACAGGCGTGTAGGAGCATCGTTAATTATAAGTGCCTATTTTATTAAGTAGTTGTGGTTAATATATTTGGCATATTGGACAACCAATGAAAGGCACACATCTTTCGAAAAGTTTCAGTAGTCGACATGCTCTGTTCATAATAGGATTCAGTTTTGTGCTCCCCTTGTAAAGTTCTTAAAACAAAGATATAAAAAAAAAAATCATTTGACTATGTGAAGGGTTGAGTGATGACTCGGAGTTGGCAAAAATATCTGCGTGAAGTTTGTTAAATTACACTGTAAGTGATATAGTTGTGTTTGAAATAAATAACTACAGACAAATTATTCCAGCTTTTACCTTGTCTATACAGAACAAATGTTTTAATGTTCCTACTTAACTTATAATTGAGTAAATACCATCTTACGTTATCCATTATTTATAATATATTTTAGCAAAATCCATTATGCATATAAGTCAAGCAAATTAGAATTGAATTTGCTTTTAGTTTTTTTTTTATATCTCAGATTAACGTAAAAATGTTCTTTCATTACAAAACAAAAAATGTTTTTCGTACACTACATCAACAACTTTAAACTTTTGTTTTTTTTTTTATATAACTTTATACAGAAAAGTCGCTCGCTCTCTTCATCTACGGGTAAATCGCTGGTCGATTCACGACGCCATCTGATGGAATTGGATGAAGGTGAACTTTTTATGGAGCTGATACGTGATGTTGCCAATGAATTGGACATTGATGTTTTGTGCCATAAGATACTGGTGAATGTTGGTCTGCTTACCCATGCAGATCGTGGTTCATTATTTCTGGCCAAAGGCACACCAAACAATAGATACCTGGTGGCCAAACTATTTGATGTGACTCAGAAAACAGGTGAGTGAATGGGGTGGAATGGATGGATGGATGGTTGATGTAAATGCGAGGTTGAATGATTTTTGGAGGCATTGACGGCTGATTGAACTGACATGGACTGTTGAACAAAATTAAATGGGAAAACAGAAACACTACCATAAAAGCAATAGTAAAAAAGATTTCAGGGAAATAGCATTGTTTGTCATCCAATCAATAGGAAATTTAATTGAAGTTTCTTGAAAAGGTTTCAATATAAAGTAGCCATTTAAATAACCTGAAGGGGAGAAATTTGTTCAGAAATTTAAATATTTTTTATTGATGAAATCAACAGTTCAACTATTGAAGAAAATAATAAACTAAATATTACAGCGATATTCGACACAATTACAGAAATGCTGCCGTTAGAACACAAAAATCGCACAATAACCAATACTAACGAATCATGCACGCAGAAAAATTACATTTTCGACTTTGATTGTAGCACACATATTTCTATTTACCGCAAATATCTTTCGCAATTTTGACCATATTTTTTTATCATACATATTGTTATTTGTGTGATAATGATTTCAATGTTTGTTCGCCATTCCAGGTAAACAAACATACAACTTCCAATTGCGGAAAACAAGTCCACAATGTTCATGTTTTATGTTTCTCAAAGTCATACCATGTTTATGGCTTTAGTCAAGCGACCAGTAGTAGTGGCTGTGACCTTCTGGTAGTGCGCATGGCTCTTAAGCGCAAGAACCGCGGTTCAAACCCCAGCTCAGTAGAAAAGCTTATTCAATTGAATTAATATTTCTGTGCGGACGTCACCTCTCTGCAGACAATGACAAACTAAAAGAGTAAAAATTAAAAAAATAGTAAATAATATATAATATAAATTAAATAATAAATAAATGATATATTACGGGCTCAAGGTCCAATCTCTTGTTTAAAAATAAATATTTTGTTTAAATTTTTAAATTTTATGTTCAATATTTTGCTCGTCGTCAGCTAGCATCATCAGAAACTGTAACAAATTTTTAACAATAATTAACAAACAATTTTATGCACTAACTACATTTAATAACTCACAATTTTTCAAAAATTTTGTTGTTTTTTTTTCAGTGTGCTTTTCGAAAACCTGACTTAGAAGTATTTTTGATGATTTAAAATGATTAAGACATACAAAAACCATATCAATCAAGAGCTTACCAATTTATTTGATTAGAATACTTCTTTTATAAAAAGATAATTTTAACATTTTCTCAAGCCATTGACAAGAAAAAATTGTGACGTGCTGCAAAAAAACGGTTAATGTCATCATATTCAACGCTCTCAAATAATACAAAAACAATTTTCAGGCCTCTCGTGCTTTCTTCGCTGTAATAAATCTATTAAAAATATATACAAATTTATTTAGTTTGATGTCATTATCTATTTTCAAAAATGCGGAGGACCCAAGTTTACCAAAAGTATATGGTTTCTTCGCGAAAAGTTCTTAAAATAATATGAGTTTTACGATTTTCACTGAGCCGGACTTAATATACATACATCCGTTTTTTATGTATGGATATATGGTCGGAAAAGTAGGCGTGGCAGATAGTGTACAGTGCATATAGCGACCCCCACTTGACCCCCACTTGGAAAACAGGGAGTAGATAAAGTGCTATACGCCCATTTTTGTACAGCTTCCGACAGTAACCACATAAACTTAATTAACAAATTTAAGTCTTCTAAAGTAAAAACTGTCTGATTTATAGTATTTTAACTGATTTGTGGGCGGTAAAAGTGGAAGTGGCAACACTTACATATATGTAAAATAGATGAGTTTTTTCCCTAAAGTCTTTCAGAACCTCCCTACAAGGCCCGATTCTGAATGATGCACACAACATAACCACGTTAATAAAAAAAAAAAGTTAAGAAAATTCTCAAACTGGATGGGCGCCGCACAAACGCACGAATTTAATAGATATTTCAAATTTAATTTTTTTTTACGTTTAGGTGGTACAAAAAATGCCATCAGATTTTGGATTTAATTAACCTTTGACCCGAAATTGTCATACTACGTTAAAAATTTCTAAATCTTTTTAACAATTTATGAACAAAATCTTTACCTTCGCCAAGATGGCTGCAACTTTCTTAAAATGGAATGATGCAGAATTGTTGGGCACTTCATGTTGTGTATCTTATCTTAGTCGGATTATTCTAACAGCAGAAATTTTATTTTATTTTTTTTTAAACATACTTTTTAGGAATTAATAAATATTAAAGGCCAGTTTTATCTCTTTGCCTGCCACCAACTTTTTTTGTAAGAAAATGTAATCTGATCACGAAAATCAAAAAAAGAAGCCTATTCCTTTAGGCTTGCTACAAAAAAATTGTTTAATATACGGCTTACAATAAAACACTGGCGTAGCTGTAAAAACTAACTAGTGCAATTATTGTTGTTCTGACACCAAATGCTTTTTTAAAAGGTCTCAAAAACCCATCCGACAACTGACAGTCATTATAAAATTCAGTTGGCAATTGTTGTAGACTAATTTTACAAATAAAGCAAGCAGTTTAAGAACTACACTGCAAATGCCGAATAACTTATTGGTGAGTTAAACTTTTTGGCAAAGTCTTTTTTAGAGAAATTAATTATGTGTATTGTAATTTCAAGAAAACTCCTTGTGCAATTTTTCGAAAATAACATTGCGAACGTACGAACACATTTTTATACGTCCATTACGCCATCTGCTGCCGAAAAATTATCTTCGATTGATTGGGGATCTCTTAAAATACCGTCAAACTAATGAGATTGTTGTCAGAGAAATTCTCAATGTATTTACCCGACACTTGAGTAGTTGTCAGAGACACTCGTCGGTTTTGCCTTCTTTGTTAGAAGATCCAAAAAATTTCTTAACCATCGATCCCAGTTATTGGCTCAAAACCAAATATTATTTACATGCTGAAAAAATGGTAAGACAAATTGTTATCGTGAACGATTGTGCCGAAAGGGCAATTAACTTAAACACTATCTTCAATTCAAAAACTGCAAGCTTAGAAGATGAGAAACAGTTAACTCTTAACGTCGCAGAGGTGAACACCAAAAACTTTTTCCATACAACAAATCGAAGAGAGACATTATTGCAAATATGGAATGATTTATATGCAAACAGTCAACAGTTTCTCATTTTCTAAGTTGGTAGAAGCACATTGAAGTGAGTGGTTTAATTAATTATCCTTACGGCACAATCGTTACCGACTCAATTTTTGTTCTTCTATGTAACCGTTCTTAAATAATGAGTCAGAGTAACGGATATATAAACTATCAATGTCGAAACATTAACCGAGTCCAACATGATGCATTTATTGTTTTTTTTTTTTCGTTTCATATTCGGCCTCAAAACTTGAATGCACTTTTCAATTTTGCCTTCTTTATTTAGGGCGGCGACCATTAATCGTTTTATATTTGCGTCAATAGTTCTATCGAAACCGAAAAACTTAAATATAATAAATAAAAAACATTTTGAATTAAAGTATGTTTGTAAAAAAAATATAATTTCCACTGTTTTAATAATCCGACTTAGACAACTTTTTTTTCATAAACTACATGAAATGACTAACAATTCCGCATCATTTTATTTTAGTTCCAAAATTTTAAAAAAAAATTAGAAATTTTTAACATTGTATGCCAATTCGGGGTCAAAGGTTAGTTGAATCAAAAATCTGATGGCATATTCGGACTAAGCGGACAATTTAACATAAAAATACGCTATAAGCAAAATTTTTTTGTACCACCTAAACGTAAAAAAAAAATAAATTTGAAATATCTATTAAATTCGCGCAAAAAATCACGTTTTTGTGCGGTGCCCATCCATTTTGAGACTTTTCTGAACTTTCTTTCGATTAACGTGTGTTGGCGCGAGTAAGTTAATCAATGATGTTAAATATGTTGTTCAAATACTTGTTTTTTAAATACTGTTCTATTATGTTTCTAGTTATCTTTGAATTTGTATAAAACTTTGTCAATAATCTTAAAAAATATCTGGAGTCGAAAAAATATTGAGCTGGAGCAAACAGCAATCTTAAAAACTTTGTTGGCGACAAAAAAATAAAATGTCCTTATATTTTTAAACAATTTATTGTTTTAAGATTGCTGTTTGCTCCAGCTCGATATTTTTTTGACTGCTAGAACATTCTTTAATGAGAAATTGTCTGCACCAGTAAACTGCCCTTTGATGTCAATTGAAACCCTTTTAGAATCCTCTGTAATTCTTTTTTCGTCATACCATTGTAGTACAAGTGGCTGCGCATCTCCTCGAAGACCTAATTCTGCTGCAACGTTCTCTTGTAACAGAGAAATTGACGAACCATCATCAAACATGGGTTCGTCAATAACCGGGTATGCTTCCAAGTGGTCCTGACAGTATTACCGGCAGAATTTTAAAAAGTTGGTTGGTTTGCTTTTATTACAAGTGGTAAGACTGTGTCCTTTTTGTAGACATGAGAAACAAAGACTGTTACGTTTTACGTGTTCCCATTTTTCATCTAACTTCATTTTCTTATATCGATTGCAGTCACTTGTTTTGTTGTTCTCATTACATATGATACATGCAAACTGCGATTTATTAGTAGATGCTTGATTGTTGTACAGAGTTCTTTGGATGCTTTGGCCCGCCGATCGATGTGCGTTATTGTGCATGTGACAAAGGTGTGTTTGATTAAATAGCGCGACGTTTGATGACCCAACATTTTGCGGCATTAGACATACAACTTTGGCCAAATCGGTGATCCAGTCCGAAAATGTTACGACGGTTGGAGACGATTGAAGTTTCGTAGCGTATCGTGCCCATTCGTATTGCTTGGATGGTGGTAGTTTATTAACGAGTTCTTCCAACAATGTAGGGTTTAGGGTGAGATAATGGTCACATTTTGCGGACTTAAAAAATGCAACAACATTACGAACACGGTTTGAAAGTGCCAAAACATTATCCCAGCAATTCTCATATATAATTGGAAAACTCTCAATTTTCTCCAACTGCGAACGTACAAGCAAATCAGGGCATCCAAAGTTAAATTGAAACTCCTCTATGACTCTTGGAACATCATCTGGATAAATAAGTAGTGATGTAAATGCTTGTTTTGCATTGCCATCAAGCGCTTTATGTAATCTTATTAAATTCTGTTTATTATTATACCCGAATTCATTCGTAGAATTCTTATAATTGGCAAAAAATAATGGCTAATCTTCAGGATTTCCATCGAATGGTGGCAGTGGAAATAATTTGGCGGCAAAATCTGAAACGATAGGGACGACCGGTCCAAAATTGTTCGTTGACAGCGGATGTTGTTGAGTTGACGATGGTTGTGGCATTGAGGGTGTTACAGCTGATAAAGTTGTTGATGGCAATATTACTACTGATGACGAATCAACTGTTTGCGGTTGGGTAGTAGATGGATGTTCTGGTAGCGGTAAGATAGATAAAGGTGGCTGATTTGCCATCGGGCGGATTTGACGGAGTTCAAGAATGGCTGCTTGACTGCGAAAGTTATCCTGACTGAGTTGCTCTACGGATGCTTGCAAAGCAGACATTCCAGAGATGATTGATTCCAACTTATGATTAATTTCAGAAGGTTTCAATGGGAGAAGGATTCAATGGGGCTTCATCGATGTCCTAAGCGTAAAGTTACAAAGGATTGTATTGGACAAATAGAAGAACTATCAGCTCCTGAAATCGAAGCGGCGGAGAAACACATATGTCGACAAATACAGGCTGAAAGTTTTAGTGAAGAAATTGTCATCCTGAGTTCCAGAAAGTCGTTACCAAAATCGAGTGAAATTTATGAACTGACACCTTACTTAGATGACGAAGGTTTACTCCGAGTAAAAGGAAGAATTGACGCTGCTTATTGCTTACCATTTTTTGCGCGTCGTCCAATAATCTTGCCACAAAAACATCCAATAGTAAGGCTAATCATGATACACTATCATAAAAAGAGACATCACCAAAATGATCAGCTAACGATTAATGAAATACGTCAGAAATTCTGGGTGTCACATGGCCGTGCTCTACTTAAGTCAGTAAAGACGAATTGCAATATTTGTATTTGTCATCGTGCGAAACCTGAAATACTATTAATGACCTTTCCAGTACCAGTACGACCTTTCAGTTACACTGGTATAGACTATTGTGGACCTTTTTCTGTTACATTAGGTCGCAGAAGAGAGAAACGATGGGTAGCTTTATTCACATGTTTAACCATTCACGCGATTCATTTGGAAGTCGCGCAAGATTTATCTACGGATGCGTTTCAGTTATGTTTCCGAAATTTTGTCAATCGACGCGGTAAAAATCCGAAGTGACAACGGAACCAACTTATTGGTGCACAAAAGAAGCTGCTAAAAGAAAACCGACTGTTTAATTTTAATCGTCTTGAACGTCACATGTCATCATCATACATTGAATGGATATTTAATTGTCCATTAAACCCAAGTGCTGATGGTTGTTGCGAACGATTAGTTCAATGTGTTTGTTAGAAAGAGTGTTAAAGGAGGAGTCACCACGCTTAGAAACGTTTCGAAGCGCTCTTATAGTCGTCCACTTGTTGATTTGCCAATGTTACCTGGAGAAGAAGAACCATTTACACCAAACCATTTTTTAGTTGGATGTCTCAATTCTACACAGACCCCTTGCTCCAACGAAGAAGATATGTGCATGCGGAAACAATGGAGAATTGCCCAGAACCTTAAAGATCGAATTTGGAAGAGGTGGATTAATGAATATTTGCCACAATGGCTAAAACGATCAAAGTGGAGAGAAGAAACCGAACCTCTTAAACTTGGTCAATTGGTTATTATTTGTGGTGCCCGCCAACCAAGAAGCCAGTGGGAAAAAGGGAGAGTAACAAAACTTTTTTAGGGGAAAGATGGTTGTGTTCGCAGTGCAGAAGTTAGAACGTATCATGGAAATGTACATCGTCCCGTCAGCATGTCAGCCGTACTTAATTTTAGTGAATCTCCATAAAGATTCACGGGAGGTAGAATGTTGGCGCGAGTTAGTTAATCAATGATGTTAAATATGTTGTTCAAATACTTATTTTTTAAATACTGTTCTATTATGTTTCTAGTTATTTTTGAATTTGTATAAAACTTTGTCAATAATCTTGAAAAATATCTGGAGTCGAAAAAATATCGAGCTGGAGCAAACAGCAATCTTAAAAACTTTGTTTAACATATTAAACAACGTGGTTATGTTGTGTGCGTCATTCAGAATCTGGCCTTGCAGGGAGGTTCTGAGATATGTTAAGAAAATGTATGGAACACAAAACATATCTAATGTATATATAGACAACCACTACTTAGACCCATAGCATCTACATACCAATTTTAACTTTAAAAACGTTAACATCTCAGGAATTAAAAGGATTCCTGAAAAGAGGGCGTAGATAAAGTGCGACTACGCCCGTTTTTGTACAGCTTTCGACAGTAAACATGAACGCAGTTACCAAATTTTAATATTAAACAATCCAAACCGTCTGATATATAAAAGTTCCAGTGATTTGTGAGCGGTAAAAGTGGACGTGGTAGCATTTTTATATGAAGTGACCGCCACTTGGAGCACCTGCATATCCTCACAAAAACCTCACATAGTTCAGGAGGTTCATTAAATACCGACATTTATGCCGTTCTTGGTACTTTACAGCTGTAAAGCAGTGTTATGAAAGCTTACAAGAATTTTCAGTAACATTTAATTTTTCAGTCGAGGTAGACTGATCGGCTTGTGCTGCAATAGCCTGTAAAAAAAAAAACATTTGCATAATGGCTTTGTTTCCACTCTTAGCTATTAAAGAACCCTGCTTTTACACTTTGAAAATTTTCTAATGCGACATATTTTCTATAAAACACGCTTGAAAGAATGGAGCTAATTTAGAGCACATGATATCCTTTCAAGACATACTTAAAGTGAGTACATACATATATTTTCACTTAAGTCACTCATGCACACGAACACAGAAATTCGCCTCCGCGTAGACACTCTAGCCATTAATAAACTTTTTCGGTGTTAAAAGCTTGTGTGAAAAGTTATTAGTAAGTTTGAAATACAAACTTTAACAATTTTTGCAAAAACTAGAGAAACATTAACAGTAGCTGTAGCAAAAACAACATAATGTTACACAAAAGCTGCAAAGTGAAGGCTTTGGAAAATACACTAATACCCTTTTAAATCAAAGTTTTCTTATATTAAGCTTTAAGCTGTGGCTGTGTAATAGGTGTTTAAAAGAAATCAGCTTAAAAAATCCAAGGAATTTACATAAAAAAATACGTTTGAAATTAGAACAACTTTTGCATGCTTAAATCTAAGATGTCTATTTGTTAAGTAGCTTAAAAATTTGTATAAATTTGTTACTGAACACCACTTTCGATAATTTTTCAGCCCTTCAAGAAGCCGTCAAGAAAGCGCGCTGCGAGGAGATTATTATACCTTTTGGTGTTGGCATTGCCGGCACTGTAGCTCAAACAAAGGAAATCATCAACATCAAGGAAGCCTACAAGGATGCACGTTTCAATAGTGACATAGATCATAAGACTGGTTATAAAACCAATACGATACTCTCGATGCCCATTTGTAACTACGAAGGTGACATCATTGGTGTGGCACAGATAATCAATAAGACAAATGGTTGGTACAAAACAAAAACACACACACTTTCGTCATCATCATTGTCGTAAGACGCCTCTAACACAATCATTCTCCATTTTCAGGTTCACTCGAGTTTAACGAACATGATGTTGAAATATTTCGCCGATATCTAACCTTCTGCGGCATCGGTATACAAAATGCACAACTCTTTGAAATGTCTGTTCAAGAGTACCGACGCAATCAAATCCTTTTAAATTTGGCACGAAGCATATTTGAAGAGCAAAATAATCTCGAGTGTTTGGTGACGAAAATCATGACAGAGGCACGCGAATTGTTGAAATGTGAACGTTGTTCTGTTTTTTTAGTCGATCTGGATTGTTGTGAGGCGGTGAGTGATTAACACAATTTGAATGAGTTGATTGTGTTGCTTAATAAATTGCTATAGCTTAGAAATAACTTCAAGTGACAACCTTGTACATGTTGTGCCTGGGTGTGCAGATATCATTCCAGAAATCATTGGATCATTATCATAGTCAAAATAAAGTCGACTATAAATTTAGTGCAAGCTTTTTGACAACATATTATATTAAAAAACTGTCACAAATGCTTATACTAAATTTAGAGTCGACTATTATTTTGACTTTGATAATGGGCCATTGAATATTCCTTCAGCGAGTGTGAAGGTTTTCACTTGCTGTTAAACTGTTAAAAGAACTTAAAAATAACACGTATCGGAGATGTACACTCATGAGAAAGAATCTCAGTAGGAGGAATACAAACATAAAAAAAATTATCTTTTGTCGTACGACTAATAAACTGTATTATAACCTATACGGCTAAAAATCGTGAACTAAATTTTAGTCCCGCTAAAATATTATTGCATTTTTTAAGCTTGCAGCTTGAAATTTAAACTTTGCAAATATTAACTCATAACAAAACTCTACTGTACTAAAATTTAAGCCAAAGAAATATTACAGCTGCTTTTTTAGTTTGTTGGTTAAAATTTTAGTACAAAAGAAATATTACAGCGTTTTTTTTAGCTTTTTGGTTTAAATTTGAGAAGTATTCGGTATTACTTTTTGATTTTAATACAATTTATACTAAATTCTAGTACATTTGGATACTAAATTTTAATTTGGACCCCTAAAAAGTTAGCCTGGCAATGCTGAGACTGTATTTAGACGATTCGGTTCATATGTTTGCTAACAAAATATAGTTACGCTACTGTTGACAACACTGCATTTCTTATGAATTCTTCGTTTTAATATTTGCTTGTAAACAAACAATGATCGATTTCAATGATTCGTTGTGATTCCGTCTGAATCTTGTGTTTGCTTCAAAATGTTAATGTTGGAGAATTCAGGCCTTCGTAAAGAAAAATATTAAGACAATTTTTCAAACACCACTTGTTCATGTTGGAAAACTCTGGCGGTCTTGAAGAGAAAAATTAATGCAATTACTTTTTTTATGCATAAATTGATCAGTACCAATGGGCGCGTTCTGCAGAAATAATCGCTAACTGAGCGATTAGTGAGCGCTCTTTACTAAGCGATCAATTCTGCTGAACGCTGTGCTATTAACAACAAAAACAGCTGTTTAGAGTTCTATGCCACTTAAAATCGTAGGCGTAAAATGTAATAGCCCAGTGTTGCAACGGAATACGGCCAACTTCGCGGCATGAACAAAATACATTTCGTGCGCAAACTATACTTTAAATATGGCAACAGGAGAATCATATGGTAAGAATTAAAGAAAATCTAGGTAAATTTAGTAAATGTAAAGACATAATTTGCCGGTTTTTCAGTTATTCAGGAAGATCCCAGTGCAAAGAGTGTGCTGCACCTTTGGAGCCCGGAGAATACCGCAATGTATTTTGTACGCAAAGAAAAGTTTCGCGATCCCAAGTTCAAAAAGAAAACTTCCCTGGGGAAGAAAGATGAGAAATTTGAATAAAACCAATAGCAAGTTAAAGACAACACTAAAACTGGCCGAGGTCACATCTCCTGGAAGTATTTTGCAACAATGGAAGACATTTTTACCTATGATAGAACCATCAACATTGGGCCTACTATTTCTTCATTTAGTATGCAAGAAGGTAGCGAAATATTGGATGAAAATCTGATTTCGGAAGAGGCAACATGACTGTTGATTTCAACAGTCAACTAATTTAGGTAGTGTTTTGCTTGACGAAGAGTCGGTAGGTAGCTGTTCAATTTATCGAAAAGAGAAAAAGGCTTCTATGGCCAAAGAAAGTCACCGTCAAAGAAAAAAGGATTGAGATGGAGCAACAGCGGACAGAGGCTAGTGGTGGCTTAAATACCAGAATAGATGAAGCAAACAAAATCCAAAAAGAACGAAACGATTTGCTTCAATAATTTCTAGACAAATTTGGTTAATTATTTGACTTAAAGAAGCTTTGTCCGTCCATGGGTCTAATTATTGCATCCTTGAACGAGTGAAATCTATAAAGTTTTCGCTGTAAATCGGATAGATTTTACTCGATCAAGAATGTTTTAATTCTGCCCCAGTTTCTTAATAAATAACTGATTTCCGTTCAGTTCATACTTTTCATATTGAAAATGGAAATATATATATTTATTTATCCAAATAAATTAAAATAAATTATAAATTAATACAAGTTGTTCATTATTTAATTTTTTTTCGCTAAAAACTAAATGAATATAATATCATGTAGTTCCATTTCTAGTCTTCTCTTCAAGGAGTTGACAAACATGAGTGAGCGCTGTATTTATGATGAGTGAGCGCGCACTGTAAAAATATGAGGATAAATTTCATACTATTTGGTACATATACAAATCCAAACCAAAAATGTTTTAAAAGTTATACCATCAAATCTTATAAATTTTTTCCAGACCATTTTTCTCGACAGACCAATCGAAACCATTATATTTTTAAAAATCCCAATTTCGGTGAATTTTTTACTTTCGAACCAGAATATATTTTGATTTACACATGATATCCATATAAAATTTTTAAATTATATTTGCTTTATTATTTTTATAATATTGAGATGCATAACATTTATAAATTATTTGGAATAAAAAAAGTTTATGCCACACAAATGTCATAAAGAAGATAAAATTTATCCTCAAATTGTTTACTGTGCGTACGTAGCATTGAAAGTGTTCGCTACCAAAAATGACTAGCGCTCACCGAACATGTTGCGTGTACCAGCTCGTTCAGCAGACTTTTAGTCAACAATTGTGCAAACGGTTTTGTCTGCAGAACGCACCCAATGTGTGACGACAAAAACCGAATACCTTTTTTTTGCTCTGCAGCGTATTCATTGGAAAGACCAAGTAGAGGACAACCTGACGAAGCTTGGAATTTCCTACCGGCGCCAGCAAGCGAAAGACAGAAATGGCTGGCGCAAATTCTTAGATGAGGCCAAGACCAGCATACGGTTGTAGCGCCAATTAAGTAAGTAAGTAAGCAAGTTAGCGTATTTTACTATGTATACATCGTCCAAATATGACAAATTTTAGCACCAGCAAGACAAAGACTTTGCGCTGAAATCGCGTCAGTTGAAAATATTTCTGACACGTGCAGTTCTATACAAACAAGCAATCCTTTTTGTCTTGTAGTGATCAATTCATTCATACACCCAGGAAAAAAATCAGGCTAATTTAACAAAATTTTAGCTTAAAATTTTCCAACATCATTCGTCAGGTTTAGATTACCACATCCCATTCAGGCCAATTTAACCTGTTTTTTTGGTTTAATGAAACTGACACATATTGTTATCTTAACCGAATCTTATCCAGCATTTGTGGATGAATCGAATTGAATCAGGTTTGTTTAACCAACTGCTAGGTTTACATGTTTCTACCTCAATCGCCTAGATGCCAATTTTGGAATTTTTAAAATTTACATCACGAAAAACAAAATTAAGACCAAAAAAACACCCTTTTTAGCCAGGGGCCAGAGGGAGAGGTAGAGCAAATGAATCATGGTCACTTTATTTTTTTAGCTCAAATGACCACAGAATTAGACAAAATTGAAAACTTAAAGGCCAGTTCATTTTACCTACCCTATCCCAAGGTACCCTTTGTTACAAATTCTGCTACACTAGAGCAGAATTTGACAGCTGGCATGTTTTTTTATTTTTTTGCTATAAGCCACCATGATTGTTCTGCTTTTTTCTACATGTATTTCTGTAAACCAGATCCGTCAGGTGAAAGTAACGTGGATCATGTTAATGCGATGTGGTTGACTCTCCTAGCCAAATTCGTCCGGTAAAAATAACCTGGTAAGAGTATTTTCTCTGAGTGTAGCAAATACAAACGTCATTGCATTAATTTTTCGCTACATGACCGCCAGATTTTTCCAACTGTTGGGTAGTTTGTAAATCGATAAAAAATTTAAATTTGACGTGGAAAACGTTTATTTGTGAACTCAAACGAAAGAATAAATCATAATTTATAAAATAAAGGGGAAAATAGCGATGCACACACGTGAAAGTATTCGGGTTTGATCCGACGCAACTCAAGTGATCCAATAGTATCCCGAATGCCCATTTTAACGCAGCGCAAACTTCATACAAAAGTCTTTTGTGCGTCGGAGGCTTAAGGTTAAACGAATAATATAAATATATTTACCTGGGTTGGTTCGTCGAAACATGTTGTCGAAATAAACAAAATACTGAGCGAAAAAACTTTCGAAGTATCAAATTTCTATTTGCTATGGCAGCGAGGTAATAGTGTGTGTACACAGGTCGAGTGCTCAATAGAAAATGAGTCTAGCATGAGATGGGTCGATGACAGTTGGTTGACTAGGAAAAATAACGCGCTGTCCAACAATACCTCCTGCCCAAGAATACCCCGACTTCCCCTACTGAATGCATGCTATACTCTATTATTTTTCGCATTAAACAAAGGGTAAACAAAGAAATTTTGTATTTCATCTTGTTTTGACTGCTGTTTAGAATGACAACTACAGCTTGAATAGCTATGCATGGAAAAGTGCCAAAATATGCATGCATTATGCACGAAAAAACTCTGAAATATGCTTGAAAACATGCAAATAAAAAGGTCAACTTATGCATATATTTTAAAAAAAAGTCTTATTTATGAAAAAAATTATTTTTTTATTATTCGGCATTTTGTATGCCTTTAATTTTCCATAATACATTATTTCTAACACCAATTAACAAGTGATGGAATATAATGTGCTATTTTATAAGTTTTGTTCACATGGTCAAACTTTTCATCACATTGCTGGTCAAACGCGATGGAACATCGTGGGAATTCCATGAAATTTTCATATGGGTCACTGGTGGAATTTAAAGGGATAATTGTCTCATCTCTTTCGAGCACACAATGCTATATTGTTGAAATGAAAATATAATAGTCTCTATCAGGCAGTCAGTCAACGCTCTGACGAATATATTAAAAAATACAAACTTAAAAAACATGACTTTTAAATAAAAATATGATTAAAACATGTATTTTAAATCAAAATATGCTTGATGGCTATAAAAATGCAAAATATGCATGCACGTGCATAATTATGCGAGCCCTGATGGTAACTATAAAAATGCCTCAGAGCGTCAAAAGAAAAAAATTATATGAGCTTTAAAATCAAACTAAGAAAATAACACAAATATTCGAAAAGCAGCTCAAGTTTTCGATCTTTGCCACATAAACATACATAAAAAAGAAAAATAAATTAAAAATTTAAAACATGCTCAAAAGAAATTGGAAAAAAATGGTTATTATGTAAATAAGAATAATAAATCGGTGGTAGAAAATTTATGGTATTTTTTAGGATTTTTTTCAAAAGTTAAAATATTCAACAACGATATTTAAACTTGTAAGGTTTATTTTTGAAAATTTTGTAAAATTGTAACCCTTGCCTCTATTCTACACGCAGAGAAAAGACATGGTTGAGACATGATTACTGCAATAATAATTTTTTTACTAAAATTATTGTATTATTTCTGCAAACATAAATTTTTGCCTTAATAAAGTCATTATTTACTAATGGTGGTACCAAAAATAACATTATAGTTGAAATCATGACATCATTGAAATCGTCAACATACTATGATTGCCTCAACTATAAGTTGCAACAAAAATGTTGTAGTTCTGTCAATCACGATAAATGCGAATATTATTATAGAGACAAACATATTAGAATTTTGAATGTTTGTCTGAACTATTCTTTGATTGTTGGCAAACGAAGCAGAACATAACCAAAAATCGAAAGAATTTATTGTGTCTGAATAGTTTTCAGGAAAAATTTTCACTTCATTAAGTTCACACAATAAGTTTTATCGATTCCTGGCTATGTGCCGTTTTGTTTGTCAACTTTTCAATTATTGTGTTTTGTTTTAAATCGCCTTATCCTAAAAACAGCACGCAGAAAGGTAACATTTTCGACTTTAATTGTAGCAAACATGTTTCTATTTACCGTAAACATATTTGGCAATTCTGACCATATTTTGTTTATCACAAATATTGCCATTTTTGTGACAATGCACTTAATGTACCATGTTTATGAATGGCATTAGTCAGGCGAGTGGTAGTAGCGGCTGTGGTTTACTGGTAGTGTGCGTGGCTCGTAAGCGATAAAGCCGAGGTTCAAACCCCAGCTCAGACAGAAAATTTTATCAAAAAGATTTTTCAATTGAATTAATATTTCTGTTCAGCCTAGTCAATGGCAAACCTTTGGAGATATCTTAATTAATAGCTGTTCAAATTGGAGTGCATGAAAATACAAAAAAATAAAATTATTTTTTCAATAATATTCTGAATCCTAAAAATAAATTCATAATAAAGTTGTTGCTGCAATCATTCTATTTTTGACCCAGTAAGAGAATAATGATGGTTTCAATAATATTTTGGTTCCTACAAAAAAGTAAATATGGTTGTTGTAATCATTTTATCATGATCAAAGAAAATATTATATGTTTAAGAACATGTTAGCAACAATCATAATCCGAATCATACTATGATCCTCTTAAAACATGGTTGTTGCAACTATGTTTTTTCTCTGCGTGTAGTTGGCGGAGTGAGGTGACATAAGTCACTGCTACTTTAAGCCATATTCTAGTAGTCACTGAACAGTGACTCACGGCACTTGCGTAACTAAACAAAGCCAAATAATTTCCTCGTCATATTAAGGTGAATTTACACGATTTACTATCATTGTTCACTTGGGATGAATCATCTGATTTGAAAAATATAAATTCAGTTTCATCTTTAAAATGAAGATGATTGTCATCCACCTTGAACAGTGAAAATAGTAGGTCTTCCTTCTTTTGATGAAAGTGAAAGCAAATCGAACTGATGTATCATTCGTACTGAAACACAATTGAAAGGTGTTAACATAAATTCAAGCAGAAAGTTTATATTTTTTTATTTAATTGCTGAGCATCAATCATACTACTCCATATTTTACAAATTTTGATTGTTGGATTTGTTTGTACGGCTTTTATTTATTTCATTTTTTTAAACGTCAATAAAGTAAATCAGCCAACGAAAATATTTTGACGCTCAACTCCGAATCATCCATCAAATTTTAAATTTACACTTTGAATGATGCAAATTAAAAATTGACTCACTGTCACCGTTCAACGTTTCTTGTCATTGTTTTGAGTGAAATGTGTAAATTCTCCTTTAAAGTTGTCACTGTAAGCCGTCTTGTGTCGCCTTCAAGTGACAAAATTAGATAATATTTGAAGTAATTTTTTAAAATTTCTATTTAGATGTCCGCCATTTTGTTATTTTTTAATGAAAATGTTTAAATCAACTACCTGCCAGAATGACAACTATACAGAACAATAATCTATTTAAATTGTTTGTTTTAATTTGCTTCAAATTCCGTAATCACCCAGGCCAGCAAAAGACCTCTTTTTTTGTCCACTTTGGACGTAACTACAAATAAAAAAAATTGTAAAATAAAAAAGTGTTGTTTGTACAGTATGAGATGTTTATAAAACCATATAAAAATATTTAAGCGATTGTATTTTATTTTCTTATAAAAAAATCACTCCGAATTAAACCTTGAAAATTAGGTCAGAGCGCAATTATTCGAAATTAGTTTTAATTTAGTTTGTATAAGATAAATATGCAGCTTATTAAAAATAACAATCTGCTTAAAAATAGAAATAGAAATGTAAATAGAGTTTCAATAATACAAGTATAAAGCCATAGCATAAAACTAGTATGAAAACTACTAGAATTAAACTGGCTAAAATAATACTCATAATACTAATAGTCAATATTAAACTAGTATTTAACTACAAGTCACTATCACAACTAGTTCATATTAGGCCAGTATACATACTATCTCAATTCATATCGAGAATAGGACAATTGTCTTCTCCTATGACATCAACACATTCAAATAACCAGTTAGAACAATGTAGAAAGCATTTGACCTGAACTAATACTGGTATTTTTTGACCTAGTACATTTACTTCATCACTTTGTGTGCAAATATGGCTGGAACTTAAAAGAAAAAATATTTAAAGTTCACAGAATGAGGCTCTTTTGAAATTTATGTTCTAAAAACAGCTTGTTTTTTAACGGTTTTTAAGTGTAAAATATACAATATTTTTTAAGTAAAAATTAATTCTAGTGCCAGCTATAGCCACTGATGTTGTGAATAACATATTAAAATTTCAGATGATTCGGCTGAATAGTTTTTGTTTTTTCTACAACACCATGCCGAAAAAAGTAGTTTCGAGATAAATGAGTATAAAGAGAATGAATGTAGAGGAAACACTGAGGCTAGACACCTACAAAAATGGCTGCAGAAGTGAAGAAAACGTCAGTATCCTTATAAATATTTGACAGCACATTCTCAAAAGACTATACTTTTGAAATAAACTTTTGAAATGAAAAAAAAATTAAAATCGGTTTCATAAAAATTCTAGACCACCTTTAGCTAAAAATTATTAATTTAAAAATGATGGCCATGTTATATGTCTAAACTGAAAATGTTTATTATTAATTTGCATTTCATTCGAAGGAAAACTGTTTTTATATTTTTAGCAAACTTCCTAAATATATAAAGGCATGTGTTTTTTTCTTATAATTTCTTTTATAAATTTTTTTTTATTCTTTTACTAGAAAAAAATAAGGATTTGAAGGTATCTTTTATGTCAGCTTGTCTTGAAAAATAAATAAAAATTTAAAAAAGTTTAATATAATGCATTTTTCATTAGTGTTTCTATATGCGTCACGTCCGTTACAACTTGCCCCGTTTCTTGGCCTGACTTGTTTTGGGAGAACGAATTTTTTTCGGAAAAACAACAACAAGCTTTCTCTTAAAATATTTTTTTATAATGTGAAGCCCACAGTACTATTCAGTGGGCTCGTAAATAAAATAAATTCAAAGAAGCGTAAATATCCTTAAAGTTGGCGTCACACTTCTGCAACAGCGCCCACTGTGTAAAAAAAACCCAATTGGTTTTAAATTTTAAGTATCTACATAACATACATACACTGTGGAAACATGTGTTATATAAGTTATTAATTTATAGATTCTGATAATTTGTATACTATTACTTCTTTCAACTATTTAAAATCTTTTTATTTTAGAATCATTTGGAAAAAATTTTGGAGAAACCTAATCAGAGTTTTGAGATTCAGCGCAAGCAAAGTATATCTGTTTCAATTGAGGACCTTCTAGATGAACAGGTACACTTGAAAATTTATTTTAAAATATATATATAGTTTGCAGGAATGAAATCAACCAAACCGTAAAATTTAAATTATAATATGTGTAACTTAACTCTGAAAAATGGTTACATACAAAGGCAAACAACTTAGCGGACTTGTAAAAAGTTAACTTTAATTTTGATTAATCAGTTATTTATAGCATTTGAAAGACCTAAATTCTAGACGTCCTTTATTTAATTCCCAATTTTTACAACATCTTACCGACAATTACATTATGCTACAATTTGCACAAATTTGCACAAAAACGGATTCTGGTTGACGAAACAAATTTTCCAAATCTTTTAATCTCATATTTTTTATAGTATTAATTTTACTCAAGTTTTTGATATTATTTACTGAAATAAAGAGTAAGAAAACTACTTAATATATGCTTTGGCCATAGCTATTGTGTTTCTATTCTATTACAATAACTTGAAGTTAGTACGGAAACAGACCTATTGTAACCAACCCTCTTGTGCATGGACGTCCACAGGGAGTGATAGGAGGGCAAGTGCCCGCCTTGGCTTTGAAAATGTTTTATATATATTCATATTAAATAAAAAAAGCAGTACGTTACAATTAAAAAATGATACAAGAGAAGCAACAAATTTTCTAAATATAAAGTTGTGATTAAACTAAAAGAATTTGTAACTCTTTTAATAAAAACGTATTTTTCAATAAAAACTTCGTTTTTAGTTGTAGGAATGTAACATTTTGTAGAAACATGTATTTTGATAAGGTGCATCATAATCAATCAAAAAGTCGATTTTGCATTTTTTTTTTTGTAACTTACTACTTTTTTGATTTCAGATGACGATGTTTCCATGATGTATGTAAATATATTTTGGAGAGCACACAATCATACTTTTTTAGGTTAATTTAAAAATAAAGCTGAGCTTAACAATACATTTTTATATAGAATATTGTACCCGTAGCTGTGATAAGTTACGATACCTTTTAATTTACCCTTATTTCACAGACACTTTTCAACAAGTATTCTACACTGAAAAAATGTGTGTATGGATTTTACAAATAACTGCGTCCAATTTACGAATTTTATTCGTAGTTTTTAGCCAAGGATAGTATTCGTAGAATGGACGTTGTTTGGTACATATAACGAATTTTTTATTCGTATACGTACAAAAACAAATGTATATTGTACGAATGCATTTGTAACATTTACTTGTAACGAAAAAAAAAAACATTTTGAGGTGGGTTTTGAACCACGGTTCCTTAGCTTACGGGAACAATCCTTCAGCATTTTAATTTGAGCAAGTGCCAGCTATGAAAGCGAGGGTAAAGCCTCTAATTCACCCTAGCTATAATTAATTATGTTTAATGTTCTGAAATAACATATTCAGATTAAACATCCATTAAAATTCTTCAAATTCACGTTTTTTTAGCGGCGCCCAACTAGCAGAGCTGTAAAATTTTCACTCATATTCAGAATTTTAAGTACAATTGAATAACTAGATAAGAATGCATTCAATGAATGCAAAATTGATTTATAAATAAAATTTTTAATTCACATTTAATTTTAAAAATATGATTGATTATTCATTTCAATTATTCATTTTCGTTATTCAAAATAATATATCAATTTTTTATTCATTTCAAAGCTATTCATAAAGAATGCAAATCACAAAAAATTTCAGAATTTCCAATTATTTTTTTTATTAATTTTTATTCATTATTCTTTTGTTATTTACTACTTATTTTTTATTCATTATTCATTTCTCATTCATTATTTATTTGTTATTCATTATTCTTTTTTTATTCTTTATTAATTTTTTATTCATTCTTCATTTTTTATTCATTTTTTATTTTTAATTCATTTGTTATTCTTTATTCATTTTTTATTCATTTTAGTCCTAAGCCATAAATAAAAAATAAGTAATGAATAAAAAAGGAATAATGAATAACAAATGAATAATGAATAAGAAAAGAATAATGAATAAAAAAAGAATAACTGAAAATTCTGAAATTCTTTGTGAATTGCATTTTTTGTGAATAGCATTCAAATGAATAAAAAAAATGGTTCATTATTCTGAATAACAAAAATGAATAATTGAAATGAATAACTAATCATTTTTTTAAAAATGAATGTGAATTAAAAATTTTATTCATAAATAAATTTTGCATTCATTGAATGCATTTTTATTTCGTTATTCAATGATTCACTATTTTGTGAAAAAAATCAAATTGAATGTATTCTTTTACAGCTCTGCCAACCAGTTTGAGAATTTTCTAGACTTTTTTCTCGTCACGTGATTATATTACATCCAGGATTCAGAATCAAGCCTTGCAGGGAGATTCTGGAATATGTTAAGAAAATGTATGAAACCCAAAACCTATTTAATATACATGTACCTCTTTATGTATTTATTCATACGTTTTGAATTTAAAAAAAATATTTTAAAATCATTCATATAATAGGTATGTTTCCGTACTCGATTGTAGAAACTTGCAAGCTGCTAAAAGTGATGCATATTGAAAAAAGAAATAAGTGGATTGGTGTTAAAAATATCTCCCTTAGCATGCGGGGAACATTTATAGAATAGCAACAACTCTAATTTTTAATTTTTGCGGATTATATGGATTTTGACCTCCGAAATCCAAATCTGAAAAAGGCCGCTAGCAATTGGTTTATGATAGGAGTTACAGGCTTCCAAAGTTAAAAAAAGACGTATGAATTTGGTTTGTTTATTTAGCTTTCCAAAAAAAAATTTTGTTTAATTTGGGAAATTTTTGTATTCTTATTTCAAAAGTTAAAAACTTGGGGGCTCAATAACATTTAATGAGATTTCATTTTATGATAAAAAAGACCTCACATCATTTATTTTTCTTTTGTAAAAAGTTATTTATATGTATGTATTACATGACAAAAATAAAATTAAATTTGAAAATGTTTCGGGCATGATAAGAGAAAGATTTTTACTAGTGTGTGTATCATGTTACCAAAACTAGCACCAAAAATCTCAGACAATAGAATTATACAGTTTAAATTTTCTTTATGCGCATTCTAGACTTCTCGATGCCTTTGCCGCCCCCTAGAACAAATCATGCGGATGCCCATGCTCTTGTGTGAATATAGTAGACTTACAGTTATGTTTAAGGTACTTACATTTATAACATATGTTGGATATATATGTTATAAATAAAACTATCAAAAATGCAAAAATCGATTTTTAAAAATTTCAATGGTGCCCCAAGAAAAGGCCGATGCATTTATAATTTTTTTTGCCCTCAAGAACCCGTTGATTGGAGTCTCCAAAAATTTAAGTTGTTGGACTGTGTTTGTCATAGGAAAAAAAAGTTCCACGATGACAATTAAATCATATAATGCTTACGAATTTTTTCTTAATTGGACCACGTTATTCACGTTATCATAGGTTTACCCTTGAAATTCTTCTCTGACTTTTGTTTCTTAAAAACCCCGAAAAATGGTTCGGTGCCACCGTTTATTCTTGCTTGCGTACCATTTTGATAATTCATACATATCAATTTACTTTTTTCATCTCAGCAAAAGATGCGCACACGATTCACTGTTCTCTTTGAGCTGGGCGCAGCAAATCAGTCAGCAAATATATCGCGTCCCTCCGTCAATGATTTGTCAAACTCGACGTTAGCACAAATTGCAGAATTCGTGGCCACAACCGGTCAAACTGTTAATATTGCTGATGTACGCGATTGGGTGCGGGAACACAATCAGATTCAAGCCAAAAATGAAATCGATTGTACGAAAGCGATACTCTGCATGCCGATAGTGAATGCGCAGAAGACGGTGATTGGCGTGGCGCAACTAATAAACAAAGTGAGTAATTTATTTAGCAGAACGATATGCCTCAACCGAATGAATTTTTTTAATACTCCATTTAAAATTTCAGAGCAAAGGTCAACCTTTTAGCGATTCGGATGCATCCATATTCGAAGCATTCGCTATCTTTTGTGGCCTCGGTATACATAATACCCAGATGTATGAGAATGCCTGTAAACTGATGGCCAAGCAGAAGGTGGCACTGGAATGTTTGTCATATCATGCAACAGCTAGTCAGGATCAAACCGAAAAATTAGCACAGGATATTGTAGAATCGGCCGAACGCTATAATTTGTATAGTTTTAAGTTTATTGGTGAGTCGGGCAGAGTGATGAAACATTCTTTTAGTTTTAAAATTATGTTCTTAAATGATGATAACTTTTGAAAATAACTATTCCCTCAACGCCTTTCTAGATTTCGATCTGAATGATGACGATACTTGTCGCGCAGTTTTGCGTATGTTTATGCAGTGCAATCTGGTGTCTCAATTTCACATTCCCTATGACGTAAGTGAAAGCGAAGAGCTCTCAATTTAGTGTGTGTTTCACACTCTTTTTGTCATTTCCAGGTTCTTTGCCGATGGGTCCTTAGCGTACGTAAAAATTACCGT
Organism: Dichetophora obliterata; assembly: GCA_963920525.1. Taxonomy (NCBI): domain Eukaryota; kingdom Metazoa; phylum Arthropoda; class Insecta; order Diptera; family Sciomyzidae; genus Dichetophora; species Dichetophora obliterata. The sequence continues at coordinate 287,658,499 of OY986435.1, forward strand.
CCGGTTAAGTATCATAACTGGCGACACGCGCTTAATGTCTCTCAGACCATGTTTGCTATGTTGAAGACGGGAAAAATGGAACGTTTTATGGCTGATCTGGAGATACTTGGCTTATTGGTAGCGTGTCTGTGTCACGATTTGGATCATCGTGGCACAAATAACGCATTTCAAACAAAAACCGAATCACCGTTGGCGATTTTATACACGACCAGCACAATGGAACATCATCACTTTGATCAGTGTGTCATGATCTTGAATTCAGAAGGCAATAACATCTTTCAGGTAACATATCTGCTGAAAAATCTGTTTAAATGCTTAAGCCTGTTTACTACTGATTTCGTTTAAAAAGCCACCTTATTAAAAATTATATGCAGGAGTCCCCGCTTAATCCGTCCCCGGTTAGTTCGTTTTCCCGATTAATTCAGCTAAAAATTATTCAGCTAAATTATTCAGCTAAAAATAGAAATTCAAAAAAGAATACATCAAATATTCCATCGTTGATGTTTTTTAAAAATAATTAATCAAATAATGAAACAGCAAATTTATTTGCAGAATTTTTTAAATCAAACTTTTTACCGACTTGTGACAACCCAATAGATGTAAATGATGATGTTATCTCTTCCATGGTTTTTGGTACTTTAAATCTGTCTGAGGAAGATATTGAGGAGGGTTTGGACAAAATCTGACATTGATGGTTTTTCTGCTACACCTTTACTTAAGTGTTGTATTTCTTTTATTAAACCACTTTTAGTCATTTTTAACAAGTCTCTAAGCTCAGGCAATTTTATTTCTGACTGGAAGATTTCGTCCATAACACCCATTTTCAAATCAGGAAATAAAAACAACATAGAAAACTATCAAAACTCCATCTCAACCATCTCAAAACTTTTTGAGAGTATTGTTAAAGTCAAGCTATTTTTTGCGGTCAAAAGTTTTATATCACCCCTTCAACATGGTTTCTTTCCTTGTAGGTCAACACTTACTAACCTTACAATATTTTCTGAATATTGTATTTCAGCTTTTGGAGATGGGTTACAGGTTAATACAATTTACACTGATTTTTCGAAAGCTTTCGACAAAGTTTCGCATTCTATTTTACTGACGAAACTAGCCAAGCTAGGTTTTCATTCTAGTGTTTTAAAATGGCTTCACTCTTATTTAATCAATAGGACTTGCTTCGTCATTGTTGAAGGTGCTAAGTCTTTGCCTTTCATTGCATCGCCGGGGGTTCCTCAAGGTAGTATCCTTGGGCCATAGTTGTTTACTTTGTTCATAAACGACTTACCACTGTTGTTAATAATTCAAAGTGTCTACTTTCGGCGGACGATTTGAAATTGTTCCCTAAAACACAGAATAATACAGATGCTCTTAAGCTCCAATTAGACTTAAACTCGGTTAATGACTGGTGCATAAAAAATAAACTCTTCCTGAATATAATTAAATGTGCTACTGCTACTTTTGGCAAACTTAACTATCCCCAACATTTCACATATTTGTTAGCAAATTCACCACTTAAAAGGGTAAATGTGGTGAAAGACCTTGGTGTAATATTCGACTCAAAATTTAGTTTTGTGAATTACCTTAACCACATCATACCCGAAGCTTCTCATACTCTCTTCTCGCTTTTATCCGTCGAAATAGCTCAAACTTTACTGACCTTCATATCTTAAATATCCATCCCTGCTACACAGTTTTATAAATTGTATCTCATTATAAAAAGAGAGGAAACGAAAAAAAGAAAGTACATATCATACAAGTTTGGGCAATAAAATTGTGTGTTGAAACTGACATAATTTTATTTCCACTCTTAAGGATTATTACTAGTGAACGACCGAAAGCGGAATTTTGGACGAAACCAAATATTCGGCCATTTTAAAATCGGCCGAAATCGAAACCAAAACTGGTTATTAATATGAAAATTTAAGATTTTACAAATAATTTTTTTATTCAAAGGGAACAAAAGTACTTTCATACACATAAGAACAAAATCTATATATATTGTATAAAACAAAGTCGGGTTGGTTACACCATTTATAACTCAAGAACGGCTGGACCGATTTTCATGATCTTTTATTTGTTGGATTTGTGTTCATACCGAATAGCAGAATAACTATTAAAATATTGGAAAAACTCAGGGGGCATGGCAGCTCCCGTACAAATCAAATCTTCTCTATCAAATAGCTTTGGAATTATAAGTCGCACAGCAACGGAATTCGGTATTCGACCTTAATGTTCACTTGCCGTTCTACTGGTAAAATTTTATGGGCGTTGAAAGTACAACGCCTTTTTCTAATAACGCCGTTTCCTTAGAATGACAAAAACCATTTTGCACATTTCCATACGCTTTACGTCAAAAGCTTATTTTTTTTCTGGCTAAAAATCGTTATCTTCTGAACGAATAAAACCTAAACATCAAAATTTTAAGTTTTTTCCCCCGAGTAAAACCGGGTATATCAGCTAGTTTAATATAAAAAAGTATTATTTGAATATTGAAGCTTATAATAATTATTGAAGTTTATTATAATAAAAAATGAGATAATATTTTATTTAATTTTTAATTACACACTTCCGTACACACTCCAAATAGTATGCACCTACAATATACATTTTTATGGAACTACAAAACAAAGTATTTTTTTTTAAAGGTTTAGTATTATAAAAATAGAAATCGTTTCCTTTATTCCACACACACAGAATTCGTTCGGAAGTTAGATTATCAATTTTTGGCTTCAGTACCTATAAAATTTTAATGTTAATTGCAAAAGGGATGACAAAATCTAAAATAATAGTATCGAACGAATAAAATTAACCAAAATGTTTTGCGTTAACACGATAAATCAAATTATAGACGAATTCATTATTTTTTTTTTTGTACAATGCGTTGGAAATATGTTTATTAAACCAAACTTTTATATTTGAATTAAATGACTGATGCAAGAAATTTTTACCAAAATTTCGGCCTCAATACGGCCGAATATGACAAAAAGGGCCGAAACTGGCCGAAACCGAATATTCGGTCGGACACTAATTATTACTCTAAACTATATGAGACACTAAAAGTGACTCATAAAGATTTTACTTACATTTAAGTACTTTACAAATATTGTTCTTTTGACTTAAAAGACACTGCCTTTGCATCTTATCACAGGCACTTTCTCCCGAAGACTATCGATTGGTAATGAAGACTGTCGAGAATGCTATTCTCTCCACCGATCTAGCTATGTACTTTAAAAAGCGAAATGCATTTTTGGATCTTGTCGAAAATGGAGAATTCGACTGGCAGAGTGAAGAGAAGAAAGAATGTAAGTTGGCGAAAGTTATACCCACGAATTGTAATATAATAGGGGTATTCACGATTCAGTGCACTTGCCTGTACAGTTGAGGACTTGAGGACTTGTGCAGTTGTGCAGTTAGGTTTTCGTGAACACACCACCATCAACATTTCAAAACTGTCAACATTTTTCAATGCACTCAAGTGCACAACTACTCAAGTCCTCAAGTCCTCAAGTTGAAGGTAATAGTAGAAAAGCACTTGTGCAGATTTTTGACGTACGTACAATTTGTTTTTGTAAAGTGCACAAGTCCTCAAGTCCTCAACTGCAAAGGCAAGTGCACTGAATCGTGAATACCCCTAATGATAATAATCTCATTTCGACAATCTCACACAGTGCTCTGCGGCATGATGATGACGGCATGCGATGTCAGCGCCATAGCAAAACCATGGGAAGTGCAACATCGTGTAGCAAAATTAGTGGCAGATGAGTTCTTCGACCAGGGTGACTTAGAGAAACTGCAACTGAATACTCAGCCCGTAGCAATGATGGATAGGTAAGCGGTATCGCAAAAGTAGAATCCTACCGTTATTATATTGAAAACTTTTTCATAATACTCTCAGAGAACGCAAAGATGAGCTGCCTAAAATGCAGGTAGGCTTTATCGATGTCATTTGTAGTCCACTCTATCGGGTGCTTTGCGATACATTCCCTTGGATAACGCCATTGTATGAGGGCACCATGGAGAACAGACGCAACTGGCAGGATTTGGCGGAAAAAGTGGAAATGGGCTTGACTTGGATTGATCATGATACTATAGACAAGCCGGTGGAGGAGTTTGCAGGTGAGTGTAAATCGGATTATTCCTAAATTTTTTTCTAATATTTGTGAAATCATTGTTTTAACTGTTCACAGACTGTCGCGAAGACGAGGAAATTAAAGATATTGAATTTACAGTGACAACGCTCAACTGTCACCAACAGCATAGTGACGATGCAACACCAGAACATCACCGTGGTACCTCACGCCTGAGCATGAAAAAAACTGGAGCTCTCGGCAAAGCGGTGCGCTCAAAATTAACAAAAACACTCTATAATAGCATGGACGGCGTAAAGCCTAAAACTTCGCTCAAACTCTTAGAGTCCCATGCAAGTGAAGATTTAGATGACAAGAGTCCGACGAGTCCGTCGCAGAACGTGATGACGCAATTGCACGGTGCTGGTCATATGTCTGCATCATCTTCGACTTCATCGACGGGTACTGAAAAGTCAAAAAAACGCTCCAAGCTGTGTGCGCTTTTATGACGAAAGCCTTCCAATTAGAATATGGTGACTTCCGCCGGTGCTGGCCAAAGCCAAAGCAAAGGCCACACCGACGGAGGGCTGACCGATATCTAATTGGATTCAAAAATTTAAAATCAAACTGAAATTAAATCAAATATTTTCGCTTATGATCAAAAATATAAGAGAATTCTTAAAAATATATCTTACTGTAGTGCAGCTTTAACTGAAGTATATGAAATGCATGAAGTAAACTGCACTATTTTACATTTTCATGAACAAAAAAAGCAATGTGCTGCAATGTGCCCGATGTGTGCTATCATGCGCCGTATTCGAAAATACATTGTAATCAGCTTCAGATCCAGGGGCGCTCAAATTTACAAAACTTCAATAAAAATGCTTTGCTTTTTGCTAGAAAAAGCAAAAATATAAATTTTGTTGATATCGTGGCAAGTTATTTGGGCTAAAACATTAAATTAAACAATGTAATATCGATTAAAAACTTTCTTTATTCGTACAACTAAAATAATTTTAGTAATTATCATAATTTTATCAGAAACATATTCCTCCATTTATTACCAGAAACTCGAGTTTAAGAGTTAGAGGAAAATCTATAACTGATTAAATATTTTTAAAGCTTTGATTGATTTCGATCATCTTTATTTCTAGTCACTTTACTTCTGAGCTTATAATTCGTTACTCTTTTTACTTTAAAACATATCGCCCTGCAAAGGTTAAAACTATTTTAAATAAGTAACTAAATACCTTTTTTACCATCTTTTGTATTTATACAGTAAGTAAGGTCAACGATTTTTTTTATTTTTTATAGTTTTTAGTAAATTGAAAATAATTACATTTTTGAGCTTTAAGCCAAAGTCTTGAATTAAAATTTATCTCTGAAACATTAAGGGTATTCACAAGGTATGCTATCATGTCATATTGTCCTAAAATTTTACAACTAAAATTTACAAAATAAATAAATGCAAATAAGAAATAGCTGTTTGATTACGACACTTCAATATACATATCATTCAGAGTTGCAATATATTAGTACTTTTTTTATATGGAAGGCAACAATAAAATGTTTAAAGTAGTGTAAAATCTTAGGACAATATGATATTATGACATGATAGCACACCATGTGAATACGCTTATTATATTAATTCCATTTTTAAGATAGACAAAAAATATATCACAACCTCCCGTAGAATTTGTTTCACTCTTAACTACTCAACAATATATTTCAAAGAATTTAAAATATCACTGCACCTACTAAAGGAACAAATTTAACGAAAATCCAAAGTGATTTCATCAGATAAAATTTTAAAAAATATGTGAAAGTGGCAGAATTTAATTTTGTTTCTACTGTTAATAGGGTCAGAAAATTAATATCTATAAAACTATGAAAAATGTTTCGATTATAAGAGTATACTTGTGTACTCATATATATGCACTTATGTTAAATGCCCAATAATTTTAACAAGATTTTAGAATAGAAGGGCAATAACTCCTAAACTCAAGCTGATTAAAATAAGAAAGGGCATTTTTAAAATTGCACCCAATATTTATTTATTATTGATCATCGTACATCCTTACACTATTTTTACTATTTTGCTGTACAAGTAATGAATTAAATTCTGATAATATTGCCCCCCCCCCCACTTCCCAAGCAGTTTCTTGCTCCACCACTGATTCTAATGATGTGATTTTTATGAGGTGGTCTTAAATGTCTTAGATAATTTTATTCAAACATTTAGAAATTGTGCTGTAATGTGCTCACATTGTGCTATAATGTGTTATTGAGAAATTTAAATATAATAAATTATATGATAATTAAACTTTTGCAGAATTCAGTGAAGCATATCCTACAAGCGAATAATAACATGTTAACGCATAACAGTAAAAATGCAAAACCGTCTCACCAAAAATGCTTTTAATAAAACTTTAAAATGCAAAAATATGCGATTTTTGTTAATAAATCAATCTAAGGCACAATTCGAGTACATCAGAGCACAATTTTCAAATATTTAAAAAATTAATTGTTACATATAAAAGAAATAACTGCAATAAAAATTTGTTTTCAGTACGGTACTATGCATAAATTGGCACTATGCAGCACTTTGTATTATAAAAAAATAAACTAAAAAAGCTTAGCATACGTTATGCACATAAGGTAATGTTTACCAAATCATTAATTAGTAAAAAAATATAGGTTAAAACTAAAAGCCTAAACTCTTGCAGCCTACCAGTGTTGTCACTTGAAAATTTTAAACAGTGGTAGATTGAGTCCAAAAGGAGTGGTAGATATATAAATACAAGTAGCATGAACAAAACTATACTTAAAGGATTTATTTTATTACGTTGCTTCAGCTAATAAGTCCACCACAGGGAGGCTATCACTTCCATCCCAATATTCGTATTAATTTTATCGGCTCGCCCACATTTCTAATAGCAATTTCAAATCGATTTCAGTCCGTTCCGATGATGCATTCCATTTCTCTCGTCTCCATTGCATTGCAAGTTGGCGTTTTCGCAAAACATTGAAACACACTCTTGATACACAGCTAAAAATTATTGAACCGAACAGATAAGTTTAACTACTTTTATTTGGCTGCATAAAACTACTTTGGACAAGCGATAATCAGCCCAATTCTGAATGATTTTTCCCGGGGAATCGGAAAAGGGAGTTTTAATTTTTAAAATAAAGTTCAAAAACATTTTGGATATTTTTAATGCCAATTTGTTCATCAACCGTCAATATTCATGAGTTTAAACAAAAAAAATGTGATATCTTTATCTGCAGTCTTAAAAATAAAAACTCCCTTTTCCAATTCCCTGGGAAAAATCATTCACAAAGGGCTGATTATCGCTTGTCCAAAGTAGTTTTATGCAGCCAAATAAAAGTAGTTAAACTTATCTGTTCGGTTCAATAATTTTTAGCTGAGTATCAAGAGTGTGTTCGTCAAATCACTTTTGAATTTAAAACATCTCTGAAAACCAAGGATCTCAGTTTGGCTACGCCGGCTTATGAGAATGTTTGTAGTTGCTCTATTAACAATTGTTTCGCCCATTGTTCAGGTAAAAATGGAAGGTAAAGAGGAAAAATATATGTTATTTATAACATTTGACTGATAAAGAGTTAAATGAGTTAAAGAACTCTGTGGAGTCTGAAATAGATAAAGAGGAGGATTTTAGCAGCGACGATGAGTTGAATGACCCAGCCCTTGCACCTAAGAGGATCGCACCAGACGGGATGAACGTTGCAAATCTCATTGCTTTTGCAAAATGTATGATGGGGAAATGAGCGTCCTTTTCGTTCAAGCAATAAATCTGTAGCTCAATAAAGGCTCACCTACTGAAAATTTTTCAACTTCACGCAACATTACAACAGGATCAGTAGCGTCCGTGCTGACAGCAGCGGAAATGATTGAACCCACAGTGCCAGCCTCTAAGCCACCGAAAAGCGATCTCCACTTCCCTTAGTTTTAAAAGTGGTAATTTTGTTGTGCCTTCTGGTGGTTAATGAAATGGTTCTAGTATCGACAAAGTAACCTCAAAAAAAAAAATCAAAACTATAGTATACCTTTTTCTCTTAAGGCTTGCATGAAATAAAAAAAACCTTGAACAATTCTCAACCACAATATGCCAAAAAAAAAATACAACACGAAGACTACACGTTAATGAGGTAGCTTTTCGTGGAGATTCACAGTTCCCTCTCTCAATAAAGGAGTTGAAAACGCTGACTGAAAATTTCTGTTACTTCTTTTCAAAAGATATAGTTGTTGATTAAGTCTACCATTATATAGAAATCCTGTTTGTGTACACTGTACAGATATCCGGACTTTGAAATCGACTGGGGCAAACATGCTGTTCCGGCAAACATGCTGTTTGTGCGACTGATACGGCTTTGTTTATAGCTTCGAAGTATACAATGGCGCAGGAGACAATGTCGTCTTGCCTAACACACCGAATCTGGGAAGTACTGCAAACGTCATCGTGCGTTTAACCGAACAATTCCCAGTGCCGTCCACTTTTGTTTTTTGCACCTCCTTGCCCTTATTGAAGTATTTGCATGCTAGAATAATTCACAGCTTAGGAATGATACGAGCAAACAGAATTACGGATTACAAGTTTCCCTTCGACAAAGGAAAGGGTTGTTCAACTGAACACGTGGGCTCTGCGTATGGTGTCGAAATTTCGACTGTTTTATGGAGAGACAACAAAAACGTGATGTTGGCTTCTACTTACGTCGGCCTTCAACCTTTCACAAGAACAAATTCTATCCAGCAGAAGCTCCGCGATATTGTCGCAAGGACAAAAAATTTCTCGAAATAGAATGCCGCCAAATCATTCAATAATATAACAGCCATATGGGTAGTAGATCTCATGGATAGACTAATGTGTCGCTATCATATCCGAGCAAAGACTCGCAACCCAATGGCGCGATTATTTTAACACTTCATTGATATGGCTGCAACGAATTCTTACATACTATTTCTATCGTCAAATGCTTTCCAGAAGTTGAACAGTGCTGCTGCACGTGTTGCTTACACACTAAACTCAACTTTAACCTTTAAACATCAGATTTAAACTTTTTGGACTGAATTTTATTGTAGAAACAATTCTTGAATGTTTTGCTGTAATATTAAGGTTTTGCCGTTTGAAGGGCACAATAATGATCATATACTTATTAAAAACAGTATTACTTTTACTTTTTTTAGCTGTTGCGCAATCGGGATGACATTTTAATAGATTTTGTTTTAAATGATATAGTTCAAATAATGAAATTACAGGCCCCAAGAGCACTCAATGTTATTAAAAAAAAATTATTGAATGATTAAAAAAATGACTGAAGAAAAAGTGTTAGATTTTGAGCGATCACAAATAGTAGGTGGCAAAAGTGAAAGCAGCTAAAAACGTCGAAAAAATAAATAGTACCACAATTGTGGTAAAGTGACAACACTGCCGTCTACTCGTATCACGCTCTTCTGCAATACTTAATTTAAGTCAATGTCAAAAAATGTGATCTATTGAAGGTCAAGCAGTTGGTTCTCTTAGAGCCCACTGTGTGAACCTAAATTTTATAAAATGTTGTTTCACTGAGTCAGTGAATCAGTGACATGAATAGAATGTAAACAAAAAAGAAATACCAAACCTAGTCATAGCAGTAAAGTTGTAAAATTAATGTTACTAAAATAAGTCTTATATTTTGTCGTTTATTTAAATATTAGCTAGATGACAAATGAGATGTTTAACTTGTGCGGAACATAATTTATTCAAAAAAACAAAAAACCCATCCATCGATTCACAAAAAAAAACTACGTTCATACATATTTTGTTATATATAGATATATGATGATGGTAATTTTCGAATATAAATCGGAATACGTAATTCTTGAATCAAGGCTCTAGAGAAAAATACTCAAAAAAATTTAACCCAACTAATCATTCACTGTTCTTTGCTCTTGAACTAGCTTATACTTGAACTAGCTTAAAACTTACAAAAAACAAAGCTTTTGTAGAAGCTATATATGTGCATATATTTTTTTAGTGCTATATATTATAAGGCTCTGTTATTAGTTTACAATAAATATTACTCAATCTCCTTCGAACTTCGCAAAACTATAGCAATACAAATACTTTAAGGCATATATTTAAAAAACCGATTCATTTCGAGACAACTACTTTATGATGTTTATGATGAATGTATCACAAAATCAAAAATTGCTACAACCAAAAATTTATTTAAAATTTTAAAAATAGTTGACAAAACAACTAGTTTAACACTTAAGTAGATAAAGATATATTTTTAAGCGTAAGGAAAGTATAAAAACAATGTAGTGTGCAATAAAAAAAAGCTAGTATAGTAAAAATTAATGTCAATTTGGAAAGTAGATACTCGTACTCCAAAAAAGAAATATTTTTTAATATCTGTATAGTGCTTGCAATTAAATATCTAATAAAAATATATAATGAGTGTGTTTAAGCTAAGAAGTGTACATTTAATATATGTATTATTTAAGTATACTCATATTTGGCATGCGAGTCAAAAATAAATTTGAAATCAAAATGTTATTGTAAAATTCAATTCCTAGGTATACAAAGTTTTTTAACACCTGCAGTGCAAAACTAAATTATTGGCACAGTAAGCACTTTCGACTCCATGATTAATTTAATAGCCTTTTAACAGCAATTTTTAATAAACAAATATTTTTACTGGGTGCAATAATAAATTTCGCACAAAATTAAATATGTTCCATTTCAAAATATGTACTAAATTATTAAAAATAGCACCAAAAAAAATATGCCCGACTTAACTGAACAAATTTATTTGCACACCTAGCCATATTCTTAAAATTTTTTCGATCTGGCAGCTTTTTTCTGAGAAATCACCATTATTCACCATTACGTCAAACATTAAATGTCAGTGTGCCTTAAGTTTTCAAGATTTAAATTAATTTCATCAAAAAAGGGTAAGAAGCAGAAGGAAACCACAGAATCTCAGCCCAAAATATTTGTATATTTGCACAATCAAGGCAAATTTTATGCTGAGATTGGAGAAATGATGTATTGAAGCCGCTGCACCATTCGGAGCAAGGCTCAAATTATAGGGTTGTGGCACTTGCGAGCGAGCTCGGTCGAACTGTCAAATGGATGAAAAGAAATCAAGAAAATGAATGCATAGAACCTTGGTATAATTATTTGAAAAGGTAGTATCGTAGATTGCCTTTTTTCTTACGAGTGGCGATGGGTAGTTATCAAAACTAGCTGTTCATGTAATTAATCAAAGAAATGTGAAAAAATAAGCAACGACTTAAACATAGCTAGTCAATCCCAGCAAACTAAAAACATTCCAATAAACTTCACGAACAAATTTAATAAATCAGTAAACGGTAATTTGCATTTTCTGTCAGCAAAGTTTTTTTTTTTTAAATCAAAGAACCAAGGCATACAAACAAAGTTTGGTCTTTGACTAGAAAGGAAAGGGAAAGATTAGTTAGAGGAATTGATTGGAGCCAAACGTGAATTATTGATTAGGCGAAACAACGTAAAAGACAATTTCAATTGCTTTTAACCGAGGCTAGTGTTATGCCTTAACCTCGATAAGCATTTCCAGCCCTTAGTTGTGTTCCTGTCCTATAATTCCACATTTTCCACAAATGAATGGTGGATTTTTAGTTTTCCATAATTCTTAAATGTAGAAAAGAAAGTGAAAAGAACCATGCCCGAGCCCGGATTCGAGCCAGGGACCTCTGGGTTGATAGTCTAGCGTACTCTCCACAAGACTACAAAGGCCAACATTTACAAAAATTGACAAAAATTGCACTCATTTCTTTAATTAAAAGTAGTAATTAATTAAAATGTTGATAAATTGTACTTTTCATATAATTTTGTGTTATTTTAGGTTTTGTATTTCCACATCCAAATGTTAAATTTTGCATTTGAAAAATACAACATGTTGTTGAGTAAATGTAGCGGAAAAATAAAGCGTGGCGAAATATAGACAATATATTGTGAGTAGCGGAAATAATACTTGCCGTTCACAAGACTTTTACCCAACAGTTGCATAAAATTTAGTTCTGTTAACGCAGCCATATTGTTATTCACTTTCATCCGAGAATAGCAATTGTAGTTAACTTCCCTCATGCGGTACTCTCTCCGGACTGTAATGTCATGAACATCTTTTCCAAACTCTTGTTTAATCTCAGCAGCGGATCTATGTTTAGGATATTTTGGGACTCACTTTGACTTTTTGAAGCGAAGCTTTTGACGCCTTGTTTTGTGATTTGCTTGAGTGAAATCTGAAAAACGACACTTTTTTCATACACCTTTTTCTTAGAATTGTTGTTGTTTTTGTTTCTACTTGCGTCTAGTACAACAAGAGGATATAAAATTAAAAATATTTCTTTGCAAGCGTGAGGATCAAACTCGCGCCTCCCGATCGAGAGGTCTACACACTAACCACTACTCCAAACCAACCATTTCCGATTTCATGTGATTCATTCAAAATTAACTGAAGCTATGTAGCAGTAGATGACAGGAATTTATTAAAGGCATTGTTCATTAGCTGCCCTACATATTCTATTGTGAATTCGTGAAGCTATAATGCAGCAGATCACATTTAAGGCCCAGTTATAATAGACGTAACAAAATGTAGTGAAATGTCACTGCAGCAGTGTGTTCTGTCACTTACTGTTTCAATCAATACTTTTCTTATACAAGTGATTATAATAGAAGTAACGTAATGTAACGGGACGTAAAGATCCGTTGGATTTCGATTTCTACGTTACTTTACATTACTTCTGTTCAAAGAACAACTAAACATTGAGGTTAGATTCGATAATTTCGCTATTTTATATTGTTGAACTACGCTTTATGTTGAGTTTTCGTTATTAAGGTGATAGTTTTATGTATCCACAGCTATGGATGACGAAGTTTTAATTGTACTTGTACAGGAACGTGCAGTTATTTACGACAAACAACTGCCTGGCTACTGCCTATTATAATTGCTACAACGTTTTCTTACATTACGTCCCGTCACGATGACAGTTGACAACATTACATTACTTTACATTACGTCTATTATAACTGGGCCTTTATTGATCAAATACTACGTTTCCATGGCGAATTAAATCGAGATTGACTCGGAATTAACTTCCCATGGAAACGCGTGTTGAGTTGAATCTCGTTAAATCCACGAAACTCCGCGAAATTTATTAGATTTAACGAGTTAGATTGGGTGCGTTCGAAATATGAAACAGTTGCTCAACTGTTGAGTGAGGTTTTCTTGATTATTTGTTATTTTATTTTATTTCTGCCACTGCGTTGACATAAAATGTAACAAACCGTTCAGCAGGCACACACAGTAGCGGAAACTAATACTGATCAAAGACTCAATATGTTTAATAAATTTTGCACCTTCTGAACGCATACATTTATACTAAGAAAAAACGGCGAATAGTATAGCAGAAGTCCAACTCGACTCAATGTTGTGCATGGAAGCACTATCGGGCTAGAAACGCCATTATGTCAACTTGAAAAAAACCCAACCGAGGATCAACTCGCCATGGAAACGTAGTAAAAAGCATTTTGCATTAGCTATCCAAACAGCAAAAGCAGCAAGATTCCATTGAACGGGTGGATTTTAATTGCGAATTCAGACATGAATGCTCATAGGCACTTAAGGCAAGGATGGTGGTCTAGCACTCGAAAATTGAAGGTTATTTTAAGATTTTTTTAAAAAGTTAATATATTAAACAACGATATTTAAACTTTTAAGGTGTATTGTAACTCTCATTCATCATAAAAAAAAAATTTCAATTTAAAAAATTGTTGATCTTGTTCAAAATGGTGGTCAATGAGACGCTCTCAAGGAAAAGGGGCATGGGCGGTGTTGTAGATTTTGACTGTTCTATTTATCTGAAAAGTAAAAACCTAGAATATTTTTAATCACTATGAGTGCAGCTATGGCTGGCACTAGAAAAAAATATATGAAAAATTGACAGAACGACGCGCTTTTGAAAATTAAGTTCTTAAAACAGTTTCTTTTCTACCGGTTATTAAGTGTAAAACATACGAAGTTTTTTAAATTAAACTTTGATTCTAGTTCCAGCGATAGCCACTGCTGTTATGAATAGCAATTTTTAATTTCAGATGATTTGGCTAAATAGTTTTTGTTTTTTAAAATTTTTCAATTTAAATATTTTTTTATTAAAAAAACCATTAAAGTATGAACGTATAAAACTGCGAAAAAGCTTCGCTTTTCTCGTGTGTCCAGTGACGCATCTGTTTTTTTATTATCTGGCTGTGTTTACAGCTGCTTAAGGATCTAGGCCCTAGATTCTAAAGCGGCCAGTATGCTTTGCACTTTCAAATGTTGAGGTTCCCTTGGAACGCTGCACGATGCTCCGAATGGTATAGCGACTGCTATCCATAATTTCTTTAATCTCAGCATAAGATTTGCTTTGATTGTGCAAATCAGAGTTGGGGGTAGTGCACTAAATGCTGAGCACTACGAATTTCACTAGCACTAAATATATTGAAAGAAATTACATTTTTCACTAGTTTCTTACCAGCTAGTGATAGTGAAACATCTCTCTATTACCACTTGAGACTTTACTGATTGTGTTATTTTTTTGCACTAAAACTAAATTTAGTGGAAGTGACTAAATCTGCACTACACTCAAACTTAGCTCAAAATTTGAGCAGTCACTACATAAAAGCTACAATTGAAAATGTTTCTACTCAACTTTCAAATATTACTGATTTTAAAATTGTTTTAGCCAGACTCGAATAAGATAAATCTATAATAGCACAGTGAAACACTTAATATAAATCTTATATACCACTTTATAGGGATGAAAGTACTACCCCATAAGAGAAAAACTCTAGCGGGGTTTTGCAAAGTTATGCAAGGAGCATCTTTTTTATTTGACACATTAAATTTAGGTGAACAGTGCAATTCAACGCCTCAGCTTTTGGGTTCTAACTTGCCCAGTATTGGGATAAGCGTGTTAAGGTCTTTACAAAAGTTGATGTTAAGAGGTTAAATAATAATTTTCTAAAAATTCACACCAGTTCCCGATTAAAAAAAAAACTTCAAAAATAACAAACTTGTTCCTTTTATAAAGCAAACTTTCTATATTTATACACTTGCTCTTATGTATGTATTATGGTAGGCCGATTTGATGAAATTATGTATGTTTGTACAAATTTTGCCTGTAAGAGGAAAAAAAAGGATTCTAGGGGTATATTCATTTTTCGCACTGAAATGAAACTTACCCCCTTAATTTCACCTTTTTGCAATTTTTCACCATTTTTGTACTAGAGCCCCCCTATTGGTTCAGTTTTTTGGAAATCTGATGCCAAAAAAATTTATCGGCTCATAAAACCCTACTTTCGAAAATTTTAACGAAATCGATCGGTCGAAAACGAAGTTACAGCAGTCTGAATATTAACACAGTGAAGAAGTTCTGTTAAGTAAATTTTGATCTATTGATACTCTATTGTACTTTATTGTGCTAATATTCAGAGTCAAAGTAAAATTTTGCAAAGTAAGATTTTATGAGCCGAGGAGTTCTTTTTTGGAATCAGATATCCAACAAACCGAACAATTAGGGGGGGCTCCAGTAAAAAAATGGTTGAATATTACAAAAAAGTAATTTGAAGAAAAAAATATACCCCAAGACTCCTTTTTTCCCTCTAACAGGGAAAAATTTTACAAGCATAATTTCATCAAATCGGCCTACCTTAATATATATAAAAGAGAAAGTGTAAAATATTGGCAAGTTTTGTTTAAAAAAAGAAAAAGTTTATTATTTGTTTTAATTGTTTTGTACTTTAACTCGGAACTGGTGTGAATTTATGACTGTAAATGTTCGAAAAATTATTATTTAACCTCTTAACATCAACTTTTTCAAAGACAGTAACATGCTTACCGAAATACTGGAAAGTAACAGACCAAAAACTGATGCGTTGAAAAGCACTGTGCACCTAAATTAAATGTATAAAAAAATATATATTCCGAGCCTAAATTTGCAAAACCCCGCAAAGGTTTTGCTTTTATGGGGTCGTTTTTTCACCTCTATATAGTGGTATATAAGAATTTAGACTTCTTAAAAATTTGTTTCACTGTGTCATAAAATATAATTTTCCAAATGGGCTTACAATTTTGAAATTTTAAATTTATATTAGTGCAATTATATTTACACTGCAAAATGTTCATAAAAAAGTGGTGTTATATAAAATAATAGTTTTATATGAAAGTTTTCAATATAATAATTACACAGAGATACCTTCCAAACATATTTGACCTTTGACGTAATGTTGAATAATGGTGAATAGTGGTGAATAATGGTTTGAACAAAAGTAATTTTTCAAAAAAAAGTTGCCAGATCGATACAATCTTAAGAATGTGGCTAGGTGTGCTTATAATTTTGTTCAGCGAAATCGGGTATATGTTTGTTGTTTTATTTTTGATAAATAATATATTAAAAAAGTTTAAATAAAACAAAGTGAATTTTGTGGGAAATTTATCATTCATAACAGTAAAAATATTTGTTTACTTAAAATCGCTTTAATAAGGCCATTACATCAATCATGAAGTTGAAAGTGCTAACTGTGCCAATAATTTAGTTTGACACTGTATATAATTTCGACTATTATTTTGCCTGCATTTTTTTTAATGCATCCACGTCCTTTATGCACAGTATTTAATTGTCATAGTTACCAATTTAAAGCTGTTAAAATATATAGAATTGTGTTTTGTTTGAAAAAGCAATCTGTTAAATTTAGTAAAATGTTTGTTCTGTTATTTCAGTCACATTTTGTGGCGGTATTAAAAGTAAAATAAATACACAGTAAATATTTAAATATGTGTCTTTTACCTTTAACAATTTCGTCGGTTCACAAGTAAAATTCATTAAGTAACATATTTGAAATTCTGAGCAATTGTGGTTTTAGTGTTTTTGGTCTCTAAAAACCACGGTTTCAGTGTAAATACTTCATATTGGGATTATGATATGCATATTTGATTGCTTTTAATATTGACTTTTTTTGCAAAAATACCTTTTTAAATAGTCATAAATCAAAAACATGTACTTAATGATTTTTACCTGCAATAAACACTAAAAGAAATGGTACTTAATGAAAACAAATCATGTATTTATTTGAATAAACTGTGCATATTTTATAAAAACATGGATACGTATGTCGCTAGGAAGCACTAATATACAGTGATGTGCAAATAAATAGGGCACCTGTATTTTTATATTTAAATCCCCAGATATAGCATTAATTTCCTCGGTTGCCGATTCCCCAAGATTATTTGAGCAAAAAAAATGCAAGGATGATGCTCACCCTCCCCACCCACCCCTTTGGGAGCTAGAGAAGAAAAATTGGAAAATGTGTGTCATTACATTTCTTCCATATTTAATGTATCTTTTATCCGATTTCCAAAACTTATAAGTTATTGAGAAGTTAATCAAATTAACATTAAGTTGTTTATAAAACATTTTGCATCAAGTCTCATTTAAGAAAGTTATGAGCTACTAAATTCTAAAAAAAATTTGAATTCAACTTTGATAACACTAGGCGCCAAAATCCAAAAAATTGTCTGAGATCCACATCCCACTATACTTTTCTTATTAACTTCAGACTGCTGAACACGAATATCAGAATTAAAAATTTTTCTATGGATAGGTTTTTGAGATATGATCTTTTGAAAAGTTTTCCCCTTTTTCCAAGATATAGTGTCATAAATAACAACCTATCTCGAGAACAGATTGATTAATTTAAAAAAATTAAACACCAAACTTAAGATAATTAAATTACTTGCAATGCTTTGAACAAATTTTGTCATTTGGCCAAGTAGTTTTGGCGCTATCGGAAGAAATTGCAGATTTTTTATTTTTTAAAAAAAAAACAAGTCCAATAATGTTTCAATAAACAAAAAAAAAAACGAAATTGCAAAAAAACTTCTCAGTTTATTATTTTGTTCGTGATTTATTATACTATCAATATATTGAAAAAAAGAAATCAGTACTTTTGAAGAAAATTAATGATGGCAAAATGAAGTTATGGACTATTGAGTGAAGGTACCCAAATTTTACTATTTTATGCTTTTTTCCATTTGATGCCTGTTATCTTAAATGTAAACACATCTGAATTTAATTTTTAATTTAAAACTTTAATTTTAAATGTTATATCTATACGTATTAGACCGGATCAAAATTTAGGTTCCGCCGTTCGGGGTCTCTAAAGTTAGAGGAACTCATACAAACGATTTCTGCATACTTTTTTTTTCAAATTGGAGAAAATTTATCGGAGCGTTATTGATTTTCCTGAAGGTCCTTTTTGTTAAAAAAACATGTTTTTTTCTTTTAACTTTTTATTTTTCAAAAAGCACATATCCAAATCTTATAAAAATAAAAATTCTTTACTTATACCAACATCTAGGCATAAAGACATTTTTTAAATGATGTTTTATTATAACTCCTATTGACCTCCAAACATATAATTTTTTGCTATTTTTAAAAAAACATTTTGTTAAAACCTCTGTAAAAAACACTTTTTATACTTTTTTTTAATATATCGGTTAAAACAAATCTGTGTGTGAAAAATGACTAAACGTCAGTAATCGACTTTAGAAATCTGCTAAAAAGATAAATTTCTTTTAGACATAAAAAAATTTTAAAAATTAGTTATTATCTCTTATTAGCTGAAACCCGGCATATTACGCCCCCTTGTCCAACGCTCATAAAATGATAACTCTTATTGGCCTATAAAAATAGATTTTTTATTGTTTAAGAAACACATTTTGTTAAAACTGCTTTAAAAAAAGTCTTTTTTTATTATTATAATAAATTTTGGAGTGATTCCAAGTTTGTGTACTTTTCAAGAGATTTTAAAGTAGCTATCTTTTTTTATTTTTAATGCCTTTCCAACGAGATCAATCTTACGTTCAACAAGATCAATTTTATCCAATGGAATATGTGTCTTTTACAGAGGTTTTAACAAAATGTATTTTTAAAAATAGCAAAAAATTCTATATTTGGAGTTATAATAAAACATAAATTAAAAAATTTATTTTTGTCTAAATGTAGGTATATGTAAGGAATTTAGTTTTTGCAGATTTGGGTGTGTGTTATTTGAAAAATAAAAAGTTACAAGCAAAAAACATGTTTTTTTAACAAAAAACACCTTCAGGAGAATCAAAAATGCTCCGATAAATTTTCTTCGATTTGAAAAAAAAGTATGCAGAAGTCGTTTTTATGAGTTCCTCTAACTTTTGAGACCCCTAAAGCCTGATTATTTTTTCCTTCATACAAAAGCGACCCGGTCTAATACATATATCTCTGAAAAAGACATAAGGAGAAAAATAAAAAGAAGAAAAAAAAAAGGAAATAAGACAGAGATGTTGAATAAGGACTTTTTTTGCTTATAATTCAGATGTATTAAATTTCTTTTTAAAAAGAGGGCTGCGATTACAAAGGTTGTTAATTTTACAAACGTAAAATAATTGGTTTACACTGAAAGAACCCGTTTTCTGCTCAGAATGGCAATCAAAAGATTGTTGCGGGTGTGACCTTACAATTCTGAGCTTTTGAAGAGTTATATCTTTCAGAATATATTGTGCAAAATGTTTCTTAGAGCGTAAACAATAATTTTGGTGCAATACATTCCTTGGAATCTTTTTGACTGTTTTTTATACTTACTATCTAAAAAATACAGTTTTTACTTTAAAATAAATGATTTAGAAAATGTGACTGGTGTGACCAAAAATGCAAATTGAAAAATATGAAGTGATATAAATTTTGTTTGACTTTGTTTATAAAGATAAAAATTAAAAAAATAGTAAGATATTTACTTAATCGCTATTCGTACTATCATAGACAGCAGAATACTCCAGGCGAGAATGTTAAAATTAAATTTTTTAAAATACAGAAAAATATGTACCGCGAACATACACGTAGACATCTATTGATCGAGTTTAAACAAAATTAAAAAAAAACTTTCCTGGGAAGGGTCTTTCGTGGAATTGCCCATTAGCAAGAGATAAAATAAACACGAAAAAATGATAAAATAGAAAGTTCAGAAAAGTATTCAACATTTAATTTATTGTTTTTTGATACGAAATGACTGGTACACTGAGGGAAATTGGTGTTAAAATTAAATGAAATTGTGTTCATATTAAATGAATTTGTTTTTGAAATAGAGCTTGAAACAATTTCATTTAAGCTAAACACAAATGTTTTTAAAGTTTAATTTAAAACAAAAGTTTTTGTTTTTAAGTCAATGGTTCTTTGATTGTAAAAATTTTAAGCTTAAACATATTTATTTAAACGAAAAGTTTAATGCAAAAACTTTAATATTTAAAACAGATATTTCAAAACTTAATTTAAAAATATTGTTATTAAATTTAAAACAAATACATTAAACCGCTATTTTTTTAATGCCATTTTTTTAATTTTTTCGATTTTTCGAAGTCAAATTCGTGATCAGCGACTCCTGGGACCCCACGAATAAAAAATTTTTTGACTTCATTTGGTGAAGTTTGCGTTTCATTGCGGCTTGAAATATTTTTAATATCAAAATAATTAATTAGTTCGTATCTCAACTTATGTTCAATATTTGTAAGACTAATTCAAAAATATTTTCAAACATTCAAATGTAACATCGGGGTCTCAGTTGTCTGGCAATAATTTTCAATTATTGTACAGTACATACTTTTTTAATTCAATCTCTGATTGCGACGTATTTTTTGTTATTGGAAGGAAATAATAAGAAAAAATTATACAAAAAACAGAAATGAGCTTATAGTTGAAAATTAAACACGCTTGTCTCAAATTTTGTTTTGTAAAAACCAAATGAATTAAATTTCTATTTTAAAATTTTTTGTTTAATTTTAAAGTATGTTTTTTTCTCAGTAAAATATTTAAAAATATTTTTGTCGCTTTTTTCGATTATATTCCGAATCAATTTCTCTTATGAAAAACCAAATGTAGTCGCCCATCATATTTGCATTCCAGGATCCTTGATAGCGTCTTTGCACGAAAATAGTCTTGCTCTCTTGCTCATTTCATTAGTTTTTTCACAAAAATTAACAAATTTAATTAGACCGTGTATAAGTGCGCGCTTACGACCGAGCCGGGAGAAAAATTTAAATTTAAAAATTTAAAAATTTAAAAAGATGTACTTACTGTGATATGGAATACACTGTGATACTGTGATACAATGTGATACAGTGATATGGAGTACACACGGTGCCATTTTTGTGACATATTGCGAATTGCTCCAAATTTCCAGGAAGTTACGTTCTGGGGTAGCCAACCATGTAGCATTTTTGTAATTCTCAAAGGTACAGCTATTCAATAGTAGTTAGCTTTTCAAAAGGTATAGTTTTGTTGTTGGCTATACCAAAGTGTAAGCAAAAACACTGGCACGGATCCAGGACATGATCCCCGCTAGAGATTTTGCTTGTTTTTAACTGAAATTCATTAATAATACGTTTGCAAAAAGTTACTATACCTCGACCCGTTCAAACCGTGGGCGGGAGGTGGTCGTGTCTGTTTCAGATTCCAAAAAAAAATTAATAGATAAATAAATAAATTTAATAATAATTGGATTCATTGAATTTGAAATATGTGCTTATTGAATAAAAAATATAATGCGGCAAAAAATGAAAAAAAGCACGTAAGAAGCACGAAAATGTAGAATTTTTGGCCTTTGTAGTCTAGTGGAGAATGCGCTAGACAATCAACCCAGAGGTCCCTGGTTCGAATTCAGGCTCAGGCATGGTTCTTTTCACTTTCTACATTCAAGAATTATGGAAAACTAAAAATCCACAACTAAATTGTAGAAATGTGGAATTAAAGATCAGAAACAACTAAGGGCTGGTTAAAAGCAATTCAAATTGTATTTCACGGTTGTTTCGCCTAATCAATAATTCACGTATGGTTCCAATAAATTACTCTAAACAAATCTATCCCTTTCCTTTCAGGTCAAAGACCAAGCGTTGTTTGTATAAGGCGCATGCCTTGGTTCTTTGACCTTTTACAAAAAAAAAAATTTATAAAAAAAAAATAAAACTTATCTATATCTATACTATTACTAGCTGAAACCCGGCGCATTGCTGCCACGCTTAATTGTCAATTGCCCATAAAATGTTTTCAGTGAAACAGCACGTGTAAATTAAGGTCGAATACTGAATTCCAAACCTGTGCGACCTATAACTCCAACGCTATCCGATAGCACAAATTTAAGTTAAATAAGAGGTGCCACGCCTGTTTGATAAATGCCATAAAATGTTATCGGTAAGCCTGCAAATGTAAATTGTGGTCTCATATTGAATTCCTTAGCAGTGCGACCTACAACTCCAATGCTTTTTGATATCGCAAATTTGGGTTGTATTGTTGGTGCCACGCCCCCTTATCAAACCCCCATAAAATGTTAACAATGAAACTGCATTTGTAAATTTAGGTCGAATACTGAATTTTGACGCAGAGTGACCTATAACTCCAAAGCTATTCGATAGCACAAATTTAGGTTATATGGAAGGTGTCACGCCCCTTGGCAATCGCCCTGGAAAGTTATCAGTAAAATTGCATTTGTAAATTGAGGTCGAATACTGAACTCTGACGATGTGCGACCTATAACTCCATAGTTATTCGATATCGCAAAATTGAGTGGTATGGGAGGTGCCACTTTCGCTTGTACAACACCCATAAAATATTACCAATTAAACTGTATGTGTAAACTTAGGTCGAATTCTGAATTTCGGTGCTGTGCGACCTATAACTCCAAAAAGTATTTGATATCGCAGGTTTTGGTTGTATGGTAGGTGACACTCCCACTTGTTTAACTCCCATGAAATGTCATCAGTGAAACGACATGTGTAAGTTTTGGTTGAATACCGAGGCTGTGCGACCCATAACTCCGAAGCATTTGGCGGTGAGGCAATTTTTTTCTTAAACCATCGCGTTCTTGAAACAAATCCAATGCCAAAATTTGAGCTCAATCGTACCAGTAGTTTCGAAGTCTATATAAGTCTATATAAGTAGGCG
Organism: Dichetophora obliterata; assembly: GCA_963920525.1. Taxonomy (NCBI): domain Eukaryota; kingdom Metazoa; phylum Arthropoda; class Insecta; order Diptera; family Sciomyzidae; genus Dichetophora; species Dichetophora obliterata. The sequence goes on from OY986435.1 coordinate 287,681,614, forward strand.
TATATATAGTGAGACCATGCCCATTTTTAGTATAGTTACCGACAGTTATCATGCGAACTTAATTACCAAATTTTAGCTTAATACGACAAAACCCGTCTTAAATATAGCATTTTTATTGATTTGTGGGCGGTAAAATGAGTGTGGCTAGTTTTCTTTTTTACTAATGATATGTTCACACTGACAGCTAAATGCGAATTTAGAGCATTTACTATATATATTTGTCCCTGTTACTCTTACAACGAGCAAAGGGTCGTTCGTAAATGTAAAATTTCGTAAATGCGCAGTTAGCTCTCAGTGTGAACATTGCATAAATCTTCGCGTAACAAGTACGAAAAAATCCGCAGAAGAAAGTATCTATATCTATACTGTGATATAAAAATGAAACTTTTAGAAATTTACCATTTTTGTGGCTGCCGGTAAACTCAAGAACCGCTGAACGGATTTATGTAAAATTTTCACTATTCAATTACAATTGAACATAGATAGAATTGAATCATGCATGCTAAAAATTTTGATATAACAAATTGACGAACAAGTTATTGACTGAGAAACTTGAATTAATCTCAAATTTTGGTAAAATTCGGTACATTTTCCCATTTCCTGCCTAAACATTAAAATATATCTGAAAATGATGTATGATCATATGAAAGATCTTCCCAATTCCAATAAAAAAGTCAACAGTGACATTCATGTATGATCAATGATTTTGTCGCAAAATTTATATTTTAATAAAAAGTTAAATCATTTTTTTGCAAGCAGTTCGTTTGTTGATTGACTTTGATGCTGTTACTACTTGCTTCCCATCAGGGAAGCGAGCGCTCCATTAGTGCATCTGAAGCGCTCCAAAAAAAAACAGTAGAGCGATTCATTTTCCTTGTGTATAGCGCATTTTTTAACATACACTCAAGGAAATATTCTTGGTGAAATGGATACATAACTTTTGTTAATTCCTGACAAAACTAATTTGTCTAATCCATTCAAATTTAATACGTTGTTTTGAAGAAATTGTTTTATTAGCTTGAAATATACGTGTGTTATCTTGATATAAACTTATTCACGCTGACAGGCTCGTCAATCAAGCGGAATAATATTTCATAATTTTAATGAATAATATTAACAAACTACTTTGTTGACTTGATCATTACATTTTTTATACTGAAGAAATAATTAATGATATTGATAATCGAGCGAGTCAAGTGGATAAAATTTCAATTTTATAATGATAAAATAGATTATCAATTTAAAAGACATTTAATAATGACAACAGAGAGTAGTAGCGTAACTATATTTTGTGCGCCCGCCCGCAGGTTTCTAAAAGCACCCTGCTATTTACTTTTAGAGTAAAACTATGTTATGACTAGGTTACTAGAAACGTAGGAGAAAACAAGAGAGCTCTTATCAAAAAAAAAAAAAAGAACAAAAAGAGGCTTTTTTAATTCAATGGTCATATGATGATCATCATTTTTTACAACAGTTACATTTTAAAAATATCCTATTTTATTGGGGGTTGGAATTAGTTTTAAAGGTTTTCTAAGAGATGGTGTAACTATCAATAGATCGCATCGGGCACACCTGTGACTATATTCATTTCAAAGCACATTGTCTAAGCTTCATTTTTCAGTATGTGTCATTCCACTGAAGTGTAAACAACATATATTTTTTTCTCTGTGAACATGTCGACTTTCGTTCCAACAAAACGCAATTTGCGGGAAGGTTTACTTTTGTGCTTCCATTTGAAGAAAAAAGCGGTTGAAGCACAACGAACGCTTACTGAGGCTTACGGGGACTATGCTCCATCGATTTCTACTTGTAAGTACTGGTTCCGTCGGTTTAAAAGTGGTGATTTTGATACGGAAGACAAAGAGCGTCCGGGCCAGCCGAAAAAGTTTGAAGATGAGGAATTGGAGGCTTTGCTCGATGAAGACCAGTATCAAACCCTTCAAGAATTGTCAGAATCATTGGGAGTCAACTTATCAACGGTCGGCAAACGCTTGAAGGCCATGGGAATGATTCAAAAGCAAGGAAATTGGGTGCCGTACCAGTTGAAGCCGAGAGACGTTGAACGGCGATTTTGCATGTGCGAACAACTGCTTCAACGGCATAAAAGGAAGAGTTTTTTGCATCGTATTGTCACTGGCAATGAAAAGTGGATCCATTACGATAATCCTAAGCGAAAAAAATCGTGGGGACCAACCGGCCATGCATCAACATCGAGGGCCAAGCCGAATATTCATGGCGCCAAGCTTATGCTGTGTATTTGGTGGGATCAGAAGGGTGTCGTGTACTATGAGCTGCTAAAACCTAACGAAACCATCACTGGGGAACGCTACCAACAACAATTGATGCAATTGAGCCGAGCATTAAAGGTTAAACGGCCGGAATATGCCAAAAGACACGACAAAGTGGTTTTTCAACATGACAACGCACGGCTACATGTTGCAAGAACCGTCAAGGAAACGTTGGAGGCGCTGAATTGGGATGTGCTACCCTACCCGCCTTATAGCCCAGACATAGCCCCTTCCGACTACCAACTATTCAGATCGATGACGCATGGCTTGGCTGAGCAGCGCTTCACTTCTTACGAGGATACCAAAAAATGGGTCGATTCGTGGATTGCCTCAAAAGATGAATCGTTCTTCCGGCGCGGAATCCATATGCTGCCAGAAAGATGGGAAAATGTTGTAGCTAACGATGGACAATACTTTGAATAATATACATTGTACCGTTGTTTCTAAATAAATGCTCAAAAACCGAAAAAAACCTTTAAAATTAATTCCAACCCCCAATATAAATAAAGTTATATTTTATTTTAATAGAATTTGTCAAAAAAAAAGCAATAACGCAAGAAATACTTTTTATAATATTTAAAAAAGTAAACAAACTTAAAGTTTGAATTAATGGGATCAATAAATTTTTTATTAGTGAAATGATAAGTTTAAGATGTTTAACTAAAGAGTTTGCTAACGTCACAAAATATGACCAATTGAGTGATTAAAATAACATCAGTTGCTGACTTGCTGAAAATATGAAAGCAAACGGGCTAATCGACTCCACCATAATCGAATTTTGCCAAACAAAGACGACTTTTGCTCAAAATAGTCGGTTTTTTGACGTTGATTATTGCACCCTGCTCAATCGTATGTACGGGACTTAAATTTTATTTCAGCACAAACGTCGCACAGTGTAACGTCCCCATTCTTGGCAAAAAAAAGAAGGAGTTATCGTAGAGCTATGAAAATTGGAACGAATATCTTTCATGACAAAATTAAGAAATCTTGAAAAAGTTATACAAACCCGACCTCTGCCACACCCACCTCCCATATAAACGAAACTCATTTTTACCTCAAACTTCAGTCTTGTCTCAAAACAACGAAGTGTGCTACATAAATTTCTTTTGTGATTAATTATATTTTAGTATTTATATTTGTATTTATTGAGCAGGTATGTTAGCATATAAGAAAAGATTTCTTGTGCATGCTGCAAATTAGAATATATGTGTAACAACAAAACCCTTAAGATTAAAAATTTAAAATTAGAATGAAAATTTTAATTAAAATTGAATTAAAATTGAAATTGGAATAGATAACAACAAGTAATAACACATTTATAAGTTAACACATTTATGAGTTATGTAACAAAAAACTACTTAAGAATTAAAATTAAAAATTAACTCAGCCTTGGAAAATACCACCCACACAAATTAACAACGTTTTTGTTTATATTTGTAAGATTTTTTGATTACAGCAAAGAAATTTTAAAAATTTTTTTGTGTTTGTAAATAAGTCAAAAGATTGAAAAATAATCAGCTGCCATACATCAAATATATCTTAAATTTTAACTAAACAGGTCACCATAAAAAATGTATATCTACCACATTAGCAAGTATTAGCAAGGTTTTTTTTTTTGGATTTGGTGTATCGCAGTTCTAATGATGTTTTCGTGAAAAACTTTTAAAAATTGCATATTTAGAAATTTGTATCCCGCTTTTAATGTTTACTTTTATGATAAGCTTAAAACCATATGTTCAAAATTTAAACAAAAACAGTAATGTTGCCAGACATAAGAAATTTTAAACTTTATTTTGATATAAAAAAAATATATAATTTGAATAACAAGGAAAATTGTATTTTTAAAAATGCAACTCTGACGGCTTGTCCTAACGAAACGATTGCTACTATTAAAAAAATACTTATTAAGGGTATTCACAGTTTACTTTTAAAGTTAATATGTGGTAACTTTAGAAAGATAACTCATTAAAAGTGTGAGCACCACTTTACATATTAATTCTAAAATTCACATTTTGCAAACGCTTCACCTGAGAAGAAAAGTGCAATCAATTCAAAGTTCAACATTAATTTATTCAAATTTATTTCACTTTCCTTTCCAATTGGATCTTCTGCTTCCATTTTCTGAACAATAAAATAAATCAACTGTCAGCATTGCCACATTACCACACAAGACAAACACGCTTCAAAGCATGGCAATTGTAATATTTTGTGTTATCATTATTTTGTATGCAAAACAAAAACAAAAATAGTTATCAGATGGCAAAATATTTTAAAGTTAACAGTCGGTAAAGATACCGCACCAGATAAAACGGAACTGTGAGCACCCTAATTGATTTTTTCGCCCAAGATATTTTCTATTGAAAGCTATAAAAATTTGGAAAAATTCAAACGTCGATATATTAGGTTTTTGGCCGCTTTTTTACACTGTGCGTCGTTCTCCACTTTAGCTATCAATTTCATCAAGGTACTTGAGGGCGCCCCTAGCTTAGTTGCGCCCGCCTGCAACGCGGGCTCTGCGGGCCCGCTTTTTACGCCACTGAATGCTTGGTATTTAAGTGGCGTTATTTGCCTTTTTAAATCATGTACAAAATAAAGTTAAATTCGTGAAAGCTTTAAAATACAGTGCAATTTTTTAAGTTGAAGCTAACTTGTGTGTGGAAGCTAAGTGTGTAAATGTGATCTTGTGAAATAAATTTTTTTGTTTTCAAGTGTACCAATTTTTCCATAATGCACCTTCGACATATGAGGGACTTCGATATTTTTGGTTTTGAGTTTCTAAATGCATTTATCATTAGCCATCACTACAAATTGAGCTTCTTTTTCAAAGAATTCAGCATGGATAATATCAGCGTTTGTGAATTCTATAATTATATTTATAAGTATGTTTATTAACATATATAAACTGTAATAAAATCTTTTAATAAGAACAACAAAACATTTGAGTATTATTGATAAAAAATATGTTTTCAACAGAATAGAAAATTCAACAAATAATATTTCATGTTGAAATATTTTGTATTCATATTGAGAGATTGTTTTATAAAATGTTATTGTTCATTTACATACGCGATATTCGTGATAACGGCTTATATCACATTGAAACAGCCATTTACCATATAAACAAAATAAATTTTTGTCAATATTATTCCCGAGAAACAATTTCATATTTTGTGTCAATAAAGTATCTGATATATGCCCGGTGCCCGTGTCGGTAAATGTCCGACCTCTGCTCCGAAAGAAGTGCTATTTCTGGAACACCTTGAGCAGGCACAATGAACGAACGAAGACCGATTCGGGCACTCGTCAGTTTATTGTGTCCGAATATAGTCGCTCGTTTTTTAACACTTTATTGACGTAATACATACTTACTACGGTACTATTTCTGGTACCTTTCAAAGTACTAGTTGGGTATTTTTCGGGTACATTATAGTTAAGACTCAGGCCAGTTTCGATCATATCAGCTAATTTATTGACACAATATATACATTTTTTCTCGGGTCCTGTTCGCTGAAGCTCGTATGAATTCGGCTTAATATCAATGTGCGATTAATTTTTTTTCATAAACTTCGCAGTTTTTCGTTACTACTCGTAGCTTTTAAAAATAAAATTGAGTCCGATACTCTGGACTTTTGTGACTGAGAAGTTTGGTACGGACACAAATTGTTTCCCGGGATTATAACTTATCACCTTAAAACTAATTGAAAAAAGCTTTTGTTGACTGCATATTGACAAAAAATGTATCAACTAAACCTAGGAATTGGTCAATATGAACAAATATTTCTTTGAGTGTAGTCATGTCATCAGATATATGCGCTCCGCTCCCGCTGTAGAATATATAAAATCGTAGCGAGAGCCGTGCGCTTTGTTCTGCTTATATTTGATATAAAAAGTATTTGAAAAAACGTAGTAAGAACTGAGCGCTTTTTTTCTCCTTGTAGTTGGATGAAAAATTAAGCGAAAGCCGAGGGATTGGTTTCCTTTATAGTGCATATCGTCGGCATAATTCTTATACGACGTAAGTCAAAATAAGCTATTGTTCATGAGGCAAAGAAAACTGTTTATTATTTGTATGAAATTCATACGTTAATGTATTGTTTCAAACGTTCTACATCCCTTTTTTTCATACAAACATTAAAAACTAACAAGGACATAGATGTAGTTTTGCCCAATTACCGTTACTTTGCCCAATTTTTACATTCATCCTATTAGACTTAGGGTGACAATATAAAAAGATGTGGACTTTTATGCATTTGATTTTATTTTTCATTTGATGAAGGAAAAACATAAAACATAGTTTTAAAAAGACTTGATGAATTTTTACAGTTTTGGAAATTCATTTTTCTAATCTAATAAAAAATCTAATACTTATTTTTCAAGTGCAACGTTATCGTTACGGGAAAGTGCTTCAAATATAGCGCTATACAAACAGCACTATTTGTAAGGAGAATGAAGCGCGTTTTACGTGCATACAAGTAATGCGCATTGACGCATTTTGCTGGGACGTTATTTTATTGCATTACCTTAACAAACCACAAAATAAAGCAATTATTGATCAAAATAATAAGTGACACATTTTTCTTGTAATATTTTTTGTGGCAAATACAATTTGAAGACTTCTCGATAATTCGAAAATTTTAAATAGAGTTTTTGCAATTCATAACTATAGTTTAATGATTTCATATTGTGTGAATGTAATTTTTTTAATATAAAAAATAACATTTGTTAATAAATAAATATGTTCAAAAATACGTTTGTTGAAGCCTAAATTGAGTGTTGCCTTAGCTTTATGATTGTTTGTGCAAATATTTAATAAGCCCAACCTCAGTATATTTACCAATTCTAATACCAAAAAGTTTTAAATAGGAAAATAATTTGGCAATCTTATCGTATTCTCTTTATGTATTGTCAATGCAAAATTTAAATTTCCATACAAATTTTATATTCAAATTTTTAAATATTGTTAACTTATTTGATTGAACCTATTAAATTCTCTTTTTTACATAACTCAAAAGTGTGTGAATTTGCATAAAGCTGGATGACTAAAAGAAGGGAATTTAATTAGTTTAAAAAATCATAGTAAATGTAATTAAGTTATAAGCAAAATAATTAGAATTTATCTTGAAGGACCTGAGCTTCTTATGATCAATTGCGTTGTGTGTGTGTGTGTGTATTATGAAATGTGTGTGCAATGATTCAATATCTACGCTAATATCTACGTTTTCAGAAGATCTATTCAAAGAAAATAAAACCCTTACCAAGCTTTATCCCTCCAGGAAATGGAAACATTCCCGAATATAAACAGGAAACATTCCATGGAATGTAGAAAGCATTCCCTTCCATTGGACACTCCATTTATTTTTTTACATAGCATGTCATTAAAGGGAAACATTCCTCTCCGCTGTGTTAAAAATAAATGTGGAAACATTCCTCTCCGCTGTCTTAAAAAGTGAATTGGAAGCAGTCCTCTCCCCTGTTCCAAAAATTAATGTGGAAACATTCCTCCTCCTTGTTATGAAAATGCCCGGCCAGGATTCGAGCCTGGGACCCCTGAGCGACAGTCAAGCGCGCTACCACTAGACTATGGAATTCGATAATAAGCGGCTAGGAAACAGTGATATCAATATTTTCTGTTATCATTGCTTGACAATAAGTAAAAGTTTCCACACGCATTCTTAAAGAAGCGGTTTGGAAACAACATAAATACAAAATAACATTATGCTATGTTCACACTGAGGGCTAAATGCGCATTTACAAAATCCACATTTACGAACGGCTCTTTATTCGTTGTAGGAGTAACAGGGACAAATGTATATAGTAAATGCTCTAAATGCGCATTTAGCTCTCAGTTTGAACATAGCATTAAGCTTCCGAAAGATACGGTGGGGAATGTTTCCTTATCACTTTTAGTTGGAAGCCTTCCGATTTTTCCTGGAGACTTAGAAACTTTGAAATGTTTTAAGTCACTACCAACCCCATTTTAAAATTTTATTTTTTTATTAATAAAAGACAGTTTTTTACTTTGAAGCTGCAAATCAAAAATAATTTGGTACTTGTTAGACCACATTCACAAAAAGATTCATTACTACACTCAATAAGTTTGACGTTTCCGACTTAACAAATGGTATCTGCTTAACAAAAACACGGTGCTGAGATTGTTAACTTGCTAACAAACTGCTAATTCTTTTCCCATACAAAATTTTTACAGGACTTAACAAATTTGTTAAGTTAAGGAAGTTAGCAGGCAAAGGCGTCCGCAGGATTTGTTCCAGGGGGGAACAAAGGCTTAAAGGAGTCTAGAATGATGATGAGATTTTTGGTACTAATTTTGTTATCATGCATGATTCGCCGGTTGACACACACTAGAAAACTATATATATTTCAAAGATGGGGTAAAATCTTTCTCGTATCATTCCCGAAACATTTTCAAATAAAATGTTTTTCATGTAATATCAAAAAAAATTTTCTGAAAATTTTTTAAGTAATTGAATAAATTAAATAATGTGATGTCTCCTTTATCCTTAAATATAACCGCTATTAATTTCTATTTAGCCCCAACGTTTTCCTCTTTTCAAATAAGAATACAAAAATTTCCAAATATTTTCAGACCATTTTTTCTAGTAATTTTTTGGAGGCCTATAGCTCATAAACGAATTGCGAAAGGCCTGAAATTTATTAAATTTGGATTTAGGAGGTAAAAATCCATATTATCCGCAAAAAATAAGAATTAGAATTGTCGCTATTCTTGAAATGTTCCCCGCATGGAAACATTCTTTTCAACATGCATCAGTTCTAGCAGCATGCAAGTTACTAAAATCGAGTTTGGAAACATACCAATTATATGAATTATTTAAAATATTTTTTTTTTTTTTTAATTCCAAACGTATGAATAAATATATGAAAAGGTACATGTATAGATGGGTTTTGGGCTCCATTCATTTTCTAAACATATTCCAGAACCACCCCGCAAGCTTGATTCTAAATCCTGGATGTAATATAAGCACGTGACGCGAAAAAATTCAGAAATTTCTCAAAAAGGATGGACGCCTGTTAAAAAACGTGAATTTGAAGAAGTATAAAAGAAATATTTCAATCTAGTTTCCTATTTAAATTTTAGTCATAAAATAAACTTTTGACCATAAGGTATTCTATTGTAAAACCGTTTTCTTAACAAGAATTTGCCATTAGATTTTTTTAAAAATTAGTGCTTGATCTAAATTTAGCCTACTTTATTCAGAATTTCCTAATTTATTTTGCTTTTGAATTAGAAGCTTTTTTGTTTAGAAAAATTTTAAAATTATCCAAATTGGATCATCTCTATGACATAAAAACAATATGTTTTTAGCTGACTTTTGGGAAAACATTTAGTTTTTTAAATTTTTTTACTTTGTTTTATTCTTGTGTTTAATTACTTTAAAACATAAACTTGCTTATCGTCCAAGTTCATATGCTTTATTGGCTTAAATGCCCCTCACCATATGTTGCTGCGAAGAATGATCTTCGTTTAATCTCTATTATCATTCCTCAATTTCTCGTAAGAATGACGTCGTAATTTCTTCCATTACATTCGTAGTATTTACTAATGGCTATTTAGTATTAGTTGAGTTTAAAAAATTTACAACCGAAGTCTTTCCGCCTGGTTTATTGAACAATTACCGAATAAAAGGATATGTATGATTGCAAAGTGGCCGTCTACTGAAAGAGTACTTGGCCCGTAAGCTAAGAAACCATGGTTCAAAACCCAGCGCAGATAGAATGTTTTTTTTTGTTCGTTACTTGTAAGTGTAACAAATGTATTCGTACAATATATATTTGTTTTTGTATGAATACGAATAAAATATTTGCTATATGTACCAAACAACGTCTAATCTACGAGTCCTATTCGTGACAGAAAACTGCGTAGAATGGACGCAGTTATTAGTATTATATACACACAAAATTTTTTGAGTGTAAGGATACGTATTGAAAAGTGCCTGTGAAACAAGGGTGAATGAAATGATTTATTTATAAATATACCTTAAAAACAGTACTTTTGAGTTCTCTTCAAAATAAATTAACATATACAAATGAAAATATCGTCACATAAAATCAAAAAACCCGTAAGTTACAATATATTCAAAGTCGACTTTTTGATTGATTATTGATGCAACTTATCAAAATACATGTTCCTGCTACATTTTACACTCTTATAACAAAAAACGACGTTTTTATTCAAAAAGTTCAACAATCAATAAGTTTGAGCGCAACTTACAATTACACTTACAATTTAGAAAGTTTTTTGACTCTCCTGTAAAATTTTTTAATTGTAGCTTACGGCTTTTTGATTTAATTTGAAGATATTTAAAAAATGTTCACTGCCTAGTGGGGAAGGGGGCAATTTCCAGACCCTGCTGCCCCCGTTGACGCCCATGTTAGCAGGGCTTAACAAATGTATCATTTATTCTAGGATATGATATTCTCTTGCCATGTTTTTTATAGTTTTAGTTGTTGTATCATTCATTTCACTATTATTTTAATATCTGAAATCTTCAAAAACATTTAAAGCTGTTATTTGTGTTACTCATTGTGTTACAAAAATAAAAAAAAATTGTTTCCGTATCGCGAGCAAAGCCGCGGAGAGTGGCTAGTAAAATATACTTTTATATAAAAAAATTACTTACATTTTTATCCTTACCCACGCAGTTTTACTATCGTTTGCCTCTAGTTTCACGTGTAAAGGCCTTACCAAAATAATCGAGTCGCTACGTAACGAGTCAAGACTGTTGCTGTCCAAAATAGACACTCGTCACTTCATCGAAACTGAACGAAACGGTTTGACACAACGTTTCCGATAATTGTGGTACGGTGTTACGCAAGAAACAATATTCCAAAAAAGTTTTTTGACAGCATCTTCTTCTTGCTAGGTGTCGCTAGCCGGGGTCAAGATATTTTGGTTCCAATTTATCGAAAAAAAAATTTGTTGGTTCCGCATAGTTCATTATTTTTAAAAGGCATCTTACTTTGCTGCTATAAGGTTTGTATTTTTGGCTAGTTTGTAAACTATTAAATAACTTCCGTATTTTTTCATAGAGTTCCATTATGGTGCAATCATTGAAACTGCAGAATGATATTCAGGCACAACATTGTGAATCAAATATAATTCGGCTTCTGAAATGCGTTCTTTATTTGTTCTTCATCTGCATTAATTTCCTTTACTTATAAATTCCCATATAGCTCTTTCAAATTAAATTTTTTTTTAAGCAAATGAAAATTAAATAAATTTCAATCGATATCGTTTCAGGTTTTAAGTGCGTTTCGTATCTTTTGAGCAAAATAGGGGACTTCAAGACAAAAACCGAGACTCAGGCCACCAATTGAAAAACCGGGACAATCCTAGCGTCCTGGCAGCCCTACTAGGGTCCACCCTGGTGTCAAAAACACTTGTTGAAATTCTAACATCAGATTACACTGTATCACACACATGTGCTGATGTTTCCATTTCTTTAAACTTAATTGCAATAAAGATTCTCACGTATGATTTAAAACAAACAAACAAACACTCGAATAAAAATAACAAATGCATTTTAACGAAATCTCTACGTGTCAGAAACAGCGACACTGAGAGAGAGTTACGCACTCGCCTCAAACTCAAATTCACCGCGCGCACACACACAGCGCACTCGTCTGCTAGTTTGTAGTCTGCTCCCCTCCAGTACAGGAAATCACTCATGACTTTCAACGGCCATGCATAAATGGTAGCTAGTGAATTCTAGTACCCGAGGTAATACATCAGGCAATGCAAATACATTCCTTTATTTTTTTCTTCTTCCACATAAATTCGCAAAAAAGTAAATGATGTGTAAGTAAAGATGTGTAAGTAAAGAAGAGATACACTGTAATTAGTAATGATTACCGACAGCTATTGAACTCACTCATTCGAAACTGGTGAGCCGTACTGTATGGTCGATTCTCGCACGCATACACACACAGCAATCTCACTGTTACGTGACGTTTTCTACTAAATCACACCACCCACAAGCTGCGCAAAGGAATTTCGTTCCAAAAAAGAGATCAATTGTTTACTTTCCTATGCGCCTGGATCGAACATCTTTTAAAAGAAGTATTCTTGGTAGAAATTAATTTTTTAACCCCATGATGAAACATTTTCTTCATAGCTCTCTGGCAACACTGGATTCAGCAACGACATTCAAGTCCCGTTTTTCACACGACAATCCTGGGAGCAATAATTGCTTTCGCCCCAAGCGGTTTGTTGGCTTTCGGGCTTAAAGCGAACTTTTGTCTACCACTTCATGTGGCGAATTGTCCACAAACTGCTTCCGGATATTGGTCAGGCTTCCACCGCAAGTGGAATCTAAATTAAGGATATTATCTTCGGTTCCACTTCTGGTGCCCGAGATTTAAAACTTTATATTAATTTTTTTAAAAAAGTTAAAAAATTGCATTCCAGTATACATTTTTCAAAACCAAGAAAATGCATATTCAAAAAATATGTAAAATATTAACATCAACGTCAACAATATAATCAAAATCGCCAAAATTTACACAATCAGATAGCAATCAGAAGTTCTGTGCTACCTGGGGTGTACCTTTAGATTCGAGTATCCTTTACACAGAACCTTATGGGTAAAAATCGAGAATGGCATCGTGTTTGGCAAGATATTGTCAGTTAATGTCTTTATTTACTTTTACTTTAAGACATATGAAGTGTTTCTTACAAAAATCAAAGCATTGTGAGATAGTTACCTTCCTTAAGGTGAACCTTTAAAAACAACTTTGTCCCTGCGGGAGGAGGAGACATCCTTATTTTTTTCTAAAATTTTTATTGGGAGATATTGACCACCCTATCCAATTTTGAGATCTCTTAGAATACGATCTAAATTTTTCGATACGCCCTAATGTATACTATTATACCTACAAAAATTTTCTATTGGGTTTTTTACTGATGAGTGAAAACATTTTTATACAGAATTGCCGCCACATATATAAAAAAGGTATCACCTTAGAAAAAAGGTATCAACGTAGTAGGCTCAAATTTCAAAAGCCACGAGTAAGTTTCACTATAATTTTTTATATCGGTGACACAAAGCAAGGTATACAAATATGAAAAACAATACTTTTCGTGAAAACTAAAAATACTTCTCTCTCTCAACAACAAATCAGTATTTGTTACAACTGTAATTTTTCAGTACAATTTCATTTAAAAAAGTACGTAAGTACCACGAAAACATTTTTAGTACTTTTTCATACTCTTGATCTTCATCATATCGACTTGAACTTTATTTTTTTTTTTTTAATAAAAGTCTTAAAGCTTTTTCTGCTTGTAAATTTTGGAACGAAGTAAGAGCTATTAAAACTGAATTCAATGAACATTTGGGCAATATTGCTTTAACATAAAAATTCAAAATGCTATGCATTTTAAAAAAATTTCAGTTAAAGAAGAGGAAGACGCACATTTTCTTGATTAAATTTTAAAAACTGAATGCACAGTTCTAATGTACATTTAACTATGTTGAAATGTTTGTCTATTTTTGTTAATGTTTCTAAATAAATAATTAACAGCCCTATTCTGGCAAATTAATAATTGTTAACCCGTATTTTTTTATATTTCTATGTGTTTGTTGTAATTTTGGTTTAAAAAAATTTAAGCTGAGGTTAACAATAATACTGGTTAACAATTGCTAATTTGCCAGAATAGGGCTGTAAGTATATCCAAAAAGTTTCATTATTTTTGGCGAAAAAAAGTACAATTAGATGCCAAAAAGTACAATTTTGAAAAAGTCATTTCCCATCCCTGGGCTGTAGACAGAGCATAAAAATACGAGGTAAAAACACGTCCATGGGCTACTTTTATTTACGCGTGTTTGTGAAACAGCAACAAAGCAAAATACGCTTTCGTAAATTGGCGTACAAATAACAAACCCTGGTTGGTTGGTTGGTTTAGATGGTGATTCTACATGCAAGTAGGATCCAAGTAGCTCTAGTGAGCCGTTTTGATACCATAACCTCGTGTTTCTGTTGGTTGACTGGGCAGCGCACTGCTAGGTTATAACCATCCGGTGCGATTGATGAACGTTAGGAGATTGTTGATTTTTGTTGTTGAGAGTTCCTCTAGGTTGCTGAGGAAGGGCCTGCCAAGCGTTGCTAGTCTGGACCTGGCCAGGGCCGGGCAGGTGCACAGAAAGTGTGTTAGTGTTTCTTTTTCATTTGGGTCATCGCAGCTGCGACAGTGGGTGTTGAAGGGTAATCCGATTCTCTCGGCATGAACTCCGATGCACCAGTGACCCGTAATAATAGCCGTTAATCTGGCTATGTCGCTCCGGGGCTTTGATAGCAACTGTTGAGTTCTGCCTATATTGTAGAGGGGCCATATTTTTCTTGATGTGCTGCAGGTTGGTAGTTCTCTCCATCTACGACCGGCTAAGGTTAAGTAGTAAGAACGAATTCCTCCCTTGACTGTGTTCAGTGGAACTTCGACTGGTTCCGCTCTGGAAACGTCAAGGGAAGAACCCCGCCTGGCCAATTCATCCGCCTTTTCATTACCATAAATGTTCCTATGGCCGGGAACCCAGATTATGGTAATGCTAAGTTGGTGACTTAGCCGGGCCAGTTCATCCTTACACTGCCTTACCAGTTTGGAGCTGGTACTGATCGCAGCTAAAGATTTAACGGCAGCTTGGCTATCCGTCAGAATAGCTGCGTTAAGGTGGTTGGTATTAGCTCTCCTTAAGGTGCGACAAGCTTCTCTTATCGCAAAAAGCTCGGCCTGAAAGACGCTGGCTGAGTTTGGTAGACGAAACGAGTCCGCCACCCCCAGTTTCTCAGAGTATATGCCCGCTCCCACTCCGCACTCCATCTTGGAGCCATCCGTGTAAAAGGACACATCGAAGGCTAGATCAATTCCCCCATTGCGCCATTCCACCCTGGTGGGAAACTTGGTTGTAAAGGATTTCGTGAAGTCGAGTTTGGGGGTGTCGTAGTCCGTTTTTCCAGGAAGCAGTTCCCGAGGTAGCGGATTAAGAATGTTGCTGTGTCCATATGGTCTATTTCGCCAGTTGTAACAAACCCTACAAATAACAGACCAGCGTATTCAAACTGTGAATAGCCCTAATATGTTGACGTTAACACAGGTAAAATGGTACCACAATTTTTTTGTTTGCGCATTAATAATATATATGCATGGGCATACGCAGGATTTGTTCTAGGGGGGATAGTTATAAAGGAGTCTAGAATAAACATAAACAATATGTCACCTATATAATACCATGTTTCCATCTACTCGAAATCTTGCGATTTTGAAAAAGTGATTTCAAAGTGTTTCCATCTGGCATGTCATGACAGCTAGCTTTCATTTGACAATTAAAACTTCATTTTATAAATTTAAGAATGAGCAAATTGTGAAGGAGAAATTGCTTTGTTGCATTTCTTTTGCCATTTCCGGTGCTCTTAAATTTTTTTCTTCGAAATTGCTGCTAGAAATTGCTCCTCACTGAAGCTCCAAGTCTTTTTATTTTCATATTTCCTTTGTTTTGCCTTTCTCATTTTTATTATTGTTATTGTTTTTCTTTTTAAATAATTAATTAGTTGTCATTGCCAATTGTCAATATGAAAAATTTTACACAAGCTGAATAGTGCTGGTTACTGATAAAAATCATAAACTTGTATAAAGAACTCTGTTGATTTCAATATGGATTTTACGAAATCTCACAAAATCTCAAGATTTCGAGCAGATGGAAACATAGTATAATGCTATTTACCACGATTTGTGGTACTAATTTTGTAAACATGATACGCACACTACACCGGTTGACACACGCTTGTACACATATGAAAATCTTATATATTTTAAAGATGGTGTAAAAATCTTTGTCGTATCATGTCCGAAATATTTTCAAATTTCATTTGATTTTTTGTAATGTAATACATTTCAGTAATTTTTTGCTATAGCAAATATTCTTAATAGTTTAATAAATTAAATAATGTGAGGCCTATATCCTTAAATGAAATCGGGTTAATTACTATTGACCCGAAAAAAAGTCCAGAAAACTCTCAAACTGGGTGGGCGCCGCTAAATAACGAGAATTTTAAGAAGTATAAAATGGTTGTTTCAAATCGAGTTTCCTATTTACGTTTATCTCATTAAAAA
This sequence comes from Dichetophora obliterata, assembly GCA_963920525.1. Taxonomy (NCBI): domain Eukaryota; kingdom Metazoa; phylum Arthropoda; class Insecta; order Diptera; family Sciomyzidae; genus Dichetophora; species Dichetophora obliterata. The sequence goes on from OY986435.1 coordinate 287,698,042, forward strand.
CTTTTGACTATAACAAATTCTAATGTAAAATCGTTTTCTTAATATGATATCAAGATTTTTTCCAAAAATTGGTCCTTGATCTAAAATTGGCCTACTCTATTAAATTTCCTAATTTTTTTCTTTCGCTTATGAATTAGAAGCTTTGTTCTCGACTAGATCGCTGCAAATTTCTTAAATTTAAGTGCTGCGGGATTGCTTGACATTTTATTAAGTTTAGGAAAAATTAAAGTTTTTTTCTAAATGACCATGTTATTTATTATGTTGATTTTATATGATTTAAATACAAATTCTAAATGTTTGATAGCTTAAATCATACTTGATTTTAAATACAAATTCTAGTTGTTTGATAGTTTAAATTCGCTTATTGAGCTTAAGGTCAAAGTTTAAAATTAAATCCAAATCATCTTTCTGAGGAATAACTTTGTAATTTCTTTCATTACATTCGTAGCATTTACTAAAAAATTCATTCGTAGGTTGACCGTACTCATTCTTCGTAGAAAGTACGAAGTTTTAGTTGAGTTAAAAAAATTTACAACTAAAATCGTTTAGACTGGTTTGTCAAACAATTACCGAATATAAGGAAATGTGCGATTGCAAGGTGGCCGTAGCCTACTGGAAGAGTACGTGGCCATAAGCTAAAGAACCGCGGTGTAAGCCCCAGCTGAGCAGAAGGGTTTTTCGTAACTTGGTATTAGGATCATTCGTAAATGTATTCGTATAATATACATTTGTTTTTGTACGAATACGAATAAAATATTCAAAATTTGTGCCAAACTACATCCATTCTACGAATTCTATTCGTGGCTGAAAATCTTCTATCTATATATATAAAATAGGATGTGTGTATGTATGTAACGTATGGACTCAAAAACGGCTGGGCCGATTTTGATGAAATTTTCAGGTAATGTTCATCTTGGTACGGTGGGTAACATAGGCTATATTTGGACCCGATAGGTGGCGCTGGGGTGGACTTATATCGAAAATTTGAATTTATGGACCAATTTAACTGAAATTCAGAATGTATGTTTGTTTGATCATAAGAAAATAATTTGTGTATAAATGGACACGGTAGGTGGCGCTGGGGTGGACTTATTTCGAAAATTCGATGGAGTGAAAAATATATAAATACTTTTAATTTTATTTTATAACGAGGGGAGTAGCGAAGCACACCGGGTTCAGGTAGTTACGAATAAAATTCGTAGAAAAATTTTTGAATATACGCATTGAAAAGTGTCTGTGAAACAAAGGTAAATTAAATGGTATCGTAACTTATTAGGCCGTGCTTATATTACGCGTTTTTGTCGCGATTACGACACCGCTTTCAATTTTTTAGGCAAACGCGGCTGAAAAATAAGCTGATTATGCTGCACCTTATCAAAATACTTGTTTCGCAAAATTTTACACTTCAACAACAAAAAATTACCTTTTTAATAACAAAGTTCTCAAAGCCCTAAGCAAAGATTATATAGTATAAAGATGTGCCACTTAGGGCCATTTTGTCCACAGAGAGATAAATTTTTCCCCGAGTTAATTCCATGATTTTTCCAGTTTTTCATTTGTTCACAGTGAGTTAAGCATTTAACTCTTCAAGCTGGAGATAAAAATGGTGGCGAGATAGCTTAACCCCAGAAATATTTAACTCGTGAAAATTGGTGAGTTAAGATTTTTAATTCGCTCTCCTCACTCTCATTTTAATATTTTTTATTTACTTGGTGTCAAAATATTGAAAATACAGATTTTTAAACATAGGGAAACAGTATTGGGGGTAACTGATTTCGAATCTGGTGTCAGAATTTTAAAATTTGGATTAATTTTTTATTTTTACGAATTCGGGGCTGGCGCGAACTAAAGGGTAAAAATGGGTCGCTGAATCCGAATCCGTTGTCAGAATTTCAAAATTCGAAAATTTTTCTACACATAGGGCTGCCACCTAAAAATGTTTTATTTTAAGAATTTTAAACATGAGGGAACAGTATTGGGAGGTTACTGATTTCAAATCTGAACTCAAAATTTTTAAATTCTAGATGGTGGATAGGGTTGCCACCTTAATATTCTACATTTTTACGAATTCGGGGCTGCCAAAAAAAAAAATGGTACTCCAAAAATGGGTCGCTGAATCCGAATCCGTGGCCAGAATTTCAAAATTATAAAGTTTTGAAATAATAGGGTTGCCACCTAATAATAAGTCATTTTAAGAATTTTAAACATTATTTAACAGTATTAGGGAGTCACTGATTTCGAATCTGAAGTCAGAATTTTAAAATTAAAAATGGTGGATAGGGTTGCCACCTTAGTTTTTTGTATTTTTATGAATTCGGGGCTGGCAAAAAAAATGGGACACCAAAAATGGGTCGCTGAATATGAATCCATGGTCAGAATTTCAAAATTATAAAGTTTTGAAATAATAGGTTTGCTTTTACTTTTGAAAATGCATATTATTCGGTGGCAGCCCCATTATTATAAAATTTTATAATTTTTAAATTCTGACCACGGATTCGGACTCAGCGACCCATTTTTGGCATACCATTTTTTTGCCAGCCCCGAATTCATACAAATACAAAAAATTAAGGTGGCAACCCTATCCACCATTTTAAATTTTAAAATTCTGACTTCAGATTCGAAATCAGTGACTCCTTAACATCGTTAAATAATGTTTAAAATTCTTAAAAATACTTATTATTAGGTGGCAACCCTATTATTTCAAAACTTTATAATTTTGAAATTCTGACCATGTATTCATATTCAGCGACCCTATCCACCATCTTGAATTTTAAATTTTTGACTTCAGATTCGAACTAAGCGACCCCAATACTCTTTCCTCATGTTTAAAATTCTTAAAATAAAACATTTTTAGGTGGCACCCCTACGTGTAGAAAAATTTTCGAGTTTTGAAATTCTGACAACAGATTCGGAATCAGCGACCCAATTTTACATAGTGTTTCTCCCAGAGTTGAATTCGCATAAATAAACAAGAAATTAGGAGGCAACTTTATCCGCCATCTTGAATTTTAAAATTCTGACACCAGATTCAGAAGAAGTAGCCCCCAATACTGTTTCTTCATGATTAAAATTCTTAAAAAAATGTTTAGTTGGCAGCCCTGTGTAGAAAAATGTTAGAATTTTGAAATTCTGACATCAGATGCAAAATCAGCGATCCATTTTTACCTAGTGTTCACTCTAACCCTCAAATTCGCAAAAATAAACCAAAAATCCCCACACATTTTTTAATTAATGAGCAACACTCTAACATTTCAATGGAAATCGATATAAACTGAGAGCGAATTTATGCTCTAAGCATAACTGTCTGACCAGAATCATGTCGTTGTCGTGTCGGTGAGAGAGAATCGCTAAGAGTTGGCCCAGAATTGTAGCGTTGGCTTTGTCGTTTTGCTTTTATTCAATCTGCCATTGTTGATTTTCTTGAATTTGCTTCAGTGTTCTCATCGTACTCCGATTGAACTAATAATTACTCCACTTCCATTTAATACATTACTTTTTGCAATACTCTTCATATAAATTTACTGCATTTTCAACTGAAGGCTACTCCTATCATAAGAGCAAGCAGGAACACTGTTTACTCGCTACATTGGTTGACATATTCTTCAAATTTTGTTAAAATATGGCAACATTTTTAGAGAGAAGCTGAGAGAGCTATCAAATAAACGACAAAGTCAAAATAGAAATAGAAACATTTCTATCTTGGCGTTTTCGTTGTCGTATTCTGCCGCAATTTTCTCCCATAAGGTTTGCATTGTCTCTGCCAGCGCTCTGCCTGCCGACACGACAACGACATGATTCTGGTCAGACAGTAAAGCTGGGATAAAATGTGAACAAAATTACTTTTTTATCTCCCGATTTATACGCTTGGTATAAAATTAACCTAGAGATAGTTATCCCCGAATTAAATCATATTTATGCCCTTTGTGAACAAAATGGCCCTTAAAACATTAAAAAGTAACAAATATTTTTCAGATCAATACGTAAGCTTTTATGAGCGCGATGAAAAAGCTTTCTTGAGAGAAAAGTTTCCAATCCTTGCATGCACATTCTCTCTGCAATGCTCTTTCACTCTTCACTCCACAATGCTTCACAGCATAGATCACCACTGTTTCACATGGTTTCTCATAGCTAGCGAGAGTCGTGAAATTTAATGTTGTAATTGTTTTTTCCGTTGTTGTTGTTGTTGTTGTTGGAACCAAGCAGTTGTGATCTCTGCTTGACAGCAACAAATGTTTTTGTTTGTTTGCATTATTTTCATGATAATTTCCTTATTTTGTGCGAAGCAAATTTTTCTTATTCACTGCTTGCTATTAATATTGCCTATTTTTGATTGACTATCAGCCAGAGCAGTAAAATCTGCATATACATTCAGAATCTTAAGAATCTTAATCTAACTGAATAACGACATACAAATCCATCCAATGAATTCAAAATTGTTTATAAATAAAATTTTTAATTCACATAGAATTTTAAAAAATTGATTAGTAATTAATTTAAAATATTTTTTTCGTTATTCAGAATAATTAATTATTTTTTATTCATATGAATTCTATTTACAAAGAATGCAATTCAAAAAGAGTTTAAAATTTTTAAATAATTAATTTTTTGTACATTATTTATTTTTTTATTTATTCATTGCCTATTCATATGTTATTCATTATTAATTTTATAGTCATTATTAATTTTTATTTATTATTATTTGGTTCCATACTCAAAAGTGAATAACAAGATTTTTTTTTCATTTTTTTATTACTCAAAACTGAATGAAAAATTAGAAATGAATACGAAATTTATAATGAATAAAAAATTAATAATGAATAAAAAATTAATAAAAAAATTGATAGCGAACATTTAATTCATAAAATAGTAGTGAATAACTAAATTTTTTATTCATTGTATTTTTTATTTAAAAGTGAATAACAAATTAATAACAGTGGTTAACAATTTAAAAAAAGTTGGCGCGACAAAAACGACACTGCTAGTTCGATTGAGTATTTTTTCTAGATAACAAAAATTATTAAGACCAGGTTGGTTCGAATTTTTTTAGAACAATTTTTCAACTTTTTTGAGTTTTGAAAAATATTACCCCATTTATGATTTTATAACTCCAAAAGTATTCATTTATTATACAAGTTTTATAAATGTTTACAAATGTGACATTTATACTTTTATTAAAGCTTTTATTTATACGATTATTTGTACGATTTTTGTAGACATTTTCTGAATACTACATTTGTGAAAGAGTTTAAAATATACCGTTTATTTGACATTTCCCATTTTTTAACATCGTTAAAAAAAATATTTCAACGAATATATTAAGGTAAAAAGTATGATTGTAGTAGGTTGGATATAAACGCATTTCGGTTTTAGTAAAAATACTCAAAACTACCTGCATCAAAGTCGACGTGGTGAGTTCGTACTAAACAAATTCTTCTGACTTTAAAAACCAAATTATCATATATTTAACTAAAGATTTTGTTTGCAAACAATATTCTTAGCGTTTTTATCTAAATTTAAAAATCCCTAAAACGCAATTTTACATTATAATAGGATTTTAAACACTGTAAACTCTTTGAAATGAGTCATAGCAGAATATTTTTACAACATTCATGATTTTAAATATTTATTTGTTTTCTTGATATAATCAGTTTTCAACACTACCTGGATTATTTTGAATTGCCATGGAAATGAGTTAAATAACAGAAATAACGTAAACAAAGATACGTCAAAAATAAATCAAAACACAACAACGAAATCTTCGCGCCGGTAAAAATAGCTAGCTGAAACACTGTGTGTTTCTGCCACGCCCTCGTTGCCAAACGCCCATAACATGCTATCAGTGAAACGGCACGAGTAAATTGTGGTCGAGTACCGAATTCCGGGGCTGTGCAGCGACCTATAACTCCAAACCTATTCAATATCAAAAAATTTCAGTTGTGTGGGAAGGGTAACGCCCATAAAATTTTATCAGTGAAACGTGTAAATTGTAGTCGAATATCGAGTTTCGAGGCTATGCGACCTATAGCTCCAAAGCAATTCGATATCACAAATTTGGGTGGTGTAGGAGGTGCCACGCCTCCTTGCCCAACGCCCATCACATGTTATCAGGGAAACCTTACTTGTTAATTGTGGTCGAATACCAAATTCTGAGGCTTTTCGAAATATAATTATAAAGCTATCTATCCGATATCGCATATTTGGCCTGAATAGGAGGTAATTTTGAGTATTAACCATATTTTTTAAACTCTTTCACAAATGTAGTATTTAGAATATTTATACAAAAATCGTTAGATCAATACAAAAGATAGCTTAAATAAAAGATATAATTGTTTTATTTGCAAACATGTACAAATTTTGTAATATGAAAAAATACTTTTGAAGTTATAGGATCATAAATGGGGGCATATTTTTCAAAACTTAAAAAAATCGAAAAAATCTTTGAAAATTCTTTATTTCTTTTCGAATTGCATTCTTTCTATAATACTCATACAATTTAACACAAAGTTTATATTAATATAACTTATTTTCTGGTTTGTTTGTTTAATTGGCATTTGCACAAATCTAAATGACTTAACGGACTTCGCTCAATTTGAGTACACATATTGTGTGCATCCTAGATGAGATTGTAACATACTTAGTTTTGATCACGCTCATTCCACCCATTTCCACTTACGTAAATTTTGATATTGAAAATCTTTCTTTAAAAAAATTTTTCGCAAATAAAATTTAAAAAATTTCAGAATTTTAAAACCAAAAATATTCACATATCTTTAGAATTTCAGGAATTTTTGGTACAACGACTTTTTTATAAAACATCGTTCCCCAAGAATCAGAAAAAAACGACATGCAAATCAAAACTTTGACTTTCGATGCAAATATGTCCGCTATTTTAAATGTATTTAATTCAAATTTTTTGATCAAAGTTTTAATAAAAGCACTTTACAAAAATAGTTTCAACTGTAGCGTTAGAGGTCAGTGAATATATTCTTTAATTTTTTTTCAAAAACTGGCCAAAATATTGAATTTTTACTCAAAAAATGATTAAAAAAATGTCTTTGTTGTATAAATAAGAACAATTGAAAATTGCATATCTGAGTACTTTTCATAAAGTAAAGCATGTATTTGAAATAATATAATAAAAATATATAAAAGTAGTTAAATAAAAAAAATTTCCGCAAAAAAAACTTAAAAAATATTGCTTACAACATTATTCGCTGCTAAGCTTCAACTAATGGAATCGCCCTTACAATAATATAACACTAAAAATATCATGTGGCAAAACGGCAAAAAAACCAAGTCAACACACAAAATTATGTCATCCTTGATTATGTCATCTTTATGATAGTATATTCTTGAAATTATATAACAAAAAGATAAGAGATAATGCAAAAAAAATATAATAACTTTCAATTATATAATGTTCGTAGGGTAGTTAAGTAAAAAAATTGCCTACATTTTTTAAGTAAAACCTAATGAAATTCTGCTACATTTTGTTGGCAGCTATATCGTTTATTCAGATGTTTCGTGCATCAAATCTTTACATATCATTTCTATTGCTTTTCAATATTATGCTCACATTTGCTCACATTGCCGCTTACTTATTCTCTCGCTCTCAAAAGCTTTAAATCGTTCGCTCGCTGACTCTCATAAAGCTTTTATGTGGATTTATGATAAATCCACATTCAAATTTTACTGTGCCACTTGCTTGTATGGCGGTGGCACATCTTCCTATTATATTATCTGTGCCCTAAGTTTAAGCGCAGCTTACTATTTACAAAGTTTTTTGCTTCTGTTAATATATTTTAATTTAAACTTACGGCTTTTTTGATTGAAAATGAAGATATTTAAAAAATTTTCACTGCCTAGGGGGCACTAGCCTCCCTGCGTACACCCTTAAACGTTTAATCATCTCCAGTTAATGCAGACGTTTTCATATCTCGTATACTTCGCAAAGCCATTTATCCGGCCATTCTAACGGCTTTTTTTATTTAGAAGATATATAAAAAATGTTCACTGCCTAGGGGGGGAAAGTTCCCCTTCACCCCGCGGACGCCTTGTATAGATATTAAACGTATAATAATCTCCAGTTAATGCAGACGTTTTCATGTCTCTTATACTGCGCAAAGTCTTTTTTGGAATCGCAACTTTTGAAAAACTGGTCGAAATGCACTGTCAGCTCACTTCTGAATTATTTTTCTCGGGAATTGGAAAAGGAGTTTTCATATTTAATATAGCAGATAAAGATATCACATTTTTCACATTCATGAATATTGACGGTCAGATCTTTATCTTAAAAATGAAAACTCCCTTTTCCGATTCCCGTGGGAAATTCATTCAGAATTGGGCTGTGTGTGTTATTGTCGGCATTTAAGTCGGCAGTGATTTTATCATCAAAGTACCAAGAGGAGCATTTTGTATTTTCCCGTAATTTTTAATTTAATTTATATTTAAGTTAATACACAAGTTCATATAACATTTAACTTTATGTCTACGTAAGTAACTGCACAAAGAACTATTTTTATTTATTTTTAATCATTTTGTCAATGCATGCATGTGTATATGGTTTTCGAAGTTACTTAAATTGTTTTATGAAGTTCTGCATTAATTGTATGCATCATATACATATCTGTGGAGTTTTGACAAAACAACTTAAGTCTATCTGAAATTCATAGACAAAACAACTCTATATGAATTTCATATCAACTTAATGGATTTTGTCTATGAATTTCAGATAGACTTAAGTTCTTTTGTCAAAACTACACAGATATCCTCAAAACTCTTTAATTAGTATTTATAACATTTAAAACTAACTCTAAATACTCAGATATTTTTTGATTAAACATTTATATGGTTTGCTGTCATTTTTACATAAATGCTTGATAGCAGAACTCTGTTCAGTTAAAAATGTTACATATTTGTTAGACATTTTTGTTATATGTATGTTTCTATTATCTTATGGTGCAAAATTTGTATAACTTTTTGCACAATTTAAATAGCTAAATTGTATAAATAAATCTTTGTTAATTACTGACTTTGACTTTATCACTTGAACAAATATTTCACACTACATTATACATTTTTTGCCAGTTCATTTGGGTAATTTGCTGTTATACTTTCATTTCAATACATTTTTTTTTTCTTGCATCCTCTTAAAGATTTGATTCATTAAGTGCACTCTCTTGAGTGTAAGAGAAAGAAAAAATTAAATTATTTCCTCCAACTGCTCATCTCATCAACTGCGGTTACATAAAGAATTCTTCGGTGGAGTGCGAAAGCGGAAGTCACGTTCGTCCCGGACGATCCAATATGGATATCTCTATGACGCGTAAGCCGCGGTATGTTGGATCAATGACCTGCAAGCCTTTTGGATTATAGATACGTTCGTTTTGGGAAGCAATAAATTTGGATATTTTGCGCAGCGTCTGGGTAAAAAGGAGGCAAAAATAAGTTTACAAATATTGGTATTTAGCAACATCTTCAACCATTTGCAATACTCACTTTTTCATAGTGCGTCTCTGAGCACATATAAACTAAATACGCGGTAATGCAGCCAATGCAACCCTCGCAGTAGGTGCTGCAGGTGCCCTTCTCTGCCTCGGCAAAAAATTCGTTGAGTCTGTTGATGGTCGATTCAAAAACTTGACGTTCAATCTGTAAAATCGTATTTATAATTATATTATTAAGAAAAAATCTAAAATTTGCTGCCATTTAAACGCACCAAACCCTCAAGCTCGCTTGGAAGCCGTGTGTGAAACTTGACAGAGGTGCCTTCGCTGTAATCACGTTGTATAAAAACTTTAGTCCCACACTGAAGGGCGGTGGTTGCTGCAGGTGTGCTGGCTCCGCCTCCGCCACCAACTTGTGCCATTCTCGGGCTTGACAACCTGCAAGTGAAGAGCACAAAATAAACACATTAATAAAATTGTAACAAAAAACTATATCCAAAATACACTGGCAAATTAGCATATAAGTATGTACATTGACCACATTATTCAAAAAATATGAGGCTGGGAAAGTTGCAGGCGCTGTGAAAAAGTAAACTCAACAAATTCAGACGAAACAAAATAAAGCAAAGTGAACTTTTCTAGACTTTGTTTCTTATTTGTAATTGTGTCATTTTGTTTTACATACCGTGTGTTTATAAAGTAGTTAAAAATATATTCTGATATAAACTTTGTTTATGTATTTGTATTTTATTTAACAAAATAAAAAAATTTTCACAACTTTACAAGATTTCTTTCTTTATTTAACTTTTATTTGCACTCTTGTCAAGTTAACAACATTGAAGCATTTGTCAAACTCATAATCACGGTAGGTTAAACATTTTCACAGGCTGAAATTAAGAATTAAAAATGCAACTTGTAGAGAAACAATTACGTATTTTGGACACACACTTGTGATTTCAATTGGGCCCCTTGTAGCACAAACAGTATTTATATCTTCTTTTACATACCATTTAAAGATAAGTACGAAGACAGGAATTGTATTTGTAAATTCTTTATTAAGGCTTTTAAGGCCAATCCGGCGTATGTGAAAGAAAAACATGCTTACTGTCGTTGAAGAGAATCGGTAAGGTACTTTTTAGATGTCTTTGCAAGGCACCTTACAAAGATTTTACAAATAGCAGGTTGAATTCAGTAAAGACAATTTTTGTTGCCAGCAGCGTAGGAAAGAATTTCCTTTTCCACCAGTTTTGCTAGACACTTTATCCACTCTATCTCAGGCAGAATTCTAGAAGCAATATTTTTCAAAATGAATTGAGTTCCTTTGTGATCGCTCTATAGTTTTGGCCATGAGAGCACTCCACGGTTTTCCCAACTAGCTGGAATGAGTTCCCGCGATAGCTTTTTACCGTCCTTCGTGCTTATAATTTTAAATGTAGCAGAGATGTACATTTTATATATTAAATATTTATTAAAACACAATTAATTAAAGCACACATATATATTTTACCTTTTAATTTTTCTATTCAACTTTATAAATTTTTAAAATTTTTCTGTTCAACAAACACGAGGTATACTCAGGGTTGCTACATAACTTTAACTGCCTAGCATGTCTTTATAATCATTTTATTACGCAAATAATAGAGACACTAGCTGCGTTTCTTTCGCCTTAATATAATCGCGATAACAAATTTTCTCAAAGGAATGGCAAGAAAAACGACTCGTGGAGGGCACTACCGTTGCAGTCAAAATTAAATTCAAACAAGCAATCATGATACAATAACTTTTAGGTGTCATGAGAATGTGTGTCGTTCAAAAGTGTTGTGAACTGTTATGGTAGCTATACCTTAGTGAACGATGTTTTTCTCTGAATGTGTTTTACTCTTAACGTCAGAAAAATTGTAAATTATTTAATTTCATTATTAATATTATGCAATTATATAAATAATTAAAGTGCAATGAATTTAATTTTCACTGCAACGGAAGTGCCCTCTACGAGTCGTTTTTCTTGCCGTTAATTTAAGAAAATTTACTTTAAAAAAGCAAAATTTTGGTATAATCTTTTTAATTACATATCAGAGCTATTATAAATGTATCGCTGTTTTGTAAGCTGGATTTTGTACTTAAAACTTCTCATGGTGCTATAACTTCTGTGGAATCTTTTAAGAAAAATTCTGTTATGATTTCCCATACAAATTTTTGAGCTGTCAAAAAATCTTCTATGAGATCAAAATTCGTATTCTGCAGGACGACCTTTAATGAAATCTGTTATAAATCACAAGAGATTTTGCAAACTCTTGAATTGGTAATCAACATGACAAAATTTGTTATAAAATCTGTCATGAAACACCATAGAATAACAGATACATTTTCCTGCCTTTTATTAGAATTTAAGTTCGAAAGGCAGAATACCAATTCTAACAGATCCTTAATGGTCGGCATCTTTTATGATTCATAACAGATCTGGCAGAATAGGCTCAAATATCATATTGAATACTTTATAGCATTTTACATGGAATAAAACCATGTTCGTGCTCGTATAATAAGCTGCTTTTTGCGTTTTTTTTTATTTATTTATTATTATTATTATCTAGAGACACAAAGTCTTATAGATTACTTAACAAGGTTTAACAATATAAAATAACAGGTGGGATGACATAATGTCCATGAACTTTATGTTCGCAAACGGACATAATGTTCATGGACTTTATGGCGTTTTCAGACTGGAAAGTTGCGTGAACAACTAAAGTAAATAAGCTTAAAATAAAAATTTTCCGTACAAGGGCAAATAATTTAATTTGAAACATACCGTTTTGTATCCCGAATAAAGCTGTAATGCTGAAATGCTGTAAATGGAGAGCAGACTTTTTGAAAGCAAAATTTTTAAAAAACACTATATTGAAATAAAGGATAATTAGACAAACAGTATTTTAAAAATTTTGTAAAAATTACAGCATTTTGATAACACAGACTTTTAACAAACAAAAAACTGACCCGCTCCCAATTTATTATTTTATGATAAAAAGATTTGCACTTGTACGGAATGTTGTTTTTGTCATATAAAACTGATATTTTTCATGAAAAATTCGATATATATAACGTGTTCAGCAAAATTGTTTAAATTTAAATTTGTATGGACTTTATGTCCGTTTCGATTTGGACATTACTTCCGTTTGTGAAGTAGACATAATGTCCATGGACTAGACATAATGTCTGCTTCAAACGGACATAATGTCCATGGACCTTAGTTCCGTGGACATTATGTCATCCCACCAAAATAACAACTTAAAAAAATTTAAAAAACCATTTATTAATTATCTTAGTATAAGGATAATTAAAAAAAAATTAAATTAAAAATTATAAAATCATTAAAAAAAATTTTAAAATGTTTTTATATCATGCTCATAAAAAAGCTGCTTATTGCTTATTCGAACATGCATGACAAAAAATTAACTTCGAATTTCAGAGGTATCGACGAAACACAGGGTGACACATACAAAAAATCAGAATAAATGTTGCATTAAGTTGCAATAAGTAAAAACAATAGGGGTATTCACGTTAATGCTGAAATTTCAGAAATCAGAAATTTTCGACGAGTTGAAGTGAGCGACCCATTTGTAATGCTTCGTTTTTTCACATACATCTGTGAAACTTAAAATCGCCATTGCTTCATTTCGTTGGTGCGCTTGTTACCAAAACAAGGAATTTTGTTCATATTTTGTTAAACATAGATTAATACACAGATACATAAATCGACTACCACTCAGCTACAATAGTATTAATGATAATTTTGTTGTTGCTCGCAGACATTGCATCAGCTTTTAAACGAGATTTGACAGAATGCCCTTCTTATTATCGAAATTATCATATTCACAATTACTCATACTCATTAAACAGATTTTATTATGGTTACTGAACACATCTTTCTTCGCAAATTTAAGACGATCATTTGTCATCCACTCAATAGGTGATTAAATTTAAGCAACCTTCGGAAAACCGAAAAAAGTTTTCGTAAATTTCAGCATTTCGCAAATTTCAGCGTTGAAGTGAATACCCTTAATGACAACAATCGACCATAAGGATTTTAAGATATAAGCAAAATATGTGCTAGCGATTTTACAAAAAATGGAAGTGATTTTTGACTAGGATTACAAAATTTACAAAACTCTGCAATTGGGCAAGAGTTTGTGTTTACAATTTTTCTTAGAAGGGCTTACAATAACATTAGTTTATTTTCCAAGAAGTCAAATTTAAAAATTGGAGTTATGTTACTTAAATTTCCATTGTAGTTTAATTGGGTATATAAGTAATTATGTAATTTAGTAATTAAAAAACAAATTTAATATATTGTCCTTACCTAGCCTCAACCATTTTATTAACACGTTATTATTAGTTTCACTTCATGTTTGTCCCGTACAAATCTTGGAGTCCATTTTTAACTAACTTCCCGATGAGCTAGAGTTTTGAAACTTAAAATGTAGCTTAGAACTGGATGACAACACAATAACCACTTATTTTCTTGTCTATACGTTTATTTATTTGGCTAAAATGCGAAATCATTTGATACATTCATACATACATACTAAAAATCAAACAAAAATACGTAAAAGCTCATTGACATTTTTAAATTAAAAAATTAAAAAACAGCTGAAGTGAATTTATTACCTCATTTATAAATAGTTTTGGTGTGAGTTGTGTAGCTCATTGCGCAAAGCGATTGAGTTATAAGCACAAGCTAGTGAGTTCGAGTCTCAACAATGTGGACGGACTTTTTGTTTTTTCTAATGAAACCACAACTAGAACTGATGGTCCACATTTGGGTTGCAGCGACGTCGTAGCGTTTATTTTTGTGTCAAAATTGATATGATGTTACGTATTGGTAACGTTACAGAGACCACTATGATTCGAAAGTGGTGCAACACAATTAGTGGTGCAACCGACATTGAGTTAGTGAAAATTACTTTGAAGTGACTTATCACATTTTAGTATACACATTTATATATAAATGCATTACAGAGTTGCCAATTCCAAAAAAATTAATTTTGCTTACATGTTTTGTTTACATTTGCAGCCATAAATATAATTATTTTATAATTAAAATTTATATTATATATAAGAGTACAACATAATCTTAAGTGTTTTTTGATATTATTTGGAGCTAAATGTAGATGGGATAGAAGATTTTCGGTAAAATAACAGCCAAAACTTCTTAAGAGTTTAAGCGCAAGCTGAATTCAGAAAATATTGCAACAATTTCATACATTAATAAAAAATGTTCATATATAATAATAATTTGCGTCCACCATTTTAAATAACTTGGGTCGCAATTAGCTAAGTGTTACAAAATGTACATCTTGATGAATGATGAGTGATGCATTTTTAAAGGTAAGGCCTTTTTCACATGGAGCTATTGAAAAGTAAAACACTTCAATTTTAAACTGAACCGCAACCTACGCTTTCAGATGAGCAAGTCACGTCGCAACGCAACATTGAAAAATTAACACAAAATTAACACAAACACTTATTTAATTGAAGCTTTGTTAAATAGATATAAAAAATAAATCGAGGATAAAAAAGGATATTTCTCCACTTTCTGCACTTATTTCATATTTAATAACAGATTAATTATTTTCATGGCACACAACACAAATCGCAAACGTAACAAATCGCCGATTCAAATTGCAGCACGCCGTGTTGAATGGAACTGGTTGCGAATGTGTTGAAATCTTATTGAGTACAAGTTGTTTCATGTGAAGGTTTCGGTATAAATCAGTGATGTGCGGCGTAGAGAACATGATGTCGACAATGTCGTGTAGACAATTGCTTTTAATGACGTGTAGATAATTAATGTAAGAGGCTGCATGTTTATTGTAATATTTAATTAAATTGAGTCCAAGTTCGAATTATTCCTTATTTTTACGCCTTCTGGGCATGGCTTTTGTTTGTTTATTTGTAAAATTTGTTACTTTGTGATAATTAAACGACTTTTCAAAAGGTTTTAAGAATCAGCATAATCTAAATAGAACTTGCATTTTCGCAGTGTTGCATTTTGTTGACATTGTTTACACAATTCTCGACATTGTCTACATTGTCGACACATTCTGCATTGTCGACAACAAAATGTCGACAATTAAAGACGACGCGTCAAGGAACATCACTGGTATAAATGCAGTGGTTAGCAACATTTGTTGCAGTTGCATTAGTTTTCAATTGCTCCATGTGGAAAAGGCGTAACTCTTGATAAATCGTTAAAACATTCTGTGACCTAGTGGTAAAGTAGTATCCTAGGAATTTTTACAAACTTTTCCAACAAAATATTTTCCAAATCTGTATCGCTGCAACGTCGTCGTGAAAAAAATGTGTCTTAAGTAACCTGTGGTCGCAAAATTCTACTTGGGACAAATTCAAATTTTGAAAAATTCACCTCTGAGGGAGAAAAAAAGTAATTGTAAAAAAGGAATTTAAATAAAACATTTTTATTTATTTTATAAGAAAATAGTTTGATTTATTGCTATTTAGAATATATTTATTTGTGAGTTCTGTATCTCAGAGCAGGCGCGTATACAGGGGGTTTTGGGGTTAAGAAGCACCGCCTCCCGAAATAAAAGAATTTTAACGAGCTTCGAGAAAAACACTCAGCACAACATGGTAGCCGTTGTGTATTTATGGTCACGACAAAGATCTTTAGATGACATTTCACATTGGAAAAAATTTAAAAAGACTCAATTTAAAACATTTATTGTGAAAAGACTATAATATAAGACTTAAATTTTTTTTTAAGTACACTGAGGGAATATGTGTTAAAATTTAATGGAACTGTATTCATATTAGATGAACTTGTTTTTGAAATAGCGATTTAAACAATTTGCTTTAAGTTAAACACAAATATTTGTGCAGTTCAATTTAAAGGAAACTTTTTTTCCAAAACAATGTTTTTAAATATACTTTTATAGTAGGTAAACATTTTCAGTTCAGTTTCAGTTGAAAAACATTTGTTTAAAAAAAATTTTAAAACAGAAACCTTAGTATTGAAAACAAATATTTTAAAACATATTTTAAAAGTTTGCGTTTTATTGCGGCTTAAAATATTGAAATATTTTAAATATTAAAATAATAAAGTAGTTTTAATTTCATCTAATGTTCTTTATTTGTCAATTTAAAAATCAAAATCATTTTAAAAAACATTTTCAAAATTCAAATGTAAAATCGTGGTTTTTCTCAGCTTGGTCTGAATTGTATGGCAATTATTGTCAATGATTCTACTGCACATAATTTGTAAGTTCAATTTCAGATAGCGACGTATTTTTTGTTATTGCAAAGAAATAATAAGAGAAAATTATAAAGAAAAATAAATGAGTTTATGGTTGAAAATTGAATACGCTTATATTAAATTTTGTTTTGTAGAGACAACAGCGTTAAATTTCTTTTTTAAAATTGTCTGTTTAATTTAAAAGTATGTTTTTATTCTCAGTGTCAATAAAATAAAAAATATTTCAAAATAAATTTTTTGTTTTTTTTAAATGCATCTTTTTCTTGATAGGTGGTGGCATAATAAAAAAAAGATCTTTTTACGCGCGAAAAATTTATCGCGACTTTTTAAAAAATGTTGTCATTTTCAACGCTTTTGATCCCCGTAGCGGAGAAAATTGTAACAAAACCTTATAATAGTAAATAAGGTTTTCGTAGTCTTATTAATATGCACTTTGGTTTTTTTTTTTCGATAAATTGGGATCAAAATATTGTGACACCGGCTGAAAAGGACTACTTGTATTTTGAAAAAAATGTACTTTGAAAAAACATTTTTTATTTTATTTACATAAAAGCATTCGTAAGTTTCTACGTATTATAGTCTTTTTACAATTAATATCAACGCTAGTTGAATTCGTTGAAAAGGCTTTTACGCCATAACTTCTGAACCCTTAAAGAACACACTTTCATTTTATATCTTTGGAAAGGTAATTGAACGCAAAAAAAAAACTAAAAATAATGAAAATGAAAAAAATTGTAGCGCCTGTTGCTGGCATGGTATTAAACTTTGAAATTCAAAATTGTTCGTGTAACTGCAATTTTTTCAAAAGTTTAAATTGTCGCATTTAAATTGACTGACCTACATCTCAAAGCATACCCTATTTTGGCATTAGCATGGCAATGGGTTCGCGAAAAAATCTCAAAACCTCAAACTCCGGATTTAGTTTTCTAAACAATAACCTAATCTTTGCACAAAATTTGGGCCAAATCGGAGATGGTCAGTGCAACTGATATTACAATTCAATGTGAAATGGTCGACATATTGAAAACAATTTTTTCCTACTTTTACGAAATATGTCTAGTGCAGATTTTTTTTAAAATATATATTGTTAAAAAATGGTTAAAAAATCGCTTGAAACATTTTTTAAAATATTGTATGAAAAATCATGCATTTATATTAAAGGCATTGTGTTGAATTGTGTTGAAAACGTGATGATTTTTTCAGTGCATATATTGATTTTGATAAATATTTTGTACCCCATATTTGTAGGCATTGCTTGAATCACGTTATATATCCATCAACAAGCCGATTCCTGAAGATTGGTGCAATGGTGTCAGTCTCTTCAAGCGAACCCTCGTTTTCGGAGACTCAAAACGTGCATGAGAAGTAAAACTGGAGAAGAAAGGCTGAATGGGTTAGCTCTTTTAAATGTTCACAGGGATTTGGAAGTGACCACGAAAGAAAGTTTAAATGCACTAGCCCAAGAAAATATATATTATTATTTATATTATATAATAAAAAACAATTGGAATAAGTCTAAACAAAAATATTATTAGAAAACTCCCCCGACATTTTATTTTGGATACGCGCCTGGCTCAGACTGTATTCTCTCAGTTTTTTAGTTAAAATGCTTTTTAAAGTTAAAATACTCTTTAAAAGCGTTGTATTCATAAACGAGTTTTAAGAGTCTTATAGTTGAAGTGAGAATATTGGTGCTTTAAAGTAGGAATAGTTGTAATTTTCGTTTGTGACTTTGATAAACAGAATGAATTGGCTTAAAAATTTAAAAAAGAAAAAAATAGGTTTGAGAATTTGATATATTGACAGACATTTGTTTAAAATTTTGTTTACCTTTAAATCAAAAATAGTGTTGCCATATTTTTTTAAAAAAACTTTAATTTTCAGAAAAAAACACATTGTGTGAAAAAATTGGAAATAAAAATAATAACTAATACATATTTTTAAAATGTGTGCTTTATAATTTTTATTATTGTATTCGAAATAAAGTATTTTAATTACATTAATAATTAAACAAAACAAAAACAATCGCATTCATTAACTAAAATCATTTACATTTTCAATTTATTAAAAAACTTAACAATTTGTACAAATAAACATTTGACATTTATATTACCAATTTTACCAATTTTTGAGATCATAGAAAATTACATCTTATATAAAATAGTTTTACTCATTAATAAATCACATTAATTTTAGTGGATTGATATAAGAAATGTGGAGATAATTCCAAGCCTTTTTATTACAAAGGAAAGTTATCTATGCTGTTTTATCGATTCCTGAAGCACCAGCAAATGCAGAAAGCATTTTTTCTCCAATATGTAGTAATAAACCCAAAATCAGAAATAAATTTTATATCAAACCTTTTGTGAAATTTTACAATGCAAAGACTGTTTAAGAAAAATCTAAGTCACAAATGATGAAATGATGATGAAATCTAAAAAATTAAATTATTTTTTATACATATTTTGATCAAATTTTTTATCATTTCTGATGATTGTTTGAAATTTGCACAGTTCCAATAGTTTTTCCTTACAAAATCTTTAGTTCAAAGAACCCCTCAAAAGGTGGGAATTTTTAATTTATTTCTGATTTTAGTTTTATTAATATTTATTTGTGAAAAAATACTTTCTACATTTGCTGTTGCTACAGGCAGTGCTGGATTACCCATTAGGCCGGACTAGGCCATGGCCTAGGGCCCCCGACGAGCAGGGGCCCCCACGAAAATCTGATATGATTTTTTTTTCAATGCTATTTTTAATTTCAAGTTAATTTTTTCCTTTCTTTTTGTGCTTGACGAAGTTCAGTATTACGTCACACGAGTTGCAACGAATGCGACTATATTATTCCCCCCTCCCACTTTTTTCTCTCTACACTTGCTCATAAGTTATGAGTCATAACATGTGTGCAATTGTAAGAAAGAACAAGATTTCTTTCTATCGTACAATTACTGTACACTTTTTTCTCAGGCTCGACACACCGGTGGCACGTTTTAAAGAAACATATAAAAAACGAAAAGGTACTGAAATCGTTATCCGAAACTCGACTATAAAAAACGAAAAGGTACTGAAATCGTTATCCGAAACTCGTTGGGAAGCTCATGCGAACGCCACTGAGGCAGCTCTTAAATCTTTCAACGAAATCCTAGCGGCATTATATGAAATTGCTGATGATTCGTCACAAAAAAGTGACTGTAGACACGAAGCTGAATGTATCGCGGATAAAATTCAAACCTTCGAATTCGTTTTTATGCTTCTTTTGTGGAGCGATATTTTGAATAACTTTCGGGCAACGAGCAAAGCATTGCAGTCTGCAGAGATTGATCTGGAAACCTGCGCGTTGATTTACTCGTCACTAGAAAATTTGTTAGATGAGATGAGAGATAAATTCGAGGTGTTTGAGAACAAAGCCAGATCAATTTTACCTGAGACGGATTATGCGAATGTTGCATCGCGAGTTCGATGAAAAACAAGACAGCCAAACGATGGGAATGCTCCAGAAGTTGTATTAAATCCGCGAGACTATTTTCGAGCCCTAGTTTACTTAGAGGTTTCGGAAAGATTTTCATTTTTGGCTGACTTTAGTTTGACAGAAAATGAGTACCGCGAAAAAACTGCCGGTTTAGACTTTTACCCTGACAATTTGGAAGATTTTTATCCTGAACTTAAACAGTTTCACGATTTTATCAAATCAAAATTTCCATCAAAACCTAAGTTCACTCACTCTGAACTCTACGAAAGTTTGATTCAAGATAATCTTGAAACTATTTTACCAAACGTTGACATTGCTCTTCGCATTTTTTTAACTCTTATAATTACAAGTTGTACAACAGAGCGCTCATTTTCAAAGTTGAAATGCATAAGAAATGAGCAAAGAAGTGTTATGCGTCAAGAACGATTGGACGTGCTAAGTCTGATATGCATTGAATCGGATGTTCTTCGTCAAATTGATTTTGAAGATGTCATTAACGATTTTAGTGATCTGAAATGTAGGAAAAAAGTTTTTTAAAGATGAACGTCGCATATTTAAAAGAGATGTCCACAGATTATTTTATGAATTACTATACTGTTAATTATGTAAAATCAAAACATATATAATTTGTCAGAAAATACTATTTTGATTGTTTTATTGTGTATACAACCTTTTAATGATATGAATAAGCTGTTTAAATTCTATAAATGCATAAATAAAGAATAATTTTACAATTATTAAAAAAAGGGGGCCCCAAAATTTGAATGGCCTAGGGCCCCCATTTGGGTTAATCCGGCACTGGCTACAGGTATCGTTAAAACAACATAAACTTTTTTCTAAGTAATGGACAGACTTCGGAGTTATCTCTACGTTTCTAATCACAAATTGATTTCCATAAAGTTTTAATATTATTTTCATTCAGTAAGTTTAAATCACTGAAATTAATGTGGCGCAACTCATCGTCAATTTCTTGCAATTTTTCTGAATGGATGACACTAGGTAGAAAAATACACAAATTTAAAATAGTGAAAAAATAGTTTTAAAATTTTCCTTGGTGCTGAAAGTTCGACACATTTTAGAAAATCATTCCAAAAATAAAACTTTTGTAATAAACAAATGCATAGCTCAACATAAAATTTTAAACAATGTTCTCCAAAATCCATTTCATCTGATTCGAATAATTTATGCGTAGAGCTTAAAGCCGAATAAACCTCGGCTCCTTTATAAATGTCTTTAAGATTTTTTAAAAACTTGGAATCATTTACATTAATTTCTTTTTAGTTTTCAAGGCATATATACTCATTTATAAATATTGATCGTCAAGACTTGACGAGTGTAAATCGAGACAAAAAAACAGAAATAACGAAGCAGCTTCAAATGTTACTTATATTTTTTACTAACATACAATTTATTTTATTAATTATATTAGATTCATTAAACTAGTAAGCATTGCTTTAATCGTAAAAACTTGAAAATTGGGTTACATAAAAAAAAGACTGTATTTTTTAAGCAAAAACTGGAAACCTGTCCACCCTCTCAAAAAACTGGCAAAAAGAATTTTATCTGCCCATATGGTAACACTGATTACAAAACACAATTATTTTCATTTATTTATTTGTTTGTTGACATTTTAGTATGTCACAAAATGAGAAGATTGTTCTCAATTGAGAGCATTCAAATTTAACCCTGCATTACTAACCTTAAATCATGTCGCATGGTTACTAACCATGGGTCTCATCGACCCTCAATTGTATTATCCACTGAAATCGTCTCAACTTATAAATTGATAAAACGTATTCTTTTTTTGGTAGATTTTAGTCTTTTATTGTTAAATTTTAATAAACAATGGTGTGTCAAACAATTTATATATTTAAATTGAAATTAAGTTTGAATTCATTACAACATAGCTAAAAAAAAGTGAAAAAAAAGTAATCCAGCCGAATTGCTCATAAAATAATGAGTTTTATAGATATTGACGTCAAATAAAATGCATTTGAAACCAGAAATATAATAGTAAAATGTTAGAAAGAAAAATTGCTATAGCTAAAGCAAAAATTTTTCAGTTTTGTTCTGTAAATGTTACCTTTTATTCGGAATTTTCATCCAACATATCGTCATAAATGTCTTCCTCTTGTGCAGAAGCAATGCAATATGAGCACAATATACAACAGTGCTTCTGGCAAATATATTTTCCACATTTAGAGCACGTGGTTTTGGTTTTGCGATCTTGTTTGTAATCACAAATCTGGCAGCGGCTTCTTTTCAATTGTTTCGAAGGCAGCTCTTTTTCCTCCTCCTCCAATGGCTTCGCAAATTTTGAGCAGCTTGCTTTCAGATTTTTTGGTAACGTTAATATTTTATTACGTTTCTGAATATTTGCCTGTACAAGATCCATTGCCATATCCTTTATAAAAACCGATCGTTTTTTGTACTTTACTGGTGCGTTTTGAGTACAGAGTAAAATAACTCTAGCATTTATAGCAGCCATATTCATAAGTGAATAAAATATTACTAAAGGCCAACGCCGACAGTTTCTGGCTACGCTATAACCAGCACCCAATTGATCTGTAACATCCACTCCTCCTTTCGTACGATTGTAGAAATCTATAATTTCTGGCAAGCACTTAGGGCCATCTAATACCTTACCGGTCTTGTGAAACGTTGAGAGGAGAAGAACGCACTTATTTTTTTTGGTATATAAGAGAGAATTGTAGATTTTTTGGTATAGCCAAAGATTGTTGAATGCACTTCGCGATTTTTAGCGTTTGAAAATATGGGTGGCAAGAATCTTTTGTTTTTTCGGATAGTCCCAACTAAGGTGGTTTTCTTTGATAGCAAATACTCTGCTAATGAATAGGTTGTGAACCAGTTATCTATTGTAACATTACGCCCAGCGTCTTGTAGATGATTTGTTATTCTCTTAACCACCTCTTCTGGCTTATTCGAAAAATTAAATGGGCCAAGTGCTTGCTGTCCGCAATAGACTTCTAATTTAGATGTGTAGTAAGTTTCCGAATCAACTGCTGCAAAAATTTTTATGCCATATTTTGCTGGCTTACTTGGTATGTATTGCCTAAAACTACATCTTCCGCGGAAGCTTTCCAATTTCTCATCCACTGTTATTAAACTGCCACAGTTGTACAATTTCATGCAATTGTTATTGAAAATGTCGAAGATTTCGCGAATTGGAGCTATTTTGTCGATGTTGCGCCTCTCTTCACGATTTTCAATATTATCGAACCGAATGCATCGTAATAAGAACTGGAAACGATTGTAACTCATTGTGGCTGGGAATATTTAAAGACCTGTTCCATCCGTGGACCATATGTCTCGGACATTAACGTGAGACGATTTGTGTAGTCCAGCTAAATACAATAGTCCGAAAAGTGCGTTCAATTCATCGATATCAGCTAAACGAGCATGTTTTAAATCTCTGTATTTCTGTTGAATTTTTGTTATATAGATGTTTGTGTATTCTAAAATACTATCCACAAATGAAAAAAATAAATCCCAACTCTCACGTGGTGTTTTAACATGTTTCGAAAACTCCGTTAATCTACTAGTTGAAGTGAACATATTTTCTATAGGCGTTCGAGTTGATTTATATGCTCTTGCATTACAGATTGTTCCATCTTTTCCAATATATTTGTCTGTTGTGCTTTGAAAAGCATTGCTATCGTTTTCATCTAGTTCTTGCTCTGTTTCCGAATCATGATTACTAAAAAGTTCATCATCACTATCAGTATTACTACAACAATCATCAGATATATCTTCGTCGTTTGGTACGTCAGCTAAAAGTGCGAGCAGTCGCTCTTGTTCTCTTTCATAAGAATTCATTTAAAAATTTTGCACAAGCACTAATGATGATCTTATATTTTCGACAAATAACCGCGAACTGTTAACAAAAATGTACAACGATCGACTACTTCAATAAAAATCCGTAACACAATTGAAAATGAACACAGTTAATTAATACCGTTTATAATCATGCCAATCGCGAAAGTTCTCAGAGAACAAATTTCCCTTTCCACAACCAATTCCCAACAACAAAGCACATTTTTTATACTGTGCTTTGCTATGGGAAATTTCGCGATTGGCATGAATATATTTTGTGCTTGTTATAGTTGCAGATTGCGACAAAGAATTACGTCTTAATTTCGAGTGCCTCGCTCAAAAAACAACAACAAAGGATAGTTTATTGAAGAACCAATTCAACTGCACTAATGATAATCTTATATTTTCGACAAATAACCGTAAACTGACAACAAAAATGTACAACGCTCGACTACTTCAATAAAATTCCGAAAAACAATGGACATATATGTTTTTGTGTAACGGTATGACTAACCTGGGTCTAATCGACCCATAATCTTTGTTACATCATTGCTAACTATGGGTCTAGTCGACCCAGGCTGTTTTTTTAAATGATTTTATATGCATAATATCATAAATATTCCTTATTCTTATTGTTTAAAAACGTTTAAATATAATCAAATTTAGATTACACATATATCTTGAGTTAAAATATCGTCTTGTTTTTTTTTTATATATAAAAAGTTTGCGTGTCTGGGTCGATTCGACCCAGAGGTTAGTAATGCAGGGTTAAAATAGCTTTGTAGGAAATTACTACTTACTTACTTACTTAGTTGGCGCTACAACCGTATGTCGGTCTTGGCCTCATCTAAGAATTTGCGCCAGCCATTTCTGTCTTTCGCTTGCTGGCGCCAGTTGAAAATTCCAAGCTTCGTCAGGTTGTCCTCTACTTGGTCTTTCCAACGAAGATGCTTTTTTTCCAAAAAGTATAAAATAATTTCTCCTAGAGTGGGGCTTTTAGTTCTCCTAAAAACGTGGGATACATGCACCCAGTCACTGTTTCTATGCCAGATTTCTAATGCAATACATGTTTGACGAACTAAAAATTAAATGTATGAAATAATTCTTTTTATAAAAAACATTTTAAAAATAACCCTGAATTCTTTTAAAACCAACACTTTTCTAAGGTTTAAGCAATTATATCCTTATAGCTGAGAGTTTATTATGTGGGTGGAAAACACCCAGAGTTAGTTGTGCCGCAACTCAGCTATAGGTTAGTAAGCACTAGGTAGACTATATGGGTCAAGAGTTAAGAAAACCTTGGTTAAGAAAGCATTTGCTCACTAACATATTAAAATTTTTAGTAACCAACAAATAATTTCGCAATAATTCATCGTAGATTGGCATAGATAGGAACATTTTTAACAAAAAACTAGTCAGCCATGGTAACTTCGATAACCTTAAAACTTAAGAATTCTGAAATCCAAGTAGAACTTGCTGCACTGAACACAATAGATGTCTGCAAACTTGAATCTACCATCCATGCAAGGAGTTCTATCCTTACAGTCAAGGAACCTGGGTTAAATTTGTTCACTAACGTACTACAATTGTTAATAACACTCCTTACTATTCTCTATAGCATGCGCCCCACGTTTTTAGGAGAACTAAAAGCTCCATTTTAGGAGAAATTATTTTATACTTTTCAGATCGTTTTAAAAACGTGTTATATTAAAAACTTAAATAATTATTTTCATTATCTTTAGCGAATGACTTCCATTTTTACTAAAACCAAAAACTTTAAGAAATATTTACGAAGAAGAAAAACTACATTTGCGAAACAGTGCAGACGGATGGTTAATGAATTTATGTAGAAATTGCTTAAATTAATGAAATTAAAATGTTTCTCTTAGATAATATCATAAAATAATAAGTTTTTAGTAAATTTTAATTTTTTGGTTACGGTAGACTTTTTTGTGGAAACGCCCATTTAGTATTTTCCCACGGCATAAAAAATAATAAGAACTCAACTAAAGTTTCAAACATAGATAGGAACTTGTTATAAAAAATTTGGACTAAATTTTTAACTTTTTTAGAATACAACACCAAAAAAAGATTACTTTTTGAATCCAAGAACAAGTTCCAAATGTTCTAATCCAAAAAAGATTATTTTTTAGTCCGCAAAAAGTTTTAAAAATAGCAATATAAATATCAACTTCAAATAAAAAACTACTCTTACTAATTCATGACTTGAACACACGTCCTCCGATATGTTGGTCCAACACCTTATACACTCGTTCAACTCAGTTGTACCCAAGGTTTCGCTTATTTTGCATTATTACGAATGCAAGTTTCGGGAGTGTGAGTTCGAGACCTTGCTAATTAAACTTAAGAAGAGATTAAAAATAGTACTTTTTGTATTAAAAATTTCTTTAAACCTAAGTTTGGATTAAAAAGTAGTCCAACATTTTAAAATGTGCAAGTAACTATTTTGGAATACATATTAGATATAATTGTCAATCAAGAGGAGTTGTTAAAAAGACTTTGCGTAGCAGAGACAAGAAGATCAGTAGAGATCAACGCATGCAAAAACTGAAGCAGAAACAGCAGTAGATGCTTGGATAAAAGTAAGTAAAAAGAAATAATTATCTTGCAACATGAAAGAGAAAGTTAATAACAGAAAATAAAAAAAAAATTATACTGTATGAAGAGATCACAAAAGTCCACATAAATATGCTATCTTAAATATGTTAATAATACATCGAGAATAGTGTCAGGTTTTGATCTAAATATCTAAATTTTCATTTTATTCCAAGGAGATCACAAATATGAACATATGTATTTGAACATTTCCACAGAAAATTCTCTTGATCAAAAAATTAAAAGATATTAAAAACTTATTATTTTGTCAAATGTTGCTATTTTCTACTACATAAATTTGGCGAAGCAGAAATTCGCAAGCTGCCATGTTTGACGGCTGATGTCAAATTAGAGTACCAGCCATTCAAAAAACACAACAAACGCCAGGGAAGCCAATTTACTCTTCTGATCCGACATTTGTCCAATTTTTATAAAAGAAATAAACGTATATTTTTGACCTTTCTTTAAAAGTTGCAATTTTTTGCTAAATATCTGTTCCAGTACTTTTTGCAATTTTTCACGCAAAGAGAGCATTTTTCCGCTTTCTCTCTCAAATTTTATAACTTGTTAATTTCTGCAACAAAAGTACGGGAACAGACCTATTATCTAAAAGAAACAATTAAATATTAATAATTTAAGTAATTTATACATAAATTCATTTACCATCAGGCTCGGCAAATAATATGGGTAGTTATACACACATGTAATTTTGTGGGCGGGTAATAACTAATGTGACCAACATTTTCAGAGCGAAAGAAGTACACCCAGAAAAAAAATGATAATATAAGAAAAAAATGCTTGAATAAATCCATGTAACAAGAAGTTTTATTGAAAATAGAATAAAAATTCAATCAAGCTTACAATTCATAGCATTCTTAGTACATATCGCCCCCGCTCTACATAAACTACACAACTCAAAAATCACAAATTTTCAGAAGAGGTAACTAAACAAACATAAGAACACACAAAATGAATTTTTCCAGAAAAAAAAGATAGTGATATAAAATAAATATTTGCAGTAGTTAAAGATATGTATTGTAAATTGATTTAAGAAAAAATTTCGATTTGTGGCGGTTTTGTACTGCGTGTGCGGTAAGATAATGCTCTTTTTCACCAAAGAAATCTTCAAAATTATCTTTTCATGTCAAAAATAAGTGCAACAAGTAAAAAGAAGTTATTTTATGCGCACTTCGATACAAGAGGTACAGAGAGCAAAAAATAAGTAAAAACTTTCCAAAAGGAGTACGGTTAGTCCCGTTAGTAATAACTAGACAGCGGAATTATATGCAAAATTTATTTTATGTCTGACTGAAGTCAAGTTTTGGATTTGTATTGATTTTAACTTTATTAATACATTTATTACTCTACATCTATGATATGCAAATTTTATGCAAAAAATATGCAACAGCATATGCAAGAAATATGATGCATAGAAATTCTGTTTTGAACCCTCATATTTCAAGTCAAAGTTAAAAAAAAGTATTCTGTGCACCCCTTCTTCCTACTCTTATTCATTTCAAATAAAATTATCCAAATCGGTTGAGAAACACGGGAGAAAATGGTACCAGACTGTTTTTCCTACTCCTATTTATATATATATTATCTGTTCAAAATTATGTTCTATAATTCATATGACAATATATTTTTAAAACTTCTTCTAAGTTGTCGGTGGTGAAATTTTGATACTTTTCAGAAAATGTAATTTTGTTTGCGGAGAAGCTTCTTTCCACATCACATTAAGTCAAGAGTGCATACTTAAATTTAGGAAAATGTTCGCTAGCTATTTTCACATTTTTTCAAATTTTTTATTACAATTCTATTTTTCCTTTCTGCAATACAAATACATAAAACTAAATATTCTCTAAATGGTGGTTTCAGCTAAGTAGCCATAAAACCCTGCATCTTTTTGACGCTCAAATTTCTCGGGCAGATCTTTCATCATCATTTAAAACATATCCAAGATAGCCAGAAAACTCTAAAAAATAGAGTGCTTTCAGCGGGCGACTATGACAAAAATTTTTATTAACAATTTACACAGGCTCATTTTTTCGCACTGAGAAAATCAAAAATATTTTCATCACGTAAAATTTCATATTTATACAAAAAAATAAAAAAACAGGACAAAAACAGTACATTATTAAAAAACAGTACTTTTGCGTACTGTCTTGGGTGCATGTCATAAAGCAGTACATTTTCCAAAAAAGCAGTACTGTACTCAGGCCCGTAGACAAGGGGTAGTTTTAATCCGATTTTTATGCTGGTTTACTCATTTTAGAGAACAATTACATTAAAAACGAAATGAATACCTATTTAAAAAAATGACATCAAGAAATGCTTTGGACTCTTGTAAAACGCTTCCTTTTATTGGTCTCTTGAGCTAGTTTTAAAAGTCTATCAATCGGCTCGAAACTTTATAGATTTTACTTTTATATCAAATCGACTATTTTTAGTCTAAGGCATCAGCAATTTGTTCTATGGGGGAGCAAACATTTAATATACATATAAAAATACCTTTTTATTAATCGATATCAAAAACTATCAATATTTTTTTTATCAAAATCACCCTTTGGCTAAATCCTGGCTACGGGCCTGGCTGTACTGTTTAAGAAAGAAGTTACAAACATACATTTCCAATTAAATGGACTTGCAAAAACTTTGCATATGCATATAATATGCAAATATGCAATTCTTTAATTTGCATATGCACTTAAGATATGCATATGCATTGTGTATGCAATATGCAAATATGCAAAAATTGTGTTATGTTTTCCGATATAGAATTCCTCGGGACGCATATGTGTGTCATCGAAACTGTTTTGTGATCATTCAATACAAACATGCAATTTCATATTTTCCGCTGTCTAGTAATAACCCACCCAATAAAATGACTCTCTTCAAAATAACTGTTCTTTTGTAAAATAATGGAAATTAAAAACCCTGAAAAGTAAGTTAAAAATTAGAGATACGTTTGAATAACCTATGAAAGAGTTTTGCTAATTAAAAGGGCTATAAACACTACCTGGACAGTTTACGTTTATCTCTAATGAGTACCTTACAATGTGCATTTTATATCCAATATATGAGCTGTTCAGAGCACAAGTGGCGTAAGTCCATTTTTGGTAGTTCTGAGAAAATTGAACATTTAGAAAAATTTTTATAATAAATTCCAAGTATAAAGAACTCAGTTCTGCTTATAAGCTAGGTCAAGAGCATAAATGGAGCTATCCATATCGTAAAAAATAAACTAAATAATACACTAAAATGATGCAGAATATTGCATATTAGTAAAAAACCTGACTTGCGCCACTGAAATTTTTTTTAAATTTCTCGTTTCCGCTGTAGAAATCTAATAGGAGACATTTTTCAAGAATTTTTTGATGAGGAATGACAGCATTTTTACATAGAAGTTGGAAAAAACTACCCATTAGCGATTATCTTCGTTATTAAGGGAGATATAAAATGAATGGACTTACGCCAATTGTCCTCTGAAAATTTTTAAAAATTTCTCTTTTCCGCTGTAAAAATTTAATGGAAAATATTTTTAAGAATTTTTTGATGAGGAATGACAGAATTTTTACATAGAAATTGGACAAATCTGCCCATTAGCGATTATCTTCTTTATTAAGGGAGATATAAAATGAACGGTCTTACGTCACTTGTCCTCTGAAATTTTTTAAAATTCCTCCTTTCCGCTGTAAAAATGTAATGGAAAATATTTTTAAGAATTTTTTGATGAGGAATGAGAGCATTTTTACATAGAAATTGGACAAAACTACAATGTAAACAATTTTGTTTACAAACAAATGTAAAAAATGTAATGGAAAATATTTTTAAGAATTTTTACATAGAAGTTGGACAAAATCATTCCTTAGCGATTATCTTCATTATAAAGGGAGTTTTGATATATACCTTTTCGAAAATTTAACATTGCTCAAAATAACGATAACGATAAAAAAAGATAACGATAACGATGAAAACTTAGTATATTTGCAAAGATTTTTGATTACATTTTTTAATCTATTAATAAATATTACATATTACTACATTCCCACTAAAAGGAAACAATTGTGTTTATTTTCAACTGTGAAACTTTAATAAGAATAAATGTATTCTGGCCTCCTCAATTATTCAGAAAATCACAAACGGATGTTTTAATCGCACTTCTGATACTAAATTCTGTGAATTCTTACCAAAAAATTCTTAAAAATATTTTCCATTACATTTTTACAGCGGAAAAGAGAAATTTTTAAAAATTTTCAGAGGACAAGTGGCGTACGTCCATTCATTTTATATCTCCCTTAATAATGGAGATAATCGCTAAGGGGTGGTTTTGTCCAACTTGTAGGTAAAAATGCTGCCATTCCTCATCAAAAATTCTTGAAAAATCTCCTATTAGATTCCTACAGCGGAAACGAGAAATTTAAAATAATTTTCAGTGGCGCAATTCAAATGTTTTTACTAATATGCAATATTCTGCATCATTTTTGTGTATTATTTAGTTTATTTCTTACGATATGGATAGCTCCATTTATGCTCTTGACCAAGCTTATAAGCAAAACTGAATTCTTCATACTTGGAATTCATCTCAAGAATTTTTCTAAATGTTCGATTTTCTCAAAACTACCAAAAATGGACTTACCCCAGCAGCGGATTTGCCAGTGGCTACCATAGAACTAATACAGAATAAATTACCAGGTAAGGAAGCATTACTTTTTTCAAAAAGTAATGCGTCTACATATAGCAGAAGTAATTAACTCATACCTCATTACCTGTAATGTAGCATACAAGGAAAAGTAATGCAGTGATTTTGCAAATATCCGAATACCTTAATATTGTACAAGTAGTATGTTACTCCATAACTTCTAGGTAATGCTGAAGGGAGGCGATCACTTACCTCCTGTCTCATTCAATGTTAAATGTAAGGCCTTTTATGCATAGTAAGGTAATATAGTCGGAAGTAGTGGTCATTACAAGGTAATTGATGCTTCATATATTCGGAATATATTCCATCCGCTACTGGGACGCCACTTGCACTCTGAAAAAATAATGGTATTTGTCAGAGCTATAACAAAGTATTGCATTTTGTTCAGAGATTACGTAAGCTAGGAGTTTCTAGTCCGTACTCATAAATAGGTTACATTTTTCTCTTCACTTCTACGTACTTAACTCAATTTCCCTAAAAATGGACTTACGCCACTTGTGCTCTGAACAGCTCATATGTTAATGTATTGTACTAACTTTATCATACAGTAAAGATATTTCCGTTTGTTTGACACCAATAACTTTCTTATATCTTAAAAACTATAAAAAATCTTAGTGCAATAAGGTTTTGTGTAGAACGCCGTTACCTAAAGCCAAGTAAACTATTCCAAGTTCAAAGTTTTGACTTTCGACGCAAATAGTTTCATTGTGTTTTAATATACATATTTCATTCAATCTTCCTTTTTCTAAAAGTTCAATTAAATCACTTGCAAGAAATTACTGCAACAGTTACGTTAGCCTAGGATTACATGTTTATTCAGATATATGTAAAAAAAAGGGATTTTAATGTTTTATTAAATCAATTTTTAACAAAATGCTACAAAAAGAGTGAAGTTTTTGCTTTAAGGTGTCATTGCACGTTAAAAAAATAAATTAAAAGCCTCAATTTTAAACATTTCTTGTGAAAAGATTATAAGACATAGAGACATGAAGTTTTTTTGCGTTAATAAAACAAAAAACAATCTTCCAAAACAGTTTTTGTTTTTATGCATCTTCTTCCCGCAAGGTGTTGTTAAGAATGCCGGGGTGAAGATATTTTAGTCCCAATTTATCGGAAACAAAAAAAAACAAAGTGAATATCAATAAAGGTACTTGTATCAACAACTTACACTAGAATTATTAAGTTTGATAACAATTTGCCTCCACTACGGCAATCTAAAGGAAAAATAATTAATTTTTGTTTTTAAAAAAGACACTAAAATTTTACAATAAAGCCAAATTTAATAATTCTAGTATAGGTTATAGCGACAAGTATCCTTATTTATATGCACTTTAATTTATCCGTTTCCCATAAATTGGGAACAAAATATCTTGACCCCGGCTTAAAACGACTACTTTTTCAGCGCCATCTAGCAAGAAGAAGATACATTATAAAACAAAAACTTTGAAGTAATATTTAGGTAAAAAATTTCCAAGTTTCTATGTTATTATACATACATAAACCGTTAGGTCTTTTCACAATAAATGTTTTAAATTCAGTCCATTTTTTTCAAAAGTGCAATGTCACTTTAAACAAATAACTACACAATAAATCAAATATATGGAACAAAAAGTGTGGTTAATGTTTTATTAGTCGCACGGTCTGAAGGTTTCTTTTTTGGTTAGATGAACTACCCACTCGGGGGAACGCAAACTGCCGGGCCTGTTTACCATGATGATCAAATCGTCTGCATTGTGTCACAAATATAGTTTTTCTTTTTCGTAAGTGTTTAGTAAATGCTTCGTTAACTTTTTTGTTTTAGTAAAAATGGAAGACATTGGCTAAAGATAATGAAAAAATGGTTGAGGCAAAGGAAGAAAAATATATCTAATTTGTTTTTACTAATTTACGTAATAACTTAACTACCTAATTAATTAATTAACTAATTCAACTACAATTGAAATTTAAGTAACGTAACGCAAAACCAAAAAGCATAATAAAAAAACCATTGAAGATTTTTGAATTTAATCACTTGGAAAATAAACCTATACATATTATACCTATACCTATTATTTCAAATCCTTCTAAAAAAGTCGTTTTTTGCAAATTTTGTGATGCAAGTCAAAAATCACTTCTGTTTTTTGTCACGTGACGCCACCACAAATTTTGCTAATATATTTTAATCCTTATGTTCGATTGTTGTCATTGTTTTTACTTATTAATATAGTGCTACTTAATTACTACGCAAATATGTATAAAAAAACCTTTTAAAAATTAGACTTTCTCATTCTTTTTTTATATATTTTTTCGTACAAATCGTCCGTAACGCCAGTTTGGAAATGCCCATATGTAGATGCTTCTGACTTTAATATTAATTTACTAAAGTTTTTGAAACTGTCAAAAATTCAGAGACCTGACAGTTATGGTTAAGGTTTCAATTTTGATATTTAGTATAAATAGAACGAGTTGAGTCGGATAGCGAATGAAATAAAAGCGATCGTAATAAAAGTCATTTCATAGCGCCTGACTGGTTTCGGCTTCATTTGAGTATCTTCAACAAAAAACTCTTGGAATGTTTGCAATTTTTTCCCCAGGAAATCATCTATCGCTAATTGAAACAAAAATATGCGCTAAAGTTAACATAATTGAAGTGATCAGTATCTAAATGTTCAACAACATATAGCGACTAGCTAGACAAACTTCATTGAGATAAACCACATATCGATCGAATATGAAATATGTAATTGTGTTTTCCACTGCATCCACGCCACCAAAAACATGCGGAGCATCGATCGCACATTCACTCTCAATCATCTAATTATTGTTAGGTTTGCAAGAAGACGAAGAAGAAGCAGAG
The DNA here is from genome assembly GCA_963920525.1 of Dichetophora obliterata. Classification (NCBI taxonomy): domain Eukaryota; kingdom Metazoa; phylum Arthropoda; class Insecta; order Diptera; family Sciomyzidae; genus Dichetophora; species Dichetophora obliterata. The sequence goes on from OY986435.1 coordinate 287,732,211, forward strand.
CAAACGGATGATCATAACGTGTGATGGCGGTGATGCTGATAGAGACGCCTATGGAACCAATGGTTTTAAACTCGCTTTTGCGTTATTGACCTAGAAATGGAAATCACAGAATTTCTTTGCCACAAAGTGACCGACTCACAGAGTTTATGTCTTTTTATTATTTTTTTTAATAATAATGCACAATGAAAACTTCACTGGACTTCAATTAAGATAGGCTTTGCAGCTAGTCAAGACAATAAAAGGAAACCATTGGTGCACACGAGCTGCATTTCTTAAGTAGCAGCCTTGAGTGGTGCCCGACTGCTGAATTTTTGTTTAAGAACAGAAAGATCGTGCGTTCGTGCGTGCGTGTGTGTGTAACTAACGTGACATTTTTCTAACGCGATAATGTGCAGAAATAAAGTATCGCTTTTAAATGCCTTATCTTTGATCCTTCTACTGTGTTATGCTTTTGCATCGGAAACGGAAATGAGTAGTCAAAATAATAGTGAACCTCTAGATGACAACATCATTGGTTATAAGACATCGGATAAGCGTAGTAAACGCGATCCAGTGTCGCAGGCCGATGAATATGTGTTGCGCAGTCAAAAACAGTGCTTCGAGACACGAAACTTAGTGGCGTGCATTAAATATAAAGCAGCAACGATCATGTGGAAATTGGCCACTAACAGTCATGCCTACTTTCCGCACGAATTTAGTCGCGAGTTGCGTGAGGATGACCGAAGACTGCGGATTATACAGCTGGGCGAACCGACCAAAATGGTGGTTTTCACAAATGCTAGAAGCATTGAAGGTGTGTTTTGAATGAGTGAGTGTGAAAAGAAAATTTCGATTCAAAAATCAAAACTAAAAACAAAATCGAAACATTTGATACAGTTTTAAAAGTATGATAGCCGATACACATTGACTGCAACATGCGTCCACCGACAAAACCAAAACTTGCCGTCAGAGAGAAATATCGCAGTATTCTCGACGACTTGATTATAATAAACGCAACAGCGACAGTCTTTATCTCATACAAAACATAAACTAACTCTTCTATGTTCGCTTTTGTCGCCTATCAAATTAGAAATAGATTGAAGTCTGCGGCAGCAGCAATTGTGGTCGTGTTCTCTCTTTGTCGTGCCGTCTTCAAAAAATACATCTTCATAAGAAAATATGCATTCTATTTTTCGACTATTGGCATTCGTCGTTTGTCGCAGTCAATGTGTATCGGCTATGAAAGAATACTTAAAATTTAAAAAACGGTGTAGTACTCCCCATGGTAAAATTATCTATCAGGTAGCCTTCAAAACTACCTATTTTCTCACGAGCTGCGGTCAACGAACGTCAAACAAGAGAAATCATAAGACGAGCTTTCAACAACAGTTATTTTTTAAGACTTACATGGAATTTATTTATTAATTTTCTTTGTGTGACACTTGGCAGAACTAGAAAAGGTAGATGCATTTCAAAGTGCGTTCTCTTTCTCATATCAATTGTCATTATTTAAAGAAAAGGTTCACAAATAAGACAGAGTCTTTTAAATGCAGTAAGAATATAGATACATAACAAAATAATAAGTGATAAACAACAAAAAAAAAAAATAAGTAAAAATTTAACTCAATACAATTAATGTCATTTAACTAAAAGATCTAATCAAAATAATAATTTATTCAAAATTAATTCAAACCAAAATCGAAAAATCGACAAAATCAAAATCGACAAATCAAACAAATAAAGATTAAGTAATTTTAATTAAAGTAAGGTTTTTTTAAATACAATTGCATAGAATTAGTGAAAGAGAGATACTTAAGAGAAATGTTGGAAAATTACATGCTTAAAGTTGCGTTTAGTTGTAATGCTTTTTATACTTAAAGGCAGTGAATTCCACAATCTGATGGCGTTCACGTAAAAGAGTCTGTTAGAGTTTAAAAAATTATAAGTATTGATTAAAAGATTCAGATTTCTAGTTGACCTAAAAAATTGTAGCTTTTCAAATAAGTAATCAGGAGTGCGAGTGCAGATCAGGTTGTGTAAAAAGATGCAGTTTCTAGCATCCAAATAATTGAAGATGTTGCAACCGAGTACTTTGTTACTCAAGTGACTAATGCGGTCAAACTTTCTAAGACCAAAAATGTATCTTACAGCATTATTAAACACAAGTTGTAACTTAAGCTTGGATCGGGAATCAACTTTACTATACACTATATCTGAGTAGGAGATAATTGGCACAATCAGCTGAATTACTAATTTTTTTCTAGTCTCTACAGGCACAAATGATGCAGTCCACCTAAGGTTTCACAGTACATAATAAACCTTGCTAACAACGGAATTAACATGATCTTCGCACGAGAGTGAAGAGTTAATATAGAAACCGGGATTTTTAACATTATCAACAAATTTGATCTCGATACCATCTAAGAAAATTCCCGGTATATTAAGAAAGGAATAACCAGATTTAAAAACCGGATAAGGTTCTTAGCATTAGCCTAATTTGTTATTTTGCACAAGTCTTCGTTTACCTTCATACATAAATCATCAACGTGACCAATAGGTGACAGGTACAACTGAAGATCATCCGCATATGCATGCATGGTAACATGATTGCATATTCTAAAAATGTCATTAATGAACATCGTAAATAAACGCGGACCAAGTACCGAGCCTTGAGGTACCCCACAGGTTAAATTTCTGAAAGCGGACAAACAATTTCCCACCCTGACTCTTTGAGATCTTCTGACTAAATAACTATATAACAGACGGACCGCTGAAACAGAAAACCAAATTCTAACTCTAGTTTTCGACATAAAATTGTGCTCCAGATCATATGGGTGTCTAATGTCATCCAAGATTTTAACAATAGCTGTAGAGCAGCTGTGGCCTGACCGAAAGCCTGACTGAAGTGGGGACATAAGATTATATTTTTTTATGTGTTCCGATATTTGCACGGCCATTATAAACTCCAATACTTTAGACAACGCTGATAAGAGACTTACTGGGCGAAAATCAGCTGGTTCATGAGCATTACTTTTTTTGGCTATTGATTGTCGCTGCTTTCCAAGCCTCAGGAAAATAAGAACTTGTGAAACAGTCATTAAATATGTGCGTCAAAGGACTTAATATGTACGGCAAAATGATTTAAATAAATTTTATTGATATACCATCCTCACCGACGGCATTTGATTTAATCTTATTTACACAACGAGCAACCTCATACTCATCCACAGCAACGAACTCAAAATCAAATGGACTTACAGAATTATTAAATCTTATACTAACAGTAGATGCTATTTGTGTAGAGAATGTGCTTGTAATAAAATAATCATTAAGAATATTAGGGTCTACCTGACACTCGTCCGTCTTAACATTACATACCCTAGCAAGTCTTAAGTTGTTCCAAAGCTTTTTGGATGGTTGTCCAGATTCTAGTTTAGACATGAAAAACTTACGTTTTGCTAATTTAACAGACAAGTAAGCTGCATTTCTAGCTCTTTTGTGTTGCTCCCAATTTGCTATTGAGGGGTTTCTTTTCCAACGATTGTACATTTTATTACGTTTTTTTAGAGCCAACTTAACATTATTTGTAAACCAAGGACAACATTTTTCTGAAACACGACGAGAAATTAATGGAACATGTAAGTTAAACAATGCACAAATTTTAGTAACGAAGAAATTTAATTCAATTAATTCAAAGGCAACTTTTTGCGAATGAGAACAAAAGGAAATCAATGGCTGCATTCAGCGGAGTTGGTAACTGACTGTTGTGTTAAAATTCCTTGAGAAACCATTGCAATTAAATTATTTACATAATCAAACAATTGAAGGCTTATTGCAAGAACATGATAGCCACACATAAAATATTTTGAAATAACCGACTCTAAAGTTTTGAAAAAAATGTATTTTTGTATAAAGAAATTAAATCGAACACGGAAACTTTTACAAAATGGTTAGAACATTAATAAGAAATAGCCTTAATCTCTTCAGTGGTTGTTGGAAACGCATTGAGTATCTAATGTATTTAGCCTAAAAATTTTATTTTTTAGATCATGTGGCTTATCATGTTTTTGCAATAAGCCCTTCAATTATAAAAATTAAATGAAATAATTTTCATTTTTTTAGCATTCAGAGAACTACACATTCAAAGAAAAACATCGCTCAGTAAGGTATCGCTTATACCACAACAGTTGACTCCGCTGAATGTGGCCAATTTTCCTTTTCTCATCGTTTTCAGATTTTCTATGAGCTGTCAACTTAGTTTTGACAGTTTCAACAGTCTGCGTCTCCGAAATGCATATGCCTTCTTATTCTACCATGGTGTGACACAAAACATTTTTGATATCTCAATTTTGCATCAGCTGCCATAGCAACCATAGCACTCTCTTGTTTCGATTTTCTTTTGTTTCACATACTTTGACCGCAGCAAAAATTGTCGCTACTACTTTGTTATAATTATACTATGGTACTCCCTGCAGAAAATAGGACCAACTTTTAAATAGTTCTGAACTAGTTCAAAAAAGGACTAGTACTGATCCCTATGCAATACCCAAATACAGTACCTAAAAACAATCCTTTTTCCCTATATTTGAACTAGTTCCAATATGAACATTTCCAAACTGGTACTTTTTCCAATAGTCTTAAAGTAGATCTTAAAGTATTCAAACGTAAGAGGCATATATTTCTTATATCTTGCCATGCATTACGAAAAGAAATTCATCACGTTAAAGATGATGCTTTTCTTTTATTTTGTGTAGTTATCTATATATAAGTAGGCGTAGGCAAAACAATTCGGTGCTATTTTCTCCCGTGTTTCTACACCGATTTGGATACCTTTTGCAAGAATTAATTTTAAACATTGCTGAGATGTACAAAACGTATTCATGACATTTTTCGCTATCTCTTACGGATACCATACAATAATAATTTTTTTTTATGTAACATGTGCGAATATATATTGGGATGGTAAAATTTCTTAAAAACAGTAAATTTTGAAAAACTTCCTTTATTTTGACATTAAATTAATGACGATATCTCTAAAAGTGTAGCTTTTCTCAGCACAGCGTATTTTTGTATGAAAAGTCGTTGGTTGAGAAATATAACAGTATACGAAATCTTTTTTTGACGTAGAACTACGTCTTATAGTGCGGTTTGTATGGGGGTAGTTTTCAAAAATTTTTTTCAAACACATTTAGAAAGCTTAGTTGACACTTGGCGGTATACCTACAGCTTTTAATATTCATCGTACAAGGAACAAATATATGTCAAAATATCAGTTAAGAGTACCAATAAAACGAATATCTCTTTTTAGATTTTATCACTTATTTAATAAAGTCACAAAACAGCAAAATCTAAGAAGAACAAAAATTCATTTATTCGTATGAGAAAAACACAAGCTGCTTAAGTAGCTGCAGTAGCTGCTTATGCTATTGTTGTTGTTGTTTTTTTGGTTCGCAATCGTGTCGTTTGTTGTTTTGCTGCTTTTGTTCTGGTTGTTGTTATTAATATATATGTAAAATGTACATATATAAATACACATGCATATAAGCCCGTGCGCACACGGCTTAAAGTTTGCACAAGTAATATTTTCATTTGCAATTTCATTTGGAATAAGGGAACAGTTAAGATTTTTTGTTTTTTAAAAAATTGTTCAGTTTAATAAGGTTATTCACCTCAAATTACTTAAATAACCAGGGGACAAAATTTGGACAAAATTTGGATGTACCCTGCAATATTTGCATTTTTTTCGACTAATCTTGGTGCACTGATTTCAAAACTATTATTACTTTTTTCTAGCATCACCTAATTTTGAGATAAGCTTCTTTGAAATCTAAAAGTTGCATTTTAAGTTTGTCTTTTTTTATGTTTATTTAAGTTGAAGAGAATAAAAAAAAATTTTAACAATAACAACTGAATATGTATATCTCTACATAATAAGAAATAAAGAAAATTTCTATCTTTTAAAGCAATATACCTTAGATAACCCTGCACCAAGAAGAAGTTGACTTTGATCATATCCAAGAAAGTATTATTTGTCCACGTTCTGGTTGCTATTGTGTTAATAACTTTTTCACTTAAGCTTAGTACGCTGTAGGAACGAAAATTTTTGGATTCATAACTCTACACGCGAAATTTTGGTGTAGAGTCAAAATTTTTGTGTGGAGAAAAAGCACTTGCTGTTCTGGTTGAAAGATTCATATCTTTATTGCTGCAATTTTATATCCTATAAAAGGTAAGACTATACATTAATAAATTATATAACTGCAACAATAAATTTGTTAAATAGCAAATTCATCACTTAAACATACTTACTGCTTATTTTTAATTGTTGAATGGCAAATTTTCGCGCCAATTAAATGTACGGGCATATAATCGAGAGCGATATTTTGATACTTCAACTCTCCACTCACGACTGGAAATTTGGCAACATAGCAATAATTTTCGCTTCTACAGCGTACCAGCTGGCTAAAAAAAAATTTCGCTGCCTGTTCGTTGTCAAAAATCTCATTGTATTTCTTATGGAAAATTTTTCTCGTTCATACAGCATACTAAGCTTTAGATTTAACTTTTCGCACTTCAACTCGTTGAATTGTTTGAACAAATTTTGATATAATAAAATTTCCTTTAAGTTTTCATTGAACAATTTCACTGACTGGTGATGCTAGAAAAAATGTAATAATAGTTTTGAAATCAGCGCACCAAGATTAGTCGAAAATAATACAAATATTGCTGTGAAAATCCAAAAATAAAAAAGTTGTCCCCCTGAGTTATTCTTAAGTAAATAATTTGAGGTGAAATATTAAACTGAAAAGTTTTTGGAAAAAAAATCTTAACTGTTTCCTTATTCCAAATAATATTGCATATGAAAATATTAAAAAAAATTTTTTTTTTATCATGCACTTTTGCAAACTTTAAGCCGTGTGCGCACGTGTTTATTTGATCTTGCTAAGATTTTTCACTAATCATCAATTTCACTTTATCATCAATTATAACAGGGCTCACCCTTGGGGTGGTCTTTTTAAAATAAGGTTCACTCTGGTGTAGCTACAGAGCCAGTATGTATTATTATTACGCAGATTTGCGCATGCGTTACTAAGAATGCGTTGTTATTTGAAAATCTAATTATTTTTGAAATACCATAATAAATTCGAATTATTTCTCTTATGCATTATATTTTTTCGATATTAAAAATATATATTTTGTTAACTAAAATTGTAATTTCAAATTACTTTTAAAATATACATATATGTATATTAGAGTACCCATATGTGCCTTTTTCTGATTTTGTTCGCTTTGAGGCTAAAAAATAAAATCTGCAAAAAAAATTGACTTCGGTAGTGGAAAAAACCCAGGCCCCCTGGGGTTAAAAGCCAAAAAACGGTACTTTTTGGAACCCTTTATAATGTTACTTGGCTTATATACTATATATCTCTTAAAATAACAGTTAAACGATCTTAAAATGCATAAACATTTTTAGGAAAAATAAACAGATACACACTTTTTCATAACCAACTTTGACCTTGAAATGACTTTTCGTAGTATTTTACGCAGTCAAAGTCACGATTTGTAAGTAATATATTTTTTGAACGACCCTCGTAAGTTTTTGGAATGAGATATTTCTGAACAGTTAACACCATATCAAAGAACATTAAATGAAGTTTAATTCACAGTTAGTTTTTTCTAAAGTATTGATTTTTGAGGTATGAGAGTATTTTAAATTTTTTTTCAAAGTATTTTTCAAAGCAAGTGACTAATTTTCTTCATTGCAATTACATTTTCAGATGGATTGACACGCTAAAATATAATATTTTCAGAAAAGTGAATACATTTACCTTAAAAAATGCAGCACACTTTTGGCAGCTGCATTACTAGAAAAAAACATAATAGCATTTTTTAATATTGTTAAAATTAGTTATCGTTTTGAAAAGGTGACCAAAACCCAATGAAAACACAAAACGCTTATGAACAGAACGAAAAAAAAAACCTATTTTCTAGAGTGCATGAAGTTTAATATATCATTGTTTTCCGAACAATTTTTTTACTGTATTATTATTTCAAATATTTAATTAATTTTTTTTTTAATTTTTTGATCCTCATGGGATATATCTAGTGTCGAACTGAACATTCGGTTTCGGTTACGGCCAGTTTCGGCCCTTTTCAACAAGATACCAAATCACATATGAAAATCCATGCATAACTTTTCAAGATATAAACATTTTTAGTGTCGTGCTTTTGTAAAAGGGAAACCACTAGTTTTCCAGACAAATTATAAATATAATAATAGGTATATCTTAAAAAGTTATGAATGGATTTTCATGTTTGATACCTCGTTGAATAGGTACTCGCATTCAACAACCACACAGCGCATAATTAAAATGTTCCTTATTGTATTAAATTTATAAACTTTATCAATTTTCGAAATAATAATCGCTTTTCATTTAATTTTTTCAATGTTTTCTTCGAGCACTTTGTTTTGCTTTGCAGTGAGATCGCAGTTGTCAAAAGTCTATACTCATCAGTCAGAAAAAAAAGCCGCAGTACACACACAGTGTGTGTGAAAGAAACACCATTTCCTTATATTTTACTTCTATGGTGTATACGCATAAAATACAAATTGGACAAAAAAATGTGCGAAGGACAGCATTTTCAATGCATTGTATTTCGAAGAATGTTATCAACTCTGCTTAAGCCCGTATGATACTTCATTGTTTTGTCGAATTTCAAAATCTGAAAACAAGTGGCGCGTGAGCTAGACAGATATATATTGTTGGAAAAGGATGAAAAAATGCATCGTGACACTTTTTTACATCTCCGCAACGTGACTATTTTATCTCTCTGTACTTCTTGGCTGCGGAAGAAAGAGCTCAAGTTTGTTTTTGACACTTAATATTTGATCGAAACTTAACGACGAACGAATTGAGAGAAACGTCAAAAACAATGCATTGAAAATGCTGTCCGTCTTAAATTTTTTTGTCTAATTCGTACTATATGCGTATACACTCTTACGTCTTGAATATAAGCTTTAGCACTACTTCAACTACTCTAGTTTTATTGTCAATAAATAAATATTGGACAATACAATGAAGTATCATACGGGGTTTAGCTTATACTGAAGCACCGATGACGCACTGTGAACATACACACACATATGGTCTACTTTAGTGTGTTCAGTTCTTGTTGCTTTCTCGCAAGCTGCTGTATTGAGCATAAATTTTAAAGTAAGTTTACTTCGAAAATTATTTTAATAGTGTTCCCATTGTCGTCCTAGTCTGAAATTTTGAGAGAACTTAGATAAATTAACATTAATTAATTTGTTTTTTTTTCAAAAATTTTAAGAATGACTTTCACAAAAATATTTTTTTTTTTAAACTTTTATGCAAAATAATATAAATTTAATATTAGAGAAATTTTAAAGTTTTCTTATACAAAATAAGCCTTTTGAAAATATCTTTAATATGAGTCTAAAATCGTTGCTCTATCTCAAACTAAACCGAAGTTATGATCAAATGAAAATTAGTCCTCAAAAAAAACCGAATTTTTTCAATTTTTGAGTACCCGTAACTCAGTAACCACTCGAAAAAAATAAAAATTACAAATTTATTTTCTAAATTGTAGCCAACACTAAGTGTATACAAAGTTTAAACCAAATCGGAGAGGGTCAGGTTGAGAATTTAATTTTTGTCGAAAAGCAATGGAATCACTCGGGTGCTCTAATGTATATGTTCTTTACTACAGGTAAAATAAATAATTAAAAATTTTCCGATATTTATTTCCTTTTATTAAACATAACTTTGAATTACATTTAGTTTTAATCAATATAAAAAATTAACAAGAACAACAAATTTATCACTAAAAATATCAAACGAAAATTTTTTATAAAACAGAACAAATTTTTACATGAGTTTAATTGTAAACTTTTTAGATCAAGTAAGTTTGAAGAAGGCAATAACAACAACAAATTTGTTTTTGAATAATTTTTATTTAGAAGATGAAATGCTTTAAAATAGTTTTGAAAAATATAAATGAAAAGACCAGAATTTTTCTCTATTACTGTTTCAAAAGGAATTCTATGTCTTTACTTACGATACTATCGAAACTGTATCTTTTTTGGTAAGATTTTTTACGGAGTATGTTAAAAAATTTTCCGTTATTTTTAAATCAAAATTATTGCGATATCTCAAAAACTGTAGATTTTCTCAGTACAACGCATTTCCTTGAAGCAATGTCATCACCTCAGAATGAGAAAAAAACGGTTAAAATTTCAAGTTTTGATTTTGCAAGACAAATATCTCAGCCTTTTTCCAATCGGCAACTCGTCTATTTTGGTTGGGTCTTAATTTGAAAGTGAAAAAAGCACATATATTTCTGTTTTAAGCGTCCACAGGATCTCTTCTATGGGGGGGGGGAAGACAAAAAAGTCTAGAATGAGCATAAAAAAATGTAGCCTATATAATTCTATTTTCTGAAATTTTTGGTACTAATTACACGGAGGAAAATCCAATATATTTTAAAGATGGGGTAAAAATCTTTCTCGTGTCGTGCTCGAAATATTTCCAAATGTCATTTAATATTTTTGTCATGTAATACATTTCAATAATTTTTTGCAAAAGCAAATATTCTTAATTGTTAAGAAAATTAATTAATGTGAGGTCTCATTTATTTTTAAATGAAATCGCATTAATTACTTTTGAGCCCCCAAGTTTTCAACTTTTCAAATAAGAATACAGAAATTTGCCAATACTAAACCATATTTTTGTTTTGTTGGAAAACTGGAAAAAACATACAAGAATTTTAGGCAATTTTTCAGCTTTGGACGTATATAACATCTTAGTCAATTGAGAGTGGCCTGAAATTTTTTATATTTGGATTTAGGAAGTCAAAATCCATATAATCCGCAAAATTAGTGTTTCGTTATTCCTGAAATGCTTCCCGCATGCTAAGGGAGATATTTTTGACCGGATCTCACTCCGCATTGACACTAATCCATAACATAATTATTATATGAATAATTTAAAAAAGTTTTTTTTTAATTCAAAACGTGAATTCAAAATGAAAAATTGAAAAATAAATAAATATATTTTTGGTTTGTTGGTTTCATAAATTTTCTTAACATATTCCAGAACCTCCCTTCAAGGTTTGATTCTGAATCCTGAATTTAATATAAACATGTGAAGCTAAAGTGGCAATCGTAGCCTAGTGGGTAGAGTGCGTGGCCCCTAAGCTAAAGAACCGCGGTAGCCCGGGTTTAATTCCAGCTCAGACAGAAAGTTTTTTCAATTGAATTCATTTTTCTGTTCGGTCGTTACCTCTCTGAAGACAATGTCAAATCTCAGAGAGTAAAAGTTGCCATGTAAAGCTTCTTGAGAACATAAGCCGTTCGGAGTCGGCATAAAACACGTAGGTCCAGTTCTCGGTCATTTCTCGATCAAACATTTAATAACACGCACAACACAATTGATCAATAGAAGCTAGGTCAAAGTACTTCAAGGGCTGAAATGGCCAGTTTATTTTTATTTTATTTATGTGACGCTAAAAAAACGCGAATTTTAAGAAGTACAAAAAATTCTTTGTTTTAACACAAAACTTAAAAAACAGTTTTTATCATTAATAAACGTTGCTGTTTTCTCAAATCTACGCTACAGGGTCTTAACATACGCTAAGTTAAAGCTAATCTTTGTTCACTGCTTTACAGACAGTTACCCAGCAAAATTTTTGTTACAAATATGACATGCATTCTTAGGGACACTGCTTACAGAAGACATTCTATAAATCCAATTGTGCTTCTTCTAAGCCTGATCAAGAAGTACTTTTAAGAAGCATTCTCATAAACCACTTCTCAAAGACATTCAAATAGCATTTAATTTCAATTATTTTTTTTTGTATTTTTTCATTTTTCGTGGGATTTTTCAGACTCCAACAAAACGAAACCACTTCCTACTTCAGATATTTTACGTGGATTTTTTTAAAACCCCCAACAAAACTCAAACACTTCTCATTTCCAACACTAAAATCGCGAGAAAATCGGGAAAAGGGATATTTTCCGGAGAATTTTTCAAGCCCCCCTAACCACAAAAACCATTTCATTCCATGGAATGCATACTTAAAATTCGCCTCAAAAACACCTATTAGAATCCTTTCATTTAAATGCTCAAAGGAATCTCCCATAGAAAAAATTCTGGAAGCACTTCTAGAGAAGACTAAGGAAAGCATTCCTCCAAATGACATGCATATGTTAAAAGAATGCCTTCTGGGTATGAAAGCAGAAGGGATGGAATTCAACACTTTCCCTTCCACTTTACCTTCTTTTGGAAGCACTTTTTTTTTGCTGGGTAGTCGAATTTCGACCGCAGGCAATACTAGTGTAAATTAATATATAAATCTTAATTTTGGAATTTGTTATATTTTAAACCTTACTTATTAATAGAAGGGAAGCAGTAAGCACCTTACTGTTTTAAACGCTTTATGGCAGTATTTATTAACCTAAAAACTTTAAATGCGTTTTTTTCGAAACTAGTTTTCCAACACGGTTGACATGCTATCTAAAGTTCTAATGGATCGATTAACCTAAAATTTGGTGTGGGCGTTTTTTATATATTCCTCTACGGCTAAGAATTTGTATTTGTATTTGTATTTGGGTTATATTATTGACAAATAAGATTAAATGAGTGCCACATAGACATTGGCGTCGGAAGCGGGGGGAAAAGGTGGGCAGTTGCCCCCCACTTTTTTAGCTAGATAAACAATTTAAAAGGAAAAGTTATTCAAAATATCATTTTTTTACAACGATAATATTTTTGTATTATATATTTTCCTCTTCTTTCTCTCTTCTTCATGTTTCATGTGAAAAAATTTTGGTGAACTTTTTTTGCACCACCATTTGTACTTCCCCCCCATTTGTACTGCCCTCCCAGATGAAATTCGCTTCCGACGCGCTTGCACATAGATGACGGAAATAACAACATTATATATTATAAAACTTACTAAAACTAACTTAAACTAACATCAAAATTTATGTTGTACATGTTAAAAAGACAATATAGTATTTAAGAATTAATAACAATTAAAACTGTATAACATAATGCAAAGCACCTAAAAGTTAATCATGAGAATAAAGCAAAAGAATGAAGGTTAAAAGAGAGAAGCATAAAAAGAAATATTACACCCAGAGAAAAACCACATGGTAAAAATAAATATGAACACACTTGATTTTTGAAATAGGTGAATTTAATATGAAACACTTCAATTTAACTTAAAACATATTTAAATAAATATTTGTATATGAATGCATTTTTAATTAAAGATTAATACACTTTATTATTAGTACACACAATTGAATTTAAAGTGGAATAATTGAAATCAGTATGGAAAAAATAATTTTGACTTTGGAGAATAATTATATTAAACATTTAAACACTTTATTACAAATATTTATACACTTCGGTTTAAGTATGAAAACCAATTCAGTCAACTTTTTTCATTGTTACATAAAAATCAAAGTGATTACACTTTAGAATAAGTATTTCACCCTTTGAAACTAAATCATAGGCAAAAATAGTTAAATCGAAGTGTGAATATTAAGGTTTACTACGTTTTTTTTCTGGGTGTAGGTTTTTAAGAAAAGTGTTCGAAAAACAAATGCTTAAAGGTATTTCTATTAGTAATATCTTTAATATTTGTGGGTAGAGAATTCCACGATCTGATTGCGCTTACAAAAAGCAATCTACTGGAGTTGATGAAATTATATCTGGGAATTTAAATGTTCATGTTTTTGTAATATTTTTAAAATATTCATATTTTTAAAAAAATTTCATAACTTTTTTTTCAATCGGTAATTAACACAAATTAACAATCCTTTTTATTTTTTTTTCAGCTGACTAGAATGGTTGAAATCATGTCAACATGGAGGCATTTTTTTAGCATCCCCACCCCACCAGCCTTTAATTTTTAAATTTTTAATTTTTTTGTAATTTTTTTTGTATTATTCAAATATTAATAAACACAAAATAAAAAAATGGATACTTAAAATATTAATTAGAATAAAATTTTTGTTCCACAATCAAACAAACTGTTGGCTTAATAACTAAATACCTTTTTGTTTTGTAGGAGATTCAGCATTGGTAAAACTTTTGAAATTTATGAAGCGTGCAGCTGAAACATTTGGACGAAATCATGGCATTCAATTGACGTTATCCAGTGACACTGGAATACATATAAGTAGCTCAGAGACAGGTAAACGAGCTGAGTACACTTTCATATAAAAATCCTTATATATAAATTCGGTACAATTTTTCAATGTTATAACCTTAATTAAAATCTTTTATCTTCAATAATAGAACCAAGTGGGCGCAGTGACCGCAAGCGACGTAAGTGGCTCATAATACTGCCGCTTATTATTCTTATGAAGTTAGCGCATCTCAAGTTTTCGACCGTAACGTTGCTGTTAGGTATTTTGGGTATTAATGTTCTACTACTAGGTGGCACAGGTTGGCTTATTCACTATCTGAAGTACAAGACGTTATGCAAGATACATCCACATCTGGTGCAGTCACATTCGCACGTCTACGATTCAGATCCAGCTGGTAGGTACTCTGGCTGGAAAGTTTTTTGCGTTTTGATAATAATGTTATCAATTTATTATTTTTAAATAATTTCTTTTCTCTATATTGATGTTAAAACGGAAATGCAGACTATTCCCAATTTGCGGGCAGCAGCTTTCCTGGCGCCATCTATAGTGTTCCTAATGTGGCTCCTCATGAAATTAATGTCGGCAACTGGGGGACAAGCAAGGCATATAATGGCTACAAATATTTGGATACGATAAGCAAGCGACTCAAGTAGCTGGCAGTTTTGGCCATAGGTCGCTGTATCTATGTTGAGGCACAACTATGTGCGTGTCTATGAATATTTCCATGAAATTCCATTGTTTTCGGTGTTACTATGTGGTTAAATTAAATTGTATACTTTTAGCTTTATGTAGAGTGAATAAACCAGATAAAATAATTAATAAATGGTACTATAGATAAGCTTAGTCTTTCTATTATTTAAAAGTAATACTTATCTATACCTATATTTATATCAGTGTTTGGCACGCCATAGGCACGCGTGCTCGGCACAAATCGCTTTTTTCACACAGACATTATCGGAAAAGCACACAAACGATGCGGCGTAGCAGAGAAATACTGCATAGCTGAGGTGTAAAGCTTCCCTCCAGAAAAAATCGGAAGGCTTTTATCTAAAAGTGATAAAGAAACATTCCCCACCTTATCTTTTGAAAGCTTAAGGGTAGTTTTTTATATTGTTTCCAAACCGTATCTTTTGGAAGCTTAAGGGTAGTTTTGTATTTATATTCCACACCGCTTCTTTAAGAATGCATTTGGAAACTTTTATTTATTGTCAAGCAATGACAATAGAAAATATTAATATCATTGTTTTCTAGCCTCTTAATGTAGAATTCGATAATCTAGTGGTAGCGCGCTTGACTGTCGCTCAGGGTTCCCGGGTCCGAATCCTGGCCGCGCATTTTCGAAACAAGGGAGAGGATTGCTTCCACATTAATTCTTAGAACAGGGAAGAGGACTGCTTGTAATTCGCTTTTTAAGACAGCGGAGAGGAATGTTTCCACATTAATTTTTAACACAGCTGAGAGGAATGTGTCCCTCTAATGACATGCTATGTAAAAAAAGAAATGGAGTGTGCAACAAAGGGGAATGCTTCCTACATTCCATGGAATGTTTCCTGGTAACATCCGGGAATGCTCACATTTCCTGGAGGGTTAGCAGCGTTCAGTCTATCTCTCAGCAAACGAACCCAAGCATACATTACGTTTGTGCGTGTGCGCTCGTGTTTGCCAAACACTGATTTATATCTATATCTATCTATATCAGTGTTTGGCAAACACGAGCGCACACGCATAAACGTAATGTATGCTTGGGTTCGTTTGCTGAGAGATAGACTGAACGCTGCTAAGCTTTACACCTCAGCTATGCAGTATTTCTCTGCTACGCCGCATCGTTTGTGTGCTTTTCCGATCATGTCTGTGTGAAAAAAACGATTTGTGCCGAGCACGTGTGGCTATGGCGTGCCAAACACTGATCCATATCTATACTATCCCTCCAGGAAATGGAAACATTCCCGGATATAAACAGGAAACATTTCATTTAATTTAGGAAGCATTTCCATCCGTTGGACACTCCATTTCTTTTTTACATTGCATGTCATTAAAGGGAAACATTCTCCTCGGCTGTATTAAAAATTAATGTGGAAACATTCCTCTCCACTGTATTAAAAAGCTTATTAGAAGCAGTCCTCTCCCCTGTTCTTAGAATTAATGTGGAAACATTCCTCTCCCTTGTTATGAAAATGCCCGGCCAGGATTCGAACCCGGGACCCCTGAGCAACAGTCAAGCGCGCTACCACTAGACTTTCGAATTCTATAATAAGCAGCTGAATAACAAAGATATTAATATTTTCTGTAGTCATTGCTTGACAATAAGTAAAATTTTCCACATGCATTCTTAAAGAAGCGGTTTGGAAACAACATAAATACAAAACTACCCTTAAGCTTCCGAAAGATACGGTGGGAAATGTTTCTTTATCACTTTTAGTTGGAAGCCTTCCGATTTTTCCATAGGGAAGCGGCTGGGAAACAATGATATTAATATTTTCTGTTGTCATTGCTTGACAATAAGTAAAAGTTTTCACATGCATTCTGAAAGAAGCAGGTTGGAAACAACATAAATACAAAACTACCCTTAAGCTTCCGAAAGATACGGTGGGGAATGTTTCTTTATTACTTCTGGATGGAAGCCTTCCGATTTTTCCTGGAGGGATTATATAAAATTGAAGTCAAAGAGAGTATAAATCAAGAGGGCCAGAAACTCAAAGTTCGCTGTTGAGTATTATTTCAAAACTACAAAGATTGGGTTCTGCTAGCGCGCTGCTAATGTTGTTCTGTCGACGTTCTTGCTGACTGTTTCGGGCAGAGGTATTTTTAAAATTAAGTGTGCACAAGCGAGCTGGGAATACGTTTGTTATTTTTAGAATAATTTGGCCTTTTTCTTCCTATTAGAATTGCGATTGTTTTGAATATTTTATTGAAATTAGGAAAATGGGAAAAAAATATCACATTTGTTTTGGCTGAGCTTTGTTTACATTTTTTTGTCCTACATTTCTAAAGGAAAGATTTCTGAGCAAAAGCGAGCGGCAACAAGTTTTGTTCTTTTTACCTTTTTCTTCCCGCTAGAATTGCGATTATTTGGTATATTTAAGGAATTATGAATGAAATGAAGCAGAACAAGATTTCCTTGAATTTACCAAGTTGTCGATATTCTAATGTTTTTATTCTCAACTTTTTTTGGCTAAGTTGCATTAACTTTTTTTTGCTACATTTCCAGCAAGGAAGGTTTTCATGCAATTGCAATTATAATTTATGAATATATTTTAGTTATATTTTATTACAGAAATTTTGCTTTCTATATCGTCGCACTAACGATTAATAATTTAAGTTACTTGGTACATTGAAAGAAATATTGGTGAAATTAACCAAAATGACTTTCTGTCAATTTACCAATATCGAACATATTATTGTATTTTGTATTTATATTTATTTATCAAATACTACTAAACTATAAAATTTAAATTGCAATTTCAGAAAATATTAAATTGCAATTTCAAGGTACTTTAATTCAAATTCATTTATTTATTAATATTTCTTTTTTTTTTCAAAGTGCAAAGTTGCCAATGTAATTGCAAACTTATTTCGGTCTTACAGTTGGCCTCAATGTTGCAAGTATGATCGACACAACAATCGCAGCACTTGCGTAGTGAGGTCATATTGTCACTGTATTTGTTGAGGGTAGATTGCAAGTACCGAAAATGCCATCGCTTGCAGATCTCTGATGTAAAACTTCAATGATACATTTTTGTTTAGAAATCGGAATAAATTTGCAAGAAATTTATTTGTATGGCACCCAGCGGTGTTTGGCAATGTTTTGATGAAGCTACAAGCAATAGCAAAGTAATTTGTGTAACAAAGTAAACAGTGCAGAAAAGAATTGAAATTTTATAATAACAATTTTGTTTTTGGCGCTAACGTTGATTCGGTGGTTGTGGCTCGATTTCTTTACAAGAACTAAAATTGCAATATTTTGTTTGATTTTTTAATGTTATTTATAAACTGAAGTACTATATTTTTGTTTATTTTTAACAATACAGCACATTTTTCATATTGAATCAAATGCTTTTTAAACTTCCAACAAAAGCGGTACAAAAGTATTAAAAAAAGTTGAAAAGTCGACTTCTAAAAGTTTAAAAAGTCGTCTTTTACATTTTCATCTCCGCAAAGTTACTATCTTGTCTCTTTATTCTTATTGGCTGCGGGAGAAAGAGCTCAAGATTGTTTTTGACACTTAATATTTAATCGAAAAACTTAACGAGTGACGAATTGAGAGAAACGTCAATGCTGTCTGTCGCATAGTGTAACTAGACAAGTTAGTGTTAGGGCTGAATGTGCTCTCTTTCTTAGTGACCATAGCTGTCAAACTCAGCCATTTTGGTATTATTGCTAATTTTTTGTAACGAAGTGTTCTTATGGCTGAGGTCGGCTCGCCGGACCCAGGCTCCGTTGCAATTATTTATAAATGCAGACACCAAATCAAAACTCTTACTTTTCAGGTTTAACGTTACAATGCTTTTATTTAACAAATTCGCTTAGGCTAACTTAAAGCTAATCAATTTGTATTTGCTTCCATAATAACAATTAGGGAATAATTTACTAGGACCCTATCGTGTGCGTCGCACTAACCACTGAGTGACCAACCTACCTGGAATTCACTGGTTTGATACTAAATGTCTGCTGCCGGCACAGGCTATTAAACTATAATAAAGCTGCTACAATCGCAAGCTCGGAACAGAGCGGTGCTACTTTCGCGTTGCTCGAGGTGGGTTAAGAAAAATAACTGAGTCTAATGATCGAGGTTACGTATGGTACGGCCTCGACCTACAAGATGGAATCCTGAGCAGCTACTTACACGTACTCAGGGGGAGGGTAGGAAATTAAGGATGGCGGAAAGGTAAGTCAGAGCGGTGCTACTTTCGCGTTGCTCGAGGTAGGTTAAAAATAATTGTGTCTGATGATTGAGGTTACGTTTGGTACGGCCCCAACCAGCAGCTACTTACACGTACTCAGGGGGAAGGTAAGGAATAAGGTTAATAGAAGTAGCAAATAACGAAGTGCCAGCTAGCGTATACTCGGTTAATCACTCACGGTTAATTGTTAATATAAGAATACCATAAATCTATTTAAATATATTTCATATATAAATTATGTTATATGCGAAATTTTTGTATTTAATGATTTTAAGTATTTAATAAAAAGAGGAAACAAGTATAATGAACAAAATGATACTTCGTAATCCTTCCTGCTGTGGCTGACGTCGCTGCCGACCGTGATTACTGCGGGCGCTGCTGGCGCTGCTGCTGGTCGTGGTTGGACTGACGGCGTCGTTATTAATGCTGATTTTGACTGCGCTGCCGGCGATTCTGCCGACGTTTGGGTGGCGCTGTCGACGTCTCTATCGATTTGTGGCTGCACTGCCGGCGTCTCTGCCGACTTTGTGGCTGCGCTGTCGGTGTCTCTGTTGATTTGATAACTATTATGTCGGCTCCTCTGCCAATAATGACTGCACTGCTGACTGCTGTTCGATTTATGTTGGTCGCTACTTCAGCGACAGTTCTGCAAACAAGACCTTCTTGGTCGACGGCACTTTACTTTTATGACTTTATCGCGAACTCGAGACGTAATGCTCGTTTGACGGCACTAGACTGAATGCCTCATCGTCTTCTTGTCCTCTACTGTATGACCGATGCTTCATGGTGCCTGTGGTCATGTTTTCTCCCTTTGGCATGTGTTTGCTTTTTGCAGCTGCATGTTTGGCTCTAGATATCGTATGATTCTCCCGTTTACATGCAAATAAAAAAGAAACACATTAGCAACAACAACTAGTGTTATATTTAATTACGTCGTAGAAATTGGAATAATTTCAATTATTGCATCAGTTTCTGGCTGGTGATAACACCCCAGTAGGGAAAATAGCATACACTAATCAACTAGTGCCCTCTGCAGGAGTTAGTAATGCCTTTGGCTATTTGTTACTTGCACGGAAACATTTAATGAGTTGAATTTGGATTTCATGACCTTTTATGAACCCTAACAATTAAATAATAACCGCAGGATGGAGTAAGTATGAAAGTTATTATTGTTCAGCAATTATGTATTTCATAAATATTATTCATTACTTTAATAATTATCTTAAACTAAACTAATACTTCATATATCCTTAACCTAACTTAAAACTACCCTATCAGATTCACCGATGGCCGGCTGTCGTCTCTACCTTGTAGTACATTTTTTTTCTCTAATCCATACTATATGCGTATACACTCACACTTTTTGCATTTTAGATTTGCACCATTTTAACTGCTCTAGTTTCATTGTCAATGAATAAAAATTGGACAAAACAATGAAATATCATATGGGCTCTACTCTTCTTCATTGACCAGCATGACCAGCATGAGTCATGGACTGTGACCAATATTTACATTAGGATCAGTAGCGTAATATATTTTGTGCGCCCGCACGTAGGTTTCTAAAAGCGCCCTGCTATTTACTTTTAGACCAAAACTATGTTATTAGTAGGTTACTAGAAGCGCAAGAGAAAACCAGAGAACTTTTGACAAAAAAAAAGAGAGCAAGTAGAGACTTTTTAATTCAATAGTCATCATTTATTACAACAGTTAAAATAGTTAAAAATATTTTATTGCATAGATAAATGTATATTTTATTTTATACTATATATGTTATACTATATATATGCTGTTATACTATATATATATACGAAAAAAATACTTTTTATAATTCCAAATACAATAAAATTTACAACAAATATTATAAAATTTTATCACAAAGTAGGCAAAAAGAAAACATATATTAATTTTTATTGTTGTGTATTTTATGACCTTTTGATTTTATTATTAAATAAACAAATACGCAGGCTTTAGGTCAGTTTTAATCCTTCGGAGTACATTATCAAGGACTAAAAACAATTGAAAATACTTATAATAAAACAATTTTGCACTAAGACAATTGAAAAAGCACTAACTTAATATCAAAAATTTTTTTCAATTCACTGGGTTAACAACATTGACATCAAATATTGGAAATAATTAATAAATAATAAAAACAGACCTTAAGCCTGCGTATTTGCTTATTAATATTAATTTTTTTAAAAAGTTAAAGAAACTAAAAGTTTAAATATATGAGATCAATAATTTTCTTATTGGTGAAATGATAAGTTTAAGATGTTAAGTTTAAATGTTTTGTATTTGACGTTAACTGTTGACTGAAGAAGTTGCTAACGTCACAAAACATGAACAACTGATTGATTAAAATAAAATCAGTAGCTGACTTGCTGAAAATATGAAAGCAAACGGGTAAATCGACTTCGACCATAGTCAAGTTTTGCCAAACAAAGACTACTTTTGCTCTAAATAGTCGGCTTTTTTGACGTCGATTATTGCCCTCTGAGAAATTTTATTTCATCAAATATTATTAAATTATTTTTAATTTATTTCTGTTAATTTAAAAAAATGATGTTTTGCGAAGGAAATAAATATTTTAGTATATCTTAATTTTATTTAAAACAAACGTCGCACGGTGTAACGTCCCCATTCTTATCAAAAAATAGAAGTATTGATCGTAGAGCTATGAAAATTGGAACAAATATCTTTCGTAACAAAATTAAGAAATATTGAAAAAGTTATACAAATCCGCCCTTTGCCACACCCACTTCCAATATAATCGAAACCTATTTTTGCCTGAAACTTAATTAAGTCTTGTCTCAACAACACGAAATTTGCTCCATAAATTTTTTTGTGATTATAAATAAATGAAAAATTTCATTGGCGAATGTCACGGCCATTAACGATATTTTAGTAACTCAGCCTTGGAAAATACTACCAACACAACTACATACGTTTTTTTTTATATTTGTAAGCTTTTTTGATTACAGCAAGGAAATTTCAAAAATTGAGTTGTGTGGTTGTAAATTTTGAAAAATAATCAGCTGCCATACATCAAATTTCATACATCTCACATTTAAACTAAACAAGTCACCATAATAAATGTATATTTACCATATTAGCAAGTATCAGCAACACATTTGTTTGGATTTCGTGTATCGCAGTTCTAATGATGTTTTCGTGAAAAACTTCTAGTCAATCTTTCTCAAAATTATTTTTTTAAACACCTTTAAAAATTGAGTATTTAAAAATCTGTATCCCGCTTTTTGTATTTAGTGTTATGATAAGCTTAAAACCATATGTTCAAAATGTAGAAAAAAGTAATATAGCCAGACATAAGAAATGTTAAACTTTTTTAAAATATAAAAAAATTTAAATAAAATGTGAATAACAAGAAAAATTGTATTTTTAAAAATGCAACTTTGACTGCTTGTCGTAATGAAACGGTTGCTACTATTACAAAATTTAATTTTGATTTTTTCACCCACAATATTTTCTATTGAAAACCATACAAGTTTCAGAAAAATTCAAACATCGATATATTAGATTTTTGATTTCTTTTACACTGTGCGTCGTTCTCCACTTCATTTGTCATTTTCATAAACGGACTTGAGGGCGCCCCTGGCTTAGTTGCGCCCGCCCGCAATGCGGGCTCTGCGGGCCTGCTTTTTACGCCACTGATTAAGATCTGCAGTTCATTTTCATAAGCAGCTAGCAAGCTCGATGGCAAGATTGCTTCAAGTACATTTTGAATTTCTTGTATTGACTTTGTTCTGCTATGAAGTTCCGAATGAAACCTATCCAGACACTCTCTGATTTACGATTTTTAGCGTGAATCAAAGTAACTGTCCCACCTACAGTAATACCAATTGCAGCAAGAGAAGCAATACTGGAAAACATACAATATGTTGTTTTTTTACGACTCTAGTATTTGTTGTTAATCTATTCATGAACCGTTTCAAAAGCTTTGTCAATAATAATAATAACTAGTAAGACCGTGTGGCGTTAAAACGCCAAAATCAAACATATCTAGATTTTATTTTAAGCTATTGAATAGATTTTCAACTTATCAAAATTGAAATGATATTAATGTTGGCCTTTTTGCAATATACGCGGTATTGCACGCGTAACGACGATATAATGTTAGCATATTTAACTTCATACCCAAATTTATTTTAATATACGGGAGGTAGAATATTTCTTGATTTCCAGTTGAAAATTGCTTGAACAAAAATGTCTCATTACCAGTTTCCAATTTTTTATTCAATTTTGGTGTAAATTTTTAAAAATTAAAACATTTTAAGACCAACAGTTTACACATTTTTTTTTTTCAACTGTAAGAAATCATTCCAGTATCACTTTGATATTGAATATATCAATTCATAGTTTAAGCTGTGAAATTATAAAAGATTACTCATCTGTATAACAGTTTTGTATAACAGCTATTAGCCTATAAGTGGCTCTAAGTACCTCACATATTTTCAGGTATGATGCTGATGCTGAAATAAAGAATAAATTAATATAAATTTTTAAGAAATAAAAAGTCTAGTTTGCACATCTACAGGTCTAAACATACCAAACCATACTAAATTTATTAAGATTGAACTTGTACATAAAAAGCCTTACGCCGGACAAAATTTGCTTTTGCGTAACATATATAAGAGATGATAATGCGAAAGGCAAGAAGTGCACAAATCCTTTGCCGGCACGCAGGTTGCAGTATCATATTTTCCAACAAAAAAATCTTGTTGTTGGCAAGCCATAACACGCAAAATGATAGAGTGTACGTAGTTAGCATGGCGCCTAATTTAATATTCGCACAGAAAAAAAAAACCATTGAAAGATTTCAAAATGTTTCCTCAGTTATCGTTTGGGGCGCTGTCTCCAAAAAAGGCAAATGGCCCCTTCTTTTTATCGAAAAAGTCATTAAAATAATTAGGAATATTACTAAGAACATGTTTTAAAGAACCATCTTATGCCGCATGCCAAGCAAATATCGAAAAGGGTCACTTTTGTTTTCAGCAAGATTCTGCTCCAGCATACAACGCAAAAATCGTTCAAAGGTGGTGCAGAGCAAATTTTCCATGTTTTAATTCTGTTGACGAATACCCTCCGTCATCCCCTGACCTAAGCCTTCTAGAATTTTACTAGAAAATTTGTATTGTGTGTTTTACAAATCGTTTAAAATTGTTAAAAAAACGAAAAGTGAAAGATTCGAATTGAATGATGATGAGTTTACAACTAAAATGCTAAAAATAAAATGCTAAAAATAAAAACTGTTTAATTCTTTTGATTTATGGCATAAAACCAGTGTGACTGTTACCTTAATTTATTCAGCATATTGCATACTTTACGGGCCACTTTAAAAAAAAACCGTTAGCTAATTCTAGTTTCTATTTAGTTACATACAAGCATTCATACAGCAAAACTTTTTATATATGAAAAATTTATGCCATCAAAAAATGGATATAAATATAATTGAATATTTAAATAAGAAGAATGAATTATATTTTTGTATATAAAAATAGGTACCAAATATTGATATTTGAGGCTTATGCTTCAATTTCTAAATTAAAAAATAAATTTGATAAAATTATCAATGAAAATGCTTATTTTAATTCTTAAAACAAACATAATTTTTCGACTAAAACTTGCGTCCTGCGAAAATGTCCTGTTTGTTTGCGAGACGTCCTCTAAGTCCTATAAAATTTTAAAAATTTTGTCAATTTGTCCTTTTTTGGTCGAAAAAAGAGATGGGAGCATAATTCATTAGTCAAAAATATTTGGTACGTATTTTTTTAATTCAATATAAAACAAGAAGTATATGAAAAAAAATTTTTAATATTTCGTCTTTAAAAAAGGACATTTTTTCAAGCACTTATACTGCAATAACTGATGAAGATAGAAAAATATGTCTCAAAGAAGATACGTGCACCTTTTTGTTAGCCTTCGGATGATATTTACTAAAACTTAATCATATGATTTTTTTGATTGCGAAAAATAGAGAGCTGCCACAAATTAGTTTATTTTTTATTTTGACATATTTTTTTTGTTTTGTTAAAAATAAAAGCCAAAACATTATTCCTAATACTGGTTGAATTTAAGAGTGGACACTTGAATAATAACGGAGCAATGAAGTTTTCATCTTCATTTCCCAATGTTAATATTTGTATCCAATATTAATAAAGTAAATAAGCACTTCATTAAAACAGTATCGAAAAAACCCACTATATCTGCAATATCTTATTGACAGTTATTGTTGATAGAGTAGCAACATATCACAAAAAGAGTGTTAACACAGAATAGTGAGTTTAGCAAAATACGGAGGCATAAATCATTTTATAGGCAAAATAATAACGAAAATCTACTGAATAAACATAAAAATATAATAAAATGGCTTAAAACTATTCTATCTATACAATATATACATACGCACACTCATGCACACACAAAATCTCCTACATTAAACTTACGGACGTATAACAAATATGTGCAACAGCAACCTTTGATATGACAGCTGTTGTTGACTAACAACAACAACATGGCAGCAATAAAATAACTGCTGAAAATAAGATAAACATTTGGTTTTACTACACTCAGCGGCTACTTATTAAGTGCTGATATGGATTGGCATATCCGAAGCGTTGTAAGCAATGTTAAGATAGGAGTGAATGGAAAATAATAAAAAAATACAGACATTTTCATTGTTAACAACATGTTAGAAAAAGCCATGCAAATTTTTTATGGCTAACAGAAAGACATCCCAGTTGGAAAATGAGCCCTGCTGTATGTCTGCCGGCAACAAGCCTCGGAAGGTCAGGAGACATGCTCGCCTCCATACCCTCTTATATCTATTTTAATAGACATGTCCTAGGCCGGCTGGTCTGCCAAATAAACTGCCGTAGCAGCAATGCAGCATGCTTCTCATGGTATGAATGCAGAATTAATACCGTGTGATGAATGCAGCATTAATAAGCTGTTCATTCGATAGACATGCCGTCCTAGGACATGCCTATAGAAAAAAGATATAAGTGGGTACGGAGGCGAGCATGTTTGCTGAACTTCCAACCCATGTTGCCGGCAATTGAAAAATTACCATTATCCGAAGTCTTGAGCCTCGGCCTCGTGAGTGTAAGTGCATCAGCTTATCCAATCGACCATAGCAGCTGTTAACTGATCATCGCTTAATTTGCTTCATTAAAAATAAACGTACGAGCACAGGATAAGAAAATTAACGCGTTCGCTCTGTTATTAGCAATTAATGCAATTATAAGCAATTTATGTAAAAAAACAAAACGAAATCACAAAAAACAGAACAAACTGAACCAACTGAGTCATTCGCACTGCTGTGATGTAGAAATAATGTAAATAACAATAATAGGTCTGTTCTCGTACTCGATTTAAGTAACTTGAAATTGATTGAAAGCGTTTCTTTACACATTTTTCAAGCTAGAGAGAGAACAACAAACTAAAAGTCACTCTCTATTCTATTACAATTACCCGAAACTAGCTTGAACCTTACTTGAAAAATTTATTCGAGCACGAATCTTCTTCTTCCAATTGCTTTAATTTATTGTCAATCAGCTGTCAACAGCAACTGTTCCGCTCGAAACTTGCTTGAAGTCGTTTCCGTACTTTTTTGCATATTCTCACATTTTGACAGATTGAGTTACTCTCACAGATTGAACTTTACTCCATGGTATAATACTGACAAGGTAGTAGCGTAAACTGGCTTTTTTCTCACGAGCGGCGATCGGAAGTTATCAAAATTACCTGTTGATGCAATGAATCAAAGAAAAGTAAAAATATAACCAAAGACGTAAACATAGCTAGGCAGCCGTAGCAAACTAGAAACATTCCATTAAACTCCGCGAATAAATTGAATGAAACAAAGAAAAATTAAAAAATAAGCAACGACTTAAACATAGCTAGTCAACAGCAGCAAACTACAACTCCTTTCAGCAATCCTAATCGCCAAAAAACTGTCACTACTTCCTTGTCAAATAATTATACCATGGTTTACTCAAACTTTACTTGAAGCTAGTACGGGACCTAGTGTTGCTATCAAAGGAGCTTCGGCGAAAACACAAAGTGTCAGCGAATTACAAAAATCATGAAAATATTTAAGTTGCTGTCCGAAAATTAACCGAAATTTTGCATTAGGAAACATGATACATTGCTTATGCACTTCACTTAGAAGTAAAAAGGAAATTTTTTAAAATTTCAAAAAATAGACTCCAAAACTTAGCTATAAACATCCACATTCCTTCCATCGGCAGGCCTGCTTGGTTGTTCATCTGGAATACTACTAACACACACATTACTGAAAATAGCTTTTGACATTAGGGAATAAACGCAGAGCTTATCTCCTTGACAACTCTTCAGCCCTTTCATCTAGATTTATAGCAATCCCCTAAAATTTACTCTAGAGAAAATAACTCTGATATTTTTTTAAATTTATTCAAATTTCTTTTAACTTATCATAATAAAACACTTTACTTCGATACCATATGGTTGGTTCTCAGCAAACTGATACTTTTTGTCCTTTTGCAGTAGTAACTGTTTACTAAGCATTTTCATTACATCATTGGCGTATCAAGCTTGGAAAGGGTTGCAGTTTCCCCCCCCCCCGCTTATTTAGCTATATAAACAATTTCAAAAATAAACTTCAAAAGTTATTCAAAATATCAGTTTTTTTTTACAACGATAATATTTTTGTATTATATATTTTGCTCTTCTTTCTCTCTTCTTCATAAGCATGCTTTCGGATAACCATTTCATTTCTCTGTAAAAAGATAGAACAAATGTAGAGTTTCTACTGCAATTCCAATTTGAAAAAAATTCGGATACACTGACAAACTATTAAATGAAGTTGAAAAACTTGTTGCTTTGGTTTTGACTGTGCCTGCATCAGCAGCTTCATCTGAGCGTTATTTTAGTACACTAAGACGACTTAAAACGTATCTTCGAGCAACCATGATACAAACGAGTCACTCATGCGGCACTTATACATATTCACAAAGATAAAACCAAAGAATTTAATTCGATGGAGGTGGTGAAAGAGTTTGTTTCTCGCAAGGACAGAAAGAAACATTTTGGAAAAATTTAAATTGATATAACTTTTTGTACCTTATTGCATTTAAACCATGTAAACATATACCTAGTCTTGCTTTATAAAAGCAACAATTATTCCTTATATTTTCATATTACCATATGAAGGATCCTTTAAAAAATTATCTCTAATATCGAAATTGGAAACACAGTTGCCACTTTGGTACAATTGTACCAAAATTGCTACATTTATTTTAGCTTGGTACCTTGGTACATTATTTTCCGAGTTGGTACATTTTTTAAAAGATTTACAATTTAACAACTTGTTACAAAAAGCAAAATTTGGTAGCACTGGAGAAATGTTCAGACTTATATATATTAAAAATCACAAATTTTGAGACTTAAGGATGTTTTGTGAGAATTTCCACTAAAGCAGAAAAATATCTCCAATCCGAAAATTTTTCTCTTATTACCAAAGATATTCTAAAACAAATTAAAGACAAGTTCATTTTAGGTAGAGAAGATCTAAATGTTTTGAATATAATAGCATCTTCACAAGTTATGTCAGAAAACAAAATTTCTTTATTGCCATAATTTAATAATTCATATTAAAATATCATCTCATAGAATGCTACCCTGACGTTATTTATTTATTTATTTACTTGATTGCTAAACCTTAACAGGTTTTATAGCAAATTTAAAATTATAAAATAAGATATTCAATACAATTCAAAAATATAAAGTATGATTTTGACTGAAATAATGTATTATTAACAACCTAAAATGTTTTAGTAAATTGCTTAAAGTATATAATTTTATTAAAGTATAAAAAATAATAGAAAAAAAGTTAAGTCAAAATCGATAAAATCAGACAGTAAAGCAGGGTTGCGTTTTCAAGACAAACAAGGTCAAGTTAGCAACAATTTTTGTATACGGCGGAGTCGTGTGACAAACAAGGTCTCATACCCAATAAAACACCACTCCAATAGGTATATATATAATATATATCGTTCTGTCTCCCTGAAGCCGGTGAAATCCTGGCTTGACAGGGTATTCGACAAACTAGGTCAACTTCACCAAACCAATTTTCATAAAATAAAGAAAACCAGTTGCGAACGCAGGCACCAAGACAAACTAGGTCTTATCGGCCACTCATATTAATATATTACAAATCGATCTAACGTACTGTTTCAAGAGGTAAAAAGACACCAAGACACCACGGTACCGTCGACAAGTGTAGTTACAATCATCATGAAGATATGAGGCAACTGAAGATCCCAGGTTTAGGTCCATTCAAATTACTTAGATGTTTATTCACCAAAATTTTCCATTTTAAGCTTAGGTCCATTTATCCATTTAGATTGTTATATTAATGTGTTTACAAATCACCAGATGCATCAGATATATGTTTGAAAGAACTTTACATAATCAACGACGGTACTGCAGGTAATCTATAATTTTATGTTTGATTGAGTCCATGGATTCACTTAAGGATATAACATCAGATACAAAATTAAAATCACCGCAAGCACTTCTAAGAGGTTCATTTTGCAAATAATTAGTTCTACAAAAGTTCATGTGGAATAACTCAAAAGATCTTCTAGGACGAAGAGGAATAGTAAAATATATTTTACTCAATAAATATGAACTGTTTACATAGCCATGTAAAAGTTTTATAATCCAACAAGCATTTATCATAATTCTCCGATTTTTTAAAGAAGGAAGATTTAAAAGTTGTAACCGATATTCATAAGGTGGTAAGTGAAAATCAGTATTACAATAAAGATAGCTTAAGCAAAACAAAATAAATTTTTTCTGCACTGATTTAATGTCGTCTATGTAACAACCGTATCGTGGGAACCAAACAACTGAAGCGTATTCTAAGATAGGCCGCACTAGGGAAGTGAATAAGGTTTTCGTTATGAAAGGATCATTAAACTCTTTTGCCCAACGTTTAATAAATCCTAAAGTACTATTTGCTCTATTTATTATTTTATTTACATGAATATTAAAGCGTAGTTTAGGATCCATTGTAACTCCAAGATCATTGAAACTAACTAAGGACTCCAATGGATAACCACAAATTTTGAAGGTACATTTAATTGGTGGTTTGCGCGAGAAAGACATATACTTGCATTTCTTCATGTTGAGGTTCATACGGTTCGTTTTGCACCAGTTATGAAGATGATCAATGTCGGCTTGCAAAAATACAGCGTCATTATCATTTTTAAAAGAAAGGAAGATTTTGACGTCGTCAGCAAACATTAAGATGCTGGAATGCATTATGACAGATGGCAAATCGTTTATAAAAAGTAGAAACAGAAGAGGCCCAAGATGACTTCCTTGAGGTACTCCTGAAGTAACCGGAAACTCGTGTGATATCTTGAGCTTAAAAAGAACAGATTGTGTTCTATTGCTTAAGTAAGATTCAATCCACTTTACCAACGGTATAGGAAATCCAACAAGATGTAATTTTAAGATCAGTAGTTTGTGATTTACAACGTCAAAAGCTTTGCTAAAATCCGTGTAAATAACATCAGTCTGCATGCCTTTTCCAAAGTTTTCTATAGTTTTTGATGTAAATTCGAGAAGTTTAGTAACAGTGGATTTTCCAGAAAGGAATCCATGTTGGAAAGGAGACATTAAAGATTTAACGCTATGCGATAGTCGTGATGTAACAATTGCCTCTAAAAGTTTAGGCAAAGCGCTCAATTTTGCGATGCCACGGTAGTTATCAATTAAAGACCTATTTCCGGATTTATGCAGCGGAATGATAAATGAATGCTTCCAGGCTGCAGGAAAATAGCAGGATTTTAATGATGAAGTAAATAGTAAAGAGATTGGAGTTACTAATTCTTCACAGCAGTATTTTAATATACACGAAGGTATGTTATCAGGACCACTTTTATATGATGTTTTAATATTTTTTAGAAATGATAAGACTGTGTTAGTGTCAATTATTGGGAAATATATATCCCCAGATTGAATATTGAAAGGATAAATTAAATAATCATAGGACGATGATGAATAAGTCGACTTGAAAAAGTCAGCAAAAAGATTGCAAATACTATTATCATTATCAGACTCAACCGAATTATACTTCATAAAAGAAGGATAGGAATCAATCTTGCGTTTTGTGTTAACAAAGTTCCAGAAGGATTTAGCATCAGATTTGGTGTTTAATTTTACTTTTGTTAAGTAGGTATTATAGGATTGTTTGCATAACTGTTGATAACTGTATTTAATCGAGGTATAGCATCCAAAATCGCATATGCCCAGCAGCGGATTTGCCAGTGGCTACCATAGAACTAATACAGAATAAATTACCAGGTAAGGAAGCATTACTTTTTTCAAAAAGTAATGCGTCTGCATATAGCAGAAGTAATTAACTCATACCTCATTACCTGTAATGTAGCATACAAGGAAAAGTAATGCAGTGATTTTTATAACTTAATACAAGTAGTATGTTACTCCATAACTTCTAGGTAATGCTGAAGGGAAGCGATCACTTACCTCCTGTCTCATTCAATGTTAAATGTAAGGCTTTTTATGCATAGTAAGGTAATATAGTCGGAAGTAGTGGTCATAACAAGGTAATTGATGTTTGGCAGGTTAAAATCTCCAGTTATTAAAATATGATCATTAGATTGCAGTTTTGAGCAAACTTTACTAATAGAAGCCAAATGTTTGCTATAAACTTTTAAGGTAGAAAGGGGAGGAATATATGAGCATGTAATAAAAAGGCTCAAGGAACCAAACTTAACATGAACACAACAGAATTCAATGTCCAAGGATTCTGGAATTAATAACTCTTCAGAGAAATGTGTCGCTTTGACTGCAATCAACACACCCCCACCTTTAGAGCAAATACCAGGAATGGAGTTTCTATCTTTGCGGTATATGTTAAATTTGTTGCACAGAATTTCAGTATTTAGAGTGTTAGGTTTCAGCCAAGTCTCACTAAAAGCCATTATATTAAAGTGAAGGTTGTGACTCAAAATTAATAAATTATTTAGTTTTGTGTTAATGCCACGAACGTTTTGGTAAAGGATAAGGAACTGAAAGCAACAATCTAGTTTTTTTGATTCTTGTTAAAAACCGAAAAAGTAGCCAAGGAAGTTGTAGGCCGAGGTCAAGAAATAAATTCATGCACCATCGTATTGTCAGGCCAAAACTTTTGATCCAATACCTTGTGAAAAAGATCACCAGGCAAAGATATTTTAAAAGAGGACGTAATTCGCTCGTATGAAAAATTGAATTTGTAATTAGAGATATTTTTATTTACAACATTCAGCTTAGAGTTTATATAGAATAACACGTCTTCACCGGATGTATCAGCTGCAAAACGAGAGACAAATATAGATTTTGCAGGCTCAATAATCACAAGTTCTTTATGAACAGGGGCTTTGATACTGCTGTTCGATATTTGTTTCGGTATCGCGCCTGTAGAAACCGGAGTAATTTGAGAAGGTGCAGGGACCACATTTGAGGAAATACAAGTTTCAGCGTAAGTTTTTTTTGTGGCAGAAACGCGAGGAGAATCAGCATTTTCCTCTATGATTGGTATTGCTTCAACAGAAAGAGAAATCTGAACAGCTGACGCAGCGACCTTAGTTGTTGCGAAATTATCAGTCATTTGATCAGTATTGACAGCTCCAATTGATTGATCTTCAAGCTGTATGTTCACATTAGGGAAAACAGTTAAAGTAGAAGGTAGAACAGTTATATTATTGGGCGACGGCATGGCTATATCAGTAGTTTTAGCTGAACTACGAAAATTTTTGTTTGAACGTTTACGTTTTGGAGAATTGTAAGCTTCATCCACAATTTTAAACTTTTTAAACAAATCTTCGTATTCACTCAGCCTATCTTGTGCTACCTTTAGATCCTTAGCCACCTCTAAAAAACCTTTCCGAGATTGTCTTATAAGTTTAAAGATCTCAACGTTTGTAAACCTGCAATCTTCACATGACCAACGAAGTCCCTTACTTTCGTTGAGTGCATCGAAGATCCTCGCAGTCAACGCTGCACACTTGATATGAAAAAATGAATCACACAACCAGCAAGTAACCAGCCGGTCTGATTCACCTTTTACAGCGCAGTTTCGGAAATTGCAGATCATTTTCAGTTTAATAGTAAGTTTTGTAATATAGATGAAAATAAAAGGAGAAAAATGAACTTAAATGCTTTTAATGAAAAACAGTTTATTTTGTTTAAAGACACTGTACTGTAGCAACTTTGCAGCCCCGATTTTGTAGAACCAAAGAATTGAAAAGTTTTATAAGCACTACAGTTTTTGCAGTAGCTTTAAAACAGCTGTAAAAGGAAAATACGATAATTTGCTCTATAGAAACCTGTTTGCGCTAAAAACAAAACAGGAAGAAGGAAAGAAGCAAATTATAAACAAATATACATATATATTAGGGCGGGTCAATTTGTATGGACGAATTTTTTGGAGGTCTGGCTCAGCGAAATTCGTAAAATACATGTAATTTCAAGACTTTTTCTCCACTACAGCATATACAAATTCTGAAAAAAAGCTGTGCGGACTTTCGTAAATAGATTTTGTTCTCAATTATAAAATATGAATGTATGAATGTATGTGTATGAATCTATTTACGAAAGTCCGCACAGCTTTTTTTCAGAATTTGTATATGCTGTAGTCTAGAAAAAGTCTTGAAATTACATGTATTTTACGAATTTCGCTGAGCCAGAATTTGACCCGCCCTAATATATATATATATATATTTATATTGAAAATTAAATTAAATAGAAAAGTATTTTAAAAGGATGTAATCCACGTTATCACGTTTCCAGATGTATGAGCACGCCGATCAAAGCTGTTTATTTCTATTTATATATATATTAATTTGGAACTTTTGGTTAAAGATATCTTTAAAAGGAAGAGCTCGCAAAAACACGTCTAAACGGTAAGAAGATAACGAACGTGAATCGACATTGTGAATCGATATTGTGAGACATCTTGTTCAGGTTTCAAATATTAGTTTTTAAAATTGTAATGACGTTGGGAAAAAATTTGGGTATTTTGAGAAAAAGGCTGGGTCGTGTAGAATGGATTGGGGGAAATTTGTTTTGATGATTTTAACAATTTTGTTAATAGTCTGATGTACCTTCCACACAGCTCAGCAGCTGCTGGACCAATATTTTTTATTTTAGCCTTATTAAAACTAAGCCTCGAAATAAATTGGAATATAAAACACTTAACAACATAAAGCTCTCTAAAAAATTGTGTGTCGAACGCAATGAATCTAATTATATCTGGCCAGCAAAATAACTATTTTGATGTATTTATTATTTTGTTATTTTGTAAAACATAACATAATATTATTGTTACGTTTGGTATGTAAACAAATATACTCCAGTGAATTATTATAATAAATGTTATCAAATTATTATATTAAAAAAAAATTGGTACATATTTTCCAATTTTGTTCCTTTTTAGAATTACATTTAGGAGAATTTGGTACAACAAAAAATAAGCAAGTGGCAACCGTGATTTTAAAAACTTTTAAAAGTAATGAAATTTTAATATTTTTTTTTGTAAAATAAAATAAAATTTGTTTATTCATATTCATATTTCTTTTAAGAAATTTTGGAGAGTTTTTTGCACCCCCATTTGTACTTCCCTCCAGATAAAATTAGCTTCCGACGGCATTACACATAGCATCTGGACGAGATGTGAATTACGGTTTACTAATAGTTTCCGGTATGCATTAGACCTTAGAACGAATAAATTAACCATTTTAGCACTTGATAGGACTTTGAACGAGTTTCTTATGATCAAGTGTGGCGTGTGTGTTATCTATAAATAGTGTAAAACAAAGAAGCTTCTTGTGTCTGTTTGTTCACTTATTTCTTCTAAACTATGCAATCGATTTTGATTCGGTTTTTTCTATTCTTTAGGAAATTTTTTCCAAAAGTTTTAAGTGTATAAAACATTAGGAAATTTTAGTAGTCATTAAAATAAATTATTTCACTTTGCATATACATACCTATATTTAACGAAAAAAGTGTAGATTTTTTATATAAAAATTTTTAAAAACAATATTTCTAGACATAATAAATGCAAACTTTTAAATATATGCAAAAGCCAATACTTCAAAGAATATGTGTGCAGAATTTTAAGTTGATATCTTGTTTACTTTTTAAGCTATAGTTCACAGCGTAGGAAAAAACATGTTTTGAGAAAAACGTGGTTAAAGTTTTCGTTCTTGTAATCGGTACTCTCGATGCTCATTGCTTCACTTTCTTTCTAGGAACTTTTAAGACTTTGTATTGAGCTTAAAACATTTAAAATATGTTCGTTACGCTGTAAATTAATTTAAAAAAAAAAAACAAATGCAAAAATTGAAAGTTCAGAAAGTCTTATTTCTCATAAACAAGGTGCACATATTTTGTTCACTTCGGTGTCTCATGTACACTGCTGAATGGCAAAAACGTGCAAATAATGTTTTATAAATTTGCTCTTATCCAAAGTTAGATCTACTGGTAAAATTTCCTTAGCTATTGCATCATCCGGTATACATAGCAGCTACTCTTTTAGAAGGAGGCCAAACCGCAGTGTTTGCAGCATTCCCAAACAAATCAATATAGGCAAATGATGGTGATATAATTCAAATCAATAATAATTTGGGACGAGGCTACTAGGTCAAACAAGACTTCCGTCAAAAAATTAGATATAACAATGCGAGATTTGCGCAATTCAAACTTATATTTCGGTTTATATACAATTTTGTTCTCAGAAGACTTTCGTCAAATCTTACCAGTCGTGACGAAAGGAACAAGTGCTGACGCACGGACACTGCGGTCAACCTCGATTAAGCTGTCAATTATTTAACAGAATTTCTCCCGCCAGGCAAACTGGTGTTACAAGTAGGGTGTTCTTTTATTACGGAATCTTAATCTCTTAAATAATGTAATTAAATACAAAACAATACAATGCAATACAATACAATACAGTACAATAAAAGAACAAGTTAAATAAAAGCTTTTAAAAAAGGCCTCGGACCACTGAACTATAGTAATTTGTTCTGATATTCTGGCCAGAAATCAAAAAGTACAAATACTCTTTTTCACGGCTTATGTTCTCAAGAAGTTTTACATGGCAATTTTTACTCTCTGAGGTTTGCCATTGTCCGCAGAGAGGTGACGACCGAACAGAAAAATTAATTCAATTGAAAAAACTTTCGTCTGAGCTGGAATTGAACCCGGGCTACCGCAGTTCTTTAGCTTAGGAGCCACGCACTCTACCCACTAGGCTACGGCCGCCGCTTTTGTTTTCTATACAATAAACTAATCTAAGCACAAAATTTGAGCCAAATCGGAGATGGTCAGAGCAACTGATATTACACTTCAATGTGAAATAAGCGACATATTGAAAACAATTTGTTCCTACTTTGACGAAATATCTTTAATGCAAATTTTTTTACTGTCAAAAATTGGTTAAAATATTGCTTGAAACATTTTTTTAACTTTTGTATGGAAAATCATGCATTGATATTAAAGGCAGTGAGCTGAATTTAAAAACGTGATGATTTTTTCAGTGTATAAATTGATTTTGACCAATATTTTTATTTGACCATATTTCTAGGCACTGCTTGAAACAGACAAATCGACATGTAGCGTTTATATATCCATACGTTTTACATCCATCAACAAGCCGATTCGTGAAGATTGGTGGGTGCAACGTTGCCGGTTTCACTCGCTTGAAGCAAACCCTAGTGTTCGTCGCTTCGAAGGCTTAAAACATGCATGAGAAGTAAAACTGGAGAAGAAAGGCTCAATGGGTTAGCTCTTCTAAATGTTCAAAAGGATGTGGAAGTGACCACCGAAGAAATTTTAAAAGCATTAGCCCAAGAAAAATATGTTCTATTATTATATATCGCCCATTTCAGATTGAGGTGACTTATCTGCACTGATCATCTCCGATTTGGCTCAAATTTTGTTCCTAGATTGGTTTTTTGTTAAGAAAACCAATTCCGGAGTTTAAAGTTTCAAAAAAATTTTATTTCCGGAGACACAGCCATTCGAATGCCAAAATAGCGCCTATTTTTAGAAAACGTAGCTCAGTCAATTTAAATCACATTTTATTAACTAAGGTACAATTGGAATAGTTATCTCCTCTATTTTAAGGATAAAATATAAAACTTTTAAAAAAATTGTCTTAAATTGACCCATTGTTAATTTCAAAGTTTAATGCCATGCCAACAACAGACGCTATAATTTTTTTCATATTCTTTATTTTGGTTTTTTGTACGTTTCAATACCTTTCCAACGATACAAAATTAAGGTGTGCTCCTGAAGGCTTCAGAAGTTATGGCATAAGACGTGCAATGTTAAAGAATTTTCAATACAAATTCAACTAGCTATCCAAGCTTTACAGCATACATTTTTTTCCTTTTGTTGAATTTGAAAAAAATAAAGTTGCATTTGTTCAAAATAAGGCGATCGCTTACAGCAGCTTGTATTTTTGAGTGTACGTGTTTTAGTTTTTGCAAAACACAAGTTTATAATAGAAAACAATTTGTATGGCGGGAAAAGCGGGCGAAATAGACTACTTGCTGAGCATGTATGTTGTAATGCTTTGATAGCTAGTTGAATTTTTATTGAAAATTCTTTAACACTGCACGTTTTACGCCATAACTTCTGAACCCTTTAAGGTTACACCTTAATTTTATATCGTTGGAAAGGTATTGAAATATAAAAGTTTTATATTTTTCCCTTAAAAAATACAAAATAGCCTTTCCAATGATACTTTATTTACGAAAATCAAATTTAATTGACTGAGCTACGTCGTTTCAAAGTACACCCCATTTTGGCCTTGAAAAATGTTTCTAAAAATGTATAACTTTGGATTTGGTTTTCTAAGCAATAAACCAATCTAGGAACAAAATTTGAGCCAAATCGGAGATGGTCAATGCGACTGATAAGTCACCTCAATCTGAAATGGGCGATATATTATATAAAAAAAATAAATTGGAATAAGTCCTAACAAAAAAAAGTTCAAAACCCCTAGAAATTTTTTTCTGGGTACGCGCCTGCGTACAGGTAATTTTGAAATATCGAAAGAGGGGAGAGAAGTTGGGAGAAAAAGTAAGAGAGTTATCGAAGGAGAAAAGCTCCAACATAAATTTACATTTTAATTACATTTTAATTACATCGTTTAGGAGCAACTTCGGCACGTTAGCGGGGCTAGCGGGCAGTTACATATTTTAAACGAAAAAATAAAATAAAGGAAAAAAATAATAAGTTTTTTCTATTTAAATGAATCTTACGAATAATTATTTAATACGATTTTATTTAAACATTTTACTAGGCAATTCACAAGACGTTCTATTCTCCTATTTTTAACGACCGTTGTATCAACACTGTTGTTGTTTCACATGCAAAATTGAGAAAGGAAAAATATAGCCCTTCGAGCTATGTTTATTGAGAGTGCATCTATAAACTGTGTTTGTTTACTTTTTCTTTATCATTTGCGTTACGATAAATTAAATATCTAAAAAGCGAATTATAAAAATATTTGTTTATGTATGTGGTAAAATATGACATACAACGATTAACGGATGCTCACATGTGTCGTATTTTGTTGAACTATGATATATGTTTATATGTGAACTTAAATGCTGAACTGAAAAATTAAATTTGAAACATATATATTAAAAATAGATTTGGTTCCTTTTGCAGCCCTATTCTGGCAAAGTAACAATTGTTTCCCAGTATTTTTAATATTTCTATGTGCTTGTTCTAACTTTTGTGTTCAAAACAAAATTTGAAACTCAAAAATCATTCGACTAGCGTCATTTCAACACCGAGATCGTGAAGTTACTAGCCAACAGTAATTGTGTTTTTGGTCCATCCGCTGACGCGACTGACACAATTAAAGTACAGTTTTTAAATAGAATCTAAACAATTCGTAATTTGTGATGGCGTTATAAATCTTACGATATGGCCAAATAATTTCGTCTTCACTGAGGAGTCTTCTTCAGCTAGGAAAGCCTATCTTTCGGAGCAACCTTAATTAAAAAAAAACTCAAAAATCAAATTTTTTTAATTAAATTTTAACTATCTGAAATGCAGATCAAAATTTATTAATAAATTATTAAAATTTATTATTTTTGATCTGAAATTTTTTTTTTAAATCAAAAAATTACAACAAACACATATAGCTAAATATTAAAAGTACTGGGTAGCAATTGTTATTTTGGCAGAATAGGGCTGTTAATGTCTCAGATAGAGACATATAGGGTAGCTTCAACCCTAAAAACCAACTTATAGCAGGTTTCATAAAAATATGACGATTTTTTGACAATTTGCTTCCCATTTTAGCTCAGCCATTTTGAATTTTCAGTTTTTGATAGAAAAGTTAAAATCAACAACCCCGAATACCCTCTATACTAAGTTTCAAGTTGGTACTATCTGATTTCGACTTTTGACCAGAAAATCAGAAAAATTTCTTATAGTGCACTGTGGCTTGCTAGTGTTTCCCACGATAGAGTGCAACCATGAACCAAGAAATAAAGATCATGCAAAGAAAAGAGCCGCCATATTGTAAACAAAAACAGCTGATAGGTCTGACGTCATCGGTCACAAAATCTTTTCTTTACGTTTAGTGATTGGATGTTGAAAGTTATTTCTTAAAGTTTTCAAGAATTATCAGACAATTATAAAGTGTTTTAAAATTAAAATGAAGTGTGCTGTAGTGACATGCATTAATTGCAACAGCAAGAAAAACAAATACGTTGCTTTCTACCGTTTCCCCAAGGAAGAAATTGCTTGTAAGCAATGGGAGATTTTTTGTCGGCAAAATGTCGACGCTGCAACGGCAAGAATCTGTGGAGATCATTTTCTGCCTGAAGACTTCGAAAGAAAGCTCCAAGTTGAAATGGGTAAGTACCTCTACATTTCCACGTAAATATTTTTTTAAAAAATTGTACGATAATAGGTTTTGGCAAAGCTATGCGCTTAAAGCCGGGCGCTGTCCCAACTGTTATGACCAAGGAGGTGCAGCCAGCAAATGTAGAACGATGTCAGCGAATTTTAAAGCGCGAAAACAGGAGTCGTTGTCACGGAGAAAGTGCAGCGGCGCGAAGAAGAAGTTTTTCCTTTAGAGGAATCAGAAAAAGAAAACATGGACGCTTCTATTTCTAACCGCTCTTCAGAGCAGTTACTT
Organism: Dichetophora obliterata; assembly: GCA_963920525.1. Taxonomy (NCBI): domain Eukaryota; kingdom Metazoa; phylum Arthropoda; class Insecta; order Diptera; family Sciomyzidae; genus Dichetophora; species Dichetophora obliterata. The sequence goes on from OY986435.1 coordinate 287,772,508, forward strand.
CAAGCGAAAATAAGGCAGCTAGAATCGCAAGTGTAAGTAAAATTTAACAATTTTATGAATTCAATATTTTTAATCTTTTTCTTGCAGTGAAGAACTGAAAAGAGAAAATTTTTCATTGCGTCAAGCTGCTATAAACCATGAAAAAGAAATGAGTGCAATGCAACAACGCGCTGAGAAAGCAGAATTTGAAGAAAAACTTACTGAAGGCAAACTTCTAACTATATTCACTCCTGGCCAAATAAAAAAATTCAAAAGTGGCAATAAAAGGCGTAATTGGTGTGAGGACGATATTTCTCACTCAATCACCCTTTATTCAGCGAGCGTTAAGGTTTACAAGCTGTTGAGGAAAAAGAATTTTCCACTTCCCGCAGTGCGTACACTTCAGCATTGGGCACAGAAAATACAAATTGACACAGGAATATTGGAGCCTGTAAAAAAAATTTTGTCTGCTACTACCTTGCTCAATGAGAAGCAGAAAATATGTGTTGTAAGCTTCGATGAAATGAAGATACGCAAAGTTTACTGTTACGGTAAACCTTCAGACACTACGTACGCTCCTGTTGATTATGTGCAAGTTGCTATTATTCGAGGTAATGTAGTGCATTTATTTTAATTATAGTTATATACATATAAATTTGATTTACAGGATTGATTGCCAAATGGAAGCAACCAATTTTTTACGACTTTGACTGTCGTATGACGTCGACAATTTTGGAAGAAATTCTAGAAGTAACGAAAACTTGTGGTTTTTATGTAGCAGCTGTAGTAAGCGATATGGGAGGAACGAACAGAGCATTGTTCAATCAATTAGGAGTTTCTGCTGATCGGCCTTGGTAGGTTACATTCAATATATTTCTTAAAGGGTTCAACTAATGGATATTTCTGTTCTAGGTTCGATTACGATGGCAGAAAAGTATATGTTTTTGCAGATGTGCCGCATCTAATAAAATTGCTGCGAAACCACTTCCTTGATCAAGGTTTCATTTTTGAAGATAAACCTGTGAAAAAGGAAGTTATAGTGGAGCTTCTTTCCTGCACCTCGTCGGATTTATCGATAACCCATAAAATTAACAGCAGTCACCTTACAGTTGTCGGGTCTCAAAGGCAAAAAGTAAAGACAGCCACAAAACTGTTTTCCCATACTGTAGCCCAAGCAATAACACGAGCTGCCAGCTTGGGCCACTTAAGCGGACACAACTGGCAAGAGTGCCATACATTATTTAAGACGGTAAGGAAACTAATACCGTGAATAAGTTTGATTACATTTCAAAATATATAACGCCTATTATTTTTATCAATTATTTTTGCATTTCCTTTAAAGACGAATGACTGGTTCGATGTCATGAATGTTAGAGTACCATATGCAGACAGTAGACAAAGGACTCATGCCTACGGATTGGCTCTGGAAGAACAAGATCATATCGTGAATCATATGAGTGAAATGATGGAAGGCATGAGAGTCATCGGCAAATCGAGTTTACTGCCATTTCAGAAAGGTTATTACTACATAGAAAATCTATAAATGTAAAGACAAAAACATTTTATTCTTGCAGGAATTATTCAGTCGAATAAGGCTCTTAAGCTTTTATACGAAGATCTGAAATCGAAATTCGGCATTGAGTTTTTACTCACATACAGGCTTAACCAAGATGTTCTGGAAAACTTCTTTGGCGTAATTCGCGGTATGGGTGGTATAAACGATCACCCAGATAGGCAGCAATTTAAATACCGTCTGCGTTCGCATATTCTTGGGCACAACGAAGGCGTATTGTCAGACAACGCAAATGTGTCTGAAGACGACACGCCAGATTTAGAAATTATTCCCCACACTCTCACAGGTAACTTTAGTAGATCCTCTTGATAAATTGTGCCTCATTAATAACTTACATATGTCAATCCAAAATGTTTTCTTACTCATTTATAGGCGCCATTTTAAAGGGTTTCCCAGAAGCTGTGGAGGACAAGAATTCGGACGAAGCAAACGATGACGACGAATTAAATGATTTGGATTACGACGGTTTGGAAAACCTCGCGGGATACATCTGCCACAAATTGCACAGAGACGTTCCGAACATAAGGGTGGAAGAAGGAACGGCAGCATCATTTAGTTGGGTAGATCACTTAAGTGAGGGCGGCTTGTCGAAGCCAACGGAAGAACTCATGGCGCATATGAGGGCGTTGGAAAAAGTGTTCAACGACTTAAATGGCGAAGGGCTGCTAATAAGCAAAAATTATTTGCAGACGCTCATTACAAGTTCAGATCATGTTATGTGTGACAACAAAATAAAAAAATTGTTTTACCGCGCACGAATGTTTTTTAAAATAAGAATATTAAATAAAGAAATCGTGAACAATTCTATGCAGAGGAAAAGAAAATTTAATAAAACAGTTCAATAATAAAAACAAACTGAACATCCAATTTTGTATTCTATTTATTTCCACTTTTTCTTTTTACAGCATTCTTTACATTTAGTTACTGCATGGAAATATAAACAAACAACGTATTCAAACACTTTTTTCACGAATTAAACTCATTAATTTTATAATTTTTTAATTTTATCTGAGTATTCACAAGTTTTGCATGCAAAACGTATGCAAATTGACAGTTTCATAGCTTGCTTGTGACCGATGACGTTGCACGAAAAATTACTTTTTTCTCGCACTGTTCTTTGCGTGATCTTCTCTTATTGGTTCTTGGAGTGCAACTATTAAAAAAGGTGAAAGGTGATGTTGAGTTCAGCAAAAAATCGTATTAGGGGGGGGGGGGGGGGGACTACATACGTTTAATAAAACCTTTATTTAAATGGACTATATAAAAAAATACAATGCCTTTTATTTTTCTATAAATTTTTTATTACATTTAGAAATACATATTTATATTAACCAAATGGTTTTGTAGAAAACCGGTTATTTTAATTTCATTATTCGAAAACCCGGTTTTTAAAAAATTGTAATTTTCAGGTTATTCGAGAAACCGGTTTTTACATTTTTTTGAATATAGGACAACAGAAATTATATTCAAAACAATCTTCTAACACTTCTAACATCTTTTATAATTTTCTTTTTAATTCATAAAAAAAAGTAAGTAAAAAATTTTGTTGAGACTTTACAATCATTCAAATTTTAGTACATACATATACGAGGTTGTAACAGTGAGTGTGAATTACATAGAATTTTCGATATTTATTCTATTATTCATTATAAGAACCCAACAGGACAAAATGCTTTAAAATAATATTATAACATGCTTGACAAAGTAAGCCTTAAGCTTGAAAAAAACTTTGATATTGTTGAAAAAGGCTATTGCAGCAATTGTAGAAAAATTAAAACGGAACCCTTGTGATAATATTACTCTGGCAAAATTTTTAAAAGCTTTTAAGAATAGAATAGAATAGAATAGAATAACATATTAAGAATAGCTTACTATTCTCAATAGTTTTTTCTGGCAATTGTAGAATAAGCTTTTTCTGGAAATTGTAGAATAAGCTTAAAAAGTAATATTTTATATTCACATTCATAGACTATGTATACCCTTCAGGATGTTACCAGGAAACATTCCATGGAAAGAAAGGAAGCATTCCCCTTTGTTGCACACTGCATTTCTTGCTTTATATAGCATGTCATTAGGGAGAAACATTCCTCCCCGCTGTTTTAAAAAGTGAATTAGAAGCAGTCCTCTCCCCTGTTCTGAAAATTAATGTGGAAACATTCCTCTCCCTTGTTATGAAAATGCCCGGCCAGGATTCGAACCCGGGACCCCTAAGCGACAGTCAAGCGTGCTACCACTAGACTATCGAGGCCGCCCAGTAAAACATATTTTTTTAAAACAGTAAACATGAATTTATGAACAGTAAACTTAATAAATATTATGAAGAGCCCAGCGTTCTCAAAGTTCTGTCCTCAGCTGTGTAGATTTTGTTTTAATTAATTTTTAAAGTTTATTTTAATATATTATTATTCATTAATTAAATTCAAGAAATTGTATTGAAAACTTTTATTATCTAAAGTTATTTTAATATTTTTTTTTTGTGATTTGTGCCTTAATGAACCCCTTTTTTTGCCAAATTAGAAGAAAGTCCACGCATCTTTGATAAATTCATCTTCGCCTGTTCCTAGTAAAAATGGGTAAATCGACTTTGAATATAATCGAAAATTGACTTTTGCCCAAAATAATCGAGTATTTTGACGTCGAGTTTCGCTTTGAAATAATCAGCAAAATCGCGTCGGTAGAACTTTCCCTACAAGAAGACTAAAGAAGAAGATTTGACTAAAAAAAACGGTTTTTCTAAACTTAAATTTCGGTAACCTTTTCATACAAAGTTTTGCTTATGTTGGGAAGAGCTTGGGGAAGAAACTAACTTAAACCCATGCATTCAATCTTGTAATCCGTCACACCCAAAAAATATTTAGGATAAAATTACGAATAAAATCTTTGTAGAAATACAAACAGAGGCTTTTCGTAGAATGTACAAATGTTTTGTACATAGTACAAACGTTTGTAGTGTTGGCCGCATGAAAAAAATTTTTGAATTCGTAACTTTGTACATTCTACAAACGCTAGTTTGTAAAAATCTATAATGTATAAATTTGTGAACTGAACGAACATTGTTTTATATTGGGGGTTGGAATTAGTTTTAAAGGTTTTCTTAGAAATGGCGTAACTATCAATAGATCGCATCGGGCACACCTGTGCCTATATTCATTTCAAAGCACATTGTCTAAGCTTAATTTTTCAGTATGTGTCATTCCACTGAAGTGTAAACAACATATATTTTTTTCTCTGTGAACATGTCGACTTTCGTTCCAACAAAACGCAATTTGCGGGAAGGTTTACTTTTGTGCTTCCATTTGAAGAAAAAAGCGGTTGAAGCACAACGCACGCTTACTGAGGCTTACGGGGACTATGCTCCATCGATTTCTACTTGTGAGTACTGGTTCCGTCGGTTTAAAAGTGGTGATTTTGATACGGAAGACAAAGAGCGTCCGGGCCAGCCGAAAAAGTTTGAAGATGAGGAATTGGAGGCTTTGCTCGATAAAGACCCGTGTCAAACCCTTCAAGAATTGTCAGAATCATTGGGAGTCGACTTACCAACGGTCGGAAAACGCTTGAAGGCCATGGGAATGATTCAAAAGCAAGGAAATTGGATGCCGTACCAGTTGAAGCCGAGAGACGTTGAACGGCGATTTTGCATGTGCGAACAACTGCTTCAACGGCATAAAAGGAAGAGTTTTTTGCATCGTTTTGTCACTGGCGATGAAAAGTGGATCCATTACGATAATCCTAAGCGAAAAAAATCGTGGGGACCACCCGGCCATGCATCAACATCGAGGGCCAAGCCGAATATTCATGGCGCCAAGCTTATGCTGTGTATTTGGTGGGATCAGAAGGGTGTCGTGTACTATGATCTGCTAAAACCTAACGAAACTGGGGAACGCTACCAACAACAATTGATGCAATTGAGCCGAGCATTAAACGTTAAACGGCCGGAATATGCCAAAAGACACGACAAAGTGGTTTTTCAACATGACAACGCACGGCCACATGTTGCAAGAACCGTCAAGGAAACGTTGGAGGCGCTGAATTGGGATGTGCTACCCCACCCGCCCTATAGCCCAGACATAGCCCCTTCCGACTACCACCTATTCAGATCGATGACGCATGGCTTGGCTGAGCAGCGCTTCACTTCTTACGAGGATACCAAAAAATGGGTCGATTCGTGGATTGCCTCAAAAGACGAATCGTTCTTCCGGCGCGGAATCCATATGCTGCCAGAAAGATGGGAAAATGTTGTAGCTAACGATGGACAATACTTTGAATAATATACATTGTACCGTTGTTTCTAAATAAATGCTCAAAAACCGAAAAAAAACCTTTAAAATTAATTCCAACCCCCAATAATATACAAAGCGGTGGCAGCAGCGTTCGTATATTTGTTCGTATCTTTGTAGATGAAACGAATGCGTTTGTAAAATATACAAATATTTCTTTGTACAATGTACAAATGGTCATTTGTATTATTTACAAAGTCGTTCGTAGGCTGAAAAGAACAAACAACTTTGTAGAATATAATAATTGTTTTGTACATAGTACGAAGCTTTTTTTTGGTGCATCCCTTTCTCACTCGTTGTTTTTTGTATAATTTTCAATACCATCAAAATATAGCCTTCGCTCTCTCTCTAGTTATTGTTAACATAAAAACAGGTTATAGGTAACCAAATCTCACCAGATAGATCTAACCGAAAACTCAGTCATATGTAACCGTTAGATATAACGTAAATATCAGTTTTATCTAACGTTCTCCTTTAAAAATAACAACGCATGTAACTCGTTGGTGTCTTAAAACACACACAATTAAACAAATAAAACTTTCATATAAATTGTAATAACTCGGCCACTTTTATTAAGAGCAAGCAATTCTAAGATTTTTTTTATTGCAGAACTCGATTTTTTTTGATGCCAGAGAAACCAAAAATGGTAAAATACAATGGCGGATACGCAAAAATTGTACAGGCTTTTTAATAATGATACTTTCTCTTTCTTTCACATGCATTTGTTAAAATGTTCATCTATTTTTCCTTGTATCGCTAATGTTGGGACTGCAATTGGTATGAGAATGTATGTAGTTGTAAACAGAAAAATGTATGTGATTGTGCTGGAGTTTCGGTTACCCATTTTTTTTAGGGCTTTTTTTGTTTTGCATTCAGTGAATATTCAAAACACTTTTGCTAATCTCATTTTTGCATACCAAAGCAGCAGAGCACCTATGATTGGCTTATACTAGAAAATAATTATCTTCGACTGGACCGAAGCTAAAATATCCCCATGGCCGTATTAACGTTTATTCGAAGTCTTCAATGTTGTATTATTGTGATAACGACACTTTTATAGACCGTGGTTTTTATTCAAATATTTAACATTTAAAGCTCAGAGACCTTTTTATTTATTAGGGCTTATGTGCACATCTAAATTAAAATTTTAAATCTATTTTCTTAAATGATTATTGTTGTACAACTATTAAAAAATAGGTAAAAAAATCAATCCCGCTTATAAAACAGATTCTATAGTGCTTATAACCCGGTGCGCCAGAGTAACTTTGAACGCGTTTTTCTCGAAACATACTTTTTTAAAATAGGTCACACTACAGAAGAGGAACTAATCGACCGATTAAAATTTCTTTGTTTTGTTTGTATTGTTATTTAACACAACTTTTATCAATCCTTTGGTTTTTCGGCCTTTTCCATGCTTCATCATTTTTTTTAGGACCGGTTTCACAATCAATACTTAAGTTGTACTTAAATTAAACTAGTTGCCGATCGAAACCGGAATTTTGGCAGAAACCGAGTATTCGGCCATTTTATAATATTCGACTGAAACCAAAACTCGTTATTAATATGAAAATTTAAGTTTAAACAAATACTTTCTTTTTATTAAAAGGAAACAAAAGTACTTTCATACACATAAGAAAAAATTTATTATAAGAAATGTATTTTTGAATATTGAAGTTTATAATAATTAATTGAAGTTAACTATAATAATAAATAAAATAAAGTTTTATTTTATTTTGTATTACTAAAGTATTGCATATTTTATATCTTCAGTACACACCCAAAATAGTATACACCTACAATGTAAATTTTTCTAGAACTACAAAGCAATGAATTTTAGTTTTCTTTCAAGGTTTAGTATTATAAAAATAGAAATATTTCGTTTTATTTTCCTTTATTCCACACACACAGAATTCGTTCGGAAGTTTAATTATCATTTTTTGGCATCAGTACTTATAAAACCTTAATAGTAATTTTAATAGAGATGATAAAATCGAAAATGATAGTATCGAACGCATAAAATTAACCAAAATGTTTTCCGTTAACACGAGAAGTCAAATTATAAACGAATTCATAGTTTTTTTTTTGTACAATTCGTTGTAAATATATGTATATTTTTATATCGGCCATATTGAGGCCGAATAGCCGAAACTGGCCGAAACTGGCCGAAACTGACAAAAAGGGCCGAAACTGGCCGTTACCGAAACCGAATATTCGGTAGGACACTAAATTTAACCAGTTGTTTTTGGTGATTAGTTTAATTTTTTGCAAAATATAATCTGTTGTTGGCTGTCGATGAATTAAGTATTACTTAAGTCACGCATTTTAAATACTTACGTTGAACTTTAGTCGAACTTAAATATGGCTGATAAAACTTATTTTCAGAGCTTATACTTAAGTACAACTTAAGTGCCGATTGCAAAACCGTGCCTTACTTATATATGTTTTCATTCTATTTTAGTAAAAGATGTGCATTCGAATGGTTTTCGTTTTATATTTACAGACTATCTGGAGCCGAGCTATGGTGTGGTCCGATTTTCACCTTTTTTTAAGCACTTTGTACATAAACTTTGTTAGAAAACATCTTCTAAAATAAGCTTTAACTTTAGCCGCTTTTACCTGAAACCTTCCTAAGCATTCATTATATTGAATTTTTAAAGGTTTTTTATTATGATGACATCATCATCAATTTAGGAACTCCGTTGGTTATTGGTTGCTTTGTCCGGACTAGTCACGCAATCAACCGATCTAAACGAATATAATGCCCAGCAATTGCATTTTGAGTTACGAAATTCAAATCATCGACATCCATTTTTTTCTGCCAAAATTGCCAATCGTGGTTGACATAATTGTGGGCGATGTATAGGAACACATTAAAATCTTTTACAAAAACTCCTACACTTCTCATGAATTCTGTAAAAGAAAAGACATAATTACCGTATCTAAAAAAAAATAAGCTAAAATTGTACTATCTATCTGTTCTCAAGTTATGCGCAGTCACATGTATGCCTCTCTGTTTTATAGACCTATAAGATTTTTTTTTATTTTTTTATACAGATAGTAATAATTCTTGGAGTTTTATTTTTGGAATTTTTTGTTTTCGACAATTCATAGAAACAAAACACTTGCTCATACAAAAAGGTTTTTTTGCCGAAAATAAATAATTTTATTAAATAATTCCAGCTAGCCAGATAGTGTTAAAACATATAGAAATACTCTTGTGTGTAAGAAATACCTATGAGAATTTCTCTCATTGAGAAGTGTCTTAAGTATCAAAAAATTCTGATTGAAAATAAATAAAATGGGGATATATCTGAAGGGACGAAATTTAAGGTAGGAAAAATTTTTTTGTCAAAAAATTTAGCTCAAAATCATGGCTAACAATTTCGATAGACTGCAAAAGAAACTTTTCCTTCATCAAATCGTATGGAGAAACGAAAAAAAAAACCACCACCTCTAAACATTTACATGTTTGATTGCGCTTCACTGGGGGTGTTCTTTCGATCAAGAGGAAGGATTAAAGCTGCAAATATCGAATACTTATTTTGTTTGAATCACCCTAATATACATATGTATGAAAATAAGCTGACATAAAAGATAGCAAATCACTTATCAGAATTCATTCTGGCGATATTATCATAAATTTTTCAATAATATATGGAAATAGATACAATAATGTTTTTGGTGACCTAAATATTGTTTTTGCTGTGTTTTAATATGATATGTTAAGCGTGCCAAACAACAATATATTTGCGCAGATATGGGTTTGAAAAAATAATAATAATTATTGGTACGTTTGAAAAAATTAAGTTGCAAAATAAGTTCTTATATACGTAATGGAAGTGATAAAGTTTAGTTTGATATAATAAAGCATTTCCTGTTGTTCTTTGATTTAATTGTTTCAAACAAGCTCGTGCTGTCGGTACAATTTTCAATAATTATTTTAGCAATTTATGTGAATCTAAAAGTTGAAAGAAAAACCGTTTCGATATCTGTTTGACTTTGATTGACATTCATGAGAAAAACAAAGAACAAAGTTGAAAACATATATTATACATAGTTTGAGTCCTGAAACCTTGATATTGTACTAAAAAGATATATGAATGATACATTGTTGTAAGGGAATATAAAACATTGTTTTTGTAAGTTCAATCAGCAAAAGAAGAAAATTATTACAGTACAAACCAGGTCCGTAGGGCTTGATTACAAAAATGTATTGGCAGGGTGAAGTGGGGTAATGTGTACCGTGGGGTGATGTGTAACACGCCGATTTTTCATACCAAATGTTACCATATGGGCAGGCCCGTAGAGTGCTAAGCTCGGGACCGGAGGCCTTCAACATATTGGGCCCCTGAAAATAACATTACCAATAAAAACTGTCCTTGGTTTACTCAGTCTGTCAAATTGGCACTTAAAAAATTAAACAGAGCTTACAGCAAGTGGAAGTGGCATACCAATTTATTGAACTGGAAGGAATATTAAAAAGCCAGGAATGAAGCTACAAATTCTGTAAGAAATTCCAAAAAGTTTTACTTTATGTCCAAATTAAATCCGACTTTACCATCTAAACAGTTGTGGAAAAACATATGTACTGAGTCCACTTGGTCATATTATAAACCACTGTTTTACCACTTCAAGGTATCCTAATCTGTGGAAAGTAGCAACTATTATTCCCGTCGCGAAAAAAACCAATGCTTGCGGACCATCCGATTTCCTATTGTCCTCGTTGTCCGAAATATGCGAGCACCTCATGGCTGAGCAAATTGTCCACCATATAAATACTTTTGACCTAATACATAATTTGCAGTCGGGCCTTCGACCTGGACATAGACGTTCCTCTGCTGTAGTAAAAATCTTGGATGACATTAGAGTGCCATATGATATGGGCCATTTGAGCTTACTCTGCCTGCTAGACTTTTCTTAAGCGTTTGACACCGTGAACCATTTTTTACTGTGTAGAAATCTCATGCATAATTTTGTTTTTTCTGATACGTCTGTTCGTTTCATGTTTAGCTATTTAAATGGCAGGTCCCAAAGAGTAAGGGTAAAAAACAATTTCTCGTCTACCAAAAGTGGAGTTCCGCAAGGCCCAATTCTGTTTACCATGTTCATAAATGATATTTTTAGTACATGCAATCATGTAACCATGCATGCTTATGCTGATGACCTGCAGTTGTATATGTCCAGACCCATTTGTCTCTCTGAAGATTTATGTGCAAGAGTTAACGAAGATTTAAACACCTTATTCACAAACACCTTATATGAATCTCTATGTTCCCCCTATTTTACTAAGTGGCGTTGAGCTAAAATATGTAAGAAAGGCTACTAATCTCGGCTACCAAATAAACTCGTCGTTGTCCTGTGAAGATCATGTAAACTCCTGCGTTAGTAAATTTATTATGTTCTCAGAAATCTTCGGATGACTGCTGCGTTCGTAACTGTTGAAACTAGTAAAATGCTTGTCTAACAGCTGTTATTGCCAATATTTTCTTATGCGGAAGTCATTTATAGCAAACTTAACTCGAGATCTATGCACGCACACAATTCAAGTTGCATTTAACAACGCTATGTTTATGGTCTTCGGAGGTATGAGCATATAACACCCTTGAATAAACAGTTATTAGGCCATAACTAGCTCAGCTATCTGGAAGCAAGAAATTGCCTTTTCTTACATAAGCTCATTCACTCTCGTTGCTCAAGATATCTATTGAAAAGATACCTTTTTGCAGGTTAAACAGAAGCATGAACCTTGTTATTCCGAGGCATAACTACCTAAACTCTAGCCGATTGTTTTTCGTTAGTGCCATAAGACTATGGAATTCAGTTCCAAGCAACGTTAAAACAATTTCCAACTCTAAGCACTTTAAGCATTAGTTCTTCACCTATTTCTCTTAACTCTATCTCTCCTGTTTCTGATCTTGCTATCCTTTACTAAAACTTAAATTAATTTTTAATTTCTTTATTTAAATTTTTTCTTTTCAATATAAATTTTTTGGCATTATTATCTTAATAATTTTTATTTATATTTGAAAGAGTTTTCTTTCGTATTTTTATCCTCGAATAATTGAATTATATTCAGTTTTATATGATGACTCAGTAAAATAATCTAAAAATTTTTTAAATTAATATATTTATAATTTCTTTAGCAATATAATTTATTATAGTTTATTTAATTAGTTATTGTCTATTTTTATATGCGGCATGTAAAAAATTTAGGTCTTAAATTTCAACAATTTGTCTAAATAAATAAAAATAATAATAATAACAAAAAAAAAAATGCAACTAAAAAGGTATAAAGAAGAGCAAGCTATTGCGAGAGCGATGTTACATATATTATTTAGTTATTATTTATAGTTCATAGTGATCCTTAAGTAATGCACCATGACAATATCAAGATATCCTATCGACTATGTTGTGTGAATTAAATGTCTCTACCTAACAACAAATTTGTGACATTTATTATAATTAAAACTTGCTAATGATTTGCATTATCATGCAAATTTTTTTATTCCGTTTTTAAAATTATTTTTATTCATTGTAAACTTCTGAATTTAAAGGAGAGCTTTAAAAAATTATTTATTTTTGCATAAATTTAAATAAATTAAAATATTTATATTTTTGGTGAAATTGGCGATGAAAATTTGAAAGTGTCAATTCGGCACATTAACACCCTTTGAGGGAAATTTTGGTTGTATTTATGTACATCTAATGTAATTTTTTTGTGTCAACAAAAAATTTACTCTATGTTTTGCTCTAAGAGAATTTAAACAAAAATAAAAACGATATAAGGATTTCTTTTTAAAAATAGTGTCAAATTAATTCTAACATAATTTGAAGATAAATTTTCATCATTAACAAATTTAACTGATTACATACATAAATATCTTCATTTCATTCAATGAATTCCATCAAAATTTTTACGATCAGAATTTTTTAAGGATTTATTAAAAACCTTATAACATTCAGAATTATTGTGGAGGTTTATATATGGACTCCACCCATATATTTATTATATTTATTTCATCGAACATGTAATCCAAATCATGTTTTTAAAAATTTTTGGCTTTTGCGCCACCCATTGACTAATACAAATCCCATCTTGGAACTGTATGAAACCCAGTGAACTTCAGTATACCGATGAATCTGAGCATTTCGAAATTCGAGACAGACCACTGAAAATTTTTTTTGAGCTGCATACAAATTGGTTCGGTATACCAACAGCTCTATAGCATTATCATCGAAGAAGCAGCGGAACAATTCACGTGGAGTCTTCTTAGATAATTTTTTTGGCAATCTCTTTTCGAGTTCCTTCCATTTCCACTTCTACTGGACCCTTAAGACCAAATTTTCCTCGCTTGGTGCGCTTTCACTTTGGGACGCCAATGTCCTTTACTTTCTTATAAATTGGCTCGCCAATCGGTTCATTTGGTTCCTGTGATGGTCCGGAGAAGTCTTCGTTCTCATTCTCAAAACGGATTTTCACCTCACGTGGATCCTTGCGTTTACGCAACCATGGCAAGAAATAAGTTAAGAAAAAACCTTACTTGTATTATTTCGCAATTAAATGAATGCCGATATTTTTGTATAAAGTATAAATATAGAAAAACTTACCTCTGAATAAACGAAAAGTGGAATTTTTTTGATTTTTCGACAATTTCCTTGTCAGCACAGGACGAATACTTTATAGAACTCTATCCGATTTTTTATTGAAATAACTCGATTTTCAAATTATCTCAAAACTACGATTAACTTTTCTTCTTTTTCTCGAGTATTTACGATTTCTTTTCTATTGAAAGTGAGATCTGTTTTTTCTTGCATGTTCTCATATTTACTCGCATAATTACATTCCCAGCAGAAATTACGGCCTAAATGAAACTTAAGACCAGTAATACATGGACATTTTTTGAAAATCGAAATTTTGAAACATCGATAAACTACTTCAGAAACATATTAAAAATATGCTGTTAAAATTTTAGAGTGAAATTAAAGGGCCGGATAATTTATAAGGCATATTATCCCACGCATCGAGAAAAAAATTTGAAAATATTTCATCGAGTGAAAATTGTATTTGAAGTTTTGTACCCTCAATGACAATATTATTGTTTTGTTTTCTTAACCTACTTCAAAAAGGAGAAGGTTCCTAAGTTCGTTGGTTTCTTTTTTTTTCTTTTAACGTATGTATTATACTAGGTTTATTATACTTAAAATTGTGCTGATTGCTTGCTCAATCTCTTTTTGGCTAAGAAAAACTAATACAATTTCTAGGCTCTCTTGCAATATCTATTTTCTTTGCTCAATTCTGTATATCTATCTTTCTTCTAATTCTCTTGCTTGCAATTGTGATATTACTGTCTGCAAACATTGGTTACTTCCGGTATATTATTGTCTGATGCCATATTGATTTGACTCATATATTCTGTCTAAGTGTTTATTTTCACCTGTGTTTCTACTTGACGATGTTTAATGACAATTGTTCTAGTGGTGTTAACGGAAATCATAAAATTCTGATTAAAGTTCTCTGTGCACAGCACTGCGGTCTTAAAGTTTTACACTTCAATGCTAGGAGCTTAAACTGTAATAAGCTGGACTATCTTAATTATATTGTTGAAGATTCTGCTGTGGATGTTATTTGCGTTTCTGAAACTTGGTTCTGCAATGAGGTTACTGATTCTGTCTATAGTATTGATAATTTTAAGCTCTTGAGAAATGATAGTGTGAGAAGGAAAGGGGGTGGTGTTGCTATTTTCTGTCGCAGTAATTTGAATGTTAAACTTATATATAAATCCAATAGCAATAGTAATGTTGAGTATTTGAATGTGTGTATATTTGATAACTGTGTAAAAGTGTTTCTGTCCTGCGTGTATAATCCGAACAAGTGCAATAGCCTCGATTTCTTTTTTTCTGAGCTAAATAATTATATAATTGATTTTGACTTCCTTGTTATATGTGGTGATTTTAATGTTAATCTACTGTCGTGATGATACTACTAAATCGTTCTGTGAAAATGTTTGCTCTACAGGACTGTCAATTGTCAATGAAACTGTCCCAACGCGCTTTGCCAGTAATGCTAGTCCCAGTCTTTTAGACTACTTTATTGTGTCAGACCTTGCATTGTTATGTTATATGATCAACTGTATTTTTTATCTGATCATGATCTTCTATTTTGCTGTTTGAATGTTAATTTGTCTCGAAATGGCAACTTTGAAACCATCACCTATCGTGACTTTAAATTGATTAATTTTTGGGCTCTCCATAATGACTTATGTTTAACTTCTTAGAATGACGTATGGTTTGTTGAATCAGTTGATGATAAATTGAATGTTTTTACAAATATTGTTAATACTCTTTTTGAAAAACATGTTCCTTTACGCTCAGTGATGGTAAAGAATTCAGCATGCCCATGGTTTACTGCTAATGTACAAAAAGCGATTAAAAAACGTAATAAGCTTCACAACTTATGGAAAAGGTGTCCGACTGCTTATAATTGGGAAAAATTTAGAACTGCTAGAAATGCGGCAGTTTACCTTATTAGACAGTCCAAAGAAAAATTTTGCTTGTCGAAATTAAATGCTTCACTTCCCTCAAAGGTGCTGTGGAGGAACTTGAAAGCTATAAGGATTGGTGAGAAACGTACTGATGAATGTAATGTTGACCCAGATATTTTAAATAATTACTTTCTCTCTAACTCTGTACTTACTCCTAGCAACCACATGGATTTCTTTGAATATGCTGTCCAGGAAAATTTTCAATTCTCCGCAGTAAGTGTGAATGATGTGAGAAAGTCGATAGTAAAAATTAAGTCAAATGCAATAGGTGAAGACCTTATATCATTAAAATTCTTAAAGCTTATTCTCTTGCAAGTCCTTAGCCCCCTTACACACATTGTAAATCATTGTATTACCACGTCTTCGTTTCCGTCTTCATGGAAAGTTGCTCTTGTTTTGCCGGTAGCAAAAAACCAACTGCAAATGAGCCTAATGATTATAGGCCTATCAGCATTCTACCTTGCCTGGCCAAAGTGTGTGAAGCACTTATGGCATATCAAATAGTAAATTTTTTTAATGATACCAATTTTTTATCTCCAATGCAATCTGGCTTCAGGGCTTTTCACAGTTGTGCCACTGGCACTGTTAAAATACTTGATGATATAAGAGATTTTTATGATGAAGGACATATTACCCTTCTTTGCTTGCTTGACTTCTCAAAAGCATTTGATACTCTGAATCATTCTTTGTTGTGCTCGAAACTAGAGTTTATGTATGGTTTTAGTGGTAGTGCTATACGAATCTTGAATAGCTTTTTGTCAAACCGTGTTCAAACAGTCAAGGTTGGTAATAAATATTCTGAATACAATTTTCTATCTAGTGGTGTTCCCCAGGGTTCAGTTCTTGGTCCCCTGCTGTTTGTAATTTTATCAATGATATATTTAGAGTCTGCAAACATTCAACAATGCATGCCTATGCAGATGACATGCAAATATATCTTTCTAATAGCGTTGGTCTTCTAGATGACTTAGTGTATCGACTAAATGAGGATCTAGACTCTATAAATAAATGGGCAATTCGTAATTGTCTTAAGCTCAATCCTCTGAAATCAGTTGTGCGCCCTATAGCGAAAGACAAAGTCTTTCATGAAGATATTCCTGGTTTTTTTTTTAGGTGCTGATAAGCTAAAATTAACAAGCAGTGCAAAAAGTCTTGGTTTTTATATAAATTCCTCTCTTACATGCTCTGATCATATTAATAGTGTGGTCCGAAAAATTTATTATGTGTTACGCAATCTTAGAGTGACAGCTGAATTCACACCCACTTGCACCAGAAGAAAATTAGTAGTTCATTTTATTGTTCCCATAATCTCCTATTCAGAGCTAGTTTACAGTAAGCTGGATTCTAGCTCGAAACTAAAGCTACAGCTGGCATTTAATCATGCCATCCGATACGTATATGGACTTCGTAAGTTTGACCATATATTTGAATTCAACAAAAGCATCCTTGGTTGTGACCTAGTAAACTATATAAATTTCAGAAACTGCATTTTCTTACACAAGCTGATACATTCGAGAACACCATCCTATTTATATGAAAAGTTACAGTTTAGTCAACTGCAAAGAAGTCGTATGCTTATTATACCTAAATTTAACTATTTGAATTCGTCAAGATTATTTTTCGTTAATGCCATAAAATTGTGGATTAGTTTGCCAAGTAGTATTAAATCTATTCCTGAAGTAAGAATGTTTAGACAAGTCATTTTTTCCTATTTTTCGAATTAATATACTTTGTAACCATTTTCTCACCTTTTTCTGGTTTTATTACTTTATATCTTCCTATGTTTCCTATATTTTCTCTCTATCCTTTTTCCTGAGGCTTTTTCCCCCCTTGTTTTCTTTACTTTAAGTTGATTTTTTAGCTTTAAGTTTTTATTTTATAAGCATTAAACTTTGTTAGATTTTTAAGTTTAGATTTAAGTTTATACGCTTCCTTTTTTGTTAGCAGAAGCAATAAAAACGCAGGGCACGGTTAAGACTATTCAGTTTAGGTTTATTAAAAAGACTAAAAAAAGATTAACAGCTTGTTCAATATAATAGTTATATGAGAATTCAGTACGGTAAATATATATGAATGAGTATATGTGTAAGTATATTTGAATATTGCTCAGAGTATTAAAGACTTAATACATAATTGATATTAGAGTTACCATGTCAATGTAATTCATATTATAACACGACCCCTCAATTCTGTATTATTTCTTTATGCCTAAAAGATTAACAAATTTAAAATGTTTACATTTTTCCAAATTTTTTGTAAGTATATCAGCGGTCATTTCATCCGTTGATATATATTTAATTTCAAGTAATTTATTTTCATATATCTCACGAATAAAATGAACGCGTATATCTACATATATGCTTTGTTCTAGCATGAAAAATAGGATTTTTTACTAATTGTTGTGCGCTAATATTATCGCCAAATAATATTGTTGGTTTTTTAACAATTTGTTCAAAACCAATCTCTGCAATTAAGTTTCTAAGATAAATTATTTCTTTAGACGCTGAGCACAGCGCCATATACTCAGCTTCGGTGCTGCTGAGCGCCACTGTTGTTTGCTTTTTTGACTCCCAGGATATTGCACTGCCAGCTAGAAGGAACACATAGCCTGTGTACGACCTACGATCATCTTCGTTTCCCCCCCAGTCGGCATCCGCATACCCAACAATCATCGCATACATCCTGTTTTGCGATAGGCAAGTTTATGATCGATTGTTGAGTAGAGATACTTTAGTAAATGCTTTGCTGCCATCATGTGTTCTTTGTGCGGCGACATGTTGTACTGCGATAGCTTGCTGACAGAGTGGACTATGTCTAGACGAGTTGTAATGGCAATGAAAGTCAAAGAACCAATCAATGACTGATACGAAGTTTTGTCGATTGCATCACAATTTGGACATTTGTCGCATTTCCGTAGTTTTGTACCAGGATCAAGAGGCGTTGATGTCTTCCTACAGTCTGTCATGCGGAATTCATCGAGCAATTTCTGTATGAGCTGGCGTTGATTCAATTCGAAAGCACCACGTTCGCCCTCTCTTTCGAATTCGACGCCAAGGAAATAGTCAATAGCGCCTTTGTCGATAACTTCAAATTCATTGCTTATTTGCTGTTTAAAGGCATTCATTTCTTGCATCTCTTTACATGCAATTATGATGTCATCTACGTATACTGCTACTATTGACAGTTTGTCACCTCTTTTAATGTATACGCAGGTATCGCTACTACAACGTGTAAAGCCCATGCTCATTAAAATTTTGTGCAATTTTGCATTCCATTGTCATCCGGATTGCTTGAGTCCGTAGAGAGCCTTTTGAAGTTTACA
This sequence comes from Dichetophora obliterata, assembly GCA_963920525.1. NCBI lineage: Eukaryota > Metazoa > Arthropoda > Insecta > Diptera > Sciomyzidae > Dichetophora > Dichetophora obliterata. The sequence goes on from OY986435.1 coordinate 287,791,201, forward strand.
AACTTTATTCTTATTTGCGCTGACGAAATTTTCGGGCTGACACATATAAACATCTTCTTCTATACTTCCGTAAAGATATGCTGCTGTGACGTCAAGCTGGTGTACCAAAAGTTCATATTCAGCAGCTATTGCTATCAATAAACGAATAGTAGAGTATCGGGCTACCGGAGAAAAAGTTTCTGTGTAGTCTAGGCCCTGCCGCTGGCTACAGCCCTTGGCCACTAGTCGTGCTTTGTAGCGTGATATTTTTCCATTTTTATCATGTTTTATATTAAACACACACTTGCATTTTATGGCGCGACGATTTTTAGGTAAATCAACCAGTTTCCAAGTTTTGTTTTTTATTAATGAGTTGTACTCTTGTTGCATGGCGCTCTTCCATTCTCTGGCATCATTTCGATTTAGTGCTTGGGCGACAGTTACAGGATTAAGAGAAATATCGTTCTTTTTAATTACCATGCAATTTAATGCATTTTTTTGCGATTTTCCAGCAGAATTCTCAGACTTATTTGTTCTTAATAAACGCTGCTTACCACTTCGCAAAATTTTTGGGCTTGAATCTGCAATGCTATTTTCTGTTTCGCATTCCGTTTTGCCTTCTGCTTTGCCCTCTGATTCACCACTTCCCTCTGCTTCACCTTCACCACTTTCCTCTGCCAAGGCATCACTAAACACTGCATCTTCATGATCTTCTTCTTCACTGTCAGCTTCAATGCTTGTTGCGTCTAGCATTTGTGTATTTCTGTTTTGTTGTGTACGAATAACATCATTGATATCGACAGCAACAATATCATTCTCACCTTTTTCGCTCTAAATAGTGACGTCATTATTACCAGCTGACCGTTTCTCTGGACCTGTGTGATATTGCAAATCAAAAATATCGCAATCATTATTCATGTTTAATTGACCATGATTTTCAATAAATTTAACATCACGGCTTGTGTAAATTTTACCAGATTTTCTCTCGTACAATCTGTACGCCTTTGACTCATTTGAGTAACCGACCATGCTGCACTCGATTCCTTTCGGCTGGAATTTTGAACATCCAGGACGTTTGTTCAGCATTATTGCCTTACAACCAAAGGTGCGCAAGTGTGAAACTGCTGGTTTATGACCGGACTAGACTTCATTTGGTGTTTTGTCGCTTAAAATTTTTGTAGGTGAGCGGTTGCGTAAATATAGTGCAGTGTTGGTTGCTTCTGCCCAAAGTGATTCCGGCAGCTCTGATCCCAGCAGAATGCATCTCGACATTTCAACGATGGTTCGATTCGCCCTCTCAGCGACACCATTCTGCTGTGGGGTGTATGGTGTGGTTAATTCGCGTCTTATTCCACAATCTTCCATGTATTGAGTGAAGGCGCCGCTCAAATATTCGCCGCCGTTGTTGCTTCGGAGCACCTTTATTTTCTTTGACGTCTGTCGCTCGACCATCGCTTTGAATTTTTTAAACACTTCAAAGGCTTCGCTTTTTTCCTTCAAAAAATAAATAAAAATTTTTCGTGAGTAATCATCAACAAATAAAATAAAATATTTTGCGCCACCGATTGACTGTTTGCGCATGGGACCGCATATGTCCGTGTGGATGATTTGCAAAAATTGGTCACTGCGGTTGTCTGAGGTAGGAAATGGAGCTGAGCAAATTTTGCCTTTCATACAAACCTCACATTTAATATTGCGCATTAAACCACCAGTTAATTTCATACCCCTTACCATCTCTTTTTTGGCCATGTACTCGAGGCTCTGTGCGTTCAGGTGTCCGAATCTCTCATGCCACATCAAAAATTCATTACTAGTTTTTTTCGCAGAATATGCTAGCATGACATTACTTGTGAAGCTATCGCAAATATAAACATTGAAAACCTTTTTTTGCAACCAATAATATTTCTTTTTTGTTGTTATATATTTTTGCGCATTCACTATTAAATATTGTGTAGCTTCCGTTCGCTGTTGCTTTGTTTATAGACAAAAAAATTAATTTTTAATTTTGGTACAAACAACACTTCTTTTAATGTAACTTCACTGCTTTCCGATTTGATTATTACTTCACCTATACCTGTCGCTTGCATGTGGTCACCAGATGCTAATTCGATTTGCTCATCATATTGTCGCATTTTTACAAACATGCGTTCGTTACAACAAAGATGACTAGTGCAGCCGCTATCAAACAGCCAAGAATTCTTGTCGATAGACTGCATACACGATGCGTTGAGAATAGCAAAACACGATGAAGTTTTGTGGTTTCGTTTCTTTTCGCGACAATTTAATGCATAATGACCGCGTTTATTGCAAATGTAGCATGAACCTTTAAATTTATTTTTCTCCCCGCCTTTTTCTTCTCTACGACGTTCATCAGGTGAATAATTATCTCGACGACCACTATGTTGTGTTTTCATAAGAAAAGCTTGCTCTTGTGTTTTTTCTTCACACGAAGTCCCCTCGCGCCGTTGCCCCTCTTCAAGCAATTTCGTTTTTAATACATGAACTTTCGGCAAATCATCTCTTGACTCGATTGCTATCACGAAATTTTCGAAGCCACTCGGCAAACTGGACAACAAAATTATTGGAAGCAATTCATCCTGTAATTCTATGCCAATTTCTTTCAGTTTTTCAGTGAGACTGAAAAAATTATTTAAATGTGATTGTACTTGACCCCGATTACACATTTTTAATTGTAATAATTGTTTGAAAATTGTTACTTTTCTGGCCGGTCCCTGTGGCTGGTGAATATTTTCCAGCGTTTTCCAGGCTTCTGCAGAGGTTTTACAATTTTTTAAGCAATTAAGCTGCGATGATTTTACACACTGTATAATCGTTGCAAACGCTTTTTCGTCTTTGCATAGCCAAATATCACCTTGCTCGACTGCTTGGGCTTCCGATAGCTTAGCTTGCTCTGCTACCTGCTTCGTTTCTTTGCCTTGCTCTTTGCAGCTCCGATCGCTTATCCACCGCACTTTGCTCGATAGCTGGGACCTGTTTGATGGTTCCGTTGACGTAGTGCCACAATTCAATGTGGATCAATACACTTTTTATTTGTATTTTTAGCGCGTCATAATTATTCTCATCCAGCTTATCAATTTGGTAGAGCGATGTCATCTTGATATTTAACAGGTGTCTGGGCCCATAACCTTTTGTTAGCAGAAGCAATAAAAACGCAGGGCACGGTTAAGACTATTCAGTTTAGGTTTATTAAAAAGACTAAAAAAAGATTAACAGCTTGTTCAATATAATAGTTATATGAGAATTCAGTACGGTAAATATATATGAATGAGTATATGTGTAAGTATATATCCTTTTTTACCTTCCAAACTAGAATGTATTATAAAATAACTTGTTCTTATTATACAAACTAGCTGAAACCCGGCGCGTTGCTGCCACTCTCCCTATTCAAACGCCCATAAAATGTTATCAGTTAAACAGCATGTCTAAATTGAGGTCAAATACTGAATTATGAGACTGTGCGACCTATATCCACAAAGCTATTCGATATAACAAATTTGGGTTGTACAGGAAGTGCCACTCTCTCTTCATCACCGCTAATAGAATGTAATCAATTAAACTGGATGTCTACATGGAGGTCGAATACCGAATTCCAAAACTGTGCGACATATAACTCCAAAACTATTCGATAGCACAAATTTTGATTGTATGGGAGGTGCCACTCTCCTTTTCCCTACGCCCATAAAATTTTAGCAATGAAACTGCATGAGTACATTGAGGTCGAATACTGAATTTTGAGGCCGAGTTACCTATAACTCCAAATCTATTCGATATCGCAAATTTGGGTTAAATTGGAGGTGTCACGCCCCCTCGACAAACTCTAAAAAATTTTATCAGTAAATCTGCAAGCGTAAATTTTGGTCGAATACTGAGTTCCGACGCTGTGCGACCTTGAACTACAAAGCTATTCGATATCACAAATTTTCGTTGTATGGGAGGTGCCACTCCCCCTTGATCAACGCTCATAAAATGTAATCAATGAAACTGCATGTGTACATTGAGGTCCAATACTGAATTCCAAAGCTGTGAGACCTATAACCCCAATGCTATTTGATATCTCTAATTTGGGTTAAATAGGAGGTTTCACGCCCCCTTGTCGTACGCCCATAAAATGTAATTAATGAAACTGCATGTATAAATTGGCGCCGAATACTGAATTCTGACGCTGATATTCAATATCGCAAATTTACGTTAAATGGGAGGTGCCACGCCCCTCTTACCAATGAACATAGATTGAATCAATGAAACTGCATGTGTATATTGAGGTCGAATACTGAATTTCGGCGTTGTACGACTTATAACTCTAAAACTATTTGATAGCACAAAGTTGGGTTGTATGGGAAGTGCCACTCCCCTTTGCCCTACGACGACAAAATGTAAGTATTGAAAATGCATGTATAAATTTAGGTCGAATACCGAATTCTTACGCTGTCAACCTATAACTTCAAAGCAATACGATATCGCAAATTTGGGTTGTAAGGAAGATGTCACGCCTCCCTGTCCAACGCCCATAAAATAAATCCATTGAAACTGCATGTGTAAATTGAGGTCAAAAACTGAATTCCAAAGATGAATTCCTATAACTTCAAAGCTATTCGATATCACAAATTTGGGTTGTATCGGAGGTGCCCCTCCCCCTTGTCCACTCCCATAAAATTTCATCACAGAAACGGTACGTCTAAATTGTGGTCGAATACCGAATTTCTAAGCTGTGCGACCCATAACTCTAACTAAAGCTATTCGATAACAACAATTTTTTATTTATATCTGGGAGGTAAAAGGGGGTGTGGCATTGCCCCTTAAACCATCTCGTACTCAAAGCAAAGCGTACTTACAAAATTTGAGCTCAATCGGACCAATGGTTTCGAAGTATTTTGATATTTTCTTTAAAGTAGGCGTAGATGAATTGTGACCACGCCCATTTTTTCAAAGTTAATTATAGTTATCATACGAACTTATTTACCAAATTTTAATTTCATACGACCAAAACCGTCTTAAATACAGCATTTTTATTGATTTGTGGGCGACAAAAGGGGGTATGGTACAAAACCTGCAAAGATACACACATGCAATTTCTTATGTGCACCCTCCACACAGACCCCAATCACCCCTGAAAATTTCATTGAAATCGGGCAAGCCGTCTAGGAGGAGTATGCGAACAGGAAGTTTTGCCACTTAATTTTATTTTATTTATTTATTTTATTTATTTATTTATTTAAAGAAAAGGTTCACAAATAAGACAGAGTCTTTTAAATGCAGTAAGAATATAGATACATAACAACATTATATATATAGATATCAAAACAGTGGGCGCAAAAGTGGGCGTGGTCAATTTTTCTTTCAGTAAACACTTAAATTGGATTACTACGAACATTTAAAAAAAAATTATCCAAATCGGTCCAGCCGTTTTCCGATTTTAGATAAATTGAAAAAAGTGGGCGCAAAAGTGGGCGTGGTCAATTTTTCTTTCCGACAAAACTTAAGTTGGTTTACTATGAACATTAAAAAAAAATTATCCAAATCGGTCCAGCCGTTTTCCGATTTTAGATAAATCAAAAAAAGTGGGCGCAAAGTGGGCGTGGCAAATTTTTCTTTCCGTAAAAACCTAAGTTGGACTATTACGAAAATTTAAAAAAAAAATTATCCAAATCGGTTCAACCGTTCTCAACTGATGCAATTACCAACGAACGACATTTCATTTTTATTTATGTAGATAATGTTAAAATCAAATAAATTTCGCCAGCCAAACTATGTACATTAGAGTGGAACGAAATGTATGGAAGAAAAAAATTTTCATCGGCTTCATATGAACCCTTTTTTCAAAAAATTTTTCTGCATCCTTGATTTTTTTTTCTGCGACATAACTTTTGACTTTCCCGAGGGTTTTTGTATTGTCATATTTTTTTTAAATCTGAAACTGACAAATTTTCTTCAGAATTTTTTTGATGCAATTCCCTTAACTTAGTCATAATTAACAACCTGTCGGGTTCATATTCGGGTTCAAAGTTCACCGAAATTGGTCATTTGAGATTATCGCCGCTCCTCTATGTCGGACATAACATATGATTATAACAAAATTGTAAATCAGATAATTATCTTAAAAAATGTATCACATAGTTTTTACGTAAAACCAACAGTTTCCACGCTATGACACTATTTATGTCTAAACAGTTCAAAGTAAAAAGTTTTTACTATAATAGATATTAGGTACTTTTATGATTACAGTACTTATTTTCAAGACTATTCGAATAATTCTTCACGAGGATTTGTGCGGGATTTTCTTCTGGAAGATTAAACATGATTGATCAATTAAAATTCAAATGAAAAATTCGATGCTTCTTGTGCAGTTTAACCCAACTGTGCAAGAGCCGGCTTTTCAGAAAAGCTTTCGAGTGCTTTCATTCACAACTGATAAGAAAGCTTTGCACTCAACAAACAGCTGTTGTGGTCCTGCTTCTGTTTTTGTTGTTGTTTTTTGTATATCTTTGTTTTTACCATTTCAGGCAGATAAACAAACCGAACTACTACAGGATATCATCGCACGAAGCATCATGATTTAGTTGTATTCTAGACGTTCAACATATCACAACGTATTGCTCTAAATATTTTAACTCAGACGCATATAAAATTGTTTATTTTAAAATTGCGCAGGCGTACAAAACGCACTTAAAAGTGTGATGAAAAAAATGCAAGTAAATTCAACGGTTTTAGTATAAAACTCAAATGTTTTAAGTTAAACATGAACAGATGGTTGTCAACTACGGTAGTGTTTAGTGCAGTACATTTGAGAGTTGAGCGCACTCTTTAAGCACAAAACAATGTGCAAATGCACGAAAAGAATGTGAACTCAACGTGAGTGTGTTAGTGAAGATATAATTCACTCAAAAAATTAATTCAACGATTTCAATAACGCGAACAAAAAAATAAAAAAAAATAATTTCAAGTGCTGAAAAATTTAAAAAAATTCTGTTGAACGGAAAAATATTCAAACGATACGGTTTAAAAAAAAATGGTTTGTTTGAATTAAAGCATGTTGTGTTTATTGTTAGCTTTCTACATATATTTATGTCTATTGTTGTGTGAAAATTTAAAGATATTAGATAAATATAAGTTGGAAAAATTTAATTTAGTGTGGTTGCGTTCTTGCCCGGAATAAATACAATTCTCGCGAATGGAGTACGAAATAAATTTCTAACATGAAAGCGGAAGAAAATACCAAACAGAATCCAGAAAAAACAATTTAAAAACAACACTGTAATAAAGAAGCCAATTCGTTGGGTGTTGCAATTTCAAAAAAGTTGTGTTTATATTTGGAAAAGCGATAAGCTTTATGGCATTCTTTTTTATTGTTGTTTTTTATTGTTATTGTGGTTGTTGGTGTAATTGTGAAAAGCCCAAAAACATAAATGCTGGACAAAAAAAGCAAAACACAATTGCGAGTTCCCAGTGGGCATTTTAGCTAGCGATACGCAAAAGAATGCATGCTGGTAGTGCTCTTATTGGCGTAAATACACCTTCCATGATCGCTGCATTGATGAGTGCTTCTGTAAGGCCTACCTTTTGAAGGTTTGGAGACTTTTCCTGTTATTTTATATAAAAAAAATTTTACAAAATTTTTTAAAAAATTATAAATGATCAGATCAATTAAAAAAAAAATCAAATCTTAAAAAAAAAACAAAAAAAATTTTTTTTTGGCCGAGTTGGGATGCGAACCCAGGTCTACGAAATCTAACACATTGCATATCGCATTATATGAAAACTTTTATATGGAAAAATTCTTTTCTCTTATTTTTGTATGAAGAAATTTACAAAAAAATTCCAAAAAATTTTTAATTGGACAGAAAAATTTGTAAAAAAATGTAGATTTAAAAAAAAATACAAAAAAAAATTTTTTTTTGGGCCGAGCTGGGTTGCGAACCCACGCTCCCGAAAACTTACTTTCATTTGTAATGATGCAAAATAAGCTGAAGTTTGTTAACAACTGAGGTGGACGAGTGGGTAAGATGCCAGACCGCCAGCTGAGAGGACGCTGGTTCAAATCTGGAATTCGTCAAAATTTTTTTATTTCAAGTTGATATTTATATTGCTTTTCTTTCTAATGTACATTCTAAAGAAGGGCTTCTAGCAGGCTTCTTTAGAGTCGCGAGAGCGGAAGGCCTAGAAAATTTTCTCGTTTCATATAAAAAAGCTTATGGGTTTGGAAACGAGCACGGAAGGGCAAAGAAATATATATGATGGCCTGCTAGAAGCGCTTCAAAGACCTGCTTTTGCCCACTGGGTTGATTTGGAAAATGTCTTGAGCGACATACACTCACACACTCACACAAACACACGCGCACACACACACACACACACACAAACACACAAATACCAACACATTATTGTGCTAAGCTCGAGCCACAGTTCATATTTGTAACATTAATGATTGTTATTTGTTATGTTAGTTCAACATTTGGTAGGAGTTTAAACCTAATATGAGGGCTGACTATGAGTTATGTTTTAAAAATAATAAGAAACAAAATAGCGGCTACGCAAGGTTGAAATTAAAAAAAAAACCTAACATTTTAGGACAAAAGTAGCTGTAAAATTTGTTGAGGACCTTTTAAAAAAAAACTCGAAGTCAGCCCCTCAAAAATATATTTTTTAACTACTCAAAAATTTTGAAGTAAATCGGTACAATAGTTATTGCGTAATCTTGCACACCAAAAAATTGTTTCAAGAAAACCGAGTCACGCGGAAGTGACGTCACGAATAATTTTTTGTTTGTTAAATTTAATACTAATGCAAAACAATAAAATAATATTCACTCAAATGTTTCCAACCGTCAAAAAACGCCCAAAAATTTCGACAAAATTAGGTAAAATGTACCTTAATAGAACGATATAAACATATTACGCAAATGATATTTGAACTATTATTCAAAACTTTTTGCTGAATTTGGTTTTAATTGCAACGATTATTTCACAACAAGAAACGTCACGATAATATTCGGTCATTGTGCGTGCCACGTCCATAGTAAATGACAGTTTTCGCTAATTAACCATATCGAAAATTATCGTTAACGCGTTTGGGGATTCCACTACAGGACTCAATAAAATCTGTGTCTGTAAAAAATAAACGCATTTTCAAAGGCTTCTTTGGGCTAAATACATATGTGTGTAGGTAATATATTATACATACAGTATGTCAAGAATAATTTTACACATTCAAAATAAAGTCGATTTTTTAAGTTGCTTACCAAGAAACACTACTTTTTAATGTTTTATTTTTTAATATCGGTTATTTGCAGTAAACTTAAAGGTTTTATTAAAAAAAGAAATGCATGAAATCAATAACAAAGAATTTTTTTCGTCTAAAGTGTTGATGATTGTTACATTGATTTAAAGTGCAATTTAATTTGCTTGTTGTGCAATTTAATTCATATCTACTTGATTTCTTGAAGCAGACACGTGATAAGTGTGCAAGTATAAACGACCTAAATACATTATAATTTACTTTGTCAAGTGACCTCATTTATTGCCAATAGTTTCTGAAGGTGAGTAATATTTCGTAATCTCATCAAGTGTTTTTCAAGTGTGAAACAATAGTGATTTTGAATAGGTATTGATCGTTATTGAACTTTAAAATTACATTTTGGGAAAAGCTGGGTTCATCTATAATACAAATCCAAAGTTAGATTTTTGTTCATGATTAGTTTGTTAGTTGGACATACATTTTTCCTGTGAGAATAAAAGAAGTTGAAAAAGTGCATTTTGCCATAAATTTTTTGACTATTGTGTTTTTTTAAAAATACCAGGCAAAAGGGTTTTGTTTGAGATGATTCAGCTGATATACTACAGCGTGGGCCCTAGTTACTGTCGCTTATTTTTGACTAAACTTTTTCCGGTTCAAATTATCATTCTGACGTTTTTTGTGAAATTAAAAGTGTTTATGGTTATTTCAAAAAACTTCATATACGAAATTGTGAGTGTTGCACAGTGAGAATTTCATAATCTAGGAGAGCATAAGTAAAAAAGAAGTTGGCCGATTCAAATAATTGTCATTTAAAATTCTTCCTTTATTACGAATATGAACATAAAAATAAACAAAAACCAGCAGGTTTGGTGTAAACTGCAAGCTAACTTGATCAATTTTACAAAATATAAAATTGTTTTTATAGTAGACATTTGAACCGTTATTAAAGTACTGCGTGTGATTAAAATATATTAGTGGCATTCAATGAAGACGGTATTGGCGATGAAAATAGCGTATTTTATGTAAGTTTACAGCAGCGTAATTTGCAATTACAAAATTATAAGGGATTAAACATACGCAGCTTAGGACACAAAAACGTGGTGTATACAGTGATGCAAAACTGAAATTTTGATTAAAATTTTTTCGAAAATTTGACAACTTCAACTCGCATTTTCCCGCATTACACGATCATGAGGAAAAAATTTTTGATTACGTAAATTTCGTATTTTGAGGAATTTTACAGCAAAAATTTTAATGTATAATTCAAAGATATATGATACGATATTTTTACCAAAAAGCATCGAAAAAAATTCAATTTTATTTTTATTAAACGTAGGTAGCGTTATTTATGCATATACGGTATTTATGCATAAGAAAAAAATTATACGTCATTCGTTGGAGTTGCGAAGTATTGTACGTTTTCTGTTGTACGGATGATTTTTATTGTAATGTTCAATTACTTGGATACCACAATTTTGCTGTCCTGGATCCATTGTCCACGTATTATATATCATTTTTTGAAGCCCTATGTCTCTTTCTGCTGCATCATTTAAAATATGTAGTTAAATTTTTAACAATTATGTTGACTTTATATGATTTAAATACAAATTCTAAATGTTTGATAGTTTAAATCATACTTGATTTTAAATACAAATTCTAGTTGTTTGATAGTTTAAAATCGTTTATTGAGCATAAGGTCAAAGTTAGAACAATTAATTGTTTTAACGAATTTTTCGAAAGAAACAACAACAACAACAAAGTTTTTTTCAATATGAAAAGGAAAAAATAACTAGCTGATTTTATTGCACAATTTCTGCCCTGCTAAAAGCGTCATCAGAAATCTTTGTGATACCCGTGCAAGAGCGCATTAACGCACTGCACCACCGGGGCGATGAGATTTGAAGTGTCAATTTCTCAATTTTTCTCGATTTCAAAATTTCACATTTGTTGTTGTATTTCTGTTTTACTTTAGTCTCTATGCTTATGTTATTATATGTAGTCCAACAGCCTGCTGGAAGTCTGCACTAACAAAGCATGTTTACTGAAGTTGTTTTTAGAATTTTTGCTGATTTTTTTTTCAGCTGTTTCCGTTTGGTTGAGCTCTACCATTTGACATCCATTTGATTTTTAATATCCACAAAATTTGCATTCGTACTCCACAAGGAAGGATGCATCTCAATAAATTATTTACAAGAAAAAATATTGGAAAACTGTATAGTATAGTAAAGCCAGAGAAGGTCTCAAAGGCCAACTCAAAAAATAACAATGGAACGCAATACAATGCATCGTAATGTTGAGAACATACTAGGACTATTCACAATCCGTTGCACCACATAATTTGCAAAATGGTAAAATATATATTTACTCTTGCACCACATTATTTGCAAAATGGTAAAATATATATTTACTCTACACTAATAATATAAAAAGGAATACAGTTACTACGCTATAAGATTTACTATATATTGCAATACTAAATTTACAAACTGACTGCTGATATGCTAAGAATAATTTTGTTTTTCATTAACAAGCTGAGAATTTTATGTTTTGCAAAAACTATAGCAAATTATATCAAAAATATCGTTCACAATTGATAGGAAATTTTTAAAATTTTTTACAAAAGAACAAATTTCCAAAATACACGAGATTGTGAATTACCCTACTAAAAAACAAGCGCATTAAGGTCCGTGCTTTTGTTAAATTGTTGTTGCTTCGAAGAATGATCAATATCAGATCAAAAGCATAAAATCCGTGGTCACATGGAAGAATGACTAAAATCAAGCTATCGTAAAAAAGCGATACGCCATTCTCTTTATTGCCAATCTTTGGAAGGATGTAGGAAAACACTGTTTACACATAATAGAGTATCACTTATAGCGGGGTTCACATGGTCCTACACGCTGTCACGCATTGTCTGCACATATTTCGTTTGTAACGGTTCATATATTTCGGAAAAAAGGTAGGAGTTAGTGCAAAAAAATATCGTTTTTTCCGATACTTTGAGTTTAGTCATTATTACAAAAATAAAGTTGAATGTCATGCAATTAAAGCTAATATCATGCACATATAACTTTTACATACCTACTTATGTAGCTACGTTTCATAAAAATAAAATTGAATTTTTTTCGAAAAAATTCACTGTGCAGTTGCTGTTGAAAAATACCATTTCATACATCTTTGAATTATACTTCAAAATTATTGCCGTAAAATTTCTCAAAATACGAAATTTATATAATCAAAATTTTTTTTCACATGCTCGTGTAACGCGAGGTAATGCGAGTTGAATTTATCAAGTTATCGAAAATATTTTAATAAAAATTTCACTTTGCAGAGTTAAGCCTAGTACTCTGTTCGTATGCGTGAAATTTCGCTGGCAACATCTATTTATTTGTTGCGTGAATTTTCTGACTTAAAGTTTGTTGGGAGGAATTCCTATGCCAACGTTTCTCAGAGATATACAGAGAATATGATGGGAGATTTCATATGATCTCTCTCTTTTCACTTCAAAATAAATAGGCAGTACAATTAAATTGTCGTGAAAAAATGTTGCTCAGAAACATGTTGCGATAATTTCACGCTGCGGAACACAGTACTGCTATGACGAAAATGTTGTGAAAATTTCCAGGCTTGTTTCGCAGCTGTCAGATTTTGTATAGAGATTTGAGTGAAATTTCACATGAAACTGAACAGAGTACTATGCTTTAAAAAAATGTACTAAAAAAAATGCAATTTTTCTTATAGCAAAGGATGGCTAATTCTATTAGCTTTTAAGTAAGTATAAATTAATAAAAATTTTTTCATTAGTTTCATAGTTATATGCAAAATACTGAAGAAGAAATTTTTTGTTTTTTCGACAAAATTAATTTTTAGCCAAAAAGCCTTTAAGCCGATTGCGCGACTATTTACAGTTAGTTAATATTAAAGTGTTATATACCAAAATTCATATTTTTAAAAGTAGAATCAGAAATCAACGTGTCCCGAAAACATGGGACGGTCTCGTATACATGTTAGTAAAACTGACAAATTTGAAAAATACAAAAATAAAACAATTCAAACTCCGTTCGCAGAGAATTTGGGACAAAATGCCAGAAGAAGTCATACGTTTGAAGCTTGAAAAGAACACGAAAGGAGAAAGATTTGAACTTATCTACGAGTAATGTTAGCCAGCATTGCAAAAAATATATTTTTGACTCAAAATGCAAAATCGATAGTTTTTTATTTTAAAAATTAGATGCGACAGTTAATAGGGTTGGGCTGTATTATCGCTAAATGAGTAAGAGTGTGCAAAAATGATCAGAAATATTTTTGTAATACGAAAAATAATCTATTATAAGTTAAACCGAGCTGAAAATGAAGAAAAACTGGACCTTTAGTATGGAGCTGGCTCTAAGCCTAAATTAACTGAACGTGCAGAGCGAGTAATGATGAGGAAATCTACCACAACCCCAAGGGTTCACCAGAACACTTGAGGCAGGACTAATAAAAGAGTGTGATATCGTTGTTACCTATGAAACAGTTCGAAAGGCTATACTGCATTACAAATATTCACCGAAAGCTGCTCGTTAAAAGCAGGTGCTATCTGTGCAAAAAAATAAAGCTTTTTTATCTCGCTATAATGCATATTTTGCCGCCTGTTGAGTATTAAGACGACGTCATATTCTGTAATGAGACAAAAATCATGATGTATTACAATGATGGCCCAACTAGAGTTTGGCGCAAAGCATTAACATAGTTAGAAAATTCCGACCGTAAGATTGGGAAACATTTTGATTATATTTAGTTTGCCTGTGAATTAGAATTAAATCCACCGATCCCGACCGGATATGAGATGGTTATATCAAAATATGAAAATAAAATATTAAAAGAAACATTTTTTTACATTTTTGTAACATAAAATTATGTTTTTTTGACAGAATACGTATAATTATAAAACCGTGTTCAAATTTTGGATACTAGATTTATTTTATTTTATTTTAGCCAATAGAGTGTTAAAAAAGAGAATCGGTGGTAACTTTGGTTCCCATGGGAAAAACCATTTTTTTTAAAAGGGAACATATTCTTAGGCGACCATTTATTCCTTTCTTTAAAATTATTTCACAGACGTCGAATAAACTTGGATAGTACATCGAACACGTTGGATGGTGACAGCTATTCACTCACTTAAAATTTACATTTTTCGTTTCCAAATTGAATTTACTTTTACATAAAAAAGTTGATTTGAAGAATTTGTATTTTCGTTTAAACTTTTTACATGTTTTAATTATACGAGCAAAGGTCATATAGGGCATTCAATCGAAAAGTCAACCGTGACCAAAAAATTAAAACTTATGAAAAACTTATTATTTTATGATATTATCTAAGAGAAACATTTATATTTTATTAATTTCATCAAGTTATATATAAGCTCATCTACCATGACGATCAAATCGTCTGCACTGTTTCACAAATGTAGTTTTTCGTAAATGTTTAGTAAATGTTTCGTAAACTTTTTTGTTTAGTAAAAATGGAAGGCAGTGGCTAAAGATAATGAAAAAATGGTTGAGGAAAAAAAGCTATTAAGTTTGTTTTTTGATTACTAAATTAAATAATTACTTAACTACCTAATTACTTCATTACCCAATTAAACTTAAACATTGTAAAACTGTCAGGCACGTGACGTGATTTGTCTCCACGTGACGATATGTAAATACAAATTAAAAAAAACTGGACTTTATTTAAAATCTTTTTACGCCGAAAGAAGAAACAGAATGCAATTAATTAGACAATAGGACTTCACTTCCTATGTGTAAGTTAAGAATTGACTATACAATAAACTCAAAAAAATAGTTAATTTGTCTGTACGTGACAATGGAATGCTCCACATAATATTATATAATCTTTGGTACGAGGCTCCATTTAGAGTATATGCTCCAAAAAATGACTTTTAACGTTTACCAAAAACGAACCTTCAGCAATATAAAATGGTTGATCCCGAGATCGGAAATGCTGCGTAAAAGACATTTACGAGACATCTTTGGTACTTGTCAGAAGAAGCGATTTTCCTGACATTATTTGACAAAAGAGCTTCTACGAGACGAAAAGCAACAAATTGAAAGCGATGTCAAAATCAAAATCTGTTCATTAAAACAATAAAAAAAACCTTGCAATGAATAAAAATTTAAGTTGCTATTATTGACATTGATAAAATATCAAAGAAAAAAAAATTCATTTAGAAGGTTTAGTCACAATTAAAAGTAAAAAAAAAACATTTTCCTGTATTTTATTTAAATCTAAAGTGCCCCGTCTCTTAAAAATCAGCCTTAATTAAGTTAAATTAGCTGAACTTACAAGTTTATTCGACGTCTGTATTGAAGAAATATTGAAGAAAGGAATACATTATCGTCTAAGAATATGTTACCAGTTAGAAAAAAATTATTTTTCCCATAGAACCAAGCTCTAAGCCATCGCTTCTTTTTTTACCACTCTATTGCTAAAACAATTAAATAAATTTATTACACGTATTCTGTCAAAAAAATCATGATTTTATGTTAAAAAATGAATCAGATATGAATTTTTAACGTTAAGGTTAATTCGTCTATTTTTTCCAACCGAAAACCGCCAATAATGGAAAAATTGCCAATATTATTTTTTAAATTTTCATTTTTATTTTTGAACTTGCGAAAAAGTTGATTTTTTTTTAATCACCCTAGTGCGCATCTCAAGCAAGTCTTAGCTTTTATAGAGACAACCATGGATCCATTTGACAAATAGTACGAATCACTTTGAATTTATAAAAAACATTAAACCAGATTA
Source organism: Dichetophora obliterata (assembly GCA_963920525.1). Lineage (NCBI taxonomy): Eukaryota > Metazoa > Arthropoda > Insecta > Diptera > Sciomyzidae > Dichetophora > Dichetophora obliterata. Next base: position 287,807,224 of record OY986435.1, read on the forward strand.
AAAATTTTATCAAGATAATGACTCGAAGCATAAGGTGCATATGGTGCGGACGTGGCATCTAAGCTCCGACTTACACTCATTCAAAATTAATGGGTATATTTTAAGCAAAAAATGGCTAAGAGGCAACCAAAGAACCGAACAGCCAGTGCTGCCAACTTTTTAATTCTAAAATCTACCAAAAAGGCGAAAAATGCGCTTTTCCCTTAAAAATGCGACAGATTAATTATATTCTTAAAAAAATAAAACTCCAAATTAAAATCAGAAAAACAATTATATTCTGAACTGCCTGATATTTTATTTTTGAAAACATTATTTACTTCACAGGTTTTTACAAATTTAAAATACTTCAGTTAATCTAATGGCGTTTTCGTTTCTCGAAAAATGCAACATTTTTGTGCTCTTTTTGGAAATTCTGCCCTCTTGAGAATAAAAATAGTGACCTCTTAAATTTAATCGTGTTGTTTTCGCGAAAATGTTGACCTCAAAAGAACAAAAATCGTGAAAAAATTCAGATTTCTCAAAGATGGCAGAAAGAGGGTAGAAAAAATGCAACATTTTTCGAGAAACGAAAACGCCATAATTTAACGAATCCAACACAAAAAATTACTAATATTTTCATATACTTGTACCATTATATCACATCTTGAGATAAATTTCCATTAAATATTAAGGCACAAACTAAAGCACATTAGGTGTCTCCAAAATTAAATAAAAAGCACCAAAAAATGCACCACGCACTAAACCTCATTTTTCTTGCGCCAAAATTTTCAAAATGCACCAAATCTGGTTTGAAAGCACCAAGTTGACAACAGTACGAACAGCACTTAATACAGCAATATTGGAATAGTGGCAAAAGATTTCGAGCAGTTATGATATGTAAAAGCCAGATAGTTCTTGTGTAATAGATGCTAAAGGTGGCCATAGTAAATATTTGGTACCTACGCCAAATGATAAAGTTTTTATATAATAAATTTAATATAAAAATATTTCCTCACATTTGTGAAAAGAGTTTCTTGGCACTAACAAAACTAAGAAATAGTTGTTTTTGTGCATATGTCATAAAATTTCATTTAAAAAAGAGTTTGTTATTGCAACTTTAATAAATACTGCAAAAAATGGATATTTAAAAAAAACTTTTTGTGCAGCATTTAAAAGTAATGTTTTTTGGTAAGCAAATTGAAAAATTGAATTTATTTGTAATGTGTAAGCTCATTCTTGACATACCGTATATGTATATAATTATTAAATTCATACAGTTGGAATCAATCTTCCGTTTGAAACAAAATATTGTATACTACTGAAAACAGTTTCTTAGAAAAATTAAAATAAAAAACTTATACAATAATCCACATAAATCGAAATTTATAAAGTATTTGATTACAAAGTGCTCCTACATCACTCCCCCTTCATAGAGAGGTTATCGCTCAGTGACAAAATATATGAAATTAATAAAACAACATTAAAACAAATAAAATGTGTCAAGAAAAGGAATTATTTAATTAACATTAAAAGTGATGCGTTTTGTTGTGTGCGTTTCTTTCGAAGTGTTTGCTGTTTGAAGTGTATCATGAAGATGCGCAGGTTTAAGTCAGTTTATAGAAACTTTTCGTATATGATTATTACATGGAATTTGGCAAATATTCTCATTTCTTGAGACGACTTTCAATGGCCCTTCGAACTGAAATGATACACATGCAGATAAATATTTTGGAACATAATTGTCTTTTTTATTAGTTTGATAAATAACTATATTTACAACTAAAACAATTTTTCTCTTAATAAACGAAGTGTGCCGTCTGTTGAGAACTTATTAGTGTCTTCACATTAAATCAATAATTCTCATGGAAGACTTAGAGTTTGTCCGTAAAAGAGTTTAGCTGGACAGCATTTCAAGTCTTCTTTATGGCCGCTTTACATTGTCCTACTGTTTGTTACGATATGTGAGATATAAAGTATAATTGAAGTTCATCATACTGTCGTTTTTAATTATTGTATGAAGAAAATTATTTTTCACTTTGTTAAATAAATAAATCAAGAAATTTGTGAAATGTATCGGGGCATAGCTGCTATTTATTGCAAGAATAAAAGGTTTAATTTGGCATTAAAAATTGAAACCAGAAAGGAAGAAAAAAAAATACTCAGATGGAGAAGAAGACTGATTAGCCAAAAATGGCTTTTACAGAGAAACTCAGTAAAGGATATTGCCCATCTGGTCATGAATTAACTTAGGCTGGAAAATAAAAGTGGTTTCTTCAACTTTGTCAGAATTTCTTGGAATCGTTTTGAAAACTTTTAACAAAAGTAGAACCAGTCAAAAAAAAAAAACCCATTCTACGAAAAGCTAATTTAGGGGGCGTCCATTAATTACGTGAGGTGATTTTTGCGATTTTTTGACTCCCCCCTCCCCCTAGTGAGATATCGTGAGATTTAGCTCGACCCCTCCCCCCCTCTAATCTCACGTGAGATTGTGCAAAATGCGTGTTTTTAGTGTAAATATGTTAATTAATGCTTCATTGTGTTGGATTTATTAAAAAACTCATAATTTATGTCATTATTTTTATTTAGGACTAGTTGACAGGAAACCTGCGTGCTGTATGCAGGCAGAAGCATGGACAAGGCATGTATGGTCATTAAAAAAACCAACAATTATCCAAATTCTCAGAGTATGCGTGTTGTTTGTACACAGTAGCGTGCATACTAAAATATGCATGCTGTATTAGTACTGAGGCATGAACATCGCATGCATAAGAGTCTTACTTAAAAAATATAAACTCCCATTGTGCATTTAAACTTTAAGGAGTGCAGTTGTACATAATTAATTAACAAAATTTTAAATTAATATAACAAAATATAACAACTTTAAAAACTGAAATAAATAGTCTGATTAATAAATGACAACAGCAATTTTTTCTTATAATATTAATGCAAATGTATGCATACAGTATTAATGGTAATGTATGCATGCATTATTAATAACAATGAATGCATAGAGTACTACGAATTCCCCATGCATACAGCAATAGTAATTGTGCTGGTACACAGCAGACCTGTGATTTTCAAATACAAATACAAATCTAAATAGAAATACCTAAGTAATTGAAAAGTAAATACCAAATACAAATACTACGTATTGGTATTTGAAAAAAAAAACAAATACTTGGTATTTGAAAAAGTAAATACAAATACCAATACTTGAGCATTTGCAAAGCTGAATTTTCAAATGCTTGCAAATACTATTTAAAAGTATTTAGTAAATACTTTCAAATACTTCAGTAAACACTTAGTCATGTATTTATAAATGTAACGTACCATTTTATTTTTATATGTATGTTAGCGAAAAAAAAACCAAAACAAGAAAGAAAGAAAAAACACATAAGTACTATCAATATACATAAGTATACCGAAACAAAAAAAAAACATAAAAATACTTATATATATTTAATTTAAATAGCTTTAAATTTTTTAATATGTTGTGATTGGCCTTCAACAGAACTAATTGCAATATGCATCATGCGATCGGTTGAAAATTTTAAGAAGTAAATAATTCAAAATGTTTCTGGTACAATTTTTTGTTATTTATTACTTGAAACTAAAAAATTAATTAATTTATGAAGTAACAAAAATAAAACAAAACATATTAGGGATATTCAAAATTTGATGGTTTTCAATGCAATTAAAAAACCACCACAGTGTTGTACCACACTTTACCGAGCTAACATGCATATAAATATAAAAAGTACGTTACATTCAATGTTGACTAAGTATTAAATGAAGTATTTGAAAGTATTTACTAAATTTTTTTTAAATAGTTTTTGCCAGTATTTGAAAATTCAGCCTTGCAAATACTCAAGTATTGGTATTTGTATTTACTTTTTCAAATACCAAGTATTTGTGTTTTTTTTCAAAAACCAAGTATTTGTGTTTTTTTTTCAAAAACCAATACGTAGTATTTGTATTTGGTATTTATTTTTCAATTACTTGGACCAGTATTTAAGAAGTATTTAAATAGTATTTAAAATACGTTGTATTTAAATCAGTGTCGGGCAAAATTATACATTCACATGCATACTTCTGTGTGTTTTCAAGAGAGAGCGACAGCGCTGTTATTATTTACACTGTAAATAAAAGGATTTTTTTTTGTTTTATGAATTATTTCTATAATTGTAATTATTATGATTTATAATTATTATTATTATAATTTTTTTATTATTATCAGTAATATAAAATATAAATCAAAAAGGCGTTGCAGGCTCCTGCCACGGCTAAGCCAACGAACCTCTGTGTACAAAAGTAAATCTCCGAACTCGGCATCAAGTTCATCGAGAAGATCTTTAAATTTTCTGTGCCGTAGTGCATTATGTCCCCCTCGAATTGTGTTAATAATTTTTATGGCTATTTCCATTACATAGCAAAGGTTTAACTCTTTCGAAAAAAACGATTGCTGATGGATAATGCAATGAAAAGCTGGAATTTGTATAGTATTTTTTTATTAACCAACCTATCAGCTCTTGCTTTTTTCCAGTCATCACTCTGGCTCCATCAGTACAAAACGCAGTCAATTTTTTTTGGTCAAAAAGTGAAAAAACATTTTGTTGTAGTATTTTATAGAGGTTTTCGCCTGTAACATGCTCATGTATTGAAACAACGGAAAGTATTTCCTCTGTTGTTCTTAAATGTTCATCTACTGACTTAACACATATGATTAATACGCTTAAATTATTTATGTCCGTGCTCTCGTCAAGGCATATTGAAAAAAACTTGCAGTTTAATTACCTTTGTTTCGTGGTAAAATATAAAAATTTACTAATAACTGCGGTTCGGCGAGTATTGTTCTTCTGGATAAACGTATTTGTTCTACAATTTCTTGCATTTCTTTCCCTTGCTCCCCAAAAAAACTGAAAACAACCTGACTCAATTCTTTAAAAAACATACCATCTTCATACGGTCGGCATTTTTTCGCCATGGCCAATGACACAGCATAGGATGCCTTTTTAAATTGCAAGACAGGAATGTAACTATTATGAATATTAGAATTATGAATATTTGTATAAACATCATCAGCAATAAACCTTAAAAAATATTTAGCTTTTAATTCCAAAAGCTTTGCTATTCTCTCTTCTCCTAAAATTAAATTGTATTGTGCGTGACAAACCGAGTAATGCCTTTGCACATACATTAATACGGAACGACAAACATATTAGGCATTGCGCTACATCGTTTGTATTTTCTATAAAAAAAAAATCTAGCATCCATTTATCATTAAACATTTCTCCTTCTGAATTCTTTTGATAGTTGTGAAGCGAGCAGTAGCGAGTTCTTGCCTTTTTGAATGCTTAACGTCAACTAACATCAGTTGAATATCAAATTTACACTCATAGCGTCTCGTAAGCAGATTTGCCAGTTTGGTAATTAATTACCAAATTTGGTAGACAATTTCTGACTTGGTAATTTATTTTTTTTTTTAAAGTTTTGGTAACTTTTTTCCTATAGTTTTTCCAAAAAATTCAAAATAATCAGTTTGTTTGCAAGATTTATATAAAAAATTGTATTTAATTAAAGTTTTTTCCTAAATGATCTTGTTATTTATTATGTTGACTTTACATAATTTAAATACAAATTCTAAATGTTTGATAGTTTTAAGTTATAGTGTTAAAGTTAAAGTTATAGTGATAGTAAAAAAAAAAATCACAAAGATTTCTGATGAAGCCTTTAGCACGGCCGAAATTGCAATAAAATCAGCTAGTGATTTTTTACTTTTCATATTGAAAAAACTTTGTTGTTGTTGTTGTTGTTGTTTCTTTGGAAAGATTCGTTAGAACAATTAATTGTTCTAACTTTGACCTGAAGCTCAATAAACGATTTTAAACTATCAAACAACTAGAATTTGTATTTATAATCAAGTATGATTTAAACTATCAAACATTTAGAATTTGTATTTTAATCATATAAAGTCAAGATAATTGTATTTAATATTACGTTAAACATTTTTAGTGCAGCATAACCTTTATGTTTTGTATTGAACATTTCTCTAAGTTTTCCAAATCATGTCAAAAGAAAATGTCAAAATATTTCAATCTTGAAATAATTTCAATTCAATTAATTGAACGTTAACAAAGAAGACTAGATAATTTTTCACCAGAAGATAATTTTTAGATTTAAAATTGAGATTTTTTCGCCATCAGCTCTAGCATAGGAGTTATAGGCAAAAATGTAAAAACCTGTTATGTTCTAACAGAGTAATATCTTGAAATTGCATCATTCGATTTTGATCGTTTGTGACAGCTTTGATTAGAAAATATTCAGCCTTATTATGCATAATTTCTTACGTGGAATCGGAAAAGGTAGTTTTAATTTTTAAGATTAAGCTCTAGAACATTTTGGACATTTTTAAGTTATTTTTTCCTTCATTTTTTTTATTTGCTTGTTAAGTTTCCTCCATGTTCTTGAGGTTTATCTTCAAAATGAAAACTCTCCTTTTCGATTCCTTTTGAAAAGTTATTCATAATAGGGCTGATTACGTCTAAAAATTTTTTTAAACAAATTCTTTTTCATCTTTTGTTTTGAAGATAATGGCCTTGAAAATCATAAATTTTAAAACTTTCATAATAAACATACTTGCTACCGTGAAATGTCTGAATCATAAAAATAACTTTTGTCTTTGAAGTTAAAGCATTCATTTGACCTTTGCAGATATTGTGGATAATTCCAGATATATTTTGAAATAACGAAAATTGATTACATGAAAAATTTATAGGAAAAAATTTCTAAAGTAACTTACTGAAAAATTAGGGTTTTTCAGCCAATTAAAATTGCTTTGAATAAATTTACTAAAATTTTCGTTTCTTTCACAATATGTTTTTCTAAAGCGTTAAAAGATATCAGCAAAAGCTTTAGATACTTTCCAATAGTTTGCGATTAGGAGCAGTTATTGGAAGAAGAACTGTATATCATATTTGTTCACAAATCGTTAACTTGAGGTGATGGTGAAAAAGTTTCTTTATATATAAAATCAGTGCCCGTAGTTAGAATTGATATCATATAAAACTAACAAACTGTGAAGTTTCTGATTTTTAGTTATTAAAAACTGATTAAAATTTAAACTTGAGGTAACAGATAATTTTTTAAAGCATTAAATGCCATATATTTGTATTTGTTAATTTACTTTCTTAAAATCAATATTCATTGCCAATGAATGCCGTATATTTTTTTAGTTCCTACTTTTTTCAAATAAAAAAGATAACGATCTCATTTAGATACCATTAATTTATAATTTTTTGTTTTGTTTTGTGACAAAAAAATTACTTTTGCCTGAATTTACTACTTATTTGTGATTTTTATATTTATATACTATATTAATTTTAAACAAGAAAAGAGTTGTACTTTTTCTTTATGTGTTTTTTTTTATTTAATTCAAATAAAAAAGATATACGTCTCATTTTTATAAGTATATGAGTTTATGAATTTTACTTATTTTGTGATTTTTAGTTATTAAAAATAAGAAATTTTAAACAAGAAAAATGTAATACTTAACTAAATTTATTTTACCACTATTTTTTTTTATTAATTTTAAGTATTTTAATGTTGAATAAATGTTTTTTATTAATAAAAATTATAATTTTATTGATTTTCTTACTTTTGAAAAATGTTTGTTTATTTATTTTATTTTGGTAACTTTTTGATCAAATTTTGGTAACTAAATTTTTTTACAAGTGGCTAAAACCCTGCTCATAAGCACGAACCAAATGCATTACTCGGCTACTGTTCGTACGCCAAAGAAATTTTTTTTTCTGTACGTGTGAAAACATTGACGTCGGCAGCAAAATCTAACTCAATCACATGTGAATAGGGTTTTGATTTTTGCCCGAAACTGATTTAAATACATCACAGGTCTGGTACACAGTACACATGCTCTTGTTTGACATTGCCATGTAAAATGGAAATGAGTTTCCATTTATGCTGGCAAGCATACAAAACATCAAACGTATGCCTACATCAGTAATGCTGTATGCATGAATGTACTTACTGGGATGTGCTTTATGTGTGCCGACCACTGAACTAAACATTTACGGACGTAAACACAACAAGAAGAGACTTGTGCATGCGTCGCTGTCACAAGTCGCAGCGCTCGTCGTATCGCGTGTTCAGCTAGCCGGTGGTAAAATAATCGATGAGCTACTATGATACTTTGTTGCACTCGCATAACCGCGAAAAATATTATAGTGAAAATTTAGTCATATTTTAATAGAGAAACACGTTTTACTCAATTTAACCAGTTATCTCATAATTCTACACTGTTTCTTGCTGATAAAAAATTACGTTATTTTTGCGAGAACCCCCTCTCCCCCACGTGAGAGTTAGTGAGATTCTGCTTGACCCCACCCCCCTAAATGCCTCACGTAATTAATGGAAGCCCTCTTATTTCAAACACTGTGATTTTTAAGGAATTTATTTCGAATTGATCTCAAAGTGTTTATAGCAACGAAGTACTGCGCCTTCTTATTGAAGTGAAAACTTTTGAAGTGAAAACTTCTTTAGGCGCGTTGAACGATTTTGGTAGAACGTAAATTTTTGGTTTGCGTTTTCGTCTTTTTCGTTATCAATACAGACAGCAAGATAACAAGATAGGAAACTAAGAAAACATAACTTCAAAAAATGTTTGAATGTATTTGTGCACAAAAAAAAATCAACCCTGATCGTCTCTCTTGTTCTTAATCGGCTGCAAGCTCACAAATAAATCATTTGGCAACTCCTGAAATTAATGCATATAATCGGTTTATCTATATATATAAAAATGGATGTATGTATGTGGGTATGTGGGTATGTGGGTATGTGGGTGGGTATGTGGGTGGGTATGTGGCTATATCACGCATAGACTCCAAAACCGCTGAACCGATCTTTATGAAATTTTCAGGGAAAATAAAGCCACATCTTGAGAGTGTTCCTGTGAGGTTTCGTAACGATTGGAGAAGGGGGCGTGGTACCTCCCATACAAGCCAAATTTGCTCCATCGATCACAAACAAAAAAAGGATATATATCAGACGGTTTGAATCGTAAAAAACTAAGATTTGGTAATTTTGTTCAGATGGTTACTATCGGTAAGTGGACAAAAGATGGGCGTGGTCGTCATATAAATACGCCCACTTTTTCGAAATCATGGCGATTCCGGAGTTCTACACATTTTTACAGTTAAACTTGCTGTGTAGGTGCTCCAAGAGGCAAACACTATATATAAATGTTTTCACGCCCACTTTTACCGCCCACAAATCAATATCTATATATATAAAAAGCAAAACGATGTGTGTCTGATGCCTATAGCCTCCAAAACTACTGGACCGATTGACCTGAAATTTTGGCAGTCGATTTGTTTCAGGTACGAGATGGTTGAGGAAAAATTTTTGCCACACCCCCTTTTACCGCCCCCAAATCAATAAAAATGTTATATTTCAGTCGGTTTTGGTCGTATAAGACTAAAACTTTGTAATTTAGTATGTAGGGTTACTGTCGACAACTGTACTAAAAATGGGTTTCCACGCCCCCTTTTACCGCCCACAAATAAATGAAAATGGTTTATTTCAGACGGTTTTGGTCGTATAAGACTTAAATTTGGTACTTTGGTTTGTGTAGTTACTGGCAGTAACTGTACAAGAAATTGGTTTCCACGCCCACTTTTTGCGCCCACATATCAGTGTAAATACTATATTTCAAGCAATTTTGGCCGTATGAGACTAACATGTGATACCTAAGTTTGTATGGTTACTTTCGGCAACTGTACTAAAAAGGCCACACCCACTTTTTGAGAAATCATTAAAATTTACTACTGGTCGATTGAGCTTAAATGTTGGCTTAGTTTGTACGGTTACTGTCAGCAAATGTACTAAAAATTGGTTTCCACGCCCCCTTTTACCGCCCACAAACCAATGAAAACATTTTATTTCAACGGTATGGGTCGTATTAGACAAAAATTTTGTAATTTATCTCATATGGTTACTCTCGGCAAGTGCACTAAAAATAGGCCTGTCCCACTTTAGTTAAACTGACTTTTCGGGGGGTCAGCGTAGAGTGAAGCAAAGTGCGCCAGGCTTTAGCTAAATTGAGATAAAATTTTGGCAGTTGATTTGTTTCGTGTACGAGATGGTTTAAGGGAAATAATTTTGCCGCACCCCTTTTTACCGCTTACAAAACAACAAAAATTCTATATTTCAAACAGTTTTGATTGTATTTGACTAAAATTTGGTAATTTAATTCATATGGTTACTTTTGGCAGTTATACTGAAAATGGTGAATATTTTTGGCATTTCTTGACATTTTCGTATGTGGCATTAAGGCGGTCTTGGGCCGAACAACGTCTGCCGAGGAATACAAGTCTTTTGTAACCACTCTTGATGTAACCACTAACTGCAAAAGCTGGTCGACCGATTTAAACGGAAATTTTAGGGTACTATGCCTGGCATCATACAATGAAATCAATTAAAAATTGCACATCGGCGTACCTTTCATATGACATACCATATATTTGCAAAAATTCTTCCAGCTAAGCGCAAAAATTATTTTACTGGTTTTGTCATCAAAACAACAAGGGTACCCTTTCTGATTTTTTTCGCGAAATTTATTTGTTCCAAAATGTTGTTTTTATATTTTTTACAAAAAGTCAAAAATAATTTATGTGAAAATTACCCCAATATCTCTTTCCAATCAAATTTACAACATTTGCTGCCAAAGCCTATATCTCAAATAATCAAAATTTATGACTAAAAATCTATTTTTTCATACAATTGACAATCTATAGTAATAAAAATCATTTTCTGTTTGTTTGTTTATTTGGCCTTTTTACAAATCTAAACGGCCCAACGGATTTTGCTCAAACTAGGTGCACATATTAAATTTATTCTAACTTAAAATGTTACATACTTATTTTTTGCCACGCCCCCTCCGAACTTTTTCAACTAACGGCAATTTTGTTATTATAATAATTTTTTATCGGAGTTTTTTTTTTAATTTAAAAAAATTTCTGTTATTTTGGCATCAAAAACACTCACATACACTCAAAATTGTAGAAATTTTCAGTACAACGACTTTTTCATAAAACATCGTTACCAAAGAATAAGAAAAAAACGCCATGAAAATCAAAGTTTGGTCTTTGGATGCAAATATCTCCTCTGTCCATCAATATATTTGATTCAAATTTTTTTTGTTCAAAAGTTCAATAAATATACTTTACAAAAATGGGTTGAACTGTACCTTTTAGTAAGTGAAACTATGTTTTATAATTATGTCAAGAAAGGTCCAAAATATTGACTTTTTACTCAAAAAATTACTCAAAAATTGTTTTTGTTGTAAAAATGAAATCAATTAAAAATTGCACATCTGACTAACTTTCATATGACATAGCATTTATTTGCAAAAATTCTTCCAGCTAAGCGCAAAAACTATTTTAATGTTTTTGTCATCAAAACAACAAGGTACACCCTTTGATTTTTTTGGCGAAATTTATTTTTTTCAAAATGTTGTTTTTATATCTTTTACAAAAAATTCAAGTAATTTATGAGAAAAAATTACCCCAATATCTCTTTCCAATCAAAAGTAATGGCTTTTATGATTAAGTTACTTTATGATTTATCGAATAGCTTTGGAATTATAGGTAGCACAGATTTAGTATTTAACCACAATTTAAACATGCTATGTACAATGTTAACATTTGATGGGTGTTTGGAAACGGGGCGGGGCAGCAACGCGCCGGGTTTCAGCTAGTTAGTATATACTAAAGAGCTGCACGAGTATGCTTGAAACGCTGTTCAACACATTCTCAGCTTTTCAATCACGCTTCCCATTCGCATTTATAAAAGCGAAACGAGCGAGCCAGATCAGAATGCGTTTGTATTGTTAGAGAATTGCGATATGAGAGAATGTTGACGTGAGAGAATGGATACGTGAGAGAAATGAAACATGAGAGAACGAATTCAACGAAACAGCACTGCAGTTCTCGCTTCTTTCGCTTTGAAAAATGAAACAAGCGAAACATGCATTGGATGAAGTCGTGCACAAATCACGTAGCCTTTTTACTGCTCGTCATTTAAGTCTTTGCGCTGTTTGTAACAAAAGACTTAAGACTTAATGGTCCAGTTAGCCTCGCATGGCATAGCAGTGCATGGCTTAACAAGCGTCACATCGAAATCTGTTCAATAGGATTTGTGTGTATCTGATTATGCACAACATGGCAACGCATGGCAATGCTCAGATAAAAACAGAAATGCATCTCTGACTACATAGATAAACATGGAAGATCTATTTCATTTTAATATCTGTGTATTCTTCTATGTATTTGACGTTTTGGCAAAACAGATGTGAAGTTGTAAAATTGTTTGATCAAGTGCGGTTAATTTATTAAAATAAAATCGTTGTATTCTTCTTTTTTATTGTTTTATTTTGACCATGTGACTATGCTTTGCATAATCACCATTTATTTAGCTGTGTGCTAGCTGCTTAACTGCGTTGCATGCGCTGCTGTGCCATGCGAGGCTAACTGGACCATAAGACTTTGTAGCAAAGGCTTAAGACACGAGCAGTAAAAAAAGATACGAGATTTTTGCAGCTCCCCTGTATAGGGGGGAGTAAATGCGATAGTTTGCATATCGGCTAACTTTTAAAAACATAAAATAAAAAGCATGTTAATTTTTTTAAAGCAAACATTTATTAAGGATAAAAACAAAAAAACGTTCAAAAGAATTCATTTCATGTAAAAACAAAACAAAAAGTATTTTTCTTTATACTTGGTACAACAAAGCTTTTCATTGGTTTTTAACTTAGCAGGTATAACTTACGCTATGAGATCAAAAAGGGTAAAAAAGGGATTGTTGAAACTACTTGTTCAACTTCATGTGTTTTGAAATGAAGTGTTTATATCGCTCAGTCTCACTGTTCCACTTCTTCTGTTTCGCTTTTATTCGCTGTATTCGAATGCAAGAACGAGTATTGTATTCGTTATTAAAACATTTAAAGAGAATTTGACTACAAACATCCAAAACGTTGTTATGCAAAATCTAACAGTTTTCCACAAAATTGGTCTGTTTTTGAATCCTCCGGCTAATAAACTCATTTTTTTTGACGAAGGCGAAAAAACTGAAATAATAGATGAATGTAAGCGCCAAATGAAGATGTATGATGAGGACTTTTGTGGTCAGGACAGCCGAAGTATGCCACATGTGAAATCGTCAATAAATTCTGAAGCTCTGGAAGATTTCGTGTGCCAGTCTAATATGTTTGAGTCAACCGATAGAGTGTCTGATGAGGTTCGACTTTATAGTAACTTAAATGTTACTTTTCATGATGACTTCAATGTTTTGCAATGGTGGGACTTACACAAAAACGAATTCCCACTGCTATATAAAGTAAGTTGCAAATTATTTGCAACCCCGGCTAGCAGCGCTCCTTCCGAAAGAGTATTTTCATTTGCAAGGAATTTAATTTCTGATCGGAGGACCCATATTTGCTCCAATGACTCCACAATTAGTCATATCATGTTCTTGCATTCGAATACAGCGAATAAAAGCGAAACAGAAGAAGTGGAACAGTGAGACTGAGCGATATAAACACTTCATTTCAAAACACATGAAGTTGAACAAGTGGTTTCAACAATCCCTTTTTTACCCTTTTTGATCTCATAGCGTAAGTTGTACCTGTTAAGTTAAAAACCAATGAAAAGCTTTGTTGTACCAAGTATAAAGAAAAATACTTTTTGTTTTGTTTTTACATGAAATGAATTCTTTTGAACGTTTTTTTGTTTTTATCCTTAATAAATGTTTGCTTAAAAAAATTTTATTCATAAAAATGCTGCAAGAAAATACTCCATCAAAAAGACAAATTCAAGATCTTTAAAATATACAAGTTGTTTTCTTTCTCACTTACGGTTTCAAAGTAACATCTATTTGAATGTATTTTTTAAGGTTTTTTTATATTTTCTACAGTGTATAACTTTAACAAACAATTTTTTTCGCAAAAAAAACACAGCTTAGGTTATTTTTATAGGCCCTACTATCATACAGAGTTTCAAAAAAATCGGAAACACAAAGGTCAGATTTTGCTCAAAATTAGTCTAATTGATATGGAATCATCGATATGTATGTTCAATTTTGCTTTTTGACATTCAATACAAAAGTCCACAAATCATGTTGCTTCATGAACTTATTTGGCATTAAGCTCAAATACGATTCTGAAAAACTTATATTTTTTAGAATTATAAAAAACAAATATTTTTTGATTGAATTCATTTTCTTGTTGAAAGGGTATCAGGGTGAAAAAACCAATGCAATTTCTGAAATATAAGTTGACGCATAAATGGTGGGAGATAAGGTCTATAGTTTTTAAAATATACATCGCACCATATTTTGTTTTGTAACTTGGCATATCAATAAGCTTAAAATTAAATTAAATTAAAAATTTATCTTGAAGTTTAATCTAGGTCTAGAAGTGTTTGGTGGGAATTGTGTTCTTTTTACAAGGCATGAATATTTATTTTACTTGATGTAATTTCTTCCATTTCAGTTATTCCAGAGAGGACATATGCTTCTATATTATTTTTGCCAGAAATGTACTCAATATTATTTGTGATTTGAGCAATATATTCTAAATGTCTTGTTTGTCGTGTAGAACGTTCAACTTTTTGAATTTAGAACATAAATGATTGGTTAATGACCAATATAAACAATAAAAATTCCGCCTTTTAAAATATGTTGAACATGTTTTACAGCAAAATAAATGGCAAGAAGTTCTCGATCAATATTCGAATATTTTGTTTCTGCTTATAAATGGTTTTTGGAGAAGTAGTTTAGACGTTCTGAGGAGATTTGTATATTTTTCATAGCTGCGATTGCAATATTAGGAGCATCGATGGCTAGAGACAAAGATGCATTTTTACAAAAATGTGCAAAAAGAGTCTCGTAAGAAAATGTTGTTTCAGAGGTTTCTGTTCGAATAAGTTCTTTTGAGTATATTGTGTATCGCTTTGTTTAATTGCTTCTACTTTTTGTTTTTAATGAATGAATTTCGTCTATTGATACTTGATAACTTAAAAACTCTAAATTTGGAACTCTAAATTTACATTTAGAAGGATTAATGTTGAAACCAAATTTTTCACGGCGCGTGAAAACAGTTCAAAGATGTTCATGATGTTGGATATCATTATTACTTGCTATTAGTATGTCATAAAAATAAGTTAATATGAGATCTTAACCATAATATGCTTCATTTATGAACCTCTGAAATTTTTCGGCACTTTTGCTTAATCAAAATGTCATTCTTACGAATTAAAACTAACCAAAAGGAGTAGTAATTGCTGTTTTATAAATATCTTCTGGTGCTACCAATTTTTGAAAATATAAATTTATCACATACTGGTCAGGTACTGTCACGAAATTGAGTATTCTGAAATCCGCACAAGATCTCCAATCATTAGGATCTTTTTTTGGTACTAAATGTAACAAATTTACAGTAGCTCTACTATAGAAATTATTAAACAACAATTTTAACTGTGGGCTTACTGTAAAACTTGTTAGGTTACAATTGTACAGTAGTCTTACCGCAAAAGTTGTTAAGTAACAATTTTTACAGTGTTTCTACTGTAGTACTAACAAGAAGTCATACATTTTTTTGTATTCGTTTCAAAAAATATTGGTTTGGATACCAGTTTAATATCATACCCCTTAACACTTTTGCTATTTATTTACTTTAGACATTTTTAGAACACATATGGAATTATGTGAAAAACTCGTTAGATGAAAAAATATTAGCTGATTAACTGTTCGAAACGTTAAGATTTACTGTCATAATTGTTAAGTTACAATTTTTGCTCGGTAATTTTAAACGAAAAAATAGTAACTGTGCAACAACAATTGTATTGACAGTAAAGTGACCGCAAATACCGTTTGAATTTACCGACGAGATTTTTGTTGTGTAGATTTATGGCTATTATTTCAGTTAAATACTTCTTAACAACAATTGTTAAGTCAATTGAGACCCATCGAATGGCAAGCTCAGAAACTCAAAATTTTAGTATAACATTTTTGTGAGTGCTGAGTTGAGGTTTGTTAACGAAATTATAAAATTCGTGCTAGGAATGACAATTTTTAAAGAAATCGAAATAGAAAAAAATCGTGGTCTTAACCTGGTGTTGTAAATTGTTCTCTTAGCAGTTCAAAAATATTTGAAGAATCTAATTAAGGAAAATATCTTCGGCACTGCTTGGTGCTCGTGATATAAAACCTTATATTCATTTTGTTAAAAAAGTTAAAAAATTTCATTCGATCAGCTGATCAAATACACAACGAAGTTTACAAAAATACAATAGGGCTCCGTCGTTGTATACAACAAATACCAAGTCAAAAATACACAATAAAAGGGCAAATACACCAGATCGTAAATAGCCCTATTTTTTGACTTGGAAACTTGTAACGATTTACTGCAAGCTGTTGTACATTTCATTTACCAAACATAATTTTTATTCTATTCTTCTGTTATATATTTTACTGTCTTAAAGTGGTTTAATGTAGCACATTTTTTAATGGTTTGCATTATCATTAAGTACCGTTTTCTTACAAATTCTTAAAAAAACTTATTTTTCTGAAAATATATGCTATCAAAACACAGAGAAAACTACTTAAAAAGTATTTGCCATTTACTTTCACTCAATAAAATTGAACAACAAAGCAAAACAAGGTGATATTTTTTGTGGTGCTTTGACCAATTTGTATAAAAATGTGTTGTAAATTGCAATGGTTTTTTTAAATTTTTTTTTATTAATATATTGCTTTGTTTTGTTTTGTTTAAATAACATGGAAAAAAATTGTATACAGCACGGGAAATTACAAGAACATAGTACGTTGATAGCTTTACTGTAAACTTCCTGTCAGCAAATTAAAGAATTCTGCTTTATTTTGTTTGAGCTATTTTTTTCATGAATTTTCATTGATTAATAAATATGAAGAAAGCACAAACCTATGCTTTATTTATCTTACTACAAATTAAATTGATGTAGAGTAGAGTAGGTAGGTTTTTATAAAATATAAAATATGACAACATTTGGTTGTAAAAATAGCCACCTTTCAGTTAAAAACACTAGCTTCTAGCGAAACAAAAATCGTTTAAATTCTATGGTATATTTCGACAGACTCGTCAAACTCCAATGAACATCGAATTAAATAAGAAGCAACTTGAACAGATGGTCACCTTGGTAGAGTTGATGGCATTGATCTATAAATATCTGACTGCTTTAAAGTCATATGATTGCCATAAATGGCCGATAAGAACATACTAATTCTTACGAATTTGTTCGAACAAGTGTAGAATCATATAAGACTTAAACAGTGGGTTGGTCACAGCTTAATAACTCGAAGACTACTGAAGAGGAAATGTAGCGATTTCCGAAACATTCTGTATAGGCAGCTGTGTGATTGACTCTATACAGAGTTGTTGTTGTTGTTGTTGCCTTCTTTAAAACTTACTTGATCTAAAGCTCGCAATTGAATTCATGTAAAGTTAAATAGATCACAATTAAGTAACTAAAAGTCAAAAACCTCTTTTATTCTAAATATAAAAAAAATGTTTGGATCACAGCAAAAACTAGCCGAAATGATAATTTTTTCTAAAAAATAAGCATTTAATATGCCACTTTTTGTGGTAGTTGGGTGAAGTTTTCATTCGATTTTAAAAAATTTCAAGCTCCGAGTACAAAATTTGAAATCATTACAATACTGGTGTTCGCTCTTTTGCATATGAGGTGTACTGATTGTAACTGAAACTAAACGGTTAAAAATCTTGGACTTAATTTTAGTCCAGCCAAGACGTTATTGCAATTTTTTAACCTTGCGGTTTTATTTAAACTTTTCAAATACTAACTCATTTTTAAAACTCTACTGTACTAACGTTTCTTACAGCTTTTTGGTTTAGATTTGAGAACAATTCTGTACTATTTTTGTTTTTAATACAATTATTTTATATATTTATTATATTATATATATAAATTAAATACTAAATTCTAGTACATTTGGATACTAAGGCTGCATCCGACTTGATTTAAATGCGACCTAAACTAAATTGTGTCGATAAGGCAGTGCTTACTAAATAATTTAAGTAATTATCGAGCTACCGTAATGCCTCCTAAATAAGGAAGCACTGCCGTACCGACACAATTTAGTTTATGTCGCATTTAGATCAATTTGCATACAGCCTAAATTTGAATTTGGATCTGTAAAAAGTTAGCGTGGCAATGCTGAGACTCAATTTAGGGGATTCGGTTCATATGTTTGTGTATTGCTTCTATTACGCATAGCGCAATAGCCCAGTGGTTAGACTAGAGAACTTACAAACTGACTGTCATACTAAGCTTTAAACAAATCTGTATTAAAACCATATTTTAGTATTTTGAAAATACTAAATTTAAAACCAAAGCTGGTGTGGACTGTTCGACTCAATCATATGACTCAATCAATGACTCGTTTATTAATTGTGGAAACTTACTGTTAAAATCAGTCATCAGTTAGAGAATATTATAGAGTTCTTCTTGAAAACCGTGAACAATCGAGTCGTCACCGATCTAGAATTTTATCGAACTGTAAAAAAATAACCCACAAAATGGACCATTTAACCTTCGCCTTACTAATGCCCACCCGGGTGGTTTTTTGGATTTTGATTTCTTAATAAATTCCTGTATTTTGATCGAAACTAACTAGGGTTTCGACTCACTGAACAAATTTAAGAGTGTTTTTGTATAGTCTACGCAAAATAATTATTTTCAAGTATTTTAATCCTTTTCAGTTTTAATCCTTTTCAGTTTCAGTAAACGATGCACACAAAAGTGTTCCGTAAGGCGAAGGTTAAGAGTCGTGGGCAACATTTAAACGAAATAATTTTTAAACATTGAGTTGTAGGAACCGAGCTATCATTCCAAATAAAGCTTTGCATCAATACATTGATTTTTATGTATTTTATTTAGAAAACAAAGTAGGAAACTCTTATTGGATCACCCTTTAGTTATGTACAGTGTTGCGCAAAATAATAGCAACAAAATCGGTACGCTACTACAAAATCGTGTATCTTTTTAAATATTAGAGACACACAAAAATGATTATAGGAACCAAAGCATATATTCATACATCATATTAAAAACAAATCGTATTCCAATTTGGTTTTGTTTTCTTTATTAAATTTACAATTAACGTGACTGCATTCAGTTTTTCTGAGAGCAAAACAAAAGCAACATAATTAATATTTGGTGTAAGATCCATTATTCTTGATAACCGCTGCACAGCTGAACGGCAAAGTAGATATGTTCCCAATTAAGTTTCAGCGCTTCATACAGTGCAGTCTTGTTGGGAAAACCTTTGACCAGAAACTTTTACCTTCAAAATCCCAAAAAGATTTTCAATGGGATTCAAGTCATTGTGACTGTGCCGGCTAATCAAGGACTTGAATCCCATTGACTCTAATGTAATCTTTGATGAGCTTTGAAATGTGCTTCGGGTCGTGACCGGGCTGAAACGTTCACTGAATCGACATATTCCACTCTGAATGTGGTCGCATCTTGCTTACTAAAATGGTATTATATACAAATCGATCCATTATTCCATCGATTTTTTGAAATGGTTTAACTTCATTATAGGAAAAATAAGTCCAGACCATAATGCCATCGCCTCCGTGTTTAAAATTTATTTTGCAGTTTCGGGCTTCAAGTCGTGTATCTGGAGGCGCCGTACCGTGCACATCCCACCTGAATTAATCAAGTTGAACTTTGATTCATCGCTAAAAACACTGTTTTCGATTTTTGAACGGTCCAATTTAGGTGCTCTTATGGAAGACTGAGTCTAAAAAACAATAAATTGCAACTAGTTGTCGCAATTTCAGACAGAATTGTTTAAATTGTAACACCTCACCTTGTTTTTTATGCTTAGCTTTAAGCAAAGCTTTCTCTGCCGGTCTGTAACTTCTTTAACCGTTCTCAATGGCTCGTCTTCAAACAGTGCTGTGGTGGATATCTAAATCAAGTGTGCAAACAACCTCTTTGGATGTGGGAAATTCATTTCGTTTGAACACACCACAAATGTTCGTGTCATCACGTAGCGATGTTTTCCGCGGTCGCCCTCTTTAATGTACCGTTGTTACGTCTTTTGTGAAGGTATATTTCTTTATTAATCTGCAAACTATTGGCCGATTAATATCAAACTGTTTCACGTTAGATATTTGCAAATTTTCGTTTTTATATTCGGAAATAATTTGTAATTTAAGAGCTTCATAGTATTTAAAACGTGCCATTATAAATGGAACAGTCAATGTCACAACTAGCACAAAAAGAACTAAACTTAAATGTTTATGACTAACAAACAAAACGTGCTTTACAATAACGGAACTTTTACCAAAAATTCTTCGAACTTCTGTTCTCTTTTTACATTTTTCAAGTTTTGTTGCTATTGTTTTGCTCACAGACAAATTGAATGTAGTCACATTAATTTTAAATTTAATAAAAAAAAACCAAATTTGAATTTGATTTGTTTTATATATGACTAGCTGAACCCGGTGTGCTTCGCTACCCCCTCGTTATAAAATAAAATTAAAAGTATTTATATATTTACAAAAATTTATTTATTTAATTTTAATTTAATTATTGCAATGCTTCTCCCCTCTTTTTTGTTGTAAAACAATTGGAATTCAGCACTGAACCGCATGTAATTTGCTTCATGCTCCCCCTTTTTATTTTTGGACCAATCAAAAAGCAGCAATTACACAATCAGCTGTTTCGCAGTCAGTTGTGGGAGAATAAGAATGGGGTTGCCCCACTCTCTATTTAACTAACACATATTACAAAATCAGCTGTTTTGGAGACAGTTGTGGGAGAAAGAGAATTTGGCTACCCCACTATTTTAATTAATATGTATTTTAAATTTGAGGTAAAGCCGTTAATAAACGTAGTAAAAAAGGAGGTGCACAAGTATGCATGGTCGAAAAATATTATCATGTAATAAGTATTCCTGAGTCAAAGCTGCACGCTGTGAAAATTTAAGATCGGTTAACAGGTCCAGCCTCCAATATATCGCAAACAAAGGGGCGTGCTCCGTCCACTTTCTTTTGGTACGTATTTCTATTCATGCCAATACCATATATAGCAAATACTGCCCAAGATATGAGGATTTTAAATTTTGGGTTATATGGGTTATATGGCATGGGTTATTAACAGGTCCAGCCTCCAATATATCGCAAACAAAGGGGCGTGCTCCGTCCACTTTCTTTTGGTACGTATTTCTATTCATGCCAATACCATATATAGCAAATACTGCCCAAGATATGAGGATTTTAAATTTTGGGTTATATGGGCGAGGCCATGCCCCTATGTCCACTCACAACTTTATATAGTCAAGAATTTATTATTTCGTAAGAATATCCTATTGTGAAAATTTAATGACGATCGGTCCGGTAGTTAAGACTATAATACAATTTTTAATTTTCCTAAAAAGGGGCGTGGTCCCACCCAATTTTCTCCTGGTACGTATTCCAAATTATGCCAATATGATATGTACCAAATATCATCGACGTAGGTCAAAAAATGCCCAAAATATGGCGATTTAAATTTGTGGGTTATATGGGCGGTGCCACGCCCTTTTGTCCAATAAAAACTTCATATAGCCTATTATTATTTCCAGAGTCATAGTAACATGCTGTGAAAGTTTCAGGAAGATCGGTCCAAGGGTTTGGCCTCATATAAAGCACAAACAAACAAACAGACAGACAGACATTCATTTTTATATATATAGATTGAAAGCAGATTAATTATAATTAAAGTAAAATGGGGCGAAAAAGGGGGATTTGGTAATAAAAAAATCTATGTCTACCTTACCTGTAGATAAAAAGTATATAAAACTTTAGGTAAATACATATTACAAAAAAGTATTTTGTATAGCAAACATTGTTAATGGTATAAGTAAGTATCTGAATTAAAAAAAGGGGGCGGCGAAGTGGGCGTGGTTCATAGTAATATGGCGACGTTAACAGTATTAAGAGCAATATACTACCAAATAAAAAATAATCCGTTGGAAGGAACAAATTTGTACAGAGAACAAAAAGTTTAAAACTTAAATTTGGCGTGAAAAGGGGCGTGGCGTAAGAAATTTTTATTTCTACCTCGCAGAGAATATGCAATAAAGAACGTACAGTAGCTAAAAATTAACTTAGCTCCAAAGATGAAAGTTATTTTTTAAGAGAAATAATAAAAGACCCATTTTTATTTGCACTAAAAATAGAGGTCATGTTAAAACTCAATTTGAAAAAGAGTGTACACTCAGAAACAATTTAAAGAGTTTTGAGAAAAAAAATGTCTTAATTGAGGAGTACCACGAAAAAAGTACTGTATTAGAAAGAAAAGTGTAATAGAACTTTCTATTCTGGAGCAAGGTTAATAAAACAGAAAACTTTAGGATCTTTAGCACTTTTAAACAGTTAACTTTTAGTACAGGTTTTGTTTACCGATGAGAGTTTATTTAATTTATATGGTTCAGATGGAAAACAAAATCCGAATGAAAAATTTTGCAATAAAAATTCTAAACATACGATTTAGCATGGTAGAGGATCAGTCATGGTTTGCGGCGGCGTCTGATGTTGGAAGGATTAATTTTATTGAAGGTATAATGGACAAAAATATGTTCCTTGACATTCTCATGGCGCAAGTAAAAGAAAGTGCGGGTAAGTAAGGAATTGCAGACAATGACATGAAACATACGACGCTCTTGGTAAAGAATTGTGTACTTAATATTTGTCAAAATGTCATAAAAATAACCTCACAAGGCCCAGATTAAAATGCTATAGAACATCTATGAGATGAAATTGAACCCGGAGTGCAGTATCAGAGATGGGCAACTAAAGATTCAATCCTAAAAAAAAGTATCCTAAGTGAAGAGTGGAATCAGATCGGAGCTGAAGTTTTAAAAAATTTTATTGCACCCATTTCAAAAAGGCTGCAGGCAGTCATATAAGAAAAAGGATTGGCAAGAAAATATTAAACTCATAGTTTAAGCATTGAATTCCTTGTCTGCCTGACTTTCAATGTGAGCTCGTTTTTGAAGCTTTGGTTTGATTTAATTTTGTTTTACCGTTATGTTATAATCTTTTAACTATGTTTCTGTTTAATTTTGCTCACCAATAAAGAACGTCTTGAAAAAAAATTTTACTCCAAGTTTCTTCTTACATTTTCATTTCTGAAACCAATTCGAAAGTGCTAAGAAATGCCTGCCCGACTTTCGTTGTGAGCCACTGTATATAAAATATTAAAGTAACTACTGTTCTATTAATCGTATTTAAGCTCTTCACACTTTAATATTTATTTCTTTGTTTATTTCTTATTACGAGCTTTTATAAAACGCAAAGACCCATACTTAACTCATTAATTTTTGACCGATAAATCGTTAAGAATGTGCAACTAAACTGACGTAGCAGAAATATTATAAGAAATATAGTTAAGTTTTATCAGATTTAATAACTAACCCAAATATGGAAAATATTGCACATTATGTACACTTACTTGGCACTTAATTTAGAAATATAATAACAGAGCGATGGCGGGATAATTAACTTCTAATTCTGTCAACTCTTTATTTCCGAACTGTGCGAAGCCGAGTTAATAAGATAGTAGGAATACTCAATTTAAAGGTTGAACGTTTCATTTAAAGACACCGTTATATATTTCAACACATAAATAACAAAAAACTCACACAATGTTTGGTCCTGGTTTATTGCTGTCAACTTAATGTTACTCTCTCTGCTGATTTTGTGACAATCATAAATCTTTTCATTCAATTTTTGTTTCTTGTTCGAATATGGTCACATTGTTAAAGGAGAAGGCCGACGTTTTGTACAGTAGGCAGCATCAATGGTTTGTCTTAAGCTCTTTGGCTAAATTTATGCGCACAGATTTGTGTCGGAAGTGTATTTTTGTAGTTCCAACATGTGCTCTATTGTATAAAATTGCCACTGCTGCCTAACATAAATAATAATAAAATCCGATTGTAACTTCAACTGTTGTTTTGGGCTGTCTTAGAAATTATGGAGACAATTTACAGTTGTAGTCACAATCTACTTACGGGACCGCTGTTTTATGGTGGCTTCGAAGACATAATAAATTTCAATGGCTAATTAGTTCAACTTGAAGAAATTAAAATGATTTTATCTAAGATGTTTTATTTTTATTGCTTCAACTAAATTTTGAAAGAAACACAAAAGTTTTGAATTACTTTTTCTATAGTTCTTCTTCAATAACACAGCTTAACATTAATAAATACTAAAGTGAATGTTGCCCTGGTGGGTAGCTCTGCGGCTTATTATAAATACATACACAAAAAAAAACTGAATATAGTCATAATAGTTCTCTCGTACGGCGAAGCGATGATGTATGAGAAAAAAAGTACCCTTGTATGGAACTGGCTTATTTCTTGATTTAGTCTGTTGTTGGCGGATTAGCTTGTAAATTTACGATTTACCTTTGTGGCTTTTTTTAGTCTTTTTGCCCTTTGAAAACTGTTTTTTTGAAAACAGTATATACTTAAATATATTACAATACTAATATTTATAATACTTAAATAATTTTGCAAAAGTTTATATCTGGTGGGTGAGTACTAGAAAGGAAGGGCTGGGATGTCAATGACCTTTGGACTAAAAATTTGGTCTCCTCCAGACACAAACATCGATGTTTGGGCATTTTCGTCAAAAGATCTACCGAGACTGAACAATTAAATGCTACTGAAATTTCTTTTAAACTTTCATAAGAGAAATTGATTGAAACCACAAGTGAATTATTGATTAGGCGAAAAAACCTGAAAGACAATTTGAATTGCTTTTCACCAAGGCTAGTGTTATGTCTTAACCTCGGCAAGCATTACTAGCCCTTAGTTGTTCTTGTAATTTAATTCCACATTTTTCACAATTAAGTTGTGGATTTTTAGTTTTACTATAATTCTTAAATGTAGGAAAGAACAAAGAAAGTGAAAAGAACCATGCCCGAACCCTGATTTGAACCAGGGACCACTAGACTACAAAGGACGACATTTGTACTTCTTTGAAGATAAAAATCTGTCACGTAACGTATATGAAGTAACGTATATGACGTAACATATCATATTATGGTTTGTATAAAAATAATTAAAAAAGATTTTTCAACGAAACAATTTTGAATATGTAGCAACATTATTTCAGATTATACTAAAAAACTTTCATTAAAAAACTCGTATATGTTGATGCAGACAAAAACCACTTTTTTCTGGTAAAACCCAACCAACTATAAGTAAACTAGTGAAAAAGCCTGTCCTACGACAGGTTCTCCGCACACTTCCTTTTTGGAGCCATTTTCAGAAAGCACTTTTTTTGTTTTTTAACCCTGGATAACCAATCATATATCTAATACGTTATAACCAATGTTAGTCGATTTGACCAACACGCTCCAAAACTCGTTTTAGAGGACCTGTTGGTACATAAAATACATTAAAAGCTGTTGAAAATGGAAAAACTATGTATATTTTACGAGAAATCAAAAAACATTAATATTTTTTTTGTTTTTTTTACATATATTCTTAAGCTTCTTATAAAAACTGATGAACAGTTCGAGATATATCACATAATATTATTGAAAAAAAATGGTGACTAAATTTATTATTATTAAAGTAAAAAAGTTTATATCAATTGTTTAGCTAAAGAGACACAATTTGCTGCACCATTATAACAAACTTATAACCAAAATAATATATTCCTACAACAAAGGAATTAACTTCGACTGAACTAAAGTTAAAATACCTCCACATCCGTATTTCACTGTTGTATAATTTTGATGACGCCACTTTTATAGGGCGTGGTTTTTATCCAAATATTTTAAATTTGAAACTCAGAGTTCATCCTAATTATCAAAGCTTATGTGTGAAATATCAAGTTTATTACATAATTTTTTTGAATTTATTAAGGTTTTGTATTATAATGACGCCACTTTGTGTGTGAGATGGGCGTGGTTTTCGTCCAATTTTGACAAATATGTGGTGAAGGCTTTACTCCAAAGCTAATATGCGAAATTCCAAGTTCATACATTAATTTTTGTGGCATTTTAAGAGATAAGAGTCACTTCATATGGGAGGTAGGCATGGTTTTTATCCGATTTTGCTCATACCCGAATTTTATATTTGATTTTTGAATATAAGCATAAATTTCTTATTTCATTACGATAGCTAATTTATTAAAAATTGTGGCTGTAATCGTGTCAACAGACAGAAATCCTCTATGTTTTTAACGTTGACCCCTGCCGCGAAGGCTTAATTCAACGGTGCTCCAAAGCTTGGGACAAATATGAAGCGTCGGTCAACGCCCCTTCGGAATTCAAAAGATCCACTTAGAAAGGTTCCCCTAATAACATACCACAGAACCCCAACACTGATGTCAAAAACACACTATTCATGACCGTGACTCATTCAGCCACTCGAATTTAAGCATGACTTGGTTATTTTAATAACCTTGGGTTATCTCAGTATCAATACCAATAATATAACCCTTATTTTTTAGCCGCTTCATAATCATCATGTTCAAAGGTCATCACTCTTTGACACGAAAAACTAAGGCGGCATACTAGGCCTGTCACTTATGTAATCAGGGTTTTCAATCTCAGTGGACACAACTCAGACTATTTAGGTTTCCCCGTCGCCTGTTCTCAAATTCCAAAGGTAACAGTATATTGATCCGGTAGTTGCTTACCTTCCTAAAATTTACTGTTTGAAATTAGCGAGATTCAATCTACCATCATTCTCTTAGTAATTTAAGGGAATCACCAACCCAAGTTCAACTTAAGTGTAACTCACACCGACCTTCCGGGTCTAACCACAGTCAGAGCGTATTTAAGCCCCGAAGGACCATGCCCAACGACAGTCAATACCTGGGCTCAAGGCTCCACCAGACAAGGCTCTTTAACATCCTGTCCTACAGACCAAAAGTTCTTAGAACATTTAAATTTGACTGTGACACCTTCAGCCACTAGAATTGTACATGACTAGGTTAAAAATACCCATTGTTTTCCCAGTAAAATACCGGGTAAACCACAATCCTACTTATGCAACTTCGTTAGCCTAATTAAGACTTAATAAAAATCCTCTTTCGGAAAGCTAGGAAGCATGAGCCGTTGTATACCAATTGGCTTATACTACGGTCGAAAGATTAAATGTTTCTAACATAAAACCTTCATTCTAAGATAAGGTCTGCAGAACAACGATAGATCAGGTCTCCTCATCATTGATGGATGACTGCCCCCGCTCTTCAAGTTATGTTGGATTGATCGTAAATCGAAAGCATATTACAATGACGACGTTATGATAACTTAATATCAAAACCATGCTTTCTCCAAGATTTGGCGCCAACAACCAAGGCTCAAGGCAAACCTTTTTCTTTTACAGTTATCAGATGAACATTCAAGAGCCGTGCCTCAAGAATGAACTCATTATGAGATCAGTTCATGGGCCGTGCCCCATGAACTGCCCATCCAATAACAAACCATCACCGCTTCTATTCCTGGCTTTGGACAGGCAGATTCCCCTAAGGTCCTCTGGCGGGTTTTGTGTCGACAGACAGAAAGCCACTATGTTTTTAACGTTGACCCCTGCCGCGAAGGCTTAATTCAACGGTGCTCCAAAGCTTGGGACAAATATGAAGCATCGGCCAACGCCCCTTCGGAATTCAAGAAAGACCACTTTGAAAGGTTCCCCTAACAACATGCTACAGAACCCCATCTATCTTGTCGTCAGATTGACGCAATACATGGCCGTGGCACTTTTAGCTACTCGTGTCGACAGACAGAAAGCCACTATGTTTTTAACGTTGACCCCTACCGCGAAGGCTTAATTCAACGGTGCTCCAATGCTTGGGACAAATATGAAGCGTCGGTCAACGCCCCTTCGGAATTCAAGAAAGACCACTTTGAAAGGTTCCCCTAACAACATGCCACAGAACCCCAATGATGTCAAAAGACACATTCATGACCGTGACTCATTCAGCCACTCGAATTTAAACATGACTTGGTTATTTTAATAACCATGGGTTATCTCAGTATCAATACCAATAATACAACCCATTATTTTGACTGTCCCCGCTCTTCCAGTTATGTTGGATTGATCGTCCATCGAAAGCATATTACAATAACGGTGTTATGATAACTTAATATCAAAACAATGCTTTCTCAAGAATTTGGCAGCAACAACCAAGGCTCAAGGTAAACCTTTTTATTTTACAGTTATCAGACGAACACTCTAGAGCCGTGCCTCAAGAATGAACTCATTATGAGATCAGTTCATGGGCCGTGCCCCATGAACTGCCCATCCAATAACAAACCCTCACCCTTTTTCCTGGCTTGGGACAGGCAGATTCCCCGAAGGTCCTCTGGCGGGTTTCGTGTCGACAGACATACAGATGGATAGAAGGACATGGCTTAATCAACTCAGGAGGTAATGCTGATCAAAAAATATATATTTTGCTATTTTGCCCTTACGCAGTACGCGAATTATATTATCCGTTGGGCCGTTTGCCTTTTTAAAAAAAACTTAAACACGATTTTTGACTATTCTTTACAAGCGTCAGAATGGAACTGTCTTTATTTAATTTCATTTTCATACTTCTAGTTTAACATTCTTGTATGACTTAATATAAAATGCTTATTATACAACTTAATATAAATGTTGCAATTCTCTTAAATTGCATTTATTAATTTTTTATTATTTTAATGCGGAAATTTCATAACTTTAATATTTCGCAATCTTTCCGCATTAAAATGCTTTCCTCAGTCAAAATGCTGAATTGTCAATTCATGCTAATTTCCTTATTTAATCTAGGTGGTTTATTTGGAATTGTCAGCATGAATTGGTCAATGACATTTGGCTTAATTATATTTTCTTGCATATATGTAACTCGCGTGGTGGTATTCAAAGTTTCGTTAAAACCAATGTTAGTCGCTTTGACGTACACTACATTTATAAAAAGATTCACACCATCCAATTAAAAAGCCAAACACATCCAAACAAAACGACGGCAGCTTAACAACTGTATGTGGTACAATATTGATAGAGAATTGGTTATCCAGGGTTAAAGGTTGATTTTTATTCACTTGATTTTTGCAATATACAAATGTACCACTTTAAATAACACTTTAAGTATTGAAGCTGTGTTGAAAAATTAGTTCAAGTGTAAAAGTGGAAAAACTCGAGTTTGATAACAATTATATTAACCCGAAACACCCTGTCGCAAACACTTAAAATGTGCTTATTTAAGTTTAAACCATTTTATATTTGCGGTAACAGGTCATTCTGAAAATTTAAAAAAAAAATAATTAATGTGATTCGGGTTAAAACACAACTGGCTTTGCAATATACGTAGCAACTCAGGTGTCGTTTTGCTGCTGATACAATTATATTTTTTGGATGAAAAAAAGGATGAAAAAAGAGGTAGTTACATCAAAAACGTACTATTGTATGTCACTGATAAGTATCGAAGTATTTAGCTACTAAAAACCACCGCAGTAGCTACCTACTGGTAATGCAGAGGGAGCAGATGTTACTACTTTCAATGACATCTCTGTGTTAAAATCGCCAGTAAAAAGCGTGCAAAAGGATTAGCGCGCAACTAGTGGTGGTTACCACGTGGGTAGTGATTTCCTAGATTTGTAATAGTTCGGCGTACAGCAGGGTAGTTAATCTTAATTTTAAAACTATTTTAAAAGCTTTGCACACATAAACATTCTAACTTAAATTTGTGTGTTTTTAAACCTATACATTGATAGAATTAAAAAATGCAGTAAACAATTTATTTAATTCATTAAATTCTATTCATAAAAAGTGAAGAAAAGAAAAAAATAAAAGTTTATGGTGGTTTCTCCTTAATGTAGAGAATTTTTACATGATATAACGACCTCACGTCTTGATTTCGTTGCAATGTTATCAAAACAGCTTCTTAGTTTTGAAGACAAGTTTTTACTTAAATATAAGAAATGACGATATGATAAAAGTTAAAGTTCCAACAGTTTTATACAATTTTATTTTTTATATCAAGTTTGCTCGCAACATTCTACAGCATGATTTCTTAAATTTGGAGAAAGTTTCTCTTTTTTTGTACACCACAAGTGATTTATTTTAAGGATGGCATTTCTTATATTTCTAGAAAAAATGCTTTTAAATTACTTACGAAGCGAACGACTCTTAATGAAGCAAATTAAGCGACAGTTGTTGAACAACAGCGATGGTCGAATGGATAAGCCCATGCACTTACACTCGCGCGGCCGAGGTTCAAGTCACCGGATAATAGTAGTTTTTAATTTAATTTAATGTTAAAAAATAATGGTGCAGTTTTTCGTCAGTATCATGATTCAATTACTGGTTGTCCATTCATTTGACGTTTACTCACAAGAATGAAGATATACACCCGTAAAATTGAAGAGGAGAGCAAAAGAATAATTTTGTAATGCTATCAAAGTAATCAGTTGCAGGAATAGCATACTTTTTCGCAGTACTAATTACCCAAGGATACAGTTCACTGCTGCTTTTTCAACTACTTTCTGTACTGCATGTTTGTTTTGATAGAAAATTTAAGTGAGTTTTTAAAAAAACTAATTTCAATATTTTTTGTGAAAATGTTTTCCCACCGCTGACGCCTTATTGGATCCACTGGCACATTATATTTTCGAATTTCATCACCAAAACCGTTTTGCCAAAACCGCACGTTGAAGGCATTATTATTTTAATAACTACAACTTAATAGTCGCGATTTATATTTTAATTAACAAAAAATCCGCCTCGCAACAAAATTTAAAAATAATTTTCAATAATAATTATCAAAGCAATAATTATTATAAACGCAACGCACACTATTTCTTTTTTTTTCCTGCTAACAGCAAAATATAGAATAACTACTTTAAAAAAAAAAGACACAGTTTGGATAGTATCGTAAGTATAGACGTAGAATTCCTTTTTATACACTAATAGAGAAAAATGCTGGTTTTTTTCATGTATATTCTTCAAAACTTTTTTATAGTATTTCATCTTTTAAATAAAAATTATTCAAAAACAAATTTGTTGCTGTTGTTCTTCTTTAAACTTACCTGATCTAAAAAGCTCACAATTAAATTCATGTAAAGATTTGTTTTGTTTTATAAAAAGTTTTCGTTTGATACTTATGGTGATGAATTTGTTGTTCTTGTTAATTTGTTATGTTGGTTAAAACTTAATGTAATTCAAAGTTATGTTTAATAAATGGAAATACATATGGGTAAATTTGAATTATTTATTTTTCCTGTAGTAAAGAGCATATACATATATGTTTATTTTAAAAGTAATTTAAAATTAAAATTTTAGTTACCAAATTATATTTTTAATATGGAAAGAATATTCGTTCAACAGTTTATCTTTTTTTATATATTTACTTGATTGCTAAACCTTAACAGGTTTTATAGCAAATTTAAAATTATAAAATAAGATATTTAATACAATTCAAAAAGATAAAGTATGATTTTGAATGAAATAATGTATTTTTAACAAACTAAAAAGTTTTTGTAAATTACAATATTGTTTTTAATAATTCTAAAAAAATAATATTTTTTAGAATTATGTATAAGCTTAATGCCAATTAAGTTCATGAAGCAACAGGTTGCAACAACAATAAGTTCTTTGCAGAACAAACCACCAAGCAGACTAGACAGCTGTTTCGTTGATAGCTACATCAACTCATCAGTAGTCTTCTATGGCTTCTGCAGTACCATCCACTTTGATAAGCTTATACTAACACGTTCTGTTTAATTAAAACAGAATTATGTGCTGTAGGTCGCCTTTCAAAGCAATGTTTTTCTACTACTTTGCAAAAGCAAAGGTTCAAAAAAGCGACTGCATTGATTCTGCAAAGACTTGTTTGTTGTGCTCTTTGTTTACTTCTTTATCACGAATCAATCTAGGCTCCAACAGTTCGCTGGTATAAACCATAGAAGGCGTGAAGAAGGTTTTTTTGAAAAAAGTTGTTTTATGTGTAGAGACATAATAACATACTTGTTTTCATAGGTCGGGCTCGCACCAGTGTTTACATGAAAAGTTAATGATGGCATAAATTGTAAAGTTTTTGTAAATTGCTTAAAGTATATAATTTTATTAAAGTATAAAAAATAATAGAAAAAAAGTTAAGTCAAAATCGATAAAATCAGACAGTATAGCAAGGTTGCGTTTTCAAGACAAACAAGGTCAAGCTAGCAACAATTTTAGTATACGGCGGAGTCGTGTGACAAACAAGGTCTCATACCCAATAAAACACCATTCCAATAGGTATATATATAATATATATCGTTCTGTCTTCCTGAAGCCGGTGAGATCCTGGCTTGACAGGGTGGTTACTCGACAAACTAGGTCAACTTCACTAAACCAATTTTCATAAAATAAAGAAAACCAGTTGCGAACGCAGGCACCAAGGCAAACTAGGTCTTATCGGAAACTCATATTAATATATTACAAATCGATCTAACGATCTAATCTATAAAAAGTAGAAACAGAAGAGGCCCAAGATGACTTCCTTGAGGTACTGCTGAAGTAACAGGAAACTCGTGTGATTTCTTGAGCTTAAAAAGAACAGATTGTGTGCTATTGCTTAAGTAAGATTCAATCCACTTTACCAACGGTATAGGAAATCCAACACGATGTAATTTTAAGATCAATAGTTTGTGATTTACAACGTCAAAAGCTTTGCTAAAATCCGTGTAAATAACATCAGTCTGCATGCCTTTTCCAAAAGTTTTCTATAGTTTTTGATGTAAATTCGAGAAGGTTAGTAACAGTGGATTTTCCAGAAAGGAATCCATGTTGGAAAGGAGACATTAAAGATTTAACGCTATGCGATAGTCGTGATGTAACAATTGCCTCTAAAAGTTTAGGCAAAGCGCTCAATTTTGCGATGCCACGGTAGTTATCAATTAAAGACCTATTTCCCGATTTATGCAGCGGAATAATAAATAAATGCTTCCAGGCTGCAGGAAAATAGCAGGATTTTAATGATGAAGTAAATAGTAAAGAGATTGGAGTTACTAATTCTTCACAGCAGTATTTTAATATACATGAAGGTATGTTATCAGGACCGCTTTTATATGATGTTTTAATATTTTTTAAAAATGATAAGACTGTGTTTGTGTCAATTATTGGGAAATAAATATCCCCAGATTGAATATTGAAAGGATAACTTAAATAATCATAGGACGATGATGTATAAGTCGTCTTGAAAAAGTCAGCAAAAATATTGCAAATACTATTATCATTATCAGACTCAACCGAATTATACTTCATAAAAGAAGGATAGGAATCAATCTTGCGTTTTGTGTTAACAAAGTTCCAGAAGGATTTAGCATCAGATTTGGTGTTTAATTTTACTTTTGTTAAGTAGGTATTATAGGATTGTTTGCATAACTGTTGATAACTGTATTTAATCGAGGTATAGCATCCAAAATCGCATATGCCCAGCAGCGGATTTGCCAGTGGCTACCATAGAACTAATACAGAATAAATTACCAGGTAAGGAAGCATTACTTTTTTCAAAAAGTAATGCGTCTGCATATAGCAGAAGTAATTAACTCATACCTCATTACCTGTAATGTAGCATACAAGGAAAAGTAATGCAGTGATTTTTATAACTTAATACAAGTAGTATGTTACTCCATAACTTCTAGGTAATGCTGAAGGGAGGCGATCACTTACCTCCTGTCTCATTCAATGTTAAATGTAAGGCTTTTTATGTATAGTAAGGTAATATAGTCGGAAGTAGTGGTCATAACAAGGTAATTGATGCTTCATATATGCCATCCGCTACTGGGTGTTATGTGTTTTTTGATATTTTTTATAGTATTTAGATTTCATGTTCCTCATTTTTCCTAATTCATTTGTATACCATACCGGACCCGAT
Organism: Dichetophora obliterata; assembly: GCA_963920525.1. Classification (NCBI taxonomy): domain Eukaryota; kingdom Metazoa; phylum Arthropoda; class Insecta; order Diptera; family Sciomyzidae; genus Dichetophora; species Dichetophora obliterata. The sequence continues at coordinate 287,841,185 of OY986435.1, forward strand.
GTCAAAGAGGCTTTCCTTTGCGGAACAGCTTTAAGAAAACAATCATTGAGCGTTCTATTTAACGCATATACTGCATCATCAAGACTCTGAGAAGATAAACTTTTTGTATTAATATTTAGAATAGAATTCCAGTTTATGTTAGATAAGTTATTCTTTAAAATCACGTAGTTTGTTTTTTTAAAGTTAAACTCAATAGGTGGTTGAGAATCATAATACTGCACAGATGGTTTTGGAAAATTTAAAATAATTTCTAATGTTGGATGATGAGAATCTTCGGGTGTAACCAGAGGATCTGATTTAGACACAGAAGCGATATTGCTGTCATCAAAAAACACCAGATCAAGCAAACGATTATTTTTGTTAAAAATGCAGTTAAGTTGGAATAGCCCTTGGATTGAGAGCTCGTTTAAAAATTAATTATCGGATGAACTTTCAGACGAAGGTAAAAATATTTCAGGAATTTCAGAACAACAGTTCCAAGAAACGTTTGGCAGGTTAAAATCTCCAGTTATTAAAATATGATCATTAGATTGCAGTTTTGAGCAAACTTTACTAATAGAAGCCAAATGTTTGCTATAAACTTTTAAGGTAGAAAGGGGAGGAATATATGAGCATGTAATAAAAAGGCTCAAGGAACCAAACTTAACATGAACACAACAGAATTCAATGTCCAAGGATTCTGGAATTAATAACTCTTCAGAGAAATGTGTCGCTTTGACTGCAATCAACACACCCCCACCTTTAGAGCAAATACCAGGAATGGAGTTTCTATCTTTGCGGTATATGTTAAATTTGTTGCACAGAATTTCAATATTTAGAGTGTTAGGTTTCAGCCAAGTCTCACTAAAAGCCATTATATTAAAGTGAAGGTTGTGACTCAAAATTAATAAATTATTTAGTTTTGTGTTAATGCCACGAACGTTTTGGTAAAGGATAAGGAACTGAGAGCAACAATCTAGTTTTTTTGATTCTTGTTAAAAACCGAAAAAGTAGCCAAGGAAGTTGTAGGCCGAGGTCTAGAAATAAATTTATGCACCATCGTATTGTCAGGCCAAAACTTTTGATCCAATACCTTGTGAAAAAGATCACCAGGCAAAGATATTTTAAAAGAGGAAGTAATTCGCTCGTATGAAAAATTGAATTTGTAAACAGAGATATTTTTATTTACAACATTTAGCTTAGAGTTTATATAGAACTAGCTGAAACCCTGCGCGTTGCTGCCACTCTCCCTATTCAAACGCCCATAAAATGTTATCAGTTAAACAGCATGTCTAAATTGAGGTAGAATACTGAATTCCGAGACTGTGCGACCTATATCCACAAAGCCATTCGATATAACAAATTAGGGTTGTATAGGAAGTGCCACGCCCTCTTGATCACCGCTCATAGAATGTAATCAATTAAACTGCATGTGTACATGGAGGTTGAATACCGAATTCCAAAACTGTGCGACATATATCTCCAAAACAATTCGATAGCACAAATTTAGGTTGTATGGGAGGTGCCACTGCCCTTTTCCTTACGCCCATAAAATTTAACTAATGAAACTGCATGTGTAAATTGAGGTCGAATACTGAATTCCGAGGCTGAGTTACCTATAACTCCAAAGCTATTCGATATCGCAAATTTGGGTTTAGTTGGAGGTGCCACGCCCCCGACAAACTCTAAAAAAATTTTATCAGTAAATCTGCATGCGTAAATTTTGGTCAGATACTGAATTCCGATGCTGTGCGACCTATAACTCCAAAGCTATTTGATAGCACAAAGTTGGGTTGTATGGGAAGTGTCACTCCCCTTTTCCCTACGCCCATAAAATGTAAGAAATGAAAGTGCATGTATAAATTTAGGTCGAATACCGATTTCTTACGCTGTCAACCTATAACTTCAAAGCAATTCGATATTGCAAATTTGGGATGTAAGGGAGATGTCAGGCCTCCCTGTCCAAAAAACTGCATGTGTAAATTGAGGTCAAAAACTGAATTCCAAAGCTGAATTCCTATAAATTCAAAGCTATTCGATATCACCAATTTGGGTTGTATGAGAGGTGCCCCTCCCCCTTGTCCAACTCCCATAAAATTTCATCACTGAAACGGTACGTCTAAATTGTGGTCGAATACCGAATTTCTAAGCTGTGCAACCCATAACGCTATTCGATAACACAAATTGTTTTTATATTAATGGGAGATAAAAGAAGGTGTGGCATTTCTTCTTAAACCATCTCGTACTCAAAGCAAAGCCACTTACAAAATTTGAGCTCAATCGGACCAATAGTTTCGGAGTATTGTGATATTTCCAAAAATAGGCGTAGATGAAGTGTGACAACGCCCGTTTTTATTAAAGTTAGTGACAGTCATCATAAGAACTTATTTACCAAATTTTAATTTAATACGACCAAAACCTTCTTAAATATAGCGTTTTTATTGATTTGTGGGCGATAAAAGGGGTGTGACATTACTTTTTCCTAAACCTTTGCGTAGCAGTTACGAACAAACCAGTAGAAGGAAGTATCCTATTTGGTCTAGTCGTTTTCAAGTTTTAAGCATCCGAACAAATCACGATTCATTTTTATATGTACAGATATTGATTTGTGGGCGCTAAAAGTGGGCGTGAAAACATTTATATATCGTGACTGCCTCTTGGAGCACCTACACAGCAAGTTTCAGTATAAAAATGTGTAGAACTCCGGAATTGATATGATTTCGAAAAAGTGAGCGTATATATATTGCGACGAAAAAGTTATTTTTGTACAGTTACTGACAGTTACCATCTGAACAAAATGATAATATCTTTGTTTTTACGATCGAAACCGTCTGATATATATCCCTTATTTGGTTTGTGGTCGATAGCGCAAATTTGGCTTGTATGGGAGGAGCCACGCCCCCTCGTCCAAACGTTACCAAACCTCACAGGAACAATCTATCTCCTCGGCAAACGTTGTTCTGCCACAGACCGCCTTACTGCTATACACAAAAATGTCAAGAAATGTCAAATATATTCACCATTTTCAGTACAGCTGCCGAAAGTAGCCATGTGCACTAAATAACCACATTTTAGTCTAATACGATCAAAACCGTGCGAAATATAGCATTTTTGTTGTTTTGCAAGCGGTAAAAAGGGGTGCGGTAAAATGTTTCCCTTGAGCCATCTCGTAATCGAATAAAATCGACTGCCCAAATTTCAGCTCAATTTAGGTTAAGCCTGGCGCACTTTACTTCACTGGACGCTAACTCCCCGAAAAGTGAGTTTAACTAAAGTAGGGCAGGCCTATTTTTAGTGCACTTGCCGAGAGTAACCATGTGTACTGAATTACAAAATTTTTGTCTAATACGACCCAAACCGTTGAAATAAAACGTTTTCATTGGTTTGTGGGCGGAAAAGGGGGGCGTGGAGACCAATTTTTAGTACAGTTGCTAACAGTAACCGTACAAACTAAGCCAACATTTTAGCTCAATCGACCCAGTAGTCAATTTTGATGGTTTCTTAAAAAGTGGGTGTGGCTATATAGCGCTGACGCCCTTTTTTAGTACAATTGCCGAAAGTAACCATACAAACTTAAGTATCATATGTTAGTCTCATACGGCCAAAACTGCATGAAATATAGCATTTTCACTGATTTGTGGGCGCAAAAGGGGGCGTGGAAACCAATTTTTCGTACAGTTACTGTCAGTAACTTCACAAACCAAAGTAACAAATTTAAGTCTTATACGACCAAAACCGTCTGAAATAAACCATTTTCATTTATTTGTGGGCGGTAAAAGGGGGCGTGGAAACCCATTTTTAGGACAGTTGTCGACAGAAACCGTACATACTAAATTACAAAATTTTAGCCATATACGACCCAAACCGACTGAAATATAACATTTTTATTGATTTGGGGGCGGTAAAAGGGGGGTGTGGCAAATTTTTTTCCTCAACCATCTCGTATCTGAAACAAATCGACTGCTAAAATTTCAGGTCAATCGGTTCAGTAGTTTTGGAGTCTATAGACATCACACAGCCAGACACACATCGTTTTGCTTTATATATATATAGATATTGATTTGTGGGCGTTAAAAGTGGGCGTGAAAACATTTATAAATTGTGTTCGTCTCTTGGAGCACCTAAAGAGCAAGTTTCACTGTAAAAATGTGCAGAACTCCGGAATTGCCATGATTTCGAAAAATTGGGCGTATTTATATAACGACCACGCCCATTTTTTGTACAGTTACCGACAGTAACCATCTGAACAAAATCCCCAAATCTTAGTTTTTTACGATTGAAACCGTGAGATATTTTTCTTTTTTTTTGTTTGTGATCGATGGAGCAAATTTGGCTTGTATGGGAGGTACCACGCCCCCTTCTCCAATCGTTACGAAACCTCACAGGAACACTCTCAAGATGTGGCTTTATTTTCCCTGAAAATTTCATAAATATCGGTTCAGCGGTTTTGGAGTCTATACATGATATAGCCACATACCCACCCACATACCCACCCACATACCCACATACCCACATACATACATCCATTTTTATATATATAGATACTGAAAAGTTGAACTTGAGGACCATAGGGCCCCATGTGGTTTTTGCTTAAAAGTCTTAACTATTTCCAAAATTTTCGAGATAAAAACTATTCAAATACAAAATAGACTTACCGATTGAATAAAGAAATAGAAATTTATAATAATAAATAAGCAATCAATACGAGTTATAAGTCAACTCACAAATCTCGCGCAACGCGATTTTAGGTACGCTCCTTTTCTAACAGCTGATTTTCAAGCAGGGTTGCTAAATAAAAAAATGCTTTATTCCCATTTTAGAATCCTATAGTGAAATAAGAAACATTTCTGGACTTTAGGATAAGTTCTGATGAACAAAAATATTTTTGGGACACCGGTGTCTCTTGGTCTTGAAAGGGTTAAAGTCTTACGACTATCACGTGCGTATCCACGGAAATGCCCATATCGATAATTCCATATCAATTCGACTAATTTTGAGCAAAATCTGACCTCTGTGTATTCGATTTTTTTGGAACTTTGTTGGTTAGTAGTGCCTATAAAAATAACTTGAACTGTGTTTTTCTTAACGAAAACGTTTTGTACAAAGTTATACACTGTGAAAAAAATTGAAAAACATTAAAATAGAATTTTCGGCATAAAAATAAGAAATTTCTTGTACACAGGGAAAAATAGTATCACATATTTTCAATAAAATTTCTTCTTAAAATGTATTTAGAACAGGTGGTATGAAAGACGAAGGAAGAGAGGAATTTTTTAAGAAAGTGACTTTTCGAATTTTCATCCAAAATCTTTTTAAATTTATCTGAAAAGATTTCTTCTTGATTTCTTATAAAATTTATTTTTTTCAAGCCTTTTACGTGCTTATGAGACATTCCTTCTAAATAAAATTTAAAAAGTTGCCAAATAAAATCTTTAAGACTACTTGTTAAAATGTATTTGGAACAAGAGGTACGAAAGACGCAAGAAGATAGGTATTTTTTAAGAAGAAAACTTCTTACATTTTCATGAAAAATGTTTCAAAATTTATTTAAAAGATTTTGTCTTAATTTCCTTTAAAATAGCTAGCAGCTGCATGAGATATCCTCTTAAAAGTAATTAAGAAGCAACGCTAGTTACTCTATAAGATTTAATTTTTAAATTTATTCAAGAAGACAGCCAATTTTCCTTGGTGTCTCTGTGTAGACATTTTTTAAAAAAGTCGTAAAAAAATAGCAATCATTGGAATCCCAACCCAAAATTTTATGTTAGCCTTTAAAATTAATGCCTTAACACGACACTATATTCATAAAAATGCTACAAAACAATACACCAAAAAAAAGACCCATTCAATTAATACGAAATAAATCAAAATGTTTTTCTGTACAACTTACGGTTTCAAAGTAACAGCTATTTCATTACATGCACTTATTGTATTTTTGAGATTTTTGGATATTTTTTATAGTGTATATCATTAAAAAAAACTTTAAATCCAAAAAAAGTACACAGATGTAATACTTTTCAGAAGAACCATCTGTGAACCACGTATCAGAAACGTGGGCATGGAATTGACATGGAATCACCGATATGTGTAATTTTTTAAGATCGAACTCTAAATACCGAAGCTATGACGAAGAACTTGAAAAGGTTGCTACACGGTTAAAAATGTTGGACTACTTTTTAATCCAAACTTTGGTTTAATGGAATTTTTAATATAAAAAGTACTATTTGTTGATCCCTACTTAAGTTTAATTTAGCTGGGTCTCGAACCCACGTTACTAAAAGGAACTTACTTGCTTGCATTCGTGATGCTGCAAAAGAAGCGAAACCTTGTTAACAACTGAGTTGGATGAGGGGATAAGGTGTTGAACCAGCATATCATAGGACGTGTGTTCAAATCATGGAATGGTTAGAGGAATTTTTTTATTTTCAGTTGATGTTTTATTGCTTTTTTTTAAACTTTAAGAACTTATCTTTTTTAGATTAAAAAATTTTTAACTTTTCCTTGGATTAAAAAGAAATCTGTTTTTGGTGTGGTCCTAAATGTAATCCAAAAAAATTTTATATATAGTCAAAGATATTTTAACGTGTATGTTTGGCAAAATAACTTAAAAATATTTTTTAAAATAGTTCTACTGGAGTAATCGAAATATTTCTTAACGAAAGGGTTAATAATTTTTTACGAGCTTTAGTATTCCATCAGGATGTAAGAACTTAGAATAGGTGGGTAAGTTCTAGAACGGGGTACATGAGGTCAACGACTTTTGAAGCAAAAAATAGTCTTCTCAAGATAAAAACATCAATATACCATGTTTTGGTTATCGATGTTTCAGATGATCGGTTCAGTTATCGCACTGTAAATGTCGAATTTATGATAAAATATTTCTATGCGCGACACCAACGTTCGATAAATTTTTTTTTCGAAATTACCTTCTAAAAATGCTTCAAATAAAAAGGTGTGGGCGAACTTTCTTTTCTAAAAAAAATATTCGAATGTTGTGTTAAAAATTAAATAAAAACCTTGAAATTGTATGAAAAAGATCTGGCTGTTTTTAGCTTGTTTTTCAAGCTTGTTTTGACTTTTTTTTTGGCCGGTTTAGCTATCTTTTTTTTTTAAAGCACGAGGCCACACGGAATTTAATATTATTTTCTATTCTCCGACAATTTCGGGAAAAAACGCTACTTACTCTATTTGTTTGACAGAAGAAAATGTAAGTTCATTCGCTCAAATATGTGAAAAACTTGTTCGATGAAAAATATATTAATGGACGATTTTAACTGTCCGATACGTTAAGACCGGTAACGTTAAGAAAAAATTTTTGCTAGGTAATTTTTGTATTGACGGTAAAAGTACCGCAAACATCGTTTGAATTTACCTAACGAGATTTTTTTGTGTGCGATTTGGAAGTCCAAGAATATTTTATACTTTTGAGTCCATACTTAATGGACTTATTATGGATTAATGAAGTGTATCAAATTTTTCTCACGATTTGAATTTAATTATTTTTAATACGAAAAAATATCGCAAAAAAAAATCAATGCAAGCAATTTTCTGTAAAACAAGATATAAATATCAAAATTCTCCACCCTCAAATTATTTATAAAAATTACTTCTATAACTCTGGAAAAAAAAATCCAGTGTAATTTATAGCGTGTAATAAAAAAATCAAAACAGCAGTAAAAACAAAAATGATTCCATTTTGTGCCAAACGTTATGTTTATTCAAGCGTTCGAACCCAGATAATTTGGCTAATAAAACGAAAAAATTGAATTTAAATACAAATACTTGTCATGTCAGCCTACTTTGTTAAGGATAGAAAATCGATTTCGTATTAAAACCGAAATAGCCCCGTAGTCAGGCAGTTTCATGAAGTATCATTCATGCGACCCCCCCGACCTTCGATTGATTGCAATTGGTTTTGCTTGCAATTGTCAATGGCAACTCTATTCAAATTACACGATAGATGTTATACGTTCTATCAGTGGCGTAGCGAGAATATTCCAAAAGGGTGGTGATTAGCTGCACTCCTGGCAAACTTTAAAAAAAAGTGAATATTTAGATATGAAATTTATTTATATTGCATAAAACCTCTAAAACAAGAACCTCATCGGTGTTAATGCATTTAGAAAAAGCAACAATTTTGTACTTAAATTCAACATCTTTTCTTGGTGAATTTGTATCCAACAACTTAGCGTATTTAAGTCAAGAGCTTATATTGTTACGAGTTATATTGTTGCTTCTATATGTGACACAAGTAGGTACTAAAAATGTTGTTTAATAAGAATAAAAGTGCTTGCAAGGACAATCCGGCACTCTTGGTAAGTTTTATTCTTAAGATTGCCAAAAATGGAGCCTTTGCGACAAAAGTGAATAGTTGTTGTATTAAAAATGAATTCAATCTTTTTTAATTTTATTATTTCTACAGATTATATAAAAATAAATACAGAATACACAAACATTTAATTCATATTTCTCATAAAAATAAGGTAGCTTATCACAATTATACCTATGTCATTCGCAAAAGTGCAAATGTAAAGGAGAACGGGGTAAATCGTCGCACGGGGTAGCCCATCACAGTTGAAATATCATAAGATACGGCAAAACTGTGGAAAAGCAAATAGTGTCACAATAGCGCCTAAGAGTTACGCGATATTGGGTTGAATAACCTCAACCTATTCAGTTGCTTGCTTGCACTAGAGCTTAACAAACGTGATTTTTCACTTTCGGTATTAATTTCATCCTACTCACGGAATTTACTGAAAATAATTGTTTTTGCTATTAATGCCAATTGATGGTAAGCAAAAAGGTAATAAAGATAAAGCACATTAGTTAAAAACGTGAAATTTGTTTATTCGGGTTGATTCAGGTTGTTTCACTGTCTTTGAGTCGAAATGTTAAAATGGGGTCTGGGTAAACCGGCGCATTATCTTCGAAGCAATTCTGAGCGGCTTGTTTTTACGTTTCACTTCCAAACTCGTCAAATATTCTTTAAGTCATGAAGCCATTGCCACTAGCACCACCTCACACAAGCACGGGAAAGGGTCAAAAGTCACATAAGTCAGCCGAATCGTTCAATGAGATCGAAGAAAAAATCTGCCACTGAAGACAGAAAAGCATCGACTCAAATAATGCCAACTTTAAATTAAAGTGCGAATATAATATAAACGATTACTGTGGATCAAGTTTCACTGTTGAACAAATATTATTTATGATGGTGCGTCAAATAACCCTAAATTTTAGGTGCTCGGAAAATACCTCATAACTTGGAAATGGTATGCCGTACATTCTTTGATGTAAAGTTCAATTTTTGATGTGAGGCTCAATTAAAGAAGCTTTGATTTTGAATATGGTCAGTCATAAAATAAGGCCCACAAAAAAAAATGTGCCGAATAACCCCCTCCTCCCCTAACTGTTTTTAAAATCATTTAATGGTCGAAAATGCTTCGAATGATTTTTGAAATGTTTCCTACAATTCAATTTATGAACAGTTTAGGATGAATGTAACTAAAAAAGATTTAAATTCTTTAAATTTTTTGCATGTTGTTTTACTGGTAACGTTAAATCTTCAGTTCTCTTTACATTACATTAAAATATCTATTGCATATATTCATAGAATGCTTTTTCTTGTTGCAACGAGGTACATAGTAAGTTGATTAGTTTTCGGAAGGAAAAACTTTTATAATTGACTTAGCGCCTTGAGTCATTACGTTTGGATTCATTTTGATATTATTTATTTTTTTGTTCTGCCTCATCCAATTGTCCCAAATTTTGAGACTTATTAAAAACATCTCCTCCTGAGATAGTTTCAGAAAGAGCATCTTCCGCATTGAAGTCTGCAAAAAGTTGAGGCAGTGGTGGTGGTGTGCTTGAAGAATTGACCCATTCTGATACGCAATTCGATTTTGAACTAAATTAGATGAAACTAGAATTTTAAGGATACGTAACTTCTGCTAAGCTGCCAAAGCAAACTTTCATTTTAAATTACACTTATTGGAAGTTGCTTTGCATATGACAACCACCAATAAAGGTGCCAGCAGCCTGCACCGCCAATATTCTAAGGTATTGCACAAATTTCAATGGCTGTAGTTCAATAAATAAATTGTGAACGTCGACACTAATTTTCAATTCAATAGCAAAATAAATAATATTTTCATTAATTTTATTTTCATGAAAGCACAAAGAAACTCGATATAAATTGTTGAAAGATTAAAACTTGCGTTAAGCGCAAGTTCCTTATGCCAACAATTTTTTTTTCTCAAAATTACCATTACCTCTTCGTAAACTCGTATTTTTTTTTTTTTTTTTATATATGACTAGCTCTGACAATTTTCACTAGTATTCAATTTCAATTTATTTCAATTCATCTACCGGGTAAAAACCCTTACAGATTACATATTTTAACTTAGAAGCTAGTACTTATATTAAATACATTATATGTATGTTAAACTCATAGTATCAATTAATTTCAATGCATATACCAGGAAACCTTAACAGATTACATGGTTTAAATTAACTCTAAACTTATAGTAAATATCTTATAAATAACTTCTATGTACAGAAACAGAATGATGATCGAGTAGATACAATGTATACAATGTTTAATCAAGTTACACCAAAAAAGAGAAATTTAAACAACATGATTAATTAACCAACTGCAATAATTTAATAAAGTTAAATTAAATTCACTGAATACTTTATAAGATAAAAATTAACAGGATTGATAAGGGGAGGTTTTTAGTGATTATATTAAAGCAAGATTACATATTTTCAATAATGTCTAACAGTTGTCTTTTAAAATTATGACGATCGCTGGAGAAATCCAGCTGATCTGCAACCGTGTTGCAATGAGACAAGCATCTATTAATAACTTCATTAAGCCCATAATTAGTTCTATGGTAAGATGTGTGGAATAAATCAAAGTTTCTAAGGGTACGACTAGGTATATTGAATGGAATGACAGAAAGCAGCTCTGATGAATTTATTCTGCCATCAATTATGTCCTTTATGAATAGAACGTTTGATACAACACGTCTTTGTGAGAGGTAATTAAGGCACAACAGTCGACAACGCAACCAGTAAGTAGGCATGTTTTCCCAGGAGTACAACTGACGCAACGCAAACCTTGTGAAGCGCTTCTGGATATTTTCAATTCTAGACTTAGAACATTCATAGAAGGGGTCCCAGATAACACTTGCATACTCCAGAAGAGATCTCACGAGACTAACAAAAACTGCTTTAGATGTATAAGGATCTAGAAACTCCTTAGAGTTTCTTTTTAAAAAACCTAATTGAGAGTTGGCTTTTGATATAACGTATTCGACGTGAATATCAAAAGAGAGCTTATGATCGAAGAATATGCCTAGGTCCTTATACTGACTTACTCTACTAAACCCACGCGCAGAATCGTAGGTGTAGTTGTAATTGATTGATATGCTTCTTCTGGAGAACGTTAAGATTTTACATCTAGAAAAATTTAGCGGAAGCTTGTTGATATTGCACCAATGCAGAAATGATTTAATGTCTTCTTGTAACTTGGCACAGTCATTCAGGTCACAAACTTTAATAAACAGTTTTAAATCATCAGCGTATAATAGTGTTTTGCAGAACTTCAATATATGTGGGATATCGTTTATAAAGAGAATGAAAAGAAGGGGACCCAGATGACTTCCTTGCGGAACTCCTGTCTTGGCGGAAATTGGATAAGAAATTTGGTCACATACCTTTACATAAAGAACTCTATCGCGAAGCTACGATTCCATCCATCTCAACATTTGCGAGTGTACACCTAATTTTTCGAGCTTCAGAATTAGTATTTGATGAAAAATGCTATCGAAAGCTTTAGAGAAGTCTGTGTACAATGTGTCAACTTGTGCACCGCCCTCGACAACATTGATGCAAAAATTCGAGAAGATAGCAATTTCACACGTAAGTTTAATGATTGAAGAATATCGCATTTTTTCTACTCTTTAGCTGGTTCTGAAGAATTTGATTTTTGTTTGTCCGTTCACAATGGATTTTTTGATTGAATGGCAAATAGAAGGAAGCATTTAGATAAATATTATCTTTACTTAGTTAATTTCCTTAATAACAACAAATTTTAAATGATTCAGTCATTTGATTTGCGGGTGAACACTCACAAAGTTATAAATGTTCTTCATTACAAATGTTCTCCGAACTTCTTGCTTATCATGTAATAAAGCAACTCTTGAATTCACATTACAACAACTTTACTATTACAGAAAATCCTTATATACATATATGTCGTAATATGGAATTATTAAGTTAATGCCAAGTAGAAATACTTGCGTGAAATCGTAGCTGATGTGTTTTGAGTTGAAAAACAAGTTCACTCTGAATAGTTTTTTTGATATGAAAAATAATTTAGAGGACATAAAAAAGAAAATGATTGGAAGAAAATACACGCTACGGGATCGCTGCGTGGAAAAAGCGAATAATTTTAATATTACGACATCAGAAGTGGGATTACCTCTCAACAGTAAACGAAGAACTCATGACCACAAAAAGAAGCGATGGTAGTGATATTAGACGATTTACTAATGAATGTGAAAATTCTGGTGCCGGTGAAAATACAAGATGGCAGCGCTTGTTTAAACGACAAAACCAAAATTTTATAGTTTTATTAAACGCATTGTACAACTCAAGAGCAAATAAAAATGTTAAACTTCCTGAGTTTAATCCAGATGTGGTTACAATAGATACGGACATATGTATAGGAGATCAGCCTCTTAAGGCATTGATACAGCAAGCGGGGGAAAAGGGGGCAGTTACCCCCGCTTATTCAGCTAGATAAACAATTTAAAAAGAAAACTTCAAAAGTTAATAAAAAAATCAGTTTCTATTACAACGATAATATTTTTGTATTATATATTTTGCTCTTCTTTCTCTCTTCTTCATAAGCATGCTTTCGGATAACCATTTCCTTTCTATGTGTTTGCAAAAAAATAGAACAAAATGTAGAGTGTCTACTACAATTCCAATTTGAAAAAAAATTTGGATACACTGAAAAAACTATTAAATGAAGTTGAAAAACTTGTTGCTTTGGTTTTGACTGTGCCTGCATCAGCAACTTCATCTGAGCGTTCTTTTAGTGCACTAAAACGACTTAAAACGTATCTCCGAACCAATATGACACATAAACGACTCACTCATGCGGCACTTATACACATTCACAAAGATAAAACCGAAGAATTGAATTCGATGGAGGTGGTGAAAGAGTTTGTTTCTTGCAAGGACAGAAAGAAACATTTTGGAAAAATTTAAATTGCTATAACTTTTTGTACCTTATTGCATTTAAGCCATGTAAAGATATGTCTAGTCTTGCTTTATAAAAGCAACAATTATTTCTTATATTTTCATATTACCATATGAAAGATCCTTAAAAAAATGATCTCTAATATAGAAATTGGAAAACTTTTAAAAATAATGAAATTTTAATATATTTTTATTTAGTTTTATATATTTTTTATTTTGAAACTAAAATAAAAAATTTGTGTTATGAAAATATTCATGTTTTTTAAGAAATTTTGTTGATTTTTTTTGCACCCCCATTAGTACTGCCCACCAGATGAAATTAGCTTCCGACGCGCTTGTCAGAGTGCAAACCTAATGATAGCACTTAGCACTTCATCTGGCAGGAAATTAAAAATATTTTTGCGTTACGGTACGAATGTTCAAAAACACCAGCAGCATTTTTGATTAAGCTACAAAATAATAGACCAAAGCGTCCCTGATGGCAAGATGTAAGGGACTATCAGAAGAACAAATGTCAATTTCAATTGTGTTTACGCATCTTCTTGTACAAATCTAAAAGATGGTTCTACAGGGTCTGTAAACAATGTAGTGAAACGTGTGAATTTGTGCACAGTCAGCATACCAATGGGTTATTTGCAGCATTCGGGTGTGAAGTCTTAATTGTACTTTGACTCAGGAACAGAAAGTTCATTGATTACCATAGAGAATCGGTGTTTAGTAAATTCGGGGGGAAATTTATATGTACTAATGTAAGAATGATGGGTAGTATCAGAGATTTGCATGAGACCATTCGTCATTTTTGCCACTCGAGTAACAATCGTCGTCAGCCGTAATAGCACAAAAAAAATGCACAAATACCGCTCGAGTTCATATACAACGATTGCTGTAAAGCACAGTTAGTCACATTTTCTAAGAAATAAAGGTGAAACCGACGTCGACGTCGTTTGCTGAAGCTGTCAAACTTTACATACAAAATCAACTTTTGTGTCTCTTTCGCTCATTCACAAATTTGACAGCTTTAGCAAACGACGTTGACGTAGCTTACACCTTGATTTCTTAAACCATGGTTTGTCACGATTGCGAATTGATGCAAAGGCAGCCTCCAGACAACGACATCATTCGGATGCTTCGCTTAAGGCTCGAGTGTCGGATGATGCATGAATTTTTGTTGTTTTCAATAGGGCATCTAATCCCGGGATTCCCAGATCCCGGGATCCCGGACTTTTCTTAGTCCCAACAGTCCCGGGATTGCAAGGCCTAAAATCCCGGGATTTTTGGGATCCAGGGATTTCCTCAACAAAAAAAATTCTAAAATATTCCTACAAAAAATTCAAAGATACTACCTAAGAAAAAAATTATGCGTTTTTAAAAAATTTTCAAATAAAAACCTTTCTAAAACTGTCTGTACTAAATAACACAATAGGCCTTACCAATCCATAGTCATTTTAATATCGACTCTTACAGCATTATTCTGGCAAAGTAACAATTGTTACCAAATTGTTACCCTTCAAAAATAATAAATTTTAATAAAAATTGTAGCTCGCTTTTCAGATAGTGACAATTTCATAAAAAAAATTTTGTTTTGACCCTCAAATGTTTTTTTAAACAAAAATTAGAACAAAAACATGCAATTATTAAAAGAACTGGATGACAATTGTTACTTTGCCAGAATAATGCTGTAAATTTAGTGTAAGCTTTTTGACAACAAATTCAATAGAAGTAGTGTCACAAAAGCTAGAGTTGGTATTAAATCGACTATTGGTAAGGCCCAATGTGTTAAACACATGAAACTTCTTAAGAAATACTGACATGTGATTTTTATAATACAAGAATAAAAATCTTTTTTAACCATCTGTAAAATATATGACGTGATACTACCTTAGAAATATCGAAATGTGAACTTAAAAATTATAAAAAAATAAACTTTCTTGAACAAGTGGTACACAATATCACAAAATTCTTACTTATGTATACTAAAATTATTATACTAATTAATTTTTTTTTAATGATGATTATATGTACCATTCAATTTTTGAATTGATGAAAATTATTTTACTATTCAATGATGCTACCTAAGAAAAACCTGAATGTGATTTTAAAAAAAATTTAAAATAAAAACCTTTCTTAAACTAGCTGAACAAAATAACACATTATTTGAAACACATAATACTTCCTTAGAAACACTGAAATGTAATTTTAGAAAAACTAAAATAAATTTTTTTTAACTAGCTGTACAAAATATGACGTGAAATATATAAATATATAAACTTTTTTGAAACTAACTGCACAAAATATTAAAAAAAATACTAACTTATAAAGACTAAAATGTGAACTTAAAAAATTTAAAAAATTCCATAAACAAGCTGTAAAAAATATCACAAAATTCCAACTTAAAAATACTAAAATTAATAAGCTATTTTTTTTTCAATAATTTTATGAACCTTCTGAATGGTCTCATTCAATTAATTTTTTTTAAAGTATTGATTCTTGTTTCTCAGAAATAAACAATACATTCTATGCAATGTTTTGTGTTGTAAAACAAGGTATATCTACTTTGCAACTTCATATTACGTCTTCCAAAAAATTCGTTTCCTCAGGTTTGTTAAACCCGGGGTTAGTCCCGGGATCCCGAGACTGTATTTTTCAAATGCCCTAGTTTTCATACTTATATGACCTTCTCTAGCAGCGCGTACTTTTTTGTGCTATTTGTTTCCTTTTAGTTCATTCTTTTCTTTTCTCTGCTCTGACGCGATCAGTATTGCCACTAGCGAGTCTTATGACAGGAAAATTTTTAAAGAAATCGGATAAAGTCTTTAACCTAGAGTGTAGAGTTCGCAAACTATCGATGGCACTATCGATACAATCTATAGTTTCACACTATCGTGGCTATCGATAGTTTTGAACTGACTATCGATGGTTTTCGATTTATGTAAATATATTTTTCATTGACACTACTATTTAGGTGTCATTGCCATTGCTGTCAAACTCGTTTGATTTTGACAATTTGGCATTTTTTTTTTTAGACTAAACTAACGCTTAGGGTAAGCCCCTTATGTATGTTTAAGCATTGTGTTGATTCGGAAGATGGGTGATAGATAGTTCGTTGGAGGGTGGATAGATGAAGTAGTGTCGGAGAAGATTTGTTTTAAATTTGCACAGCTCAAAAGTGCGAGAAATACGCTCGCAGTGAAAAACCTAACCGTACGACTAACGAACGAACTATCACGGTCAAGTGACTGTAGCCTACTGGTAGAGTGCGTGGCCTGTAAAATAAAGAGCCGAGGTTCAAACCCCAGCTTTTTTGGCTGGTTCTTACGAATAAAATATTCGTAATATGTACTAATATACGTCGATTCTACGAATCCTATTCGTGGCTGAAAACTACGAATAAAATTCGTAGAATGGACGGCAGTTATTAGTAAAATTTACACACAAATATTTTTGAGTGTAAAGGAATAGCAGCTCTGATGTAAGAAAAAATATATGACGGGCTTATAGAGCACTTTAAGTAGCTATCCAGACCTTATGCTATCACTTTACGGTCGCTTGCTGTTCCGTATGTTTTTTTTGCATGCACGATGTAAATTAGGTCAAAATTAAACTCAAGAAATTATCTTTTGTTAATAATTAAGAAGTATTAACTCGCAGATCTGGAGACAAAACAAAATATATGTACAACAACAAAATAAAAAATTATAAAGCAACATTTGCAAAATATAATTTTGTAATTTGCTAAAGAACGATTAATCAAAACTTTTTAAAGACGATATCTATACAAATGTGAAATATACAATTTTACCAAAAGTCCAAATTTTTTTTAAAAAAAATAAAAAAATTTGATTCAAAGTCGGTTATAATTATACACCGGAAGAGGTCTCAGCATATTACTTAATATTCTAAAAACGTTTGTTACGCACAATAAGAGGCGTGGCCGGAGTTGCAAACTATTTATATTCTTGATCAGCATCAATCCTTGAGTGAAAAGAGTTAGAGATTGCGCAGGTGAATATTTCAAATCAAATCGACGAAATTGATTCCATATGTATTTTTTGTGTGCTAAATTTAAGTCTAAATTTTCGATCAGGTCAAGTATTTGAGATATAGGCAAAAATATGCATACCGGTTCTAATTCTGTTAATTGGACCATATATTTTAAAAGCATCGTCCAATTTCAATCGCTTGAATAAGTAATATTAAACGTAGCCATTTTTGTTTACTCAAATTCATTATCTTTTATAGTTTTGAAAATATTGGCCTTAAAAAATTTCACATTTTATGCAGATTTTTACCCCTTTTATTATTTTATCTTTCCATACAATTTCAAAAACTTATTTTTTGTCGGATGGAAAATCTTTGAAATTTTTGTAAACATTTTACTTTTTGCAAATGCCATTGATGGTTAGACAATAATTTTATCATTTTAAATGTCTGACTAACAGAAAAAGAAGATTTTCACATTTTTGCCTATATCTCCAAAACTTGACCTGGAACAGACCTCGGACATTCATCTTCTTCGGTCCAAAGGTTGACCCTTATTTGTTAATGTGTGTTATTTAAAAATTCAATATGTGTTTCGTACCGCATACAATACATATTGCTGTTTCCTTTTTGTGGACCTTGTGATTTCTTTTTCTCTTGCTCGAAAAGAGCTTGAAAAGAGAGCTTATGCCTCGCAGCGAAAAAGAAATAACAAATCAACACACACAATTTTTCTATCTTGTTAGCTTTACTTTGTATGTTGCTCAAATAGAGCTTAAAGAGAGAAAGATTTTTTCTCGCTGAGAATAAGAAAAAAGAAATTGTATGGTTATGCTCTTATGATTATTATTAACTATTTAAACGATAATTAGCCCATTTATAAAACTTAACTTTCAAATGGGTACCATTGCTACCTAATAGAAAAATAATTATTGAAATACGAATAGCTCCTGCCGTTCTCAAGCTCTGAGCTGACGAATATACGTGAGTATCCTTTTATATAATAGTATAGATAAAAAATACTGGTTAGCAGTTGTTAATTTGCCAGAATAGGGCTGTTAGTATTCACTCAAACCACATTCTTTTCATTCAAATGCTGAAAAGCTTTTTGAATTCGCTTAACAATAACAAAGCTCACTTAGAGAAAAATTCTGGTTTCTTCATTTATATTTTTCAAAACGTTTTTAAAGCGTTTCTAATCTTCTAAATAAAATTTATTCAAAAACAAATTTGTTGTTGTAGTCTTCGAACTTACTTGATCCAAAAAGTTCACAATTAAATTCATGTAAACATTTGTTTTGTTTTATAAAAAGTTTTCGTTTGATATTTTTAGTGGAAAATTTGTTGTTCTTGTTCATTTTTTATATTGCTTAAAACTAATGCAATTAAAAGTTATGTTACATAAATAGAAATAAATATCGGATAAACTTGAATTATTTATTTTTCCTGTAGTAAAGAACTTATACATATATTTGTATTTTGAAAGTAATTTAAAGTTACAATTTTAGTTAACAAAATATATTTTTAATATGGAAAAAATATAATGCATAACAGATATAATTCAAATTTGTTATGGTGTTTAAAAAAAAATAGATTTTCAAAGAACAACGCATTCATAGTAACGCATGCGCAAACCTGCGTAGTAATAATACATACTGGCTCTGTAGCTATACTAGAGTGGACCTTATTTTAAAAAGTTCACCCCAAGGGCTCAAACTGTAGTAAGTGATGATAAAAAAATTCGTGAAAAATTTTAGCAAGATCAAATGCGTATAAACTTATGCACACATGGCTTAAAGTTTGCACAAGTGCATGAAAGACAAAAATTTTTTTTAATATTTTCATATGCAATTCCATTTGGAATAAGGAAACAGTTTTTTTTTGTTTGTTCCAAAAAAATTTTCAGTTTAATAAAGGCATTCACCTCAAATTATTTGATTAACTCAGGGGGACCAAATTTTTATATTTGGATTTTCCCAGCAATATTTGTATTATTTTCGACTTATCTTGGTGCGCTGATTTCAAAACTATTTTTTTTAGCATCACCACTTTTTGAGATAAACGTCAGTGAAATCGTTCAATGAAAACTTAAGTGAAATTTTATTATATCAAAATTGGTTCAAACAATTCAACGAGTTGAAGTGCGGGAAGTTGAGTCTAAGTGATATACATATAAATGCAACCTTTAGAATTCAAAAAAGCTTATCTCAAAAACTGGTAATACTATAAATAAAATTAATAATAGTTTTGAAATCAGAGCACCAAAATTACTTACTTACTTACTTAGTTGGCGCTACAACCGTATGTCGGTCTTGGCCTCATCTAAGAATTTGGGCCAGCCATTTTTGTTCAAGCTTGTTGGCGCCAGTTGGAAATTCCAAGCTTCATCAGGTTGTCCTCTACTTGGTATTTCCAACGAAGATGCGGTCGTCCTCTTCTGCGTTGATCACTGCTGGGTACCGAATCGAATATTTTCTTCACTAGAGCATTGTCTTTCATGCGCTGAACATGACCTAGCCAGCGAAGCCGCTCGATTTTAATGCGCTTGACTATGTCGATGTCAGCGTACAGCTTACAGTTCATCATTCCACCGTATTCGGTACTCGCCATTGACGCAGATTGGTCCGTAGATCTTACGAATAATCTTTCTCTCGAATGCTCCTAAAGTCCTTTCATCTGAGTTGCTCAGCGTCCAGGTTTGTGATGCATAAATTACTACTGAGCCCAAAGTAACACCTGTTGGCAAGAGTAATTCTTCGTTTGATCTCATTGCTGATGTCGTTGGTTGAGTTTATGCTGGATCCCAGATAGACGAAGTCCTTCACTACCTCGAAGGAGGTATTGTCAACTGTAACGTGGGATCAAAGACGCTGGGACTGTTTGTTTGTTGACACCAAGTATTTCGTCTTAATTGCATTCACTGCCAGACCCATTCGACTTGACTCTCTTTCTAATCTGGAAAATGCTGCACTGACTTCGCGCGTATTATGGCCAATGATATCGATGTCATCAGCATACACAAGCAGCACAACACTCTTGTAGAATATTGTGCCACTACGTCTCAGATCAGCAGCTCGGATGCTCTTTTCCATCATTAGGTTGAAAAAGTAGCACGTTTGGGAATCACCTTGTCTGAAACCTCGTTTGGTAACAAATGGTAGGGAGAGGTTCTTACCGATTTTAACTGCGCTGCTGGTGTTGCTCATTGTCATCCTGCAAAGTCGTATTAGTTTTGCAGGAAAACCAAATTCAGACGTGGTGGAGTACAGGTGCTTCCTTATTGGGCTGTCGCAGGTGGCTTTGTAGTCGTCAAAAAGATGGTGGGTGTCGACTTGTTTTTCTTGAGTCTTCTCTAAGATTTGTCGTAGCGTGAAAATCTGGTCGATGGTGGACTTTCCAGGTCTCAAGCCATACTGATAAGGTCCAATCAGTTCGTTTACTGGGATCGCCTTTCTTGTGGATTGGGCAGAGCACACTGAGATTCTAATCGTTCGGAATGCATTCTTCGGACCATATTCTGCATAGAAGCTCGTGAATGCAATTTAAAAGAGCTTCGCCTCCGTTCTTAAACAGCTCAGCAGCTAAGACATCAGCTCCCGCGGCTTTGTTATTCTTAAGCCGAGCTATAGCTGTCAGAACTTCATCATACTCGGGCAGCGGAACTTCGACGCTGTCATCCGTAATTGGGGTTTCCGATATATCATCTCTATTGGCGGGATTGTTGTTAGCGACGCCATTTAGAAGCTTAGAGAAGTGTTCCCTCCATAAAGTCAGGACATCTGTTACTAGATTCCCGTTTTCATCCTTGCAGGAAGAGGCCCCGGTTTTAAAACCATCAGCAAGGTGCCTTATTTTTCGAAAAATTTTTCGAAACTAAGCACCAAGCTTAGTCGAAAATAATACAAATATTGCTGGGAAAATCCAAAAATAAAAATTTTGTCCCCCTGAGTTATTCAAGTAATTTGAGGTGAATACCCTTATTAAACTGAAAATTTTTTGAAAAAACCAAAAAATCTTAACTGTTTCCGTATTCCAAGTGAAATTGCAAATAAAAATATTAACTGCATTGTTCTGTATCACGAAGCCAACGACAAGCAAGATACTACAAGCAATACTTTTTTCAATACGAAATTCTATTGCTTCTCGTGTCTTGCTTGTCGTTGGTGTGCATTTTTGTTATGCAGAATAAAGCAGTAAAAAATTTTTTTTTCATGCACTTATGCAAACTTTAAGCCGTGTGCGCACGGGTTTATATGCATCTGATCTTACTAAAATTTTACACAAATTTTTTTTCTTCCATTAGCGCATTTTGAGCCTTTGGGACGCTCCATGCAGTGTTTGGAAATTTTCCCCACACAAATAAGGTCCTCTCTAAGCTACACGCATCTGTATTATCTATTGTATTTATCTTTCTGAAAATAAACAAAACCAATAGCGAACTACAATAACGAAAACATCTAATGTGTATTTATATAGTATGTAAATTTTACATATATATTTTAACAACAACCACATCAAAGGCAGCAAAACAACAAACAAATTGCGAACCAAACGAATAACAACATCATAAGCAGCTACTGAAGCAACTACTCAAGCAGCTTGTGTTTTTAGGGGCCCTCAAACGATACTACATGACGGACGTACATGTCTTGTGAATTTATTAAATAAGTGACAAAATCCAAAGACAGATATTCGTTTTATTCGTACTCTAACTGATATTTTGGCATATATTTGTTTTTTTTACGATGAATATTAAAGGCTGTAGGTATACCCCCAAGTGTCAACTAAGCTTTCTAAATGTGTTTGAAAATATTTGTGAAAATGAGCCCCATACAGTGTTGGGCAAGAATAATTCCAAACAAAAATAAAAAACAACAAATAAATTTTGATTGTTCAAAAGTTTGAATAAAAGTATTTGATTAATTTTTTATTTTCGAATAATGAATAAAGCCGCGTTTCCATGTGATCTTTTAGTATCCTCCAGTATCCCGTTTCACAAATTTTTTACTATAAGAGCGAGATGCTTATATGTGGTTAGTTTATAGCAAGTTTGACATGGTTTGACAAATGTGAAAACTAATAATTTAATTTTAAATGCAATTAATAATTATAATTTGCCTTCTTACATTCTACCGATTATTTGTGTTAAAAAAAGCACCGGTCGTGTTCATTGTTGCCGATTCCAAGACTGAACATTTAAACATAAGTTTTAATATTTTTCCTGATAATATTAAATTAACTACAATATCAGACATATAAGCTTCAATTCTGTTGCCCAAAAAGTGTGGGCACTGGTGACGAAATCCATGAAAAACTTTTACATGCCAATATAAAAAACAACGAATGTGCCGATATTTTTAAGAAGCCGAAACCGGCTATAACAGATTCTATTGTTTTCAGCTCAAGGCGATGTAAGGAATGCCTTATTAAATCTGCACTTGCCATCACTTGAAGGTGACCAAATACCTGCATTCTTGTAGAATTTCTTATATTTTAACTCGGTATTTTCAGCATAAAATACCGAGTACTCGGCGACAGTAGATCTGATGTTTTACTCAAAGATTTTCCTGTTGAAATAATAGCTACGACTGTGCTCCATATTGCAATAGGCAGTATATATGCCATCTTGAACCTACCCAGGCTGGAAACCCGTGCGTGGACCAAAGCGAATTTCTGTCGAGTAAGTTTATCACATATGTATAACCACAGAATAAAACTATAATTTCTTGTAGGAACCCTCTGAGCGATGTATTGGGGCTATGTTACATAGGTTGCACCAAAATATTTCTGGATATTTGAATATTTAGCTCAGAATATAGAACTTACACCGAAACCACATCAAAGTCAGCAATTGGTGTAAAATAATTTATTTTATACATCATCGTTTTACATTTTCCATTTTTTCGAACGAATTTTTTTTAATAGATTTTAAACTACATAATTATATAGTTACGATAACTTTTCGATGAAATAAATATATAAAAGTAAAAACCATACATTCCATGTACTTCTTGATTTTTACTTAAATTTTATTATTTATAAAAAAACAGTCACACAAACTTTAAAAGTACCATAGAAGGGGATAGGTAGGGGTAGGAAAATATGTTAAAAAATTAAAATTCGTTATAAAAATCAGAAGCGGCATTTTTTTAAAAATAAATATAGCAACAAATTGTGCGTCAAACTGAAATAGTTTTTGCATAAAATGATACGTCATATGAAAGAGTATGAAAAATTAATTTTTAAGATTTTATTATTTTTACGACCAGAGTTTACAGCCCTTTTAACAGTCAATAATCCTTTTATTGATTGCTTAAACGTGTCGCTAATTTTAAACTCACTTTTCAGTGTTTTTATCATTCATTTTTTGTAACCATTTCCCAACCAGTGACCAACCAGTGACGTAAGGAACCTACATGTCAAGTTTGAAAAAAAATCCATTCAGTAGTTTTCACATGATGCGCGTCCCGACAGACACAATATTTTTAAAAATTACTTGTTTATTCCAAAAACATCCTTTAAAATGTTTAGCTCAAAAAGAATTCGCAAAAAATATTAAATTTACAGATTTTTCTTACATTTTTATTATATGTCTAGATTGATTTTATGTAAACTTACAAACTATTAAATGCCTTACATCAATCTTATAACTTGAATTCAATTCAACAGTATACCAAAATTAATTACATAAGTGTACAATAGTCACTTAATAACTATTTTGATTGCATAAAAAAAGAGTCCTTACATGCGAGTTTTGCTTTGTTACGTCAAATACTAATATCGCAAAAAACAGACATTTCCCCGTTGCTTTCTTTTCAATACCATTTTGGTGTGGGCCACGATCATAATACAAATATTAAAAATGTTAACCTTAAGTAAGCGGGAAAACTACTCATCGATCTAACTTCTCTAACAATAGTATTTTTTTTTAATTTATTGATCACCAACAATTTCGACCACAAGATTTTACACAATCCACTTTTTATCACTTGAAATCGAGCTTTTCGATTCTCTCGTAGATGCTGAACGGTGTCGCTTGGCATTTTTCCGGTTGGCTTTAGATTTATTCTTTTTTTGTGCCAAGATCTTAGCAAAGCCAGCAGCTGCTTCCTTGGATGCTACTTGATATTTCTTCTTGAGTGCCAAACGTCTGCGTTTCCTTTCCAATACAACAGGCATTGCCAAAAAGTGTAGGTTAGGCGTCTTTAGCGTTGCTTGCTGGTCATCTTCTTTAATCAAGATGTACAATTTGCGAATCTTGCTCGCTCTCTTTGGACCCACTCTTCGAGCAACTGTTGTGTCAGTTAAGCCAGATATGTCCTTATCACCCTTTTTCACAATTGCAAGAGCCAAGACAGACATACTAGAATCAACAATACAGCATTGACTGAAAATACCTTGCTTGATAGGGAAACACCTTGCTCCATATGTTACGAAATGACCGCTTTTATCCTGTCCAGAATGCACAACTACAGCCAAAAGTCAATATAAATTCTTTGGAAACGTTGCGCCAAAAATGTTGATAGTCATACATATCGCCGGTGTATCGCCAATGGGCAAGCTGAATGTAAAAAGCAACATTGTCGATTCACATGGAGTTGCATTCTGGACATGAAATTAAAAAATTTTGTTATAAATGCAACAAATTTTTTATGTATAAAATAGCACTTCTAGTGCTGGTGTACTTATCTACACAAAGTCCTCGTCAATACAAATACTATTGCGCTTGGTCTTTACGACGGAGTTGCGGGCATCTTTTTCATTGACTGTAAAACAGCAAATGTTATGCTTGGATTTTGATATCCATAGACAATATTTCTATTAAACACGGGTCCAAAAAATTTAATGGATTATCAAATGATTTCTTATTATATTATTATATATATTATTAGAATCACAACTTCGTTTTCACACAACGCCGGTCAAGAGTTTTTTTTTAATGAACTGTCAATAGCTATTACAATGGTTGTACAAATTATAGCATGAGACAAAATTTTAAAGCAAAAGTTCAGAAAGTTGAACTTTTTCTATCCTCTAGTATCTCAAGAAATGACAGAGGATATCACATGCTATAAAAATAGAAAATTTATGCGTGTTTCACACTCACTTTAGTCAATTCCGTAAGATAGGGTTTGCATGCTCTTTCTTTCTAACTAAAAATAAGATAAGATAAGATACTGAAAGATCACATGGAAACGCAGCTTAAATATTTGCTATTCGTTATTTTTATTCATTATTCAAAAATTTTGAATAGATTTATAAATAAATTTTATTTGTAACAGAAAACAAGTAGGTTGTTTTTAGAGTTTGAATTTTGAGTTTTGAGTTTAACACTATGGCTTAAGTTTGATTTTAGAATTACACTTTTTTTCAAACGTTTCGTCCGATATTTTATGAGAACGTGGAATATTGAGCATAGTTTCATAAAAGAAAAGACATTACACTGATGCCAATGATGGTATTGTTGTATAGAATTTTATAAAAGTTTAATAGCGGAATATTTAGAAAGACAACCTTGTGTTGTGTCAGCGTCCGCAAAATATTTTAGTAACTTTAATAACCAACTTTGAATTTAAGATCTTGTTTATAAAGAAAATAGTACTTGTTACCTCGAGTTCGAGTTCGTTAGTGGATAAGGCATTAAAAACTATCGTTGCTAAGAATTTCTAAGTTTAAATGTATGGATTACAGCTTGTTTCAAATGGGAAACGAAGTTTTATTAAGAATTCAACGTTGGTTTAATTTTAACTAAAAGAGGTTCACACTTAACACTAGAAGCACTCATGTTGTGGACATTATCTTCCTTATTTAAAATTATTACCCTACAACATTCTCATGGTGGTAGAAGAAAAACTTGATAGATGCCACTCACTTAACGAGCAACTTAATAGATGACCGATATTTGATTTTCACAATATTCCGAATCAATTTGCTAAATTTTTTTTTACTAGAAATTGCCAGTGGTCGAATTCGACCTTTTTACTGTGACCTTCGACCTGCACTGTGCTATGAAATCGCTTTTGTTCTCAGATGAACGTAGAAAAAAGTTAAAAACGATTAAATTTTTTTTTAGTTTGCCGCTCAGTGCTAGCCAGCGACTTTTCATAAAAAAATATATTGTACTGATAAAATCTACAGTTCTTGAGATATCGCAATGTTTATGATGTCATAATAACGGGAAATTTTTTATATACTATTCGTGAAAACTATTACCAAAAAAAAAAAGCTTTCGTATACTGTTATTTTTCTCAACCAATGACTTTTCATACAAAAATACGTTGTACTGAGAAAAGCTACAGCTATCGGGAATTCGTCATAATATTGATATAAAAATATCGAGAATTTTTCCAAATTTACTGATTGTAGGATATTTCATAATCCCACTATATATTCGCACATGTTACATAAAAAAATGTTTATTGTAGGATATTCGTAAGAGATAGTGAAAAATGTCTGGCATATTTTTTGTACATCTCAGCAATGTCTAAAAATTCCTCCTACACCGTGTTCTTCCATCTCTTATAGCTTAGCTTTTATTTAAGATATTCTGTTTTGAGCACTCATATTTGAGGTCAAAGGTCACAAAAAGTATTCAGTGCACTACTTCTCCCTACTATTATTAATTTGAAAGAAAAGTTATCCAAATCGAATGAGAAGCACGGGAGCAAATGGTACCGAACTGTTTTTCCTACGCCTTTATATATATAGATTTTTATTCAATCACAAATTGAAATAATGAATTACGAATAAAAGTTTTGAATAATTCATTTGAAATTGAAATAAAGAATGAAATAAAAAATACTTGATACTGAGTTCTGATTGAAAAATAAACAATATGTATGTATTGTTATTCGTTATTTGAATAAGTTTTTATTGAATAACGCCCCACACTGCCCCCATACAAACCGCGCTGTAAGACGTAATTCTACGTCAAAACGTCCGTGACGAAGCTAAGGACAACAGTGGCCTGCTGGTAATATATAAATGGAGTTTTGAGTATAAAATTTAAGGTTATTCCACAATTTTAAGCTTATGATTGGACATTTATGTATTCTACGGACTCCTTAGAAAAGCTTCTAATACAGTGTTGCGCAATATAATAGCAACAAAATCAGTACGCTGTTACAAAATCGTGTATCTTTTTAAATATTAGATACACACAAAAATGATTACAGGAACCAAAGCATATATTCATACATCATATTAAAAACAAATCATATTCAAATTTGGTTTTGTTTTCTTTATTAAATTTAAAATAAATTAATGTGACTTCATTGAATTTGTCTGAGAGCAAAACATAAGCAACATAATTAATATTTGGTGTAAGATTCATTATTTTTGATAACCGCTGCACATCTGAGCGACATCGACTCTATAAAATTATATATGCTGGTATAAGGTATATGTTCCCAATTAAGTTTCAGGGCTTCATACAGTGCAGTCTTATTAGAAAACCTTTGATCAGATACTTTTACCTTCAAAATCGCAAAATAATTTTCAATGGGATTCAAGTCATTGTGACTGGGCCGTGACTGGGCCGGCCAATCAAGGACTTGAATCCCATTGCCTCTAATGTAATCTTTGATGAGCTTTGAAGTATGCTTCGGGTCGTTGCCGGGCTGAAACGTTCACTGAAGTGACATATTCCACTCTGAATCTGGTTGCATTTTGCTTTCTAAAATGTCATTATATACAAATCGATCCATAATTCCATCAATTTTTGAAATGATTCAACTTCATTATAGAAAATATAAGTCCAGACAATAATGCCTCCGTGCTTAAAATTTATTTTGCAGTTTCGGCCTTCAAGTCGTGTACCTGGGTTGCGCCATGCCGTGCACATCCCATCTGAATTAATCAAGTTGAACTTTGCTTCATCGCTAAAAAACGGTTTTCGATTTTTGAACGGTCCAATTCAGGTGCTCTTTTGCAAGACTGAGTCTTAAAAACAATAAATTGCAACTTGTTGTCACAATTTCAGACAGAATTGTTTAAATTGCAACACCTCACCTAAATAGTGCCATTATAAATGGAACAGTCAATGTCACAACTAGCGCAAAAACAAAACTAAACTTAAATGTTTATGACTTACAAACAACACGTGCTTTACAATAACGGAACTTTTACCGGCAATTCTTGGAACTTCTGTTCTCTTTTTACATTTTTCAAGTATTGTTGCTTTTGTTTTGCACTCATACAAATTGAATGTAGCCACATTAATTTTAAATTTAATAAAAAAAACAAAATCAAATTTGAATTTGATTTGTTTTATATATGATGAATGAATATATGCTTTGATTCCTATAATCATTTTTTTGTGTCCCCAATATTAAAGAAGATACACGATTTTGTTGCAGCGCACTTATTATGTTGCTATTGTTTTGCGCAACACTGTACATATTCAATCAGATTTAAAAACAATCTCAAAATGGTGTTACTAGATATTTACCTGTTTAACTTGGTAGCAGTAATGTTTTTTAGGTACAATTGTACCTTTTCCCGCACATTAAGGTACAATTTGTTTAATAAAAAAGTTATAAATGCGGTGTGCAAGCAAAATATTGTTTTATCCGAACATTTTATGTACTAAATTTAAGTGCATTTTTCCAAAATGAAAAATAGCTTAATTTTTATAGTAAACCAAAGGCAAAGTAGGGGATATATCCCCTTTTTTCCTTCCCGTAGCTACGCTACAGCCTTCTTTTACTGCTTCAGTTCAAGCTCAAGTCGTGTTATGGTCCGTCTTGCAATCAATTCATATAAGACAAGCAACGCAATTTGTATGCAACTATTTTAATACGTATCAATGTTTTTCAATATGACTTTAATACCAGAATTTGGCTTGAAATAATAAGAAAACACTGATAAAAATATAAACCTAAAGAAACGTAAAAAGAGAAAAAAATACACGACAATTTATGAACCTAAAAAATGAAGCTCATTTGACATGTTGTGCTGGATTAAATCGTAAACTAAAATCCATTAAGCTATTTCATGTTCTTCGGATTTTTATTACTAAAAACGCCTAAAATTGGTTGGAAAAGCTCTTTAAGATAAAGCTAGAATCTTACTTTTCATGCTGAAATAGGAAATTTACTCGTAACAATTTATCAATGGCAAAAAACAAACATTTATTGGCAATCTGTGCTCCTTAGTGGGGAAAGAGGAAGACTTAACAACAGCAACAGCAGACTAGATTTGTATGTTATGTGTAAAAGCTTGTCAAATCGGTATACGTAAATGGAGAAAGCAAGGAAAATGATTGAGTTTCAAACGGAAAAATAGAAAAAACTTTGTTATATTAATTTTCTGAGAGAGATTTTAAATATTTCAAGCTTTAGTGTCAAACCAGAGTCATGTCGTTGTCGTTGTCGTGTCGGCAAGAATAAATGCTAAAGACAGACACAAGAAGCAATTCAATTTTGTAAGGAAGAAAATACTGCTTCTCGTGTCTTTCTCATCGTTGGTGTGCTTCGTCGTGATACAGAATAATGCATTAAGAGTTGAGCCAGAATTGTAGCTTTGGCTGTGTCCTTTATTATTTTTTTTACTCATTTGATTTTTTTGTCATTATGTTGAAAAACTTGACCTAATTTATACAATCAAAATATTAAGAAACATTGCACGTT
Organism: Dichetophora obliterata; assembly: GCA_963920525.1. Lineage (NCBI taxonomy): Eukaryota > Metazoa > Arthropoda > Insecta > Diptera > Sciomyzidae > Dichetophora > Dichetophora obliterata. The sequence goes on from OY986435.1 coordinate 287,871,040, forward strand.
TGAAAAAACAATGGACTCAATTTAAAACATTTATTGTGAAAAGACTATAATACATAGAGACTCGAAATTTTTTTACGTTAATAATACTAATATTAAAGAAGTTTTTGTTTTTAATACGTCTTTTTCTAGCTAGGTGGCGCCGAAAAAAGGAGTCGTTTTCAGCCGAGATCAAAGTATTTTGGTCCTTATTTATCGGAAACAAAATCAATGGCCCAAGTGTAAAAATGAAGCGCGTTCTTAAATCGCCGTAGAGTAGGGCTGCAGCACTTGACCAGGACAACATTGCATTTTTTTTTTTACATTATTTCACCAAAAAACAATTACGCAATTTTAACATTATAAATTGCCTTTTATTAAGAAAAACATAAATCAAAACAATTCGCAGGTACACATAGAATGCAATACATAAAAAATTTATTAATCTTATAACAAAAAAAAAAAGAAAGAAACATATTCGCTCCATTTCCGTTGTGTCCTGAAATAGCGAATAAAAATTTTATTATTTTTAACAAAACTATTTTTGCTCTTTTTATTTAGTATTGAATAGTGTCCGACCGAATGTTGATTTTTTGCCGAAGCCGAATGTTCGGCCAAATATAAATAAGCGGCCGAAGGCCGAAGCCGAAGCCAAATACTAACAAAATTTTTTTCAAGTAAAAAAAAATAATAAAATTTAGTCTTTGCTTTCACTTCAGTACAAAAAACGGCAATCATTAAGGGTCCACTCGGGTTAAGCAGGCCGAAAAATATGAGATTTTCATTAGTCTTTTTTGGAAAAAGCACATAATATAGGTACTCTAAACTTTTAAGGTATATTTACAGTACTTTGAAAAAGATTGTATACAATTTTCAGATTATAAGCAATATTTATTAAATTAATATATTACAGCAAGCCACAGGGTGACGTGGACTAGTGCTTAAAACACGAACTAAGATGGCGACCTTCCTGCAGGTCGCAAAATTCATCTTAAACAAAAAATTAAAATATTTTCCTGTTAAGAATGAATGTGATTATGGAATAATTTTTTTAATTTTTACTGAAAATGTTCGTCAATATTTTGTTGACAAAATTTCCAATATGAAATTTACCAATGGGTCCATTGATAACACTGGTCTGCAAAATATATTTTTTTTTTCTCTCTTCTTCAAATATTGTGTATAACTATTGAATGCATCCATAACACTGCATATAAATATAGAATTTAAAGTTACCTATCACGTATAGATTTTTTTAAATGGAATTTTTAAATAAAACTTTTTTTTTGCATTAATTTTTATCATAAATTTAATAACTTCGATAATGCTCTTCTTTTTATTGAAAATAGAGGGCGTTAAAAAATTGAGATTTTCGTGATTTTTGCCTTAGAGACTAATTTTCAAAAATTTATAACTTCGGTTTAAGACAGTTTTTTTGTTTCAATTTGAAGATTACAAAGTTAATTTTAAGAAAAAATAGTTTTAAAAAATTTATGATAAATTTCATATTGTTATGCGCAATTCAAATTTTTAAATAAATTTTACCCATCTTATCCACTACTTAGCGTGTTTTAAAGATAACCATCGTATTCAACGTCAAAGTTTACATAGAAACCAATTTTTTATCGATGGAGAAATGATAATAATTATAATTTAATGACTTGAATTTGACAAAAACATCACAAAGATTTGTTAAAAATTTAAGTTCTATTGAACCTTTTAGAATGATATTTTACACAGTAAGCTATTGAAAAATGCAAAAAAAATATATAAAACATTTTTTGTGTTACAAAAAAGCAAAAACATTTTCTTTACGGACGATTGTATCGCGTCTATTTTTACGGACGATTGTATCGCGCATATTGCATTAATCGCAAATCAAGTAATTATTAGCTACGCATTAAAATCTGGAAAAATAAACGGAAAAAAGTCAATAAACTCTGCCAAAAAGTGTTTGTCCTCTTAAGTTTATTATTTACAGCTCTTTTTTTTCTGCAGTCATGTTTACTGCACTACGAAAGCAAACGAAATGACGAAAGATTGGTCAATCGAGCCCTTACACACATCCAGCTGCTTGACCAGCATTGCAAAATATTTAAATAATTAGATTTTGATCAATCAAGCCATCAACGTGTCTGTGCAACGCATACAAACAAATATTTACTTACACATAAATCTGATTGACGTCAAATGATTGACCGTGTAAGGTGCGCATTATTTGAAAAAAATTTGTTCAGTTTTTAACCGACTTCAAAAAGGAGCAGGTTCTCAAGTTTGTTGGTATCTTGTTTATTTTTTTTGGTCATGGATGGCGTCAGGCCATGTATTTCTTTTAAACACCTTCCATACCTATACAGAAGGCTTAGGCAACCAACATTACGCCGATGATCAAAAGAGTTGAGAGAGGATGAAACGCTTTCATCCCCTATCAAATATATCGCACGCCGCTGAATTCGATCCAGATGCTCAAAATAAGATCTTGAAGCCCCGTTTTAAAAAACCTAGGCAACGAAGATTAGATTGGATCGATATGCCCAGAACGTCAAGAGCGGCTGATTCCACAAGATCCATACCGTTCATAATGAGAGGAACTAAGGGGCAATCCAAAAGCTAGTGGGTTAACGGACAGGAAAACTCTAATTTATTAGCAAGACCCTACTCAGAGATTTTTTGTAGAGTTCGAAATCAGCGACCCCTTAATACTACCAGCACATTAACAAAGAGTATAAAACAAAAAAAAAAAGCTTCTTGAGAACACAAGCCGTTCGGAGTCGGCATAAAACACGTACCTAGGTCCAGTTCTCGGTCATTTGTGATCAAACATTTAATAACACGCACAACACAATTGATCAATAGAAGCTAAGTCAAAGTCCTTCCAAGGGCTAAAATGGCCAGTTTTTTTCTTTTTTTAAAAAAAAAAACACATTTTCAGGGCTTAAACCAGTGCCAAAAAAATTTGTGAGATTCTAACATCAGATTACACTGTGTTCGTACATTTGCAGTATCCATTTCTTAAAACTCAATTGCAATAAATATTCTCAAGTATGATTTTAAACAAAGACACAAATATAAAAAAGTATGTGTGTAGCTGTCACTCTCGGTAGAACCTTTAGAAAACTGTGGAAATTTTTAGATAGAACCTAAGAATGAGATAAAGCAATATAAGATTTTAAAGATATATAATTTTAAGGTTTTTTTTTCAGGAGTCCTATAAAGAGACAACAAAAATATTTCTTCATCGTGTTTTGTAATAATTCTATCCATTCTTGTAACGATTTTTATAGCCCTAATGTCAATATTAATTCTTACTTACTTACTTACTTAGTTGGCGCTGCAACCGTAGGTCTGGGCCTTATCTAAGAATGTGAGTCTGCCATTTCTGTATCTTGCTTGCTGGTGCCAGTTGGAAATCCCAAGCTTCGTCAGGTTGTAGTCTACTTAGTCTTTTCAATGAAGATGCGATCGTCTTCTTCTGCGTTGACCGCCGCTGGGTACCGAATCGAATATTTTCCTACATGACCTAGCCAGCGAAGCCGCTCGATTTGAATGCGTTTGACTATGTCGATGTCAGCGTTTTCGGTACTCGCCAATGACTACGCTGCAACCGTAGGTCTGGGCCTTATCTAAGAATGTGCGTCTGCCATTTCTGTCTCTCGCTTGCTGGCGCCCGTTGGAAATTCCAAGCATCGTCAGGTTGTCCTCTACTTGGTCTTTCCAACGAAGATGCGGTCGTCCTCTTCTGCGTTGACCGCCGCTGGATTCCGAATCGAATGCTTTCTTCACTGGAGCATCGTCTTTCATGCGCTGAACATGACCAAGCCAGCGAAGCCGCTCGATTTTAATGCGCTTGACTATGTCGATGTCAGCTTACAGCTCATACAGTTCATCATTCCACCGTATTCGGTACTCGCCATTGACGCAGATTGGTCTCTAGATCTTACGAAGAATCTTTCTCTCGAATGCTTCTAAAGTCTTTTCATCTAAACTGCTTAGCGTCCAGGTTTGTGATGCATAAAGTAGGACGGGCATGATGAGCGATTTAAAGAGCGCGATTTTCGCTCGTCAAGAGAGGGCTCTGCTTCTTAATTGCCTACTGAGCCCAAAGTAACACCTGTTGACAAGAGTTATTCTTCGTCAATGCTGATGTCGTTGGTTGAGTTTATGCTGGATCCCATATAGACGCAGTCCTTCACAATATCGAAGGAGGTATTGTACACTGTAACGTGGGTTCCAAGACGCTGGGACTGCAGAAGCTTCTATATTCATAACTATAAATGCAATCGAACTGGAAAAAAAAAAGATTGAAAAATACGGAATCACCAAACATTAACTCTGGTAAGATCGCATCTTATTTATTTATTTTATATGCTTTTGATGCCCTTCTACTCCTATTTTAATTTTTTTATTTTTTATACGCCAAAAGCTTTATACTTATTTTATCTTTAAATTTGTTAATAGAAGTATGGCAAGAAAAATTTGTCTGTGCTGACGAATCCATAATACACCACGTTCTTCAGCAACATTTCGTCCATGCAATCGACCCCCTCGCAAAGCGAAAGGACCGAAATATGAAATAATATATTAAAAGCTTTGCATTTTAAATTATTAAAACAATAAATATTATATATTAAAATCAATAAATTTTTTGACATCCTTATTTTCGCCAAAACGATCGCCCTCGGCTCATTACTAGCGAATCGCCCAAGGATCATTTCTAACGAATCGCCGTCAAGTCGCCCACGGATCATTATTAGCGAATCGCCAGCTGATCATTACTAGCGAATCGCCTGCCATAGTTTCGTGCTCGCACGCGATGTGTCGCCGCGATTCTAGACAACTAAACAGCGATTCGCGGGCGATCATTAGGCGATTGAAAATGTTTGCAGGGTAATTATATAATTTTTCCTACCAAATCGCACTATCACAATCTACGTTAAGGAACTTTGTTCCAAAAAATGAAAGTGAAGTAGGAATTTCAAAATAAAATTGTAAAACCAGTCATTTTGACTGGTGTGGTAAGTCTAGTGTTAATATGACATTGCAAATTCAATTCAATATAATGAAATCATCGAACAATTTGTATCTTTTAAAGCACGAAAAGGTGCCTTCTACTAATTAGTTTCAAATATCGCAACATTACAAACATAACACATTCATATTATTTATCATATATAACACAAAACAATCTGAAAATGGTCAATTTGTTTCTCTGTAACGTGACACTCGAACGAATATTTCTGCAAGTATAACGAAAATATTCCATGAAACCAAACTTTTTGTATGTGTACCAGGCTCGTACGCAGGGGGATGAATTTGGGAGTTGAAACCCCCCGAAATGCACGAATTTTACGAGCACCGAGAACAACTCTCAGCACAACATGGCAGCCGTTGTGTGTTTATGATCACCACACAGATCTTTAGATAACATTGCAAATTAGAAAAAACATAAAAAGAAATAGCTTTTTTCAGCTGCAAATCTAAGTAAATATTAATAAGGGTATATATACTTTGATTTTTTTGTTTTCGATAAATTGGGACCAAAATATCTTGACAACGGCTGAGAAGGACTACTTTTTTTGACATGCCACCTAGCGAGAAGAAGATTAATTCAAAACAAACAAAAAGTGTACTTCGGAATATTGCTTTTAATATTATTTACGTAAAAAAATGTTTAAGTCTCTATGTATTACTGCACGGGTTGAAAAAAGTGATTGATAAACTTGGTCTAAAATATACCCTGGCTCATTAATGTACCCTCCACGCAAGCAATTTGCGATGTGTTAACCCTTAGGCTAGCTGAAATTTATTTAAAATTTCCCTTTTTTGCGCAAAAAACTTTTGTATGAGAAAGCTCTTGTTTGCGTATTTTCGTTTGCATGCAAAACAACAACAAAGCAAAATACGCTTACGTAATTTGGCGTACATTAAACAAATCGTACAAATAGCAAACCAGCGTATTTAAACTGTGAATAGACTTATTGCATATGCAGTCTTTTGTCCATTAATATAAGGCAATACTTTGAAATGGGCAACAAATTTGAGGGAAATGTTTTTGACACTGGTTTTGTTAAACAGAACTTTAATACTCGCATCTGTTTCAAGAATTTTTGGAACTAAGAAAAGTAATAGAACGCCTTTTACGCTCAACAATCAAGGTCTTATAGGGAAGCGAAACTAAAAGAACATGGATGCATTGCCTATGCAGTCTGTTGTCAATTAATGATATGCAATACTTTGATATGGGCAACAAATTCGAGGAAAATGTTTTTCACACTGGCTTTGTTGAATAGAACTTAAAAATTCTCATCTGTTTCAAGAATTTTAGGAACTAAGCAAAGTATTAAAATTCGTTTTACGCTCAACAATCGAGCTCTTATAGCGAAGAGAAACTGTAAGGACATGGATACATTGCCTATGTAGTCTATTGTCAATCCTTGATAAGCAATATTTTGAAATGGTCAACAAATTCAAGGAAACTGTTTTCACACTGGTTTTGTTGAATAAAACTTCAATATTCTCATCTGTTTCAAGAATTTTTGGAACTAAGCAAAGTATTAAAATTCGTTTAACGCTCCACAATCGAGCTCTTATAGCGAAGCGAAACTGTAAGGACATGGATACATTGCCTATGCAGTCTGTTGTCAATTAATAAGCAACACTTTGAAATGGTCAACAAATTCGAGGAAAATGTTTTTCACATTGTTTTTGTTGAATAGAACTTCAACATTCTCATCTGTTTCTATAATTTTAACAATCAAGCGTTTTTAGCGAAACGAAACATTAAAAGCATGGAAACATTGCCGATGCACTCTGTTGTCCATTATTTATATGCAATACTTTGAAATGAGCAATGAATTTGAAGGAGATGTTATTTATACTGGTTATGTTGAATAAAACATGAATATTCTCATACGTTTCCATAATTTTAGGAACTAAGCAAAGAATTACAAAGCAATACTTTGATCTGGTCAATAAATTCGAGGAAAATGTTTTTCACACTGGTTTTGTTGAATAGAACTTTAATATTCTCATCTGTTTCAAGAATTTTTGGAACTAAGCAAAGTATTAAAATTCGTTTTACGCTCAACAATCGAGCTTTTATAGCTAAGCGAAACTGTAAGGACATGGATACATTGCCTATGTAGTCTGTTGTCAATCCCTGATAAGCAATATTTTGAAATGGTTTACCAATTCGAGGAAAATGTTTTTTAAACTAGTTTTGTTGAATAAAACTTCAATATTCTCATCTGTTGCTATAATTTTAGGAACTAAGCAAAGAATTAAAATGCGTTTTACGCTCAACAATTGAGCTTTTATAGCGAAGCGAAACTGTTAGGACATGGATACATTGCCTATGTAGTCTATTGTCTATCCTTGATAAGCAATATTTTGAAATGGTCAACAAATTCGAGGAAAATATTTTTTACACTAGTTTTGTTGAATAAAACTTCAATATTCTCATCTGTTTCAAGAATTTTTGGAACTAAGCAAAGTATTAAAATGCGCTTTGCGCTCAACAATCGAGCTCTAATAGCGAAGCGAACCTGTAAGGACATGGATACATTGTCTATGCAGTATGTTGTCAATTAATAAGCAATACTTTGAAATGGTCAAAAAATTCGAGGAAATGAGCTTTTTTACTCAGACTTCCACCCTCAGAATAAAGTGACCTCTTATTATTTTTATCATGATCAAAAGAAATACAAAGCAGAGGTTGCAATTTTCTGTTTATTTAATATTTACACTCATTGGTTACAGTCATTTGTTGGGGCTTTAATTAGTAATACTAATTTTATGGTTTGCAATAGCTAAAATATGAGATATGTGTCCGTGATCCGCTATTTTTGACGTCAAAAATTTGCATCTATTGTAGGGGTACCTATTAGGGCTTTTAATCCCGGGATCCCGAACCAATTTCTAGTACCGTTATCCCGGGATTCTAAGCCCTAAATACCGGAATTTTATTCACAAGAAAATATAAAAATTTTCAGCAACTATAATTGCAAGATATCACTCTATTTTTTATCTCTCCATACACCTTGAAAGTTTAATTTTTAGTTTGTTTTGGTTGTGATCTTAAAAGACTCCGTTTACTAACTTTTATGGAATTTTGAAAGTATTTATAGTCTTATTACTATAAAAAGAATATTCAATTCATATCATACTACTTACTAACCGCTAACTAATTTATTTGAAAAATAAGTTTTATTTCCTTTTAACTTTTTCTGAAAGATAAAATTATGTTGTTTGTTTGGCTTAGCTCATTTACGTTAGTATTATTATGTTTATAAAGAAGTGAAATATTATGTGATATTTTTAAATATTTTTCATTCCGAAACTATTGTTGAACTTTTCTGATATATAAAATTCTATTTTTTTATTAAATGACATTTTAATTTAAATATTAAAAAACTAGCAAATATATTTCATTAAGGACTGTAAAAGTTAGGCTTTTTACTATTTAAAAAAAAAATCAGCATACCATAATCGTTTTTTTCTAATTCAATTTCTTATTTATGTGGTTTAATCAGGTGATGTATATTTTTTCTATCATAAAATTTACAAGTTTTTTCCCTAAAAATTCAAAACGGGATTTTAGAATTTCACTTTGTCTTCCAATTATTGTTGAATTTTTTCTTTATATTCTTCTATGTATATTTAAACTTTTTTGTTACATATGTCTGCATTAATAATTATGATTTCGTCTTAGTGTTGTCTTTTAAACTTTTGAGTGTTTTTGTTTATTTTAAGCATGAATAACGATTTTGTTTAAGTTTCTATTTTAAAAATATGGCTTTCTATTTTATAAATCAAAGAAAAAAAAATAATTTCCAATTCCTTTTGCCAAAACGCAGAAATTAAGAGAAAGAGTTATAAACGGTCCCCGCTTTTAATACAGCTAATTTTGGCATTTCAGGATCCCGAAAAGGCCCACGGGGATTTCAGGATCACGCATTTCGAATTCCGGGATTGAAAGCCCTAATACCTATACAAAAAACACATATAAAGAAAAAAAAAATTCTAGTTCATATACAATATATGATAATTGAACTGGTCATATTAATTTCCCCCTTTACATTTCTTTTGAACATTCTGGCTTTGACGTAGAATTACATCTTACAGCGCGGTTTGTATGGGGGTCATTTTCACAAATTTTTTCAAAGTGATATTTGACACTTTGGGGTATAAAAAATGCCAAAATATCAGTTTTAGTGGGAATAAAACGAATATCTGATAAAATAGCAGAATCTAAGATGAAAAATTCATATATTCGTATGAGAAATACACAAGCTGCTTAGCTGCAGCAGCTGCTTATGCTGTTTTTAAGGTTGTTGTTGTTGTTGTGTTTGCTTATTTGGTCCGTAATCACGTCGTTAGTTGTTGTGCTGCTTTTGTTGTTGTTGTTGTTATTTTTTATTAATATGTATGTAAAACATACATATTAAAACACACATCAGTTGCTTTCATTTTTTTCGTTTCCCAGATAGCCAATCGGCTCGGTTGAAAACAGTGTGCACTTTTAAAAGCACTGAAGCGGACCGTTTCGTTATCAGCAAACTATCCATTGTGTGTTTCATATAAGCGTACCATTTATTAAGTTGCATATTAATTTTGATTTTCTATGATTTAAATACAAATTCTAAAGGTTTGATGGTTTAAACCATTTTTGATTTTAAAAACAAATTCTAGTTGTTTGATAGTTTAAAGTCTTTAATAGAGCTTTAGGTTAGGTTAGAACAATTAATTGCTCTGATTAAATACTACAACGCAAATTTGCGCATGCGTTACTAAGCATACGTTGTGCTGTAAAAACTACATTTATTTTTTAGATACCATAATAAATTCGAATAATTTTTATTATGCATTATATTCTTTCCATATTAAAAATTTATTTTGTCAACTAAAATTTTAATTTCAAATTACTTTTAAAATAAACATATATGTATATGCTCTTTACTACAGGAAAAATAAATAATTTATATTTACCCATGTTTAGTTCCATTTATTAAAAATTACTTTGAATTGAATTTAGTTTTAACCATCAAAACAAATGAAAAAGAACAACAAATTCATCACCATAAATATCAAACGAAAACTTTTTATAAAACAAAACAAATTTTTACATGAATTGAATTGTGAGCTTTTTAAATCAGGTAAGTTTAAAGAAGGACAACAACAACAAATTTGTTTTTAAATAATTTTTATTTAGAAGATGAAAAAACCAGATTGTTTCTCTAATACTGTATAAAAAGGAATTATACGTCTATACTTACGATACTATCGAAACTGTGTCTTTTTTCATGTATATTCTTCAAAACTTTTTTAAAGTATTTCATCTTTTAACTAAAAATTATTCAAAAACAAATTTGTTGTTGTTTTCCTTCTGCCATATACTAATTGAAACAGTGAGTTGATCACAGCTAATCACTCAAAGACTCTACTGAAGAGGAAAATGTAGCGATTTCCGAAACAGACTGTCTAGTCAGCTAAGTGATTGACTCTATACAGAGCTGGTGTTGTTGTTGTTGTTGCCTTCTTAAAAACTTACTTGATCTAAAGCTCACAATGCAATTCTTGTTATAATTTAATAGATCATTAAACTAATTACATTTTTTTTTTAATATGTTCATTTGCAATTAAATTTGAAATAAGTAAACAACTAAGATTTTTTTGTTTTTTCAAAAAAAATTTCGGCTTAATAAGGGCATCACCCCAAATATTTCATATAAAGAATAACTCAGGGGGATAAAATTTTAATTTTTGGATTTTCCCACCAATATTTATATTATTTTCGACTAATCTTGGTAAGGTCCACTCTATTGTGCACTCATAGTTCTTAATAATATTTTTGGTTTTTATTTTTCAGATAAATAGAAAAGTCAAAATCTGCCTTTCCTTGAGAGCGTCTCATTGAGCGTCATCTGAACCAGATCAACAATTTTTTAAATTAAAAAAATATTTTTTTTATCATGAATAAGTGTTACAATATACCTTAAAATTTAAATATCGTTGATCAATATTTTAACTTTTTAAAAAATCCTAAAAATACCTTAAATTTTCAAGCGCTAGACCACCGGTCTTGTCTTAAGTGCCTATGAACATTTATGTCTGAATTCGCAATTAAAATCGACACCTAAAACAATTGGCATCTTGTGATAATTTTCAACCCATTCAATGGAACCCTGCTACTTTTGTTGTTTAAATAGCTAATGCACAATGCTTTTTACTACGTTTCCATGGCAAATTGAGCCTGAGTTGGGTTTTCGTCAAGTTGACAAAATGGCGTTTCTAGCTCGATAGTGTTTCCATGCGCAACATTGGCCCCATTCAGCGGAAAATTTGCTACGTAGCTATTGCACAACTTTCGGGCTGAATGGTATGTATCATAATGCGCTCAAACAACATGCTCCCCGAGCGGTCGCCATATTAGATATCGAAATGTTGTATGCTACTTTGGTTGAGCTGCTTATGCTCTTTTCATTTTGACAGCTAAAAAAATATTATATTTAAATAGATAATTACTAATTATTAGAAGATTATTCTATTCTTCTTCAATAAAGCTGTTAATTAATGATTTCTTGTGTGAAACGATTGCACAATAGTATAAACATATTTTGGATGTTAAAAAAAAACGAATGGCGAACAGCTGTTTGCCCAAAAAAACCCATTCAGCAGAAAGTATCACTTTATGCTACTTTGTATGCCTGCTGAATGGTTTATTACATTTTATGTCAGCGCAGTGACAGAAATAAAATAAAATAGCAAATAATCAATAAACCTCGTTCAACAGATGAGCAACTGTTTCATATTCTGAACGCATCGAATCTAACTCAGTTAAATCTAAGAAGTTTCGTGGAGTTTTGTGGATTTGACGAAATTCAACTCAACTCGCGTTTCCATGGTAAGTTAATCCCGAGTCAACCCCGACTTAACTCGCCATAGAAACGTAGTATTTGATCTATAATTGTGATCTGCTGCATTATAGTTTCACGCATTCACAAAAGAAAATGTAGTAAAGCTAATGAACAATCCCTTTAATAAATTCCTGTCATCTACAACATAGCTTCAGTTAATACTTAATATTGAATGAATGACATCATTCTACAATAAAGGGTTTTGGTGTAGTGATTAGTGTGTAGAACTCTCGATTCATAAGGTGCGTGTTCGATTCTCACTGCTTACTTGCAAAAAAATATTTTTAATTTTATATACTCTTGTTTCATAGACGCAAGTAACAAAACAACAACCATTCTAAGAAAAAGGTGTATGGAAAAAAGTGTCGTTTTTCAGATTTCACTTAAGCAAATCACAAAACGAGGCGTAAAAAGCTTTGCTTCAAAACAAGAAATTTTTATTTCTTTGATATGTATTTTCTTAACCCAATAAGGACGATGATGCCATATCACATTACTAAGTCTGATGACGCAAAACTAACATTATCACATAAAAAAGAGTCAAAATCAAAACTAATTATTTACTTTAATTGTGGATAGGTGCACTGAATGTGCCGCTTTCAAAATAGGAAAAAAAATTGCATATAACAAAAAAAGTTAAGAAGTTAACTGGTAAAGAAAAAAAAGAAAAACTCAACATTAAAATCAGTTTATTCTTTATATAGACTTTGTACTTTTAATTTGTCTTTATTTTTCTCCAAAAATCATAGTTTTTTAACATGTCATTATAGTAAAAAATATAAATAAGTTGCACCATTGGCGCAACTTTTTCTTTTACCGTATGTAACTAAAATGTTCATAGCTTACGATAATCAAAACAGTTTCCCAAAATTTTTCTCAACTCACAGCTAGATTTACTTAGTAAAAACATGCATTTTCTTAAAGTAAACTAGCGGGCCCGACAGACATTGTACTGCCCCAATTCAACTAATTTCTTTGTGGTCATTTTTATTTTGTGAATTTTTGAAACGTGTAGAAGTGTCCAAACAACGAGCCATTCGAGCCACATATGCCACACGTATCTTTTTGAAGCTTTAATTCGTGACTATCAAAACCGTCTTAAATAAAGCATTTTTATTTAATTGTGGGTGGTAAAACCGAGATATTAACCTAATAATATATGTTGTAATATATGTTGTATTCCTGAGATGTTAAGATATACAGCATGAACGATTGTGTATACATAGAAGGGCGGCAAAAGTAGGTGTGACAACATTTATATATCAACACTACTGGGTCTCATAGCACATATGCACCAAGTTTACACCAAGAAATTTTGATTAATTGTCCGTCTAATCGTGTTTCAATCTTTTTCCTTTTCGTTTCCCTTCTAATTTTTATAATTTTCCAAAAACAACCTTAACGAATTTCTTTATTTCGCAAAAAACTTTGGTAAAAATATTTGTTAAAAAAATATTCAAAACCAAAAATTGTTATGTTCTTTCATATTTGAATGTTTTATGTGTTCATGTTTTTAATGTTAATTCATATGGTATGCATAAATGTAGGGTTGATTTAAAGTTTCTATCGTAAAAATTTAAAAACGTATTACACGATCGAAAAATCAAACCCAAACAACTAGCATAAAATTTTAAGATTTTTTTTTGTTAATTTTTATTCATTTTGTATTTTTGTAATTTTGTTTGCATAAAAAGTAATGGTATAGTAAAAGAATCATGACAATTTCTCAACTCGTGTCTGAGTTATACTCTCAAATACCCCTTTAAACACTGCCACCGGGTCAAACTTTAGACTTAAATCATCTTAAGACCCAGCCGCACACACACACCAAATTTCATCAAAAGCCGTCTAGCTGTTTAGGAGGAGTTCAGTGACAAAGCCATGTACAGAAGAATTTTATGTTAAAATATATTCCCCGGCAGACGTTGTCCTTCCACCGCCTTGCTGCCATATACCAATTTTCTTGCTAATCGGAGAAAAACATTTTATATTTTCACCATTTTTTTAGTATAGTTTCCCAACGCAACTATATAAACTAAATTACCGAATTTTGGTCTAATAAAACAAAAACCATCCAAAGTATAGCATTTTGTTGATTTGTAAAAGAGTGTGGTAAAAGAGGGTGTGGCAACATATTTTTCCCTTAAACCATCTAGAGCTCAAAACAAATCCAGTGCCAATATTTGAGCTTTATTTAGTCTATACATATCGTACTTTGCTTCACTTCATGCTTATCCCTTGAAAAAGTGGCGTAAACATAGTGTGACTACGTCCAAATTTAGTACAGTTGCTGAAAGTAACCATACGAACTATTTAACCAAATTTGATTCTCAAAGGACCAAAAACGTCTGAAAAATAGCATTTTCATTGAATTGTGGGTGGTAAAAGGGGGCGTGGAAACCCATTTTAAGTACAATTGCCGACAGTAAGCCTACAAACTAAATAACCAAATTATAAACTTATACGACCAAAACCATCTAAAATATAACATTTTTATTGATTTGTGGGCGGTAAAAGGGGGGCGTGGAAACAAATTTTTAGTACAGTTTCCAACAATAAAATAAAAAAAGAAATGACCAAGTTTTAGTCTTATACGACCAAAATTGTTTCAAATATATAGTTTTTATTGATTTGTGGGCGGTGAAATAAGGTGTAGCAAAAATATTTGTCTTTTAAAAACCTTGTCCTAATAATTACAAGCACAACAAACAAATCCCGAAGCAAATCGGACGCTTCGTTCTTGAGTCATAAAATTTCAAACACATTTGTTTTATATTGTATATAGATTAAAATTAAAAAAAAAGTATAAAGGGTGATTTTTTAAGCGTTTTGTTTGTAAAATTAAAAAAAAAAATAAAATTTGCAAAAGTGAGTAAAATATTTATTTAAAGGGGTGCCTGCCATTTACTTTTTAAAGATTATTTTATTTTAATATTTCCCGCTGCTACGCGTGAGGTGGTTCCTCCGTAAGATCCAATTTTAACATTACTTTTTCCAGCATTTCGGCCAGTATCTCACCAATGGCAGCTAAAATGTTGTCTGCCAGGGCTGCAATTGTGACTGGCTTATCCCTCTACACGAGAGACTTTACGTAGCCCCACAAAAAATAGTTCAGTGGGGTTAAATCACATGATATTGGCGTCCAATGGTCTGCTCCAAAACGTTACATTAATTGCTCACCAAACTCGCCTCTCAATTGGTCCATAGCATCGCGTGCCGTGTTGCATGTGGCACCGTCTTGTTGAAACGACATGTCAACCAAGTCCAATTCTTCCATTTTAGGCAAAAAAAAAAAGGTCGGTAATTATCGTAGGGTACCTTGCTCCATTGACTGTAACGTTACGATTTTCATTATTTTTGAAAAAGTACAGCCCATTTTCTTAGGCCCATTCACCAAAGAAACGACGTTGTGGTAGGTCACCCGGCTTCAGTTCTTACACCAGCTGTACTTTGTATGGGTTCAGACGTATAATATACCGGTGGTCGAATAACACAAGCCCGATTTTTGACAACGGCGACGAATTGACATATCATGATCTTCATTAGCACTGGTCGATACAGCAGCAATATTCTCTTAGGTCGCAGGTCTAAGACGGCCTTTGTAGTCTAGTGGAGAGTGCGCTAGACTCTCATTCCAGAGGTCCCTGGTTCGAATCTGGGCTCGGGCATGGTTCTTTTCACTTTCTTTGTTCTTTCCTACATTTAAGAATTATGGAAAACTTTCAACAAAAATCCACAACTAAATTGTGGAAAATGTGGAATTAAAGGAATGGAACAAACTAAAGGACTGAAAATGCTTGCCGAGGTTAAGGCATAACACTAGCCTCGGTTAAAAACAATTCAAATTGTCTTTCAGGGTTGTTTCGCCTAATCAAAAATTCACGTATGGTTCCAATCAATTCCTCTAAATAATCTATCCCTTTCCTTTCAGGTCAAAGACCAAACCTTGTTTGTATAGGGCGCATGCCTTGGTTCTTTGATCTTTAAAAAAAAAAAAAGCCACGCAAACTCCGCATACGGGTGGGTTGATTAATGTCCAATAAAGTGCAACTGGTACGGAATTTGGTCACAATAGCTTGAATAGCCTATTCGGTAGGTCGATTATGACGACCATAAAATGGACATAATTTTCGAAACAGTGCACGAATTTTGATAATAATAAAATTCAATGATTTATAAGCGCTGTTCGTTTTTTAGTCTATTCAAAGTGAAATAGAAAACCGTACTGAGCATTTTTGGCCTTGCCATATGTTACGTGGCGGCCGTAGCCTAGTGGGTAGAGCGCGTGACCCCTAAGTTAAGGAACCGCGGTAACTTGGGTTCAATTCCCAGCGCAGACAGAATGTTATTTCAATTGAATTAATTTTTCTGTTCGGTCATCACCTTACTGCAGACAATGGCAAACCTCAGAGAGTAAAAACTGCCATGTAAAGCTTCTTGAGGACATAAGACGTTCGGAGTAGGCATAAAACTCGCAGGTCATGTTCTCGATCATTTGTGTTGAAACATTTAATAACACGCACAACACAACTGATCAACAGAAGCTCGGTCAAAGTCTTTTTTAGGGCTGAAATGGCTATTTTTGTTTTATTTTATGTATTTTTCTTACATGTTACGAATCACGCGTGAGGTGTCAAACAAAAAAATGGTAAAAAATCACCATTTAGAGACACTATTTCACAAAAAAAGATTGATATATTTCGTGATACCTGAACATGAAGGCACGACATTTTTCAACAATTCTTTCATCCAGTGATGCAGGATCTGCTCTTCTTTGATAGGGTGTCTTAATTAGTCTTCACTTTTGCCAAAATTTTCCTCATTTTGAGACGATTTTAAAGATATCCTTGTCCGAAATTTATACTTTTGAAAAACACACTGCATGTGTATCTCTTATTGCTCTAAAATCCAGTGTTTCGAGCGTGTTTGTCTTTAAATAAGTGGTCGTGCATATAAATTAAGTTGTAAATGTTTATATTTGAATAAGTGCTCCTATGCATATGTTTTGAGGCAGCACAGAAGAGTGGAAAAGCAAACAATACCACCAACACCAACCAACTCCTTTAAATAAGTATGTACATATGCACTCGTATAACAAAAACTTTTTTATTTTAAATAAAAACTAAGCACGACTGCATTTTCCCATGTTGGTAAAATTAAGCAAAAACTGGCAGCAGCTGTTGGTGTAAGAAAGGTAACATCAGCGGATCGAAGGATAAACAAACATTAACATTTGCATATACATAGCCTATGTATCTTGGTATATTTGTGTAAGCAAATATGTATAAGAAGTACTTCGTGCGGTTGTGCACCAATACCAATTTTTTCATTATTATGCAGAGGGGTGCAAAGGGAAAAAAAAACAATTGCTTTTTATGTCATTGCCTTTTAGTAAAGAAAACATTTTAAAAATCTTCTTAATAATTTAGGCAGTATCGATTTTATGAATTACTGTTTGTTTTGCAATTCCTTTAAATGCCGTAAGGACATAAAATAACGTTTTTGTTGTTGTTGCAAGTCGCCAGTGAAACAATAGGGGTAATCGCTCTTTTGTGTATTTATGCATACACCAGTGTATTTCTGTCAAAAAAGTTCACTAAGTGCACATACAACAATAAATAACATAGCTTAATTATTAAATTATTAAAGTTATACTTTATGTGTATCTTTACAACATCAAAAGATGATTGTGGCTTTGTTGTATATTTTAGTGTAATGTTTTGCCATTCGCTCTTTCTCTTGTGTTTATAGATACAATAACAATCAGTGCACCTAATACACAACAGAGCGAATGTCACTATTAATAATGACACTTGTTGGGCAGGATGGACACAACTTATCAAAGCCTGCCACATTTTTGTACACCCACACAACTTTGCTCAAGGGGGAGGGGGATATGTTGGTCGGAAATCGAATATAAAAAAGACACAGTTTCCATAGTATCGTAAGTGTAGACTTATAATTCCTTTTTCTATAGTAATAGAGGAAAATCCTGGTTTTTTTTTCGTATATATTTTCCAATATTATTTTCAAAACATTTTATCTCCTTAGTAAAAATTATTTTAAAAAATGTCTTTTGTAGCCTCATGGTTTTTTTATATATATTTTTGGTGATAAACTTACGTTAGAAAAAATTAAATGTAATTCAATGTTATGTTTAATAAATACTAAAAAATATTTCCGAAAAACATGAATTTATTATTTTTCCTGCATAATTTTTTATGTATATTTTAAATTTTATTTAAATTTAAGCCATCCACATATATTTTTTTTATAAATTCTAAATAACATACACAATTAAAATTTATTTTATTTAAAAATATTATATTAAAAACATAATAATACGTCGATGGGCAGTCTTTGCATATGAAAACCTGCGTAGTAGTAAAGCCGTGAACACATAGCTCGCGACAGGCGACGAGCGCCAAATGTCACTTTTAGTTTACATGTAATTCTTATGGGAAGAATACTTGGAGACTTTTACGACGATATTGTCGCGCGGCATCGAATGCCGTTGTCGCCAGCTTCAATTTAATTCTAATTTACACAAGTGACAAAAGGAAATTTCTTCCATTAACTACATTTGTCATTGTTTCGTGCTACAAATGTTACAAATTAAATTTATTGAATTACGAACATATATTGAATGAGCACAAATCCACAAAAATAATTGATTGAAAATATTCGAATTATTCGATAGTTCAAAATTATTCATTCATTCGATAGTTTTTTTTATTCGATAGTTTTTTCATTTGCCTTTCGTTTGCTTACCTTCATGAATCATGAGTACTGCAAATTTAACTGGAAAAGTACGTCTAACAACACTGCTTGATTTGTGTTTAAATAGAAATTATAAAGAAATCAAACCAGTTAATAGATATTTAGAGGTTTTTTAAGTCGAATGAATGAATACTTGAATTGATAGTAAAAATCATTTGATCTTTGAACTAGCTACTATTATTATAATTCGAATGAATGAATAATTTATTCGATAATAAAAATCGTACGATTCTTCTTGTTACTAGTTACTATTTTTTTAATTCGAATTAATGAATTATTCGATAGTTTAAATCATTCGATAGTTTCATGTACTATTTACTATTTTTTTAAGTAATTGAATGAACGAAATATTCGAACGTATTTTTCGATAGTTGAAATTATTTATTTATTTTTATTTATTTATTTATTTATTTATTTATAAACTATCGACAAAAATGTTTAACAGTCTTTTTATTGCATCTTAAATTACACTAAAACAATAATTATAATGGAATTATTGTAAGAATATAAAATTAAGGATTTATACAATACTCAACACAGTTTGCTTTAATGCCTCTCTATTTTGAGTGAAATCTATACGAGCACTTACACTGTTATAGACAGTGCACATGTTAAAAATTGGATCACTCCGGCCATAGTTAGTTCTATAGTGCGGAATGTAAAAAAAATCTCTTTGCCTAAAGTGTCTTTCCGGAGCATAAATATTGAGACGGGCGAGGATTGGCGCACAGTTAATATTATTCATTAAAAGATCTCGAACAAAAGTTATAAGAAAATATTTTCTTCTAGAACTCAATGATTTAAGCCCAATAAGTGCACATCGGGAGCTATACTCTGGCATAAAATTCCAATTTAGTTTTTTCACAACAAAACGGGTAAAACGTTTTTGGACTTTTTCCAATCTTGTACTATGCGACTCATAAAATGAGTCCCATATTACACACCCATACTCAAGTACTGATCTTATAATGGAAATGAAAGGATTCTTTAAGGTATACGGGTCAGCAAACTCTCTAGTGTTGCGTCTAACGAATCCCATCATAGCATTAGCCCTGCTGATTATGTTGTCATAATGACCTGAAAATTACATCTTTTTATCACAGAGTACACCTTATTAATTAATAAGCTTATTAATTAGAATAGAATAGAGTGCTGAACTCTATCAAATGCTTTAGCGAAATCTGTGAAAATAACGTCTATTTGTTTACCATTCTCCAATTCATTTTTTATTAAGTGAGTGAATAGAACCAGGTTTGTAGAGGTTGATTTTCCAGAGACAAAACCATGCTGGCTTTCAGATATCGAATTTTTAATGCCTTGATAGATCTGCTTTTTCACCAAGGCTTCAAACAATTTGGGAATTGATGGTAACTTAGATATTGGTCTATAGTTTCCAATGTCTTGTCTTGATCCAGATTTATGAATAGGGACTATAATTGAAACCTTCCAAATATCCAAAAATATACCTTTCTCAAGGGACCAATTAAAAATTAGGTGAAAGAGGCTGAGCAAGTGCAGCAGCACATTTTTTAAGGACGATTGGTGGGATATTATCGGGGCCAGCACCCTTATTAATATCGAGTGACAACAACTCGTTAAAAACATCTTCTACCGAAAGAACTAAACTGCCCAAATCAGTGATTCGCTCTCCATTATATAGCGATCGATCTTGATGTATAGGAACATTATCTAAAACAAAATTTGATTGGAAGTAGTCAGCAAACATATTACATGCATCCTTAATATTGTTCGATGTTTTATCTTTAAAATACATATTTTTAGGAAGACCCTTAGTATTTTTCTTTTTATTAAAAAATTTCCAGAAAGCTCTAGGATTGCATTTAATATCCGATTCCAACGCCCGGACATTACTTCTATAAAGGGAGATCTTCAGAGTTTCATACTGTTTACGAGCCACAAGATAGTTTTCACGAAAGGACATGTTTAATTTACTCTTTTTGTATAGTTTGTTCATACGGTTTTTTAATTTGAAGAGATCTCTACTAAACCATTTCGGCTTGGTGTTCTTCTTAATTTTCCTTATAGGAACAAAAGTCACAAATGCTTCGTTAATAATATTAATGAAAAATTCATAATTAACTAAAATATTTTCCCCAAAAACTGTACGCCAATCGACACTAGATAAGAAGTTAGACATGCCAACATAGTCTGCCTTATTAAAAGCAAATACAAAAGTATCCTCTTTTAGAGTAGGTATACTTAAGGTTGCCGTATCCAACTGAATTAAAAGCGCCTTATGATGCAAAGAGTTATTTGACAAAAGGAAATCAACTTCATTACAATTAGCATTAAGATCACGATCAGAAAAAACTAAGTCCAAAATTTTATTTAAACTATTTTTAACCGAATTTAATTGACACAATCCCAACGAGAAGACGGAGTCTAAAAATTCAATTTCAACAATATTACTCATAGAGCTTGGAATCATACTCATAATTTCATTAGAGTATGACCAAAAAGTATTGCCCAAGTTGAAATCACCGAGAACTAATGGATAATCATTGTCCTTAAGTCGTTCAACTACATTAAGTACATTAATAAAATGCTTAGTATAAATTTCACTATTTGAGCGTGGTGGGATATAAGATACAAAAATATAGACACTTAAAAAGGATTGTGCAGCAACCTTGTCGCCGGCAACTGGACAATCAACACGTACGCATATTTGCTCCACATCACCTGACACATGTTGTAATGATATTTCTTGACATCTAAAATGTGCACGGATGGCAATTAATACACCACCTCCACGAGTTAAGTCAGTTGTTGAGCTGCGGTCACGTCTAAATACTTCGAATTGGTCATCAAAAAGTTCAGATGTTATAATATTCTGATGCAACCAGGTCTCCAGGTCTCCAGGTCTATTTGATAGTAAACCATCGATAGTTGAAATCATTCGATAGTGCCCATTGGGGCGTATCGAATTACAATTTTTTTCAAATTTCATATTCTAAGAAGTCTCAAAAGTTGCATTGGGTGGTCAGGATCTTCCAAAAAAATTTTAGAAAAAAATAAGAATATCTTCCACACCCGCAAGGACAAAGTTGTTTTTTGAGAAAAACAGTAAAAAATTACGATCTCAAAATGCTTTAATTTTTGTAAGAAAAACTACATATGTGTTAAAGCAAAAGTAAATATAAACTTTTACTAATAATATTTTGGCGAACACGGTGCTACTTTTGGTTTTTATCCAAAAGGTCTTGAGTGAAGAATATTCGAATTTAAAGGTACACTCAAGATAGCACAGAAGTTTTAATTGTTTTCTGATTGTCTAAGTTTTGGTTATATTGATTACAGTGTTAAGGCTTTCCTCAAATATGGCGAACTAATAATTTGCGTATGCATTTTCTTGTTTTTGAGAAATGTAAACTTGAATACAATTTTTTAATTTTTCAAAAAACTTGATATAAGGTTTTATATCTCGGGCACCAGAAGTGATAACGAAGATAATTTTCTCAATTCGGATTCTGCAAATAGTTTTGAACGAAACCCTGTCTAAAAATATCATTTTTAATATCTTAGCAGGAAAAGGCCACGATTTTTTTTCCTATTTTGATTTTTAAAAAAGTTACTTGAAGCATGAAATGTAACAATTTTGTTCATATCTCCTTTATGGTTATTATTGCATTAAAACACTTCTAAACAACAATTGCTAAATCAATTGAGACCCATCGAATGGCAAGCTCAGAAACTCAAAATTTTAGGATAAAATTTTTGTGAATGCTGAGTTGAGGTGTTTTAACGAAATAATAAAATTCATGCCAGGACGGAACATTTTATAAAAAATCGAAATAGGAAAAAAAATCGTGGTTTTAACCTGATGTTATAAATTGATTCGTTTGAGCAGGGTGTTGTTCAGAAATATATGAAGAATCTAAATTAAGAGATATAAAAGTTTTATATTAAGTTTTTTGAAAAAGTTAAAAAATTGCATTCAAGCTTACATTTCTCAAAAACAAGGAAATGCATATGCAAAAAATATGCAAATTATAAATTCGCCAAATTTAAGAAAAGCGCTATCACAATAATCAAAATCGCCAAAATTCAGACAATCAGATAGGTATCAAAAGTTCTGTGCTACTGTGAATGTACCTTTAGATTCGAATATCCTTCACACATAACCTTTTGGGTTTAAATCGAGAAAAGCACCGTGTTTGGCGGGATATTGTTAGTGAAAGTATTTATTTATTTTTACTTAAAGACTAATGTAGTTTTTCTGACAAAACTCAAAGCATTTTGAGATCGTGATTTTTTATTGTTTTTCTCAAAAAACAACTTTGTTCTTGTTAGAGAGGAAGACATCCTTATTTTTTCCTAAAATTTTATTTGGTAGATCTTGACCATCCTCTGCAACTTTTAAGATTTCTTAAGGCCAATTTTTCAGTGCGAGTTTAAGCTCTAGTCAAATTAAACTGAGGTTAACTCACCAAAATTGGACGATTAAACTCGGTTTAACTGGATATGTTAGCATTCGTTGAAGTTAAATTGACTTAAATTCTTATATAATGTGTTTCTTTTTTGCCGGAACCGAGTTTAAATGTCCAATTTTGGTGAGTTAACCTCAGTTTAATTTAACTAGAGTTTAAACTCGCACTGAAAAACGCCCTAGTGAAAAGGTATGCACAATATAGGAGAGAACAAAAAATTACGCTCAAAATTGGAGAGAACACAAATAAATTGAACGAAAATTCTCTCTACGCTAAAAACAGAACGAAAACGAAAGAGAAAACAAAGAAAAGAAGAAAAAATTATCTTTTATTTGAAGGGCTTATTGAAAACGTGATAACATTCTCAAAAAAAAACAAGCGATTTTTTAGACTTGATAAATAAGTAAATGAACTACCAACACCCAATGAAGAGATTTCGGTTATTCCTTTTTAAATTTCGGAATAATCTATAAAAGATTCCTTGTTAAATTCTGCTTTTTATGCAAAAAGAGATTTTATCAAAACTTTAAAGACGATTATATCAAAATTATTTATTATGTGATATATCATGTTCTTGCAATAAGCCCTTCATTTGTTTTTCGTACTTGCGCTTTGCTTTTGCATGGTTGCTTACAGCTTGTTGAGTAAGTATTTGAAAACAAATTTTTTTATTTTGCTGAAAAATATGTAAGCAAAGCAAAAATTTTTGTGCCGTTACTATTTTGAAGTCAGCAATTCAAACACTCAACTTAATTAAGTTGTCTAAATAATAGATGCGTTCACTAAACATAAAAAGTTAATAAACATAAAAAATAACAGTTTCTGGTCTTTAAATCAACAATTTCTTGGTGTTACACATCACTCCACCGATTTGAAAAAGTCCAAAAAAGCCATTTTTGTCATTTTTATTCTACTTCATCCATTCCTCAAAATATTCAACAGTTCATGGCTGTGAACAACACTCACTTTAAATTGGTTCTTCTGCAAGGATCAAATAAAAACGTGTTATACATCACACCGCTTCAATTTTCATATTGATATATGGGTCGGAAACTCCATAATAACGAATTTCTAACGAATTTTTTTCAAAGAAACAACCGCATCAACATTTTCAATATGAAAAGAAGAAAACATCACTAGCTGATTAATTAGTTAGCTGATTGATTAACTAGTTAGAACAATTAATTGTTCTAACCTGACCTTAAGCTCAATAAACGATTTTAATCTATCAAACAACCAGAATTTGTATTTAAAATCAAGAATGATTTAAACTATCAAACATTTAGAATTTGTATTTAAATCATAGAAAAGCAACATTAATATACAACTTAATAAATGGTACGCTTATATGAAACACAAAATGCATAGTTTGCTGACAACGAAACGGTCCGCTTCAGTGCTTTTAAAAGGTCACACCGTTTTCAACAGAGCCGATTGGCTATCAGGGAAACAAAACAAACGAAAGGAAATAAACTGATGTGTGTTTATATACGTATGTTTTACACATGATTCAATTATTACAGGTTGTCCATTCGTTTGACAACACCCGTAAATATGAAAACAAAATTATATTCTCTCTCAAATAAAACTGACAACCAGGGTTTGCGGTCTATGAAAAAAGTTATGTTTCAGTGTTTTGTTGCGTATTTTTTTTTAAAAGTAGTTATTCTATATTTTGCTGTTAGCAGGAAAAAAAAAAGAAATAGTGTGCATTGCGTTTATAATAATAAATGCTTTGATAATTGTTATTGAAAATTGTTTTCAAATTTTGTTGCGAGCCGGTTTTTTTTTCAATTAAAATATAAATCGCGACTATTAACTTGTAATTATTAAAATAATAATGCCTTCAACGTGCGGTTTTGGCAAACAGTTTATTTTGGTGATGAAATTCGAAAATATAATGTGCCAGTGGATCTTATAAGCCGTCAGCGCACAGTGGGCGAAATGGCTAGTTTAACGGTATTTAATTAATAACTCGAAAACTAATAAAGGTATCAAAATGAAATTTGGCATGGGAGTTAATGAACATGTGATACACAAATTAGTGAATTTATTAATTTCTACAATTTTTGTTGTTGTTGTTGTGCGACTTTTTCTCCCCGCCTATTCAACCAAGAAACAAGGTATGTCAAATTTAACATTTTTCATATTTTTATTATATATTGTAAAAAGATCATGGTAGAAGAGACAAAAAAAAATAACACGTATATCGGCGTTTTAAAAATTGACATCTAAATATGGTTTTAATGTGGGTTTGAAATTGACACTTTTTAGACCCTTAACCTGAGCAAGTGGGTACATTAGCGAGAGAAGGAGTTTATATAATTGGATGAAGCTTGATACTGATGTTTGTGTAGACCAAAGGGTATGTAGTATTGAATATTTTTGACATCTGAACATGGACACGCCCACCTCCTAAAGCAACCCACTATAGTAAAATTCATAAAATGGTTATAAAATGGCTAATATATGAGCCACAAAATAAAATTTGGTATGTGTGTATGTGTTATCAAATCTAAATTGTGTACGAAAAATAGGCGTGATCCGGCTAAGAACACACCCTCCTCCCATACACGCTAAAATGGCCAGATCACTAAAAAAATGTACATTTGTATTATTTATTTATTTTCTAATTTTATTTTTTTTTTTAATACTTTTCATGGTAAGAATGTGATAACATATTATTATAGCAAAGCTATTCATAATCTGAGCTGTCACTGTCGGACACTGAAGGCTGCAAATCAGTGTCTGAAAGAAGATTTATTAGCTCTCTATCTAGTAAAATATATTTTTTTGAATTTTTGGAAGTAGTCTTCGACGATTTTGAAATAAAAGGATCTGATGAAATCAGGAGTGCATGCATCAAGTCCTCCATTGTATGCTGTCGCGAATCTTTGCGTGTGTGATTCAGGCGGAAATTTCGGACATCTTTATTCCTAGCCTCCAATGCTTCCTCGGACATCATACCAATTGGCAGGGCAACACTATTAATTATATCAGCTCCGTGTATTAATATTTTGTGAACGGAACTTGGCATGTAAAACCACGGATATTCATTCACAAACAATTCGGCTGTTTCGTATGCGTATTGGCGAAAAGATTCTGAATTAACTGCATACCCGCAAGACATACATCGTAAAACTACCCCAAATCTTCTGATAATAGCTTCACTAACGCCTGTTATTTGCGAAGCTAAAGTTGGTTGTAGAAAAAACCATCTGGCTGTGTTGCCATTATTCGTATTTCCGCCACCAGCCATTGGAATGTCCACTAGCAACGACATTTTCTGCCTTAGTTCGTTTTGAATAGCTTTCTTCCTTTCGTCCACGATATCTTTATCTAAACTGCGGACCTGCCACTTTTTTAATGTAACTCTGTAGGCAATATGAATAATGCACTCAAAAAGGCGGATCCAAGCATGTAGAGTAGACATGCCATACTCATACAAATTCTCATCCACGGGAAGTTTTTTAATAAAATTGAGATCGTTCGTAGAGTGCCCAGAAAAGTTGGTGAGATTAGTGATATTTGGGATTTCACGTTTTCAACCTCGGTACGAACAACGTCAGCAGTTTCCTTCTGGCACATAATTTTAATTGGCCTACAAAAGCGAGTTGAAGAAGGCCGAGAATTTTTCCAGACTATACTCGATCCCAGTTGAATTTGCAATGGCACAATGCAAACCGTAAATAAATTTTCGTCGATCATTGTCTTTTCGGGATCGCTATACCTTTGCCGGTAGGTTGAATGACCACTGCTGCCATCACAACCCCATTTGTAAACTGCAACTAATTTTTCATTGCTGCCAGAAGGAATGTTTTGAAATAGTTCGGCGTCTGCTTCAATGATCCTTGTAACTGTGTGATCAACCAAGCTTTGTAGAGCCACTTCAGCAAAATATTCTGTCGCCAACACTCGACTTGGATAACATTTCTCTTTAGCTGACCGCAAAACATCATAAGTGGGATAAATGTTAGCGTTTCGAGCTTTGGCACCGGCCTGCATCAGCTTGTAAGTGAATTTTGTGTAATTACCATTAATAAAAAATGACAAGGCTTCTTCAGGTGTATATTTTATAGGAACCTGGAAGTCTGATTCTAGGCTTTTTTTAATTTTTGCCGTAGTGTCTGCATCCGAATCCAACACTGATAAAACCTGAGATGCACTTCTCTTTCCAGCCCTGTAAAGACTACTGCACGTTGCCACCAAAAGTTCGTTACAAGGAGTTTTATTTATCAAATTGGCAACTTTTTGGACTTGGTTATTGGTTGTGCAATCCGAGAAGCTTTTAACGGGGCTTCCAACATTGGTAGAAGTTTTTTCATCCACTAAAAAAAGCGGTCCATCCAACCATTGCTTGTTTCTGTGTTCAAAGTCCACCCTAACCCTATTACTTTCTTTCCACTTCGCAAATAATTTATAGTTAAAATTTCTTAATCTTCTGCCGATTTCATGACACTGCTCTTTGCTATATTTAGATTTATCAATGACATTATCAAATATATAAGTCTCTACCGCCGAAAATCTTTTCCTAGGCACACCTTCATTGCACCATATTAAAAACAGTGTTCGTTTGACAACCGACATTGAACCTTAAAAGTGGAATATATTAAAAACCTGCAGGAACCTGCAAAACATTTTTTAGACACACAATCACAAGGACTCATGTTAACAAAAAAATACAAAACTACCACGGAAATGATCGAATACGAACAGTTGCACTCCACAAAAGACTAATGTAAGCTACTAGAGATAAGTCATCACAATAATTCACTTTGGCTACGATTTTTTAATAACTTACATGTAAACACAGATCACTGACATTTATTTTATTTTATACATACCTTTTTCTTGAAATAAAAATTATAAGAGAAGAATTTAATAAAATAAAAAAGATTTTGCAGCCAAAACAATGCACTCCTCAAAAAAGCGGGAAAATATTGTATTGCAGCTGCCAAAACATATGTCAAGTTTGAAAGCTCACAGCTTTTCACAAAAAGCTTTTTAACAAAAACTAAATATGTCAATAAGCTTATTAGGGTATTAGCAAACGATTAGTAAATAAAAATTGGCGCAATTAAATATTTCAAAATTGAATTAAACGCCGCTAGATTGGCCGTTTCGCCCTCTGTGCAGCGGTGGGAAAACATTTTCACAATAAAATATTGAAATTAGTTTTTTAAAAACTCACTTAAATTTTCTATCAAAACAAACATGCAGTACAGAAAGTAGTTGAAAAAGCAGCAGTGAACTGTATTCTTGGGTATTTAGTACTGCGAAAAAGTATGATATTCCTGCAACTGATTACTTTGATGGCATTACAAAATTACTCTTTTGCTCTCCTCTTCAATTTTACGGGTGTATATCTTCATTCTTGTGAGTAAACGTCAAATGAATGGACAACCTATAGTAATTGAATCATGTGTTTTACATACATATTAATAAAACAACAACAACAACAACAACAACAACAACAACAACAAAAGCAGCACAAAATCGAATGACGTGATTACGAACCAAATAAGCAAACACAACAACCTTAAAACAGCATAAGCCAGTGTTGCCAACAAAATATTTGAAAATTCCTCAAAAATTCAAAATAAATCCTCAATTTTTAAGTAAAATCCCCAAAATTATAATGTTGCTGCCGTGTTAATAAAAACAATTTAAGACTTTTAATATTGTTTAGCAAAAATATGAATATAGTTTTGAAAATTTTCATTGCACTCAAATGTGTGATGAAAGTTCGTTAAATAGTACAGAGATTTTTGGATAAGATTTGTATATATAAGAATTTTTTTATAAAGGACAAATAAAAATTTTAAGTGTTCCATTTTAATGGATACATTTGCTCTGTTGGCTCAAATAAATTTCCGCCATTCTTGATTATGCCTTGTTTTGTAAACAATAGCGACGCCACCGCATCAAAACTTAATCGATTTCGCGAAACAGTCTTACAAAGTTTTAAATTACTAAATATACGCTCTACTGATGCGTTTGAAAAAGGAAGTATCAACAGAAATGTAATAACTTTCTTTAAACTAGGAAATTTCAGTAATCCAACGGAATTTTGTAATTCAAATACCTTATTCCAGTAACATTCTGGATCGAATAAAGAATCAATATTAAGACTTTTGTGATCTAACAATGCGTGCTCCCTACATTCGTTATCGATATCCTGTAGGTTGATATCGAAAAATTTAAATCGTTCCTTAAAAATACTCAAAGTTTTCAATCGAAATGACTGTACAAAAGCTGGGTCAACTATATCAATTACATCATATAGTGTATCAGAGAAGTCAAACCGTTTTTTAATTTAATCAATAGCCTCTATGTAAACATTTCTGCCGTCAATAAGTACAATAGACTTTTTATCTTCTGAAAGCTTTTTAACGCTACTTTCCGCCAAAATTCCTTGTAAATATTTTTTGTACTTATCAATTTAATTTATCAATCAATTGTCCAAACATCTTGCGCCCTTATGATTTTATCGTCAATAAAGTTGGACAAAAATGTCTTTAAAACCCGGATAGTTTAATTTTTTAGTTTGTAATGCATAGGCCACTCTGTTTGGAAAATTGTATTAAAATCAGTCAGTGGACTTAAACTGTACTGCAGAAACTCTTGATAAATTTTTGTCGATGGATCCGATGGATCCATTGTTTGTTATATTTTATTTTTTGATAATTTTGATAATATTTTTTGGTAATTTTTGATGGATCTTCAAAAACATCTAAGCGGAAGTACGCTCTTGAAGTTTCATATTGTTCTAAAACTCTGTAAACACAAGTCTTTATTGAAAGCCACCGTGTCACAACAGGTGAAAGAATTTTGTGAATTTCTAATTGAAAATAATGCTGAAAATCTTTTAACTTTTCCTGACGTAAAAAGCTCCTGTTAAAATGCGATCTTAAATTTCTCAAAAGATCCTTAATAACCACTGGCAGTTTTAACCGTAGTCCTACGTTGGTGTAGAAAACTACATATTTTTTAATTTTTATATATTTCCAAAACCGTTTTGTTTTGGGATAAAAGCAAGCTTACATGATTTTTATTTTATTCTAAGTGTAGACCGAAACAATGTTTCTTGTAGTATCTCAATTAAAAAAATTTTTCCAAATGTTTAAAAACTTCAATTCCTCATCTGCACCTCAACGTGGAATTTAAAAGTTTTTCTCAACGTAGGACTACGGTTAAACAAGCTGTTGACGCTTCCAAATGTGTCATATGGCAAGAGCATTTCACTGTTACTATAAAAGGTTTATAATTTTTAAGTAAAACTGTTACAGAGTTGAATTGACCAAGCATTACGTTTGGTGTATCTTCAGCGAAGCCAACCAAATTATCAAAGAAAATATTTTTCTCTTTGATACACTGTTTTAGTAAGTTAAATAAATGCACTGCTGTTCCAGGTGCGCATTCTTTTATTTTAAAGAAATTTGTAATTACTCTAGCTTGTAAACTATCATAAAAAATGATAGTGAACGCGCACTGTTTTATGTCACTTACATCCGTTGTCTCATATATTATTATAGAAAAATAAGCTTGTATAACCTTCGAAAACAGATCGTTGGAAAAGCTGACTACAAGAACATTTTTCATTATCCCTGCAGCTTTACTTCGGTGAAAAGACAAACTTTTTAAAATTTCCGAATCACGAAAAGATGATTTCATGATGAATCAAACTGTCAAGAAACCGAAAAGGTAAATCATTTGTTGCCTCACCAGCTTTAGCTCTGCCCTTTTAGTGTCGGTTTTTGAGTTCTTTCGTAAAGATTCGGCGATCGGTTGAGTATGTGCAATGTCACTTTGATTTTTGATGTGCTTTGCAGATGTGCTGTGGCGCAACAAATCAATTCTATGCTCAATAATTTTTTGTTTGCACAATTTACAAAAAGCAGAATCATTTTAATTTTCCGTGGTTTTCGTTAGCCCATCTTTGAACTCTGAGACTTCCAGCCACTGGGTGTTAAATTTGTATTTTGTCCGCTTTACAGATGGAGCCGTTTCCTGCAATTTTAATTAAATCAATTAAAACAAAAAAATCAAAAATTTGAAGCAGGCTTACTTTAGGAGCTCGTTCATCCATGATTGGTTTTCAGCAAGAAAGATTCCTTGGGTAAAAAAGGTCATTACATTCGCGAAAATTTAAGAAGCTGTATTATTAGCGCGCCAACTGACTATTAAGTGGCGGAATAACATGTGTATCGAGAAGCTGTCAAACGAAAATCCAATACCAGGGCTGACAGCGTAAAGCCGATTCCAGGGCTGACAGTGCATGCGAAACAAATCCTTTAGGAAACATGGATATGTGGACACACGACATTAAATCAGCTTGCAGCACCATATTATTTTATAACCGTTTTAAATTTTTTATCGGAATTCCTCAAAAAATCCTCAAAAATAAAACACTCAAAAATTCTTCAAAGACACTTGAAAATACTCTAATTTTGAGGAATTACCCACAAATTGGCAACGCTGACATAAGCAGCTACTGCAGCTAAGCAGCTAAGCTTGTGCATTTCTCATACGAGTCAAAACAGTTTATTGAACAAGGCGTAAATGTAAAAGCAAACATATTTTAAACCACTTAACTAAAACAAAAGCTGACCGTGTTTTAGTGCTTATTAACGGAATATTGATAAACTTTGAAAGAAAAGAGAATAGTGCATTTTGTTCAGTTTTAACAGTAATTTTGTGGCATCATTTGGGTGTCAAGTAAAGCAAAGTAAACTTTTTTGATTCAAGTTTATGCCTAAAACCTAAAAATTATTCAAAAATCTCTTTTTAAATATTGTAATTGAAGCTACTAATATCTTTACGTTATCATGAATATATTATATTTTTTTTAACAGAATAACAGCTTTTTTTGTTAATTCCTATCCAGCATTTTGCAACAGTTATTTACAAATTGGAATCGTTTTCGGCTTTCTAGCGCTATTAAAACAATCGTAGCCGCGCTCATTTTCGGATTAAAAAAAAGATTCTTTTGTCCGGAAAAAATTGTACACTTAACACGAATTCACACGCAGAGTTTGTTATAAGATATTTTTTTGATCAGTTTTGACCCATTTTCCCCAAATTTTCGAGTCATTTTTAATATTCTTTTGATAATTTTTAAGATTAAAAAAATGTCTCGTAAATGACTCGAAAATGAGTCAAAAAGACTCTTCAGGCTAAGTCACGTGGAAGGTATAATTTTCTCCCGACAATATGGTATTTTTTGAAAAGAAAATGATCGCGTATTTGACTTTTTTAATCGCAGAGAAGAGTCGAAAACGACTCCAATTTGTTTAAAAGTTTCATAAAATGCTGGGTGGTTATAAGCATGTATTTACATTGTGCGTCTGCTTGAATAGGTATGTCTGTCTGTGTAGTGTAGATGCTAGCATGTTTAAGCGATTTGTTAACATTGCATTCGACGCTTTACTGGCCACGCGCTCAACGCGGTGATATGTTTATTTATGTATATGAATTTTTCATCTTTTTAGATTTTGCTATTTTATTAGAAATTCGTTTTATTCCCACTAAAACTGTATTTTTGGCATTTTTCTTTTCTTTGTACGATGAATATTAAAGGCTGGAGGTATACCCCAAAGTGTCAAATATCACTTTGAAAAAATTCGTGAAAATGACCCCCATACAAACCGCGCTGTAAGACGTAATTCTACGTCAAAACAAACGATTAAAATTGTTGTCTTAAATTTTTAAATTAAATGTACTACAAAATTTCCAAACCCTGTTTGAAAAATTTAATCACGACACGAAATCTTATCTGTGCTTCCGTGTTTTGGCATACCTATCGACGACTTGATCCACAGTCACTTTAATGTCATAATATGTATAGTGTATCATAAAGCAAGTCCGTTCAATATTTCTTCTGTTGTCGTAGAATATGCTTGAAATAGCTACATGTTTTAATTTTTGAGAAAATACAGTGTCTCTTTTTAATGGCAATGTTGTTAAAATTTTAAAAAGACTGAAGAAAAGGATACAACTTCAGTATCACAGCAGCGTGATGAGTGTATTGTAGGGTGGTGGCTCGAAGTATATGGAAAAATTAAGTGTAATAAAAATTGTTTTATGGGATATTATGTCAAAACGCACAATCAATTTATGGATCTTTGAAATGAATTAGCTCCTCTCTGGTGGTGAATCTCTATCCACCGAGCCATTTCTTCAGGTTTGGAAACAGAAAATAGTCGGAGGGGCCAAAACTGGAGAATATGCTGGATAAGGAAGCAATTCGTACTTGAATTAATGGAATTTTTCAATGGGAGCTGACCATGTGTGAACACGCGCATTGTCTTGATGGAAGAGCACTTTTTTCTCGCCAAATTGGGACGTCCACTGTTTCGACTGTTCCTTTGTCTCTGCTGTGTAGTGATGGATTCATGTTTCATCCGTACGGTACACAAAAAATACGTGACAGCGACTACAGCATCCGGAAGATTTCTTCTCACCCGTAGCCGCATTTTTGCAAGCCAACTACGACAAAATCCAATCCATTATGATAAACAACCGAGGTCGACTTTTAGTTCAGAAATGAAGCAATGTCACTTGCCAAATAATCGTCAAGTTAAAGTGGATGCGTTCAGTGGTTTTCGAGAGCGAGTGTGTTTAATTCGTAATCAAAATATTTGCAAGTACTAGGTATTTTTTTCAACTATTCTGAGTCCCATCCCTGCTTAAGTGTACAACAATAGAATGCAATAAATTGAAAAAATCGTTTGACAACATACTCCTCACAAGCTTATACATATATATAAAGTCCAAGCTGTCAGGAACAGAGTCAAACACTTCTTCAAGACACAAACACACCGGTACTCACAGCCACTCACAAATTCGAGCATGTTAAATGAAAGCATATAAAGAGCAAAACACTTATTACCAACAGTTCTGCTTGGGTGCCTATGTCGCTGAATGGTAAAATTTTGGTAGCGCTCATTAAAACTGATCAGGTAGCATACGCCATTTAAACGAGCAAAAAAAATCTATGCTACACGAACACAACTGTTGAGTTAACTGTCAGATGCTGCTACTGACGCTGTTAAACTAAAAAAACATAGAAAGAACGAAGCTCACGAAATTTAAGTGAGATAAAAAGTTTACATAAAAATAATATATAATTAAATTAAATCTAAATTCTGACGTGTAGAGTAGCAACACATTCAGAGAAAAACATCGCTTACTAAGGTAGAGCTACCATTACAGTTCACAACAGTTGTCTGCGCTGAATGCGGCCAATGTTTCCGAAAGTATAACTTTATTCAGGCAAACATCAGTTGAAGCAATAACAGACGGAAAATAAAAACTATGCTTTTGAAAAAATATATATTTTCTTAAATCAGGAAATGAATTGACACACACACACTGAGAAGAAGGAGAACTTTTAATGAATTTTTGTATAAAATGAGCAAGTATTTCTTAAGTTAAATGGAAAAATATGAATGCATAAAAATTTACTGCAACGCG
The DNA here is from genome assembly GCA_963920525.1 of Dichetophora obliterata. Taxonomy (NCBI): domain Eukaryota; kingdom Metazoa; phylum Arthropoda; class Insecta; order Diptera; family Sciomyzidae; genus Dichetophora; species Dichetophora obliterata. The sequence goes on from OY986435.1 coordinate 287,905,634, forward strand.
GGCGAATATTACTAATTCGCGTAAATGGGTGTTGAAATCATTAAAAAATGATTGAAATTTTTACACTTGTGCAAAATAAACGCTTCTAAGCAACGAATTAACGTTTTTACACCAGATCCAACATTCAAATTTATTGTGCTTTGAACTTCCAGCGCTTGCACAGCTTGATTTTCATTTCGCCAATAATAATGTCTGTACAAGAAAAAAAAAGGAAAATAATTAATAATACCAAAATAAACAAAAAAGAATGGCCAAGACGTAAATACTAACAAGCACAAATCCTACTCCATTACGCAAGTGATTTTCTTTCTAAGTATGTGCTCCTGTAAGCTTACACATTAAAGCTTATGTCGGCACTACATTGTGTAGATATATATTACTACCCAGTTGGAAAAGGAGCCCTGCTGTATGCCTGAAGGCAACATGCCTCGGAAGGTCAGGATACATGCTCGCATCTATACCCGCTTATATCTTTTTTCTATAGACATGGCCTAGGCCGGATGAACTGCCCTAGCAGCAATGCTGCATGCATCTACTGCCATACGTCCTGTTTTCCCTGGTCATGTCCTGCTTTCGAGGGTTCTGTGCTGGCTTACAGACTAATTTTTTTAAGCCAGCCATATGTCCTGGTTTTTGTTTCGTTTCAATTTTCAATATTAAATTTTCTTTAAATTTTTTAATGTTTTACAAAAGAGATGTATGGGAGATGTGTGGGAGAAAAGCAGTTCCAAAAGCAATTACAGATTTTTTTGAAAACACTGAAATGTATTCATCGTTTTTCTTGAGCCAATATTTGATGATAGAAAAAACAAATAAAAAATATTTACAAATCTTTTATCATAGTTATTTCCATTTTCCTGAAAGTTGAAAATGTTGTTGACACTACAAAGATAAATTCAACCGAGACGCTAGACACCCATTTTTTGTGAAACCAAAACAATGTGATCAATGAAAAGCTCAAGAAAAATAGCTCAATTAATACAACTGAAGTAATAGAAATTATTGAAAAAGAAGTTGAAAAATACTTTAATATCGCATTGAGCTATTAAGAAAAGTAGAGCACTCCTTTGCAAAAGTTCATATCACATAGCAGACTAGACATTTATTAAAATTTTTTTGAGGACGTGTAGAAACAGAAATTTTACACATTAACGGCTATTGATCAAAGCGTTTGATTTAAGTTTGCTTTTGTGAAGTAATACGTAAATAAAATGTGATGCTTTCAAAATTAAACATTTTAACTTCTTTTTATTATATTATACATAAAATTATATAAAATAAAGATATTTATTGTATTGAAAGTATCGCTGAAGTTCCTTTTTGTGTTTTATTTTTTTAGCAAATGTTTAATTCAAGTTTACTTATTATTAAATATTGTCCTCAACCATAAAACATGATCTCTGTATGCTATATAACTGCCTAATACAAGCCTTCTTATAAAAATACATTATTATATTTGTGTTTTATTTTGATGGACGTTTTTGTTTTTTGGTGTCCTTGTTTTGAAGCGACCATTTATGGTAGCCATAATCTAACGGCATTAATGCTACATTCATCTCACGTTATTTATTGTGCATTTATACCATGAGATGCATGCTTCATTGCTGCTACAGAAGCTCATTTGGCAGACATGCCGTCCTAGGACATGCCTATAGAAAAAAGATATATGTAAGCGTGTATGGAGGCGAGCATGTCTGCTGAGCTTCCAACGCATGTTGGCCACAGACATACAGCAGGCTTTTTTGCAACTAGGTAGTAGATACCATCTTACTTAGTATACGAGGACTTCAATCACTGTTCACAACTTTGTACTTCGAACTAAACTTTGCAAATGAGAACATCGATAGAAAACTTTTCGTTCGGAGCTTTACAAATCAAATTTACCATTAGTTATTTCGTCGACTTAAATTCAGCCGAATTTTCCATTGCCACACATGATTTATACATACCAGAATTACAGATTTGTCCAGAACAGTCCACCCTAAACAAGTACGCGTGCGTGGTTTAACTGTCAAAATCGGCTCATGCACATACATTTTGTATGAAGCCTACCGAAACACGCACCGGACTACCGCAACATGAATCGAATTTCCAATTTTGACAGTGCGTGTAGATGTGAAGTTGGCTGCATAAAACCAAAGTATTAGAACAAAGAGCAATTAGCTGCTATTAAATTATTAATTTCAATTGCAAATGGAAGTATTTGCAATATTTACAGATTTTTACACAATACTAAAAGTTTCTTAATGATTTTTAAACCATATGACTGAGCTGGTTCGAGAGCAGCAGTTTTTCCGCAGCGCACTTGTTTAGGTTAAGCGTATAATAAAATTGCGTGGAGCTTGGGAACGCAGCGCAACGTGCACTTGTTTAGGGTGCACTGTAGAAGATTACAAGAACGCAACAATGCAACAACAACGATACAAAATTACCAACAAAGAAAATAACATGAAAATAACATCAAGTATTCTGGCGATCGCGCACAAGTTCAAATTGTTGAATTGTTGTTATTCGGCGAATTACAACGATCATGAAAATATTGAAGTTTTTATCCCTTAAAATCAAATGGAATTTTGAATTAGCAAACATGATATTTTTGCTAATGCACCTCACTTAAAAGACTTAAGCTGCTTTAGAAGTAAAGACAAAGTTTTAATATTTCAAAAAAATAGACTTGTTAACTTAGCATTTAGATTATAACCTTCCACATTCCTACTATCGGTAGGCCTGCTTTGTTTTTCATCTGGGTATGAACATTATATAATAATTCTTAAGGATGTTGGTGGCTTTATATGATGTACTCTACATAAATAGTTTTAGTTGGGGTAATCTGCTCAAAAAGGATGGCTTTTGCTATAGATTTCTTTACTTCCAAAAAAGCAAAACCCAAAAAAATTATTACTAAGTTTTATTTCAACCTTGCTGACATACCACTCGAGAAGTTATATTATTTGATATATTTATATATATATTTAATATATTTATATATATATATACATAATATCTATATATATATAGATATTTATAATTAAAATAAATTTTGGTAAAAATAGAAATGAAATGTCAAAACGACACAAGTATCTGTATATCCGTCAATTAACAGCAAATCGGTCTAGAATTCACTCAAATTGAAGATATGATAACGATTCATATTTTTACCAAAATTTATTTTAATTTTCTGCATAATTTTTCAACAATAACGACTTATTATACCATAAACCATTTTTTAAATAAAAATTCAAGCAAGTAATTACATTTTTTTTGTAGTAATAAAGTACCAACTCAAAACGTGACATCTCTCTAGCTTAAAAGTATTTTATCATATTGTAGCAAAATCGTCACAACCAGGGTTGCCAACACATACCTTTTCGCCTGGAGACTTCGGGCCTGAGGGCCGATCTCCGGGCTCCGGGCCTGGCACATTTTCTCCGGCTTTCGCTCTAATCTATATTTAAATCAAGTTTTTCTTACAAAAAAATTTGTTTAACTTATTTATTAGTGTTGATTAACCCTTTTTTTAGTGAATGTTTGAACCATTTGTCTTAATGAACGTTAACTTAACTTTGACTAACTTCTTTCTATTTCTTGAACTTCGTTTATGAAGGAACGTCGTAACCAGTCGTAACTTTTCTTTTGGTAACTTGACGAACTCGTTTCTGTTTTTCTTTTTCTTTTGAGTTCTGCGGCCAAGGCTCATTTATAAGGTTCTGGCACTTGAGAGCGAACTCGGTCGAACTGTCAGAATGGATGAAAAGAAATTAAGAAAATGAATGCTTAGAACAAAGAAAAGCGCAATGACAGTTCGAGCAAAGGCGGAGAAAAGAGTGCATTTCTCTCAAGTGCCACAACCTTACAAAATAACCTTGTCTGCGGCTGAATTTTTAATTAATGTTTGCATTTCAATTTATGTAAGTTCGGTCAATAATTTGTGTTTTGTGTATTAACTGATACAAAACTATTTTAGAGAACAGCATAATGGAATCTAGTTGCAAGAGGAAACATTACTTAACATCTTTTAACAACGATTGGCTCTCGAGACCAAGCTACAAAGTAGAGTTGGGTCGTTCCGGACCTGCATAGTTCATGGAACTATGTTCACTCTCGGACATAGTTCCAATCATTCCATCTGTTCGATTTAAGCATGTCCAAACAGTTCCGATTGCAATAACATTTTTTTAATTGAGCTACATCTCATTCGCACTTACATAACTTAATCGAATTGTTTGAGCGACGACATAAGCTGACATCTCATTCGCACTTACATAACTTAATCGAATTGTTTGAGCGACGACAAGTAAGCCAATTATGCATGTAAAAGAGAGTGAAAGAAATAATAGATAAAATAAAAAATGATATATCGTCATTCCAGTTGTGTGCATTGTTCAGCATTTTTGCTTTTAACCTATGAAACAAAACAATCACGAAATGACATTGAACATGCTTTTGTTACTTTCTATCATGGTGTAAGAAATAGAGGTGTTAGTGAGTTTGACACTTCTCTCTCAAAATGATAAAATTATGTTTCTCCGCTCTTGTCAAAAACAGCTGATGGTGAATTGCAATGAAAACAAATTTTGTTAAATTCGAGTCTTTCTGCAGTTTTATAAGATTTTTACTAAGAATAAAGTGAGAATAAAGTGATATGGAAAACAATAAAAAATATATGAGACGCTGTGCGTTATGCAAAAAAAAAATGATGTGAATGCAAGACAATTTGCATGCTGGCCAAAGCTCCATGTCGGCGGCACCTTCCAGCGCACGTTTCTGATAAAATGGCCAAAACATTCAATGACAAACTTGGCAAATCGGCGAAGACCACTGCAATATTTTTTTGTCAACACAACACGGCACAATTAATTGCATTAAATATTTATTTATACTTAATTCGCACAATAAAAACTATAGCACGTCATCTAGCAACTCAAACAAATAACACAATTTGACAACTATCAACAATTCCGCTCTTTCGCTCACATTTTTTTGACAGAAGCAATGAAATTCATGGTGTTGTCAAAAACTCACTAACACCTGGTTTTCTTACACCATGCTTTCTATATTATAAATAGAACTGCTGGAACTATATAGTTCCACGAACATGCTTAAAGCTGATGAACTATATAGTTCCGCGAATATGCTTAAAGCTGATGAACTATAAGATGCAACTGAGTTTCGAGCTCATGAGGAACTGTTTGCAAATTATTTTTGCTCGCTTTTCAGCAACTTTATAAATTTACTTCGTGAACTTTATTTACTAAATGAAATTATTTACTAAATGATAGAAGTTCCTTTTTTTTATATAAACTAAAGAAATGTTTTTTTTAAGTTAAAAATATTGAAATAAAAAGCAAAAAAATCTGTTCAATTGATTTAAGACTAGTCAGAGTGATGTGTAGAAAATCTACAATCAAATTCTTCAAATAGTTCTGCAGTTCAAATAAACAAAGGAACTAGATAGTTCCGCGGACATGCTTCATATTCCCTTTGAAGTTCAACAAGCAGACAGTCCAAATAGTCTATACAGTTCAAAAAAGCAAAGGAACTAGATAGTTCTGCGGACATGTTTCCGTGAACTAGTTCCTTTCTTCAAAAGAATCGTTCTATGTCCATTCCGTCTCTAGAAAGCACAAGCACAAGCACAAGCCTACTACAAAGATTGGTTGCTGATAAAAAAAAACGAGTTCACGAGAAAATGCAAGTTGTGTTGTGTCACATTTGTTGTAAACATGATTGTTAAACATGACTATAGGCCTGTTTCCAGCTCTCAAGTAAAGCTTATTTTCATACATAAAGGTCTCTATCCAGCTCTCAAGTAATTACTCCAGAAAAAAGTTACTTAAGTTTCTTGAGTGTAAAAAAGTAGTAGACAAGTAATTTTGACGGCGAGAGTTTTGACAGTTCCAGCATTGTATCACTTTGTATTGAAAATTTAGGCTGATTTGTTTTCATCAAACATTGAAATAAATTTGTTGCAATAAATATTGAAATAATTCATTAAATGAGTAATGGCTGAATTGCAAAGGTAAGTAATAGAGAAAAGCGTTTGTTTACATTTTATTACATTTTGTTTACATGTTGGCAGACCGCCTCTTCCGGACAGCTTTCGACCGCTTCTCGGAAGACATCTGCCCCTCAAAATTGACTGCCTCTTCTTCTCCCTCCGTAGAAATGTTCATGTGCATGTCTAAAATATTCTTTTATTAATTTTAAATCAATTAATCAATGATATCAATAAAATTATTTACCTTTGAATGTTGGTTGCAAAAATTTTACTTGAAGTAATAATATAACTTGCATATATTTCTTGACATTCACAGTGTTACCGTTGTCTCTTTTCAATGAAAAAAAAGTAATAAGAACAGAAAATTTTTCTTACGAGCTGGATTCTCTTTCAAGTAATTTTGACAAGGAAAAATTACTTTTCGATTACTTTTCAGATTTATGTATGAAAATAAGCTTTACTTGAGAGCTGGAAACAGGCCTTAAATCTGAAAAGTAATCGAAAAGTAATTTTTCCTTGTCAAAATTACTTGAAAGAGAATCCAGCTCGTAAGAAAAATTTTCTGTTCTTACTACTTTTTTTTCATTGAAAAGTGACAACGGTAACACTGTGAATGTCAAGAAATATATGCAAGTTATATTATTACTTCAAGTAAAATTTTGGCAACCAACATTCAAAGGTAAATAATTTTATTGATATCATTGATTAATTGATTTAAAATTAATAAAAGAATATTTTAGACATGCACATGAACATTTCTACGGAGGGAGAAGAAGAGGCAGTCAATTTTGAGGGGCAGATGTCTTCCGAGAAGCGGTCGAAAGCTGTCCGGAAGAAGCGGTCTGCCAACATGTAAACAAAATGTAATAAAATGTAAACAAACGCTTTTCTCTATTACTTACCTTTGCAATTCAGCCATTACTCATTTAATGAATTATTTCAATATTTATTGCAACAAATTTATTTCAATGTTTGATGAAAACAAATCAGCCTAAATTTTCAATACAAAGTGATACAATGCTGGAACTGTCAAAACTCTCGCCGTCAAAATTACTTGTCTACTACTTTTTTACACTCAAGAAACTTAAGTAACTTTTTTCTTGAGTAATTACTTGAGAGCTGGATAGAGACCTTATGTATGAAAAAACCAAAGAAAAAATTAATTTTTTAATTAAAAGCAAGCAGACCATAAAAAAATTATTAAATAAAAAAAGCTCCGGGCCTGGGCTTTTCAAAAGTTGGCAACCCTGGTCACAACTCAAAATGAAACAATTTTTAAAATGAGTTTTTGTAGTAATTATGTCACTACGCAAACAGACACTTGCAAAAATATTGCTTAAAAATTCACTATTGACGCAAAATGAAAAAGGTGTGATACTTTTGGTAGAAAATATAATGGACTGCAAATATTCTTAAGAATTTAAATACTTTTGGTAGAAAATATAATGGACTGCAAATATTCTTAAGAATTTTCAGTCTACCTTAACAATTAATGGTAGTGATGTCATTTCAAAATTTCTTAAGGCTCTCTTGAAAAATACTAAATTTTGAGCTGTGACAGTATATTTAAATGTTCATATACTCTTCTTGTTTCCATGTTTTTAAAATACAGATAAACACAAAAGTTGCGCGCGAGTTGTCCAATTTTAGCGTAGAAGTTACAAAGCCCTGAATTGCTTGAGATATTATTAAAATAATTTTTTTTTTGCTTACGACTGTTGAAAGTAATGATAAAACACATTTTTATACAAATTTATTTAATGGTCAATATATCGGCAATGAAAAACTGCTTCTTGTAGATTTTGTTTCTAATAAAGAATAACCCACCATAAGAGCTGCACTTTACTAAGCAAAGTTTGCTAAGCAAAGACCAGTATTTTTCCGCCTTTGTTTTTGCAATACATAATTAAATTCATTGAATTGACTGCTCAAAAACTAACCATCATCAGTATATCTTATTCTATATCTATACTAGCGGGCCCGACAGACGTTGTACTGCCCCAACTCAACTAATTTCTTTGTGATCATTTTCATTTTGTGAATTTTTGAAAAGTGTGGAAGTGTCTAAACAACGTGCAATTCGAGCCTCACATGCCACACGTTTTTTTAAGCTTCCATTCGTGACTATCAAAACCGTCTTAAATAAATCAATTTTATTTAAATGTAGGTGGTAAAAGGGGGTGTGGGTTTTTTTATTAACCAAGATATTAACCTTAATAACATATGTTGTATATTTGGTGGCCCAACGTGTTTCCGTTCCTGAGATGTTAAGAGACACAGCATGAACGATTGTGTATACATAGAAGGGCGGTAGGCAGGGCGGTAGGCATGACAACATTTATATATATAGTGACCACTATTGGGTCTCATAGCACATACAGTGGCTCACAGCTTATTTATGCAGTGCATAATTTCAATTTTAGTGCTTTATAACAACGAAACTAACAGGAATAGAAAAAATAATATAGTATCATTTAAAAGAACACGATGTTTAGTTTACTAAACTAACTTAATTTATTGTAAAAATATATATTAAGTTGGCTTAAAATTAAGAAACCAGAAAATACTGCTTAACTTCATATCACTGCTTATTTTATGCAGTCACTTGTTATTTATAAATTTTTCGTATTGATTAATGATATCTGATATTTTTATTATTTGGTATGATAGTCTTGTTGTCCACAACAGATCTTAGGTGGTTTGGAATTGATGCGACCAGTTTTTGAGGGATAGGTGGCGAAATATTCGCCTACTTCGTTTTCAATATCTCTTTCAGGTGGTTTTTGTTTGAAATTTGATGTTTTCGGATGTTATTTTCCAATAACGACCACACATTTTCAATAACATTAAGGTCTGGCGACTGTGCTCGCGGCGTCATCAATTGTGGGCATTTGTATATTAGCCTGGTTTGCACAATACCCGCTTTGTGCTTTTGATCGTCATCCTGGTAAAATCGGAAATTTAATTTTATACCCAGGACCTTCGCACTCTGCAACAAATTGTTCTTCAGGATCTGTAGGTACTTAAATTTGTAAATTGTTGTTTCAATAAACGGCAACTTTTCAGTACCAGCAGCTGCCATTCAGGCCCAAACCATGACGCTGCCACCGCCATGTTTCACGGTTTGTTTTAAGTTTTTTTTGTTGAAGTTTGTATTCGGTTTTCGCCACATATTGCACATACCATCTGAACCGAATAAATTGATCTTCGATTTATCTGCAAAAATAACTGAAGTCCAGTATTCTGGGGCCTTGGACATATGTTCTTTGTCGTAGTTGAGTCTGCATAAAATGTTTTTGGGGCTAATAAACAGCTTGTTTCGTGTTACTCGGCCATGAAAGTTCTTTTTGCGCAAGACACGTCGAATAGTTTCAGCACTACATTGTTTGCTCAGGTCAGTTTGAACTTCGAAAGCCATTTTTGGAGCTGAGAGTCTCGGGTTAGCCTTTATCTTCCGTACAATATGCCGCTCCTCGGTTGCATTAAAAATTTTGTTTGGTGCTTCTTTGCTCTTATTGTGCAATCGATTCTTATGGACGAAGCGCTCGATGATCTTTTGCACTGTAGAGGAATTGATATTAACTATTTCAGCCATTTTTCGCTGCGAGCTGCTATTTTTAAAATAGTATTTAACCAGTTCTCGTTATTGTAGCGTTGTGCGCGCTCCTATTTTAAATAATCATAGAAGCAGACACTTGAAGCAAAAAAAATCAGACTAAAAAGCTAACACAAATCAATTATAGAAACAGAACGAAGGCATAGCTAACGAAAGTACCGTTAGACAGCGCAGCATTAGAGTACCGTAACAGAGAGTAGTGACTGCATAAAATAAGCTGTGAGATGAAATTAAGCAGTATTTTCTGTTCTCTTATTTTTTAAACAACTAAATATATGTATTCGAAATTAATGAAAAACCTTTATTTAAATATACTTTTTGCTCTTTTAATTGACACCATATTATCTTTTGTATTCCTGTTAATTTTGTTTTTATAAAGCATTCAATTTTAAAGTATGCACTGCATAAAATAAGCTGTGAGCCACTGTATACACCAAGTTTCATTATAAAACATGCAAAACTCGGTAATTATAATGGTTTTTTAAAAGTGAGCATAGTTATAGTTCGACCACACCCATTTTTAGCTGAGATGCCGAGAGTAACCATACGAACTAATTTACACATTTTTCCAATACAGAAAAAATCGTCTGAAATATAGCATTTGAATTAATTGGTGGGCGGTAATAGGGGGTGTGGCAACATTAGTTTTTTTATTACTTGAGATATAAACCTTGATAATAGATGTTGTCATTTTGGTGGCCTAAGGTGTTATCGTTCCTGAGATCTTAAAAAACACTGCAGAAGCGACTTTGTGTGTAAAGAAGGGGCGGTAAAAGTAGGCGTGGCAATATCCATGTTTAAGGTGGCCACCACTTGGTCTCATAGCTTTTTAGTTTCAATATAACAACATGCACAACTCAGGACGTATCTTTCGTACCTGATACACACAAAAGGCTTTAAGTACTAATTTTATTTTTTGGTGAAATAGAAAAAAAAAATAAATAAATCAAAAATGAAAGTGCTGGCTTTGAAAGTTAATAACTTGGTCATGTTACAAAGAATTGCATTATTTTTTTTTTGAAATTTTGATTAATTGTCCGTCCAATAGTGTTACAATCTTTTTTATTTTCATTTCCCTTCTAATTTTTATAATTTTCCGAAAACTACCATAATGCAATTTTTTATTTCTATTTCTATTTATTTTAAAATATGTTAAAAAAATATTCAAAACCAAAAATTGCTTTTTAATCTTTCATATGGTATGCATAAATTTAGGGTTTACTCAAAGTTTCTATCGTAAAAATTTAAAAACGTTAAATACGATCGAAAAATCAAGCCCTAAGAATTTGAGATTTTTTGTTGATGTTTATTTATTTTGTTTTTTGTAATTTTGTTTGCATAAAAAGTAATGGTGTAGTAAAAGAATCATGACAATTTCTCAACTCGTTTCTGAGTTATACTCTCAAATACCCCTTTAAACACTTCCATAGCAACAAATACACAACCTACCGGGCCAAACTTTAGATTGAAATCATCTAAATGATTAAAATCCACCCGCACACACACACACCAAATTTCATCAAAATCGGTCCAGATGCTTAGGAGGAGTGACAAAGCCATGTACAGAAGAATTTTATGTATAAAGATATTCCCCGGCAGTCGTTGTCCTTACACCGCCTTTCTGCCATATACGAATTTTCATGCTAATCGGAGAAATACATTTTATATTTTTACAATGTTTAGTATAATTGCCGAACGTAACTAACGTATAAATACTAAATTTTAGTCTAATACAACCAAAACCGTGCAAAATATAGCATTTTTGTTGATTTGTAGGCGGTAAAAGAGGGTGAACTCAAAACAAATCAAGGCTAAAATTAGATCTTAATTTAGTTTATACCTATCGAAATTTGCTTTACTTCATGCTTAACACCTAAAAAAGGAGCGTAAACTTAGTATGAATACGCCCATTTTTAGTACAGTTGCTGAAAGACACCATACAAACTATTTAACCAAAATTTTAATCTTAAAAGACCAAAAACCGTCTGAAATATGGCATTTTCATTTAATTGTGGGCGGTAAAAGTGGGCGTCGAAGCCCATTTTAAGTATAATTGCCGACAGGTAGCCTACAAAGTAAATTACCAAATTTTAACTTTATACGACCAAAACCGTCTGAAATATAGCATTTTAATTGATTTGGGGCTTGGATACACATTTTTAGTACGATTTCCGACAATAAAATAAAAAAAATTAACTAACAAGCTTTAGTCTTATATGACCAAAATTGTCTCAAATATATAGTTTTTATTGATTTGTGGGCGGTGAAAGGGGGTATGGCAAAAATTTTGTCTTTTACAAACCTTGTCCTTATAATTGAAAACACAGCAAAAAAATCCCGAAGCAAATCGAGCGCTTCTTTCTTGAGGTTTGGAATTTCAAACACATTTCATGTCTTTGTTTTATATACATAGATTATAAAATATTCATTTCAAATTTAATTTTGCTGCTATGCCAAATTACTATCCAAGTAAACATGTTTGCTTTTGGATACATATTAAGATGTTCATTAAGCAAGTCTTTATCGACATTTACTATACGCTTTAATTTATGCAATGCTTGAATCACTTTTATGTTGATGTTTATTTGCATTAAGCCCTTCAAAGTATTTTTCTTGATAAGTGAACTTATGCTCTACGTATTTCTCGACTCATACAACTGTTATTTTAGACTTTTTTCTGTTGGCTTAGAATAAGCTCAGAAACATCAAGTTGCTTTTGTGTTCCTCATCAACAGTCTGGCGGCTTGTAAGAATGTTTTTATCTTACAAGGTCTCAGGTGATGTTAGTAAAAATTAAATTGCTCAATGGTGATATATCCCTGTTGTTATTCTTGTTTTTTAACTACACCAGCGCCACGTGTCAATTCATATTTGACAATAACAGAAAGCAGTGAAATCACTTGTTTACGTTCATAATAAATCTCCTGCTGAAGCTTTTCGTTTAGTTAAAATGCATTTTAGTATTATCAATGACTACTCTAAATCTTGGGATATCACTATTAATGCTACAATTTTCAAGACATTAGTAAGTTACGACGATCGAAAAAATCGTTTTTAAGAACAAACTCAATGTGAATTTACCTGAAAAGGTTTTGTGGAAAAACTTAGAATTCATAGGCGTAAAGAAAAGAATCTCTGAATGCAATGTTGACCCCAACACCCCAAATGAGTTCTTTCTACAATCAAATAAATTCCATGACAGTAGTTCGTTTTTAATTGATCATCGTCTTGTAATTCAATGTAGTAAAAAATTTAATTTTAAAACTGTTTCTTAGGAAAATGTTGCAAGGGCAATCCAATCTGTCAAGTCAAATGCTGTGGGAAATGACAACGTCAATCTTAAGTTCGTAAAAATTCTTCTTCCTTTTATTGTTCCGACACTTACACATTTATTCAATTACGCTATTACGTCCTCAACTTTTCCTAAGCAATGGAGAATAGCAAATGTTATTCCAGTTGCAAAGAAAAATAATCCAAGCCGTGCTGAAGATTTTCGTCCTATAAGCATTCTTTCTGCGTTATCAAAATCATTTAAAACGGTTCTTTCATCTCAAATTGTTGAGCGTTTAAATGTTAATAAGTTGCTGACCGAATATCAAACAGGTTACAAGGCGGGGCACAGTTGCACTACTGCGGTTCTTCAGATAATGGAGGATATTCGCCCGGCATACGACAACGACGAGCTCACCATTCTAGCACTTCTAGACTTCTCGAAGGATTTTGATACCGTCAACCATGTCATTCTTAAAAAAAAATTAAAACAATATTTTGGCTTTGGCTCTTGCGCAATTAAGTTAATGAAAACGTATTTAAACAACCGATTTCAACGGGTGATTAATAAGGATCGCTCGTCGGAACTAAAGAATACATTTTCTGGTGTCCCACAGGGATCTATATTGGGACCCATTCTTTTCAGCATTTTTGTTAATGACATAATATCTTGTTGTCAGAATACCTCAATTCACCTGTACGCAGACGATGCACAAATATATATTTCACGGCCAATAGGACTGTCAGAGGACTTAATATTTAGAATAAACGAAGACTTAGCTTCCATAGGGGCCTGGGCAGCTGAAAATTTTTTAAACTTAAATGCATCAAAAACTCAAGCACTTACTATTTCACGTCAACGCTACGGCGCGCCAAGTTTTATCACTCTAAAAGCACTCCTTATAATTTTTTCCCAGAAATGTATGAAGCCATCCCCACTGTGCGGCGTCGATAGCTTACCATTTATGTTTCTAATATTATAAAATATCTTAGAATAACTTTAAATGAATTGTTTAAATTCAAGGAACATGCAAGACTAGCTGGTAAAACAACAGTTTCGTCGTTGGACACACGAGTGGAGTGAGGCTTTTTCGCAGATTCATAGATTTCATAATTTAATGTATTTTTTTATACAATAATTTTTCAATCCAAAATTTAAAATAAATACAGTTAATTAAAAAAAACACGTTATTATTCATACAATAAATTTTATTGCATAAAATTATTATTTTATTTTATTACATATTACATTCATTTTGAATTATTATGGAGTTTTATAAATGAAATTATATGTTTATGAAGACTAAAATTGAAAACGTATATTGAAGAAGTAATGTTATCAGTATATCTAGCAAATACTACACCAATAGTTGTCCCTTATCGTGTTGTACAAATATTTGGATCGCTTACAATTCGTAAATTTTATTTATCAAAAAGGAATTATTTAAGTGCCTGTACCTGAGCATTGCACGAACATAATATTTTCATTTGTGCGTTCGATTGTAGAAAAAATTCTAAGAACGAACATTTTAATTTCTGTTTTCTACAAACGAACCGTAGAACATTTGAATTTCCATGTACATTTTTTATGATTTGAATACAAATTTTAAATGTTTAATAGTTTAAACTTTAAAGCATTCTTGATTTTAAACACAAATTCTAGTTGTTTAATAGTTTTAATTCTAGGTTAGCCTACTAACTAACCTACATCTATTTTCTTCTAACGAACAACTATATTCTACGAACGAACGAACATCTTTTTTCTGCCAACGAACGAATGACGGAACGAACAAAATATATTTATTTTTTTACGAACCAACGAACAAACATTCGTGCAAGGCTCTGCCTGTGAACATTCATGTCTTAACCTATGACCCGTTTACATGTTCTACAACTTAACCCCGTTTATCTTTGTCATATTGACCCGTAGTGACTTTTGTATGGAAATTTTACATATTTCAATGAGCAAAAACTAATAAATGCTGTTCTTTATAATATAATATAAATGCTGAATTTTTTCAATACATAGTTAATACATACACATTCACGGTGGGGTGAATCGTTTCACTTTTTTAGAGGCTCACAACACCCTCAAAAATTATAATTTTGGAATGATTTTTGGCTTAAATAGCAAGAGTGGACATTTTTCTTAACTTCTATGCTCTCGGATTTGAACATTTTCAATTTCGGCAAAACATTATGGTGGTGCTTCGGAAATGTTCGATTTTTGATATTTTAAAAATGGTAGAGTGAAGCGTCTCACCAAAAGAATATTTCCGTTTTCTTGCATAAACATCAACATAAGTCGGTTAAATGGCCTAGGGCAGGCTCCTAAGTCAGCAAGAAACTAAAATACTGAATAAAAGTCATCGAATCCTATGCTTACAAAATCAAAACCTTGTTTCAAGGAAATACGTTGTACTGAGAAAATCTACATTTTTTAAATAATTTAAATTTTTTTTTAAATTTGTGTAAATCATGATGTATATTTCCCTCTCCATATAATTGTTTTTTCCGAAAACCTCTTAAAATTGTTTTTATACAGAATGCACAACAAACAAAACAAAATGTTTAATTAAAAGAAGACGCTGAAGTAATATATTTTGAGTAGGCATTGATGTATTGCGCCAAATAAATATTTCATTCACTACTGCAAATTCTCTGATTTTTTCCAATTTTCAAAAATCAAACGCTCAAAAAATCACCCATTATAAGAAAAATAAGCTTGTGTGATTGTATTCTGTATAAAGTTTTTTTAGAGGTTTTCGGAAAAAACAATAATATGGAAAGAAAATATACAACATAATTTACACAATTTTAAAAAAAATTTACTTTTACTACAATATCTAAGAAATTACACAAAAAGGATTTGTATTTTCAAAAGAAAAAATAAAAGTCCCTAAATGATTTTTTTAAAGACAAAAAAAAAATAAAATTTCGAAACTGATTTTTATTTTTTGACTGAAAAATAAAAGTTTAAAAATATCACTTAAATTAGCCGAAAAAAATAAATATCCGAAATAATTTTTATTTTTTTTCCTGCAATAAAAATTATGTTCTAAGAGTTTAATTTTAATTTTTTTTTACTGTCGAAAAATAACAATTAAAATTTGACTTTTTTAGAAAAAGTTGCAATATAACTATTTCAAATTAACTTTTTCGATATCTCTTATAACAGCTACGGTCCCTGTTTTTTGAGATATCTCAATTATTTTGACGTCACTATAATGGGAATTTTGTTTTAACATACTATCTAATAATAATATCACCAAAAAAGCTTTCGTATACCGTTATATTTCTCAATCAACCACTTGTAATACAAAAATATTTTGTACTGAGAACATCTATAGTTTTCCAGATATCACAATAATTTCTTTAACAAAATAACGTAAATTTTTCAAAATTTACTATTTGTTAGATATTTCATTATCACAATACATATACACTTGCAACATAAGAAAGTGCTTATTGTAGGATATCCGTAAGAGGTGGCAAAAAATGTCTCAAGTACTTGTTGCACATATTATCAATGTCTAAATTCGCTCCTACGTAATTTTTTTGTATCTCTTGCAGTTAAGCTTTTATGTAATAAATGCTCTTTTAATAATTTAAATTTTTGAATTATTTTTAGGCCATCTTCAAAACTTGAACTTGGCAGCTGATCGACTGCTGTTCGCCCGCTTATATTTTTACACAAATTTTTGTTATTGATCATAATTCTGGTTAATCTAAATCCTCTTCTAGTTTTTTTGGTTATGTTTCGTGGTTATGAATTTTTGCCAGCTTTTTTTTGTTTTTGACCAGTGTGTGACTAGGAGGGGTATTGTAAAAAAAGCGAGTTTGCATAGAATCATTTACAACAGACAATCGTAACGTAGATATGTTGCTATGCCATAATTATTAAGGTAGTTCTTTAAATAGGAGATTTATATCAACACACACAGCAAAATTACGTCATAACCAAGAATAGTATTTGATAATAAAAAAGTAATGGCTCAACTGAGAAACATTTATTAGGATTTTACACTAGGGCGTATCGAATTACAATTTTGTTTCGAATTTCACTTTCTAAGAGGCCTCAAAAGTTGCATCACCATTTTTTTCGAATTTAACTTTCTAAAAGGCCTCAAAAGTTGCATAAAGTTGTCAAGATCTTCAAAAAAAATTTTTAGAAAAAAATAGGGATCTCTTCCTCTCCCCCAAGGACAAAGTAATTTTTTGTTTTTTGCGAAAAACAGTAAAAAATCACGATCTCATACACATGTCTTAAAGAAAAAGTAAATAAAGACTTTAACAATATATTGGCAATTACGATGCCTTTCTTGGTTTTTACCCACAGTGTCCTGTGCGAAGGATATTCGCATCTAAAAGTACACTCAAGGTAGCACAGAACTTTTGATTGCTATCCGATTGTCTAAATGTTGGCGATTTTTATTGTAGTGTCAACGTTTTCGTTAGACTTTGCGAATTAATAATTTGCATATTTTTCGCATATGCATTTTCCAGTTTTGGAGAAGTGTATACTTGAATGAAATTTTTTAACTTTTTCAAAAAAATGAATATAAGGTGTTATATCTCGGGCACCAGAAGTGGTACCGAAGATAATTTTCTCAATTCGGCAAATATTTTTGAACGAAACCCTGTCAAAAATATCTATTTTAAAACAGTATGAAAAGGCCACGATTTTTTTTCCTATTTTTATATATAACAATTGTTAAGTCAATTGACACCCAAGGAATGGCAAACTCAGAAACGCAAAATTTTAATATAACATTTTTGTGAGTGCTGCGTTGAGGTGTTTTAACGAAATTATTGTAGAAAATTCATAAGGAAGGAAAATTTTTTTAAAAAAATCGAAATAGAAAAAAAAAATCGTGGTCTTAACCTGATATTGCTAATTGATACTCGTGGACAGGGTGTTGCTCAGAAATATTTGAAGAATCTAAATTAAGGAATTTATCTTCGGTACCACTTCGTGTGCCCGAGATATAAAGCATTATAATAATTTTTTTGAAAAAGTTTAAAAATTGCATTCAAGTATACATTTCTCAAAAACAAGAAAATGCATATGCAAAAAATATGCAAATTATTAATAAGTTAAATTTAAGGAAAACGTCAACGCTACTCAAAATAGCCAAAATTTTGGCAACCAGGTAGCAATAAAAAGTTCTGTGCTACCTCGAGTGTACTTTTAGATTCGAATATCCTTCACACAAGACCTTGTGGGTAAATATCGAGAGTGGCATAGTTTTTGGCAGGATATTGTAAGTTAAAGTCTATATTTACTTTTACTTTAAGACATAAGTATGTAGTTTTTCTTACAAAATTTAAAGCATTTTGAGATCGAAATGTTTTACTGTTTTTCTTTTTGGAATATCTTGACCACCCTATGCAACTTTTGAGACGTCTTAGAATACGATCTAAATTTTTTGATACGCCCTATTATACACACACGAAACAAGAATTTTATCATTGGGGTCTGAATCACATATATTGAGAAATTTAATCCCTGATCCACTAGCAATATTAGCATTAAGTTAATTTTTGCAGTAGATTGCAACCCTTCCACCATTTTTGTCATACCGGTCGTTTCTAAAAAGTTTATAACTAAGAAAATCTTAAGAAACATCACTATTTTCCCTATTTTATAGCAAAGTTTCCGAAATGAAAATTATGTCAACTTTATATTTAAAAATTACAGATCTAGTTCGAAACTGAACCAAATCGGATGAAAAGCACGCCTACTTCTCATAAAAAGTGACTTTACCAAAAGGGTTAAAATCTCTTTAAATTCCACAATTGAATTTTGCACATTAGCTTTAATCCTTAATTTGCAGTTCAAGTATGAAATTTGTAAAAATCTAATGTAAACCCCGTCTACCTCCCATACAAAGTGACTTTATGAAAATTAAAAAATCTCCATCAAATTCATAAAATTGAGTACAATGGTTTCAAATATTGTAAACAAGTTTGAATCTTTACTATGCACTCGATGCTAGGCAATTGGTTAAGATAACTAAAAATTTCGATCATTTGCCAAACAAAGTGACGTCATCAAAATAAAATTAATAAATTAAAAAAAAGATGTTAAGGCTTGATATTGTGCACATAAGCTTTAATAAATAAAAGGGACTCTGAGTTTTGAAATATTTGAATAAAAACCACACCTTACGAAAGTGACGTCATCAAAGTACAATATTTAAGACTTCGAATTAACTAAAATAAGGCCGTGAGTGTATTTTAACTTTGGTCCAGTCGAATGTCAATGTAATATTAGGTTATGTTATATTAGGTATCTATGTTATATTAGGTCCGTACTAACTTCAAGTAATTGTAATAGATTAGAGTGTTACATTTTGCATGTTATTCTTCTCTCACGAGCTTTAAAAATTTGTAAAATAACGCTTTCAAACAACTTCAAGCAACTTGAATCGAATACGGGAACATACCTTTTATCAGCCAAAGCAAGGAGCTGAACATCTATAAAGATGAAAATGGTGTCATTGCGATGCTTACTGGCCTATAAATTAAATTTACTCAAACGTTTATTTTTAAATGCCGAATTTGTCATATTTTTCCGTAAAAAAACCCTGCACCTAGTATATGTTGCCCTTGGTAAATTGGTAAAAAGCACATCTTCATAAAACTAAGCCATTAAAAAATGGTTTTTTCCCCATAGCACACATTGGGCATTAGATAAGCTCATATTTATTCATAATAAAGTTTTATATTACCTAGCATCACTTTTTAGCTACATGTTATGAGCTTATTTCCATTTTGTACAACTTTTTTTGTATAAATATTTTTTTTCCCTTATGAAGGCTTGCAAAATATAACTTTATTCCCGAAATGACAAGCACCTACAGGTAGACAACGTTATAATGAGTTTAACAGTAGAAACGAATTGTGGGCATGATTAATATTTATTTTATACTGTAGGGAAATTTAAAAAGAATGAACTTCAAGATATGCAAACCATTAAATAAATGTAGGCTACAAATATTTATGTCTTAACAATGTTATTGCATATGTACTATATTCTCACTAGGTATTACATAAATTTTAACTTTGTATAACAACCTGGTGTATAAAGTTGTGTCTGCTTAACACACAAATAGCTAACAAACAACAAGCTTATTTAAAAAACACATACAACAGCATTAGTACATGTATATATCACTTGCATAATTGTTATTTTAAAAGGAAAAACATTTTAAAAGTCATTTTTCATTTTTTAAAAGCTGTTTATTATAGAATTGATGTAAGTCATGATACAATAACTACAAGGTAAGAGTGACAGTTCGTGTTGCGACCATCGAATACCAAGTAAAAGAAAACAAAATAGAGAGTGTGTGTCACACGCATTGACCGCATTCAGCGGTGTCATTGTTGTGAACTGTTATGGTACCGATATCTTAGTGTGCGATATTTTCCTCTTACACTATCTTTCTTTAAAACGGAGCCTTCGTCTTAAGCCACGTTCGTTATAAGACGAGATCGGAAAAAATTGGCTTGATATAATTTTTCCTTGCGTCACACAGTGTGGCATCCCCATGTAAAGAGTGACAATAAATAGTAAACCTCATTCTAGAGTTATAAAATTTTTGCACACTTAGCTTTTTTTAATTAAAAGAAATAGTTGTTGTAAAAATTAATGAATTTGGCCCACTAATAAGTCCAACTCCCATATAATCGAATCCGGTATGTTGGTACTTGAACAGCAATGAAATTTTGTGCATGTTACTTTCATGTCACACAAAACAGCTGGTGTAAAAATCAATCAAATCAGCCGAATAGCACGCCTACCTGCCATATAACCAATATCGGGCATCTAATCTATATTTTAACTCCATTCGATGAAGTTTGCATTTTATTGTGGCTTAAAATATTTAAATATTTTGAACATTAAAGTTATAAATTTAAAGTTAATTATTTGTAAAACCAATTTTAAAATTTAAAAATGTAAAATCGGATGAATAGATTCTACTGCATATAATTTTTGAATTCAAACTCAGATAGTGAATTTTTTTTGTTATTGTAAAAACAAAATGCCAAAATATCAGTTTTAGTGGGAATAAAACGAATATCTAATAAAATAGCAAAATCTAAGAAGATGAAAAATTCATATATTCGTATGAGAAATGCACAAGCTGCTAGCTGCTTAGCTGCAGTAGTTGCTTATGCTGTTTTTAAGATTGTTGTTGTTGTTGTGTTTGCTTGTTTGGTTCGTAATAACGTCGTTCGTTGTTGTGCTGCTTTTGTTGTTGTTGTTTTTTATTAGTATGTATGTAAAATACATACATAAATACACATCAGTTGCGTTCCTTTTTTTTTTGTTTCCCAGATAGCCAATCGGCTCGGTTGAAAACGGTGTGCCTTTTTAAAAGCACTGAAGCGGACCGTTTCGTTGTCAGCAAACTATGCATTGTGTGTTCCATTTAAGCGTACCATTTATTAAGTTGTATATTAATGTTGATTTTCTATGATTTAAATACAAATTCTAAATATTTGATAATTTAAAATCGTTTATTGAGTTTTAGGTCAGGTTAGAACAATTAATTGCTCAAACGAATTTATTTCCAAAGGAACAACAACAACGACATTTATAATATGAAAAGGCAAACATCACAAGCTGATTAATTAGTTAGCTGATTGATTAACTAGTTAGAGCAATTGATTGTTTTAACCTGACCTAAGGCTCAATAAACGATTTTATTCTATCAAACAACTAGAATTTGTATTTAAAATCAAGAATGATTTAAACTATCAAACAATTAGAATTTGTATTTAAATCATAGAAAATCAACACAATTAATAACAAAGTCATATAGAAAACTTTAAGTTGTATATTAATTTCATTTGTTGTTAAGCAACTGTAACCTTTTCCAGAAATGGCTTTTATTAAGTTGCAACAATAAACTAAACAATAAACGGCAACTCAACTGCACTACCTTGATTTCAATACAAGATTCAATGCATATTTTAGTGTTTTTTGGCGAACGGATGAAAAAGAGACGGAAAAAGACAAGAACAAACGACGCATCTTGCGAATATGACATTAATTTCAATTCGATTCTTGATAAGTATAAAAAAGGAGTTTACAATTATGTAGAGAACGGTTTAAAGGTACAAAAACATGTCGTTTTCAAACCAGAAAATCAGACGCTGATGTTTTAAGTACCGTTTAGCTGGAAAAGTGACATTCATGACTTGTTGGGTTGTAATACAACAGAGAATACAGATGCACGTAGCTAGAGAGCCAGTATGTGGCTACAAAAAAATGTACTACTACTAGCCAAGGTTGCCAGTTAAAATTTAAAACAATTCCGACAAAAAGTTCCCTTTTTGACAATAACATAAATTACCATGGTAAAGATAAAACAAAAAGTTTCTACCGCAATAAAAAAAATATCAAAAAAAAAAACCTCACGATTTTTAAAAATTACCACAAAAATACCACGCGTTTTAAAAATACCACCACAAACTCCATATGCATTTAAAATTGCCACAAAAATCTCATTCGCATTAAAAAATACCAAAATAAGTCCCATATGCACAAAAAATTTAAAAAAACATTAAGAAATACCACAAAGAAACTTTGCTTACTAAAAAAGAAAAAAAAATGTAAGAAGAATATTAACTCCTACGGAAATTCAAAAAATACCCCACTGAATTCCCACGCCAATTAAAAAATAACACGCTGGGTTAAAAAATGAATAAGAATTCCCAAAACGAAAATTCCCAAGGGCAATTAAAAAATACCACGAATGGGATTTTTCCAACATAACTGGCAACGTTTCTACTAGCTGCTGATATTGTTGTTTTGGTTCTGCATGCGCTGCAAAGGGCCGTTTTTCACTCGGCAATTCTATGAGCAATAATTGCTTTCGCCTCAAGTAGTTTGTTGACTACTCGGGTTTAAAGCGGACTAGCAAGAATGAGGAGAAGATGCGTTTAAAAACTAACAAAACATGTACTATGAAAATTTTTTTTATGTAATCTACTTAAAAAAATTTTGAAGTCTCTATGTATTGGAGTATTTTTACAATAAATATCGACACTAGGTAAAGTACTGATATTTCACTTCAATTTGCAATGGGCGACATATTGAAAACAATTTGTACCTACTATATCAAAAAATATTTAATGCAAATTTTTTATAGCATATTGTTAAAAAATGCTTGAAACATTAGTTTAAATTTTGTATGAAAAATCATTGTGTTGAATTGTGTTGAAAGCGTGATGATTTTTTCAGTGTATATATTGATTTTGACAAATATTTTGTACCCCATATTTGTAGGCACTGCTTGAATCAGACAAATCGATCCGTAACTTTTATATATCCATACTTTGTATACCCATCAACAAGCTGATTCCAGAAGATTGGTGCAACGTTTCCAGTTTCAGTTGCTTCAAGCGAACCCTCGTTTTCGTCGCTTCGAAGACTCAAAACATGCATGAGAAGTAAAACTGGAGAATAAAGGCTCAATGGGTTAGCTCTTCTGAATGTCCACAGGGATGTGGAAGTGATCACGGAAGAAATTTTAAATGCACGAGCCAAAAAAAAAGTATATTATATATTATATAATAAAAAAAATTGGAATAAGTCTAAAAAAAAATATTAAAAACCCCCGAAATTTTTTCTGCCCTACACTAATGCCATAAAATAAATAAAGTTTCTTTTCAATTGACACAAAAAAAAAGCATTTATGGTAAACATTAATTGATTGGACAATTTGGTTTTGTTAGGAATTAACAAAGGTTCTGTATCCATTTCACCAAGAATATTCCTTTGAGTGTGTTAAATGATCGTATGCAAGTGATAGATATGGTTCGTTATAAGCTGGCTCCCAAGCTTTAGTTAAAATAATATTGCTTAAAGCCACTTAATCAGTTTTAAAAATTATAGTATCATTACATGAGTTTGCGGATTTGACAATTTTTATTTTTCCAAAACAAAGGCAAGACTCTTATTACTGGAGCCTAAATTAAACTCTTGAAAGTAGATTTTTTTTGAGATTAGTCCGACTGTTAACTTTTAAATATAATTGTTAAAGTGAAAATTAAATCTAATTAGAAACGTTTAATTTTAAAAGCAAAATATTTAACTTTACAAATACGAAAGAAATACAAAACTTCTATTTTAAAGACTTTTTGGAAAACAACATAAATTTCAGGATTTCCAAAAATTTTCTAATCTGCGAGCATAAGATTATGCCACATTTGGAGTACTTATTTTGTGCCGCATTTTGTGCTTAACTGTCTATTTTGTAAATAATTAATTTCTTCGAAGAGCGTGCTGCATACAAGAACAAAAAAAACAGCAATAATAACAGATACCAATAACAGCAAACCCCCAAAACAATTGCCAAATACACGGCGCTCTATAATGCATACGATTGCCACAGTACAATCAGCAGTTGCCACAGTACAATCCACAGTACTATTATTAAAATGGTCAAAAACTACACACAAAAATTAAAAAATAAAAACAACTAACTCACCATGGAAATTGGTTTTCCGTGTTAGGCACATCATTGAATCCACAACTGAACTCAGCAGAGTAATCAATTAATTGTTAGTACTCTTGTTGATGTAGCAGCCAATAAATTTTAATTTTAACTACATCAAAGAGAATTTCTACATAGATTTAAAGCTTTCCACAAAAGTTTATTGCTTAATATTTGTGTGCATGCGGTAAGAGTTTGTGTATGGTTGGAACACATGGGTTTGTAGTTATAACTTGAAAACTGCTCTAAATCTGAATAAATTGTTTGTACAGATTAATACGTTTCCTTAGATCTGATTGGGTACTTATCATCAGGTTTTGGCATTAAATTAGAAATTGCTTACATAAATATCTTTATATTCAAAATGTATTAATGGGATTTTTAGTTTGGAAAATACGAGTTCATTTAATTTTACAATAATACAGTGTCTGGACAGGGTGAGCACTATAGCTTTCAATCCCGAAGGGTTTTGGTGAATCCCGGGACTGAGAGATTTGGAATTCGTGATCCCGGAATTTTTCAGGATGTATTAAAAACAGGGGCCGTTAATAACATTTTCTCTTAATTTCTGCGTTTTGGCAGAAAAAATCACATGAATAATAAAAAAAAAAAATTTTTTTTTAATTTAGAAAATTATGATCTTGTTCAAAATGGCTCTCAATGAGACGCTCACAAGGAAAGGGGCAGAGGTGGCACTAGAAAAAAATATATTGAAAATTGACAGAATGACGCGCTTTTGAAAATTAAGTTCTTAAAAAAGCTTGTTTTCTACCGGTTATTAAGTGTGAAATATACGATGTTTTTTAATTAAAACTTTGATTCTAGTTCCAGCGATAGCCACTGATTTTATGGATAGCATATTTAAATTTTAGATGATTCAGCTGAATAGTTCTTGTTTTTTTCTACAACACCGTTGTTGTGCTTGCAACCCAAAAACAAGTAGACAATTAAGAATAAAATAAACAGATCACAATAAAATAAACAAACAGTTACATCAGTCACATAAACAAACCTTGAAACACTGAGCACATGTGAGTGCAATATGATCAAGTTTAATAATAAACGGAAGACACAAAATGCAAGTCTGCATATTTGATTACATCAGTTGATGATTGGTCAAACTAAATATGTTGGAAATGTGACTGGAAAATGGGTGTGTCTTAGACTAAGAAAAATTGTAACAAATTGTTATAAAAGAAAATTAAATTTATAATAAAGTATTATTATTTACATGAAAGTCATACCGGCAGCATTGCCTTTTATTATATTTACAAATCGGCCTTGTGGCCTTTATACACAGCTCGGCTCGCTTAAAAGCCAGAAACTTAGTTGAGGGTATTTTTGAGTTGAGGATACATAATTATAAAGCTAAAACAGACTTAAACCCAACACCACGCCGAAAAGTTTCGAGATAAATGAGTATAAAGAAAATGAATGTAGACGAAACACTGTGTCTCGACACCTACTAAAATGGCTGTTGAAGTGAAAATAACTTTAGAAGGACTATACTTCTGAAATTAAAAAAAAAAATCAATCTCATAAAAATTCTATTCCTTACACAATGCATTGATAAACATAAATTCCGGATAAGCGATCCAAATATTTACAGAACACGATAAGGACAACTATTGATGTAATATTTGCTATAAATATCAATGAAATTACATCTAAATAATATACGTTTCATATTTTAGATATTAAAAACCAATAATATTATTAATATTTACAAATGTTGTGTATTTAGTTAAACATTATATGCTGGCAACCCGAATGTTTGACATGCTGAGCATACTCGCAATCTATGATGTACATATAATATGTTCTATGTTTAGCTTGTATATACATTCGATGTTCTAGCAAGCTGAGCGAATTGAGATTCTTTGTAAAAGAGACACGCGGTGCAATAAAGTTAATTAAAGCGCAACCCTTTTGTCTAATTTAATTAAGAATAAAACAATAAAATAAATTCAAAATTAATGTAAAAAAATAATGTAAGGTAATAAAAATTTATTGGTGGGAATATTATTGTTTTTAGTTAATATTACGGTATTTAAAATTTTTTTATTTAAAATTTTTTTTTATTAAAAAACCATTAAAATATTAAACTTATGAAACTGCGAAAAAGCTTTGCTTCTCTCGTGTGTCCAGCGACGCATCTGTTTTTTTTTACATATCATCTTATAAAAATCCACTTAAAACAATTCGTCTCTAAAACTCTTCTAGAACTCTCTTGCAAAAGACAAATTGTATTAAGATGAATTGTAGCTAAAGGATGTGTAATTAGACGATTTTCGTATCTATTTAGTTTTCTCTTTCTATGAAATAAACACATTGCGAAAAGTAAATAAAAACCATAAAAATAATTTATTGTTTGGAATTAAGGTTTATTTATAAAAATTTTTCAAATGTATCCAGTTGTAAAAAACTTAAGATTTTTTATGAAAATGACTGTGTTTCTTTAAATTTTGATTTCAAAAGCATAGTCTTTCGAGAATATACTGTTAAATTTTTGTTAGGATACTGACACTATTTTCGCTACACGCATTTATCTCAAAACTACTTTTTTCGGCAATGTGTTGTAGAAAAAACAAAAGCTATTCAATCATCTGAAATTTTAGTTTGTATATTATTCACAATATCAGTGGCTATCGCTAGAACAAGAACCAAAGTTTTCGTTTCATTTCATTTATTTATTTTTTCGAAAACCGGCACAACAAAGTTTAATAACCTTATTAGCAGTACCGGCCGCATGTAGCGTAAACAGCGATTAAATATTTGACTTATAATATAAAATATTGCATAACATATTCAAATCTAAGTTTTAGTTACATTCTTATGAAAGTAAAAACGAATTAAACAATAAAATTAAACGTTTTCATTACTTTAAATAAACAATTTCAAAACGTAAAAATAAACAGTGTGTCAGCGTTATTACACGATCTTAAACTATTAGGAAGTGCGTTCCAAAGACAAACAGAGTGTACAGAAAACTGCCTTTCAGACGTTAAACAAGAGACACGTAAACAATTAATCATATTAGTGTGACTTTATCTAGAAATGTTTAAACTCGAAAACAAATAACTGGGTTCTGAATTACATATAATCTTATGCAACAATAAAAGCGTACGATAGTTCAGCAGATTATCAAAGGTTAAGCCATGGACTCTTTTAGAGTACTGGGAAATATGTTCTCTTCTTTTTAGTCCGAACACATAACGAGCAATATTATTAAAAAGAGCGTTTAATTTATTTTTTCAAAAATTTCGCAGCCCTATAGCATTATTGGTATGAGATATGCTTTAGCAAGTAGAATTCGTATATTATAGTCTACATATAATATATAATCTACATAGTCTACATATACTTCATTAATAAAACAATTGTTTCACTGCTCTTCAGTGCATACGCTTTTATAGAGATCAATATTTATCAAACAACTAAGAAAAAGTCGAATTTTTACGATATGCGGACATTCTAGGGCATGGCGCCACCTGAAGAAATCAATTGTGGACCTTCTCCTTGCATAGGTTTTTTATTTATAAAGAAAAGCACTACAAAAATGCTATTAGAAGTGAATTTAAAAAAACGATGCACCCTAATGTCCATCTCTACAAGAAATGGGTAACCGAAACTCCAACACAAGCACATAAGTTTTTCTGTTTGCAACCACATTCTCATACTCATTCAGTGTCAAAATTTGTTAAACAAGGAAAAAATATGAACATTTTAGCAAATGCATGTGAAGGAAAGAAAAGGTATCATTATTAAGAAGCATATCAAATTTTTGCATATCCGCCATTGTACCATTCTTGGTTTCGCTGGCAATAAAGAAATCTAGGTTGCAAATCTAGTCACCATTGTGATTGCTGTTGTTGTGATGATGTTCATGCTGCTGTTGTTACTGCTGCTGATTATTACTATGACAATGATCATGCAGATGATTGTATGCTTACGGCGCTAAAACACGATAAAATAAATTGTGGTGACTACAGAGAGAAAATATAAGTTTATACACAACAACAGCAATCACAATTGTCAACAGTCTTCAGAGTCGCACACCGCCGCCCGTAATGCAGCGAGCAGCAAATAGCAAATGGACACGGAAATCAAGGAACTGTGGCTGGAGTTAAATAGGAGATGGCTTTTTAACTACATTTATAAAAAAAAATAAATGTAGAATCTAAGTTTATAATAAAATATATAAACTTATATTTTCTCTCTGTAGTCACCACAATTTATTTTATCATGTTTTAGCGCCGTAAGCATACAATCATCTGCATGATCATTGTCATAGTAATAATCAGCAGCAGCAACAACAGCAGCATGAACATCATCACAACAACAGCAATCACAATTGTCAACAGTCTTCAGAGTCGCACACCGCCGCCCGTAATGCAGCGAGCAGCAAATAGCAAATGGACACGGAAATCAAGGAACTGTGGCTGGAGTTAAATAGGAGATGGCTTTTTAACTACATTTATAAAAAAAAATAAATGTAGAATCTAAGTTTACAAATTGTATAATAAATACGTAAGTGAGATAAAAATTATATGTACGTTATATCTAACAGTTACATATAACTGAGTTTTCGATTAAATTTATCTCGTGAGATTTGGTTACTAATAACTTGTATTTATGTTAACCCTAACTAAAGAGAGGGCGATATTTCCATGGTTTTGGAAATTGATACATGTGAAAAAGGGATGCCAGATCACACGTATACACGAGTTTCGGTTAATTTCTTCCCGAGGCTCTTCCTAGCATAACCGAAACTTTGTATGCAGAGGTAACCAATATTTCAGATTAGAAAAACCGTTTTTGCTTAAATAATTTAATAATTAAATAAGTTAACCGATAGTCTTCTTGCAAGGATCCGCCTTGATTTTTTGCACACAAACAATATTACATGTGTGATGACTTGACAGTTCGGATGGACATGTAGTATCGTTTGGGGGGCCCTAAAAACAAAGGCCGCATTCAGCGCAGACAACAGTTGGCAACTGTTGTGTAAAAATTCGCTGAATGGTAGAAATTTGGTAGCGCTAACTAAAACTGATAAAGTAGCGAACGCCTTTTAATCGAGCGAACAAATTCTATGCTACATGAACACAACTGTTTGCTTAACTGTCAGATGCTGTTACTGACGCTGATCAATTAATAAACGCAGAAAGAACGCAGCAAATTTAAGTGAGAAACCTTTGCAATTGAATTAAATTTACATAAAAATTAAATTGAATCTAACTTCTGACGTGTAGAGTAGCAACACATTCAGAGAAAAACATCGTGAACTAAGGTAGCGCTACCATTACAGTTCACAACAGTTGTCTGCGCTGAATGCGGCCAAAGCCTCACTCGACGATTGTCCCGTTACTTGTGTAATACAAAAACACACATGTACTTGTACGATGTAAGAAAGCAAGAAAAATCGAAAATCGTGAAATATAAAAAAGCGCTAATTTTTGAATTTTAATTTTACTTGGAAGCATATCCTCTCGCTATTAGAAATTGAAATTCGAAAAAGCTTGGTGGTACTCGTAATGGGCATATTAAATTAATTTTATCCATACGTTTGAATGTCAAGGCAATTTTTTTTCCATTACCATTACATACTAATGGTAATTTGCATTACCACTCATTTTTAAATGGTAATGGAAGAAATTTACACTAAAATTGCAAAAAAACATCAATCGGTCGCGAAGACAAGAACTTAGCGACACGAATTTGAATATGCTAGTATTAAATAAACCTAATAATTGTAATTGGTGGCGACCGTAGCCTAGTGGGTAAAGTGCGTGGCCCCTAAGCTAAAGAACCGCGGTAGCCCGGGTTCAATTCCAGATCAGACAGAAAGTTTTTCAATTGAATTAATTTTTCTGTTCGGTCGGCTCCTCCCTGCAGACAATGGCAAACCACAGAGAGTAAAAATTGCCATGTAAAGCTTCTTGAGACGTAGGTCCAGTTCTCGATCATTTGCGATCAAACATTTAATACGCACAACACAATTGATCAATAGAAGCTAGGTCAAAGTCCTTCCAAGGGCTGAAATGGTCAGTTTATTTTTTTTTTAATAATTGTAATTTACTATCAAAATTTGTTTTTGATTTCACAATTGCTTCCTCAGACAATATTTTTGAAGTGAAAACTTCTTTAGGCGCGTTGAACGATTTTGGTAGAGGGTAAATCTTTAGTTTGCGTCATCGTCTTTTTCCGAGTAACTCTCGTCATCAATACAGACAGTAAAGATAAAAAGATAGGAAACTTAGAAAACATAACCTCAAAAAATGTTTGCATGTATTTGTGCTTACAAAAAATTAACAATAGGGCTATTCCCAGCTACGGGCAAATAGCTTTGCAAATGTATGCCCTACCAAATATTTGCCATCAACTGTGAGCACACTTTTTAGAACACTGTTGCAAACAAAACTCACAGCTGTTTTGGAGGAAAAAAAAAAACCAACACGAATAGTATTTGTGGTGTTTTTCATTATTATTATCAAAGTGCATTATTTATCAAAATGAGTTCCATATCAGAGTCTGTTAATTTTGTTTTATTAGCGGCGTTTGGTTAAAATGTGACAGCTTTTTGTACATTGATTGATTGGCAAATAAGTACGGGTGGCGCAAAAGTAATCCTCCTATCAGAAAATGCTATAAATTTGTATACTATTTTAATCGTAAAAAAATTAAATATATTTTGCTAAATAATATTTGTCATCCATCACAATGATTATGTTTATTGAGGATTACTTTTGCGCCACCCTGTATTGCCCATGCTCGACTGTATGCAATGCGATTTTAGTGTTGCAAATTTGACACAGTCGGGCAAATGCAAATCTGTACATTTTGTTGTTGTATTGAAAATATTTGCCATCATATTTTGCAAATGCCACGATGCCACGCTATTTGCCCGTAATCGGGAATAGCCCTATTGATCGTCACTCTTGTTCTTAATAGGCCGCAAGCTCACAAAGAAATCACTTGGCAACTCCTGAAATTAATGCATATAATCTGTAGTATATAAATACTTAAGTTAGGTTGCAATAAGATATTTGCAACCAAAACTTATTATTAATTCGCTTTATATTGGTTTATATATGCTTTTAAAGTTTGGCAATTTCTTCAGTTGTTGTATTTGTCAACATTTTTGAAAAATTTTGCTTTTACTCAAACTCCCGCTATTCATGGTGAGATTTAAAAATGGAACGATCTTCTTCTTTCTCTGCTTTTTTCTGTTTGAACTTCGTTTGCAAACAAGAAAAATAATGTATGGATTAAGTGTTTTAACATTTTAATCTTTAAGTAGCGATAAATGAATATGTTGAAAGTTTAAATAATTACATGCATGATCTTATTTTATTATATATCGTCAAACAAGGTTTGACAATTTCACACTTGTTGTATTTGTCAGTGGCTTTTTATTTTCACCACTGCGGCATTTTATTTTCAGAGTTGTCAACTATCATTGTTTTATTAATAAATTGTTTCATAAAGGGTGTGTGTCAAAAGGAAACTTTTCAGTCGTGGTAGGATAGAAAATATCCTATATATATTATTCCTATAATAAATTTGTCTTTTTTGCTGTGTCAAATGGACGACGAAATTTTGATAATGACAAATTTTGACGTTTCACATTTCGGTCATGTTTTAGCGCAAATATTTTATGTAATTTGCATTTTATTCAATTTGCGACATATTTTATTCGAGTGCTTGTACTTGCAACTTATTTCGTAAACTTGTTTTGCTTGCCAACGTTCTCCGAGAGTCGCCACGAGCAGCACCAGCAAGTGCAGCACAATTCAATTGACTGGTCAGCTTACCAATATTTCAGAAGCACCATTTCAGTATGTCTCAAGCGCAGAGGCAAATTTCTGTCTTTATACTCCGGCGTGAATTAAATAAATTGAAAGCGGATAATTTGCGCCTCATTTGCTTGTGCTGCTGGTGATGGCACTTGGTGGATGTTGGCTAGCAAGAAATTTGCACTGCACTTGCTTGTGCTGCTGGTGGTGGCACTTGGAGGACGTTCACTAACAAAGAAAACCAATTTAACTTTGCTGCACTTGCTGATGCACAGGGATATCGTTTGCCCACGCACACACAAACTCAAGCACTTTCGTTATTTTTTTGAAGTGAAAACTTCTTTAGGCTCGTTGAACGATTTTGGAAGAGGGTAAATCTTTGGTTTGCGTCATCGTCATTTTGCGAGTAACTCTCGTCATCAATACAGACAGCGAGTAGGTTTTTAAATGACGCTCTTGGATCTTGACTACAAGGCGCTCAGCAAATGTAGCAAGCAACCATCAATAAGTTCCTCTGCTGACGCATGTTCTTTTCCCTCCCTTTGCTGAGAAACATTAAATGTTACTGTTTTTTTCAATGTATATGTAGAGCTGCTGTAGGCTAAAATTAAATAAAATTAAAATTTTTGATATTTGGTTTTTGTTCGACTGGCCGTGAAGTCCCTTTTGATGCCACCACTCATAGTACAACTAGACAAGGTAGTGTAAGGGCTGAATGTGCTCTCTTTATTCGTGACCATAACTATCAAACTCAGCTATTTTGGTATTTTGGCCAATTTTTGCTTTTATATTGCATTCTCGTTGGTTGCAGATTTTGTATGAAATGTCAACTTCGTTTTGACAGTTTCGGTCACTGACTCTCCACCCTAACACTACCTTGTCTAATTTTGCCATTCCACCACTTGAGATTTTTCTACCAGGCAAACAGAAAACATATCAAGCAAAATGCGGTTTATTTTCTGACGCCGATTCGTTCATCCCCTCTAACGTTGCGCAACCGCTGTGAACCTTTCCATTCACACTGCGTTGTTGTTGTAGATTTGCCATGTAATTGTTGCTGTACAGATAGCTGGCATTTTTTTAGACTTTTTTTAGTTACAGTCTTAGTTACAGCATATGATAACTGATTTATTTTAGATAAGAGTTTAAATCAATTTTTGAAATTTTGTATAAATGACTGAAAATATTTCTTTTAACTAAATGTACTAAAATATCAAAAATATATACATATAGTTCATCATTTATTAAAATTATTTCATTATTGAAATAAATTAAAAATTTCAATCTTATATATCGATGGCTTATATTCGAAATCCTCTATATTCAAAAACACAACTTTTCAGGAGAGCAAAAAAACATAATATTTTGCAAACTGTTAAACATAAAGCAAACTATTCTTCTATAATATTATTTAAATATTCGTTAACTTACTATGATATGAAAAAAATTTGGTAATTCGCATTAATTACGGCACTATGGTTGATAGAGGGTTTTTAATTTTAAATATTGAAAATTTGTATTGAAATTTTTGGTTTATAGAGGCTTTTGTTGAATTGAAAATACATTATTTTTTAAAGTAATGTAGAGTTATGATTCAAACAAATTACTTTATATGCATTAAACACGTAAGGAAACTAATGAACAGCTTCAAAAAAATTATTTATGGTATATTAAAGCAAAGAGAAATGCAAATGGGTTGAGATCTTAAAGACGATTTTATTTGTTTTGGTCAATACATAAGTAGTAGTATTACAAAGATACCAATGTATTTCAATTTTTATTCAATGAAAATTAATTGAGGTTTATTTACCATTTAACAAAGTAATTAAGAAAAAAAAATACGATGAAATGCAACGAAGATAAATAGTTAATAAACAAAGTCTCTAATTATTGATTTATATTGTCATAAAAATTGTGATATTCTGCTGGAATTACAGGTTTCAAGGCTTGCAAATGTTTCCATTTACTTGGTTGAACTTGAAGTTGTTCTGTATGCAGAGCCTTAGGCTCTTTGTAGCCATTATACTTACGAAATATGTGGGGAAGATCAGTGTATTCAGAATTAAAATCAGTTTTATATTTAACGCTGCCATCTGGTAAGTACTGGAGCGATCTTAAGTCAGAAACAGTTGGATCATTCTTCTTTTTTCCAGGGCGTATACTTTGAAATCGAATAACACTTACGTCGTTGTAGTTGTAAAAGTAATTGTAACGTAAGTATATTGCTTCGAATGGTAGATTAATCTTTTTATTCTCAACTATAACAGTTTTCCGAGCTTCTTTTGTTACTCTAAGGTAGTCAATTGGCAGATAAATTTCTTGATTTTTTAACTTTCTTTCGATGCAGGCATGTGCACTGTCGCACTCCATTTGTGTATGTCCTTTTTCTAAATATTTCTGCTCGATTATCCTTTTATTTTCAATTGCAAATATTGACAGTGCATTCGATAGAATGTGGTTCCGGTTTTGATAACCACATCCGTCGGAATAAATGACAATTGGTAAAGAATCAGAAGAACAGTGTGTTTTAAGATGATATACTATAATGGAGATGAATGTTGAAGCTGAAAGGTCGCCATCAATCTCGCTCCACCAATAGTTTGTACATTGATGACTAGCTAGGTTATAGATAGTAAAGTTATGAACTTGGAGTCGTTGTTTGAAATAAATTGCGGATGCATTTATATTCGGGCATAGTTTTACAGCTTATACATCCATTGTAAATACATGACTTCGCCCCTTTTTGGCTGCAACTTTGTCCGAATGTTTTTCCAAGTGAGCGCGTTCTTTTTTTAAAATATGTGCATTATATTCCTGAATCAGCGTATGGTGTGCTTTAAACCCAACACAAATATCACACTGGTCTTTTCGAGGCTTGAACAGTGCTAAATTCAGTTCATCAAAGTATTTAGAAAATGTGAAAATTGAGACCGGACCAATACCTTCCTCCGAGCATTTATTAACATAGTCTTTGTATATATCCGCTTTTGTTTTAAAAGCAGCCGCGATGTATATTTTCTTAGAGTCCTTTCTGCAATAGTGGCTCTCCATTTTATCCAGCTTTGTAAAATACGCTTTCAAAAATTGTTTACCGGCGCTAATAGGCCTTACAAATTTTTTTTCGATGTTAATAACAGACTTCGATTTATCTTTAGGCATCACCCAGCCTTTAATCATGTCGCTTTTTAAAGAAAGCGTTGAAAGGAACATACGTCTACATACCTTTAAGCATTTATGCTTAAGTGGTAGCTTGAATATAAAAGTGTTGTGCTTCCTTGAATCTGAAATTCTTCGTCTTGTGCAAGGAATTTGAAATACGTGACTTTTAATAAAAACTTTCTTTCCTTCCCATGAAAAATTCCAAAACGAGTTGAATATATTGGTCCTCATCTCTTCATTGAATATGTCACAGTGGCGAACTTTACTTTTCGAACAGAAAGATGACGAGCATGTTGGTCCCATAACTCTTGCAAGCTTAGGTTCTGATGAAAATCCCAAATATTCTTGACCCTTCATCCTCCTTTTACGATTTTCATATTGTTTTTTTGACACTGGCACATGAGCTCGTTTTGTTCTCCGCGGAATAACAATTTCGTCTTCAGAATCTGTATAGACACATTTTATTAACACCACCTAAATGTAGATTTATTAATGTACTTTATATTCACCTGTTATTAGAGCATCTACGTTAACCTCATCAGAAGAGTTATAGTCAAGCGCGATACGTTGCAAATTATTAAAAGACATTGTATATACACACGTACTTAATTCTCTCACAAATCAGAATAAAAATAATTAATAACCACAAATTCAATTTTTAGAATTGAAAAATTACATAAAAATCAATGGTGTATAGAGGGTTTTTTTTTTACGAAAATAAATAAAAAGGTTGATAGAGGAAATTTAAATATTGAAAAATAAAGCCAATGGAAAGGACTTTGGGTCCAAAAATTTTTGAGAAGGCGTAAACGACATAGACGAAGACTTTCCCATCAAAAACTGATTTTCGGCAAAATGGTGTATAGAGGATTTCGAATATAAGCCATCGATATATCTTTTTATATAATAACACAATACACATGCACGCTATATAAAGATTGTGTTGTGTATTTAAATAAGAATATATAAGAAATGGATGTAGTATATAAATTATAAATAATTTAATATAATAAATGTACGTAGACAGTTTAACCGCCTTGTGTTGTATATTGAAAACGCAAACCACCGCCAAGCAAGACACGAGAAGTAATAGAATTTCGTAAAGAAAAAGTGTTGCTTCTCGTGTCTTACTTGTCGTTTGTTTCCGTTTTCGATTTACAAACATTAGGCGGTAAGAAATAGAACGCTTGTGATAAGCAGACTGTAGTTATTCAATTACAATTGTAAAAATAAATTTATTTTGCAGGTTTTTTGTGTGTTTTTATGCACATATAAATAAAGTGTTATAAAAATATGCCGACTGTAGCTAAAAAAAACATCTACAAAAAATTCAAGCTTACTGCACAACAACATTTACCAAGCAAATCTACAACAAAAACGCAGAGAGAATGACATGATCACAGCGGTTGCGCAGTGTTAAGGCCCCTATAGACGAGTAACTAATCGCACAACTGGTTGATAAAATGGTTGCTTGTTGATGAAAATAAGCAGTGTGTAGGTGGGTTCAAAAAGTTTTGATTTTTTCGGCTGAAGCTCATCGAGTTGATCAACTAGTTGTCGTGTTTTTAGCAAACTTAGCAACTAAACGGAAAACTGAATTTTTTTCTTCGGTTTTTGTTGAAGTTTTGCTATGGGCATTTTATAAATAAAATGTTTTGAACTGAATTTTAACATCTGCCATCAATTGAAAGTTGTATCTG
Organism: Dichetophora obliterata; assembly: GCA_963920525.1. NCBI lineage: Eukaryota > Metazoa > Arthropoda > Insecta > Diptera > Sciomyzidae > Dichetophora > Dichetophora obliterata. Next base: position 287,942,686 of record OY986435.1, read on the forward strand.
TATGAAAAAACACAAACCAGTTGATCAACCAGTTGTTCGATTAGTTGCTCGTCTATAGGGCCTTTAGAGGGGATGAACCAAATTGGCGCTGAGAAATAAATAGCACTTTGCTTGCTATTTTTTCTGTTTGCCTGCTAGCAAGATCTAAAGTGGAGGCATTAAAAGGGACTTCACGACAGTCAAACAAAATACAAAGATGAAAAATTTAAATTTCATTATATTTCAGCAATTAGCTCTTAAGTCTCTTTTAGTGCCTCCCTCTTGAGATCTTGCTAGCAGGCAAACAGAAAAAATAGCAAGCAAAGTGCTGTATATTTTCCGCCGCCAATTCGGTTCATCCCCTCTTACGCTGCGCACCCACTGGGATCTTGTCATTCTCTTTGCGTTTTTGTTGTAGATTTGCTTGGTAGTTATTGTTGTACAGTATACTGAGAGAACAAAAAATTAAAAACGCACATTTTAAAAACGTTAAGTAAAATTAATATTTTTAGAAACATATTACGCCATACAAAAATGAAAACGCACATTTTTAAATACAAAAGTAAAACGAAACGTTTTTAAAACAACCACGAAAATTTTACTATGATAAAGTAAGATAAAAGTAATATTTTTAAAAACATTTCACTCCATACAAAAATGAAAACGCACATTTTTAAATAAAAAAGTAAAACGAAATGTTTTTAAAACAAACACCAATGTTTTACTATAAAGAGTAGGTTAAAATTAATATTTTTAAAAATATTTTACGCCATACAAAAATGAAAACGCACATTTTTAAATAGAAAAGTGAAACGAAACGTTTTTAAAACAACTACAAACGTTTTACAATGATATAGTAAATTCACATACTTTGTTTCAAAACACTTGTAAATAACGAATTGTTCGTTATATATGTCTCATTGACTTATGCATTTGATATTTGTTCAGAAAATAAAATATTTTTTATTCTCGATTTCATCACTCTGCAGTTTGCCTGCAAAAAAGTAATGAAAGAGTTTGAGTTGGAGCATTTGCTGCTACAACTAAAAGGTAAGTATTTTAAATAAAATTAATAATATCTGACAAAATTCAATTTTTTTATTGATGCTGGGATAATTATAACAGACAGTATAATAATCAAAAAAATTTTGACGAGATGAACATAGCTGATGATAAAATAACTAAAATAATACTGTAATTTTGAAAACCAAAAAAGCTTTTTTTAATTAATAGAGGAAATGCGGATTTCTTTTTTGAATTAATGGGAAATAATGAACATTTTCGTTTTTAAAATATATAAATAATTGTTGTACCATTGAATTTTAAAATGTTTATTGTTTCAAATCGTACGAACACTTTAAAATCTAATTTTAAAATGTTCATTTTTAAAATGAAAATAAACATTTAACATATTTTTGAGAATATTTATTATTAAAAATCAAACGAACATTTTAGAATCTCGATTTAAAATTTTTGTTTTTAAAATGAAAATAAACGTTTTACTACAGTATCTTAAAATATCCATTGTTAAAAATCAAACGAATATTTTAGAATCTCATTTTAAAATGTAAGTTTTTAAAATGAAAATAAACGTTTTACTATTTCATTTTAAAATGTTCGTTTTTAAAATTAAAATAAACGTTAGAAGTGCAAAATCTGGGTTAAACGTTTTTAAAAGTAGCTCGTTTTTGCCACTTTTGAAAATAATGTTTTCTCTAAGATAAGATTTAATTTTTGTAGATGTTTATTTGTAGCTACAGTCAGCATATGACATCGAACTGTTTTAGAAAACAGTTTATACATATGAATAAAAGAGTATATATAATATTGGTAAAACTATTTGTTTTTAGTAAAAGTGTTACCGTATCAGAAAAACATATATATATATACATATGTACATATATATATATAGTTCATATATATGAACAATTTAGCTCACGGAGGAAATTTAAAGAGCATTTATGTATATTTGTATAATAAACCTGCAAAAGAAATTAATATTTTCAGTAGTAATTGGATAACTAAAGTCTGCTTATCCTAAGCATTCTTATTTTTAAACTGTTTAGCATCAATTTCTTAAATTTCAATTTCAATAATGAATTAAATATAATTTATATGCTATAGATATTTCTTATGTTATGTGTTATGATATAAATAGATATACAAATTTTTTTCTTTTTTATATTAATTCTATAATGAAATAATTTAAATAAATTACTTTAATTATATGTATTTTTGATATGGTAACACTTTTGCTTAAAAGAAATAGTTTCAGTAATATATAAAAAATTTTATAAATTGCTATAAGCTCTTAACAAAAATAATTCCAATTTCATAAGCCGACTGTAGCTACAACCCCCTAAAGCATGAAAATTCTTATATAGCAGTAAGGCGGTCCGTGGGAGGACAACGTCTTCCAGGGAATACTAATTTTTTAGATATAGGTTTTCACTTCGGTCGGCAGTCCCCTCACGTATACTTTTTTTCATTATCGTTATATCTATCTATACTATTATATAAAAGGAGACTCACGAATTTGATCCAGAATAAGCTCGGTAACCGCTGAACCGATTTTGATAATTCTTTTTTTACTCGATTCCTATGATAATAAAGATTGTTATAGCTTACCAAGTTTTTCGAAAAATGTCTTTTTTAATTATTACAAAATCACGCATTTTATTTGATGCCTTCATTCAACCAGCAGCACAATATAACAGCAAAAAAAGCTTTTCTCTCTTTGTCGCGAGAGCTTCTCTCAATATAACATGGCAGTCATGTTGTGTAGTTAAGCTGAATTCACTGATAACCTTCAGCATGTTTTTGTGTGATTTAAAATAATGTTAATCAAGTTGAGAGCGTGCAGAAAATTTTCTCTCTGAGCGAAAACTTCATATTAAAAAAATTGAAAAACATGCTGAAGGTGATCAGTGAATCCAGCTTTACTTTCATTGGCCGCATTCAGCGCAGACAACAGTTGGCAACTGTTGTGTAAAAATTCGCTGAGTGGTACAAATTTGGTAGCGCTAATTAAAACTGATAAAGTAGCGAACGCCTTTTAATCGAGCAAATAAATTCTAAGCTACATGAACACAACTGTTTGCTTAACTGTCAGATGCTGTTATTGACGCTGTTAAATTAATAAACGCAGAAAGAACGCAGCAAATTTAAGTATGAAACCTTTGCAATTGAACTAAATTTAAATACAAATTAAATTGAATCTAACTTCTGACGTGTAGAGTAGCAACCCATTCAGAGAAAAACATCGTGAACTAAGGTAGCGCTACCATTACAGTTCACAACAGTTGTCTGCGCTGAATGCGGCCATTGAGATTCTTGCTTTCATACATTGTTGATTAATTTTCTTTGCAAATGTTTTGAAGGGAGTTGCCAGAATTTAGTTATAAGCATTAAGTATGTTTTGCAGCCTTGCCAGCCAGCTTTTCCTCACTTGAGATTGTGTTGTATACAAATATATAAAAGCGTTGTAACACTGAACAGATGTTTGACAATCACGCAAGAACCACTCAACCGATTAACACGATATAGGTATCAAACGATTTGTTATTTCAACTTTGTCGTAATAAGCTATGTTAGATTTGCCACGTCTACTTTTCATGCCCACTTTTTGCAAAAAAATGCTATATTTCAGACAATTTTGGTCGTATAAGACTAGAATTTAGTAATCTACGTTGTATGGTTACTTTCGCTAACTTTACTAAAAATGGGCATGACCCACTTTAGTTAAGTCCACTTTTCGGGGGATAAGCTTGGAGTAAAGCAAAGCGCACTAGGTTTAAGCTCAATTGAGCCGAGATTCTGGCATTCTATTGTTTCGAGTATGAGATGGTTTCAGTAAAAAAATTTTGCCACACCCAAATTACCGCCCAGAATTAATCAAAAATGTTATACTTCGAACGGTTTTGGTGTTATTAGACTAAAATTTGTAAATTTAGTTCATACGGCTACTTTCGGCAACTGTACTAAAAATGGCGAATATAAATTTTTTTTTTTTCCGAACAGCATGAAAATTCGTATATAGCAGTAAGGTGGTCTGCGGCAGGACAACGTCTGCCGGGCAATACTATACATCAATAAGAATGCTGTATATATCAGAAAGTTCTGATCGGCATGCATTGATGTTTCAAACGGAAAAGTCTAGCATGTGTTTATTCGAAGGTCAATTTACACTTTTACAAATTCACAAAACGATCATAAAAAATTCATTGAATTGGGTCAGAACAAATTCTACTATAACTATAACGTTAACTATGAATATATAGGTAAGGAAATAGATAAATTCTATTCCCTAAGGATAAGGAAAAACATAGATTTATGTATATAACAATAGAATAGTTTGAAATATTTAAAATATTTTTCACAGAATTATTTTTTTAAGCTTTATTTGAAAATGTTTTTCTCATAAATTAGTTTTAAGCTGTAGAACATTGCAAAAACAAAAACAAAAGCATTTTAGGCAAATTATTTTTTATCAAAAAATCACAGAAGGGATATGTGGCCAATGATTTTTAATGATAGACACTGTTTGTGTCAAAAAAGATTAAGTATTGCAGATAAATTATGTTATATGAAAGAATAAGAAAAATGAAAATTAAAAAGAAATTAATATTAAAAATAAATATGTACAATAAAAGTAACTCTTGGCCTATTTTTGAGTACAAGTCGGATATTTAGAGGTTCTTTGAAAACAACATAAAACATTGTATTGGTGAGGTAACAGTAAACCTGTTCTCATTTTCCCAATTTAGTTAATTAAACTTTCAAGGAAAGAAAATTCGATGAAAATCGATTTGAAAATGGTGGAAATGTTTGCTTGCTAAGTCAAAACATGAAATTTCAAACGTTTTTTTCTCATTCTGAGGCTTTAGAAAATGAGTAATACTGAGAAAATCTATAGTTTTGAGATATCGCAATGATTTTAATGTCATAATAACAGGTTTTTTAAAACATACCTTATATCCGTACAAAATATTTCCGAAAAGAAAAGATTTTAATTTTTACCGTTAATTTTATGAATAAACGACTGTCCATACAAAAATGCATTGTTGTGCATTGAGAAAGTCTTTAGTTTTTGAGATATCGCCATAGTTGGATGTCATTATAACGGTCTTTTTTTAAATTTAAGAATATATTTATTTTCAGAATATATGTAAAAAATTACAAAAAAAAAAAGAAAGCCAGGTTAATTTATGTCATCATAACATTTACAGTTTAAATAAAATATTCAAATTAAATAAAGTAATTTTTTTACAATCAAACAAAACAAACACAATAATTTTTATATTTAGAATTTGATTCAATATAAATATGTATATTAGGGCGGGTCAAATTCTGGCTCAGCGAAATTCGTAAAATACATGTAATTTCAAGACTTTTTCTCCACTGCAGCATATACAAATTCTGAAAAAAAGCTGTGCGGACTTTCGTAAATAGATTCATACACATACATTCATACATTCATATTTTATAATTGAGAACAAAATCTATTTACGAAAGTCCGCACAGCTTTTTTTCAGAATTTGTATATGCTGTAGTGGAGAAAAAGTCTTGAAATTATATGTATTTTACGAATTTCGCTGAGCCAGACCTCCAAAAAATTCGTCCATACAAATTGACCCGCCCTAATGTATATACTTAAATTTTAAGACTTAAAATTTTTACATGGTATTTAATATTTTTATCGCAGGCGAAGCAGCGGGTATTTGCTAGTATTGAATATTTTAGTTACCCCTTCAATGAGTTTCCTTAATCAGCAAATTTTTAATTAAAAAGAGACCACGTCACTTGCAGAATTTTATACATAACAAATTTTGTACTAGTAGAAATTTTTTGAAATTTTAGTGGTAGTTTAAATTTATTTCATTATAACGCTAATTACCATTAAAAATTTATTGGTAATTCAAATTTTTTTGCATTAACATTAAAATTTCCATTACCATTAAAAATTTACCATTAGATGGAAAATTATTTTGCATTACCACTAGGTGGTATTGTGAACTGTAAAATGTTGTGTATTGTGCTGGCTCAATTTTTATGTCACATAGAATCTCTTTCCAACAAAATCAAAGCGAAAAGTCATCAACAGTTCAAAATAAACTAATAAAAAAGGAAGAAACCCAAAACACACAAACACATTTTAATTGATAATCATTACAGATTTTATGTTCAATTATATTGAGTTGTTTGTCAATGAAAACTGTCTTCACGACATTAATCAAATTTCAGCATACCTGTGCTTCACCTATTCAAAACAGCCGACCATTTTAACTCAAAGTTTGACTGTCAACAACTTGGACGGAAATATAATATGAAGTGGTAATATTTAAGTAAAAAATAGTCCTCATCATGTCCGCAATCCAACAATCAGACCGGAAATGAGAAGGAAAATGGTTTATGTTTCATTAGGAAAACGTGGGATATAAAATGGCAAAATATACTTTCTTATTTTTTTTGATGGAGTGGGGCATATTTTAAATCCCTTGCCATTTAGGTTGTGGAAAGGAAGATTTGTATTTAAGCCTCAGCGCTAAGCACATTAAAAACACTTGACTGTCAACAGGATACAGTGAAGTGGAAGAAATATGCATCAAAATACTCTAATGGTGAATAAAAGATGAAGACGCTCGTGTTGCATAACTTAATGGTGCCATTGTCAATGCTGTCTTCCCTGATCCTGTCAGTCATTATTATGATAATGATTGTTCAGGTTAATGATGAGCCGCCATAGTTAATAATGTAAATGTTTGGTCTTTGTGTCGCCTTGACTTCGTTGCAAACTCGACAAACGAATGTTGTTAGCAGTTTTAAAAATCCTGTTGCTATTCCCGCAAAACTTTATCCAAGCTTCTTTTGTAAATTTACTCGTGGTTAATTTAGAATTTTCCCATTGCTTTAATTAAAAATATGCCAGTAAAATTATATACTTCATCTTGGTTAAAATTAACATTAAATTTACATGTCTTAAAAGCAGAGCAAAAATGTTTATTGCTTTATTTGAGGCTTCAGAAATTTGCGCAACATTGCGACGCATCATTGAATGCCTTCACAGAGAGAAATAATTTTCTTGTAGCAAGAATTTATTTTTCTTGAATTTAGAATACGTCAAATTAATCGTAATTTACTTTAATCAAGCATTTAAAGCTATATAAAGTATAAGAAGCTTCTTGCTTGGTTAAAGCATAAAATGCTTGAATATTTCTTTTCGTGTTTGTCCGTTAGTCAAGACCAAAAACTTTTAGTATCCTCTTATTGAATTAAGTAAAAGCATCTTTCATGGCTTCCATGCGATAACATTAAACACTTCCAAGCAAACTTAATTTTTACCCCATCCACCTGTTAGATTTTAATTAACGTTTGAATCATTTGAAACATAGCGTCCATTCATTATCAGTAGATATTTGTTGTTACTGTTGAAGTAGCATGCAGCACATTAGTGTATTGAAATCGTTTGCTTTTTTGTATCTTTGCAATGTTTCAACAGCATTTCTTTCAAAGCATGGCTTCCATTCATCAACAATAAATGTAAGATTTAACAAGCCTACCGTTATATGGCTCGTACTGGTGTTGAGAGGAGTAACGAGGTTACGTGATTACAACAATTACTTTCAGTTTGATTTCAACTTCACAAAGTTAACTGTATGGCAAGGCTTTTGTAGCCAAAAGATATTTCAAATCATCTTTTAGACAGTTCGTGATGCGTTGAAATTGTTTTAATCATACCTTGACTTTATTTAGACAAACGCATGTTAATTAATTGAACAAATTTATTGTACAAACAAAGACTCATCCCAACTATTCAAAGTCCATTTTCTCAAAACAAATTTTCAACACAAACACGCAGCTACTTTAATTATATATTTGTGACAGATTAATAGAATTGCTTTTAAAATATTAATGTAATTATGTTTAAATTTAACAATATTTCGCCTGTTTGACTAATTTCAATCTTATCTGTATTATCACGATAATTTTTTTTTTTCAATTTATAGCAAAAAAAGGAGACATCACATTCTTACTAAGCGATTAGGGAGCATCGACATTGGTTGGAACAATTTAACCTTTTGGGTCATATAATCTCATCTATGCATAATATTGGAAACTAAAATGCCTTTGCGGATTAAGGTAAGAGACATTGAAATGAATAAAATACCCCATTGAAATTGAATATTTTAATTGAATATTGCAATGTATTTAACATTCACAAAAAGTTTATGTTATTATATATATGTATAAAGAACGAGTTTTTTGAACACCTAGGTAGTTAAAATCACAAAACTATGTTGGAATTTGATCGATTTAAGCAAAATAACAAAAAAAAAAGAGAGAACAAGAAATATGTCATATTGAGTAACTTTAAGCACATATCTCGAATGAACATACCCACCCAGGTGACCCAGGTGATTTTAGTATATGCATATGTCAAAAATGAGTCCTAATTATCACCTTGGCGTGTAAATAGTTACGTAATTCAAGGGCTCAGTAGGGGAACGATTAGGGGAAATATGAGGGAAAAATAATCCACATGCCCAAGGGTAATGGGCGAAGTATTGAAAAAATTACCATAAGCTTCGTAGAAACTAAAGGTTAAAATTGGGTAACCCACACCCTTAAAGCTTGTCTAAGCCACTGTAACTACCAGTGAACAAAAATAAATGCTAACGTTGCGTTTGCGTTAAACATTAACGTTGTGTAACGGTAATGATGGCTCCAATTATTTGACCAAATTCTATAACCAAAAATTTGTAAAGAGTTGACGAAAGACATGATTTGCAGAAATTGTACGAAAACTTTAAAATAAAAATTAAACTCTATTGTATCGGGTAACTATGGAACAAAACAGATTCTTGGACATGCGCGGTTCATACGATTTGTTTGCCATGCTACCAGAGCTGTTCGAGCACCCATGAAGGATGTTTTCGAAATGATTAGCTCAAATTTAAGTGCTTACTATCGGCCTCACGAATCCATTACAGTGGGTAAGCAGTTATATGGCTTCAGAGGATGTTCTAGGATCACACAGTACCATCCATCCAAACATTCCAAGTACGGTATTAAAATCTGGTGGGACTGCTATTAAGCAACATAATGTCCACTACGATGGCAAATATATACAAAAAAGTATATACAAGTAAGCCAAGATGAGCGGGTTTTAAATAAACAATAGACTACAATGGGATTTGGAATAAACAATACACAAAGATAGTTCCGTATCTGGAAGAAAGAGTGGTTTAGACGCTATGGACAAAATGCTTTCCCATTACATTACCAAAATATCAACACTACGCTGGCCTATGGCGATATTCTATAACATCTTGGGCACGGCAGGCCTAGCCGATTTTATAATTTGTAAGGATAACAACTCGAATCGGGCTATGAAGCGATCGCAGAGAAGCTATTTTCTCGAAAGCCTTGGAGAGGATCTCTGCACCTTTTTATTTCGAAGATATTGAAAAACATTAATTTTATTGAAATGTGTCCAATAAGAACAAAAATCAAGTGTATATGAGGTATTTATTTTTTTAAGATTCTGTTTGGTAAATACCTTACTGCACGTTTCTCTACAAAAAAGCCTGTTACCAGCGTTTGCGAGAACGACCAGTTTGGGCGAATGCAATTTCAGACCGAAAATCAAGTCTGCGCAAACAAAGTCTGCGCAAACGGAGAGACTTTAAAAAGTACCCCTTATATTCTGTGTTTGTTTTGAATTCTTTTCGACAATACCTACAATTCTGTCAAAATTATGTCAAACGAAAATAGCTGATCGCCTGGTAGCCAATATCCAAAAGCGTGTGTTTGAGTTTCATGACCAACATAAAAACATTTGCAGTTTTATAAATTTCGCCAGCATATTCTCTGACTGGGACCATGGTATAATAAGTAATAGGTAAGGGTTACATTTCGTGTTTCAACCATCGAATGTCAAACAAAAGAAAACAAAATAGAGAACGTGTGGCACACACATTGGCCGCATTCAGAGGAGTCACCTAAATGTGAATGGATCATTTAATTGCAAAGGTTTCTCACTCAAATTTAAAAAAAAAAAACAGTTGCCAACTATTGACTCCGCTGAAAGATGCCAATGTGTGTGATATACGCACTTTATATTGCTTTCTTTTGTATGAAATTCGATGGTCGCAGCTCGTGCGAAAATAAGTAGTTGTCAAGGCTATCTAAAAATAATTTTATCTTGACTGGGAGTGCATCGTCCAAAAATTTTTTCTTTCTTATTTCAGCTACCATGAGCCTATAGTATCTTTTTTAAAAATATAATGCAATGATTAATGACGCAAACAGTGAAAATAATGTAAATGAAATTCATATAAATACAAATTCTATGTATACGTATTTTAATTGTGTATTAATTATTTCAATAAGTTTAATTTATATTTTTGTTTATGTCTTACTTTGTTTTTTATATTAAAACCCATAATCTAAAATATAATGAAATGATAAAAGACGAAAATAATGTGCATTAATGATGAGCCGGATGTACGGATGAACCGAATTGGTGGCAGAAAATAAACTGCACTTTGCTTGCTATGTTTTCTGTTTTCCTTGTACTAAGATCTCAAATGCAGGCATTAAAAGAGAGAAAATTTATTTTATTTTATGAGGATTATTTTTCATTCAATAGTGCTCCCAGTATTTTATTTTTATATCAGCAATATTCAATTAAAATGTAATAATATAGTTTGGTGTAATTATAAAATAAAAATAAAATAGAATAAATAAAAAATAAAATAAAAAATATTTTGAAAGATATAATCAAAGTATGAGGGAGTGAAAATATAAAAAGTCTTTCCGATTAGCATGAAAATTTTTATAAAGCAGTGGCAGGACAAAGTCTTCGAGGGAATACTAATTTTTTATATATAGGTTTTCGCTTCGGTCGGCAGTCCCCTCACTGCTATACTTTTTTTTTTTAAAAAACAATGTGCCAAAATATTAGTTATGTTGCTAATGAAACGAATATCTGCTTTATATTTTGGACTTCTTAAGTTATGTCACAAAATAGAAAAATATATGAAGTAAAATCTAAATTTTTGTATGAATGCATTGTAGGCATTAACAATAATGCATAAAATGCTTCAGTATCACCTTATTGTTATGGTTGTTGGTTTGGTTCGTGCCAAAATCACGAACGCAACATCGTTTCATTTATTGTTGTGCTGTTTTTGTTGTTATTGTACACAGAGAAAACAACATTTTCAAAAGTGGCAAAAACGAGCTACTTTTAAAAACGTTTAACCCAGATTTTGCACTTCTAACGTTTATTTTAGATAGATAGATAGATAGATATTTTATTTTAAGTAGTAAAAACATTTAAAAACATTTGTCATTGCACGATTTACAGAGATATGGATTTTATCCTTACATCTAAAACATTATCGATTTAACAGGATAAACAAGTATTCTATGAAAATAAATTTTAAACTAGGCGAAGGAAAACTACTGACAAAAACCTTCACAATAGAAAGATGAGAAAAAAAAACAATAATTTCTTTAATAATAAATAATGAGTGCAAAATAACTTTTAGTTATTTTTAACGAAAAGTTAATTTATATAATTATAAGAGTTAAGTAACTTACAAATATGAATAGTGAAACAAATGGGTTAACAAACATACACTGAGAAAACAAAAAATCAAAAACGCACATTTTAAAAACGTTTAGTAAAATTAATATTTTTAAAAATATTTTACGCCATACAAAAATGAAAACGCACGTTTTTAAATAGAAAAGTAAAATGAAACGTTTTTAAAACAACTACGAATGTTTTACTATAATATAGTAGGTTAAAATTATTTTTTTTAGAAACATTTTTGGCCATACAAAAATTAAAACGCGCATTTTTAAATAGAAAAGTGAAACGAAACGTTTTTAAAACAACTACGAACGTTTTACCATGACATAGTAAAATTCACATACTTCGTTTCAAAACACTTGTTAATAACGAATTGTTTGTTATATATGTTTCCTTGACTTGTTATTTGATATTTGTTCAGAAAATGAAATATTTTTCATTCTCGATTTGCAGTTTGCCTAAAAACTGTAAAACTGTAATGTTGAAAACCAATGACCTTTTTTTAATTAATATAGGAAATGCGGATTTCTGTAAATTTATGATTTAATGGGAAATAATGAACATTTTCATTCTTACAAATCGAACGAAAATTTTAGAATCTTATTTTAAAATTTTCGTTTTTAAAATGAAAATGAACATTTTACATTTGAGAATATTTCTTATTAAAAATCAAACGAACATTTTAGAATCTCGATTTAAAATTTTCGTTTTTAAAATGAAAATAAACGTTTTACTACAGCATTTTAAAATATCCATTGTTAAAAATCAAACTAAAAAAATTAAAATAAACGTTTTACTATTTCATTTTAAAATGTTCGTTTTTAAAATTAAAATAAACGTTAGAAGTGCAAAATCTGGGTCAAACGTTTTTAAAAGTAGCTCGTTTCTGCCACTTTTGAAAATGTTGTTTTCTCTGTGTATGAGTATTAATTTAATTAATTTCTTGAGTAAATTTAAATATATTACATATGTTATATGGGCCAATATTTATGATAATTTTATGAATTTTTTGGAGGTTTTTTGGCCAGTGCTTTTACACTAACACAAAATCTAAAATAGACAACAAAGAAAAGAGCGGACTTGTTTACATGATAGCTTGCGCTGGCGGGAAAGATTCAAACGGAGAACAAACAAAATGCGACGAAGTATACATTGGACAAACGAAGAGATCACTGGAAACCCGTCTCTCAGAACACAAAAGAGACATTAGAAACAAAAAAATGACTACAGCACTGGCTCAACACATGTTAGACACGGATCACACGACTGATGTGGACAAAGTAAGAATTTTAAACATGGAGAAAAACTACAACAAAAGATTGACATTGGAAAGTCTACACATCCAAGAGAGAGGGGAAAAAGCAATGAACTACAAAGAAGACACTGACAACATTAATAACAATTATGCTATTGTTTTAAAACCGTGGAGTCGCAAAATTTGAATGTTTTATCATTGTTATGTTATTTATGTTTAATGTACGTGAAAATTAGAATAACTTGTGCAAAAATTAAAATGTATTTGTAAAACAGATATCTGTAAGTCCAATGTTTATAGCACATAAGCTTTTATTGTTTATCTAATTATTGTTTAAATTTTGTGTTTTTAAAGCAATTAAAAAATCCCCTGAGGAAGTCGCCAAAAAAGCGATGAAACGTTGGGAACAAAATTGAATCATTTGTTTGATTGCAGTTTAAAAAGCACTGGCCAAAAAACCTCCAAAAAATTCATTAAATATATTACGTTATTTGAAATTTAAGTATTGAGTTCTATTGTTATTGCAATAGTTGATTATTGTTATAGGTATTAGAAATAATATTGTTGTCAGAAGTATTGCACGAAGCTATAAATCGATCGTTTTGCTTGTGAATGCTGTCATAAATCATTTGTACTTTACTGATTTACTGATTTAGAATAGTGCCACGGAAGATTTGAAACCATTTTTAATAATTTGTTTTGTGAGATCTGCAGTTTTTTAAGATGAGTTTTTGCACAAAGCCCCCATACCGGACATACATATAACATGATGGATTGAAAAATAACTTTAACGATAATAATTTTGTTGTTGTCGCCAAGCTTTGATTTCCTATTTATTAAAGGATATGATAATTTTATTGCTATATTACATTTTTTAATGTTTTTTATGTGATTGCTGAACAGGAGTTTTGTATCGAGGTGAATTCCTAAATACTTGATATTATTTGCCCAAGGTATCTCTGTGTTATAGATGGTTATTTTTGAGTACGGGAAAAAACAAGGATGTCTTTTTCTTGTAAAAAAGATTGCTTGTGATTTTGAGACATTTAGTTTTATTTTCCATTTTTCATAATAAGATACTATTTTATTTAATGTGCACTGTAATTCAGTAACAGCAGTGCTACTAAATTCGTGCTAGGAAAAGATGCCGACATCATCAGCATTTGCAGCATATTTACAAGAGGTCGATTTAGGAAAATCAGAAGTAAAAATAAGGTAAAGAATTGGACCAATTACTGATCCTTGCGGGACCCCAGCAGGTATTTCAATCAGATCAGAGAAAGAATTATTGACCTGTAATGAAACTTTTTATTATTTTAATAAGGTATAAGGGAAAGTTTAAATTAATAAGTTTAAATTTATCCATTATGCCAGATGTTATCAAATGCTTTCTCAACACTCACAGAACTAAACCCATTGCCGCAACCGAAAAATTGCCCTACTTTGTCGATTGTCGGCAATTTTCTAAATGCAATTGCCACAATCGCCAATTTCCCAATTGAGCTAATTGCGTCATTCCGTTGCGAGAACGGAACTGCAGATAAGCTTTTGAGCCATTCGGTTGTGCACAACGAACTGTTTACCGCGCTTTCCAGATTTCAGTTATATGAACCGAGTCTTCCCATCGTTTCGACTTACGAGTGTGAAAAATAAACGATGAAAATAAACATGCTTTGTTGATGCTAATTTTGCAAATTTGCATATTTTTAAGAAGAAATAAATTAGATTTATTTCAACTGCACAAGTTTTATTTATTAAAAATTGAATCACTTCACTTTGAACACTTAACCAACCACTTGCAGCGAGAATACCGACCGAACCATAAACAAAGATCAAACGACGGAAACAAGGATTGCTTTGTTGTTTCTTATTGTACATTTGCAGTTATTTAAGAAGAAATTAATTTAATAAATACAGACTGCACAAGTTATATATACTATATATTAGATAAAATATATTTTTTAATTAATTCCTTTACCTAAAAACACTTCAACAACTTGCACCGAGAACACACACTAGAAATCAACCGAATACTGAACAAAAGAGGAACGAGCAACACAGCGAGCGTGAAAAAAGCGACGGTTATGGTTAAGGTGACCACATGTAAGTTATTTTTATTGACTATTCGTCTGTTGCAATTGACTTTGGTGGCGGTGCAACTGAATATTGAAACATCGTTGCAATTCGGTGGTAAAGCAAGAAAAATTCTATTGACAGAATTAACAATGCGGATATTTCAACTGCTGATTTTATCCGTAAATCTGTAATTGTACTGGTCAGTTGTTTTGGATAAATTGAGATTGCTTAGACGGGAAGTAAGTTGAAATGACAAATTCCATTCAGTTCTTGCAACTAAAGCATAAATATTGAATGTTAACCAAATTGTTATTTAGGCATGAAGTTACAATAATAAAATAAGCATTTACGTCAGCCGAAAGTCGATTATGCTTATTTAATTACAGTTAAATAAACAGAGTTTTAATTGAAACAAACACTTTATGAATACCCCACTTAAAATGTATTTACTATAACCTAACGCCAACAAATTATTTTTGTGAGTGAACATCTAGTAAAATAAGCGCTGTAGACTTTTTAGATGTGAAGTTACATTTGACGTGATTACTTATTCGCTTTATTTGATGAATTGTACTATGATTTTTTCTAAAACCAAATTGTTCATCAGGTATAATGTTGTAACAGTTAATAAATGCCCATAATTTCTCTTTGAGCACCTGCTCTAGAACTTTGCTTAAGCTACTAAGAAGACTTATAGGGCGATAGTTTTTGGACTTATGAGGTGATTTGTTTGGTTTTAATATTGGAACAACCTTTGCTGCCTTCAATGCAGTAGGAAAATATTGCAATTTCAAGCAAGAATTTAAAATAAAAGTAAAAATTTTAATTCCGGACTGCGGGAGTTGTTTTAACACAAAATTTTTTGTCATCCATACCAGATGCTTTTCTAAGCCGTAGGTCTTTAATGATAAGAGTAATAGTATCAGTTGTCACAAGCTGTGTTTGTTGAGTTTCTAGGGATAAGTTATCGAAATTTGATATAATTTCGTTAATTGAATTATCATGACCAGAACACCCAAGGTTTTGAGACACTTTGTGATTATTTAGAAAAGTAAAGGCTAGACTGTTTGCTTTTTCCTCATTTAAAAATAAGGTTTTGTTTCCTTCAATAAGTGCTGGTTTGTAAGTATTTTTTTTTCTTAGTATTTTATAGATGTTCCAAAAGGGTTTCGAACACTTTTTAAGATTTTTCATTTTTTATTCCATGCATAATTTTTAAACTTAAAAATTTCTTTTTGAATTATAGCATTATATTTTTTAACAATAGAATAGTCATTAATCTGCCTATATCTACTAAATTGTCTCCTGTAAAAATTTCTAGCTTTGATTAAATTTATTATATAAGTAGGAAGTTTAATACATTTGGATATTGGGGAAATTTTTGGTACAGATAGATTTAACGCTTCCATTATTTTTGTAGAAAAATAATTTAACTGGTTATCAATATGAGACGTTGTATTTATACTATTTAGATTGGTATCTTCATTTTCTAAGTGTTGTTGTAGGTTTGTCTTAAAAGTTTTCCAGTTGGCTTCTTTGTAGTTCATAATTAACCTATTTTGAGTAGAAATTTCTATTGAGAAAACAAATTTAACTGGCAGATGATCTGAATTTAATGCATTTTAAACTATTGGGTTTGATATGTTTTCTGGAATATTAGATATAATCATATCCAAAATAGAAGCGCTAGCTTTGGCATTATATGGTATATATGTTGGAGAGTTTGGATAGATCACTGAAACAGGAAAAAAGGTGGATACTTCTGATAAAATATTTCCCCAGCAATTTGCACGTGTGCAACCCCAATCTCTGTGTCTGCTGTTTAAGTCACCACATACTGCAAACAAACCATTTAAATTAAAAAGCTTTCTAATATCACTTTTAAATTTACAACGCAAATCAGGTGCACTTCAACCACCAGGAAAATACACAGAATATACTTTAAGCTTTGAGCAGTTTTCTAACAATACTTCAATTCCAATATTTTCTATTATTTCAGTGTTTAAATTAGCAATCAGAGTAAAATTTATGGATTTTTTTTATTACTATAGCAACTCCGCCTCCTCTGCTGTTTACACGATCATATCGAATGCAGCGATAAAGAGGGTGAGAAAATTTATCAGATGTCTGTAACCAAGTTTCAGTGAGAAAACATAGATCAATATTTTCTCTATTAAGAAAATTAAAGTATTCAATGATTTTGTTTCGGACACTTTTGCAGTTCCATAATATTACATTTAATGAAGAAATTGACATTATTTAAAGCTACTATATTAATATTTTATTGCTAATTGTCCAATGACATGAAACTGTTGTTCTTTACAATCACATAATGTTAGCTTAGATATAATTTCAAGAGTAAGCTGAGAAATTTCGTATACCGAGAAAAGTTCTTTTTTTGAGATAATTTCTGGTGTTAGCTCTTTCGGCTGGGGCCATGTGGGTGGTGAAAAATCCTGCATTATTCGTTCATCACGTAGGAAGGGAAAATTTGTTATACTGTAATCAATTCTCATGATACAAAGAGCTACAGGTAAAGTATTCCCGGCGCAACAAACAAAATTTACTGCGCACCTTGTCATCGGTGCTCGTCAAATGTGACACTTGATGAATGCATTCAAAAGAAAATGTAGAAAAGTGACGAAGATAGCAAAATGAAAACGAACAAACAGTCAAAATTCTGTCAAGCACATCAAGCAACTTAGCCGCTTTTTGTGTAAATCGGTAAAAAGAGGAAAAAGCACCCCTACAAAATATGCAAATTTTTCTTCACAAAAGTACTAAAAAATATATTTACTTTATTTTTGACATGTGCTTTATATAACAATATTTATTTCATTTCAGTAAAACAGGTTTTCATAAGAAAATGTAGGCATTTTAAAATCTTTTTACCCTATGAATAAATTATGACTACGTTTTAACCAAGGAGCACCTTGCACGTCACAGCAAAGATGGTGGACATGCGCAATACTTTATCTGTAGTTCTTTGTATCATGATCAATTCTTTTAGTTTGTATTTTAGGTTTAGAGAGACCACGTTGGACACTTGAGTATTTTGACAACATTCTCTCCTTTATTTGAAGTAAAGCAGCACGATTTGGGCACGAAACATCTGTAGACTTGTTGTTGTAGCTGTTGTTGTAGCTGCTGTAGCTGCTTTTAACCTACTCTTTATAGTAAAACATTCGTAGTTGTTTGAAAAACGTTTCGTTTTACTTTTCTATTTAAAAATGTGCGTTTTCATTTTTGTATGGCGTAAAATGTTTTTAAAAATATTAATTTTATCCTAATTTATCATAGTAAAATATTCGTGTTTGCTTTAAAAACGTTTCGTTTTACTTTTCTGTTAAAAAAATGTGCGTTTTCATTTTTGTATGGCGTAAAATATTTTTAAAAATATTAATTTTACTAAACTTTTTTAAAATGTGCGTTTTTGATTTTTTGTTTTCTCAGTGTAAGTAATGTGTGTGTTAAATTTACAAATGAAATAAAATTTTAGTTGCTTTTGTTTTTGTCGTTTGTTATTGTTTTTCTTAATCTTCAGCAAGATTAATACAACAGAGAATACAGTTGTGTGCAGCTACAAAAAATTGTATTACTACTACGCAGGTTTACATGTGCAGATACTGTATGGTCGTTGAACACTCCATTTATTTTTAACAAATCATAACAAATTCCAATAATTTATTAAAATTTTATTATATTTGTTCCGTATTAGAATATATATTTTGTATGCAAAAATTTAAATCTTAAATTGAAGCACAGCCGCAAATAACGTTGTAAGCGACATGTTTTTTAGAGTGTTTTTTTGGCGAATACCTGTTAAAACTACTCTCTTATCTATATATATAAAATAGGATGTGTGTATGTATGTAACGTATGGACTCCAAAACGGCTGTGCCGATTTTGATGAAATTTTCAGGTAATGTTCATCTTGGCACGGTGGGTAACATAGGACCCGATAGGTGGCGCTGGGGTGGACTTATATCGAAAATTTGAATTTATGGACCAATTTAACTGAAATTCAGAATGTATGTTTGTTTGATCATAAGAAAATAATTTGTGTATAAATGGACACGGTAGGTGGCGCTGGGGTGGACTTATTTCGAAAATTCGATGGCGTGAAAAATATATAAATACTTTTAATTTTATTTTATAACGAGGGGAGTAGCGAAGCACACCGGGTTCAGCTAGTATTATTTAAAAACAAAACTGAGTAATCAGTTGAGCTGTTTGGGGTATTTTTATTTCATACCCAAAAAAAAAAAAAATTAAAAAAGATTGAATAAAAGTGCTTGTAATAAAATAAATAAAAGTGAACAATTAAAATTTCGTCGCTTATACCGTTATTCTCGACAGTGCTTCAATCATATAAAAAAAAGTATAGCAGTGAGAGGACTGCCGACCGAAGCGAAAACCTATACATAAAATATAAATGGAAGACGTTGTCCTGCCACGGACCGCCTTACTGCTATATAAGAATTTTCATGTTAATAGGGGGTTTCGGACTATGCTACATGTAGGATGGATTTGACAGGTCGGACGGACATGTAGGATGTGCGAAAGCTCATACTGCAGCCCGTCTTACATGTAGGAAGAAATCAAAAAGTTTTAAAAGTTTCGCTCTGATCTTGTTCTTCTCTGTGCGTCCTTGTTTGTAGATTTCCTTGGTAATTGTTGTTGGCGCAGTTAGCCGGAAATTTTTTGTAGGCGTTGTGAATTCTAATCGTGTAGCTACAGTAGGCATATGAAATTATAATTATTTTTGTTAAGAGCTTATAACAACTTATTAAATTTTTTGTATATTACTGAAACTATTTCTTTTAAGCAAAAGTGTTACCATATCCAAAATACATAAAATTAAAGTAATTTATTTAAATTATTTCATTATTGATTTAATATAAAAAATTAAGGCTTATTTATATCTATTTATATCATAACACTAACACAATATACATGTTTACCATATCTACACTCAGAAAAAAACACCTATCTTTTTGTGATAAAAAATGTCTCTATTTTCGATAATAGAAATTTTCTTTATATCAAATAAAATTTACTTCAATTATAATAATTTTTCACATATTCGAAGATATATTTCCTTCTTTGTGGGAAATGAAAATATTTCATGTCTCTCATAATGCTAAGTATTTTTCTCTTACTGAAAAAATCTCATTTATAGAGAAAAATTTATAGAAAATGAAAAATGTTCTCTATTGTTGATAAATAATTCACCATGCGAAATATTTTCTTCAATAACAACAAATCCTTTCTCAAAAATTAAAAAGGCTTCTTCTCAAAAATCGATATATTTTTCTTATATTGAATGAGGTACGAAAAAAAAATAGAAAATAGAAATGTGACGATTGTTCTTCAATAGGTTTTTTTACTTAACATAGCTACACAAAGTGATGTTGTTTATTACTGCTGTTTCTTTGGATGCACTCAGAAAAAAACACCTATCTTTTTGTGATAAAAAATATCTCTATTTTCGATAAAAGAAATGTTCTTTATTTCAAATAAAATTTACTTCAATCATAATAAATTTTCACATATTCGAAGAAATATTTCCTTCCTTGTGGGAAATGAAAATATTTCATGTCTATAATAATGATAAGTATTTTTCTCTCACTGAAAAAATCTCATTTATAGAAAAAAATTTATAGAAAATGAGAAATGTTCTCTATTGTTGATAAATAATTCACTATGCGAAATATTTTCTTCAATAACAACAAATCCTTTCTCAAAAATTAAAAAGGCTTCTTTTCAAAAATCGATATATTTTTCTTATATTGAATGAGGTACGAAAAAATAGAAAGCGTGAGAGCAATTGATTAATGTTGTGAAAAGCAAGTGTTGCATATTTTGCATATTATGACGATTGTTCCTTCAAAAGGTTTTTTTTACTTAACATAGCTACACAAAGTGATGCTGTTTATTACTACTGTCTCTTTGGATGCATTTACAAAATCGGTTTTCAGAATAAATTTCTGGAATATTTATAAAGAGTCCCGAAAAAATCCCACAACAATAATTCTACCTCTTAACACATTTTTAACTAATATTTTTAAAACCGAATCACAATTTGATATTAATACTTCTACTTTGCGTAGAACTGAGTTAAAAAAATATTTGATTAAAATAATTTTTTTAATCGTAATTGGATATACTTCTGTGTTTTAAAGAAAAATGTACGCAATAAAGAAATATGTTGTATCAATGTTAAGAAAATATATCATTCTTTTAAAGAAAGTGTTATTAATTGTGAGAAACTATAAACGCAACTTAAAGAAAACATTAATTAAAATTTAATAAATATATCTTTGTTTTCGGGAAAAATTTACACAATAAAGAAAACTGTTGAACGTATTATAAAGTAATATTTTTCTATTAAAGAGAAGGTGTCTTTAATTAATGAGAAAATATTTCTCATTTTCATGGAAGCTTTTTGCCATTTTTAGGAAATTTTTGGGATCACATTAAGAGAAAAGCATTCTCTGGAGCAAAGTCAATACCATTTTTCACTTAATATGATGCCTTTTTTCTCATGTTCCGATAAACTTTTTTCTGAGGGTATATTGCGTTGTGTATAAAAAATAGAATATTCTAAAATTAAGAAATATCTATAGCTTATAAATTATATATAATCCATATAAGAAATTAAGATAAACAGTTTTAAAAAATAGAATGCTTAGGAAAAGCAGACTTTAGTTATTCAATTACTACTGAAAATATTAATTATTTTGCAGGTTTAATACGTAATTGTTATTATATAAATATACATAAATATTCTTTAAATTTCCTCAATGAGCTAAATTGTTCATATATATGAACTATATATATGTGAATATGTATATGTATATATACATATATATATATATATGTATTTCCGATACGGTAACACTTTTACTAAAAACAAATAGATTTACCAATATTATATATATTCTTTAATTCATATGTATAAACTGTTTTCTAAATTAGTTCGATGTCATATGCTGACTGTAGCTACAAATAAGCATCTACAAAAAATTAAAGCTTACTGTACAACAATAACTACTTAGCAAATTTACAACAACAACGCAAAGAGAATTACAAGATCCCAGCAGTTGCGCAGCGTTAGAGGGGATGAACCGAACTGACGGCGTAAAATATGCAGCACTTTGCATGCTATGTTTTCTGTTTGCCTGTTAGCAAGCACTTAGCACTTGCTTGTGCTACTGGTGATGGCACTTAGAGGATGTTGGCTAGCAACAAATTTTGCACTGCACTTGCTGGTGGTGGCACTTGGAGGACGCTCGCCAGCAAAGAAAGCCAATTTAACTTTGCTGCAATTGCTGATGTTGGAGACCGTTGGCCCACACACAGGCAGACACAAACTCAAGCACTTTCGTTCATTTTTTTCAATAATTTGTAATTTTTTAAGTTTTTTAGGTTAACAATATTACAAGTTTACGAAATATGTTGCAAGTACAAGCTCTCGAAATGTGAAATGTGAAACGTCAAAATTTGTAATTGTCAAAATTTTATCGTCCATTTGACACAGCAAAAAAGACAAATTTATTACAACACACACAAATTTTATTCAACTTGATATTTTCTATCCTACCACGACTGAAAACTTTTCGATTGACACACAGCCATAATTGACAACTCTGAATATAAAATGCCGCAGTGGTGAAAATAAAAATCCACTGACAAATACAACAAGTGTGAAAATTGTCAAACTTTGTTTGACGATATGTAATAAAATAAGAGCATGCATGTAATTATTTGAATGTTCAACATATTCCTTTATCACAACTTAAAGATTAAAATGTTAAAACACTCCATCCATACATTATTTTTCCTGTTTGCAAACGAAGTTCCAGCAGAAAAAGAAGAAGATCGATCCATTTTTAAATCTCACCATCTCAACTAGCAGCTGTTTGAGTAAAAGCAAATTTTTCAAAAATGTTGACATATACAACAACTGAAGAAATTGCCAAACTCTAAAGGCATATACAGGGTCCGCCATATAACGTTTTTTTTCAACTAGTGCTTATTTCGTGAATGGTAACAATTAGCTCATGTCTGGTTTAATACATAAATAGTTTTATCTTTACGCTGAAGGAATATGGTTATGTATACGCTTGAACAATGCTGGGAAATATTGCGACATTACTTTGAAAATCATGATGCCGATTTTGCCAAAAAAATCATCTTTTCAGATGAAGCTCATTTTGATCTTGGCGGGTATGTAAACAAGCAAAATTGTCGCATTTGGGGCACAGAAAATTCGCACGCATACATTGAAAAGCCGCTGCACCCAAAACGAGTCACTGTTTGGTGCGGATTTTGGTCCAGAGGCATAATTGGGCCATTTTTCTTCGAAAATGAGCAAGGAGTGGCCGTTACAGTCAATGGCGATCGTTATCGGGCCATGTTGAACGAATTTTTGTTCACAAAAGTTGAAGAGGAGGATATTGGCAACATTTGGTTTCAACAGGACGCGGCGCTACTTGCCACACAGCCGAGGCTACACTCGATGTTTTGCGGCCTGTTTTTGAAGATCGCATTATCAGCCGCAGAGCTGACGTCGTTTGGCCACCTCGGAGCTGCGATTTGACACCGTTGGACTTTTATTTGTGAGGTGCCCTCAAAGATAAGTGTTACGCCGACAAGCCAGAGACAATTGACGCTTCAAATGACAATATTCGTGAAGCCATTGGTGAAATACAGCTGCACACAATCGATAATGTGCTTAAAAATTGGACCGATCGTGTAGGCTACTGCATGGCCAGCCGAGGCAGCCATTTGAATGAAATTATTTTCCATTAATAACTGGAAAGATTGTACTTTCAAACAAAAAAGATATTAAAGAAAATTCTTAGTAGTTTTTTTTAAGAATTTTCAAAAAAAAAAAAGTTATTTGGCGGACCCTGTATATACCAATATAAACCGAATTAATAATAAGTTTTGGTTGCAAACATCTTATTGCAACCTAACTTAAGTATTTATATACTAACAAACAGATTATATGCATTAATTTCAGGAGTTGCCAAGTGATTTCTTTGTGAGCTTGGGGCCGATTGTGAACGATTTCCTTGGAAAAATACGATGATGCAAACGAATGATTTACCCTCTACCAAAATCGTTCAACGCGCCTAAAGAAGTTTTCACTTCAAAAATTAATAAACGATACGGAGAAAACTGAATTTGTTTTTAAATAATTTTTAGTTAGAGTAAGAAATGTTTTTAAAATAACTTTGCAGAATATTTAAGTAAAAAACAGAATTTCTTTCTTTTCCTTGCTGTATATAAACAAAAATATTCTGCGTCTATGTTAACGATACTATCGAAACAGTGCATTTTTTATTTATTCCAACTTTTGTATGGAAATAAACGGCGGATAAGCGGCGAATTTTATAAGTGAATGATTTAACCAGTAAATACAACCCTCGTTGCGCTCCCATATAAAACATAGCAGTTCATAGATGTTACATTGACGTCTCTGTACTGACAACATAACATTTTGCCTCAATATACGTATGTTACGTGCTTGAATTTTCCTGCTATTTTTTGTAATCAATGATTTTATTTACGTCTCAGTTTTGTTTGTGTCCTAAACAAAGAATTATGTCAAAGATGCCAACAAACATGGGCGTACACAGGGGGCCAAGGGGAGGGCAATTGCCCTGCCCCTAGACAGTGAAGATTTTTTATATCTGTTCATTATGCATGTTAATAAATTTTGAAGAGCATACAAAAATACTTTTTTTAGTTAAATTTATAAATATCGCTGAGCTAAATCACGTATTATTAAAGAGTATGTTGTACCTGTTGCACAGTGTGCTTTTTTCGATTTTATTTATTCATTCATCAAACAGAGCTTTTATTCTCTTACTGACTACTTAAAGAAATAACTAATATAGTATATTTAACAATTTGATACATATTAACTCAAATTACTGGAATTATTAAATATACTATTAAAATTTAAAAGCAGAAAATTTTTGAAAACATTTCTATTTAAGCCTAAATTAAAGTCTATATCTTGACAAATTGAATTTGCCAGTCTTAAACAACGAGTGATTGGTTCATTCAGATTGTATTTTACTCTATGAAAGGGCTCATAATATCTTAATACCATAATCTTTGAAATTTAAGATCACGTGAAGGTACGTTAAAGCACAATTGAAGAAGCAAAAAGGAACAGTTTATTTCAAAGCAAATGAAATCTCTTACGAACATGATGGCAAAATATTTACGGCGATTTTCTAAGGATTGCATACCAAGAAGAAGCCTTCTTACATTATATTCTGGAATTTTAATATAACAACTGAAGCGACTGATTGCGATTCTCGTAAAACATCTCTGAATTCTTTCGATTCTATTTGAAGCGCATATATAAAAGGGGTCACAGATTATGCAGCAGTATTCTAAAATGGACCTTACAAAGGCAAAATATAAAGATTTTAGTGAAAAATGATTTCGGCTTATAAACCCTAACATAGCATTGGCTTTTGCTACTATATAGTCTTTATGCCTTGAGAACCTAAGTTTACTATCAAGTATAACTCCGAGATATTTCTTTTCTGTTAATCTAGACAATGTTATATTTCCGAGCTTATAAACCACAGGAGATAAAATTCGATTGAAAGTCAAACTTTGGCATTTAGATATATTTAGATAGTTTGATGTATTGCAACAAATTGTAGCTGCACCAAGCAGATAATTGGAGCAAATGACAATTAAGAGTGTCATTTATAATAGAAAAAAATCTTCATTACGTCAGCATACATTAAACATTGAGAAAATTGTATTTTTTTTTTAATGTCGTCTACAAATAGGAGAAACAGAAGTGGTCCAAGATGACTGCCCTGTGGAATTCCTGAAGAAACCATTACAGCATCTGACATATTGTTGATTCAAAAAAATTGAGTCCGCGCTGTAAGGTAAGACCCGAACTGTTTCAGTTCGACCAAATATTATCGACGTTAACAGTTGATCGACATAAATCCAGCTAAAAAATCTGCAAGAACAGTGCAAGAAGTGCCATTATGTTATTTGCTGCAAGTTTACGCTGTGTGCAAAAAGAACAAAATTGAGTAACAGTTACCGACTTTTCTAAAATATCGGAATCGTGTCGGTAATGCAGTAATTATTTCTAATTTATAACATTTTCCAGCAAATGGCAAAAAGTAAGTAGATTACTATAAGGAAGATTTTATATAAACCAAAATGTTTATAATTACTCTAGACACACAACTTTGTTTTTAGAGATAAATGATAAAAAAACTCAGTTTTATTAAAAGTCTCGAAAAATTTTTGCAAATAAATGCTATGTCATATGAAAGGTAGTCAGATGTGCAATTTTTAATTGATTTCATTTTTACAACAACAACAATTTTTGAGTCATTTTTTGAGTAATAAGTCAATATTTTGGTCTTTTTTTGACATAATCATAAAACATATATACACTGACTTATATTCCTATTTTTGTAAAGTGATTTTATTGAACTTTTGAACAAAAAAAATTTGAATGATATATATTAATGGACAGCGGAGATATTTGCATCGAAAGACCAAACTTTGATTTTCATGTCATTTTTTCTCATTCTTAGGCAACGATGTCTTATGAAAAAGTCATTGTATTGAAAATTTCTCCAATTTTGAAGATATGTGAATGTTTTTGATGTCACAATAACATAAATTTTTTAAAATTAAATACACAAAAAACTCCGATGGTAAAAAGTTTTATAATAAGAAAATTACCGTTAGTTGAAAAATTTCAGAGGGGGTGTGGCAAAAACTAATTATGTAACATTTTAATGTGGGATGCACTTAATATGTATAGCTAGTTTGAGCAAAATCTGTTGAGCCGTTTAGATTTGTATAGAGGCCAAACAAACAAACAAACAAACAAGCAAACAGAAAATGAGTTTTATTACTATAGATTTCAATTAACTTTTTTAAGCTTCAATATTCAAATAATATTTTTTATATATAAAATTTTTTCTTATGTGTATGAAAGTACTTTTGTTGCCTCCCTATAGGAACAAACTGATTTTTTTTTTCAAAACAATTGAAAAACTAACTTATGGCGTTTTCGTTTCTCAAAAAATGCTACATTTTTTCTGGCCCTCTTGTAAATTCTGACCTCTTAAGAAAAAAAAGTGACCTCTTAAATTGAATCGTATTTTTTCTCGAAAATGTTGACCTTAAAAGTAGAAAAAATTCGGAATTCTCAAAGATGGCAGAAAAAATGCAACATTTTTTCGAGAAACGAAAACGCCATTAAAAACATGTAGTTGAAATACTAATTTGTATTATATGTGTTAAGGCGGAACCACCTTTGATTTTTTGCGTTTTGAAAAAACATTTGAATATTTTGTCATATAATAATTTCGTAATAAAATACTTTTTTATTACGAGTACGCTCGATGTCAGCGTACAGCTCATTCAGTTCATCATTCCACCGTATTCGGTACTCGCAATTGACGCAGATGGGTCCGTAGATCTTACGAAGAATCTTTCACTCGAAGGCTCCTAAAGTCTTTACATCTGATCTGCTCAGCGTCGTGAAAATTTGGTAGATGGTGGACTTTCCAGGTCTGAAGCCACACTGCTAAAATCCAATCAGTTGGCTTACAATGGGCTTCAATCTTTCACATAAAATGCTCGACTGGACCCTTTATGCGATATTAAGAACGCTTATCTCACGGTAATTGGCACAAATAGAGATATCGCCTTTCTTGTGGATTTGGAAGAGCACACTGAGATTCCAGTCGTTCGGAATGCATTCTTCCGACCATATTCTGAAGCTAGTGAATGCTAGTGAATGCACTTAAATAGAGCTTTCCCTTCCTTTTTAAACAGCTCAGCAGGTAGGCCATTAGCTCCCGCGGCTTTGTTATTTTTGAGACAACTTTGCTATAGTTGTCAGAACTTCATCATACTCGGGCAGCGGAACCTCAACGCTGTCATCCATAATTGGGGTTTTCGGAATATCAGCTCTATTGGCGGGATTGTTGTCAGCGTGGCCATTTAGATGCTTAGAGAAGTATTCCCTCCATAACGTTAGTGTACTCTGGATATCTGTCACTAGATTCCTGTTTTGAGCCTTGCAGAAAGAGGCCCTGTTTTTAAAACCATCGGCAAGGAGTCTTATTTTTTCGTAAATTTCGGGCCGGACTTTCATCTAAGGATGATCCGGTGTGACCAAGAGAATCAGAAGAGCATCACAGGGATTGATGTGGTCAAGACTCACATTTTGGCAGCTCGTCAAATCATATCCATCCTAAAGACCTCTTTGGGATGGATGCGATTATAGTCAACCCAGACGGCGATGTGACAGTCACTAATTAGCGTTGTCGTGCTTGCCGGCTTAATGTTAAGGATTCCCGCATTTTTTTTAGTGGTGGTGCTGCACTCTTGTCGAAGCTAAGGCAATGGATCAGCTATCTACATTGGAATCTATCTACAACAGCTTGCATCCAATTTACACAAAATTCACTAAAATTTATTTTTAGTTTTGCTGCCTTACCCAGTAGATACTTATTTGTTTGTGTTTTTCCTAATTTGAAATTAAATCATATTCATGGGATCAGTTCTAATAACTAAAGGCGAATTTACACATTCCACTCAAAACGTTGATAGTGATCGTTGAACGATGACAGTGAATCAATTTTTAATTTACATTATTCAAAGTGTAAATTTGAAATTTGATGGATGATTCGGTGTTGAATGTCAAAATGTATTCGTTGGCTGATTAATTTTATTGACGTTTAAAAAAATTAAATAAATAAAAGCTTTTCAGCAATTAAATAAAAAATATATATAAACTTTCTGATTGAAATTATGTTAACACCTTTCAATTGTGTTTTAGTACGAATGACACATCAGTTCGGTTTGCTTTCACTTTCATCAAAAGTAGGAAGACCTTCTACTTTTTTCACTGTTCACAAATCAGATGATTCATCCAAAGTGAAGGATGATAGTGAATCGTGTAAATTCGCCTTAAGATATTTATATATCTTGTATGGAAAATTGTATGGTTATCCATCTCAGAAGGTTAACTTTAAACTTTAAAAATTTTTACCAAATTGTTAGTATTTAGATTATTAAAAACATCTTAAGAATTGATTCATGTATTTAACTAATACTGTTTAATAAAAAAATTAATTAAAACTGGAAAATCATTAAAAGTTGTTCTGTTTCTATTCCTAAATTGTTAAGTATGTATATCTTTAATAGCGTTAAAATAATAAATAGTTGAGAAATAATATTAGGTTAAATCGTTACGATTTTTTTGGCGATATCCTTTATGCTGTAAAATTCATTTTCAACAAGTGCAAAATTAACTACATAGTTTGTAATGGATTTATTTTAAACTAATTATCTAATTATGGCGATATCCTTTATGCTGTAAAATTCATTTTCAACAAGTGCAAAATTAACTACATAGTTTGTAATGGATTTATTTTAAACTAATTATCAACTAATTTAAAATCAACTAGTTTCCAAGTATTTGAAAATATATGCAAACGAAGTCAATTGACTTATTAAGCGGACATCGCCATTCAAAATATGTGAGTTCGTTCTATGGAAAAAAGTCAGAATTTCAACCAGTTGTGGTTGGAAACAAACTACTTTTTCAACTACTTTTGAATAAGTTGATTTTCCTATAGGGCTTTTAATAAAAAAAAAATTATGTGTTAAAACTTACATTTTCATATTAATAACCAGTTTCGGCTTTGGCCTAATCTTATGAAGCTATATTACGCAAACGAAAAAAAAAAAAAAAAAAAAAAAATTTGTACGGTTTGGTAGGTTTAGACCTGTAGATTTGCAAACTGCACTTTTTATTCTTAAAAATTTATATTTTTTAAGTTGCAGCGAGTTAAAGTTTGCATATAATTGTTGTTACGTTGCTTTTGCTCTTCTTAATTTCAGCATATGCCTAAAAATATGTGAGGTATTTAGTGCCACCTATCGGCTTATGGCTATGAAACTGTTATACTGACGAATAATCTTTTATAATTTCACAGCTAAAACTATGAATTGATATATTCAATAGGTCTGTTCCCGTACTCTAAAGTTTTAGTCCAATTTACCAGTTTTTCAGGTTTTAGTCCGAAAAGCGTTCCCGTACTCGAAAAAAATTGTAAAAGAGAGTGCAGTCGAGAGAGTAAAAAATTTCCCCTCACTGTCAAAAGTTGCAAGTTTTAGTCCGAGAAATTTCTTTTGGTGACCAAACTTGACTTGCCTACTCCAAGTGAGTACGCAAAATAGATTAATACAGCGTTGTTGTTGTAATCTTATTGTTAAATTTTTGGCCCAGCGTTTAATAAACGCTTAACGAAAGCTTAGAATACAGGCATATACCAAGTTCTTTGACAGAATCTACAGGATTTAAAGCAATATCTTTTATCTTATTATCAAAAATTTAATTATTCCTGTTTAGCGAAAAGGGTAATAGTTTGGCATTTATCTTTATTTAGAAACATATTATCTTGTTCTTTTTTGTTATTAATATTTTATATTTATTTACAATATATACATAAACCCATTTTATTTATATAGATAACCAATGTAAAAAGACACTGGTATGAAAAAAACAGATTGTTAGCCATAAATTTTGATTGGAAATAGATATCGGGGTAATTTTTTCACATACATTTTTTTTTTGAGTTTTGGTTAAAAACAACATTTTGGTTAAAAATCATAGGGTACTTTTGTTGTTTGGATGACAAAAACACTAAAACAATTTTTGCAAATGAATGCTTTACCATATGAAAGGTAGTCAAAAATTAAATTTTTACTTATTTTCAGTTTCAGTTTTGTGGACTTGTTTGTAGTTGTTGTAGTTTTAATTTTAAAGCTAAAGTTTTTATTAAGGGTGAGTTTTAGGATAAAAAGACCTTATATTATTTACTTAACTTACAAATTAGAATATTTGATTTTGCAAAATAATTATGAAATGCATTACATGACAAGAAAAGAATTATATAAAATTTGAAAATATTTCGCGCATGATACGATAAGGATTTTTACTCCATTTTTAAAATATTTTGGATTTTCTTATGTGTACAAGCGTGTGTCAACTAGTGTTGTGTGCATATCATATTTACAAAATTAGTACCAAAAATCTCAAAAAATAGAATTATATAGGTAACATTTTCCTAAACTCCTTTATGCCTTTGCTCCTCCCAAGAAAAAACTCAGCGGATGCCCATGCCAAAAAATAAAAGAGTTTTAAACTATGAAAAATGGATGGAACCTTGCATAAATAAACATTTGGCACTGTAACGGAAGCGGCACGGTATCTTCGTTTGTAGTTGATTTGACAAACGTACATTGAAAGGACGAAGTGATGACACATAACTCAATTCATTCAATTTTTTGCCTGAAAAAGAAGCAACAGAGCTTGTAAATCGTAACAAGAAATCTAACCCTTCTAGGCTTTAATGTAGCACTGTGAGCTAATGATAACAGAGTTTCAAATATTAAAGGATACAAAAACTTTTTTATAGCCATCAAAGCCTGAAACTTTTTCACGATTAAAACGTTTTTGGGTTGGAAAAAGTTGTGCTTTTGTATTTTTATTTTATGCTTTGCTGATTGATGGTATGGGGGGGTAACTTTTAAGGTTCTTCTTAAAGATGTTGAATTTTCTAAAATTATTTTTAAATTTTACCCATGGAAATTTCTAGACATTCTTTAACCAAAGCCAAATGGTATGGTTTTCAACAGAATTTGATTTTCACTCTTCATTGATTTAAATTTTTTTCAGTCAAATGAGTTTAAAACCTATTATATAAATAACTGCATATTTATTCAACTGTGTGCAAGTGGGCAATGTTCGTTTCTGTTATGTTCGTTAAATTACTTCTGATCAATGGAAAAAAATTATTATATTTTAATTGTGTTGTAATCGGATTAACTTAAAAAAAATCGGATTACTGTAATGGAATAAGTTCACATATCAAACATTAACTTTTTTCGTTTTAAGACAGTCATCAATCAACATTTTACAAACGATTTTGAAGCCTGTCGGTTTAGCTTATTAATATAGCTTATTATGTTTTTCAGTCTTCTGAAAACTATTTTTTAATATAAAAATAAATAAAGTTCACGCTTGTCAAATGTAAAAAAAATATTCCGATGAACATAGAATAAATTCTATTTTACATTATCTTAAGGTGTATTTCCATATTCATTCCGGAAAAAGAACTCAACGAATAGAATAGATTGTTGTTTATCCAAAGCAAAATGAATAAAGAAACAAAATTGAATTGAAGAAACAAATCTTAATATATGTTGAAAACCTTCTAGGTTATAATAATATACATAATTTTAATAATTACCATAGAAAAATAAATTAAATGTATTTTCGTTTAAGAATTTTATTTTATTGTAAACTAGTATTCCCCGGCAGAATTGTTCTGCCACAGACCGCCTTACTGCCATATACGAAAATGACAAGAAATGCTATATATATTTACCATTTTCAGTTTAGCTGCCGAAAGTAACCATATGAACAGAATTACCAACTTTTAGTCTAATACGATTAAAACCGTGCGAAATATAGCATTTATGTTGTTTTGTTAGCGGTAAAATTATTTCCTTTAAACCATCTCATACTCGAAACAAATCGACTGCAAAAATTTCAGCTTAATTTACCTTAAGCCTAGCGCACTTTGCTTCACTCCACGCTGACCCCCTGAAAAGTGAGTTTCACTAAAGTGGGACAGGCCCATTTTTAGTGTAACCATATGAACTAAATTACAAAATTTTTGTCTAATACGATCCAAACCGTTGAAATAAAACATTTTCATTGGTTTGTGGGAGGTAAAAGCGGGCGTGGAAACCAATTTTTTGTACAGTTGCTGAAAGTAACTACACAAACCAAATTTAAGTCTTACACGACCAAAACCGTATTAAATAAAGCATTTTCATTGGTTTGTGGGCTGTAAAAGGGGGCGTGGACACACATTTTTAGTACAGTTACCGACAGTAATCATACAAACTAAATTACCAAATTTAAATCTAATACGATAAAAACGTCCGAAGTATAGCATTTTCGCTGATTTGTGGGCGGTAAAGGCAACGAGTATAAATTATACCAAGAGATTGCTTCATCCAGCGTTCCAACTTCTTTCCAGACTATCAGCCATCCACCGACAGAAAAACCAAAACAATGACAACCAACGAGTTTTTGTACTCGTTATTGACGCATTGCTGTGAGTAAGAAGAAGTAAACATGAAAATGAATACGACAAGTAACGAAAGGAGAAGAAAACAATATTATAAGTATGTATGTGAATGAAAATGTAACTTCTATTTGCCACAACTTTTACAGCTTATTTTTTTGTGTTAATTTTTGGGATCTTCTTGTGTTTGACGAATTGAAGTTGTTTCTAGCTGGACATTGTTGTTGCGATTTTATTCTAGCTAGATTTTGGTTGCATCTGCAAATAATAATTTTTTTCATTAGCCGAATAAAAAGACGGAATTCTGATTCGGCTAAAGAAATAATTATTCTTTAATAAGGAGTTGCAAATATGTTTTTTTTTCATGAAGAGAAGAAAATTGCTTGTTACCCATCTGCTTTAATGTTGTTGAAATTATTTTTATGTAGGTATTTTATTAAAAGATACCAAAGTTGCAAGCAGACATGATTTTATTTTAAGAAATTTATTTAAGAAAATGATTTTATTTTTTATTAAAATGTCAATTTTACGACAAAACCATTGATCGTAGATGCATGTTTATATATATATAAATATAGTATAGAATAGTATAGATATATATTAATATTATATTTATTATTATATACACATATACTTATAATTTTATTAGTATTCTTATTAGGTTATCTTAAACCACCAACAAAAATATACCTACCTGCCCAATCAGAAAACCCTGCAAGCATAATCAAAAGTATATTTTGATTCAATTGGAAAATATTTAAGAACTCCATTTCGTTATATTAAGACATTTATTTCAGATAGATTTTATGTTGAAATGTATATAATTAATCCGAGTAAAACAATTTCATTTGGAACATTTTATTTTTTTATATATTTTTATATTCTTTGTTTATCACGTAATTAAAATGCAATGATAAAATTTTTAACATTTATTAGAATAATTTTGTACAAATGTAATATCGTACAAATGTCATCGTTGTCTCTTGGTATAATTTATACTTGTTGTAAGATTCTTGAAAAAAATCAAATTCCAGAAAACTTTTTTTCTGAATATGCAGTCTTGTGTATATATGTATTAGAAACAATTTGGTGTATAAATCGTCCTTGTAGGATGTATGGTTTGGGAGTTATGACGGAAAAAGCACATGTTTTTGGCCAGCTTCCACTCCAAAAAGTGTTCTACAACTCCTAAACTACAAGAGATAGAGCAAAATGCATTTGGACAAAGAAGTAACCCTACTTAAGGACGAGGACCTGGTGCTCATTTTAATGCATGAATCGTCCTTATCTGATATGTAGTTTTTATTTTAGAAAATAAATAAAAAAAATAAAAATGGACAAAAAAGGGCACATGAAATTAACATAAAATCTAATTTTTAAAATTATTTTAAGGATACAGTCTTGTGGGCAGTAGCTTAAGGAACATTTTGATGCATAAATTGTCCTTATATGATGTATGGTTTAGAAGTTATGGCTAAAAAATCAAAAAAATCGCACAAAACCACGTCAAAAACTATGATTCATTAAAAAATTTTAACTAAGATTCTTGAAAAAAAAATCAAATTCCAGAAAACTTTTTTCTGAATATGCAGTCTTGTGTATATATGTATTAGAAACAATTTGGTGTATAAATCGTCCTTGTAGGATGTATGGTTTGGGAGTTATGACGGAAAAATCACATGTTTTTGGCCAGCTTCCACTCCAAAAAGTGTTCTACAACTCCTAAACTACAAGAGATAGAGCAAAATGCATTTGGACAAAGAAGTAACCCTACTTAAGGACGAGGACCTGGTGCTCATTTTAATGCATGAATCGTCCTTATCTGATATGTAGTTTTTATTTTAGAAAATAAATAAAAAAAATAAAAATTGACAAAAAAGGGCACATGAAATTAACATAAAATCTAATTTTTAAAATTATTTTAAGGATACAGTCTTGTGGGCAGTAGCTTAAGGAACATTTTAGTGCATAAATCGTCCTTTTGTGATGTATGATTTAGAAGTTATGGCAAAAAAATCAAGAAAATCGCAAAAAACCACGTCAAAAACTATGATTCATGTAAAAAATTTTAACTAAGATTCTTGAAAAAAAATCAAATTCCAGAAAACTTTTTTCTGAATATGCAGTCTTGTGTATATATGTATTAGAAACAATTTGGTGTATAAATCGTCCTTGTAGGATGTATGGTTTGGGAGTTATGACGGAAAAAGCACATGTTTTTGGCCAGCTTCCACTCCAAAAAGTGTTCTACAACTCCTAAACTACAAGAGATAGAGCAAAATGCATTTGTACAAAGAAGTAACCCTACTTAAGGATGAGGACCTGGTGCTCATTTTAATGCATGAATCGTCCTTATCTGATATGTAGTTTTTATTTTAGAAAATAAATAAAAAAAATAAAAATGGACAAAAAAGGGCACATGAAATTAACATAAAATCTAATTTTTAAAATTATTTTAAGGATACAGTCTTGTGGGCAGTAGCTTAAGGAACATTTTGATGCATAAATTGTCCTTATATGATGTATGGTTTAGAAGTTATGGCTAAAAAATCAAAAAAATCGCACAAAACCACGTCAAAAACTATGATTCATTAAAAAATTTTAACTAAGATTCTTGAAAAAAAAATCAAATTCCAGAAAACTTTTTTCTGAATATGCAGTCTTGTGTATATATGTATTAGAAACAATTTGGTGTATAAATCGTCCTTGTAGGATGTATGGTTTGGGAGTTATGACGGAAAAATCACATGTTTTTGGCCAGCTTCCACTCCAAAAAGTTTTCTACAACTCCTAAACTACAAGAGATAGAGCAAAATGCATTTGGACAAAGAAGTAACCCTACTTAAGGACGAGGACCTGGTGCTCATTTTAATGCATGAATCGTCCTTATCTGATATGTAGTTTTTATTTTAGAAAATAAATAAAAAAAATAAAAATTGACAAAAAAGGGCACATGAAATTAACATAAAATCTAATTTTTAAAATTATTTTAAGGATACAGTCTTGTGGGCAGTAGCTTAAGGAACATTTTGGTGCATAAATCGTTCTTTTGTGATGTATGGTTTAGAAGTTATGGCAAAAAAATCAAGAAAATCGCAAAAAACCACGTCAAAAACTATGATTCATGTAAAAAATTTTAACTAAGATTCTTGAAAAAAAATCAAATTCCAGAAAACTTTTTTCTGAATATGCAGTCTTGTGTATATATGTATTAGAAACAATTTGGTGTATAAATCGTCCTTGTAGGATGTATGGTTTGGGAGTTATGACGGAAAAAGCACATGTTTTTGGCCAGCTTCCACTCCAAAAAGTGTTCTAAAACTCCTAAACTACAAGAGATAGAGCAAACGGCATTTGGACAAAGGAGTATCCCTTCTTAAGGACGAGGACCTGGTGCTCATTTTAATGCATGAATCGTCCTTATCTGATATGTAGTTTTTATTTTAGAAAATAAATAAAAAAAATAAAAATTGACAAAAAAGGGCACATGAAATTAACATGAAATCTAATTTTTAAAATTATTTTAAGGATACAGTCTTGTGGGCAGTAGCTTAAGGAACATTTTGGTGCATAAATCGTCCTTTTATGATGTATGGTTTAGAAGTTATGGCTAAAAAATCAAAAAAATCGCAAAAAACCACGTCAAAAACTATGATTCATGTAAAAAATTTTAACTAAGATTCTTGAAAAAAAATCAAATTCCAGAAAACTTTTTTCTCAATATGCAGTCTTGTGTATATATGTATTAGAAACAATTTGGTGTATAAATCGTCCTTGTAGGATGTATGGTTTGGGAGTTATGACGGAAAAAGCACATGT
Source organism: Dichetophora obliterata (assembly GCA_963920525.1). Classification (NCBI taxonomy): domain Eukaryota; kingdom Metazoa; phylum Arthropoda; class Insecta; order Diptera; family Sciomyzidae; genus Dichetophora; species Dichetophora obliterata. The sequence goes on from OY986435.1 coordinate 287,979,611, forward strand.
TTTTGGCCAGCTTCCACTCCAAAAAGTGTTCTACAACTCCTAAACTACAAGAGATAGAGAAAAATGCATTTGGACAAAGAAGTATCTCTACTTAAGGACGAGGACCTGGTGCTCATTTTAATGCATGAATCGTCCTTATCTGATATGTAGTTTTTATTTTAGAAAATAAATAAAAAAACTAAAAATTGACAAAAAAGGGCACATGAAATTAACATAAAATCTAATTTTTAAAATTATTTTAAGGATACAGTCTTGTGGGCAGTAGCTTAAGGAACATTTTGGTGCATAAATCGTCCTTTTATGATGTATGGTTTAGAAGTTATGGCTAAAAAATCAAAAAAATCGCAAAAAACCACGTCAAAAACTATGATTCATGTAAAAAATTTTAACTAAGATTCTTGAAAAAAAATCAAATTCCAGAAAACTTTTTTCTCAATATGCAGTCTTGTGTATATATGTATTAGAAACAATTTGGTGTATAAATCGTCCTTGTAGGATGTATGGTTTGGGAGTTATGACGGAAAAAGCACATGTTTTTGGCCAGCTTCCACTCCAAAAAGTGTTCTACAACTCCTAAACTACAAGAGATAGAGAAAAATGCATTTGGACAAAGAAGTATCTCTACTTAAGGACGAGGACCTGGTGCTCATTTTAATGCATGAATCGTCCTTATCTGATATGTAGTTTTTATTTTAGAAAATAAATAAAAAAACTAAAAATTGACAAAAAAGGGCACATGAAATTAACATAAAATCTAATTTTTAAAATTATTTTAAGGATACAGTCTTGTGGGCAGTAGCTTAAGGAACATTTTGGTGCATAAATCGTCCTTTTATGATGTATGGTTTAGAAGTTATGGCTAAAAAATCAAAAAAATCGCAAAAAACCACGTCAAAAACTATGATTCATGTAAAAAATTTTAACTAAGATTCTTGAAAAAAAATCAAATTCCAGAAAACTTTTTTCTGAATATGCAGTCTTGTGTATATATGTATTAGAAACAATTTGGTGTATAAATCGTCCTTGTAGGATGTATGGTTTGGGAGTTATGACGGAAAAAGCACATGTTTTTGGCCAGCTTCCACTCCAAAAAGTGTTCTAAAACTCCTAAACTACAAGAGATAGAGCAAACGGCATTTGGACAAAGGAGTATCCCTTCTTAAGGACGAGGACCTGGTGCTCATTTTAATGCATGAATCGTCCTTATCTGATATGTAGTTTTTATTTTAGAAAATAAATAAAAAAAATAAAAATTGACAAAAAAGGGCACATGAAATTAACATGAAATCTAATTTTTAAAATTATTTTAAGGATACAGTCTTGTGGGCAGTAGCTTAAGGAACATTTTGATGCATAAATCGTCCTTTTATGATGTATGGTTTAGAAGTTATGGCTAAAAAATCAAAAAAATCGCAAAAAACCACGTCAAAAACTATGATTCATGTAAAAAATTTTAACTAAGATTCTTGAAAAAAAATCAAATTCCAGAAAACTTTTTTCTGAATATGCAGTCTTGTGTATATATGTATTAGAAACAATTTGGTGTATAAATCGTCCTTGTAGGATGTATGGTTTGGGAGTTATGACGGAAAAAGCACATGTTTTTGGCCAGCTTCCACTCCAAAAAGTGTTCTACAACTCCTAAACTACAAGAGATAGAGCAAAATGCATTTGTACAAAGAAGTAACCCTACTTAAGGATGAGGACCTGGTGCTCATTTTAATGCATGAATCGTCCTTATCTGATATGTAGTTTTTATTTTAGAAAATAAATAAAAAAAATAAAAATGGACAAAAAAGGGCACATGAAATTAACATAAAATCTAATTTTTAAAATTATTTTAAGGATACAGTCTTGTGGGCAGTAGCTTAAGGAACATTTTGATGCATAAATCGTCCTTATATGATGTATGGTTTAGAAGTTATGGCTAAAAAATCAAAAAAATCGCACAAAACCACGTCAAAAACTATGATTCATGTAAAAAATTTTAACTAAGATTCTTGAAAAAAAATCAAATTCCAGAAAACTTTTTTCTGAATATGCAGTCTTGTGTATATATGTATTAGAAACAATTTGGTGTATAAATCGTCCTTGTAGGATGTATGGTTTGGGAGTTATGACGGAAAAAGCACATGTTTTTGGCCAGCTTCACTCCAAAAAGTGTTCTACAACTCCTAAACTACAAGAGATAGAGCAAACGGCATTTGCACAAAGGAGTATCCCTTCTTAAGGACGAGGACCTGGTGCTCATTTTAATGCATGAATCGTCCTTATCTGATATGTAGTTTTTATTTTAGAAAATAAATAAAAAAAAATAAAAATTGACAAAAAAGTGCACATGAAATTAACATGAAATCTAATTTTTAAAATTATTTTAAGGATACAGTCTTGTGGGCAGTAGCTTAAGGAACATTTTGATGCATAAATCGTCCTTTTATGATGTATGGTTTAGAAGTTATGGCAAAAAAATAAAAAAAATCGCAAAAAACCACGTCAAAAACTATGATTCATGTAAAAAATTTTAACTAAGATTCTTGAAAAAAAATCAAATTCCAGAATATGCAGTCTTGTGTATATATGTATTAGAAACAATTTGGTGTATAAATCGTCCTTGTAGGATGTATGGTTTGGGAGTTATGACGGAAAAAGCACATGTTTTTGGCCAGCTTCCACTCCAAAAAGTGTTCTACAACTCCTAAACTACAAGAGATAGAGCAAACGGCATTTGGACAAAGGAGTATCCCTTCTTAAGGACGAGGACCTGGTGCTCATTTTAATGCATGAATCGTCCTTATCTGATATGTAGTTTTTATTTTAGAAAATAAATAAAAAAAAATAAAAATTGACAAAAAAGTGCACATGAAATTAACATGAAATCTAATTTTTAAAATTATTTTAAGGATACAGTCTTGTGGGCAGTAGCTTAAGGAACATTTTGATGCATAAATCGTCCTTTTATGATGTATGGTTTAGAAGTTATGGCTAAAAAATCAAAAAAATCGCAAAAAACCACGTCAAAAACTATGATTCATGTAAAAAATTTTAACTAAGATTCTTGAAAAAAAATCAAATTCCAGAAAACTTTTTTCTGAATATGCAGTCTTGTGTATATATGTATTAGAAACAATTTGGTGTATAAATCGTCCTTGTAGGATGTATGGTTTGGGAGTTATGACGGAAAAAGCACATGTTTTTGGCCAGCTTCCACTCCAAAAAGTGTTCTACAACTCCTAAACTACAAGAGATAGAGCAAAATGCATTTGGACAAAGGAGTATCCCTTCTTAAGGACGAGGACCTGGTGCTCATTTTAATGCATGAATCGTCCTTATCTGATATGTAGTTTTTATTTTAGAAAATAAATAAAAAAATAAAAATTGACGAAAAAGGGCACATGAAATTAACATGAAATCTAATTTTTAAAATTATTTTAAGGATACAGTCTTGTGGGCAGTAGCTTAAGGAACATTTTGGTGCATAAATCGTCCTTTTATGATGTATGGTTTAGAAGTTATGGCTAAAAAATCAAAAAAATCGCAAAAAACCACGTCAAAAACTATGATTCATGTAAAAAATTTTAACTAAGATTCTTGAAAAAAAATCAAATTCCAGAAAACTTTTTTCTGAATATGCAGTCTTGTGTTTATATGTATTAGAAACAATTTGGTGTATAAATCGTCCTTGTAGGATGTATGGTTTGGGAGTTATGACGGAAAAAGCACATGTTTTTGGCCAGCTTCCACTCCAAAAATTGTTCTACAACTCCTAAACTACAAGAGATAGAGCAAAATGCATTTGGACAAAGAAGTAACCCTACTTAAGGACGAGGACCTGGTGCTCATTTCAATGCATGAATCGTCCTTATCTGATATGTAGTTTTTTTTTTAGAAAATAAATAAAAAAAATAAAAATGGACAAAAAAGGGCACATGAAATTAACATAAAATCTAATTTTTAAAATTATTTTAAGGATACAGTCTTGTGGGCAGTAGCTTAAGGAACATTTTGGTGCATAAATCGTCCTTATATGATGTATGGTTTAGAAGTTATGGCTAAAAAATCAAAAAAATCGCAAAAAACCACGTCAAAAACTATGATTCATGTAAAAAATTTTAACTAAGATTCTTGAAAAAAAATCAAATTCCAGAAAACTTTTTTCTGAATATGCAGTCTTGTGTATATATGTATTAGAAACAATTTGGTGTATAAATCGTCCTTGTAGGATGTATGGTTTGGGAGTTATGACGGAAAAAGCACATGTTTTTGGCCAGCTTCCACTCCAAAAAGTGTTCTACAACTCCTAAACTACAAGAGATAGAGCAAAATGCATTTGTACAAAGAAGTAACCCTACTTAAGGACGAGGACCTGGTGCTCATTTTAATGCATGAATCGTCCTTATCTGATATGTAGTTTTTATTTTAGAAAATAAATAAAAAAAATAAAAATGGACAAAAAAGGGCACATGAAATTAACATAAAATTTAATTTTTAAAATTATTTTAAGGATACAGTCTTGTGGGCAGTAGCTTAAGGAACATTTTGATGCATAAATCGTCCTTATATGATGTATGGTTTAGAAGTTATGGCTAAAAAATCAAAAAAATCGCACAAAACCACGTCAAAAACTATGATTCATGTAAAAAATTTTAACTAAGATTCTTGAAAAAAAATTAAAATGCAGAAAACTTTTTTCTGAATATGCAGTCTTGTGTATATATGTATTAGAAACAATTTGGTGTATAAATCGTCCTTGTATGATGTATGGTTTGGGAGTTATGACGGAAAAAGCACATGTTTTTGGCCAGCTTCCACTCCAAAAAGTGTTCTACAACTCCTAAACTACAAGAGATAGAGCAAAATGCATTTGTACAAAGAAGTAACCCTACTTAAGGACGAGGACCTGGTGCTCATTTTAATGCATGAATCGTCCTTATCTGATATGTAGTTTTTATTTTAGAAAATAAATAAAAAAAATAAAAATGGACAAAAAAGGGCACATGAAATTAACATAAAATCTAATTTTTAAAATTATTTTAAGGATACAGTCTTGTGGGCAGTAGCTTAAGGAACATTTTGATGCATAAATCGTCCTTATATGATGTATGGTTTAGAAGTTATGGCTAAAAAATCAAAAAAATCGCACAAAACCACGTCAAAAACTATGATTCATGTAAAAAATTTTAACTAAGATTCTTGAAAAAAAATTAAAATGCAGAAAACTTTTTTCTGAATATGCAGTCTTGTGTATATATGTATTAGAAACAATTTGGTGTATAAATCGTCCTTGTAGGATGTATGGTTTGGGAGTTATGACGGAAAAAGCACATGTTTTTGGCCAGCTTCCACTCCAAAAAGTGTTCTACAACTCCTAAACTACAAGAGATAGAGCAAAATGCATTTGTACAAAGAAGTAACCTTACTTAAGGACGAGGACCTGGTGCTCATTTTAATGCATGAATCGTCCTTATCTGATATGTAGTTTTTATTTTAGAAAATAAATAAAAAAAATAAAAATGGACAAAAAAGGGCACATGAAATTAACATAAAATCTAATTTTTAAAATTATTTTAAGGATACAGTCTTGTGGACAGTAGCTTAAGGAACATTTTGATGCATAAATCGTCCTTATATGATGTATGGTTTAGAAGTTATTGCTAAAAAATCAAAAAAATCGCACAAAACCACGTCAAAAACTATGTATGATTCATGTAAAAAATTTTAACTAAGATTCTTGAAAAAAATCAAATTCCAGAAAACTTTTTTCTGAATATGCAGTCTTGTGTATATATGTATTAGAATCAATTTGGTGTATGAATCGTCCTTGTAGGATGTATGGTTTGGGAGTTATGACGGAAAAAGCACATGTTTTTGGCCAGCTTCCACTCCAAAAAGTGTTCTACAACTCCTAAACTACAAGAGATAGAGCAAAATGCATTTGGACAAAGGAGTATCCCTACTTAAGGACGAGGAGCTGGTGCTCATTTTAATGCATGAATCGTCCTTATCTGATATGTAGTTTTTATTTTAGAAAATAAATAAAAAAAATAAAAATGGACAAAAAAGGGCACATGAAATTAACATAAAATCTAATTTTTAAAATTATTTTAAGGATACAGTCTTGTGGGCAGTAGCTTAAGGAACATTTTGATGCATAAATCGTCCTTATATGATGTATGGTTTAGAAGTTATGGCTAAAAAATCAAAAAAATCGCACAAAACCACGTCAAAAACTATGATTCATGTAAAAAATTTTAACTAAGATTCTTGAAAAAAAATCAAATTCCAGAAAACTTTTTTCTGAATATGCAGTCTTGTGTATATATGTATTAGAAACAATTTGGTGTATAAATCGTCTTTGTAGGATGTATGGTTTGGGAGTTATGACGGAAAAAGCACATGTTTTTGGCCAGCTTCCACTCCAAAAAGTGTTCTACAACTCCTAAACTACAAGAGATAGAGCAAAATGCATTTGGACAAAGCAGTATCCCTACTTAAGGACGAGGACCTGGTGCTCATTTTAATGCATGAATCGTCCTTATCTGATATGTAGTTTTTATTTTAGAAAATAAATAAAAAAAATAAAAATGGACAAAAAAGGGCACATGAAATTAACATAAAATCTAATTTTTAAAATTATTTTAAGGATACAGTCTTGTGGGCAGTAGCTTAAGGAACATTTTGATGCATAAATCGTCCTTATATGATGTATGGTTTAGAAGTTATGGCTAAAAAATCAAAAAAATCGCACAAAACCACGTCAAAAACTATGATTCATGTAAAAAATTTTAACTAAGATTCTTGAAAAAAATCAAATTCCAGAATATGCAGTCTTGTGTATATATGTATTAGAAACAATTTGGTGTATAAATCGTCCTTGTAGGATGTATGGTTTGGGAGTTATGACGGAAAAAGCACATGTTTTTGGCCAGCTTCCACTCCAAAAAGTGTTCTACAACTCCTAAACTACAAGAGATAGAGCAAAATGCATTTGGACAAAGAAGTATCCTTACTTAAGGACGAGGACCTGGTGCTCATTTTAATGCATGAATCGTCCTTATCTGATATGTAGTTTTTATTTTAGAAAATAAATAAAAAAAATAAAAATGGACAAAAAAGGGCACATGAAATTAACATAAAATCTAATTTTTAAAATTATTTTAAGGATACAGTCTTGTGGGCAGTAGCTTAAGGAACATTTTGATGCATAAATCGTCCTTATATGATGTATGGTTTAGAAGTTATGGCTAAAAAATCAAAAAAATCGCACAAAACCACGTCAAAAACTATGATTCATGTAAAAAATTTTAACTAAGATTCTTGAAAAAAAAATCAAATTCCAGAAAACTTTTTTCTGAATATGCAGTCTTGTGTATATATGTATTAGAAACAATTTGGTGTATAAATCGTCCTTGTAGGATGTATGGTTTGGGAGTTATGACGGAAAAAGCACATGTTTTTGGCCAGCTTCCACTCCAAAAAGTGTTCTACAACTCCTAAACTACAAGAGATAGAGCAAAATGCATTTGGACAAAGGAGTATCCCTACTTAAGGACGAGGACCTGGTGCTCATTTTAATGCATGAATCGTCCTTATCTGATATGTAGTTTTTATTTTAGAAAATAAATAAAAAAAATAAAAATGGACAAAAAAGGGCACATGAAATTAACATAAAATCTAATTTTTAAAATTATTTTAAGGATACAGTCTTGTGGGCAGTAGCTTAAGGAACATTTTGATGCATAAATCGTCCTTATATGATGTATGGTTTAGAAGTTATGGCTAAAAAATCAAAAAAATCGCACAAAACCACGTCAAAAACTATGATTCATGTAAAAAATTTTAACTAAGATTCTTGAAAAAAAATTAAAATGCAGAAAACTTTTTTCTGAATATGCAGTCTTGTGTATATATGTATTAGAAACAATTTGGTGTATAAATCGTCCTTGTAGGATGTATGGTTTGGGAGTTATGACGGAAAAAGCACATGTTTTTGGCCAGCTTCCACTCCAAAAAGTGTTCTACAACTCCTAAACTACAAGAGATAGAGCAAAATGCATTTGTACAAAGAAGTAACCTTACTTAAGGACGAGGACCTGGTGCTCATTTTAATGCATGAATCGTCCTTATCTGATATGTAGTTTTTATTTTAGAAAATAAATAAAAAAAATAAAAATGGACAAAAAGGGCACATGAAATTAACATAAAATCTAATTTTTAAAATTATTTTAAGGATACAGTCTTGTGGACAGTAGCTTAAGGAACATTTTGATGCATAAATCGTCCTTATATGATGTATGGTTTAGAAGTTATTGCTAAAAAATCAAAAAAATCGCACAAAACCACGTCAAAAACTATGTATGATTCATGTAAAAAATTTTAACTAAGATTCTTGAAAAAAATCAAATTCCAGAAAACTTTTTTCTGAATATGCAGTCTTGTGTATATATGTATTAGAATCAATTTGGTGTATGAATCGTCCTTGTAGGATGTATGGTTTGGGAGTTATGACGGAAAAAGCACATGTTTTTGGCCAGCTTCCACTCCAAAAAGTGTTCTACAACTCCTAAACTACAAGAGATAGAGCAAAATGCATTTGGACAAAGGAGTATCCCTACTTAAGGACGAGGAGCTGGTGCTCATTTTAATGCATGAATCGTCCTTATCTGATATGTAGTTTTTATTTTAGAAAATAAATAAAAAAAATAAAAATGGACAAAAAAGGGCACATGAAATTAACATAAAATCTAATTTTTAAAATTATTTTAAGGATACAGTCTTGTGGGCAGTAGCTTAAGGAACATTTTGATGCATAAATCGTCCTTATATGATGTATGGTTTAGAAGTTATGGCTAAAAAATCAAAAAAATCGCACAAAACCACGTCAAAAACTATGATTCATGTAAAAAATTTTAACTAAGATTCTTGAAAAAAAATCAAATTCCAGAAAACTTTTTTCTGAATATGCAGTCTTGTGTATATATGTATTAGAAACAATTTGGTGTATAAATCGTCTTTGTAGGATGTATGGTTTGGGAGTTATGACGGAAAAAGCACATGTTTTTGGCCAGCTTCCACTCCAAAAAGTGTTCTACAACTCCTAAACTACAAGAGATAGAGCAAAATGCATTTGGACAAAGAAGTATCCCTACTTAAGGACGAGGACCTGGTGCTCATTTTAATGCATGAATCGTCCTTATCTGATATGTAGTTTTTATTTTAGAAAATAAATAAAAAAAATAAAAATGGACAAAAAAGGGCACATGAAATTAACATAAAATCTAATTTTTAAAATTATTTTAAGGATACAGTCTTGTGGGCAGTAGCTTAAGGAACATTTTGATGCATAAATCGTCCTTATATGATGTATGGTTTAGAAGTTATGGCTAAAAAATCAAAAAAATCGCACAAAACCACGTCAAAAACTATGATTCATGTAAAAAATTTTAACTAAGATTCTTGAAAAAAATCAAATTCCAGAATATGCAGTCTTGTGTATATATGTATTAGAAACAATTTGGTGTATAAATCGTCCTTGTAGGATGTATGGTTTGGGAGTTATGACGGAAAAAGCACATGTTTTTGGCCAGCTTCCACTCCAAAAAGTGTTCTACAACTCCTAAACTACAAGAGATAGAGCAAAATGCATTTGGACAAAGAAGTATCCTTACTTAAGGACGAGGACCTGGTGCTCATTTTAATGCATGAATCGTCCTTATCTGATATGTAGTTTTTATTTTAGAAAATAAATAAAAAAAATAAAAATGGACAAAAAAGGGCACATGAAATTAACATAAAATCTAATTTTTAAAATTATTTTAAGGATACAGTCTTGTGGGCAGTAGCTTAAGGAACATTTTGATGCATAAATCGTCCTTATATGATGTATGGTTTAGAAGTTATGGCTAAAAAATCAAAAAAATCGCACAAAACCACGTCAAAAACTATGATTCATGTAAAAAATTTTAACTAAGATTCTTGAAAAAAAAATCAAATTCCAGAAAACTTTTTTCTGAATATGCAGTCTTGTGTATATATGTATTAGAAACAATTTGGTGTATAAATCGTCCTTGTAGGATGTATGGTTTGGGAGTTATGACGGAAAAAGCACATGTTTTTGGCCAGCTTCCACTCCAAAAAGTGTTCTACAACTCCTAAACTACAAGAGATAGAGCAAAATGCATTTGGACAAAGGAGTATCCCTACTTAAGGACGAGGACCTGGTGCTCATTTTATTGCATGAATCGTCCTTATCTGATATGTAGTTTTTATTTTAGAAAATAAATAAAAAAAATAAAAATGGACAAAAAAGGGCACATGAAATTAACATAAAATCTAATTTTTAAAATTATTTTAAGGATACAGTCTTGTGGGCAGTAGCTTAAGGAACATTTTGATGCATAAATCGTCCTTATATGATGTATGGTTTAGAAGTTATGGCTAAAAAATCAAAAAAATCGCAAAAAACCACGTCAAAAACTATGATTCATGTGAAAAATTTTAACTAAGATTCTTGAAAAAAAATCAAATTCCAGAAAACTTTTTTCTGAATATGCAGTCTTGTGTATATATGTATTAGAAACAATTTGGTGTATAAATCGTAATTGTAGGATGTATGGTTTGGGAGTTATGACGGAAAAAGCACATGTTTTTGGCCAGCTTCCACTCCAAAAAGTGTTCTACAACTCCTAAACTACAAGAGATAGAGCAAACGGCATTTGGACAAAGGAGTATCCCTTCTTAAGGACGAGGACCTGGTGCTCATTTTAATGCATGAATCGTCCTTATCTGATATGTAGTTTTTATTTTAGAAAATAAATAAAAAAAATAAAAATGGACAAAAAAGGGCACATGAAATTAACATAAAATCTAATTTTTAAAATTATTTTAAGGATACAGTCTTGTGGGCAGTAGCTTAAGGAACATTTTGATGCATAAATCGTCCTTATATGATGTATGGCTTAGAAGTTATGGCTAAAAAATCAAAAAAATCGCAAAAAACCACGTCAAAAACTATGATTCATGTAAAAAATTTTAACTAAGATTCTTGAAAAAAAATCAAATTCCAGAAAACTTTTTTCTGAATATGCAGTCTTGTGTATATATGTATTAGAAACAATTTGGTGTATAAATCGTCCTTGTAGGATGTATGGTTTGGGAGTTATGACGGAAAAAGCACATGTTTTTGGCCAGCTTCCACTCCAAAAAGTGTTCTACAACTCCTAAACTACAAGAGATAGAGCAAAATGCATTTGTACAAAGAAGTAACCCTACTTAAGGACGAGGACCTGGTGCTCATTTTAATGCATGAATCGTCCTTATCTGATATGTAGTTTTTATTTTAGAAAATAAATAAAAAAAATAAAAATGGACAAAAAAGGGCACATGAAATTAACATAAAATCTAATTTTTAAAATTATTTTAAGGATACAGTCTTGTGGGCAGTAGCTTAAGGAACATTTTGATGCATAAATCGTCCTTATATGATGTATGGTTTAGAAGTTATGGCTAAAAAATCAAAAAAATCGCACAAAACCACGTCAAAAACTATGATTCATGTAAAAAATTTTAACTAAGATTCTTGAAAAAAAATCAAATTCCAGAAAACTTTTTTCTGAATATGCAGTCTTGTGTATATATGTATTAGAAACAATTTGGTGTATAAATCGTCCTTGTAGGATGTATGGTTTGGGAGTTATGACGGAAAAAGCACATGTTTTTGGCCAGCTTCCACTCCAAAAAGTGTTCTACAACTCCTAAACTACAAGAGATAGAGCAAAATGCATTTGGACAAAGAAGTATCCCTACTTAAGGACGAGGACCTGGTGCTCATTTTAATGCATAAATCGTCCTTATCTGATATGTAGTTTTTATTTTAGAAAATAAATAAAAAAAATAAAAATGGACAAAAAAGGGCACATGAAATTAACATAAAATCTAATTTTTAAAATTATTTAAAGGATACAGTCTTGTGGGCAGTAGCTTAAGGAACATTTTGAGGCATAAATCGTCCTTATATGATGTATGGTTTAGAAGTTATGGCTAAAAAATCAAAAAAATCGCACAAAACCACGTCAAAAACTATGATTCATGTAAAAAATTTTAACTAAGATTCTTGAAAAAAAATCAAATTCCAGAAAACTTTTTTCTGAATATGCAGTCTTGTGTATATATGTATTAGAAACAATTTGGTGTATAAATCGTCCTTGTAGGATGTATGGTTTGGGAGTTATAACGGAAAAAGCACATGTTTTTGGCCAGCTTCCACTCCAAAAAGTGTTCTACAACTCCTAAACTACAAGAGATAGAGCAAAATGCATTTGGACAAAGAAGTATCCCTACTTAAGGACGAGGACCTGGTGCTCATTTTAATGCATGAATCGTCCTTATCTGATATGTAGTTTTTATTTTAGAAAATAAATAAAAAAAATAAAAATTGACAAAAAAGGGCACATGAAATTAACATAAAATCTAATTTTTAAAATTATTTTAAGGATACAGTCTTGTGGACAGTAGCTTATGGAACATTTTGATGCATAAATCGTCCTTTTATGATGTATGGTTTAGAAGTTATGGCAAAAAAATCAAAAAAATCGCAAAAAACCACGTCAAAAACTATGATTCTGTAAAAAATTTTAACTAAGATTCTTGAAAAAAAATCAAATTCCAGAAAACTTTTTTCTGAATATGCAGTCTTGTGTTTATATGTATTAGAAACAATTTGGTGTATAAATCATCCTTGTAGGATGTATGGTTTGGGAGTTATGACGGAAAAAGCACATGTTTTTGGCCAGCTTCCACTCCAAAAAGTGTTCTACAACTCCTAAACTACAAGAGATAGAGCAAACGGCATTTGGACAAAGGAGTATCCCTTCTTAAGGACGAGGACCTGGTGCTCATTTTAATGCATGAATCGTCCTTATCTGATATGTAGTTTTTATTTTAGAAAATAAATAAAAAAAATAAAAATGGACAAAAAAGGGCACATGAAATAAACATAAAATCTAATTTTTAAAATTATTTTAAGGATACAGTCTTGTGGGCAGTAGCTTAAGGAACATTTTGATGCATAAATCGTCCTTATATGATGTATGGCTTAGAAGTTATGGCTAAAAAATCAAAAAAATCGCAAAAAACCACGTCAAAAACTATGATTCATGTAAAAAATTTTAACTAAGATTCTTGAAAAAAAATCAAATTCCAGAAAACTTTTTTCTGAATATGCAGTCTTGTGTATATATGTATTAGAAACAATTTGGTGTATAAATCGTCCTTGTAGGATGTATGGTTTGGGAGTTATGACGGAAAAAGCACATGTTTTTGGCCAGCTTCCACTCCAAAAAGTGTTCTACAACTCCTAAACTACAAGAGATAGAGCAAAATGCATTTGTACAAAGAAGTAACCCTACTTAAGGACGAGGACCTGGTGCTCATTTTAATGCATGAATCGTCCTTATCTGATATGTAGTTTTTATTTTAGAAAATAAATAAAAAAAATAAAAATGGACAAAAAAGGGCACATGAAATTAACATAAAATCTAATTTTTAAAATTATTTTAAGGATACAGTCTTGTGGGCAGTAGCTTAAGGAACATTTTGATGCATAAATCGTCCTTATATGATGTATGGTTTAGAAGTTATGGCTAAAAAATCAAAAAAATCGCACAAAACCACGTCAAAAACTATGATTCATGTAAAAAATTTTAACTAAGATTCTTGAAAAAAAATCAAATTCCAGAAAACTTTTTTCTGAATATGCAGTCTTGTGTATATATGTATTAGAAACAATTTGGTGTATAAATCGTCCTTGTAGGATGTATGGTTTGGGAGTTATGACGGAAAAAGCACATGTTTTTGGCCAGCTTCCACTCCAAAAAGTGTTCTACAACTCCTAAACTACAAGAGATAGAGCAAAATGCATTTGGACAAAGAAGTATCCCTACTTAAGGACGAGGACCTGGTGCTCATTTTAATGCATGAATCGTCCTTATCTGATATGTAGTTTTTATTTTAGAAAATAAATAAAAAAAATAAAAATTGACAAAAAAGGGCACATGAAATTAACATAAAATCTAATTTTTAAAATTATTTTAAGGATACAGTCTTGTGGACAGTAGCTTATGGAACATTTTGATGCATAAATCGTCCTTTTATGATGTATGGTTTAGAAGTTATGGCTAAAAAATCAAAAAAATCGCACAAAACCACGTCAAAAACTATGATTCATGTAAAAAATTTTAACTAAGATTCTTGAAAAAAAATCAAATTCCAGAATATGCAGTCTTGTGTATATATGTATTAGAAACAATTTGGTGTATAAATCGTCCTTGTAGGATGTATGGTTTGGGAGTTATGACGGAAAAAGCACATGTTTTTGGCCAGATTCCACTCCAAAAAGTGTTCTACAACTCCTAAACTACAAGAGATAGAGCAAAATGCATTTGTACAAAGAAGTAACCCTACTTAAGGACGAGGACCTGGTGCTCATTTTAATGCATGAATCGTCCTTATCTGATATGTAGTTTTTATTTTAGAAAATAAATAAAAAAAATAAAAATGGACAAAAAAGGGCACATGAAATTAACATAAAATCTAATTTTTAAAATTATTTTAAGGATACAGTCTTATGGGCAGTAGCTTAAGGAACATTTTGATGCATAAATCGTCCTTATATGATGTATGGTTTAGAAGTTATGGCTAAAAAATCAAAAAAATCGCACAAAACCACGTCAAAAACTATGATTCATGTAAAAAATTTTAACTAAGATTCTTGAAAAAAAATCAAATTCCAGAAAACTTTTTTCTGAATATGTAGTCTTGTGTATATATGCATTAGAAACAATTTGGTGTATAAATCGTCCTTGTAGGATGTATGGTTTGGGAGTTATGACGGAAAAAGCACATGTTTTTGGCCAGCTTCCACTCCAAAAAGTGTTCTACAACTCCTAAACTACAAGAGATAGAGCAAAATGCATTTGGACAAAGAAGTATCCCTACTTAAGGACGAGGACCTGGTGCTCATTTTAATGCATGAATCGTCCTTATCTGATATGTAGTTTTTATTTTAGAAAATAAATAAAAAAAATGAAAAAGGACAAAAAAGGGCACATGAAATTAACATAAAATCTAATTTTTAAAACTATTTAAAGGATACAGTCTTGTGGGCAGTAGCTTAAGGAACATTTTGATGCATAAATCGTCCTTATATGATGTATGGTTTAGAAGTTATGGCTAAAAAATCAAAAAAATCGCACAAAACCACGTCAAAAACTATGATTCATGTAAAAAATTTTAACTAAGATTCTTGAAAAAAAATCAAATTCCAGAAAACTTTTTTCTGAATATGCAGTCTTGTGTATATATGTATTAGAAACAATTTGGTGTATAAATCGTCCTTGTAGGATGTATGGTTTGGGAGTTATAACGGAAAAAGCACATGTTTTTGGCCAGCTTCCACTCCAAAAAGTGTTCTACAACTCCTAAACTACAAGAGATAGAGCAAAATGCATTTGGACAAAGAAGTATCCCTACTTAAGGACGAGGACCTGGTGCTCATTTTAATGCATGAATCGTCCTTATCTGATATGTAGTTTTTATTTTAGAAAATAAATAAAAAAAATAAAAATTGACAAAAAAGGGCACATGAAATTAACATAAAATCTAATTTTTAAAATTATTTTAAGGATACAGTCTTGTGGACAGTAGCTTATGGAACATTTTGATGCATAAATCGTCCTTTTATGATGTATGGTTTAGAAGTTATGGCAAAAAAATCAAAAAAATCGCAAAAAACCACGTCAAAAACTATGATTCTGTAAAAAATTTTAACTAAGATTCTTGAAAAAAAATCAAATTCCAGAAAACTTTTTTCTGAATATGCAGTCTTGTGTTTATATGTATTAGAAACAATTTTGTGTATAAATCATCCTTGTAGGATGTATGGTTTGGGAGTTATGACGAAAAAAGCACATGTTTTTGGCCAGCTTCCACTCCAAAAAGTGTTCTACAACTCCTAAACTACAAGAGATAGAGCAAACGGCATTTGGACAAAGGAGTATCCCTTCTTAAGGACGAGGACCTGGTGCTCATTTTAATGCATGAATCGTCCTTATCTGATATGTAGTTTTTATTTTAGAAAATAAATAAAAAAAATAAAAATTGACAAAAAAGGGCACATGAAATTAACATAAAATCTAATTTTTAAAATTATTTTAAGGATACAGTCTTGTGGGCAGTAGCTTAAGGAACATTTTGGTGCATAAATCGTTCTTTTATGATGTATGGTTTAGAAGTTATGGCTAAAAAATCAAAAAAATCGCAAAAAACCACGTCAAAAACTATGATTCATGTAAAAAATTTTAACTAAGATTCTTGAAAAAAAATCAAATTCCAGAAAACTTTTTTCTGAATATGCAGTCTTGTGTATATATGTATTAGAAACAATTTGGTGTATAAATCGTCCTTGTAGGATGTATGGTTTGGGAGTTATGACGGAAAAAGCACATGTTTTTGGCCAGCTTCCACTCCAAAAAGTGTTCTACAACTCCTAAACTACAAGAGATAGAGCAAACGGCATTTGGACAAAGGAGTATCCCTTCTTAAGGACGAGGACCTGGTGCTCATTTTAATGCATGAATCGTCCTTATCTGATATGTAGTTTTTATTTTAGAAAATAAATAAAAAAAATAAAAATGGACAAAAAAGGGCACATGAAATTAACATAAAATCTAATTTTTAAAATTATTTTAAGGATACAGTCTTGTGGGCAGTAGCTTAAGGAACATTTTGATGCATAAATCGTCCTTATATGATGTATGGTTTAGAAGTTATGGCTAAAAAATCAAAAAAATCGCAAAAAACCACGTCAAAAACTATGATTCATGTAAAAAATTTTAACTAAGATTCTTGAAAAAAAAATCAAATTCCAGAAAACTTTTTTCTGAATATGAAGTCTTGTGTATATATGTATTAGAAACAATTTGGTGTATAAATCGTCCTTGTAGGATGTATGGTTTGGGAGTTATGACGGAAAAAGCACATGTTTTTGGCCAGCTTCCACTCCAAAAAGTGTTCTACAACTCCTAAACTACAAGAGATAGAGCAAAATGCATTTGGACAAAGAAGTATCCCTACTTAAGGACGAGGACCTGGTGCTCATTTTAATGCATGAATCGTCCTTATCTGATATGTAGTTTTTATTTTAGAAAATAAATAAAAAAAATAAAAATTGACAAAAAAGGGCACATGAAATTAACATAAAATCTAATTTTTAAAATTATTTTAAGGATACAGTCTTGTGGACAGTAGCTTATGGAACATTTTGATGCATAAATCGTCCTTTTATGATGTATGGTTTAGAAGTTATGGCTAAAAAATCAAAAAAATCGCACAAAACCACGTCAAAAACTATGATTCATGTAAAAAATTTTAACTAAGATTCTTGAAAAAAAATCAAATTCCAGAAAACTTTTTTCTGAATATGTAGTCTTGTGTATATATGCATTAGAAACAATTTGGTGTATAAATCGTCCTTGTAGGATGTATGGTTTGGGAGTTATGACGGAAAAAGCACATGTTTTTGGCCAGCTTCCACTCCAAAAAGTGTTCTACAACTCCTAAACTACAAGAGATAGAGCAAAATGCATTTGGACAAAGAAGTATCCTTACTTAAGGATGAGGACCTGGTGCTCATTTTAATGCATGAATCGTCCTTATCTGATATGTAGTTTTTATTTTAGAAAATAAATAAAAAAAATGAAAAAGGACAAAAAAGGGCACATGAAATTAACATAAAATCTAATTTTTAAAACTATTTAAAGGATACAGTCTTGTGGGCAGTAGCTTAAGGAACATTTTGATGCATAAATCGTCCTTATATGATGTATGGTTTAGAAGTTATGGCTAAAAAATCAAAAAAATCGCACAAAACCACGTCAAAAACTATGATTCATGTAAAAAATTTTAACTAAGATTCTTGAAAAAAAATCAAATTCCAGAAAACTTTTTTCTGAATATGCAGTCTTGTGTATATATGTATTAGAAACAATTTGGTGTATAAATCGTCCTTGTAGGATGTATGGTTTGGGAGTTATAACGGAAAAAGCACATGTTTTTGGCCAGCTTCCACTCCAAAAAGTGTTCTACAACTCCTAAACTACAAGAGATAGAGCAAAATGCATTTGGACAAAGAAGTATCCCTACTTAAGGACGAGGACCTGGTGCTCATTTTAATGCATGAATCGTCCTTATCTGATATGTAGTTTTTATTTTAGAAAATAAATAAAAAAAATAAAAATTGACAAAAAAGGGCACATGAAATTAACATAAAATCTAATTTTTAAAATTATTTTAAGGATACAGTCTTGTGGACAGTAGCTTATGGAACATTTTGATGCATAAATCGTCCTTTTATGATGTATGGTTTAGAAGTTATGGCAAAAAAATCAAAAAAATCGCAAAAAACCACGTCAAAAACTATGATTCTGTAAAAAATTTTAACTAAGATTCTTGAAAAAAAATCAAATTCCAGAAAACTTTTTTCTGAATATGCAGTCTTGTGTTTATATGTATTAGAAACAATTTGGTGTATAAATCATCCTTGTAGGATGTATGGTTTGGGAGTTATGACGAAAAAAGCACATGTTTTTGGCCAGCTTCCACTCCAAAAAGTGTTCTACAACTCCTAAACTACAAGAGATAGAGCAAACGGCATTTGGACAAAGGAGTATCCCTTCTTAAGGACGAGGACCTGGTGCTCATTTTAATGCATGAATCGTCCTTATCTGATATGTAGTTTTTATTTTAGAAAATAAATAAAAAAAATAAAAATTGACAAAAAAGGGCACATGAAATTAACATAAAATCTAATTTTTAAAATTATTTTAAGGATACAGTCTTGTGGGCAGTAGCTTAAGGAACATTTTGGTGCATAAATCGTTCTTTTATGATGTATGGTTTAGAAGTTATGGCTAAAAAATCAAAAAAATCGCAAAAAACCACGTCAAAAACTATGATTCATGTAAAAAATTTTAACTAAGATTCTTGAAAAAAAATCAAATTCCAGAAAACTTTTTTCTGAATATGCAGTCTTGTGTATATATGTATTAGAAACAATTTGGTGTATAAATCGTCCTTGTAGGATGTATGGTTTGGGAGTTATGACGGAAAAAGCACATGTTTTTGGCCAGCTTCCACTCCAAAAAGTGTTCTACAACTCCTAAACTACAAGAGATAGAGCAAACGGCATTTGGACAAAGGAGTATCCCTTCTTAAGGACGAGGACCTGGTGCTCATTTTAATGCATGAATCGTCCTTATCTGATATGTAGTTTTTATTTTAGAAAATAAATAAAAAAAATAAAAATGGACAAAAAAGGGCACATGAAATTAACATAAAATCTAATTTTTAAAATTATTTTAAGGATACAGTCTTGTGGGCAGTAGCTTAAGGAACATTTTGATGCATAAATCGTCCTTATATGATGTATGGTTTAGAAGTTATGGCTAAAAAATCAAAAAAATCGCAAAAAACCACGTCAAAAACTATGATTCATGTAAAAAATTTTAACTAAGATTCTTGAAAAAAAATCAAATTCCAGAAAACTTTTTTCTGAATATGAAGTCTTGTGTATATATGTATTAGAAACAATTTGGTGTATAAATCGTCCTTGTAGGATGTATGGTTTGGGAGTTATGACGGAAAAAGCACATGTTTTTGGCCAGCTTCCACTCCAAAAAGTGTTCTACAACTCCTAAACTACAAGAGATAGAGCAAAATGCATTTGGACAAAGAAGTATCCCTACTTAAGGACGAGGACCTGGTGCTCATTTTAATGCATGAATCGTCCTTATCTGATATGTTGTTTTTATTTTAGAAAATAAATAAAAAAAATAAAAATTGACAAAAAAGGGCACATGAAATTAGCATAAAATCTAATTTTTAAAATTATTTTAAGGATACAGTCTTGTGGGCAGTAGCTTAAGGAACATTTTGATGCATAAATCGTTCTTTTATGATGTATGGTTTAGAAGTTATGGCTAAAAAATCAAAAAAATCGCACAAAACCACGTCAAAAACTATGATTCATGTAAAAAATTTTAACTAAGATTCTTGAAAAAAAATCAAATTCCAGAAAACTTTTTTCTGAATATGCAGTCTTGTGTATATATGTATTAGAAACAATTTGGTGTATAAATCGTCCTTGTAGGATGTATGGTTTGGGAGTTATGACGGAAAAAGCACATGTTTTTGGCCAGCTTCCACTCCAAAAAGTGTTCTACAACTCCTAAACTACAAGAGATAGAGCAAAATGCATTTGGACAAAGAAGTAACCCTACTTAAGGACGAGGACCTGGTGCTCATTTTAATGCATGAATCGTCCTTATCTGATATGTAGTTTTTATTTTAGAAAATAAATAAAAAAAATAAAAATTGACAAAAACGGGCACACGAAATTAACATAAAATCTAATTTTTAAAATTATTTTAAGGATACAGTCTTGTGGGCAGTAGCTTAAGGAACATTTTGGTGCATAAATCGTCCTTTTATGATGTATGGTTTAGAAGTTATGGCTAAAAAATAAAAAAAATCGCAAAAAACCACGTCAAAAACTATGATTCATGTAAAAAATTTTAACTAAGATTCTTGAAAAAAAATCAAATTCCAGAAAACTTTTTTCTGAATATGCAGTCTTGTGTATATATGTATTAGAAACAATTTGGTGTATAAATCGTCCTTGTAGGATGTATGGTTTGGGAGTTATGAAGGAAAAAGCACATGTTTTTGGCCAGCTTCCACTCCAAAAAGTGTTCTACAACTCCTAAACTACAAGAGATAGAGCAAAATGCATTTGGACAAAGGAGTATCCCTTGTTAAGGACGAGGACCTGGTGCTCATTTTAATGCATGAATCGTCCTTATCTGATATGTTGTTTTTATTTTAGAAAATAAATAAAAAAAATAAAAATTGACAAAAAAGGGCACATGAAATTAACATAAAATCTAATTTTTAAAATTATTTTAAATATACAGTCTTGTGGGCAGTAGCTTAAGGAACATTTTGGTGCATAAATCGTTCTTTTATGATGTATGGTTTAGAAGTTATGGCTAAAAAATCAAAAAAATCGCAAAAAACCACGTCAAAAACTATGATTCATGTAAAAAATTTTAACTAAGATTCTTGAAAAAAAATCAAATTCCAGAAAACTTTTTTCTGAATATGAAGTCTTGTGTATTTATGTATTAGAAACAATTTGGTGTATAAATCGTCCTTGTAGGATGTATGGTTTGGGAGTTATGACGGAAAAAGCACATGTTTTTGGCCAGCTTCCACTCCAAAAAGTGTTCTACAACTCCTAAACTACAAGAGATAGAGCAAAATGCATTTGGACAAAGAAATAACCCTACTTAAGGACGAGGACCTGGTGCTCATTTTAATGCATGAATCGTCCTTATCTGATATGTAGTTTTTATTTTAGAAAATAAATAAAAAAAATAAAAATTGACAAAAACGGGCACACGAAATTAACATAAAATCTAATTTTTAAAATTATTCTAAGGATACAGTCTTGTGGGCAGTAGCTTAAGGAACATTTTGATGCATAAATCGTCCTTATATGATGTATGGTTTAGAAGTTATGGCTAAAAAATCAAAAAAATCGCACAAAACCACGTCAAAAACTATGATTCATGTAAAAAATTTTAACTAAGATTCTTGAAAAAAAATCAAATTCCAGAAAACTTTTTTCTGAATATGCAGTCTTGTGTATATATGTATTAGAAACAATTTGGTGTATAAATCGTCCTTGTAGGATGTATGGTTTGGGAGTTATGACGGAAAAAGCACATGTTTTTGGCCAGCTTCCACTCCAAAAAGTGTTCTACAACTCCTAAACTACAAGAGATAGAGCAAAATGCATTTGGACAAAGAAATAACCCTACTTAAGGACGAGGACCTGGTGCTCATTTTAATGCATGAATCGTCCTTATCTGATATGTAGTTTTTATTTTAGAAAATAAATAAAAAAAATAAAAATTGACAAAAACGGGCACACGAAATTAACATAAAATCTAATTTTTAAAATTATTTTAAGGATACAGTCTTGTGGGCAGTAGCTTAAGGAACATTTTGGTGCATAAATCGTCCTTTTATGATGTATGGTTTAGAAGTTATGGCTAAAAAATAAAAAAAATCGCAAAAAACCACGTCAAAAACTATGATTCATGTAAAAAATTTTAACTAAGATTCTTGAAAAAAAATCAAATTCCAGAAAACTTTTTTCTGAATATGCAGTCTTGTGTATATATGTATTAGAAACAATTTGGTGTATAAATCGTCCTTGTAGGATGTATGGTTTGGGAGTTATGACGGAAAAAGCACATGTTTTTGGCCAGCTTCCACTCCAAAAAGTGTTCTACAACTCCTAAACTACAAGAGATAGAGCAAAATGCATTTGGACAAAGAAATAACCCTACTTAAGGACGAGGACCTGGTGCTCATTTTAATGCATGAATCGTCCTTATCTGATATGTAGTTTTTATTTTAGAAAATATATAAAAAAAATAAAAATTGACAAAAACGGGCACACGAAATTAACATAAAATCTAATTTTTAAAATTATTTTAAGGATACAGTCTTGTGGGCAGTAGCTTAAGGAACATTTTGATGCATAAATCGTCCTTATATGATGTATGGTTTAGAAGTTATGGCTAAAAAATCAAAAAAATCGCACAAAACCACGTCAAAAACTATGATTCATGTAAAAAATTTTAACTAAGATTCTTGAAAAAATCAAATTCCAGAAAACTTTTTTCTGAATATGCAGTCTTGTGTATATATGTATTAGAAACAATTTGGTGTATAAATCGTCCTTGTAGGATGTATGGTTTGGGAGTTATGACGGAAAAAGCACATGTTTTTGGCCAGCTTCCACTCCAAAAAGTGTTCTACAACTCCTAAACTACAAGAGATAGAGCAAAATGCATTTGGACAAAGAAATAACCCTACTTAAGGACGAGGACCTGGTGCTCATTTTAATGCATGAATCGTCCTTATCTGATATGTAGTTTTTATTTTAGAAAATAAATAAAAAAAATAAAAATTGACAAAAACGGGCACACGAAATTAACATAAAATCTAATTTTTAAAATTATTTTAAGGATACAGTCTTGTGGGCAGTAGCTTAAGGAACATTTTGGTGCATAAATCGTCCTTTTATGATGTATGGTTTAGAAGTTATGGCTAAAAAATAAAAAAAATCGCAAAAAACCACGTCAAAAACTATGATTCATGTAAAAAATTTTAACTAAGATTCTTGAAAAAAAATCAAATTCCAGAAAACTTTTTTCTGAATATGCAGTCTTGTGTATATATATATTAGAAACAATTTGGTGTATAAATCGTCCTTGTAGGATGTATGGTTTGGGAGTTATGAAGGAAAAAGCACATGTTTTTGGCCAGCTTCCACTCCAAAAAGTGTTCTACAACTCCTAAACTACAAGAGATAGAGCAAAATGCATTTGTACAAAGAAGTAACCCTACTTAAGGACGAGGACCTGGTGCTTATTTTAATGCATGAATCGTCCTTATCTGATATGTAGTTTTTATTTTAGAAAATAAATAAAAAAAATAAAAATTGACAAAAAAGGGCACATGAAATTAACATAAAATCTAATTTTTAAAATTATTTTAAGGATACAGTCTTGTGGGCAGTAGCTTAAAGAACATTTTGATGCATAAATCGTCCTTTTATGATGTATATTTTAGAAGTTATGGCAAAAAAATCAAAAAAATCGCACAAAACCACGTCAAAAACTATGATTCATGTAAAAAATTTTAACTAAGATTCTTGGATAAATCAAATTCCAGAAAACTTTTTTCTGAATATGCAGTCTTGTGTATATATGTATTAGAAACAATTTGGTGTATAAATCGTCCTTGTAGGATGTATGGTTTGGGAGTTATGACGGAAAAAGCACATGTTTTTGGCCAGCTTCCACTCCAAAAATTGTTCTACAACTCCTAAACTACAAGAGATAGAGCAAAATGCATTTGGACAAAGAAGTAACCCTACTTAAGCACGAGGACCTGGTGCTCATTTTAATGCATGAATCGTCCTTATCTGATATGTAGTTTTTATTTTAGAAAATAAATAAAAAAAATAAAAATTGACAAAAAAGGGCACATGAAATTAACATGAAATCTAATTTTAAAAATTATTTTTAGGATACAGTCTTGTGGGCAGTAGCTTAAGGAACATTTTGATGCATAAATCGTCCTTATATGATGTATGGTTTAGAAGTTATGGCTAAAAAATCAAAAAAATCGCACAAAACCACGTCAAAAACTATGATTCATGTAAAAAATTTTAACTAAGATTCTTGAAAAAAAATCAAATTCCAGAAAACTTTTTTCTGAATATGCAGTCTTGTGTATATATGTATTAGAAACAATTTGGTGTATAAATCGTCCTTGTAGGATGTATGGTTTGGGAGTTATGACGGAAAAAGCACATGTTTTTGGCCAGCTTCCACTCCAAAAATTGTTCTACAACTCCTAAACTACAAGAGATAGAGCAAAATGCATTTGGACAAAGAAGTAACCCTACTTAAGGACGAGGACCTGGTGCTTATTTTAATGCATGAATCGTCCTTATCTGATATGTAGTTTTTATTTTAGAAAATAAATAAAAAAAATAAAAATTGACAAAAAAGGGCACATGAAATTAACATAAAATCTAATTTTTAAAATTATTTTAAGGATACAGTCTTGTGGGCAGTAGCTTAAAGAACATTTTGATGCATAAATCGTCCTTTTATGATGTATATTTTAGAAGTTATGGCAAAAAAATCAAAAAAATCGCACAAAACCACGTCAAAAACTATGATTCATGTAAAAAATTTTAACTAAGATTCTTGAAAAAATCAAATTCCAGAAAACTTTTTTCTGAATATGCAGTCTTGTGTATATATGTATTAGAAACAATTTGGTGTATAAATCGTCCTTGTAGGATGTATGGTTTGGGAGTTATGACGGAAAAAGCACATGTTTTTGGCCAGCTTCCACTCCAAAAATTGTTCTACAACTCCTAAACTACAAGAGATAGAGCAAAATGCATTTGGACAAAGAAGTAACCCTACTTAAGCACGAGGACCTGGTGCTCATTTTAATGCATGAATCGTCCTTATCTGATATGTAGTTTTTATTTTAGAAAATAAATAAAAAAAATAAAAATTGACAAAAAAGGGCACATGAAATTAACATGAAATCTAATTTTAAAAATTATTTTAAGGATACAGTCTTGTAGACAGTAGCTTATGGAACATTTTGATGCATAAATCGTCCTTTTATGATGTATGGTTTAGAAGTTATGGCAAAAAAATCGCAAAAAACCACGTCAAAAACTATGATTCTGTAAAAAATTTAAACTAAGATTCTTGAAAAAAAATCAAATTCCAGAAAACTTTTTTCTGAATATGCAGTCTTGTGTTTATATGTATTAGAAACAATTTGGTGTATAAATCGTCCTTGTAGGATGTATGGTTTGGGAGTTATGACGGAAAAAGCACATGTTTTTGGCCAGCTTCCACTCCAAAAAGTGTTCTACAACTCCTAAACTACAAGAGATAGAGCAAACGGCATTTGGACAAAGGAGTATCCCTTCTTAAGGACGAGGACCTGGTGCTCATTTTAATGCATGAATCGTCCTTATCTGATATGTAGTTTTTATTTTAGAAAATAAATAAAAAAAATAAAAATTGACAAAAAAGGGCACATGAAATTAACATGAAATCTAATTTTTAAAATTATTTTAAGGATACAGTCTTGTGGGCAGTAGCTTAAGGAACATTTTGATGCATAAATCGTCCTTTTATGATGTATGGTTTAGAAGTTATGGAAAAAAATCAAAAAAATCGCAAAAAACCACGTCAAAAACTATGATTCATGTAAAAAATTTTAACTAAGATTCTTGAAAAAAAATTAAATTCCAGAAAACTTTTTTCTGAATATGCAGTCTTGTGTATATATGTATTAGAAACAATTTGGTGTATAAATCGTCCTTGTAGGATGTATGGTTTGGGAGTCATGACGGAAAAAGCACATGTTTTTGGCCAGCTTCCACTCCAAAAAGTGTTCTACAACTCCTAAACTACAAGAGATAGAGCAAAATGCATTTGTACATAGAAGTAACCCTACTTAAGGACGAGGACCTGGTGCTCATTTTAATGCATGAATCGTCCTTATCTGATATGTAGTTTTTATTTTAGAAAATAAATAAAAAAAATAAAAATTGACAAAAAAGGGCACATGAAATTAACATGAAATCTAATTTTTAAAATTATTTTAAGGATACAGTCTTGTGGACAGTAGCTTATGGAACATTTTGATGCATAAATTGTCCTTTTATGATGTATGGTTTAGAAGTTATGGCAAAAAAATCGCAAAAAACCACGTCAAAAACTATGATTCTGTAAAAAATTTTAACTAAGATTCTTGAAAAAAAATCAAATTCCAGAAAACTTTTTTCTGAATATGCAGTCTTTTGTTTATATGTATTAGAAACAATTTGGTGTATAAATCGTCCTTGTAGGATGTATGGTTTGGGAGTTATGACGGAAAAAGCACATGTTTTTGGCCAGCTTCCACTCCAAAAAGTGTTCTACAACTCCTAAACTACAAGAGATAGAGCAAACGGCATTTGGACAAAGGAGAATCCCTTCTTAATGACGAGGACCTGGTGCTCATTTTAATGCATGAATCGTCCTTATCGGATATGTAGTTTTTATTTTAGAAAATAAATAAAAAAAATAAAAATGGACAAAAAATGGCACATGAAATTAACATAAAATCTAATTTTTAAAATTATTTTAAGGATACAGTCTTGTGGGCAGTAGCTTAAGGAACATTTTGATGCATAAATTGTTCTTTTATGATGTATGGTTTAGAAGTTATGGCTAAAAAATCAAAAAAATCGCAAAAAACCACGTCAAAAACTACGATTCATGTAAAAAAATTTAACTAAGATTCTTGAAAAAAATCAAATTCCAGAAAACTTTTTTCTGAATATGCAGTCTTGTGTATATATGTATTAGAAACAATTTGGTGTATAAACCGTCCTTGTAGGATGTATGGTTTGGGAGTTATGACGGAAAAAGCACATGTTTTTGGCCAGCTTCCACTCCAAAAAGTGTTCTACAACTCCTAAACTACAAGAGATAGAGCAAACGGCATTTGGACAAAGGAGTATCCCTTCTTAAGGACGAGGACCTGGTGCTCATTTTAATGCATGAATTGTCCTTATCTGATATGTAGTTTTTATTTTAGAAAATAAATAAAAAAAATAAAAATGGACAAAAAAGGGCACATGAAATTAACATGAAATCTAATTTTTAAAATTATTTTAAGGATACAGTCTTGTGGGCAGTAGCTTAAGGAACATTTTGATGCATAAATCGTCCTTTTATGATGTATGGTTTAGAAGTTATGGCAAAAAAATCAAAAAAATCGCAAAAAACCACGTCAAAAACTATGATTCATGTAAAAAATTTTAACTAAGATTCTTGAAAAAAATCAAATTCCAGAATATACAGTCTTGTGTATATATGTATTAGAAACAATTTGGTGTATAAATCGTCCTTGTAGGATGTATGGTTTGGGAGTTATGACGGAAAAAGCACATGTTTTTGGCCAGCTTCCACTCCAAAAAGTGTTCTACAACTCCTAAACTACAAGAGATAGAGCAAAATGCATTTGGACAGAGAAGTAACCCTAGTAACCCACAGTCTTGTGGGCAGTAGCTTAAGGAACATTTTGATGCATAAATCGTCCTTTTATGATGTATGGTTTAGAAGTTATGGCAAAAAAATCAAAAAAATCGCAAAAAACCACGTCAAAAACTATGATTCATGTAAAAAATTTTAACTAAGATTCTTGAAAAAAAATCAAATTCCAGAATGTGCAGTCTTGTGTATATATGTATTAGAAACAATTTGGTGTATAAATCGTCCTTGTAGGATGTATGGTTTGGGAGTTATGACGGAAAAAGCACATGTTTTTGGCCAGCTTCCACTCCAAAAAGTGTTCTACAACTCCTAAACTACAAGAGATAGAGCAAAATGCATTTGGACAAAGGAGTATCCCTTCTTAAGGACGAGGACCTGGTGCTCATTTTAATGCATGAATCGTCCTTATCTGATATGTAGTTTTTATTTTAGAAAATAAATAAGAAAAATAAAAATTGACAAAAAAGGGCACATGAAATTAACATGAAATCTAATTTTTAAAATTATTTTAAGGATACAGTCTTGTGGGCAGTAGCTTAGGGAAAATTTTGATGCATAAATCGTCCTTTTAGGATGAATGGTTTAGAAGTTATTGCTAAAAAATCAAAAAATCGCAAAAAACCACGTCAAAAACTACGATTCATGTAAAAAATTTTAACTAAGATTCTTGAAAAAAAATCAAATTCCAGAAAACTTTTTTCTGAATATGCAGTCTTGTGTTTATATGTATTAGAAACAATTTGGTGTATAAATCGTCCTTGTAGGATGTATGGTTTGGGAGTTATGACGGAAAAAGCACATGTTTTTGGCCAGCTTCCACTCCAAAAAGTGTTCTACAACTCCTAAACTACAAGAGATAGAGCAAAATGCATTTGGACAGAGAAGTAACCCTAGTAACCCACAGTCTTGTGGGCAGTAGCTTAAGGAACATTTTGATGCATAAATCGTCCTTTTATGATGTATGGTTTAGAAGTTATGGCAAAAAAATCAAAAAAATCGCAAAAAACCACGTCAAAAACTATGATTCATGTAAAAAATTTTAACTAAGATTCTTGAAAAAAAATCAAATTCCAGAATATGCAGTCTTGTGTTTATATGTATTAGAAACAATTTGGTGTATAAATCGTCCTTGTAGGATGTATGGTTTGGGAGTTATGACGGAAAAAGCACATGTTTTTGGCCAGCTTCCACTCCAAAAAGTGTTCTACAACTCCTAAACTACAAGAGATAGAGCAAAATGCATTTGGACAGAGAAGTAACCCTAGTAACCCACATTCTTGTGGGCAGTAGCTTAAGGAACATTTTGATGCATAAATCGTCCTTTTATGATGTATGGTTTAGAAGTTATGGCAAAAAAATCAAAAAAATCGCAAAAAACCACGTCAAAAACTATGATTCATGTAAAAAATTTTAACTAAGATTCTTGAAAAAAAATCAAATTCACGAATGTGCAGTCTAGTGTATATATGTATTAGAAACAATTTGGTGTATAAATCGTCCTTGTAGGATGTATGGTTTGGGAGTTATGACGGAAAAAGCACATGTTTTTGGCCAGCTTCCACTCCAAAAAGTGTTCTACAACTCCTAAACTACAAGAGATAGAGCAAACGGCATTTGGACAAAG
Organism: Dichetophora obliterata; assembly: GCA_963920525.1. NCBI lineage: Eukaryota > Metazoa > Arthropoda > Insecta > Diptera > Sciomyzidae > Dichetophora > Dichetophora obliterata. The sequence continues at coordinate 288,009,008 of OY986435.1, forward strand.
GAGTTTCCCTTCTTAAGGGCAAGGACCTGGTGCTCATTTTAATGCATGAATCGTCCTTATCTGATATGTAGTTTTTATTTTAGAAAATAAATAAAAAAAATAAAAATTGACAAAAAAGGGCACATGAAATGAACATGAAATCTAATTTTTAAAATTATTTTAAGGATACAGTCTTGTGGACAGTAGCTTAAGGAACATTTTGATGCATAAATCGTTCTTTTATGATGTATGGTTTAGAAGTTATGGCTAAAAAATCAAAAAAATCGCAAAAAACCACGTCAAAAACTACGATTCATGTAAAAAATTTTAACTAAGATTCTTGAAAAAAAATCAAATTCCAGAAAACTTTTTTCTGAATATGCAGTCTTGTGTTTATATGTATTAGAAACAATTTGGTGTATAAATCGTCATTGTAGGATGTATGGTTTGGGAGTTATGACGGAAAAAGCACATGTTTTTGGCCAGCTTCCACTCCAAAAAGTGTTCTACAACTCCTAAACTACAAGAGATAGAGCAAACGGCATTTGGACAAAGGAGTATTCCTTCTTAAGGACGAGGACCTGGTGCTCATTTTAATGCATGAATCGTCCTTATCTGATATGTAGTTTTTATTTTAGAAAATAAATAAAAAAAATAAAAATTGACAAAAAAGGGCACATGAAATTAACATGAAATCTAATTTTTAAAATTATTTTAAGGATACAGTCTTGTGAACAGTAGCTTAAGGAACATTTTGGTGCATAAATCGTCCTTTTATGATGTATGGTTTAGAAGTTATGGCTAAAAAATCAAAAAAATCGCAAAAAACCACGTCAAAAACTATGATTCATGTAAAAAATTTTAACTAAGATTCCTGAAAAAAAATCAAATTCCAGAAAACTTTTTTCTGAATATGCAGTCTTGTGTATATATGTATTAGAAACAATTTGGTGTATAAATCGTCCTTGTAGGATGTATGGTTTGGGAGTTATGACGGAAAAAGCACATGTTTTTGGCCAGCTTCCACTCCAAAAAGTGTTCTACAACTCCTAAACTACAAGAGATAGAGCAAAATGCATTTGGACAGAGAAGTAACCCTAGTAACCCACAGTCTTGTGGGCAGTAGCTTAAGGAACATTTTGATGCATAAATCGTCCTTTTATGATGTATGGTTTAGAAGTTATGGCAAAAAAATCAAAAAAATCGCAAAAAACCACGTCAAAAACTATGATTCATGTAAAAAATTGTAACTAAGATTCTTGAAAAAAAATCAAATTCCAGAATATGCAGTCTTGTGTATATATGTATTAGAAACAATTTGGTGCATAAATCGTCCTTGTAGGATGTATGGTTTGGGAGTTATGACGGAAAAAGCACATGTTTTTGGCCAGCTTCCACTCCAAAAAGTGTTCTACAACTCCTAAACTACAAGAGATAGAGCAAACGGCATTTGGACACAGGAGTATCTCTTCTTAAGGACGAGGACCTGGTGCTCATTTTAATGCATGAATCGTCCTTATCTGATATGTAGTTTTTATTTTAGAAAATAAATAAAAAAAAATAAAAATTGACAAAAACGGGCACATGAAATTAACATAAAATCTAATTTTTAAAATTATTTTAAGGATACAGTCTTGTGGGCAGTAGCTTAAGGAACATTTTGGTGCATAAATCGTCCTTTTATGATGTATGGTTTAGAAGTTATGGCAAAAAAATCAAAAAAATCGCAAAAAACCACGTCAAAAACTATGATTCATGTAAAAAATTTTAACTAAGATTCTTGAAAAAAAATCAAATTCCAGCAAACTTTTTTCTGAATATGCAGTCTTGTGTATATATGTATTAGAAACAATTTGGTGTATAAATCGTCCTTGTAGGATGTATGGTTTGGGAGTTATGACGGAAAAAGCACATGTTTTTGGCCAGCTTCCACTCCAAAGAGTGTTCTACAACTCCTAAACTACAAGAGATAGAGCAAAATGCATTTGGACAAAGAAGTAACCCTACTTAAGGACGAGGACCTGGTGCTCATTTTAATGCATGAATCGTCCTTATCTGATATGTAGTTTTTATTTTAGAAAATAAATAAAAAAAATAAAAATTGACAAAAACGGGCACATGAAATTAACATGAAATCTAATTTTTAAAATTATTTTAAGGAAACAGTCTTGTGGGCAGTAGCTTAAGGAACATTTTGGTGCATAAATCGTCCTTTTATTATGTATGGTTTAGAAGTTATGGCTAAAAAATCAAAAAAATCGCAAAAAACCACGTCAAAAACTATGATTCATGTAAAAAATTTTAACTAAGATTCCTGAAAAAAAATCAAATTCCAGAAAACTTTTTTCTGAATATGCAGTCTTGTGTATATATGTATTAAAAACAATTTGGTGTATAAATCGTCCTTGTAGGATGTATGGTTTGGGAGTTATGACGGAAAAAGCACATGTTTTTGGCCAGCTTCCACTCCAAAAAGTGTTCTACAACTCCTAAACTACAAGAGATAGAGCAAACGGCATTTGGACAAAGGAGTATCCCTTCTTAAAAACGAGGACCTGGTGCTCATTTTAATGCATGAATCGTCCTTATCTGATATGTAGTTTTTATTTTAGAAAATAAATAAAAAAAATAAAAATTGACATAAAAGGGCACATGAAATTAACATGAAATCTAATTTCTAAAATTATTTTAAGGATACAGTCTTGTGGGCAGTAGCTTAAGGAACATTTTGATGCATAAATCGTCTTTTTATGATATATGGTTTAGAAGTTATGGCAAAAAAATCAAAGAAATCGCAAAAAACCACGTCAAAAACTATGATTCATGTAAAAAATTTTAACTAAGATTCTTGAAAAAAAATCAAATTCCAGGATATGCAGTCTTGTGTATATATGTATTAGAAACAATTTGGTGTATAAATCGTCCTTGTAGGATGTATGGTTTGGGAGTTATGACGGAAAAAGCACATGTTTTTGGCCAGCTTCCACTCCAAAAAGTGTTCTACAACTCCTAAACTACAAGAGATAGAGCAAACGGCATTTGGACAAAGGAGTATCCCTTCTTAAGGACGAGGACTTGGTGCTCATTTTAATGCATGAATCGTCCTTATCTGATATGTAGTTTTTATTTTAGAAAATAAATAAAAAAAATAAAAATTGACAAAAAACATAAAATCTAATTTTTAAAATTATTTTAAGGATACAGTCTTGTGGGCAGTAGCTTAAGGAACATTTTGATGCATTAATCGTTCTTTTATGATGTATGGTTTAGAAGTTATGGCAAAAAAATCAAAAAAATCGCAAAAAACCAGTAGCTTTATAAACTACAAGAGATAGAGCAAACGGCATTTGGACAAAGGAGTATCCCTTCTTAAGGACGAGGACCTGGTGCTCATTTTAATGTATGAATCGTCCTTATCTGATATATATTTTTTATTTTAGAAAATAAATAAAAAAAATAAAAATTGACAAAAAAGGGCACATGAAATTAACATAAAATCTAATTTTTAAAATTATTTTAAGGATACAGTCTTGTGGGCAGTAGCTTAAGGAACATTTTGATGCATTAATCGTTCTTTTATGATGTATGGTTTAGAAGTTATGGCAAAAAAATCAAAAAAATCGCAAAAAACCACGTCAAAAACTATGATTCTGTAAAAAATTTTAACTAAGATTCTTGAAAAAAAATCAAATTCCAGAAAACTTTTTTCTGAATATGCAGTCTTGTGTTTATATGTATTAGAAACAATTTGGTGTATAAATCGTCCTTGTAGGATGTATGGTTTGGGAGTTATGACGGAAAAAGCACATGTTTTTGGCCAGCTTCCACTCCAAAAAGTGTTCTACAACTCCTAAACTACAAGAGATAGAGCAAAATGCATTTGGACAAAGGAGAATCCCTTCTTAAGGACGAGGACCTGGTGCTCATTTTAATGCATGAATCGTCCTTATCTGATATGTAGATTTTATTTTAGAAAATAAATAAAAAAAATAAAAATTGACAAAAACGGGCACATGAAATTAACATGAAATCTAATTTTTAAAATTATTTTAAGGAAACAGTCTTGTGGGCAGTAGCTTAAGGAACATTTTGGTGCATAAATCGTCCTTTTATTATGTATGGTTTAGAAGTTATGGCTAAAAAATCAAAAAAATCGCAAAAAACCACGTCAAAAACTATGATTCATGTAAAAAATTTTAACTAAGATTCCTGAAAAAAAATCAAATTCCAAAATATGCAGTCTTGTGTATATATGTATTAGAAACAATTTTGTGTATAAATCGTCCTTGTAGGATGTATGGTTTGGGAGTTATGACGGAAAAAGCACATGTTTTTGGCCAGCTTCCACTCCAAAAAGTGTTCTACAACTCCTAAACTACAAGAGATAGAGCAAAATGCATTTGGACAAAGAAGTAACCCTACTTAAGGACGAGGACCTGGTGCTCATTTTAATGCATGAATCGTCCTTATCTGATATGTAGATTTTATTTTAGAAAATAAATAAAAAAAATAAAAATGGACAAAAAAGGGCACATGAAATTAACATAAAATCTAATTTTTAAAATTATTTTAAGGATACAGTCTTATGGGCAGTAGCTTAAGGAACATTTTGATGCATAAATCGTCCTTTTATGATGTATGGTTTAGAAGTTATGGCAAAAAAATCAAAAAAATCGCAAAAAACCACGTCAAAAACTATGATTCATGTAAAAAATTTTAACTAAGATTCTTGAAAAAAAATCAAATTCCAGAAAACTTTTTTCTGAATATGCAGTCTTGTGTTTATATGTATTAGAAACAATTTGGTGTATAAATTGTCCTTGTAGGATGTATGGTTTGGGAGTTATGACGGAAAAAGCACATGTTTTTGGCCAGCTTCCACTCCAAAAAGTGTTCTACAACTCCTAAACTACAAGAGATAGAGCAAAATGCATTTGGACAAAGAAGGAACCCTACTCAAGGACGAGGAACTGGTGCTCATTTTAATGCATGAATCGTCCTTATCTGATATGTAGTTTTTATTTTAGAAAATAAATAAAAAAAATAAAAATTGACAAAAAAGGGCACATGAAATTAACATAAAATCTAATTTTTAAAATTATTTTAAGGATACAGTCTTGTGGACAGTAGCTTATGGAACGTTTTGATGCATAAATCGTCCTTTTATGATGTATGGTTTAGAAGTTATGGCAAAAAAATCAAAAAAATCGCAAAAAAACACGTCAAAAACTATGATTCATGTAAAAAATTTTAACTAAGATTCTTGAAAAAAAATCAAATTCCAGAATATGCAGTCTTGTGTATATATGTATTAGAAACAATTTGGTGTATAAATCGTCCTTGTAGGATGTATGGTTTGGGAGTTATGACGGAAAAAGCACATGTTTTTGGCCAGCTTCCACTCCAAAAAGTGTTCTACAACTCCTAAACTACAAGAGATAGAGCAAACGGCATTTGGACAAAGGAGTATCCCTTCTTAAGGACGAGGACCTGGTGCTCATTTTAATGCATGAATCGTCCTTATCTGATATGTAGTTTTTATTTTAGAAAATAAATAAAAAAAATAAAAATTGACAAAAACGGGCACATGAAATTAACATGAAATCTAATTTTTAAAATTATTTTAAGGAAACAGTCTTGTGGGCAGTAGCTTAAGGAACATTTTGGTGCATAAATCGTCCTTTTATTATGTATGGTTTAGAAGTTATGGCTAAAAAATCAAAAAAATCGCAAAAAACCACGTCAAAAACTATGCTTCATGTAAAAAATTTTAACTAAGATTCCTGAAAAAAAATCAAATTCCAGAAAACTTTTTTCTGAATATGCAGTCTTGTGTATATATGTATTAGAAACAATTTGGTGTATAAATCGTCCTTGTAGGATGTATGGTTTGGGAGTTATGACGGAAAAAGCACATGTTTTTGGCCAGCTTCCACTCCAAAAAGTGTTCTACAACTCCTAAACTACAAGAGATAGAGCAAACGGCATTTGGACAAAGGAGTATCCCTTCTTAAAAACGAGGACCTGGTGCTCATTTTAATGCATGAATCGTCCTTATCTGATATGTAGTTTTTATTTTAGAAAATAAATAAAAAAAATAAAAATTGACATAAAAGGGCACATGAAATTAACATGAAATCTAATTTCTAAAATTATTTTAAGGATACAGTCTTGTGGGCAGTAGCTTAAGGAACATTTTGATGCATAAATCGTCTTTTTATGATATATGGTTTAGAAGTTATGGCAAAAAAATCAAAGAAATCGCAAAAAACCACGTCAAAAACTATGATTCATGTAAAAAATTTTAACTAAGATTCTTGAAAAAAAATCAAATTCCAGAATATGCAGTCTTGTGTATATATGTGTTAGAAACAATTTGGTGTATAAATCGTCCTTGTAGGATGTATGGTTTGGGAGTTATGACGGAAAAAGCACATGTTTTTGGCCAGCTTCCACTCCAAAAAGTGTTCTACAACTCCTAAACTTCAAGAGATAGAGCAAACGGCATTTGGACAAAGGAGTATCCCTTCTTAAGGACGAGGACCTGGTGCTCATTTTAATGTATGAATCGTCCTTATCTGATATGTAGTTTTTATTTTAGAAAATAAATAAAAAAAATAAAAATTGACAAAAACGGGCACATGAAATTAACATGAAATCTAATTTTTAAAATTATTTTAAGGAAATAGTCTTGTGGGCAGTAGCTTAAGGAACATTTTGGTGCATAAATCGTCCTTTTATTATGTATGGTTTAGAAGTTATGGCTAAAAAATCAAAAAAATCGCAAAAAACCACGTCAAAAACTATGATTCATGTAAAAAATTTTAACTAAGATTCCTGAAAAAAAATCAAATTCCAAAATATGCAGTCTTGTGTATATATGTATTAGAAACAATTTGGTGTATAAATCGTCCTTGTAGGATGTATGGTTTGGGAGTTATGACGGAAAAAGCACATGTTTTTGGCCAGCTTTCACTCCAAAAAGTGTTCTACAACTCCTAAACTACAAGAGATAGAGCAAAATGCATTTGGACAAAGAAGTAACCCTACTTAAGGACGAGGACCTGGTGCTCATTTTAATGCATGAATCGTCCTTATCTGATATGTATTTTTTATTTTAGAAAATAAATAAAAAAAATAAAAATTGACAAAAAAGGGCACATGAAATTAACATAAAATCTAATTTTTAAAATTATTTTAAGGATACAGTCTTGTGGGCAGTAGCTTAAGGAACATTTTGATGCATTAATCGTTCTTTTATGATGTATGGTTTAGAAGTTATGGCAAAAAAATCAAAAAAATCGCAAAAAACCACGTCAAAAACTATGATTCTGTAAAAAATTTTAACTAAGATTCTTGAAAAAAAATCAAATTCCAGAAAACTTTTTTCTGAATATGCAGTCTTGTGTTTATATGTATTAGAAACAATTTGGTGTATAAATCGTCCTTGTAGGATGTATGGTTTGGGAGTTATGACGGAAAAAGCACATGTTTTTGGCCAGCTTCCACTCCAAAAAGTGTTCTACAACTCCTAAACTACAAGAGATAGAGCAAAATGCATTTGGACAAAGGAGAATCCCTTCTTAAGGACGAGGACCTGGTGCTCATTTTAATGCATGAATCGTCCTTATCTGATATGTAGATTTTATTTTAGAAAATAAATAAAAAAAATAAAAATTGACAAAAACGGGCACATGAAATTAACATGAAATCTAATTTTTAAAATTATTTTAAGGAAACAGTCTTGTGGGCAGTAGCTTAAGGAACATTTTGGTGCATAAATCGTCCTTTTATTATGTATGGTTTAGAAGTTATGGCTAAAAAATCAAAAAAATCGCAAAAAACCACGTCAAAAACTATGATTCATGTAAAAAATTTTAACTAAGATTCCTGAAAAAAAATCAAATTCCAAAATATGCAGTCTTGTGTATATATGTATTAGAAACAATTTGGGGTATAAATCGTCCTTGTAGGATGTATGGTTTGGGAGTTATGACGGAAAAAGCACATGTTTTTGGCCAGCTTCCACTCCAAAAAGTGTTCTACAACTCCTAAACTACAAGAGATAGAGCAAACGGCATTTGGACAAAGGAGTATCCCTTCTTAAGGACGAGGACCTGGTGCTCATTTTAATGCATGAATCGTCCTTATCTGATATGTAGTTTTTATTTTAGAAAATAAATAAAAAAAATAAAAATTGACAAAAACGGGCACATGAAATTAACATGAAATCTAATTTTTAAAATTATTTTAAGGAAATAGTCTTGTGGGCAGTAGCTTAAGGAACATTTTGGTGCATAAATCGTCCTTTTATTATGTATGGTTTAGAAGTTATGGCTAAAAAATCAAAAAAATCGCAAAAAACCACGTCAAAAACTATGATTCATGTAAAAAATTTTAACTAAGATTCCTGAAAAAAAATCAAATTCCAAAATATGCAGTCTTGTGTATATATGTATTAGAAACAATTTGGTGTATAAATCGTCCTTGTAGGATGTATGGTTTGGGAGTTATGACGGAAAAAGCACATGTTTTTGGCCAGCTTCCACTCCAAAAAGTGTTCTACAACTCCTAAACTACAAGAGATAGAGCAAAATGCATTTGGACAAAGAAGTAACCCTACTTAAGGACGAGGACCTGGTGCTCATTTTAATGCATGAATCGTCCTTATCTGATATGTAGATTTTATTTTAGAAAATAAATAAAAAAAATAAAAATTGACAAAAACGGGCACATGAAATTAACATGAAATCTAATTTTTAAAATTATTTTAAGGAAACAGTCTTGTGGGCAGTAGCTTAAGGAACATTTTGGTGCATAAATCGTCCTTTTATTATGTATGGTTTAGAAGTTATGGCTAAAAAATCAAAAAAATCGCAAAAAACCACGTCAAAAACTATGATTCATGTAAAAAATTTTAACTAAGATTCCTGAAAAAAAAATCAAATTCCAAAATATGCAGTCTTGTGTATATATGTATTAGAAACAATTTGGTGTATAAATCGTCCTTGTAGGATGTATGGTTTGGGAGTTATGACGGAAAAAGCACATGTTTTTGGCCAGCTTCCACTCCAAAAAGTGTTCTACAACTCCTAAACTACAAGAGATAGAGCAAACGGTATTTGGACAAAAGAGTATCCCTTCTTAAGGACGAGGACCTGGTGCTCATTTTAATGCATGAATCGTCCTTATCTGATATGTAGTTTTTATTTTAGAAAATAAATAAAAAAAATAAAAATTGACAAAAACGGGCACATGAAATTAACATGAAATCTAATTTTTAAAATTATTTTAGGGAAACAGTCTTGTGGGCAGTAGCTTAAGGAACATTTTGGTGCATAAATCGTCCTTTTATTATGTATGGTTTAGAAGTTATGGCTAAAAAATCAAAAAAATCGCAAAAAACCACGTAAAAAACTATGATTCATGTAAAAAATTTTAACTAAGATTCCTGAAAAAAAATTAAATTCCAAAATATGCAGTCTTGTGTATATATGTATTAGAAACAATTTGGTGTATAAATCGTCCTTGTAGGATGTATGGTTTGGGAGTTATGACGGAAAAAGCACATGTTTTTGGCCAGCTTCCACTCCAAAAAGTGTTCTACAACTCCTAAACTACAAGAGATAGAGCAAAATGCATTTGTACAAAGAAGTAACCCTACTTAAGGACGAGGACCTGGTGCTCATTTTAATGCATGAATCGTCCTTATCTGATATGTAGTTTTTATTTTAGAAAATAAATAAAAAAAAATAAAAATTGACAAAAAAGGGCACATGAAATTAACATAAAATCTAATTTTTAAAATTATTTTAAGGATACAGTCTTGTGGACAGTAGCTTATGGAACATTTTGATGCATAAATCGTCCTTTTATGATGTATGGTTTAGAAGTTATGGCAAAAAAATCAAAAAAATCGCAAAAAACCACGTCAAAAACTATGATTCATGTAAAAAATTTTAACTAAGATTCTTGAAAAAAAATCAAATTCCAGAAAACTTTTTTCTGAATATGCAGTCTTGTGTATATATGTATTAGAAACAATTTGGTGTATAAATCGTCCTTGTAGGATGTATGGTTTGGGAGTTATGACGGAAAAAGCACATGTTTTTGGCCAGCTTCCACTCCAAAAAGTGTTCTACAACTCCTAAACTACAAGAGATAGAGCAAACGTCATTTGAACAAAGGAGTATCCCTTCTTAAGGACGAGGACCTGGTGCTCATTTTAATGCATGAATCGTCCTTATCTGATATGTAGTTTTTATTTTAGAAAATAAATAAAAAAACTAAAAATTGACAAAAAAGGGCACATGAAATTAACATGAAATCTAATTTTTAAAATTATTTTAAGGATACAGTCTTGTGGGCAGCAGCTTAAGGAACATTTTGATGCATAAATCGTCCTTTTATGATGTATGGTTTAGAAGTTATGGCAAAAAAATCAAAAAAATCGCAAAAAACCACGTCAAAAACTATGATTCATGTAAAAAATTTTAACTAAGATTCTTGAAAAAAAATCAAATTCCAGAATATGCAGTCTTGTGTATATATGTATTGGAAACAATTTGGTGTATAAATCGTCCTTGTAGGATGTATGGTTTGGGAGTTATGACGGAAAAAGCACATGTTTTTGGCCAGCTTCCACTCCAAAAAGTGTTCTACAACTCCTAAACTACAAGAGATAGAGCAAAATGCATTTGGACAAAGAAGTAACCCTACTTAAGGACGAGGACCTGGTGCTCATTTTAATGCATGAATCGTCCTTATCTGATATGTAGTTTTTATTTTAGAAAATAAATAAAAAAAATAAAAATTGACAAAAAAGGGCACATGAAATTAACATAAAATCTAATTTTTAAAACTATTTTAAGGATACAGTCTTGTGGACAGTAGCTTATGGAACATTTTGATGCATAAATCGTCCTTTTATGATGTATGGTTTAGAAGTTATGGCAAAAAAATCAAAAAAATCGCAAAAAACCACGTCAAAAACTATGATTCTGTAAAAAATTTTAACTAAGATTCTTGAAAAAAAATCAAATTCCAGAAAACTTTTTTCTGAATATGCAGTCTTGTGTTTATATGTATTAGAAACAATTTGGTGTATAAATCGTCCTTGTAGGATGTATGGTTTGGGAGTTATGACGGAAAAAGCACATGTTTTTGGCCAGCTTCCACTCCAAAAAGTGTTCTACAACTCCTAAACTACAAGAGATAGAGCAAAATGCATTTGGACAAAGGAGAATCCCTTCTTAAGGACGAGGACCTGGTGCTCATTTTAATGCATGAATCGTCCTTATCTGATATGTAGATTTTATTTTAGAAAATAAATAAAAAAAATAAAAATTGACAAAAACGGGCACATGAAATTAACATGAAATCTAATTTTTAAAATTATTTTAAGGAAACAGTCTTGTGGGCAGTAGCTTAAGGAACATTTTGGTGCATAAATCGTCCTTTTATTATGTATGGTTTAGAAGTTATGGCTAAAAAATCAAAAAAATCGCAAAAAACCACGTCAAAAACTATGATTCATGTAAAAAATTTTAACTAAGATTCCTGAAAAAAAATCAAATTCCAAAATATGCAGTCTTGTGTATATATGTATTAGAAACAATTTGGTGTATAAATCGTCCTTGTAAGATGTATGGTTTGGGAGTTATGACGGAAAAAGCACATGTTTTTGGCCAGCTTCCACTCCAAAAAGTGTTCTACAACTCCTAAACTACAAGAGATAGAGCAAACGGCATTTGGACAAAGGAGTATCCCTTCTTAAGGACGAGGACCTGGTGCTCATTTTAATGCATGAATCGTCCTTATCTGATGTGTAGTTTTTATTTTAGAAAATAAATAAAAAAAATAAAAATTGACAAAAACGGGCACATGAAATTAACATGAAATCTAATTTTTAAAATTATTTTAAGGAAATAGTCTTGTGAACAGTAGCTTAAGGAACATTTTGGTGCATAAATCGTCCTTTTATTATGTATGGTTTAGAAGTTATGGCTAAAAAATCAAAAAAATCGCAAAAAACCACGTCAAAAACTATGATTCATGTAAAAAATTTTAACTAAGATTCCTGAAAAAAAATCAAATTCCAAAATATGCAGTCTTGTGTATATATGTATTAGAAACAATTTGGTGTATAAATCGTCCTTGTAGGATGTATGGTTTGGGAGTTATGACGGAAAAAGCACATGTTTTTGGCCAGCTTCCACTCCAAAAAGTGTTCTACAACTCCTAAACTACAAGAGATAGAGCAAAATGCATTTGTACAAAGAAGTAACCCTACTTAAGGACGAGGACCTGGTGCTCATTTTAATGCATGAATCGTCCTTATCTGATATGTAGTTTTTATTTTAGAAAATAAATAAAAAAAAATAAAAATTGACAAAAAAGGGCACATGAAATTAACATAAAATCTAATTTTTAAAATTATTTTAAGGATACAGTCTTGTGGACAGTAGCTTATGGAACATTTTGATGCATAAATCGTCCTTTTATGTTGTATGGTTTAGAAGTTATGGCAAAAAAATCAAAAAAATCGCAAAAAACCACGTCAAAAACTATGATTCATGTAAAAAATTTTAACTAAGATTCTTGAAAAAAAATCAAATTCCAGAAAACTTTTTTCTGAATATGCAGTCTTGTGTATATATGTATTAGAAACAATTTGGTGTATAAATCGTCCTTGTAGGATGTATGGTTTGGGAGTTATGACGGAAAAAGCACATGTTTTTGGCCAGCTTCCACTCCAAAAAGTGTTCTACAACTCCTAAACTACAAGAGATAGAGCAAACGTCATTTGAACAAAGGAGTATCCCTTCTTAAGGACGAGGACATGGTGCTCATTTTAATGCATGAATCGTCCTTATCTGATATGTAGTTTTTATTTTAGAAAATAAATAAAAAAACTAAAAATTGACAAAAAAGGGCACATGAAATTAACATGAAATCTAATTTTTAAAATTATTTTAAGGATACAGTCTTGTGGGCAGCAGCTTAAGGAACATTTTGATGCATAAATCGTCCTTTTATGATGTATGGTTTAGAAGTTATGGCAAAAAAATCAAAAAAATCGCAAAAAACCACGTCAAAAACTATGATTCATGTAAAAAATTTTAACTAAGATTCTTGAAAAAAAATCAAATTCCAGAATATGCAGTCTTGTGTATATATGTATTGGAAACAATTTGGTGTATAAATCGTCCTTGTAGGATGTATGGTTTGGGAGTTATGACGGAAAAAGCACATGTTTTTGGCCAGCTTCCACTCCAAAAAGTGTTCTACAACTCCTAAACTACAAGAGATAGAGCAAAATGCATTTGGACAAAGAAGTAACCCTACTTAAGGACGAGGACCTGGTGCTCATTTTAATGCATGAATCGTCCTTATCTGATATGTAGTTTTTATTTTAGAAAATAAATAAAAAAAATAAAAATTGACAAAAAAGGGCACATGAAATTAACATAAAATCTAATTTTTAAAACTATTTTAAGGATACAGTCTTGTGGACAGTAGCTTATGGAACATTTTGATGCATAAATCGTCCTTTTATGATGTATGGTTTAGAAGTTATGGCAAAAAAATCAAAAAAATCGCAAAAAACCACGTCAAAAACTATGATTCTGTAAAAAATTTTAACTAAGATTCTTGAAAAAAAATCAAATTCCAGAAAACTTTTTTCTGAATATGCAGTCTTGTGTTTATATGTATTAGAAACAATTTGGTGTATAAATCGTCCTTGTAGGATGTATGGTTTGGGAGTTATGACGGAAAAAGCACATGTTTTTGGCCAGCTTCCACTCCAAAAAGTGTTCTACAACTCCTAAACTACAAGAGATAGAGCAAAATGCATTTGGACAAAGGAGAATCCCTTCTTAAGGACGAGGACCTGGTGCTCATTTTAATGCATGAATCGTCCTTATCTGATATGTAGATTTTATTTTAGAAAATAAATAAAAAAAATAAAAATTGACAAAAACGGGCACATGAAATTAACATGAAATCTAATTTTTAAAATTATTTTAAGGAAACAGTCTTGTGGGCAGTAGCTTAAGGAACATTTTGGTGCATAAATCGTCCTTTTATTATGTATGGTTTAGAAGTTATGGCTAAAAAATCAAAAAAATCGCAAAAAACCACGTCAAAAACTATGATTCATGTAAAAAATTTTAACTAAGATTCCTGAAAAAAAATCAAATTCCAAAATATGCAGTCTTGTGTATATATGTATTAGAAACAATTTGGTGTATAAATCGTCCTTGTAAGATGTATGGTTTGGGAGTTATGACGGAAAAAGCACATGTTTTTGGCCAGCTTCCACTCCAAAAAGTGTTCTACAACTCCTAAACTACAAGAGATAGAGCAAACGGCATTTGGACAAAGGAGTATCCCTTCTTAAGGACGAGGACCTGGTGCTCATTTTAATGCATGAATCGTCCTTATCTGATGTGTAGTTTTTATTTTAGAAAATAAATAAAAAAAATAAAAATTGACAAAAACGGGCACATGAAATTAACATGAAATCTAATTTTTAAAATTATTTTAAGGAAATAGTCTTGTGGGCAGTAGCTTAAGGAACATTTTGGTGCATAAATCGTCCTTTTATTATGTATGGTTTAGAAGTTATGGCTAAAAAATCAAAAAAATCGCAAAAAACCACGTCAAAAACTATGATTCATGTAAAAAATTTTAACTAAGATTCCTGAAAAAAAATCAAATTCCAAAATATGCAGTCTTGTGTATATATGTATTAGAAACAATTTGGTGTATAAATCGTCCTTGTAGGATGTATGGTTTGGGAGTTATGACGGAAAAAGCACATGTTTTTGGCCAGCTTCCACTCCAAAAAGTGTTCTACAACTCCTAAACTACAAGAGATAGAGCAAAATGGATTTGGACAAAGAAGTAACCCTACTTAAGGACGAGGACCTGGTGCTCATTTTAATGCATGAATCGTCCTTATCTGATATGTAGATTTTATTTTAGAAAATAAATAAAAAAAATAAAAATTGACAAAAACGGGCACATGAAATTAACATGAAATCTAATTTTTAAAATTATTTTAAGGAAACAGTCTTGTGGGCAGTAGCTTAAGGAACCTTTTGGTGCATAAATCGTCCTTTTATTATGTATGGTTTAGAAGTTATGGCTAAAAAATCAAAAAAATCGCAAAAAACCACGTCAAAAACTATGATTCATGTAAAAAATTTTAACTAAGATTCCTGAAAAAAAATCAAATTCCAAAATATGCAGTCTTGTGTATATATGTATTAGAAACAATTTGGTGTATAAATCGTCCTTGTAGGATGTATGGTTTGGGAGTTATGACGGAAAAAGCACATGTTTTGGCCAGCTTCCACTCCAAAAAGTGTTCTACAACTCCTAAACTACAAGAGATAGAGCAAACGGCATTTGGACAAAGGAGTATCCCTTCTTAAGGACGAGGACCTGGTGCTCATTTTAATGCATGAATCGTCCTTATCTGATATGTAGTTTTTATTTTAGAAAATAAATAAAAAAAATAAAAATTGACAAAAACGGGCACATGAAATTAACATGAAATCTAATTTTTAAAATTATTTTAGGGAAACAGTCTTGTGGGCAGTAGCTTAAGGAACATTTTGGTGCATAAATCGTCCTTTTATTATGTATGGTTTAGAAGTTATGGCTAAAAAATCAAAAAAATCGCAAAAAACCACGTAAAAACTATGATTCATGTAAAAAATTTTAACTAAGATTCCTGAAAAAAAATTAAATTCCAAAATATGCAGTCTTGTGTATATATGTATTAGAAACAATTTGGTGTATAAATCGTCCTTGTAGGATGTATGGTTTGGGAGTTATGACGGAAAAAGCACATGTTTTTGGCCAGCTTCCACTCCAAAAAGTGTTCTACAACTCCTAAACTACAAGAGATAGAGCAAAATGCATTTGTACAAAGAAGTAACCCTACTTAAGGACGAGGACCTGGTGCTCATTTTAATGCATGAATCGTCCTTATCTGATATGTAGTTTTTATTTTAGAAAATAAATAAAAAAAAATAAAAATTGACAAAAAAGGGCACATGAAATTAACATAAAATCTAATTTTTAAAATTATTTTAAGGATACAGTCTTGTGGACAGTAGCTTATGGAACATTTTGATGCATAAATCGTCCTTTTATGATGTATGGTTTAGAAGTTATGGCAAAAAAATCAAAAAAATCGCAAAAAACCACGTCAAAAACTATGATTCATGTAAAAAATTTTAACTAAGATTCTTGAAAAAAAATCAAATTCCAGAATATGCAGTCTTGTGTATATATGTATTAGAAACAATTTGGTGTATAAATCGTCCTTGTAGGATGTATGGTTTGGGAGTTATGACGGAAAAAGCACATGTTTTTGGCCAGCTTCCACTCCAAAAAGTGTTCTACAACTCCTAAACTACAAGAGATAGAGCAAAATGCATTTGGACAAAGAAGTAACCCTACTTAAGGACGAGGACCTGGTGCTCATTTTAATGCATGAATCGTCCTTATCTGATATGTAGTTTTTATTTTAGAAAATAAATAAAAAAAATAAAAATTGACAAAAAAGGGCACATGAAATTAACATAAAATCTAATTTTTAAAACTATTTTAAGGATACAGTCTTGTGGACAGTAGCTTATGGAACATTTTGATGCATAAATCGTCCTTTTATGATGTATGGTTTAGAAGTTATGGCAAAAAAATCAAAAAAATCGCAAAAAACCACGTCAAAAACTATGATTCTGTAAAAAATTTTAACTAAGATTCTTGAAAAAAAATCAAATTCCAGAAAACTTTTTTCTGAATATGCAGTCTTGTGTTTATATGTATTAGAAACAATTTGGTGTATAAATCGTCCTTGTAGGATGTATGGTTTGGGAGTTATGACGGAAAAAGCACATGTTTTTGGCCAGCTTCCACTCCAAAAAGTGTTCTACAACTCCTAAACTACAAGAGATAGAGCAAACGGCATTTGGACAAAGGAGTATCCCTTCTTAAGGACGAGGACATGGTGCTCAATTTAATGCATGAATCGTCCTTATCTGATATGTAGTTTTTATTTTAGAAAATAAATGAAAAAAATAAAAATTGACAAAAAAGGGCACATGAAATTAACATGAAATCTAATTTTTAAAATTATTTTAAGGATACAGTCTTGTGGGCAGTAGCTTAAGAAACATTTTGGTGCATAAATCGTCCTTTTATGATGTATGGTTTAGAAGTTATGGCTAAAAAATCAAAAAATCGCAAAAAACCACGTCAAAAACTATGATTCATGTAAAAAATTTTAACTAAGATTCTTGAAAAAAAATCAAATTCCAGAAAACTTTTTTCTGAATATGCAGTCTTGTGTATATATGTATTAGAAACAATTTGGTGTATAAATCGTCCTTGTAGGATGCATGGTTTGGGAGTTATGACGGAAAAAGCACATGTTTTTGGCCAGCTTCCACTCCAAAAAGTGTTCTACAACTCCTAAACTACAAGAGATAGAGCAAAATGCATTTGGACAAAGAAGTAACCCTACTTAAGGACGAGGACCTGGTGCTCATTTTAATGCATGAATCGTCCTTATCTGATATGTAGTTTTTATTTTAGAAAATAAATAAAAAAAAATAAAAATTGACAAAAAAGGGCACATGAAATTAACATAAAATCTAATTTTTAAAATTATTTTAAGGATACAGTCTTGTGGACAGTAGCTTATGGAACATTTTGATGCATAAATCGTCCTTTTATGATGTATGGTTTAGAAGTTATGGCAAAAAAATCAAAAAAATCGCAAAAAACCACGTCAAAAACTATGATTCTGTAAAAAATTTTAACTAAGATTCTTGAAAAAAAATCAAATTCCAGAAAACTTTTTTCTGAATATGCAGTCTTGTGTTTATATGTATTAGAAACAATTTGGTGTATTAATCGTCCTTGTGGGATGTATGGTTTGGGAGTTATGACGGAAAAAGCACATGTTTTTGGCCAGCTTCCACTCCAAAAAGTGTTCTACAACTCCTAAACTACAAGAGATTAAGCAAACGTCATTTGGACAAAAGAGTATCCCTTCTTAAGGACGAGGACCTGGTGCTCATTTTAATGCATGAATCGTCCTTATCTGATATGTAGTTTTTATTTTAGAAAATAAATAAAAAACTAAAAATTGACAAAAAAGGGCACATGAAATTAACATGAAATCTAATTTTTAAAATTATTTTAAGGATACAGTCTTGTGGGCAGTAGCTTAAGGAACATTTTGATGCATAAATCGTCCTTTTATGATGTATGGTTTAGAAGTTATGGCAAAAAAAACAAAAAAATCGCAAAAAACCACGTCAAAAACTATGATTCATGTAAAAAATTTTAACTACGATTCTTGAAATAAATCAAATTCCAGAATATGCAGTCTTGTGTATATATGTATTCTATAACTCCTAAACTACAAGAGATAGAGCAAACGGCATTTGGACAAAGGAGTATCCCTTCTTAAGGACGAGGACCTGGTGCTCATTTTAATGCATGAATCGTCCTTATCTGATATGTAGTTTTTATTTTAGAAAATAAATAAAAAAACTAAAAATTGACAAAAAAGGGCACATGAAATTAACATGAAATCTAATTTTTAAAATTATTTTAAGGATACAGTCTTGTGGGCAGCAGCTTAAGGAACATTTTGATGCATAAATCGTCCTTTTATGATGTATGGTTTAGAAGTTATGGCAAAAAAATCAAAAAAATCGCAAAAAACCACGTCAAAAACTATGATTCATGTAAAAAATTTTAACTAAGATTCTTGAAAAAAAATCAAATTCCAGAATATGCAGTCTTGTGTATATATGTATTGGAAACAATTTGGTGTATAAATCGTCCTTGTAGGATGTATGGTTTGGGAGTTATGACGGAAAAAGCACATGTTTTTGGCCAGCTTCCACTCCAAAAAGTGTTCTACAACTCCTAAACTACAAGAGATAGAGCAAAATGCATTTGGACAAAGAAGTAACCCTACTTAAGGACGAGGACCTGGTGCTCATTTTAATGCATGAATCGTCCTTATCTGATATGTAGTTTTTATTTTAGAAAATAAATAAAAAAAATAAAAATTGACAAAAACGGGCACATGAAATTAACATAAAATCTAATTTTTAAAATTATTTTAAGGGTACAGTCTTGTGGACAGTAGCTTAAGGAACATTTTGATGCATAAATTGTCCTTTTATGATGTATGGTTTAGAAGTTATGGCAAAAAAATCAAAAAAATCGCAAAAACCCACGTCAAAAACTATGATTCATGTAAAAAATTTTAACTAAGATTCTTGAAAAAAAATCAAATTCCAGAATATGCAGTCTTGTGTATATATGTATTGGAAACAATTTGGTGTATAAATCGTCCTTGTAGGATGTATGGTTTGGGAGTTATGACGGAAAAAGCACATGTTTTTGGCCAGCTTCCACTCCAAAAAGTGTTCTACAACTCCTAAACTGCAAGAGATAGAGCAAAATGCATTTGGACAAAGAAGTAACCCTACTTAAGGACGAGGACCTGGTGCTCATTTTAATGCATGAATCGTCCTTATCTGATATGTAGTTTTTATTTTAGAAAATAAATAAAAAAAAATAAAAATTGACAAAAAAGGGCACATGAAATTAACATAAAATCTAATTTTTAAAATTATTTTAAGGATACAGTCTTGTGGACAGTAGCTTATGGAACATTTTGATGCATAAGTCGTCCTTTTATGATGTATGGTTTAGAAGTTATGGCAAAAAAATCGCAAAAAACCACGTCAAAAACTATGATTCTGTAAAAAATTTTAACTAAGATTCTTGAAAAAAAATCAAATTCCAGAAAACTTTTTTCTGAATATGCAGTCTTGTGTTTATATGTATTAGAAACAATTTGGTGTATAAATCGTCCTTGTAGGATGTATGGTTTGGGAGTTATGACGGAAAAAGCACATGTTTTTGGCCAGCTTCCACTCCAAAAAGTGTTCTACAACTCCTAAACTACAAGAGATAGAGCAAAATGCATTTGGACAAAGAAGTAACCCTACTTAAGGACGAGGACCTGGTGCTCATTTTAATGCATGAATTGTCCTTATCTGATATGTAGTTTTTATTTTAGAAAATAAATAAAAAAAATAAAAATTGACAAAAAAGGGCACATGAAATTAACATAAAATCTAATTTTTAAAATTATTTTAAGGATACAGTCTTGTGGGCAGTAGCTTATGGAACATTTTGATGCATAAATCGTCCTTTTATGATGTATGGTTTAGAAGTTATGGCAAAAAAAACAAAAAAAAATCGCAAAAAACCACGTCAAAAACTATGATTCTGTAAAAAATTTTAACTAAGATTCTTGAAAAAAAATCAAATTCCAGAAAACTTTTTTCTGAATATGCAGTCTTGTGTTTATATGTATTAGAAACAATTTGGTGTATAAATCGTCCTTGTAGGATGTATGGTTTGGGAGTTATGACGGAAAAAGCACATGTTTTTGGCCAGCTTCCACTCCAAAAAGTGTTCTACAACTCCTATACTACAAGAGATAGAGCAAACGGCATTTGGACAAAGGAGTATCCCTTCTTAAGGACGAGGACATGGTGCTCATTTTAATGCATGAATCGTCCTTATCTGATATGTAGTTTTTATTTTAGAAAATAAATAAAAAAAATAAAAATGGACAAAAAAGGGCACATGAAATTAACATGAAATCTAATTTTTAAAATTATTTTAAGGATACAGTCTTGTGGACAGTAGCTTAAGGAACATTTTGGTGCATAAATCGTTCTTTTATGATGTATGGTTTAGAAGTTATGGCTAAAAAATCAAAAAAATCGCAAAAAACCACGTCAAAAACTATGATTCATGTAAAAAATTTTAACTAAGATTCTTGAAAAAAAATCAAATTCCAGAAAACTTTTTTCTGAATATGCAGTCTTGTGTATATATGTATTAGAAACAATTTGGTGTATAAATCGTCCTTGTAGGATGTATGGTTTGGGAGTTATGACGGAAAAAGCACATGTTTTTGGCCAGCTTCCACTCCAAAAAGTGTTCTACAACTCCTAAACTACAAGAGATAGAGCAAACGTCATTTGAACAAAGGAGTATCCCTTCTTAAGGACGAAGACCTGGTGCTCATTTTAATGCATGAATCGTCCTTATCTGATATGTAGTTTTTATTTTAGAAAATAAATAAAAAAACTAAAAATTGACAAAAAAGGGCACATGAAATTAACATGAAATCTAATTTTTAAAATTATTTTAAGGATACAGTCTTGTGGGCAGCAGCTTAAGGAACATTTTGATGCATAAATCGTCCTTTTATGATGTATGGTTTAGAAGTTATGGCAAAAAAATCAAAAAAATCGCAAAAAACCACGTCAAAAACTATGATTCATGTAAAAAATTTTAACTAAGATTCTTGAAAAAAAATCAAATTCCAGAATATGCAGTCTTGTGTATATATGTATTGGAAACAATTTGGTGTATAAATCGTCCTTGTAGGATGTATGGTTTGGGAGTTATGACGGAAAAAGCACATGTTTTTGGCCAGCTTCCACTCCAAAAAGTGTTCTACAACTCCTAAACTACAAGAGATAGAGCAAAATGCATTTGGACAAAGAAGTAACCCTACTTAAGGACGAGGACCTGGTGCTCATTTTAATGCATGAATCGTCCTTATCTGATATGTAGTTTTTATTTTAGAAAATAAATAAAAAAAATAAAAATTGACAAAAAAGGGCACATGAAATTAACATAAAATCTAATTTTTAAAATTATTTTAAGGATACAGTCTTGTGGACAGTAGCTTATGGAACATTTTGATGCATAAATCGTCCTTTTATGATGTATGGTTTAGAAGTTATGGCAAAAAAATAAAAAAAATCGCAAAAAACCACGTCAAAAACTATGATTCTGTAAAAAATTTTAACTAAGATTCTTGAAAAAAAATCAAATTCCAGAATATGCAGTCTTGTGTATATATGTATTAGAAACAATTTGGTGTATAAATCGTCCTTGTAGGATGTATGGTTAGGGAGTTATGACGGAAAAAGCACTTGTTTTTGGCCAGCTTCCACTCCAAAAAGTGTTCTACAACTCCTAAACTACAAGAGATAGAGCAAAATGCATTTGGACAAAGAAGTAACCCTACTTAAGGACGAGGACCTGGTGCTCATTTTAATGCATGAATCGTCCTTATCTGATATGTAGTTTTTATTTTAGAAAATAAATAAAAAAAATAAAAATTGACAAAAAAGGGCACATGAAATTAACATAAAATCTAATTTTTAAAATTATTTTAAGGATACAGTCTTGTGGACAGTAGCTTTTGGAACATTTTGATGCATAAATCGTCCTTTTATGATGTATGGTTTAGAAGTTATGGCAAAAAAATCAAAAAAATCGCAAAAAACCACGTCAAAAACTATGATTCTGTAAAAAATTTTAACTAAGATTCTTGAAAAAAAATCAAATTCCAGAAAACTTTTTTCTGAATATGCAGTCTTGTGTTTATATGTATTAGAAACAATTTGGTGTATAAATCGTCCTTGTAGGATGTATGGTTTGGGAGTTATGACGGAAAAAGCACATGTTTTTGGCCAGCTTCCACTCCAAAAAGTGTTCTACAACTCCTAAACTACAAGAGATAGAGCAAACGGCATTTGGACAAAGGAGTATCCCTTCTTAAGGACGAGGACATGGTGCTCATTTTAATGCATGAATCGTCCTTATCTGATATGTAGTTTTTATTTTAGAAAATAAATGAAAAAAATAAAAATTGACAAAAAAGGGCACATGAAATTAACATGAAATCTAATTTTTAAAATTATTTTAAGGATACAGTCTTGTGGACAGTAGCTTATGGAACATTTTGATGCATAAATCGTCCTTTTATGATGTATGATTTAGAAGTTATGGCAAAAAAATCAAAAAAATCGCAAAAAACCACGTCAAAAACTATGATTCTGTAAAAAATTTTAACTAAGATTCTTGAAAAAAAATCAAATTCCAGAAAACTTTTTTCTGAAAATGCAGTCTTGTGTTTATATGTATTAGAAACAATTTGGTGCATAAATCGTCCTTGTAGGATGTATGGTTTGGGAGTTATGACGGAAAAAGCACATGTTTTTGGCCAGCTTCCACTCCAAAAAGTGTTCTACAACTCCTAAACTACAAGAGATTAAGCAAACGTCATTTGGACAAAGGAGTATCCCTTCTTAAGGACGAGGACCTGGTGCTCATTTTAATGCATGAATCGTCCTTATCTGATATGTAGTTTTTATTTTAGAAAATAAATAAAAAACTAAAAATTGACAAAAAAGGGCACATGAAATTAACATGAAATCTAATTTTTAAAATTATTTTAAGGATACAGTCTTGTGGGCAGTAGCTTAAGGAACATTTTGATGCATAAATCGTCCTTTTATGATGTATGGTTAAGAAGTTATGGCAAAAAAATCAAAAAAATCGCAAAAAACCACGTCAAAAACTATGATTCATGTAAAAAATTTTAACTAAGATTCTTGAAATAAATCAAATTCCAGAATATGCAGTCTTGTGTATATATGTATTCTACAACTCCTAAACTACAAGAGATAGAGCAAACGGCATTTGGACAAAGGAGTATCCCTTCTTAAGGGCGAGGACCTAATTTTTAAAATTATTTTAAGGATACAGTCTTGTGGGCAGTAGCTTAAGGAACATTTTGATGCATAAATCGTTCTTTTATGATGTATGGTTTAGAAGTTATGGCAAAAAAATCAAAAAAATCGCAAAAAACCACGTCAAAAACTATGATTCATGTAAAAAATTTTAACTAAGATTCTTGAAATAAATCAAATTCCAGAATATGCAGTCTTGTGTATATATGTATTCTACAACTCCTAAACTACAAGAGATAGAGCAAACGGCATTTGGACAAAGGAGTATCCCTTCTTAAGGACGAGGACATGGTGCTCATTTTAATGCATGAATCGTCCTTATCTGATATGTAGTTTTTATTTTAGAAAATAAATAAAAAAAATAAAAATTGACAAAAAAGGGCACATGAAATTAACATAAAATCTAATTTTTAAAATTATTTTAAGGATACAGTCTTGTGGACAGTAGCTTATGGAACATTTTGATGCATAAATCGTCCTTTTATGATGTATGGTTTAGAAGTTATGGCAAAAAAATCAAAAAAATCGCAAAAAACCACGTCAAAAACTATGATTCTGTAAAAAATTTTAACTAAGATTCTTGAAAAAAAATCAAATTCCAGAAAACTTTTTTCTGAATATGCAGTCTTGTGTTTATATGTATTAGAAACAATTTGGTGTATAAATCGTCCTTGTAGGATGTATGGTTTGGGAGTTATGACGGAAAAAGCACATGTTTTTGGCCAGCTTCCACTCCAAAAAGTGTTCTACAACTCCTAAACTACAAGAGATAGAGCAAAATGCATTTGGACAAAGAAGTAACCCTACTTAAGGACGAGGACCTGGTGCTCATTTTAATGCATGAATTGTCCTTATCTGATATGTAGTTTTTATTTTAGAAAATAAATAAAAAAAATAAAAATTGACAAAAAAGGGCACATGAAATTAACATAAAATCTAATTTTTAAAATTATTTTAAGGATACAGTCTTGTGGACAGTAGCTTATGGAACATTTTGATGCATAAATCGTCCTTTTATGATGTATGGTTTAGAAGTTATGGCAAAAAAATCAAAAAAATCGCAAAAAACCACGTCAAAAACTATGATTCTGTAAAAAATTTTAACTAAGATTCTTGAAAAAAAATCAAATTCCAGAAAACTTTTTTCTGAATATGCAGTCTTGTGTTTATATGTATAAGAAACAATTTGGTGTATAAATCGTCCTTGTAGGATGTATGGTTTGGGAGTTATGACGGAAAAAGCACATGTTTTTGGCCAGCTTCCACTCCAAAAAGTGTTCTACAACTCCTATACTACAAGAGATAGAGCAAACGGCATTTGGACAAAGGAGTATCCCTTCTTAAGGACGAGGACATGGTGCTCATTTTAATGCATGAATCGTCCTTATCTGATATGTAGTTTTTATTTTAGAAAATAAATGAAAAAAATAAAAATTGACAAAAAAGGGCACATGAAATTAACATGAAATCTAATTTTTAAAATTATTTTAAGGATACAGTCTTGTGGGCAGTAGCTTAAGAAACATTTTGGTGCATAAATCGTCCTTTTATGATGTATGGTTTAGAAGTTATGGCTAAAAAATCAAAAAATCGCAAAAAACCACGTCAAAAACTATGATTCATGTAAAAAATTTTAACTAAGATTCTTGAAAAAAAATCAAATTCCAGAAAACTTTTTTCTGAATATGCAGTCTTGTGTATATATGTATTAGAAACAATTTGGTGTATAAATCGTCCTTGTAGGATGCATGGTTTGGGAGTTATGACGGAAAAAGCACATGTTTTTGGCCAGCTTCCACTCCAAAAAGTGTTCTACAACTCCTAAACTACAAGAGATAGAGCAAAATGCATTTGGACAAAGAAGTAACCCTACTTAAGGACGAGGACCTGGTGCTCATAATGCATGAATCGTCCTTATCTGATCTGTAGTTTTTATTTTAGAAAATAAATAAAAAAAAATAAAAATTGACAAAAAAGGGCACATGAAATTAACATAAAATCTAATTTTTAAAATTATTTTAAGGATACAGTCTTGTGGACAGTAGCTTATGGAACATTTTGATGCATAAATCGTCCTTTTATGATGTATGGTTTAGAAGTTATGGCAAAAAAATCAAAAAAATCGCAAAAAACCACGTCAAAAACTATGATTCTGTAAAAAATTTTAACTAAGATTCTTGAAAAAAAATCAAATTCCAGAAAACTTTTTTCTGAATATGCAGTCTTGTGTATATATGTATTAGAAACAATTTGGTGCATAAATCGTCCTTGTAGGATGTATGGTTTGGGAGTTATGACGGAAAAAGCACATGTTTTTGGCCAGCTTCCACTCCAAAAAGTGTTCTACAACTCCTAAACTACAAGAGATTAAGCAAACGTCATTTGGACAAAGGAGTATCCCTTCTTAAGGACGAGGACCTGGTGCTCATTTTAATGCATGAATCGTCCTTATCTGATATGTAGTTTTTATTTTAGAAAATAAATAAAAAACTAAAAATTGACAAAAAAGGGCACATGAAATTAACATGAAATCTAATTTTTAAAATTATTTTAAGGATACAGTCTTGTGGGCAGTAGCTTAAGGAACATTTTGATGCATAAATCGTCCTTTTATGATGTATGGTTTAGAAGTTATGGCAAAAAAATCAAAAAAATCGCAAAAAACCACGTCAAAAACTATGATTCATGTAAAAAATTTTAACTAAGATTCTTGAAATAAATCAAATTCCAGAATATGCAGTCTTGTGTATATATGTATTCTACAACTCCTAAACTACAAGATATAGAGCAAACGGCATTTGGACAAAGGAGTATCCCTTCTTAAGGGCGAGGACCTAATTTTTAAAATTATTTTAAGGATACAGTCTTGTGGGCAGTAGCTTAAGGAACATTTTGATGCATAAATCGTTCTTTTATGATGTATGGTTTAGAAGTTATGGCAAAAAAATCAAAAAAATCGCAAAAAACCACGTCAAAAACTATGATTCATGTAAAAAATTTTAACTAAGATTCTTGAAATAAATCAAATTCCAGAATATGCAGTCTTGTGTATATATGTATTCTACAACTCCTAAACTACAAGAGATAGAGCAAACGGCATTTGGACAAAGGAGTATCTCTTCTTAAGGACGAGGACATGGTGCTCATTTTAATGCATGAATCGTCCTTATCTGATATGTAGTTTTTATTTTAGAAAATAAATAAAAAAAATAAAAATTGACAAAAAAGGGCACATGAAATTAACATAAAATCTAATTTTTAAAATTATTTTAAGGATACAGTCTTGTGGACAGTAGCTTATGGAACATTTTGATGCATAAATCGTCCTTTTATGATGTATGGTTTAGAAGTTATGGCAAAAAAATCAAAAAAATCGCAAAAAACCACGTCAAAAACTATGATTCTGTAAAAAATTTTAACTAAGATTCTTGAAAAAAAATCAAATTCCAGAAAACTTTTTTCTGAATATGCAGTCTTGTGTTTATATGTATTAGAAACAATTTGGTGTATAAATCGTCCTTGTAGGATGTATGGTTTGGGAGTTATGACGGAAAAAGCACATGTTTTTGGCCAGCTTCCACTCCAAAAAGTGTTCTACAACTCCTAAACTACAAGAGATAGAGCAAAATGCATTTGGACAAAGAAGTAACCCTACTTAAGGACGAGGACCTGGTGCTCATTTTAATGCATGAATTGTCCTTATCTGATATGTAGTTTTTATTTTAGAAAATAAATAAAAAAAATAAAAATTGACAAAAAAGGGCACATGAAATTAACATAAAATCTAATTTTTAAAATTATTTTAAGGATACAGTCTTGTGGACAGTAGCTTATGGAACATTTTGATGCATAAATCGTCCTTTTATGATGTATGGTTTAGAAGTTATGGCAAAAAAATCAAAAAAATCGCAAAAAACCACGTCAAAAACTATGATTCTGTAAAAAATTTTAACTAAGATTCTTGAAAAAAAATCAAATTCCAGAAAACTTTTTTCTGAATATGCAGTCTTGTGTTTATATGTATTAGAAACAATTTGGTGTATAAATCGTCCTTGTAGGATGTATGGTTTGGGAGTTATGACGGAAAAAGCACATGTTTTTGGCCAGCTTCCACTCCAAAAAGTGTTCTACAACTCCTATACTACAAGAGATAGAGCAAACGGCATTTGGACAAAGGAGTATCCCTTCTTAAGGACGAGGACATGGTGCTCATTTTAATGCATGAATCGTCCTTATCTGATATGTAGTTTTTATTTTAGAAAATAAATGAAAAAAATAAAAATTGACAAAAAAGGGCACATGAAATTAACATGAAATCTAATTTTTAAAATTATTTTAAGGATACAATCTTGTGGACAGTAGCTTAAGGAACATTTTGGTGCATAAATCGTCCTTTTATGATGTATGGTTTAGAAGTTATGGCAAAAAAATCAAAAAAATCGCAAAAAACCACGTCAAAAACTATGATTCATGTAAAAAATTTTAACTAAGATTCTTGAAAAAAAATCAAATTCCAGAAAACTTTTTTCTGAATATGCAGTCTTGTGTATATATGTATTAGAAACAATTTGGTGTATAAATCGTCCTTGTAGGATGTATGGTTTGGGAGTTATGACGGAAAAAGCACATGTTTTTGGCCAGCTTCGACTCCAAAAAGTGTTCTACAACTCCTAAACTACAAGAGATAGAGCAAAATGCATTTGGACAAAGAAGTAACCCTACTTAAGGACGAGGACCTGGTGCTCATTTTAATGCATGAATCGTCCTTATCTGATATGTAGTTTTTATTTTAGAAAATAAATAAAAAAAATAAAAATGGACAAAAAAGGGCACATGAAATTAACATGAAATCTAATTTTTAAAATTATTTTAAGGATACAGTCTTGTGGGCAGTAGCTTAAGGAACATTTTGATGCATAAATCGTCCTTTTATGATGTATGGTTAAGAAGTTATGGCAAAAAAATCAAAAAAATCGCAAAAAACCACGTCAAAAACTATGATTCATGTAAAAAATTTTAACTAAGATTCTTGAAATAAATCAAATTCCAGAATATGCAGTCTTGTGTATATATGTATTCTACAACTCCTAAACTACAAGAGATAGAGCAAACGGCATTTGGACAAAGGAGTATCCCTTCTTAAGGGCGAGGACCTAATTTTTAAAATTATTTTAAGGATACAGTCTTGTGGGCAGTAGCTTAAGGAACATTTTGATGCATAAATCGTTCTTTTATGATGTATGGTTTAGAAGTTATGGCAAAAAAATCAAAAAAATCGCAAAAAACCACGTCAAAAACTATGATTCATGTAAAAAATTTTAACTAAGATTCTTGAAATAAATCAAATTCCAGAATATGCAGTCTTGTGTATATATGTATTCTACAACTCCTAAACTACAAGAGATAGAGCAAACGGCATTTGGACAAAGGAGTATCCCTTCTTAAGGACGAGGACATGGTGCTCATTTTAATGCATGAATCGTCCTTATCTGATATGTAGTTTTTATTTTAGAAAATAAATAAAAAAAATAAAAATTGACAAAAAAGGGCACATGAAATTAACATAAAATCTAATTTTTAAAATTATTTTAAGGATACAGTCTTGTGGACAGTAGCTTATGGAACATTTTGATGCATAAATCGTCCTTTTATGATGTATGGTTTAGAAGTTATGGCAAAAAAATCAAAAAAATCGCAAAAAACCACGTCAAAAACTATGATTCTGTAAAAAATTTTAACTAAGATTCTTGAAAAAAAATCAAATTCCAGAAAACTTTTTTCTGAATATGCAGTCTTGTGTTTATATGTATTAGAAACAATTTGGTGTATAAATCGTCCTTGTAGGATGTATGGTTTGGGAGTTATGACGGAAAAAGCACATGTTTTTGGCCAGCTTCCACTCCAAAAAGTGTTCTACAACTCCTAAACTACAAGAGATAGAGCAAAATGCATTTGGACAAAGAAGTAACCCTACTTAAGGACGAGGACCTGGTGCTCATTTTAATGCATGAATTGTCCTTATCTGATATGTAGTTTTTATTTTAGAAAATAAATAAAAAAAATAAAAATTGACAAAAAAGGGCACATGAAATTAACATAAAATCTAATTTTTAAAATTATTTTAAGGATACAGTCTTGTGGACAGTAGCTTATGGAACATTTTGATGCATAAATCGTCCTTTTATGATGTATGGTTTAGAAGTTATGGCAAAAAAATCAAAAAAATCGCAAAAAACCACGTCAAAAACTATGATTCTGTAAAAAATTTTAACTAAGATTCTTGAAAAAAAATCAAATTCCAGAAAACTTTTTTCTGAATATGCAGTCTTGTGTTTATATGTATTAGAAACAATTTGGTGTATTAATCGTCCTTGTGGGATGTATGGTTTGGGAGTTATGACGGAAAAAGCACATGTTTTTGGCCAGCTTCCACTCCAAAAAGTGTTCTACAACTCCTAAACTACAAGAGATTAAGCAAACGTCATTTGGACAAAAGAGTATCCCTTCTTAAGGACGAGGACCTGGTGCTCATTTTAATGCATGAATCGTCCTTATCTGATATGTAGTTTTTATTTTAGAAAATAAATAAAAAACTAAAAATTGACAAAAAAGGGCACATGAAATTAACATGAAATCTAATTTTTAAAATTATTTTAAGGATACAGTCTTGTGGGCAGTAGCTTAAGGAACATTTTGATGCATAAATCGTCCTTTTATGATGTATGGTTTAGAAGTTATGGCAAAAAAAACAAAAAAATCGCAAAAAACCACGTCAAAAACTATGATTCATGTAAAAAATTTTAACTACGATTCTTGAAATAAATCAAATTCCAGAATATGCAGTCTTGTGTATATATGTATTCTATAACTCCTAAACTACAAGAGATAGAGCAAACGGCATTTGGACAAAGGAGTATCCCTTCTTAAGGACGAGGACCTGGTGCTCATTTTAATGCATGAATCGTCCTTATCTGATATGTAGTTTTTATTTTAGAAAATAAATAAAAAAACTAAAAATTGACAAAAAAGGGCACATGAAATTAACATGAAATCTAATTTTTAAAATTATTTTAAGGATACAGTCTTGTGGGCAGCAGCTTAAGGAACATTTTGATGCATAAATCGTCCTTTTATGATGTATGGTTTAGAAGTTATGGCAAAAAAATCAAAAAAATCGCAAAAAACCACGTCAAAAACTATGATTCATGTAAAAAATTTTAACTAAGATTCTTGAAAAAAAATCAAATTCCAGAATATGCAGTCTTGTGTATATATGTATTGGAAACAATTTGGTGTATAAATCGTCCTTGTAGGATGTATGGTTTGGGAGTTATGACGGAAAAAGCACATGTTTTTGGCCAGCTTCCACTCCAAAAAGTGTTCTACAACTCCTAAACTACAAGAGATAGAGCAAAATGCATTTGGACAAAGAAGTAACCCTACTTAAGGACGAGGACCTGGTGCTCATTTTAATGCATGAATCGTCCTTATCTGATATGTAGTTTTTATTTTAGAAAATAAATAAAAAAAATAAAAATTGACAAAAACGGGCACATGAAATTAACATAAAATCTAATTTTTAAAATTATTTTAAGGGTACAGTCTTGTGGACAGTAGCTTAAGGAACATTTTGATGCATAAATTGTCCTTTTATGATGTATGGTTTAGAAGTTATGGCAAAAAAATCAAAAAAATCGCAAAAACCCACGTCAAAAACTATGATTCATGTAAAAAATTTTAACTAAGATTCTTGAAAAAAAATCAAATTCCAGAATATGCAGTCTTGTGTATATATGTATTGGAAACAATTTGGTGTATAAATCGTCCTTGTAGGATGTATGGTTTGGGAGTTATGACGGAAAAAGCACATGTTTTTGGCCAGCTTCCACTCCAAAAAGTGTTCTACAACTCCTAAACTGCAAGAGATAGAGCAAAATGCATTTGGACAAAGAAGTAACCCTACTTAAGGACGAGGACCTGGTGCTCATTTTAATGCATGAATCGTCCTTATCTGATATGTAGTTTTTATTTTAGAAAATAAATAAAAAAAAATAAAAATTGACAAAAAAGGGCACATGAAATTAACATAAAATCTAATTTTTAAAATTATTTTAAGGATACAGTCTTGTGGACAGTAGCTTATGGAACATTTTGATGCATAAGTCGTCCTTTTATGATGTATGGTTTAGAAGTTATGGCAAAAAAATCGCAAAAAACCACGTCAAAAACTATGATTCTGTAAAAAATTTTAACTAAGATTCTTGAAAAAAAATCAAATTCCAGAAAACTTTTTTCTGAATATGCAGTCTTGTGTTTATATGTATTAGAAACAATTTGGTGTATAAATCGTCCTTGTAGGATGTATGGTTTGGGAGTTATGACGGAAAAAGCACATGTTTTTGGCCAGCTTCCACTCCAAAAAGTGTTCTACAACTCCTAAACTACAAGAGATAGAGCAAAATGCATTTGGACAAAGAAGTAACCCTACTTAAGGACGAGGACCTGGTGCTCATTTTAATGCATGAATTGTCCTTATCTGATATGTAGTTTTTATTTTAGAAAATAAATAAAAAAAATAAAAATTGACAAAAAAGGGCACATGAAATTAACATAAAATCTAATTTTTAAAATTATTTTAAGGATACAGTCTTGTGGGCAGTAGCTTATGGAACATTTTGATGCATAAATCGTCCTTTTATGATGTATGGTTTAGAAGTTATGGCAAAAAAAACAAAAAAAAATCGCAAAAAACCACGTCAAAAACTATGATTCTGTAAAAAATTTTAACTAAGATTCTTGAAAAAAAATCAAATTCCAGAAAACTTTTTTCTGA
This sequence comes from Dichetophora obliterata, assembly GCA_963920525.1. NCBI lineage: Eukaryota > Metazoa > Arthropoda > Insecta > Diptera > Sciomyzidae > Dichetophora > Dichetophora obliterata. The sequence goes on from OY986435.1 coordinate 288,041,498, forward strand.
ATATGCAGTCTTGTGTTTATATGTATTAGAAACAATTTGGTGTATAAATCGTCCTTGTAGGATGTATGGTTTGGGAGTTATGACGGAAAAAGCACATGTTTTTGGCCAGCTTCCACTCCAAAAAGTGTTCTACAACTCCTATACTACAAGAGATAGAGCAAACGGCATTTGGACAAAGGAGTATCCCTTCTTAAGGACGAGGACATGGTGCTCATTTTAATGCATGAATCGTCCTTATCTGATATGTAGTTTTTATTTTAGAAAATAAATAAAAAAAATAAAAATGGACAAAAAAGGGCACATGAAATTAACATGAAATCTAATTTTTAAAATTATTTTAAGGATACAGTCTTGTGGACAGTAGCTTAAGGAACATTTTGGTGCATAAATCGTTCTTTTATGATGTATGGTTTAGAAGTTATGGCTAAAAAATCAAAAAAATCGCAAAAAACCACGTCAAAAACTATGATTCATGTAAAAAATTTTAACTAAGATTCTTGAAAAAAAATCAAATTCCAGAAAACTTTTTTCTGAATATGCAGTCTTGTGTATATATGTATTAGAAACAATTTGGTGTATAAATCGTCCTTGTAGGATGTATGGTTTGGGAGTTATGACGGAAAAAGCACATGTTTTTGGCCAGCTTCCACTCCAAAAAGTGTTCTACAACTCCTAAACTACAAGAGATAGAGCAAACGTCATTTGAACAAAGGAGTATCCCTTCTTAAGGACGAAGACCTGGTGCTCATTTTAATGCATGAATCGTCCTTATCTGATATGTAGTTTTTATTTTAGAAAATAAATAAAAAAACTAAAAATTGACAAAAAAGGGCACATGAAATTAACATGAAATCTAATTTTTAAAATTATTTTAAGGATACAGTCTTGTGGGCAGCAGCTTAAGGAACATTTTGATGCATAAATCGTCCTTTTATGATGTATGGTTTAGAAGTTATGGCAAAAAAATCAAAAAAATCGCAAAAAACCACGTCAAAAACTATGATTCATGTAAAAAATTTTAACTAAGATTCTTGAAAAAAAATCAAATTCCAGAATATGCAGTCTTGTGTATATATGTATTGGAAACAATTTGGTGTATAAATCGTCCTTGTAGGATGTATGGTTTGGGAGTTATGACGGAAAAAGCACATGTTTTTGGCCAGCTTCCACTCCAAAAAGTGTTCTACAACTCCTAAACTACAAGAGATAGAGCAAAATGCATTTGGACAAAGAAGTAACCCTACTTAAGGACGAGGACCTGGTGCTCATTTTAATGCATGAATCGTCCTTATCTGATATGTAGTTTTTATTTTAGAAAATAAATAAAAAAAATAAAAATTGACAAAAAAGGGCACATGAAATTAACATAAAATCTAATTTTTAAAATTATTTTAAGGATACAGTCTTGTGGACAGTAGCTTATGGAACATTTTGATGCATAAATCGTCCTTTTATGATGTATGGTTTAGAAGTTATGGCAAAAAAATAAAAAAAATCGCAAAAAACCACGTCAAAAACTATGATTCTGTAAAAAATTTTAACTAAGATTCTTGAAAAAAAATCAAATTCCAGAATATGCAGTCTTGTGTATATATGTATTAGAAACAATTTGGTGTATAAATCGTCCTTGTAGGATGTATGGTTAGGGAGTTATGACGGAAAAAGCACTTGTTTTTGGCCAGCTTCCACTCCAAAAAGTGTTCTACAACTCCTAAACTACAAGAGATAGAGCAAAATGCATTTGGACAAAGAAGTAACCCTACTTAAGGACGAGGACCTGGTGCTCATTTTAATGCATGAATCGTCCTTATCTGATATGTAGTTTTTATTTTAGAAAATAAATAAAAAAAATAAAAATTGACAAAAAAGGGCACATGAAATTAACATAAAATCTAATTTTTAAAATTATTTTAAGGATACAGTCTTGTGGACAGTAGCTTTTGGAACATTTTGATGCATAAATCGTCCTTTTATGATGTATGGTTTAGAAGTTATGGCAAAAAAATCAAAAAAATCGCAAAAAACCACGTCAAAAACTATGATTCTGTAAAAAATTTTAACTAAGATTCTTGAAAAAAAATCAAATTCCAGAAAACTTTTTTCTGAATATGCAGTCTTGTGTTTATATGTATTAGAAACAATTTGGTGTATAAATCGTCCTTGTAGGATGTATGGTTTGGGAGTTATGACGGAAAAAGCACATGTTTTTGGCCAGCTTCCACTCCAAAAAGTGTTCTACAACTCCTAAACTACAAGAGATAGAGCAAACGGCATTTGGACAAAGGAGTATCCCTTCTTAAGGACGAGGACATGGTGCTCATTTTAATGCATGAATCGTCCTTATCTGATATGTAGTTTTTATTTTAGAAAATAAATGAAAAAAATAAAAATTGACAAAAAAGGGCACATGAAATTAACATGAAATCTAATTTTTAAAATTATTTTAAGGATACAGTCTTGTGGACAGTAGCTTATGGAACATTTTGATGCATAAATCGTCCTTTTATGATGTATGATTTAGAAGTTATGGCAAAAAAATCAAAAAAATCGCAAAAAACCACGTCAAAAACTATGATTCTGTAAAAAATTTTAACTAAGATTCTTGAAAAAAAATCAAATTCCAGAAAACTTTTTTCTGAAAATGCAGTCTTGTGTTTATATGTATTAGAAACAATTTGGTGCATAAATCGTCCTTGTAGGATGTATGGTTTGGGAGTTATGACGGAAAAAGCACATGTTTTTGGCCAGCTTCCACTCCAAAAAGTGTTCTACAACTCCTAAACTACAAGAGATTAAGCAAACGTCATTTGGACAAAGGAGTATCCCTTCTTAAGGACGAGGACCTGGTGCTCATTTTAATGCATGAATCGTCCTTATCTGATATGTAGTTTTTATTTTAGAAAATAAATAAAAAACTAAAAATTGACAAAAAAGGGCACATGAAATTAACATGAAATCTAATTTTTAAAATTATTTTAAGGATACAGTCTTGTGGGCAGTAGCTTAAGGAACATTTTGATGCATAAATCGTCCTTTTATGATGTATGGTTAAGAAGTTATGGCAAAAAAATCAAAAAAATCGCAAAAAACCACGTCAAAAACTATGATTCATGTAAAAAATTTTAACTAAGATTCTTGAAATAAATCAAATTCCAGAATATGCAGTCTTGTGTATATATGTATTCTACAACTCCTAAACTACAAGAGATAGAGCAAACGGCATTTGGACAAAGGAGTATCCCTTCTTAAGGGCGAGGACCTAATTTTTAAAATTATTTTAAGGATACAGTCTTGTGGGCAGTAGCTTAAGGAACATTTTGATGCATAAATCGTTCTTTTATGATGTATGGTTTAGAAGTTATGGCAAAAAAATCAAAAAAATCGCAAAAAACCACGTCAAAAACTATGATTCATGTAAAAAATTTTAACTAAGATTCTTGAAATAAATCAAATTCCAGAATATGCAGTCTTGTGTATATATGTATTCTACAACTCCTAAACTACAAGAGATAGAGCAAACGGCATTTGGACAAAGGAGTATCCCTTCTTAAGGACGAGGACATGGTGCTCATTTTAATGCATGAATCGTCCTTATCTGATATGTAGTTTTTATTTTAGAAAATAAATAAAAAAAATAAAAATTGACAAAAAAGGGCACATGAAATTAACATAAAATCTAATTTTTAAAATTATTTTAAGGATACAGTCTTGTGGACAGTAGCTTATGGAACATTTTGATGCATAAATCGTCCTTTTATGATGTATGGTTTAGAAGTTATGGCAAAAAAATCAAAAAAATCGCAAAAAACCACGTCAAAAACTATGATTCTGTAAAAAATTTTAACTAAGATTCTTGAAAAAAAATCAAATTCCAGAAAACTTTTTTCTGAATATGCAGTCTTGTGTTTATATGTATTAGAAACAATTTGGTGTATAAATCGTCCTTGTAGGATGTATGGTTTGGGAGTTATGACGGAAAAAGCACATGTTTTTGGCCAGCTTCCACTCCAAAAAGTGTTCTACAACTCCTAAACTACAAGAGATAGAGCAAAATGCATTTGGACAAAGAAGTAACCCTACTTAAGGACGAGGACCTGGTGCTCATTTTAATGCATGAATTGTCCTTATCTGATATGTAGTTTTTATTTTAGAAAATAAATAAAAAAAATAAAAATTGACAAAAAAGGGCACATGAAATTAACATAAAATCTAATTTTTAAAATTATTTTAAGGATACAGTCTTGTGGACAGTAGCTTATGGAACATTTTGATGCATAAATCGTCCTTTTATGATGTATGGTTTAGAAGTTATGGCAAAAAAATCAAAAAAATCGCAAAAAACCACGTCAAAAACTATGATTCTGTAAAAAATTTTAACTAAGATTCTTGAAAAAAAATCAAATTCCAGAAAACTTTTTTCTGAATATGCAGTCTTGTGTTTATATGTATAAGAAACAATTTGGTGTATAAATCGTCCTTGTAGGATGTATGGTTTGGGAGTTATGACGGAAAAAGCACATGTTTTTGGCCAGCTTCCACTCCAAAAAGTGTTCTACAACTCCTATACTACAAGAGATAGAGCAAACGGCATTTGGACAAAGGAGTATCCCTTCTTAAGGACGAGGACATGGTGCTCATTTTAATGCATGAATCGTCCTTATCTGATATGTAGTTTTTATTTTAGAAAATAAATGAAAAAAATAAAAATTGACAAAAAAGGGCACATGAAATTAACATGAAATCTAATTTTTAAAATTATTTTAAGGATACAGTCTTGTGGGCAGTAGCTTAAGAAACATTTTGGTGCATAAATCGTCCTTTTATGATGTATGGTTTAGAAGTTATGGCTAAAAAATCAAAAAATCGCAAAAAACCACGTCAAAAACTATGATTCATGTAAAAAATTTTAACTAAGATTCTTGAAAAAAAATCAAATTCCAGAAAACTTTTTTCTGAATATGCAGTCTTGTGTATATATGTATTAGAAACAATTTGGTGTATAAATCGTCCTTGTAGGATGCATGGTTTGGGAGTTATGACGGAAAAAGCACATGTTTTTGGCCAGCTTCCACTCCAAAAAGTGTTCTACAACTCCTAAACTACAAGAGATAGAGCAAAATGCATTTGGACAAAGAAGTAACCCTACTTAAGGACGAGGACCTGGTGCTCATAATGCATGAATCGTCCTTATCTGATCTGTAGTTTTTATTTTAGAAAATAAATAAAAAAAAATAAAAATTGACAAAAAAGGGCACATGAAATTAACATAAAATCTAATTTTTAAAATTATTTTAAGGATACAGTCTTGTGGACAGTAGCTTATGGAACATTTTGATGCATAAATCGTCCTTTTATGATGTATGGTTTAGAAGTTATGGCAAAAAAATCAAAAAAATCGCAAAAAACCACGTCAAAAACTATGATTCTGTAAAAAATTTTAACTAAGATTCTTGAAAAAAAATCAAATTCCAGAAAACTTTTTTCTGAATATGCAGTCTTGTGTATATATGTATTAGAAACAATTTGGTGCATAAATCGTCCTTGTAGGATGTATGGTTTGGGAGTTATGACGGAAAAAGCACATGTTTTTGGCCAGCTTCCACTCCAAAAAGTGTTCTACAACTCCTAAACTACAAGAGATTAAGCAAACGTCATTTGGACAAAGGAGTATCCCTTCTTAAGGACGAGGACCTGGTGCTCATTTTAATGCATGAATCGTCCTTATCTGATATGTAGTTTTTATTTTAGAAAATAAATAAAAAACTAAAAATTGACAAAAAAGGGCACATGAAATTAACATGAAATCTAATTTTTAAAATTATTTTAAGGATACAGTCTTGTGGGCAGTAGCTTAAGGAACATTTTGATGCATAAATCGTCCTTTTATGATGTATGGTTTAGAAGTTATGGCAAAAAAATCAAAAAAATCGCAAAAAACCACGTCAAAAACTATGATTCATGTAAAAAATTTTAACTAAGATTCTTGAAATAAATCAAATTCCAGAATATGCAGTCTTGTGTATATATGTATTCTACAACTCCTAAACTACAAGATATAGAGCAAACGGCATTTGGACAAAGGAGTATCCCTTCTTAAGGGCGAGGACCTAATTTTTAAAATTATTTTAAGGATACAGTCTTGTGGGCAGTAGCTTAAGGAACATTTTGATGCATAAATCGTTCTTTTATGATGTATGGTTTAGAAGTTATGGCAAAAAAATCAAAAAAATCGCAAAAAACCACGTCAAAAACTATGATTCATGTAAAAAATTTTAACTAAGATTCTTGAAATAAATCAAATTCCAGAATATGCAGTCTTGTGTATATATGTATTCTACAACTCCTAAACTACAAGAGATAGAGCAAACGGCATTTGGACAAAGGAGTATCTCTTCTTAAGGACGAGGACATGGTGCTCATTTTAATGCATGAATCGTCCTTATCTGATATGTAGTTTTTATTTTAGAAAATAAATAAAAAAAATAAAAATTGACAAAAAAGGGCACATGAAATTAACATAAAATCTAATTTTTAAAATTATTTTAAGGATACAGTCTTGTGGACAGTAGCTTATGGAACATTTTGATGCATAAATCGTCCTTTTATGATGTATGGTTTAGAAGTTATGGCAAAAAAATCAAAAAAATCGCAAAAAACCACGTCAAAAACTATGATTCTGTAAAAAATTTTAACTAAGATTCTTGAAAAAAAATCAAATTCCAGAAAACTTTTTTCTGAATATGCAGTCTTGTGTTTATATGTATTAGAAACAATTTGGTGTATAAATCGTCCTTGTAGGATGTATGGTTTGGGAGTTATGACGGAAAAAGCACATGTTTTTGGCCAGCTTCCACTCCAAAAAGTGTTCTACAACTCCTAAACTACAAGAGATAGAGCAAAATGCATTTGGACAAAGAAGTAACCCTACTTAAGGACGAGGACCTGGTGCTCATTTTAATGCATGAATTGTCCTTATCTGATATGTAGTTTTTATTTTAGAAAATAAATAAAAAAAATAAAAATTGACAAAAAAGGGCACATGAAATTAACATAAAATCTAATTTTTAAAATTATTTTAAGGATACAGTCTTGTGGACAGTAGCTTATGGAACATTTTGATGCATAAATCGTCCTTTTATGATGTATGGTTTAGAAGTTATGGCAAAAAAATCAAAAAAATCGCAAAAAACCACGTCAAAAACTATGATTCTGTAAAAAATTTTAACTAAGATTCTTGAAAAAAAATCAAATTCCAGAAAACTTTTTTCTGAATATGCAGTCTTGTGTTTATATGTATTAGAAACAATTTGGTGTATAAATCGTCCTTGTAGGATGTATGGTTTGGGAGTTATGACGGAAAAAGCACATGTTTTTGGCCAGCTTCCACTCCAAAAAGTGTTCTACAACTCCTATACTACAAGAGATAGAGCAAACGGCATTTGGACAAAGGAGTATCCCTTCTTAAGGACGAGGACATGGTGCTCATTTTAATGCATGAATCGTCCTTATCTGATATGTAGTTTTTATTTTAGAAAATAAATGAAAAAAATAAAAATTGACAAAAAAGGGCACATGAAATTAACATGAAATCTAATTTTTAAAATTATTTTAAGGATACAATCTTGTGGACAGTAGCTTAAGGAACATTTTGGTGCATAAATCGTCCTTTTATGATGTATGGTTTAGAAGTTATGGCAAAAAAATCAAAAAAATCGCAAAAAACCACGTCAAAAACTATGATTCATGTAAAAAATTTTAACTAAGATTCTTGAAAAAAAATCAAATTCCAGAAAACTTTTTTCTGAATATGCAGTCTTGTGTATATATGTATTAGAAACAATTTGGTGTATAAATCGTCCTTGTAGGATGTATGGTTTGGGAGTTATGACGGAAAAAGCACATGTTTTTGGCCAGCTTCGACTCCAAAAAGTGTTCTACAACTCCTAAACTACAAGAGATAGAGCAAAATGCATTTGGACAAAGAAGTAACCCTACTTAAGGACGAGGACCTGGTGCTCATTTTAATGCATGAATCGTCCTTATCTGATATGTAGTTTTTATTTTAGAAAATAAATAAAAAAAATAAAAATGGACAAAAAAGGGCACATGAAATTAACATAAAATCTAATTTTTAAAATTATTTTAAGGATACAGTCTTGTGGGCAGTAGCTTAAGGAACATTTTGATGCATAAATCGTCCTTATATGATGTATGGCTTAGAAGTTATGGCAAAAAAATCAAAAAAATCGCAAAAAACCACGTCAAAAACTATGATTCATGTAAAAAATTTTAACTAAGATTCTTGAAAAAAAATCAAATTCCAGAAAACTTTTTTCTGAATATGCAGTCTTGTATATATATGTATTAGAAACAATTTGGTGTATAAATCGTCCTTGTAGGATGTATGGTTTGGGAGTTATGACGGAAAAAGCACATGTTTTTGGCCAGCTTCCACTCCAAAAAGTGTTCTACAACTCCTAAGCTACAAGAGATAGAGCAAACGGCATTTGGACAAAGGAGTATCTCTTCTTAAGGACGAGGACCTGGTGCTCATTTTAATGCATGAATCGTCCTTATCTGATATGTAGTTTTTATTTTAGAAAATAAATAAAAAAAATAAAAATTGACAAAAAAGGGGCACATGAAATTAACATGAAATCTAATTTTTAAAATTATTTTAAGGAAACAGTCTTGTGGGCAGTAGCTTAAGGAACATTTTGATGCATAAATCGTCCTTTTATGATGTATGGTTTAGAAGTTATGGCTAAAAAATCAAAAAAATCGCAAAAAACCACGTCAAAAACTACGATTCATGTAAAAAATTTTAACTAAGATTCTTGAAAAAAAATCAAATTCCAGAATATGCAGTCTTGTGTATATATGTATTAGAAACAATTTGGTGTATAAATCGTCCTTGTAGGATGTATGGTTTGGGAGTTATGACGGAAAAAGCACATGTTTTTGGCCAGCTTCCACTCCAAAAAGTGTTCTACAACTCCTAAACTACAAGAGATAGAGCAAACGTCATTTGGACAAAGGAGTATCCCATCTTAAGGACAAGGACCTGGTGCTCATTTTAATGCATGAATCGTCCTTATCTCATATGTAGTTTTTATTTTAGAAAATAAATAAAAAAAATAAAAATTGACAAAAAAGGGGCACATGAAATTAACATGAAATCTAATTTTTAAAATTATTTTAAGGATACAGTCTTGTGGGCAGTAGCTTAAGGAACATTTTGATGCATAAATCGTCCTTTTATGATGTATGGTTTAGAAGTTATGGCTAAAAAATCAAAAAAATCGCAAAAAACCACGTCAAAAACTATGATTCATGTAAAAAATTTTAACTAAGATTCTTGAAAAAAAATCAAATTCCAGAAAACTTTTTTCTGAATATGCAGTCTTGTATATATATGTATTAGAAACAATTTGGTGTATAAATCGTCCTTGTAGGATGTATGGTTTGGGAGTTATGACGGAAAAAGCACATGTTTTTGGCCAGCTTCCACTCCAAAAAGTGATCTACAACTCCTAAACTACAAGAGATAGAGCAAACGGCATTTGGACAAAGGAGTATCCCTTCTTAAGGACGAGGACCTGGTGCTCATTTTAATGCATGAATCGTCCTTATCTGATATGTAGTTTTTATTTTAGAAAATAAATAAAAAAAATAAAAATTGACAAAAAAGGGGCACATGAAATTAACATGAAATCTAATTTTTAAAATTATTTTAAGGATACAGTCTTGTGGGCAGTAGCTTAAGGAACATTTTGATGCATAAATCGTCCTTTTATGATGTATGGTTTAGAAGTTATGGCTAAAAAATCAAAAAAATCGCAAAAAACCACGTCAAAAACTATGATTCATGTAAAAAATTTTAACTAAGATTCTTGAAAAAAAATCAAATTCCAGAAAACTTTTTTCTGAATATGCAGTCTTGTATATATATGTATTAGAAACAATTTGGTGTATAAATCGTCCTTGTAGGATGTATGGTTTGGGAGTTATGACGGAAAAAGCACATGTTTTTGGCCAGCTTCCACTCCAAAAAGTGATCTACAACTCCTAAACTACAAGAGATAGAGCAAACGGCATTTGGACAAAGGAGTATCCCTTCTTAAGGACGAGGACCTGGTGCTCATTTTAATGCATGAATCGTCCTTATCTGATATGTAGTTTTTATTTTAGAAAATAAATAAAAAAAATAAAAATGGACAAAAAAGGGCACATGAAATTAACATGAAATCTAATTTTTAAAATTATTTTAAGGATATAGTCTTGTGGGCAGTAGCTTAAGGAACATTTTGATGCATAAATCGTTCTTTTATGATGTATGGTTTAGAAGTTATGGCTAAAAAATCAAAAAAATCGCAAAAAACCACGTCAAAAACTACGATTCATGTAAAAAATTTTAACTAAGATTCTTGAAAAAAAAATCAAATTCCAGAAAACTTTTTTCTGAATATGCAGTCTTGTGTATATATGTATTGGAAACAATTTGGTGTATAAATCGTCCTTGTAGGATGTATGGTTTGGGAGTTATGACGGAAAAAGCACATGTTTTTGGCCAGCTTCCACTCCAAAAAGTGTTCTACAACTCCTAAACTACAAGAGATAGAGCAAAATGCATTTGGACAAAGAAGTAACCCTACTTAAGGACGAGGACCTGGTGCTCATTTTAATGCATGAATCGTCCTTATCTGATATGTAGTTTTTATTTTAGAAAATAAATAAAAAAAATAAAAATTGACAAAAAAGGGGCACATGAAATTAACATGAAATCTAATTTTTAAAATTATTTTAAGGATATAGTCTTGTGGGCAGTAGCTTAAGGAACATTTTGATGCATAAATCGTTCTTTTATGATGTATGGTTTAGAAGTTATGGCTAAAAAATCAAAAAAATCGCAAAAAACCACGTCAAAAACTACGATTCATGTAAAAAATTTTAACTAAGATTCTTGAAAAAAAAATCAAATTCCAGAAAACTTTTTTCTGAATATGCAGTCTTGTGTATATATGTATTAGAAACAATTTGGTGTATAAATCGTCCTTGTAGGATGTATGGTTTGGGAGTTATGACGGAAAAAGCACATTTTTTGGCCAGCTTCCACTCCAAAAAGTGTTCTACAACTCCTAAACTACAAGAGATAGAGCAAAATGCATTTGGACAAAGAAGTAACCCTACTTAAGGACGAGGACCTGGTGCTCATTTTAATGCATGAATTGTCCTTATCTGATATGTAGTTTTTATTTTAGAAAATAAATAAAAAAAATAAAAATTGACAAAAAAGGGGCACATGAAATTAACATAAAATCTAATTTTTAAAATTATTTTAAGGATACAGTCTTGTGAACAGTAGCTTAAGGAACATTTTGATGCATAAATCGTCCTTATATGATGTATGGTTTAGAAGTTATGGCAAAAAAATCAAAAAAATCGCAAAAAACCACGTCAAAAACTACGATTCATGTAAAAAATTTTAACTAAGATTCTTGAAAAAAAATCAAATTCCAGAAAACTTTTTTCTGAATATGCAGTCTTGTATATTTATGTATTAGAAACAATTTGGTGTATAAATCGTCCTTGTAGGATGTATGGTTTGGGAGTTATGACGGAAAAAGCACATGTTTTTGGCCAGCTTCCACTCCAAAAAGTGTTCTACAACTCCTAAACTACAAGAGATAGAGCAAACGGCATTTGGACAAAGGAGTATCTCTTCTTAAGGACGAGGACCTGGTGCTCATTTTAATGCATGAATCGTCCTTATCTGATATGTAGTTTTTATTTTAGAAAATAAATAAAAAAAATAAAAATTGACAAAAAAGGGGCACATGAAATTAACATGAAATCTAATTTTTAAAATTATTTTCAGGAAACAGTCTTGTGGGCAGTAGCTTAAGGAACATTTTGATGCATAAATCGTCCTTTTATGATGTATGGTTTAGAAGTTATGGCTAAAAAATCAAAAAAATCGCAAAAAACCACGTCAAAAACTACGATTCATGTAAAAAATTTTAACTAAGATTCTTGAAAAAAAAATCAAATTCCAGAATATGCAGTCTTGTGTATATATGTATTGGAAACAATTTGGTGTATAAATCGTCCTTGTAGGATGTATGGTTTGGGAGTTATGACGGAAAAAGCACATGTTTTTGGCCAGCTTCCACTCCAAAAAGTGTTCTACAACTCCTAAACTACAAGAGATAGAGCAAAATGCATTTGGACAAAGAAGTAACCCTACTTAAGGACGAGGACCTGGTGCTCATTTTAATGCATGAATCGTCCTTATCTGATATGTAGTTTTTATTTTAGAAAATAAATAAAAAAAATAAAAATTGACAAAAAAGGGGCACATGAAATTAACATGAAATCTAATTTTTAAAATTATTTTAAGGATATAGTCTTGTGGGCAGTAGCTTAAGGAACATTTTGATGCATAAATCGTTCTTTTATGATGTATGGTTTAGAAGTTATGGCTAAAAAATCAAAAAAATCGCAAAAAACCACGTCAAAAACTACGATTCATGTAAAAAATTTTAACTAAGATTCTTGAAAAAAAAATCAAATTCCAGAAAACTTTTTTCTGAATATGCAGTCTTGTGTATATATGTATTAGAAACAATTTGGTGTATAAATCGTCCTTGTAGGATGTATGGTTTGGGAGTTATGACGGAAAAAGCACATTTTTTGGCCAGCTTCCACTCCAAAAAGTGTTCTACAACTCCTAAACTACAAGAGATAGAGCAAAATGCATTTGGACAAAGAAGTAACCCTACTTAAGGACGAGGACCTGGTGCTCATTTTAATGCATGAATTGTCCTTATCTGATATGTAGTTTTTATTTTAGAAAATAAATAAAAAAAATAAAAATTGACAAAAAAGGGGCACATGAAATTAACATAAAATCTAATTTTTAAAATTATTTTAAGGATACAGTCTTGTGAACAGTAGCTTAAGGAACATTTTGATGCATAAATCGTCCTTATATGATGTATGGTTTAGAAGTTATGGCAAAAAAATCAAAAAAATCGCAAAAAACCACGTCAAAAACTACGATTCATGTAAAAAATTTTAACTAAGATTCTTGAAAAAAAATCAAATTCCAGAAAACTTTTTTCTGAATATGCAGTCTTGTATATTTATGTATTAGAAACAATTTGGTGTATAAATCGTCCTTGTAGGATGTATGGTTTGGGAGTTATGACGGAAAAAGCACATGTTTTTGGCCAGCTTCCACTCCAAAAAGTGTTCTACAACTCCTAAACTACAAGAGATAGAGCAAACGGCATTTGGACAAAGGAGTATCTCTTCTTAAGGACGAGGACCTGGTGCTCATTTTAATGCATGAATCGTCCTTATCTGATATGTAGTTTTTATTTTAGAAAATAAATAAAAAAAATAAAAATTGACAAAAAAGGGGCACATGAAATTAACATGAAATCTAATTTTTAAAATTATTTTCAGGAAACAGTCTTGTGGGCAGTAGCTTAAGGAACATTTTGATGCATAAATCGTCCTTTTATGATGTATGGTTTAGAAGTTATGGCTAAAAAATCAAAAAAATCGCAAAAAACCACGTCAAAAACTACGATTCATGTAAAAAATTTTAACTAAGATTCTTGAAAAAAAAATCAAATTCCAGAATATGCAGTCTTGTGTATATATGTATTAGAAACAATTTGGTGTATAAATCGTCCTTGTAGGATGTATGGTTTGGGAGTTATGACGGAAAAAGCACATGTTTTTGGCCAGCTTCCACTCCAAAAAGTGTTCTACAACTCCTAAACTACAAGAGATAGAGCAAACGTCATTTGGACAAAGGAGTATCCCATCTTAAGGACAAGGACCTGGTGCTCATTTTAATGCATGAATCGTCCTTATCTCATATGTAGTTTTTATTTTAGAAAATAAATAAAAAAAATAAAAATTGACAAAAAAGGGGCACATGAAATTAACATGAAATCTAATTTTTAAAATTATTTTAAGGATACAGTCTTGTGGGCAGTAGCTTAAGGAACATTTTGATGCATAAATCGTCCTTTTATGATGTATGGTTTAGAAGTTATGGCTAAAAAATCAAAAAAATCGCAAAAAACCACGTCAAAAACTATGATTCATGTAAAAAATTTTAACTAAGATTCTTGAAAAAAAATCAAATTCCAGAAAACTTTTTTCTGAATATGCAGTCTTGTGTATATATGTATTAGAAACAATTTGGTGTATAAATCGTCCTTGTAGGATGTATGGTTTGGGAGTTATGACGGAAAAAGCACATGTTTTTGGCCAGCTTCCACTCCAAAAAGTGTTCTACAACTCCTAAACTACAAGAGATAGAGCAAACGGCATTAGGACAAAGGAGTATCCCTTCTTAAGGACGAGGACCTGGTGCTCATTTTAATGCATGAATCGTCCTTATCTGATATGTAGTTTTTATTTTAGAAAATAAATAAAAAAAATAAAAATTGACAAAAAAGGGGCACATGAAATTAACATGAAATCTAATTTTTAAAATTATTTTAAGGATACAGTCTTGTGGGCAGTAGCTTAAGGAACATTTTGGTGCATAAATCGTCCTTTTATGATGTATAGTTTAGAAGTTATGGCTAAAAAATCAAAAAAATCGCAAAAAACCACGTCAAAAACTATGATTCATGTAAAAAATTTTAACTAAGATTCTTGAAAAAAAATCAAATTCCAGAAAACTTTTTTCTGAATATGCAGTCTTGTATATATATGTATTATAAACAATTTGGTGTATAAATCGTCCTTGTAGGATGTATGGTTTGGGAGTTATGACGGAAAAAGCACATGTTTTTGGCCAGCTTCCACTCCAAAAAGTGTTCTAAAACTCCTAAACTACAAGAGATAGACCAAAATGCATTTGGACAAAGAAGTAACCCTACTTAAGGACGAGGACCTGGTGCTCATTTTAATGCATGAATCGTCCTTATCTGATATGTAGTTTTTATTTTAGAAAATAAATAAAAAAAATAAAAATTGACAAAAAAGGGCACATGAAATTAACATAAAATCTAATTTTTAAAATTATTTTAAGGATACAGTCTTGTGGGCAGTAGCTTAAGGAACATTTTGATGCATAAATCGTCCTTATATGATGTATGGTTTAGAAGTTATGGCAAAAAAATCAAAAAAATCGCAAAAAACCACGTCAAAAACTATGATTCTGTAACAAATTTTAACTAAGATTCTTGAAAAAAAATCAAATTCCAGAAAACTTTTTTCTGAATATGCAGTCTTGTGTTTATATGTATTAGAAACAATTTGGTGTATAAATCGTCCTTGTAGGATGTATGGTTTGGGAGTTATGACGGAAAAAGCACATGTTTTTGGCCAGCTTCCACTCCAAAAAGTGTTCTACAACTCCTAAACTACAAGAGATAGAGCAAACGGCATTTGGACAAAGGAGTATCCCTTCTTAAGGACGAGGACCTGGTGCTCATTTTAATGCATGAATCGTCCTTATCTGATATGTAGTTTTTATTTTAGAAAATAAATAAAAAAAATAAAAATGGACAAAAAAGGGCACATGAAATTAACATAAAATCTAATTTTTAAAATTATTTTAAGGATACAGTCTTGTGGGCAGTAGCTTAAGGAACATTTTGATGCATAAATCGTTCTTTTATGATGTATGGTTTAGAAGTTATGGCAAAAAAATAAAAAAAATCGCAAAAAACCACGTCAAAAACTATGATTCATGTAAAAAATTTTAACTAAGATTCTTGAAATAAATCAAATTCCAGAATATGCAGTCTTGTGTATATATGTATTCTACAACTCCTAAACTACAAGAGATAGAGCAAACGGCATTTGGACAAAGGAGTATCCCTTCTTAAGGACGAGGACATGGTGCTCATTTTAATGCATGAATCGTCCTTATCTGATATGTAGTTTTTATTTTAGAAAATAAATAAAAAAAATAAAAATTGACAAAAAAGGGCACATGAAATTAACATAAAATCTAATTTTTAAAATTATTTTAAGGATACAGTCTTGTGGACAGTAGCTTATGGAACATTTTGATGCATAAATCGTCCTTTTATGATGTATGGTTTAGAAGTTATGGCAAAAAAATCAAAAAAATCGCAAAAAACCACGTCTAAAACTATGATTCTGTAAAAAATTTTAACTAAGATTCTTGAAAAAAAATCAAATTCCAGAAAACTTTTTTCTGAATATGCAGTCTTGTGTTTTTATGTATTAGAAACAATTTGGTGTATAAATCGTCCTTGTAGGATGTATGGTTTGGGAGTTATGACGGAAAAAGCACATGTTTTTGGCCAGCTTCCACTCCAAAAAGTGTTCTACAACTCCTATACTACAAGAGATAGAGCAAACGGCATTTGGACAAAGGAGTATCTCTTCTTAAGGACGAGGACATGGTGCTCATTTTAATGCATGAATCGTCCTTATCTGATATGTAGTTTTTATTTTAGAAAATAAATGAAAAAAATAAAAATTGACAAAAAAGGGCACATGAAATTAACATGAAATCTAATTTTTAAAATTATTTTAAGGATACAGTCTTGTGGACAGTAGCTTAAGGAACATTTTGGTGCATAAATCGTCCTTTTATGATGTATGGTTTAGAAGTTATGGCAAAAAAATCAAAAAAATCGCAAAAAACCACGTCAAAAACTATGATTCATGTAAAAAATTTTAACTAAGATTCTTGAAAAAAAATCAAATTCCAGAAAACTTTTTTCTGAATATGCAGTCTTGTGTATATATGTATTAGAAACAATTTGGTGTATAAATCGTCCTTGTAGGATGTATGGTTTGGGAGTTATGACGGAAAAAGCACATGTTTTTGGCCAGCCTCGACTCCAAAAAGTGTTCTACAACTCCTAAACTACAAGAGATAGAGCAAAATGCATTTGGACAAAGAAGTAACCCTACTTAAGGACGAGGACCTGGTGCTCATTTTAATGCATGAATCGTCCTTATCTGATATGTAGTTTTTATTTTAGAAAATAAATAAAAAAAATAAAAATGGACAAAAAAGGGCACATGAAATTAACATAAAATCTAATTTTTAAAATTATTTTAAGGATACAGTCTTGTGGGCAGTAGCTTAAGGAACATTTTGATGCATAAATCGTCCTTATATGATGTATGGTTAAGAAGTTATGGCAAAAAAATCAAAAAAATCGCAAAAAACCACGTCAAAAACTATGATTCATGTAAAAAATTTTAACTAAGATTCTTGAAAAAAAATCAAATTCCAGAAAACTTTTTTCTGAATATGCAGTCTTGTATATATATGTATTAGAAACAATTTGGTGTATAAATCGTCCTTGTAGGATGTATGGTTTGGGAGTTATGACGGAAAAAGCACATGTTTTTGGCCAGCTTCCACTCCAAAAAGTGTTCTACAACTCCTAAACTACAAGAGATAGAGCAAACGGCATTTGGACAAAGGAGTATCTCTTCTTAAGGACGAGGACCTGGTGCTCATTTTAATGCATGAATCGTCCTTATCTGATATGTAGTTTTTATTTTAGAAAATAAATAAAAAAAATAAAAATTGACAAAAAAGGGGCACATGAAATTAACATGAAATCTAATTTTTAAAATTATTTTAAGGAAACAGTCTTGTGGGCAGTAGCTTAAGGAACATTTTGATGCATAAATCGTCCTTTTATGATGTATGGTTTAGAAGTTATGGCTAAAAAATCAAAAAAATCGCAAAAAACCACGTCAAAAACTACGATTCATGTAAAAAATTTTAACTAAGATTCTTGAAAAAAAATCAAATTCCAGAATATGCAGTCTTGTGTATATATGTATTAGAAACAATTTGGTGTATAAATCGTCCTTGTAGGATGTATGGTTTGGGAGTTATGACGGAAAAAGCACATGTTTTTGGCCAGCTTCCACTCCAAAAAGTGTTCTACAACTCCTAAACTACAAGAGATAGAGCAAACGTCATTTGGACAAAGGAGTATCCCATCTTAAGGACAAGGACCTGGTGCTCATTTTAATGCATGAATCGTCCTTATCTCATATGTAGTTTTTATTTTAGAAAATAAATAAAAAAAATAAAAATTGACAAAAAAGGGGCACATGAAATTAACATGAAATCTAATTTTTAAAATTATTTTAAGGATACAGTCTTGTGGGCAGTAGCTTAAGGAACATTTTGATGCATAAATCGTCCTTTTATGATGTATGGTTTAGAAGTTATGGCTAAAAATCAAAAAAATCGCAAAAAACCACGTCAAAAACTATGATTCATGTAAAAAATTTTAACTAAGATTCTTGAAAAAAAATCAAATTCCAGAAAACTTTTTTCTGAATATGCAGTCTTGTGTATATATGTATTAGAAACAATTTGGTGTATAAATCGTCCTTGTAGGATGTATGGTTTGGGAGTTATGACGGAAAAAGCACATGTTTTTGGCCAGCTTCCACTCCAAAAAGTGTTCTACAACTCCTAAACTACAAGAGATAGAGCAAACGGCATTTGGACAAAGGAGTATCCCTTCTTAAGGACGAGGACCTGGTGCTCATTTTAATGCATGAATCGTCCTTATCTGATATGTAGTTTTTATTTTAGAAAATAAATAAAAAAAATAAAAATGGACAAAAAAGGGCACATGAAATTAACATAAAATCTAATTTTTAAAATTATTTTAAGGATACAGTCTTGTGGGCAGTAGCTTAAGGAACATTTTGATGCATAAATCGTTCTTTTATGATGTATGGTTTAGAAGTTATGGCAAAAAAATAAAAAAAATCGCAAAAAACCACGTCAAAAACTATGATTCATGTAAAAAATTTTAACTAAGATTCTTGAAATAAATCAAATTCCAGAATATGCAGTCTTGTGTATATATGTATTCTACAACTCCTAAACTACAAGAGATAGAGCAAACGGCATTTGGACAAAGGAGTATCCCTTCTTAAGGACGAGGACATGGTGCTCATTTTAATGCATGAATCGTCCTTATCTGATATGTAGTTTTTATTTTAGAAAATAAATAAAAAAAATAAAAATTGACAAAAAAGGGCACATGAAATTAACATAAAATCTAATTTTTAAAATTATTTTAAGGATACAGTCTTGTGGACAGTAGCTTATGGAACATTTTGATGCATAAATCGTCCTTTTATGATGTATGGTTTAGAAGTTATGGCAAAAAAATCAAAAAAATCGCAAAAAACCACGTCTAAAACTATGATTCTGTAAAAAATTTTAACTAAGATTCTTGAAAAAAAATCAAATTCCAGAAAACTTTTTTCTGAATATGCAGTCTTGTGTTTTTATGTATTAGAAACAATTTGGTGTATAAATCGTCCTTGTAGGATGTATGGTTTGGGAGTTATGACGGAAAAAGCACATGTTTTTGGCCAGCTTCCACTCCAAAAAGTGTTCTACAACTCCTATACTACAAGAGATAGAGCAAACGGCATTTGGACAAAGGAGTATCTCTTCTTAAGGACGAGGACATGGTGCTCATTTTTATGCATGAATCGTCCTTATCTGATATGTAGTTTTTATTTTAGAAAATAAATGAAAAAAATAA
Source organism: Dichetophora obliterata (assembly GCA_963920525.1). Classification (NCBI taxonomy): domain Eukaryota; kingdom Metazoa; phylum Arthropoda; class Insecta; order Diptera; family Sciomyzidae; genus Dichetophora; species Dichetophora obliterata. Next base: position 288,061,054 of record OY986435.1, read on the forward strand.
AAATTGACAAAAAAGGGCACATGAAATTAACATGAAATCTAATTTTTAAAATTATTTTAAGGATACAGTCTTGTGGACAGTAGCTTAAGGAACATTTTGGTGCATAAATCGTCCTTTTATGATGTATGGTTTAGAAGTTATGGCAAAAAAATCAAAAAAATCGCAAAAAACCACGTCAAAAACTATGATTCATGTAAAAAATTTTAACTAAGATTCTTGAAAAAAAATCAAATTCCAGAAAACTTTTTTCTGAATATGCAGTCTTGTGTATATATGTATTAGAAACAATTTGGTGTATAAATCGTCCTTGTAGGATGTATGGTTTGGGAGTTATGACGGAAAAAGCACATGTTTTTGGCCAGCCTCGACTCCAAAAAGTGTTCTACAACTCCTAAACTACAAGAGATAGAGCAAAATGCATTTGGACAAAGAAGTAACCCTACTTAAGGACGAGGACCTGGTGCTCATTTTAATGCATGAATCGTCCTTATCTGATATGTAGTTTTTATTTTAGAAAATAAATAAAAAAAATAAAAATGGACAAAAAAGGGCACATGAAATTAACATAAAATCTAATTTTTAAAATTATTTTAAGGATACAGTCTTGTGGGCAGTAGCTTAAGGAACATTTTGATGCATAAATCGTCCTTATATGATGTATGGTTAAGAAGTTATGGCAAAAAAATCAAAAAAATCGCAAAAAACCACGTCAAAAACTATGATTCATGTAAAAAATTTTAACTAAGATTCTTGAAAAAAAATCAAATTCCAGAAAACTTTTTTCTGAATATGCAGTCTTGTATATATATGTATTAGAAACAATTTGGTGTATAAATCGTCCTTGTAGGATGTATGGTTTGGGAGTTATGACGGAAAAAGCACATGTTTTTGGCCAGCTTCCACTCCAAAAAGTGTTCTACAACTCCTAAACTACAAGAGATAGAGCAAACGGCATTTGGACAAAGGAGTATCTCTTCTTAAGGACGAGGACCTGGTGCTCATTTTAATGCATGAATCGTCCTTATCTGATATGTAGTTTTTATTTTAGAAAATAAATAAAAAAAATAAAAATTGACAAAAAAGGGGCACATGAAATTAACATGAAATCTAATTTTTAAAATTATTTTAAGGAAACAGTCTTGTGGGCAGTAGCTTAAGGAACATTCTGATGCATAAATCGTCCTTTTATGATGTATGGTTTAGAAGTTATGGCTAAAAAATCAAAAAAATCGCAAAAAACCACGTCAAAAACTACGATTCATGTAAAAAATTTTAACTAAGATTCTTGAAAAAAAATCAAATTCCAGAATATGCAGTCTTGTGTATATATGTATTAGAAACAATTTGGTGTATAAATCGTCCTTGTAGGATGTATGGTTTGGGAGTTATGACGGAAAAAGCACATGTTTTTGGCCAGCTTCCACTCCAAAAAGTGTTCTACAACTCCTAAACTACAAGAGATAGAGCAAACGTCATTTGGACAAAGGAGTATCCCATCTTAAGGACAAGGACCTGGTGCTCATTTTAATGCATGAATCGTCCTTATCTCATATGTAGTTTTTATTTTAGAAAATAAATAAAAAAAATAAAAATTGACAAAAAAGGGGCACATGAAATTAACATGAAATCTAATTTTTAAAATTATTTTAAGGATACAGTCTTGTGGGCAGTAGCTTAAGGAACATTTTGATGCATAAATCGTCCTTTTATGATGTATGGTTTAGAAGTTATGGCTAAAAATCAAAAAAATCGCAAAAAACCACGTCAAAAACTATGATTCATGTAAAAAATTTTAACTAAGATTCTTGAAAAAAAATCAAATTCCAGAAAACTTTTTTCTGAATATGCAGTCTTGTGTATATATGTATTAGAAACAATTTGGTGTATAAATCGTCCTTGTAGGATGTATGGTTTGGGAGTTATGACGGAAAAAGCACATGTTTTTGGCCAGCTTCCACTCCAAAAAGTGTTCTACAACTCCTAAACTACAAGAGATAGAGCAAAATGTATTTGGACAAAGAAGTATCGCTACTTAAGGACGAGAACCTGGTGCTTATTTTAATGCATGAATTGTCCTTATCTGATATGTAGTTTTTATTTTAGAAAATAAATAAAAAAAATAAAAATTGACAAAAAAGGGCACATGAAATTAACATAAAATCTAATTTTTAAAATTATTTTAAGGATACAGTCTTGTGGGCAGTAGCTTAAGGAACATTTTGATGCATAAATCGTCCTTTTATGATGTATGGTTTAGAAGTTATGGCAAAAAAATCAAAAAAATCGCAAAAAACCACGTCAAAAACTATGATTCTGTAAAAAATTTTAACTAAGATTCTTGAAAAAAAATCAAATTCCAGAAAACTTTTTTCTGAATATGCAGTCTTGTGTTTATATGTTTTTGGCCAGCTTCCACTCCAAAAAGTGTTCTACAACTCCTAAACTACAAGAGATAGAGCAAACGGCATTTGGACAAAGGAGTATCCCTTCTTAAGGACGAGGACCTGGTGCTCATTTTAATGCATGAATCGTCCTTATCTGATATGTAGTTTTTATTTTAGAAAATAAATAAAAAAAATAAAAATGGACAAAGAAGGGCACATGAAATTAACATAAAATCTAATTTTTAAAATTATTTTAAGGATACAGTCTTGTGGGCAGTAGCTTAAGGAACATTTTGATGCATAAAATCTAATTTTTAAAATTATTTTAAGGATACAGTCTTGTGGGCAGTAGCTTAAGGAACATTTTGATGCATAAATCGTCCTTATATGATGTATGGTTTAGAAGTTATGGCAAAAAAATCAAAAAAATCGCAAAAAACCACAATTGGTGTATAAATCGTCCTTGTAGGATGTATGGTTTGGGAGTTATGACGGAAAAAGCACATGTTTTTGGCCAGCTTCCACTCCAAAAAGTGTTCTACAACTCCTAAACTACAAGAGATAGAGCAAAATGCATTTGGACAAAGAAGTAACCCTACTTAAGGACGAGGACCTGGTGCTCATTTTAATGCATGAATCGTCCTTATATGATATGTAGTTTTTATTTTAGAAAATAAATAAAAAAAATAAAAATGGACAAAAAAGGGCACATGAAATTAACATAAAATCTAATTTTTAAAATTATTTTAAGGATACAGTCTTGTGGGCAGTAGCTTAAGGAACATTTTGATGCATAAATCGTCCTTATATGATGTATGGTTTAGAAGTTATGGCAAAAAAATCAAAAAAATCGCAAAAAACCACAATTTGGTGTATAAATCGTCCTTGTAGGATGTATGGTTTGGGAGTTATGACGGAAAAAGCACATGTTTTTGGCCAGCTTCCACTCCAAAAAGTGTTCTACAACTCCTAAACTACAAGAGATAGAGCAAAATGCATTTGGACAAAGAAGTAACCCTACTTAAGGACGAGGACCTGGTGCTCATTTTAATGCATGAATCGTCCTTATATGATATGTAGTTTTTATTTTAGAAAATAAATAAAAAAAATAAAAATGGACAAAAAAGGGCACATGAAATTAACATAAAATCTAATTTTTAAAATTATTTTAAGGATACAGTCTTGTGGGCAGTAGCTTAAGGAACATTTTGATGCATAAATCGTCCTTTTATGATGTATGGTTTAGAAGTTATGGCTAAAAAATCAAAAAAATCGCAAAAAACCACGTCAAAAACTACGATTCATGTAAAAAATTTTAACTAAGATTCTTGAAAAAAAATCAAATTCCAGAATATGCAGTCTTGTGTATATATGTATTAGAAACAATTTGGTGTATAAATCGTCCTTGTAGGATGTATGGTTTGGGAGTTATGACGGAAAAAGCACATGTTTTTGGCCAGCTTCCACTCCAAAAAGTGTTCTACAACTCCTAAACTACAAGAGATAGAGCAAACGTCATTTGGACAAAGGAGTATCCCATCTTAAGGACAAGGACCTGGTGCGCATTTTAATGCATGAATCGTCCTTATCTCATATGTAGTTTTTATTTTAGAAAATAAATAAAAAAAATAAAAATTGACAAAAAAGGGGCACATGAAATTAACATGAAATCTAATTTTTAAAATTATTTTAAGGATACAGTCTTGTGGGCAGTAGCTTAAGGAACATTTTGATGCATAAATCGTCCTTTTATGATGTATGGTTTAGAAGTTATGGCTAAAAAATCAAAAAAATCGCAAAAAACCACGTCAAAAACTACGATTCATGTAAAAAATTTTAACTAAGATTCTTGAAAAAAATCAAATTCCAGAATATGCAGTCTTGTGTATATATGTATTAGAAACAATTTGGTGTATAAATCGTCCTTGTAGGATGTATGGTTTGGGAGTTATGACGGAAAAAGCACATGTTTTTGGCCAGCTTCCACTCCAAAAAGTGTTCTACAACTCCTAAACTACAAGAGATAGAGCAAACGTCATTTGGACAAAGGAGTATCCCATCTTAAGGACAAGGACCTGGTGCTCATTTTAATGCATGAATCGTCCTTATCTCATATGTAGTTTTTATTTTAGAAAATAAATAAAAAAAATAAAAATTGACAAAAAAAAGGCACATGAAATTAACATGAAATCTAATTTTTAAAATTATTTTAAGGAAACAGTCTTGTGGGCAGTAGCTTAAGGAACATTTTGATGCATAAATCGTCCTTTTATGATGTATGGTTTAGAAGTTATGGCTAAAAAATCAAAAAAATCGCAAAAAACCACGTCAAAAACTACGATTCATGTAAAAAATTTTAACTAAGATTCTTGAAAAAAAATCAAATTCCAGAATATGCAGTCTTGTGTATATATGTATTAGAAACAATTTGGTGTATAAATCGTCCTTGTAGGATGTATGGTTTGGGAGTTATGACGGAAAAAGCACATGTTTTTGGCCAGCTTCCACTCCAAAAAGTGTTCTACAACTCCTAAACTACAAGAGATAGAGCAAAATGCATTTGGACAAAGAAGTAACCCTACTTAAGGACGAGGACCTGGTGCTCATTTTAATGCATGAATTGTCCTTATCTGATATGTAGTTTTTATTTTAGAAAATAAATAAAAAAAATAAAAATTGACAAAAAAGGGGCACATGAAATTAACATGAAATCTAATTTTTAAAATTATTTTAAGGATACAGTCTTGTGGGCAGTAGCTTAAGGAACATTTTGATGCATTAATCGTCCTTTTATGATGTATGGTTTAGAAGTTATGGCAAAAAAATCAAAAAAATCGCAAAAAACCACGTCAAAAACTATGATTCTGTAAAAAATTTTAACTAAGATTCTTGAAAAAAAATCAAATTCCAGAAAACTTTTTTCTGAATATGCAGTCTTGTGTTTATATGTATTAGAAACAATTTGGTGTATAAATCGTCCTTTTAGGATGTATAGTTCGGGAGTTATGACGGAAAAAGCACATGTTTTTGGCCAGCTTCCACTCCAAAAAGTGTTCTACAACTCCTAAACTACAAGAGATAGAGCAAAATGCATTTGTACAAAGAAGTAACCCTACTTAAGGACGAGGACCTGGTGCTCATTTTAATGCATGAATCGTCCATATCTGATATGTAGTTTTTATTTTAGAAAATAAATAAAAAAAATAAAAATTGACAAAAAAGGGCACATGAAATTAACATGAAATCTAATTTTTAAAATTATTTTAAGGATACAGTCTTGTGGACAGTAGCTTAAGGAACATTTTGATGCATAAATCGTTCTTTTATGATGTATGGTTTAGAAGTTATGGCTAAAAAATCAAAAAAATCGCAAAAAACCACGTCAAAAACTACGATTCATGTAAAAAATTTTAACTAAGATTCTTGAAAATAAATCAAATTCCAGAAAACTTTTTTCTGAATATGCAGTCTTGTGTATATATGTATTAGAAACAATTTGGTGTATAAATCGTCCTTGTAGGATGTATGGTTTGGGAGTTATGACGGAAAAAGCACATGTTTTTGGCCAGCTTCCACTCCAAAAAGTGTTCTACAACTCCTAAACTACAAGAGATAGGGCAAAATGCATTTGGACAAAGAAGTAACCCTACTTAAGGACGAGGACCTGGTGCTCATTTTAATGCATGAATCGTCCTTATCTGATATGTAGTTTTTATTTTAGAAAATAAATAAAAAAAATAAAAATTGACAAAAAAGGGCACATGAAATTAACATAAAATCTAATTTTTAAAATTATTTTAAGGATACAGTCTTGTGGGCAGTAGCTTAAGGAACATTTTGATGCATAAATCGTCCTTATATGATGTATGGTTTAGAAGTTATGGCAAAAAAATCAAAAAAATCGCAAAAAACCACGTCAAAAACTATGATTCTGTAACAAATTTTAACTAAGATTCTTGAAAAAAAATCAAATTCCAGAAAACTTTTTTCTGAATATGCAGTCTTGTGTTTATATGTATTAGAAACAATTTGGTGTATAAATCGTCCTTGTAGGATGTATGGTTTGGGAGTTATGACGGAAAAAGCACATGTTTTTGGCCAGCTTCCACTCCAAAAAGTGTTCTACAACTCCTAAACTACAAGAGATAGAGCAAACGGCATTTGGACAAAGGAGTATCCCTTCTTAAGGACGAGGACCTGGTGCTCATTTTAATGCATGAATCGTCCTTATCTGATATGTAGTTTTTATTTTAGAAAATAAATAAAAAAAATAAAAATGGACAAAAAAGGGCACATGAAATTAACATGAAATCTAATTTTTAAAATTATTTTAAGGATATAGTCGTGTGGGCAGTAGCTTAAGGAACATTTTGATGCATAAATCGTTCTTTTATGATGTATGGTTTAGAAGTTATGGCTAAAAAATCAAAAAAATCGCAAAAAACCACGTCAAAAACTACGATTCATGTAAAAAATTTTAACTAAGATTCTTGAAAAAAAAATCAAATTCCAGAAAACTTTTTTCTGAATATGCAGTCTTGTGTATATATGTATTAGAAACAATTTGGTGTATAAATCGTCCTTGTAGGATGTATGGTTTGGGAGTTATGACGGAAAAAGCACATTTTTTGGCCAGCTTCCACTCCAAAAAGTGTTCTACAACTCCTAAACTACAAGAGATAGAGCAAAATGCATTTGGACAAAGAAGTAACCCTACTTAAGGACGAGGACCTGGTGCTCATTTTAATGCATGAATTGTCCTTATCTGATATGTAGTTTTTATTTTAGAAAATAAATAAAAAAAATAAAAATTGACAAAAAAGGGGCACATGAAATTAACATGAAATCTAATTTTTAAAATTATTTTAAGGATACAGTCTTGTGGGCAGTAGCTTAAGGAACATTTTGATGCATAAATCGTCCTTTTATGATGTATGGTTTAGAAGTTATGGCTAAAAAATCAAAAAAATCGCAAAAAACCACGTCAAAAACTACGATTCATGTAAAAAATTTTAACTAAGATTCTTGAAAAAAAATCAAATTCCAGAATATGCAGTCTTGTGTATATATGTATTAGAAACAATTTGGTGTATAAATCGTCCTTGTAGGATGTATGGTTTGGGAGTTATGACGGAAAAAGCACATGTTTTTGGCCAGCTTCCACTCCAAAAAGTGTTCTACAACTCCTAAACTACAAGAGATAGAGCAAACGTCATTTGGACAAAGGAGTATCCCATCTTAAGGACAAGGACCTGGTGCGCATTTTAATGCATGAATCGTCCTTATCTCATATGTAGTTTTTATTTTAGAAAATAAATAAAAAAAATAAAAATTGACAAAAAAGGGGCACATGAAATTAACATGAAATCTAATTTTTAAAATTATTTTAAGGATACAGTCTTGTGGGCAGTAGCTTAAGGAACATTTTGATGCATAAATCGTCCTTTTATGATGTATGGTTTAGAAGTTATGGCTAAAAAATCAAAAAAATCGCAAAAAACCACGTCAAAAACTACGATTCATGTAAAAAATTTTAACTAAGATTCTTGAAAAAAAATCAAATTCCAGAATATGCAGTCTTGTGTATATATGTATTAGAAACAATTTGGTGTATAAATCGTCCTTGTAGGATGTATGGTTTGGGAGTTATGACGGAAAAAGCACATGTTTTTGGCCAGCTTCCACTCCAAAAAGTGTTCTACAACTCCTAAACTACAAGAGATAGAGCAAACGTCATTTGGACAAAGGAGTATCCCATCTTAAGGACAAGGACCTGGTGCTCATTTTAATGCATGAATCGTCCTTATCTCATATGTAGTTTTTATTTTAGAAAATAAATAAAAAAAATAAAAATTGACAAAAAAAAGGCACATGAAATTAACATGAAATCTAATTTTTAAAATTATTTTAAGGAAACAGTCTTGTGGGCAGTAGCTTAAGGAACATTTTGATGCATAAATCGTCCTTTTATGATGTATGGTTTAGAAGTTATGGCTAAAAAATCAAAAAAATCGCAAAAAACCACGTCAAAAACTACGATTCATGTAAAAAATTTTAACTAAGATTCTTGAAAAAAAATCAAATTCCAGAATATGCAGTCTTGTGTATATATGTATTAGAAACAATTTGGTGTATAAATCGTCCTTGTAGGATGTATGGTTTGGGAGTTATGACGGAAAAAGCACATGTTTTTGGCCAGCTTCCACTCCAAAAAGTGTTCTACAACTCCTAAACTACAAGAGATAGAGCAAAATGCATTTGGACAAAGAAGTAACCCTACTTAAGGACGAGGACCTGGTGCTCATTTTAATGCATGAATTGTCCTTATCTGATATGTAGTTTTTATTTTAGAAAATAAATAAAAAAAATAAAAATTGACAAAAAAGGGGCACATGAAATTAACATGAAATCTAATTTTTAAAATTATTTTAAGGATACAGTCTTGTGGGCAGTAGCTTAAGGAACATTTTGATGCATAAATCGTCCTTTTATGATGTATGGTTTAGAAGTTATGGCTAAAAAATCAAAAAATCGCAAAAAACCACGTCAAAAACTATGATTCATGTAAAAAATTTTAACTAAGATTCTTGAAAAAAAAATCAAATTCCAGAAAACTTTTTTCTGAATATGCAGTCTTGTGTATATATGTATTAGAAACAATTTGGTGTATAAATCGTCCTTGTAGGATGTATGGTTTGGGAGTTATGACGGAAAAAGCACATGTTTTTGGCCAGCTTCCACTCCAAAAAGTGTTCTAAAACTCCTAAACTACAAGAGATAGAGCAAAATGCATTTGGACAAAGAAGTAACCCTACTTAAGGACGAGGACCTGGTGCTCATTTTAATGCATGAATCGTCCTTATCTGATATGTAGTTTTTATTTTAGAAAATAAATAAAAAAAATAAAAATTGACAAAAAAGGGCACATGAAATTAACATAAAATCTAATTTTTAAAATTATTTTAAGGATACAGTCTTGTGGGCAGTAGCTTAAGGAACATTTTGATGCATAAATCGTCCTTATATGATGTATGGTTTAGAAGTTATGGCAAAAAAATCAAAAAAATCGCAAAAAACCACGTCAAAAACTATGATTCTGTAACAAATTTTAACTAAGATTCTTGAAAAAAAATCAAATTCCAGAAAACTTTTTTCTGAATATGCAGTCTTGTGTTTATATGTATTAGAAACAATTTGGTGTATAAATCGTCCTTGTAGGATGTATGGTTTGGGAGTTATGACGGAAAAAGCACATGTTTTTGGCCAGCTTCCACTCCAAAAAGTGTTCTACAACTCCTAAACTACAAGAGATAGAGCAAACGGCATTTGGACAAAGGAGTATCCCTTCTTAAGGACGAGGACCTGGTGCTCATTTTAATGCATGAATCGTCCTTATCTGATATGTAGTTTTTATTTTAGAAAATAAATAAAAAAAATAAAAATGGACAAAGAAGGGCACATGAAATTAACATAAAATCTAATTTTTAAAATTATTTTAAGGAAACAGTCTTGTGGGCAGTAGCTTAAGGAACATTTTGATGCATAAATCGTTCTTTTATGATGTATGGTTTAGAAGTTATGGCAAAAAAATCAAAAAAATCGCAAAAAACCACGTCAAAAACTATGATTCTGTAAAAAATTTTAACAAAGATTCTTGAAAAAAAATCAAATTCCAGAAAACTTTTTTCTGAATATGCAGTCTTGTGTTTATATGTATTAGAAACAATTTGGTGTATAAATCGTCCTTGTAGGATGTATGGTTTGGGAGTTATGACGGAAAAAGCACATGTTTTTGGCCAGCTTCCACTCCAAAAAGTGTTCTACAACTCCTAAACTACAAGAGATAGAGCAAAATGCATTTGGACAAAGAAGTAACCCTACTTAATGACGAGGACATGGTGCTCATTTTAATGCATGAATCGTCCTTATCTGATATGTAGTTTTTATTTTAGAAAATAAATAAAAAAAATAAAAATTGACAAAAAAGGGCACATGAAATTAACATGAAATCTAATTTTTAAAATTATTTTAAGGATACAGTCTTGTGGACAGTAGCTTAAGGAACATTTTGGTGCATAAATCGTCCTTTTATGATGTATGGTTTAGAAGTTATGGCAAAAAAATCAAAAAAATCGCAAAAAACCACGTCAAAAACTATGATTCATGTAAAAAATTTTAACTAAGATTCTTGAAAAAAAATCAAATTCCAGAAAACTTTTTTCTGAATATGCAGTCTTGTGTATATATGTATTAGAAACAATTTGGTGTATAAATCGTCCTTGTAGGATGTATGGTTTGGGAGTTATGACGGAAAAAGCACATGTTTTTGGCCAGCTTCCACTCCAAAAAGTGTTCTACAACTCCTAAACTACAAGAGATAGAGCAAACGGCATTTGGACAAAGGAGTATCTCTTCTTAAGGACGAGGACCTGGTGCTCATTTTAATGCATGAATCGTCCTTATCTGATATGTAGTTTTTATTTTAGAAAATAAATAAAAAAAATAAAAATTGACAAAAAAGGGCACATGAAATTAACATAAAATCTAATTTTTAAAATTATTTTAAGGATACAGTCTTGTGGGCAGTAGCTTAAGGAACATTTTGATGCATAAATCGTCCTTATATGATGTATGGTTTAGAAGTTATGGCAAAAAAATCAAAAAAATCGCAAAAAACCACGTCAAAAACTATGATTCTGTAACAAATTTTAACTAAGATTCTTGAAAAAAAATCAAATTCCAGAAAACTTTTTTCTGAATATGCAGTCTTGTGTTTATATGTATTAGAAACAATTTGGTGTATAAATCGTCCTTGTAGGATGTATGGTTTGGGAGTTATGACGGAAAAAGCACATGTTTTTGGCCAGCTTCCACTCCAAAAAGTGTTCTACAACTCCTAAACTACAAGAGATAGAGCAAAATGTATTTGGACAAAGAAGTATCGCTACTTAAGGACGAGAACCTGGTGCTCATTTTAATGCATGAATTGTCCTTATCTGATATGTAGTTTTTATTTTAGAAAATAAATAAAAAAAATAAAAATTGACAAAAAAGGGCACATGAAATTAACATAAAATCTAATTTTTAAAATTATTTTAAGGATACAGTCTTGTGGGCAGTAGCTTAAGGAACATTTTGATGCATAAATCGTCCTTTTATGATGTATGGTTTAGAAGTTATGGCAAAAAAATCAAAAAAATCGCAAAAAACCACGTCAAAAACTATGATTCTGTAAAAAATTTTAACTAAGATTCTTGAAAAAAAATCAAATTCCAGAAAACTTTTTTCTGAATATGCAGTCTTGTGTTTATATGTATTAGAAACAATTTGGTGTATAAATCGTCCTTGTAGGATGTATGGTTTGGGAGTTATGACGGAAAAAGCACATGTTTTTGGCCAGCTTCCACTCCAAAAAGTGTTCTACAACTCCTATACTACAAGAGATAGAGCAAACGGCATTTGGACAAAGGAGTATCCCTTCTTAAGGACGAGGACATGGTGCTCATTTTAATGCATGAATCGTCCTTATCTGATATGTAGTTTTTATTTTAGAAAATAAATGAAAAAAATAAAAATTGACAAAAAAGGGCACATGAAATTAACATGAAATCTAATTTTTAAAATTATTTTAAGGATACAGTCTTGTGGACAGTAGCTTAAGGAACATTTTGGTGCATAAATCGTCCTTTTATGATGTATGGTTTAGAAGTTATGGCAAAAAAATCAAAAAAATCGCAAAAAACCACGTCAAAAACTATGATTCATGTAAAAAATTTTAACTAAGATTCTTGAAAAAAAATCAAATTCCAGAAAACTTTTTTCTGAATATGCAGTCTTGTGTATATATGTATTAGAAACAATTTGGTGTATAAATCGTCCTTGTAGGATGTATGGTTTGGGAGTTATGACGGAAAAAGCACATGTTTTTGGCCAGCTTCGACTCCAAAAAGTGTTCTACAACTCCTAAACTACAAGAGATAGAGCAAAATGCATTTGGACAAAGAAGTTACCCTACTTAAGGACGAGGACCTGGTGCTCATTTTAATGCATGAATCGTCCTTATCTGATATGTAGTTTTTATTTTAGAAAATAAATAAAAAAAATAAAAATGGACAAAAAAGGGCACATGAAATTAACATAAAATCTAATTTTTAAAATTATTTTAAGGATACAGTCTTGTGGGCAGTAGCTTAAGGAACATTTTGGTGCATAAATCGTCCTTTTATGATGTATGGTTTAGAAGTTATGGCAAAAAAATCAAAAAAATCGCAAAAAACCACGTCAAAAACTATGATTCATGTAAAAAATTTTAACTAAGATTCTTGAAAAAAAATCAAATTCCAGAAAACTTTTTTCTGAATATGCAGTCTTGTATATATATGTATTAGAAACAATTTGGTGTATAAATCGTCCTTGTAGGATGTATGGTTTGGGAGTTATGACGGAAAAAGCACATGTTTTTGGCCAGCTTCCACTCCAAAAAGTGTTCTACAACTCCTAAACTACAAGAGATAGAGCAAACGGCATTTGGACAAAGGAGTATCTCTTCTTAAGGACGAGGACCTGGTGCTCATTTTAATGCATGAATCGTCCTTATCTGATATGTAGTTTTTATTTTAGAAAATAAATAAAAAAAATAAAAATTGACAAAAAAGGGCACATGAAATTAACATAAAATCTAATTTTTAAAATTATTTTAAGGATACAGTCTTGTGGGCAGTAGCTTAAGGAACATTTTGATGCATAAATCGTCCTTATATGATGTATGGTTTAGAAGTTATGGCAAAAAAATCAAAAAAATCGCAAAAAACCACGTCAAAAACTATGATTCTGTAACAAATTTTAACTAAGATTCTTGAAAAAAAATCAAATTCCAGAAAACTTTTTTCTGAATATGCAGTCTTGTGTTTATATGTATTAGAAACAATTTGGTGTATAAATCGTCCTTGTAGGATGTATGGTTTGGGAGTTATGACGGAAAAAGCACATGTTTTTGGCCAGCTTCCACTCCAAAAAGTGTTCTACAACTCCTAAACTACAAGAGATAGAGCAAAATGTATTTGGACAAAGAAGTATCGCTACTTAAGGACGAGAACCTGGTGCTCATTTTAATGCATGAATTGTCCTTATCTGATATGTAGTTTTTATTTTAGAAAATAAATAAAAAAAATAAAAATTGACAAAAAAGGGCACATGAAATTAACATAAAATCTAATTTTTAAAATTATTTTAAGGATACAGTCTTGTGGGCAGTAGCTTAAGGAACATTTTGATGCATAAATCGTTCTTTTATGATGTATGGTTTAGAAGTTATGGCTAAAAAATCAAAAAAATCGCAAAAAACCACGTCAAAAACTACGATTCATGTAAAAAATTTTAACTAAGATTCTTGAAAAAAAATCAAATTCCAGAAAACTTTTTTCTGAATATGCAGTCTTGTGTATATATGTATTAGAAACAATTTGGTGTATAAATCGTCCTTGTAGGATGTATGGTTTGGGAGTTATGACGGAAAAAGCACATGTTTTTGGCCAGCTTCCACTCCAAAAAGTGTTCTACAACTCCTAAACTACAAGAGATAGAGCAAAATGCATTTGGACAAAGAAGTAACCCTACTTAAGGACGAGGACCTGGTGCTCATTTTAATGCATGAATCGTCCTTATATGATATGTAGTTTTTATTTTAGAAAATAAATAAAAAAAATAAAAATGGACAAAAAAGGGCACATGAAATTAACATAAAATCTAATTTTTAAAATTATTTTAAGGATACAGTCTTGTGGGCAGTAGCTTAAGGAACATTTTGATGCATAAATCGTCCTTTTATGATGTATGGTTTAGAAGTTATGGCAAAAAAATCAAAAAAATCGCAAAAAACCACGTCAAAAACTATGATTCTGTAAAAAATTTTAACTAAGATTCTTGAAAAAAAATCAAATTCCAGAAAACTTTTTTCTGAATATGCAGTCTTGTGTATATATGTATTAGAAACAATTTGGTGTATAAATCGTCCTTGTAGGATGTATGGTTTGGGAGTTATGACGGAAAAAGCACATGTTTTTGGCCAGCTTCGACTCCAAAAAGTGTTCTACAACTCCTAAACTACAAGAGATAGAGCAAAATGCATTTGGACAAAGAAGTAACCCTACTTAAGGACGAGGACCTGGTGCTCATTTTAATGCATGAATCGTCCTTATCTGATATGTAGTTTTTATTTTAGAAAATAAATAAAAAAAATAAAAATGGACAAAAAAGGGCACATGAAATTAACATAAAATCTAATTTTTAAAATTATTTTAAGGATACAGTCTTGTGGGCAGTAGCTTAAGGAACATTTTGGTGCATAAATCGTCCTTTTATGATGTATGGTTTAGAAGTTATGGCAAAAAAATCAAAAAAATCGCAAAAAACCACGTCAAAAACTATGATTCATGTAAAAAATTTTAACTAAGATTCTTGAAAAAAAAATCAAATTCCAGAAAACTTTTTTCTGAATATGCAGTCTTGTATATATATGTATTAGAAACAATTTGGTGTATAAATCGTCCTTGTAGGATGTATGGTTTGGGAGTTATGACGGAAAAAGCACATGTTTTTGGCCAGCTTCCACTCCAAAAAGTGTTCTACAACTCCTAAACTACAAGAGATAGAGCAAACGGCATTTGGACAAAGGAGTATCTCTTCTTAAGGACGAGGACCTGGTGCTCATTTTAATGCATGAATCGTCCTTATCTGATATGTAGTTTTTATTTTAGAAAATAAATAAAAAAAATAAAAATTGACAAAAAAGGGCACATGAAATTAACATAAAATCTAATTTTTAAAATTATTTTAAGGATACAGTCTTGTGGGCAGTAGCTTAAGGAACATTTTGATGCATAAATCGTCCTTATATGATGTATGGTTTAGAAGTTATGGCTAAAAAATCAAAAAAATCGCAAAAAACCACGTCAAAAACTATGATTCTGTAACAAATTTTAACTAAGATTCTTGAAAAAAAATCAAATTCCAGAAAACTTTTTTCTGAATATGCAGTCTTGTGTTTATATGTATTAGAAACAATTTGGTGTATAAATCGTCCTTGTAGGATGTATGGTTTGGGAGTTATGACGGAAAAAGCACATGTTTTTGGCCAGCTTCCACTCCAAAAAGTGTTCTACAACTCCTAAACTACAAGAGATAGAGCAAAATGTATTTGGACAAAGAAGTATCGCTACTTAAGGACGAGAACCTGGTGCTCATTTTAATGCATGAATTGTCCTTATCTGATATGTAGTTTTTATTTTAGAAAATAAATAAAAAAAATAAAAATTGACAAAAAAGGGCACATGAAATTAACATAAAATCTAATTTTTAAAATTATTTTAAGGATACAGTCTTGTGGGCAGTAGCTTAAGGAACATTTTGATGCATAAATCGTTCTTTTATGATGTATGGTTTAGAAGTTATGGCTAAAAAATCAAAAAAATCGCAAAAAACCACGTCAAAAACTACGATTCATGTAAAAAATTTTAACTAAGATTCTTGAAAAAAAATCAAATTCCAGAAAACTTTTTTCTGAATATGCAGTCTTGTGTATATATGTATTAGAAACAATTTGGTGTATAAATCGTCCTTGTAGGATGTATGGTTTGGGAGTTATGACGGAAAAAGCACATGTTTTTGGCCAGCTTCCACTCCAAAAAGTGTTCTACAACTCCTAAACTACAAGAGATAGAGCAAAATGCATTTGGACAAAGAAGTAACCCTACTTAAGGACGAGGACCTGGTGCTCATTTTAATGCATGAATCGTCCTTATATGATATGTAGTTTTTATTTTAGAAAATAAATAAAAAAAATAAAAATGGACAAAAAAGGGCACATGAAATTAACATAAAATCTAATTTTTAAAATTATTTTAAGGATACAGTCTTGTGGGCAGTAGCTTAAGGAACATTTTGATGCATAAATCGTCCTTTTATGATGTATGGTTTAGAAGTTATGGCAAAAAAATCAAAAAAATCGCAAAAAACCACGTCAAAAACTATGATTCTGTAAAAAATTTTAACTAAGATTCTTGAAAAAAAATCAAATTCCAGAAAACTTTTTTCTGAATATGCAGTCTTGTGTTTATATGTATTAGAAACAATTTGGTGTATAAATCGTCCTTGTAGGATGTATGGTTCGGGAGTTATGACGGAAAAAGCACATGTTTTTGGCCAGCTTCCACTCCAAAAAGTGTTCTACAACTCCTAAACTACAAGAGATAGAGCAAACGGCATTTGGACAAAGGAGTTTCCCTTCTTAAGGGCAAGGACCTGGTGCTCATTTTAATGCATGAATCGTCCTTATCTGATATGTAGTTTTTATTTTAGAAAATAAATAAAAAAAATAAAAATTGACAAAAAAGGGCACATGAAATGAACATGAAATCTAATTTTTAAAATTATTTTAAGGATACAGTCTTGTGGACAGTAGCTTAAGGAACATTTTGATGCATAAATCGTTCTTTTATGATGTATGGTTTAGAAGTTATGGCTAAAAAATCAAAAAAATCGCAAAAAACCACGTCAAAAACTACGATTCATGTAAAAAATTTTAACTAAGATTCTTGAAAAAAAATCAAATTCCAGAAAACTTTTTTCTGAATATGCAGTCTTGTGTATATATGTATTAGAAACAATTTGGTGTATAAATCGTCCTTGTAGGATGTATGGTTTGGGAGTTATGACGGAAAAAGCACATGTTTTTGGCCAGCTTCCACTCCAAAAAGTGTTCTACAACTCCTAAACTACAAGAGATAGAGCAAAATGCATTTGGACAAAGAAGTAACCCTACTTAAGGACGAGGACCTGGTGCTCATTTTAATGCATGAATCGTCCTTATCTGATATGTAGTTTTTATTTTAGAAAATAAATAAAAAAAATAAAAATGGACAAAAAAGGGCACATGAAATTAACATGAAATCAAATTTTTAAAATTATTTTAAGGATACAGTCTTGTGGGCAGTAGCTTAAGGAACATTTTGATGCATTAATCGTCCTTTTATGATGTATGGTTTAGAAGTTATGGCAAAAAAATCAAAAAAATCGCAAAAAACCACGTCAAAAACTATGATTCTGTAAAAAATTTTAACTAAGATTCTTGAAAAAAAATCAAATTCCAGAAAACTTTTTTCTGAATATGCAGTCTTGTGTTTATATGTATTAGAAACAATTTGGTGTATAAATCGTCCTTGTAGGATGTATAGTTCGGGAGTTATGACGGAAAAAGCACATGTTTTTGGCCAGCTTCCACTCCAAAAAGTGTTCTACAACTCCTAAACTACAAGAGATAGAGCAAAATGCATTTGTACAAAGAAGTAACCCTACTTAAGGACGAGGACCTGGTGCTCATTTTAATGCATGAATCGTCCTTATCTGATATGTAGTTTTTATTTTAGAAAATAAATAAAAAAAATAAAAATGGACAAAAAAGGGCACATGAAATTAACATGAAATCAAATTTTTAAAATTATTTTAAGGATACAGTCTTGTGGGCAGTAGCTTAAGGAACATTTTGATGCATTAATCGTCCAAAAAAATCAAAAAAATCGCAAAAAACCACGTCAAAAACTATGATTCTGTAAAAAATTTTAACTAAGATTCTTGAAAAAAAATCAAATTCCAGAAAACTTTTTTCTGAATATGCAGTCTTGTGTTTATATGTATTAGAAACAATTTGGTGTATAAATCGTCCTTGTAGGATGTAAGGTTCGGGAGTTATGACGGAAAAAGCACATGTTTTTGGCCAGCTTCCACTCCAAAAAGTGTTCTACAACTCCTAAACTACAAGAGATAGAGCAAAATGCATTTGGACAAAGAAGTAACCCTACTTAAGGACGAGGACCTGGTGCTCATTTTAATGCATGAATCGTCCTTATATGATATGTAGTTTTTATTTTAGAAAATAAATAAAAAAAATAAAAATGGACAAAAAAGGGCACATGAAATTAACATAAAATCTAATTTTTAAAATTATTTTAAGGATACAGTCTTGTGGGCAGTAGCTTAAGGAACATTTTGATGCATAAATCGTCCTTTTATGATGTATGGTTTAGAAGTTATGGCAAAAAAATCAAAAAAATCGCAAAAAACCACGTCAAAAACTATGATTCTGTAAAAAATTTTAACTAAGATTCTTGAAAAAAAATCAAATTCCAGAAAACTTTTTTCTGAATATGCAGTCTTGTGTTTATATGTATTAGAAACAATTTGGTGTATAAATCGTCCTTGTAGGATGTATGGTTCGGGAGTTATGACGGAAAAAGCACATGTTTTTGGCCAGCTTCCACTCCAAAAAGTGTTCTACAACTCCTAAACTACAAGAGATAGAGCAAACGGCATTTGGACAAAGGAGTTTCCCTTCTTAAGGGCAAGGACCTGGTGCTCATTTTAATGCATGAATCGTCCTTATCTGATATGTAGTTTTTATTTTAGAAAATAAATAAAAAAAATAAAAATTGACAAAAAAGGGCACATGAAATGAACATGAAATCTAATTTTTAAAATTATTTTAAGGATACAGTCTTGTGGACAGTAGCTTAAGGAACATTTTGATGCATAAATCGTTCTTTTATGATGTATGGTTTAGAAGTTATGGCTAAAAAATCAAAAAAATCGCAAAAAACCACGTCAAAAACTACGATTCATGTAAAAAATTTTAACTAAGATTCTTGAAAAAAAATCAAATTCCAGAAAACTTTTTTCTGAATATGCAGTCTTGTGTATATATGTATTAGAAACAATTTGGTGTATAAATCGTCCTTGTAGGATGTATGGTTTGGGAGTTATGACGGAAAAAGCACATGTTTTTGGCCAGCTTCCACTCCAAAAAGTGTTCTACAACTCCTAAACTACAAGAGATAGAGCAAAATGCATTTGGACAAAGAAGTAACCCTACTTAAGGACGAGGACCTGGTGCTCATTTTAATGCATGAATCGTCCTTATCTGATATGTAGTTTTTATTTTAGAAAATAAATAAAAAAAATAAAAATGGACAAAAAAGGGCACATGAAATTAACATGAAATCAAATTTTTAAAATTATTTTAAGGATACAGTCTTGTGGGCAGTAGCTTAAGGAACATTTTGATGCATTAATCGTCCTTTTATGATGTATGGTTTAGAAGTTATGGCAAAAAAATCAAAAAAATCGCAAAAAACCACGTCAAAAACTATGATTCTGTAAAAAATTTTAACTAAGATTCTTGAAAAAAAATCAAATTCCAGAAAACTTTTTTCTGAATATGCAGTCTTGTGTTTATATGTATTAGAAACAATTTGGTGCATAAATCGTCCTTGTAGGATGTATAGTTCGGGAGTTATGACGGAAAAAGCACATGTTTTTGGCCAGCTTCCACTCCAAAAAGTGTTCTACAACTCCTAAACTACAAGAGATAGAGCAAAATGCATTTGTACAAAGAAGTAACCCTACTTAAGGACGAGGACCTGGTGCTCATTTTAATGCATGAATCGTCCTTATCTGATATGTAGTTTTTATTTTAGAAAATAAATAAAAAAAATAAAAATGGACAAAAAAGGGCACATGAAATTAACATGAAATCAAATTTTTAAAATTATTTTAAGGATACAGTCTTGTGGGCAGTAGCTTAAGGAACATTTTGATGCATTAATCGTCCAAAAAAATCAAAAAAATCGCAAAAAACCACGTCAAAAACTATGATTCTGTAAAAAATTTTAACTAAGATTCTTGAAAAAAAATCAAATTCCAGAAAACTTTTTTCTGAATATGCAGTCTTGTGTTTATATGTATTAGAAACAATTTGGTGTATAAATCGTCCTTGTAGGATGTATGGTTCGGGAGTTATGACGGAAAAAGCACATGTTTTTGGCCAGCTTCCACTCCAAAAAGTGTTCTACAACTCCTAAACTACAAGAGATAGAGCAAAATGCATTTGTACAAAGAAGTAACCCTACTTAAGGACGAGGACCTGGTGCTCATTTTAATGCATGAATCGTCCATATCTGATATGTAGTTTTTATTTTAGAAAATAAATAAAAAAAATAAAAATTGACAAAAAAGGGCACATGAAATTAACATGAAATCTAATCTAAACTCTTAAACTACAAGAGATAGAGCACACGGCAGTTGGACAAAGGAGTATCCCTTCTTAAGGACGAGGACCTGGTGCTCATTTAAATGCATGAATCGTCCTTATCTGATATGTAGTTTTTATTTTAGAAAATAAATAAAAAAAATAAAAATTGACAAAAAAGGGCACATGAAATTAACATGAAATCAAATTTTTAAAATTATTTTAAGGATACAGTCTTGTGGGCAGTAGCTTAAGGAACATTTTGATGCATAAATCGTCCTTTTATGATGTATGGTTTAGAAGTTATGGCTAAAAAATCAAAAAAATCGCAAAAAACCACGTCAAAAACTATGATTCATGTAAAAAATTTTAACTAAGATTCTTGAAAAAAAATCAAATTCCAGAAAACTTTTTTCTGAATATGCAGTCTTATGTATATATGTATTAGAAACAATTTGGTGTATAAATCGTCCTTGTAGGATGTATGGTTTGGGAGTTATGACGGAAAAAGCACATGTTTTTGGCCAGCTTCCACTCCAAAAAGTGTTCTACAACTCCTAAACTACAAGAGATAGAGCAAACGGCATTAGGACAAAGGAGTATCCCTTCTTAAGGACGAGGACCTGGTGCTCATTTTAATGCATGAATCGTCCTTATCTGATATGTAGTTTTTATTTTAGAAAATAAATAAAAAAAATAAAAATTGACAAAAAAGGGGCACATAAAATTAACATGAAATCTAATTTTTAAAATTATTTTAAGGATACAGTCTTGTGGGCAGTAGCTTAAGGAACATTTTGATGCATAAATCGTCCTTTTATGATGTATGGTTTAGAAGTTATGGCTAAAAAATCAAAAAAATCGCAAAAAACCACGTCAAAAACTATGATTCATGTAAAAAATTTTAACTAAGATTCTTGAAAAAAAATCAAATTCCAGAAAACTTTTTTCTGAATATGCAGTCTTGTATATATATGTATTAGAAACAATTTGGTGTATAAATCGTCCTTGTAGGATGTATGGTTTGGGAGTTATGACGGAAAAAGCATATGTTTTTGGCCAGCTTCCACTCCAAAAAGTGTTCTAAAACTCCTAAACTACAAGAGATAGAGCAAAATGCATTTGTACAAAGAAGTAACCCTACTTAAGGACGAGGACCTGGTGCTCATTTTAATGCATGAATCGTCCTTATCTGATATGTAGTTTTTATTTTAGAAAATAAATAAAAAAAATAAAAATTGACAAAAAAGGGCACATGAAATTAACATAAAATCTAATTTTTAAAATTATTTTAAGGATACAGTCTTGTGGGCAGTAGCTTAAGGAACATTTTGATGCATAAATCGTCCTTATATGATGTATGGTTTAGAAGTTATGGCAAAAAAATCAAAAAAATCGCAAAAAACCACGTCAAAAACTATGATTCTGTAACAAATTTTAACTAAGATTCTTGAAAAAAAATCAAATTCCAGAAAACTTTTTTCTGAATATGCAGTCTTGTGTTTATATGTATTAGAAACAATTTGGTGTATAAATCGTCCTTGTAGGATGTATGGTTTGGGAGTTATGACGGAAAAAGCACATGTTTTTGGCCAGCTTCCACTCCAAAAAGTGTTCTACAACTCCTAAACTACAAGAGATAGAGCAAACGGCATTTGGACAAAGGAGTATCCCTTCTTAAGGACGAGGACCTGGTGCTCATTTTAATGCATGAATCGTCCTTATCTGATATGTAGTTTTTATTTTAGAAAATAAATAAAAAAAATAAAAATGGACAAAAAAGGGCACATGAAATTAACATAAAATCTAATTTTTAAAATTATTTTAAGGATACAGTCTTGTGGGCAGTAGCTTAAGGAACATTTTGATGCATAAATCGTTCTTTTATGATGTATGGTTTAGAAGTTATGGCTAAAAAATCAAAAAAATCGCAAAAAACCACGTCAAAAACTACGATTCATGTAAAAAATTTTAACTAAGATTCTTGAAAAAAAATCAAATTCCAGAAAACTTTTTTCTGAATATGCAGTCTTGTGTATATATGTATTAGAAACAATTTGGTGTATAAATCGTCCTTGTAGGATGTATGGTTTGGGAGTTATGACGGAAAAAGCACATGTTTTTGGCCAGCTTCCACTCCAAAAAGTGTTCTACAACTCCTAAACTACAAGAGATAGAGCAAAATGCATTTGGACAAAGAAGTAACCCTACTTAAGGACGAGGACCTGGTGCTCATTTTAATGCATGAATCGTCCTTATATGATATGTAGTTTTTATTTTAGAAAATAAATAAAAAAAATAAAAATTGACAAAAAAGGGCACATGAAATTAACATAACATCTAATTTTTAAAATTATTTTAAGGATACAGTCTTGTGGGCAGTAGCTTAAGGAACATTTTGATGCATAAATCGTCCTTTTATGATGTATGGTTTAGAAGTTATGGCAAAAAAATCAAAAAAATCGCAAAAAACCACGTCAAAAACTATGATTCTGTAAAAAATTTTAACTAAGATTCTTGAAAAAAAATCAAATTCCAGAAAACTTTTTTCTGAATATGCAGTCTTGTGTTTATATGTATTAGAAACAATTTGGTGTATAAATCGTCCTTGTAGGATGTATGGTTCGGGAGTTATGACGGAAAAAGCACATGTTTTTGGCCAGCTTCCACTCCAAAAAGTGTTCTACAACTCCTAAACTACAAGAGATAGAGCAAACGGCATTTGGACAAAGGAGTTTCCCTTCTTAAGGGCGAGGACCTGGTGCTCATTTTAATGCATGAATCGTCCTTAGCTGATATGTAGTTTTTATTTTAGAAAATAAATAAAAAAAATAAAAATTGACAAAAAAGGGCACATGAAATGAACATGAAATCTAATTTTTAAAATTATTTTAAGGAAACAGTCTTGTGGACAGTAGCTTAAGGAACATTTTGATGCATAAATCGTTCTTTTATGATGTATGGTTTAGAAGTTATGGCTAAAAAATCAAAAAAATCGCAAAAAACCACGTCAAAAACTACGATTCATGTAAAAAATTTTAACTAAGATTCTTGAAAATAAATCAAATTCCAGAAAACTTTTTTCTGAATATGCAGTCTTGTGTATATATGTATTAGAAACAATTTGGTGTATAAATCGTCCTTGTAGGATGTATGGCTTGGGAGTTATGACGGAAAAAGCACATGTTTTTGGCCAGCTTCCACTCCAAAAAGTGTTCTACAACTCCTAAACTACAAGAGATAGAGATAAATGCATTTGGACAAAGAAGTAACCCTACTTAAGGACGAGGACCTGGTGCTCATTTTAATGCATGAATCGTCCTTATCTGATATGTAGTTTTTATTTTAGAAAATAAATAAAAAAAATAAAAATGGACAAAAAAGGGCACATGAAATTAACATGAAATCAAATTTTTAAAATTATTTTAAGGATACAGTCTTGTGGACAGTAGCTTAAGGAACATTTTGATGCATTAATCGTCCTTTTATGATGTATGGTTTAGAAGTTATGGCAAAAAAATCAAAAAAATCGCAAAAAACCACGTCAAAAACTATGATTCTGTAAAAAATTTTAACTAAGATTCTTGAAAAAAAATCAAATTCCAGAAAACTTTTTTCTGAATATGCAGTCTTGTGTTTATATGTATTAGAAACAATTTGGTGTATAAATCGTCCTTGTAGGATGTATGGTTCGGGAGTTATGACGGAAAAAGCACATGTTTTTGGCCAGCTTCCACTCCAAAAAGTGTTCTACAACTCCTAAACTACAAGAGATAGAGCAAAATGCATTTGTACAAAGAAGTAACCCTACTTAAGGACGAGGACCTGGTGCTCATTTTAATGCATGAATCGTCCATATCTGATATGTAGTTTTTATTTTAGAAAATAAATAAAAAAAATAAAAATTGACAAAAAAGGGCACATGAAATTAACATGAAATCTAATCTAAACTCCTAAACTACAAGAGATAGAGCACACGGTATTTGGACAAAGGAGTATCCCTTCTTAAGGACGAGGACCTGGTGCTCATTTAAATGCATGAATCGTCCTTATCTGGTATGTAGTTTTTATTTTAGAAAATAAATAAAAAAAATAAAAATTGACAAAAAAGGGCACATGAAATTAACATGAAATCTAATCTAAACTCCTAAACTACAAGAGATAGAGCACACGGCGTTTGGACAAAGGAGTATCCCTTCTTAAGGACGAGGACCTGGTGCTCATTTTAATGCATGAATCGTTCTTATCATATATGTAGTTTTTATTTTAGAAAATAAATAAAAAAAATAAAAATTGACAAAAAAGGACACATGAAATTAACATGAAATCTAATTTTTTAAAATTATTTTAAGGACACAGTCTTGTGGACAGTAGCTTAAGGAACATTTTGATGCATAAATCGTCCTTTTATGATGTATGGTTTAGAAGTTATGGCTAAAAAATCAAAAAAATCGCAAAAAACCACGTCAAAAACTATGATTCATGTAAAAAATTTTAACTAAGATTCTTGAAAAAAAATCAAATTCCAGAAAACTTTTTTCTGAATATGCAGTCTTGTGTATTTATGTATTAGAAACAATTTGGTGTATAAATCGTCCTTGTAGGATGTACAATTTAGGAGTTATGACGGAAAAAGCACATGTTTTTGGCCAGCTACCACTCCAAAAAGTGTTCTACAACTCCTAAACTACAAAAGATAGAGCAAAATGCATTTGGACAAAGGAGTATTCCTTCTTAAGGACGAGGACCTGGTGCTCATTTTAATGCATGAATCGTCCTTATCTGATATGTAGTTTTTATTTTAGAAAATAAATAAAAAAAATAAAAATTGACAAAAAAGGGCACATGAAATTAACATGAAATCTAATTTTTAAAATTATTTTAAGGATACAGTCTTGTGGACAGTAGCTTATGGAACATTTTGATGCATAAATCGTCCTTTTATGATGTATGGTTTAGAAGTTATGGCTAAAAAATCAAAAAAATCGCAAAAAACCACGTCAAAAACTATGATTCATGTAAAAAATTTTAACTAAGATTCTTGAAAAAAAATCAAATTCCAGAAAACTTTTTTCTGAATATGCAGTCTTGTGTTTATATGTATTAGAAACAATTTGGTGTATAAATCGTCCTTGTAGGATGTATGGTTTGGGAGTTATGACGGAAAAAGCACATGTTTTTGGCCAGCTTCCACTCCAAAAAGTGTTCTACAACTCCTAAACTACAAGAGATAGAGCAAACGGCATTTGGACAAAGGAGTATCCCTTCTTAAGGACGAGGACCTGGTGCTCATTTTAATGCATGAATCGTCCTTATCTGATATGTAGTTTTTATTTTAGAAAATAAATAAAAAAAATAAAAATGGACAAAAAAGGGCACATGAAATTAACATGAAATCTAATTTTTAAAATTATTTTAAGGATATAGTCGTGTGGGCAGTAGCTTAAGGAACATTTTGATGCATAAATCGTTCTTTTATGATGTATGGTTTAGAAGTTATGGCTAAAAAATCAAAAAAATCGCAAAAAACCACGTCAAAAACTACGATTCATGTAAAAAATTTTAACTAAGATTCTTGAAAAAAAAATCAAATTCCAGAAAACTTTTTTCTGAATATGCAGTCTTGTGTATATATGTATTAGAAACAATTTGGTGTATAAATCGTCCTTGTAGGATGTATGGTTTGGGAGTTATGACGGAAAAAGCACATTTTTTGGCCAGCTTCCACTCCAAAAAGTGTTCTACAACTCCTAAACTACAAGAGATAGAGCAAAATGTATTTGGACAAAGAAGTATCGCTACTTAAGGACGAGAACCTGGTGCTCATTTTAATGCATGAATTGTCCTTATCTGATATGTAGTTTTTATTTTAGAAAATAAATAAAAAAAATAAAAATTGACAAAAAAGGGCACATGAAATTTACATAAAATCTAATTTTTAAAATTATTTTAAGGATACAGTCTTGTGGGCAGTAGCTTAAGGAACATTTTGATGCATAAATCGTCCTTTTATGATGTATGGTTTAGAAGTTATGGCTAAAAAATCAAAAAAATCGCAAAAAACCACGTCAAAAACTACGATTCATGTAAAAAATTTTAACTAAGATTCTTGAAAAAAAATCAAATTCCAGAAAACTTTTTTCTGAATATGCAGTCTTGTGTTTATATGTATTAGAAACAATTTGGTGTATAAATCGTCTTTGTAGGATGTATGGTTCGGGAGTTATGACGGAAAAAGCACATGTTTTTGGCCAGCTTCCACTCCAAAAAGTGTTCTACAACTCCTAAACTACAAGAGATAGAGCAAACGGCATTTGGACAAAGGAGTTTCCCTTCTTAAGGGCAAGGACCTGGTGCTGATTTTAATGCATGAATCGTCCTTATCTGATATGTAGTTTTTATTTTAGAAAATAAATAAAAAAAATAAAAATTGACAAAAAAGGGCACATGAAATGAACATGAAATCTAATTTTTAAAATTATTTTAAGGATACAGTCTTGTGGACAGTAGCTTAGGGAACATTTTGATGCATAAATCGTTCTTTTATGATGTATGGTTTAGAAGTTATGGCTAAAAAATCAAAAAAATCGCAAAAAACCACGTCAAAAACTACGATTCATGTAAAAAATTTTAACTAAGATTCTTGAAAAAAAATCAAATTCCAGAAAACTTTTTTCTGAATATGCAGTCTTGTGTATATATGTATTAGAAACAATTTGGTGTATAAATCGTCCTTGTAGGATGTATGGTTTGGGAGTTATGACGGAAAAAGCACATGTTTTTGGCCAGCTTCCACTCCAAAAAGTGTTCTACAACTCCTAAACTACAAGAGATAGAGCAAAATGCATTTGGACAAAGAAGTAACCCTACTTAAGGACGAGGACCTGGTGCTCATTTTAATGCATGAATCGTCCTTATCTGATATGTAGTTTTTATTTTAGAAAATAAATAAAAAAAATAAAAATGGACAAAAAAGGGCACATGAAATTAACATGAAATCAAATTTTTAAAATTATTTTAAGGATACAGTCTTGTGGGCAGTAGCTTAAGGAACATTTTGATGCATTAATCGTCCTTTTATGATGTATGGTTTAGAAGTTATGGCAAAAAAATCAAAAAAATCGCAAAAAACCACGTCAAAAACTATGATTCTGTAAAAAATTTTAACTAAGATTCTTGAAAAAAAATCAAATTCCAGAAAACTTTTTTCTGAATATGCAGTCTTGTGTTTATATGTATTAGAAACAATTTGGTGTATAAATCGTCCTTGTAGGATGTATAGTTCGGGAGTTATGACGGAAAAAGCACATGTTTTTGGCCAGCTTCCACTCCAAAAAGTGTTCTACAACTCCTAAACTACAAGAGATAGAGCAAAATGCATTTGTACAAAGAAGTAACCCTACTTAAAGACGAGGACCTGGTGCTCATTTTAATGCATGAATCGTCCTTATCTGATATGTAGTTTTTATTTTAGAAAATAAATAAAAAAAATAAAAATGGACAAAAAAGGGCACATGAAATTAACATGAAATCAAATTTTTAAAATTATTTTAAGGATACAGTCTTGTGGGCAGTAGCTTAAGGAACATTTTGATGCATTAATCGTCCAAAAAAATCAAAAAAATCGCAAAAAACCACGTCAAAAACTATGATTCTGTAAAAAATTTTAACTAAGATTCTTGAAAAAAAATCAAATTCCAGAAAACTTTTTTCTGAATATGCAGTCTTGTGTTTATATGTATTAGAAACAATTTGGTGTATAAATCGTCCTTGTAGGATGTATGGTTCGGGAGTTATGACGGAAAAAGCACATGTTTTTGGCCAGCTTCCACTCCAAAAAGTGTTCTACAACTCCTAAACTACAAGAGATAGAGCAAAATGCATTTGTACAAAGAAGTAACCCTACTTAAGGACGAGGACCTGGTGCTCATTTTAATGCATGAATCGTCCATATCTGATATGTAGTTTTTATTTTAGAAAATAAATAAAAAAAATAAAAATTGACAAAAAAGGGCACATGAAATTAACATGAAATCTAATCTAAACTCCTAAACTACAAGAGATAGAGCACACGGTATTTGGACAAAGGAGTATCCCTTCTTAAGGACGAGGACCTGGTGCTCATTTAAATGCATGAATCGTCCTTATCTGGTATGTAGTTTTTATTTTAGAAAATAAATAAAAAAAATAAAAATTGACAAAAAAGGGCACATGAAATTAACATGAAATCTAATCTAAACTCCTAAACTACAAGAGATAGAGCACACGGCGTTTGGACAAAGGAGTATCCCTTCTTAAGGACGAGGACCTGGTGCTCATTTTAATGCATGAATCGTTCTTATCATATATGTAGTTTTTATTTTAGAAAATAAATAAAAAAAATAAAAATTGACAAAAAAGGACACATGAAATTAACATGAAATCTAATTTTTTAAAATTATTTTAAGGACACAGTCTTGTGGACAGTAGCTTAAGGAACATTTTGATGCATAAATCGTCCTTTTATGATGTATGGTTTAGAAGTTATGGCTAAAAAATCAAAAAAATCGCAAAAAACCACGTCAAAAACTATGATTCATGTAAAAAATTTTAACTAAGATTCTTGAAAAAAAATCAAATTCCAGAAAACTTTTTTCTGAATATGCAGTCTTGTGTATTTATGTATTAGAAACAATTTGGTGTATAAATCGTCCTTGTAGGATGTACAATTTAGGAGTTATGACGGAAAAAGCACATGTTTTTGGCCAGCTACCACTCCAAAAAGTGTTCTACAACTCCTAAACTACAAAAGATAGAGCAAAATGCATTTGGACAAAGGAGTATTCCTTCTTAAGGACGAGGACCTGGTGCTCATTTTAATGCATGAATCGTCCTTATCTGATATGTAGTTTTTATTTTAGAAAATAAATAAAAAAAATAAAAATTGACAAAAAAGGGCACATGAAATTAACATGAAATCTAATTTTTAAAATTATTTTAAGGATACAGTCTTGTGGACAGTAGCTTATGGAACATTTTGATGCATAAATCGTCCTTTTATGATGTATGGTTTAGAAGTTATGGCTAAAAAATCAAAAAAATCGCAAAAAACCACGTCAAAAACTATGATTCATGTAAAAAATTTTAACTAAGATTCTTGAAAAAAAATCAAATTCCAGAAAACTTTTTTCTGAATATGCAGTCTTGTGTTTATATGTATTAGAAACAATTTGGTGTATAAATCGTCCTTGTAGGATGTATGGTTTGGGAGTTATGACGGAAAAAGCACATGTTTTTGGCCAGCTTCCACTCCAAAAAGTGTTCTACAACTCCTAAACTACAAGAGATAGAGCAAACGGCATTTGGACAAAGGAGTATCCCTTCTTAAGGACGAGGACCTGGTGCTCATTTTAATGCATGAATCGTCCTTATCTGATATGTAGTTTTTATTTTAGAAAATAAATAAAAAAAATAAAAATGGACAAAAAAGGGCACATGAAATTAACATGAAATCTAATTTTTAAAATTATTTTAAGGATATAGTCGTGTGGGCAGTAGCTTAAGGAACATTTTGATGCATAAATCGTTCTTTTATGATGTATGGTTTAGAAGTTATGGCTAAAAAATCAAAAAAATCGCAAAAAACCACGTCAAAAACTACGATTCATGTAAAAAATTTTAACTAAGATTCTTGAAAAAAAAATCAAATTCCAGAAAACTTTTTTCTGAATATGCAGTCTTGTGTATATATGTATTAGAAACAATTTGGTGTATAAATCGTCCTTGTAGGATGTATGGTTTGGGAGTTATGACGGAAAAAGCACATTTTTTGGCCAGCTTCCACTCCAAAAAGTGTTCTACAACTCCTAAACTACAAGAGATAGAGCAAAATGTATTTGGACAAAGAAGTATCGCTACTTAAGGACGAGAACCTGGTGCTCATTTTAATGCATGAATTGTCCTTATCTGATATGTAGTTTTTATTTTAGAAAATAAATAAAAAAAATAAAAATTGACAAAAAAGGGCACATGAAATTAACATAAAATCTAATTTTAAAATTATTTTAAGGATACAGTCTTGTGGGCAGTAGCTTAAGGAACATTTTGATGCATAAATCGTCCTTTTATGATGTATGGTTTAGAAGTTATGGCTAAAAAATCAAAAAAATCGCAAAAAACCACGTCAAAAACTACGATTCATGTAAAAAATTTTAACTAAGATTCTTGAAAAAAAATCAAATTCCAGAAAACTTTTTTCTGAATATGCAGTCTTGTGTTTATATGTATTAGAAACAATTTGGTGTATAAATCGTCCTTGTAGGATGTATGGTTCGGGAGTTATGACGGAAAAAGCACATGTTTTTGGCCAGCTTCCACTCCAAAAAGTGTTCTACAACTCCTAAACTACAAGAGATAGAGCAAACGGCATTTGGACAAAGGAGTTTCCCTTCTTAAGGGCAAGGACCTGGTGCTGATTTTAATGCATGAATCGTCCTTATCTGATATGTAGTTTTTATTTTAGAAAATAAATAAAAAAAATAAAAATTGACAAAAAAGGGCACATGAAATGAACATGAAATCTAATTTTTAAAATTATTTTAAGGATACAGTCTTGTGGACAGTAGCTTAGGGAACATTTTGATGCATAAATCGTTCTTTTATGATGTATGGTTTAGAAGTTATGGCTAAAAAATCAAAAAAATCGCAAAAAACCACGTCAAAAACTATGATTCATGTAAAAAATTTTAACTAAGATTCTTGAAAAAAAATCAAATTCCAGAAAACTTTTTTCTGAATATGCAGTCTTGTGTATATATGTATTAGAAACAATTTGGTGTATAAATCGTCCTTGTAGGATGTATGGTTTGGGAGTTATGACGGAAAAAGCACATGTTTTTGGCCAGCTTCCACTCCAAAAAGTGTTCTACAACTCCTAAACTACAAGAGATAGAGCAAAATGCATTTGGACAAAGAAGTAACCCTACTTAAGGACGAGGACCTGGTGCTCATTTTAATGCATGAATCGTCCTTATCTGATATGTAGTTTTTATTTTAGAAAATAAATAAAAAAAATAAAAATGGACAAAAAAGGGCACATGAAATTAACATGAAATCAAATTTTTAAAATTATTTTAAGGATACAGTCTTGTGGGCAGTAGCTTAAGGAACATTTTGATGCATTAATCGTCCTTTTATGATGTATGGTTTAGAAGTTATGGCAAAAAAATCAAAAAAATCGCAAAAAACCACGTCAAAAACTATGATTCTGTAAAAAATTTTAACTAAGATTCTTGAAAAAAAATCAAATTCCAGAAAACTTTTTTCTGAATATGCAGTCTTGTGTTTATATGTATTAGAAACAATTTGGTGTATAAATCGTCCTTGTAGGATGTATAGTTCGGGAGTTATGACGGAAAAAGCACATGTTTTTGGCCAGCTTCCACTCCAAAAAGTGTTCTACAACTCCTAAACTACAAGAGATAGAGCAAAATGCATTTGTACAAAGAAGTAACCCTACTTAAAGACGAGGACCTGGTGCTCATTTTAATGCATGAATCGTCCTTATCTGATATGTAGTTTTTATTTTAGAAAATAAATAAAAAAAATAAAAATGGACAAAAAAGGGCACATGAAATTAACATGAAATCAAATTTTTAAAATTATTTTAAGGATACAGTCTTGTGGGCAGTAGCTAAAGGAACATTTTGATGCATTAATCGTCCAAAAAAATCAAAAAAATCGCAAAAAACCACGTCAAAAACTATGATTCTGTAAAAAATTTTAACTAAGATTCTTGAAAAAAAATCAAATTCCAGAAAACTTTTTTCTGAATATGCAGTCTTGTGTTTATATGTATTAGAAACAATTTGGTGTATAAATCGTCCTTGTAGGATGTATGGTTCGGGAGTTATGACGGAAAAAGCACATGTTTTTGGCCAGCTTCCACTCCAAAAAGTGTTCTACAACTCCTAAACTACAAGAGATAGAGCAAAATGCATTTGTACAAAGAAGTAACCCTACTTAAGGACGAGGACCTGGTGCTCATTTTAATGCATGAATCGTCCATATCTGATATGTAGTTTTTATTTTAGAAAATAAATAAAAAAAATAAAAATTGACAAAAAAGGGCACATGAAATTAACATGAAATCTAATCTAAACTCTTAAACTACAAGAGATAGAGCACACGGCATTTGGACAAAGGAGTATCCCTTCTTAAGGACGAGGACCTGGTGCTCATTTAAATGCATGAATCGTCCTTATCTGATATGTAGTTTTTATTTTAGAAAATAAATAAAAAAAATAAAAATTGACAAAAAAGGGCACATGAAATTAACATGAAATCAAATTTTTAAAATTATTTTAAGGATACAGTCTTGTGGGCAGTAGCTTAAGGAACATTTTGATGCATAAATCGTTCTTTTATTATGTATGGTTTAGAAGTTATGGCTAAAAAATCAAAAAAATCGCAAAAAACCACGTCAAAAACTATGATTCATGTAAAAAATTTTAACTAAGATTCTTGAAAAAAAATCAAATTCCAGAAAACTTTTTTCTGAATAAGCAGTCTTGTGTATATATGTATTAGAAACAATTTGGTGTATAAATCGTCCTTGTAGGATGTATGGTTTGGGAGTTATGACGGAAAAAGCACATGTTTTTGGCCAGCTTCCACTCCAAAAAGTGTTCTACAACTCCTAAACTACAAGAGATAGAGCAAACGTCATTTGGACAAAGGAGTATCCCATCTTAAGGACAAGGACCTGGTGCTCATTTAAATGCATGAATCGTCCTTATCTCATATGTAGTTTTTATTTTAGAAAATAAATAAAAAAAATAAAAATTGACAAAAAAGGGGCACATGAAATTAACATGAAATCTAATTTTTTATAATTATTTTAAGGATACAGTCTTGTGGGCAGTAGCTTAAGGAACATTTTGATGCATAAATCGTCCTTTTATGATGTATGGTTTAGAAGTTATGGCTAAAAAATAAAAAAAATCGCAAAAAACCACGTCAAAAACTATGATTCATGTAAAAAATTTTAACTAAGATTCTTGAAAAAAAATCAAATTCCAGAAAACTTTTTTCTGAATATGCAGTCTTATGTATATATGTATTAGAAACAATTTGGTGTATAAATCGTCCTTGTAGGATGTATGGTTTGGGAGTTATGACGGAAAAAGCACATGTTTTTGGCCAGCTTCCACTCCAAAAAGTGTTCTACAACTCCTAAACTACAAGAGATAGAGCAAACGGCATTAGGACAAAGGAGTATCCCTTCTTAAGGACGAGGACCTGGTGCTCATTTT
The DNA here is from genome assembly GCA_963920525.1 of Dichetophora obliterata. NCBI lineage: Eukaryota > Metazoa > Arthropoda > Insecta > Diptera > Sciomyzidae > Dichetophora > Dichetophora obliterata. The sequence continues at coordinate 288,094,806 of OY986435.1, forward strand.
AATGCATGAATCGTCCTTATCTGATATGTAGTTTTTATTTTAGAAAATAAATAAAAAAAATAAAAATTGACAAAAAAGGGGCACATAAAATTAACATGAAATCTAATTTTTAAAATTATTTTAAGGATACAGTCTTGTGGGCAGTAGCTTAAGGAACATTTTGATGCATAAATCGTCCTTTTATGATGTATGGTTTAGAAGTTATGGCTAAAAAATCAAAAAAATCGCAAAAAACCACGTCAAAAACTATGATTCATGTAAAAAATTTTAACTAAGATTCTTGAAAAAAAATCAAATTCCAGAAAACTTTTTTCTGAATATGCAGTCTTGTATATATATGTATTAGAAACAATTTGGTGTATAAATCGTCCTTGTAGGATGTATGGTTTGGGAGTTATGACGGAAAAAGCACATGTTTTTGGCCAGCTTCCACTCCAAAAAGTGTTCTAAAACTCCTAAACTACAAGAGATAGAGCAAAATGCATTTGGACAAAGAAGTAACCCTACTTAAGGACGAGGACCTGGTGCTCATTTTAATGCATGAATCGTCCTTATCTGATATGTAGTTTTTATTTTAGAAAATAAATAAAAAAAATAAAAATGGACAAAAAAGGGCACATGAAATTAACATGAAATCAAATTTTTAAAATTATTTTAAGGATACAGTCTTGTGGGCAGTAGCTTAAGGAACATTTTGATGCATTAATCGTCCAAAAAAATCAAAAAACTCGCAAAAAACCACGTCAAAAACTATGATTCTGTAAAAAATTTTAACTAAGATTCTTGAAAAAAAATCAAATTCCAGAAAACTTTTTTCTGAATATGCAGTCTTGTGTTTATATGTATTAGAAACAATTTGGTGTATAAATCGTCCTTGTAGGATGTATGGTTCGGGAGTTATGACGGAAAAAGCACATGTTTTTGGCCAGCTTCCACTCCAAAAAGTGTTCTACAACTCCTAAACTACAAGAGATAGAGCAAAATGCATTTGTACAAAGAAGTAACCCTACTTAAGGACGAGGACCTGGTGCTCATTTTAATGCATGAATCGTCCATATCTGATATGTAGTTTTTATTTTAGAAAATAAATAAAAAAAATAAAAATTGACAAAAAAGGGCACATGAAATTAACATGAAATCTAATCTAAACTCTTAAACTACAAGAGATAGAGCACACGGCATTTGGACAAAGGAGTATCCCTTCTTAAGGACGAGGACCTGGTGCTCATTTAAATGCATGAATCGTCCTTATCTGATATGTAGTTTTTATTTTAGAAAATAAATAAAAAAAATAAAAATTGACAAAAAAGGGCACATGAAATTAACATGAAATCAAATTTTTAAAATTATTTTAAGGATACAGTCTTGTGGGCAGTAGCTTAAGGAACATTTTGATGCATAAATCGTTCTTTTATTATGTATGGTTTAGAAGTTATGGCTAAAAAATCAAAAAAATCGCAAAAAACCACGTCAAAAACTATGATTCATGTAAAAAATTTTAACTAAGATTCTTGAAAAAAAATCAAATTCCAGAAAACTTTTTTCTGAATAAGCAGTCTTGTGTATATATGTATTAGAAACAATTTGGTGTATAAATCGTCCTTGTAGGATGTATGGTTTGGGAGTTATGACGGAAAAAGCACATGTTTTTGGCCAGCTTCCACTCCAAAAAGTGTTCTACAACTCCTAAACTACAAGAGATAGAGCAAACGTCATTTGGACAAAGGAGTATCCCATCTTAAGGACAAGGACCTGGTGCTCATTTAAATGCATGAATCGTCCTTATCTCATATGTAGTTTTTATTTTAGAAAATAAATAAAAAAAATAAAAATTGACAAAAAAGGGGCACATGAAATTAACATGAAATCTAATTTTTTATAATTATTTTAAGGATACAGTCTTGTGGGCAGTAGCTTAAGGAACATTTTGATGCATAAATCGTCCTTTTATGATGTATGGTTTAGAAGTTATGGCTAAAAAATAAAAAAAATCGCAAAAAACCACGTCAAAAACTATGATTCATGTAAAAAATTTTAACTAAGATTCTTGAAAAAAAATCAAATTCCAGAAAACTTTTTTCTGAATATGCAGTCTTATGTATATATGTATTAGAAACAATTTGGTGTATAAATCGTCCTTGTAGGATGTATGGTTTGGGAGTTATGACGGAAAAAGCACATGTTTTTGGCCAGCTTCCACTCCAAAAAGTGTTCTACAACTCCTAAACTACAAGAGATAGAGCAAACGGCATTAGGACAAAGGAGTATCCCTTCTTAAGGACGAGGACCTGGTGCTCATTTTAATGCATGAATCGTCCTTATCTGATATGTAGTTTTTATTTTAGAAAATAAATAAAAAAAATAAAAATTGACAAAAAAGGGGCACATAAAATTAACATGAAATCTAATTTTTAAAATTATTTTAAGGATACAGTCTTGTGGGCAGTAGCTTAAGGAACATTTTGATGCATAAATCGTCCTTTTATGATGTATGGTTTAGAAGTTATGGCTAAAAAATCAAAAAAATCGCAAAAAACCACGTCAAAAACTATGATTCATGTAAAAAATTTTAACTAAGATTCTTGAAAAAAAATCAAATTCCAGAAAACTTTTTTCTGAATATGCAGTCTTGTATATATATGTATTAGAAACAATTTGGTGTATAAATCGTCCTTGTAGGATGTATGGTTTGGGAGTTATGACGGAAAAAGCACATGTTTTTGGCCAGCTTCCACTCCAAAAAGTGTTCTAAAACTCCTAAACTACAAGAGATAGAGCAAAATGCATTTGGACAAAGAAGTAACCCTACTTAAGGACGAGGACCTGGTGCTCATTTTAATGCATGAATCGTCCTTATCTGATATGTAGTTTTTATTTTAGAAAATAAATAAAAAAAATAAAAATGGACAAAAAAGGGCACATGAAATTAACATAAAATCTAATTTTTAAAATTATTTTAAGGATACAGTCTTATGGGCAGTAGCTTAAGGAACATTTTGATGCATAAATCGTCCTTATATGATGTATGGTTTAGAAGTTATGGCAAAAAAATCAAAAAAATCGCAAAAAACCACGTCAAAAACTATGATTCTGTAACAAATTTTAACTAAGATTCTTGAAAAAAAATCAAATTCCAGAAAACTTTTTTCTGAATATGCAGTCTTGTGTTTATATGTATTAGAAACAATTTGGTGTATAAATCGTCCTTGTAGGATGTATGGTTTGGGAGTTATGACGGAAAAAGCACATGTTTTTGGCCAGCTTCCACTCCAAAAAGTGTTCTACAACTCCTAAACTACAAGAGATAGAGCAAACGGCATTTGGACAAAGGAGTATCCCTTCTTAAGGACGAGGACCTGGTGCTCATTTTAATGCATGAATCGTCCTTATCTGATATGTAGTTTTTATTTTAGAAAATAAATAAAAAAAATAAAAATGGACAAAAAAGGGCACATGAAATTAACATGAAATCTAATTTTTAAAATTATTTTAAGTATATAGTCGTGTGGGCAGTAGCTTAAGGAACATTTTGATGCATAAATCGTTCTTTTATGATGTATGGTTTAGAAGTTATGGCTAAAAAATCAAAAAAATCGCAAAAAACCACGTCAAAAACTACGATTCATGTAAAAAATTTTAACTAAGATTCTTGAAAAAAAATCAAATTCCAGAAAACATTTTTCTGAATATGCAGTCTTGTGTATATATGTATTAAAAACAATTTGGTGTATAAATCGTCCTTGTAGGATGTATGGTTTGGGAGTTATGACGGAAAAAGCACATGTTTTTGGCCAGCTTCCACTCCAAAAAGTGTTCTACAACTCCTAAACTACAAGAGATAGAGCAAAATGTATTTGGACAAAGAAGTATCCCTACTTAAGGACGAGAACCTGGTGCTCATTTTAATGCATGAATCGTCCTTATCTGATATGTAGTTTTTATTTTAGAAAATAAATAAAAAAAAACAAAAATTGACAAAAAAGGGGCACATGAAATTAACATAAAATCTAATTTTTAAAATTATTTTAAGGATACAGTCTTGTGGGCAGTAGCTTAAGGAACATTTTGATGCATAAATCGTTCTTTTATGATGTATGGTTTAGAAGTTATGGCTAAAAAATCAAAAAAATCGCAAAAAACCACGTCAAAAACTACGATTCATGTAAAAAATTTTAACTAAGATTCTTGAAAAAAAATCAAATTCCAGAAAACTTTTTTCTGAATATGCAGTCTTGTGTATATATGTATTAGAAACAATTTGGTGTATAAATCGTCCTTGTAGGATGTATGGTTTGGGAGTTATGACGGAAAAAGCACATGTTTTTGGCCAGCTTCCACTCCAAAAAGTGTTCTACAACTCCTAAACTACAAGAGATAGAGCAAAATGTATTTGGACAAAGAAGTATCCCTACTTAAGGACGAGAACCTGGTGCTCATTTTAATGCATGAATCGTCCTTATCTGATATGTAGTTTTTATTTTAGAAAATAAATAAAAAAAAACAAAAATTGACAAAAAAGGGCACATTAAATTAACATAAAATCTAATTTTTAAAATTATTTTAAGGATACAGTCTTGTGGGCAGTAGCTTAAGGAACATTTTGATGCATAAATCGTCCTTTTATGATGTATGGTTTAGAAGTTATGGCAAAAAAATCAAAAAAATCGCAAAAAAACACGTCAAAAACTATGATTCTGTAAAAAATTTTAACTAAGATTCTTGAAAAAAAATCAAATTCCAGAAAACTTTTTTCTGAATATGCAGTCTTGTGTTTATATGTATTAGAAACAATTTGGTGTATAAATCGTCCTTGTAGGATGTATGGTTTGGGAATTATGACGGAAAAAGCACATGTTTTTGGCCAGCTTCCACTCCAAAAAGTGTTCTACAACTCCTAAACTACAAGAGATAGAGCAAACGGCATTTGGACAAAGGAGTATCCCTTCTTAAGGACGAGGACCTGGTGCTCATTTTAATGCATGAATCGTCCTTATCTGATATGTAGTTTTTATTTTAGAAAATAAATAAAAAAAATAAAAATTGACAAAAAAGGGCACATGAAATTAACATAAAATCTAATTTTTAAAATTATTTTAAGGATACAGTCTTGTGGGCAGTAGCTTAAGGAACATTTTGATGCATAAATCGTTCTTTTATGATGTATGGTTTAGAAGTTATGGCTAAAAAATCAAAAAAATCGCAAAAAACCACGTCAAAAACTACGATTCATGTAAAAAATTTTAACTAAGATTCTTGAAAAAAAATCAAATTCCAGAAAACTTTTTTCTGAATATGCAGTCTTGTGTATATATGTATTAGAAACAATTTGGTGTATAAATCGTCCTTGTAGGATGTATGGTTTGGGAGTTATGACGGAAAAAGCACATGTTTTTGGCCAGCTTCCACTCCAAAAAGTGTTCTACAACTCCTAAACTACAAGAGATAGAGCAAAATGCATTTGGACAAAGAAGTAACCCTACTTAAGGACGAGGACCTGGTGCTCATTTTAATGCATGAATCGTCCTTATATGATATGTAGTTTTTATTTTAGAAAATAAATAAAAAAAATAAAAATTGACAAAAAAGGGCACATGAAATTAACATAACATCTAATTTTTAAAATTATTTTAAGGATACAGTCTTGTGGGCAGTAGCTTAAGGAACATTTTGATGCATAAATCGTCCTTATATGATGTATGGTTTAGAAGTTATGGCAAAAAAATCAAAAAAATCGCAAAAAACCACGTCAAAAACTATGATTCTGTAAAAAATTTTAACTAAGATTCTTGAAAAAAAATCAAATTCCAGAAAACTTTTTTCTGAATATGCAGTCTTGTGTTTATATGTATTAGAAACAATTTGGTGTATAAATCGTCCTTGTAGGATGTATGGTTCGGGAGTTATGACGGAAAAAGCACATGTTTTTGGCCAGCTTCCACTCCAAAAAGTGTTCTACAACTCCTAAACTACAAGAGATAGAGCAAACGGCATTTGGACAAAGGAGTTTCCCTTCTTAAGGGCGAGGACCTGGTGCTCATTTTAATGCATGAATCGTCCTTAGCTGATATGTAGTTTTTATTTTAGAAAATAAATAAAAAAAATAAAAATTGACAAAAAAGGGCACATGAAATGAACATGAAATCTAATTTTTAAAATTATTTTAAGGAAACAGTCTTGTGGACAGTAGCTTAAGGAACATTTTGATGCATAAATCGTTCTTTTATGATGTATGGTTTAGAAGTTATGGCTAAAAAATCAAAAAAATCGCAAAAAACCACGTCAAAAACTACGATTCATGTAAAAAATTTTAACTAAGATTCTTGAAAATAAATCAAATTCCAGAAAACTTTTTTCTGAATATGCAGTCTTGTGTATATATGTATTAGAAACAATTTGGTGTATAAATCGTCCTTGTAGGATGTATGGTTTGGGAGTTATGACGGAAAAAGCACATGTTTTTGGCCAGCTTCCACTCCAAAAAGTGTTCTACAACTCCTAAACTACAAGAGATAGAGATAAATGCATTTGGACAAAGAAGTAACCCTACTTAAGGACGAGGACCTGGTGCTCATTTTAATGCATGAATCGTCCTTATCTGATATGTAGTTTTTATTTTAGAAAATAAATAAAAAAAATAAAAATGGACAAAAAAGGGCACATGAAATTAACATGAAATCAAATTTTTAAAATTATTTTAAGGATACAGTCTTGTGGACAGTAGCTTAAGGAACATTTTGATGCATTAATCGTCCTTTTATGATGTATGGTTTAGAAGTTATGGCAAAAAAATCAAAAAAATCGCAAAAAACCACGTCAAAAACTATGATTCTGTAAAAAATTTTAACTAAGATTCTTGAAAAAAAATCAAATTCCAGAAAACTTTTTTCTGAATATGCAGTCTTGTGTTTATATGTATTAGAAACAATTTGGTGTATAAATCGTCCTTGTAGGATGTATGGTTCGGGAGTTATGACGGAAAAAGCACATGTTTTTGGCCAGCTTCCACTCCAAAAAGTGTTCTACAACTCCTAAACTACAAGAGATAGAGCAAAATGCATTTGTACAAAGAAGTAACCCTACTTAAGGACGAGGACCTGGTGCTCATTTTAATGCATGAATCGTCCATATCTGATATGTAGTTTTTATTTTAGAAAATAAATAAAAAAAATAAAAATTGACAAAAAAGGGCACATGAAATTAACATGAAATCTAATCTAAACTCCTAAACTACAAGAGATAGAGCACACGGCATTTGGACAAAGGAGTATCCCTTCTTAAGGACGAGGACCTGGTGCTCATTTAAATGCATGAATCGTCCTTATCTGGTATGTAGTTTTTATTTTAGAAAATAAATAAAAAAAATAAAAATTGACAAAAAAGGGCACATGAAATTAACATGAAATCTAATCTAAACTCCTAAACTACAAGAGATAGAGCACACGGCATTTGGACAAAGGAGTATCCCTTCTTAAGGACGAGGACCTGGTGCTCATTTTAATGCATGAATCGTCCTTATCTGATATGTAGTTTTTATTTTAGAAAATAAATAAAAAAAATAAAAATTGACAAAAAAGGGCACATGAAATTAACATGAAATCTAATCTAAACTCCTAAACTACAAGAGATAGAGCACACGGCATTTGGACAACGGAGTATCCCTACTTAAGGACGAGGACCTGGTGCTCATTTTAATGCATGAATCGTCCATATCTGATATGTAGTTTTTATTTTAGAAAATAAATAAAAAAAAATAAAAATTGACAAAAAAGGGCACATGAAATTAACATGAAATCTAATCTAAACTCCTAAACTACAAGAGATAGAGCACACGGCGTTTGGACAAAGGAGTATCCCTTCTTAAGGACGAGGACCTTGTGCTCATTTTAATGCATGAATCGTTCTTATCATATATGTAGTTTTTATTTTAGAAAATAAATAAAAAAAATAAAAATTGACAAAAAAGGACACATGAAATTAACATGAAATCTAATTTTTTAAAATTATTTTAAGGACACAGTCTTGTGGACAGTAGCTTAAGGAACATTTTGATGCATAAATCGTCCTTTTATGATGTATGGTTTAGAAGTTATGGCTAAAAAATCAAAAAAATCGCAAAAAACCACGTCAAAAACTATGATTCATGTAAAAAATTTTAACTAAGATTCTTGAAAAAAAATCAAATTCCAGAAAACTTTTTTCTGAATATGCAGTCTTGTGTATTTATGTATTAGAAACAATTTGGTGTATAAATCGTCCTTGTAGGATGTACAATTTAGGAGTTATGACGGAAAAAGCACATGTTTTTGGCCAGCTACCACTCCAAAAAGTGTTCTACAACTCCTAAACTACAAAAGATAGAGCAAAATGCATTTGGACAAAGGAGTATTCCTTCTTAAGGACGAGGACCTGGTGCTCATTTTAATGCATGAATCGTCCTTATCTGATATGTAGTTTTTATTTTAGAAAATAAATAAAAAAAATAAAAATTGACAAAAAAGGGCACATGAAATTAACATGAAATCTAATTTTTAAAATTATTTTAAGGATACAGTCTTGTGGACAGTAGCTTATGGAACATTTTGATGCATAAATCGTCCTTTTATGATGTATGGTTTAGAAGTTATGGCTAAAAAATCAAAAAAATCGCAAAAAACCACGTCAAAAACTATGATTCATGTAAAAAATTTTAACTAAGATTCTTGAAAAAAAATCAAATTCCAGAAAACTTTTTTCTGAATATGCAGTCTTGTGTATATATGTATTAGAAACAATTTGGTGTATAAATCATCCTTGTAGGATGTATGGTTTGGGAGTCATGACGGAAAAAGCACATGTTTTTGGCCAGCTTCCACTCCAAAAAGTGTTCTACAACTCCTAAACTACAAGAGATAGAGCAAACGGCATTTGGACAAAGGAGTATCCCTTCTTAAGGACGAAGACCTGGTGCTCATAATGCATGAATCGTCCATATCTGATATGTAGTTTTATCATTATTAAATAAATTATTATTAAATTATCATTATTAAATTAAATTCATTGATCAACCTTACAGAACTGTGAAAATTGGCATTTATCGCAACAATTTAATCCATTGATCAACCATACGTAACTATGAAACTTGCCATTTAATTCTCCCGATGATGCAAAAGTATCGTATTCTTCAAACTTTTAAAAAAATGGCAATAATCATATACGAGGCTAATACGTCTGCATTTACATATAACTGACCTCTAAACATAGTAATAAAATACAGAAATGTTCACTTTTTACATTGAACAAAAACATAAAAATATGTAAACCCCTTTGTGCTTTAATGATGCTTTAAAAACCAAAAAAAGGTCATCAAAATTTACCCAATAAAAGCATGTACAGAAGACAATAGTCACATATTGTATTAAATAAATACCTTAAACTTCATAAAATAAACTAATAACTTATAAAGATTTAATAAAAAAAAATAACATCGTTTCAATATATGCTATTATACAATTATATAAATTATACTCACATGAAATTTTACTCAAAAGTAATATATATGAAATAATTCATATATATTATGAATGTTTAAAACTGTATATATATATTATGTTTAAAACTGTTTATTTTTAAAATGTTTAAAATGCTTAAAACCAACCAATTAAGAAATGCATGATAAAAATGCTCACAACAAATTTCGTCACAATATTACATTTGTACAAAATTATTCTAATAAATGTTAAATATTTTATCATTGCATTTTAATTACGTGATAAACAAAGTATATAAAAATATGTAAAAAAATAAAATGTTCTAAATGAAATTGTTTTACTCGGATTAGTTATATACATTTCAACATAAAATCTATCTGAAATAAATATCTTAATATAACGAAATGGAATTCTTAAATATTTTCCACTTGAATCAAAATATACTTTTGATTATGCTTGCAGGGTTTTCTGATTGGGCAGATAGGTATATTTTTGTTGGGGGTTTAAGATAACCTAATGAGAATACTAATAAAATTATAAGTATATGTGTATATAATAATAAATATAATATTAATATATATCTATACTATTCTATACTATATATATATATATACATGCATCTACGATCAATGGTTTTGTCGTAAAATTGACATTTTAATAAAAAATAAAATCATTTTCTTAAATAAATTTCTTAAAATAAAATCATGACTGCTTGTAACTTTGGTATCTTTTAATAAAATACCTACATAAAAACCATTTCAACAACATTAAAGCAAATGGGTAACAAGCAATTTTCTTCTCTTCATGAAAAAAAAACATATTTGCAACTCCTTATTAAAGAATAATTATTTCTTTAGCTGAATCTGAATTCCGTCTTTTTATTCGGCTAATGAAAAAATTATTATTTGCAGATGCAACCAAAATCTAGCTAGAATAAAATAGCAACAACAATGTCCAGCTAGAAACAACATCAATTCGTCAAACACAAGAAGATCCCAAAAATTAACACAAAAAAATAAGCTGTAAAAGTTGTGGCAAATAGAAGTTACATTTTCATTCACATACATACTTATAATATTGTTTTCTTCTCCTTTCGTTACTTGTCGTATTCATTTTCATGTTTAGTTCTTCTTACTCACAGCAATGCGTCAATAACGAGTACAAAAACTCGTTGGTTGTCATTGTTTTGGTTTTTCCGTCGGTGGATGGCTGATAGTCTGGAAAGAAGTTGGAACGCTGATTGAAGCAATCTCTTGGTATAATTTATACTCGTTGGTAAAGGGGCATGGAAACCCATTTTTAGTACAGTTGCCGACAGTAACCATAGAAACTAAATTGCCAAATTTAAGTCTTATACGACAAAAACCTTCTGGAATAAAGCATTTTCATTGATTTTAGGGCGTTAAAAGAGGCGTGGAAACATATTTTTAGTACAGTTGTCGACATTAATAGTACAAACCGACAATACAAACCCAAACCGACTGAAATAGGATATTTTTATTGATTTCGGGGCGGTAAAACGGGGGTGTGGCAACTTTCTTTTCCCTCAACCATCTCGTACTTGAAACAAATCGACTACCAAAATTTTAGGTCAATCAGTTCAGTAGTTTTGTAGTGTATAGGCATCGTTTTGCTTTATATATATAGATTAGGGCGGGTCGATTTATTTTTCGACAATTTCCCTATGATTTCCGTATTCTATGGGTTATTCCATGAAAGGAACCATACCTCTATCGTTAAAATCGAGTCCCCTACTTTTTGTTGGTAGATTTTTTCCCAAATTGACGTTCGTATGAAATATTACCTACACGTTCACATCCATAACTCAAAAACTATCGATCGGGTATGCGCCAGTATGCGCGCCAGTATGCGCGTTGGAAAGGTGAGCTCATTTTGATCAATTTACAAAAAAAAATTGGTCCAACGGTTCAAAAGTTACGGGCATATTTGTCCAAATTTTGTAGCATTTTTTTCGGATACACTCAGAGTCGCAAAAAAGCTATCCGTTGCAGATCTCTGATACACACATCCATTTTTATATAGAAGAAGATAACAAATCAAATTTAAGTTTTTACACAAAAAATATGGACGGTTCAGAGTTAAAGTGAACCAAGTCATAAAATCAGTCTTTCGAGATAGAACGACACAAAGTCCATGGCATGTATCGAATCCTGGGCAAAAGTATTGTCATTGACTTAAACTTATTACAGTGATCGAAAATTGGGGTGACTTAGTTTTATACAGGACTGAATTATGCACATAATTCTACATAGAACCGCATTATAAAACGGGAAATGTTTTCTTTTGACTTGTCCAGTTCAGCTCTAAACCGTCCATGTGTAATACATTTTATCGCATATATTTTCTCATGTACCAGATATAGGTGCAAATCTTGCAGGACTTGTTCTAGAGGGGAGAGGGGTAAAGGAATAAAGGAGTCTAGAATTCGCATAAAGAAAATTCAAACTATATAATTTTATCGTCTGAGATTTTTGGTTCTAATTTTGGTAACATGATAGATACGCACACCGCAATAGTAAAAATTTTTCTCTTATCATGCCCGAAACATTTTCAAATTTAATTTTATTTTTTGTCGTATAATCAATGTAAATAATTTTTTGCAAAAGTAAAAAAAAATACTGTGGTGTCTCTTTTATCATGAAATAAAATCCCATTAGTTGCTATTGAGCCCCAAGTTTTCAACATTTCAAATAAGAATACAAAAATTTGAAACAATATTTTTTTTGTTAGAAAACTGAAAAAACCAGATTTTTAGGCCCTTTCTTACTTTGTGGGCCCATAACTCCCAAACCAATTGCGAGCGGCCTGAAATTTTCCAGATTTGGATTTTGGAGGTCAAAATAGGAGTTGTCGCTATTCTATAAATGTTCCCCGAAAAAGGCAGTTATTTTTGACATCAATCCACTTATTTCTTTTTCCAACATGCATCAGCTTGCAAGTTTCTTTGCTTGCAAGGCGAGAACGGAAACATACCTATTATATGAATGATTTAAAAAATTAATTTTTTTAAATTCAAAACGTGTGAGTAAATACTTATATAAAGAGGTGCAGAACCTCACTGCAAGGCTTGATTCTGAATACTGGATGAATACTGGATGATAGAAAGTCTACAAAATTCTCAAAATGCTTGGGCGCCGCTAAAAAGCATTAATTTTAAGAAGTATAGACTGTATGTTTCAAATAGAATCTCCTTTTTACATTTAAGTCACAAAAAAACTTTTTTCCATAATATATTCTACTAATGCTTTCGTACTATTTTTTTTTTTATTTTTTTTTTCGAATTAAAAGAAATATTGGTAGGTAAAGTTTATTCGTAGGTTGACCGTATGCATTATTCATAGAATGTACGAAGTATTAAACAATTTACAACAGAAATCATTCAGCCTGTCTTGTTGAAAAAATTCCAAATATAAGGAGGATTCGTTATCAATATCTATACTATTATATAAAAGGAGACTCACGAAATTGATTCAGAATAAGCTCGGTAACCGCTGAACCGATTTTGATAATTCTTTTTTTATTCGATTCCTATGATAATATAGATTGTTATAGCTTACCAAGGTTTTTGAACAATTTATTCTTTAATTATTACAAAATCAAGCATTTTATTTGATGCCTTCATTCAACCAGCAGCACAATATAACAGCAAACAAAGCTTTTCTCTCTTTGTCGCTAGAGCTTCTCTCAATAAGTATAACACGGCAGCCATGTTGTGTAGTTAAGCTGAATTCCCTGATAACCTTCAGCATGTTTTTGTGTGATTTAAAATAATGTTAATCAAGTTGAGAGCGTGCAGAAAATTTTCTCTCTGAGCGAAAACTTCATATAAAAAAAAAATGCAAAACATGCTGAAGGTGATCAGTGAATCCAGCTTTACTTTCAGGGAGATTCTTGCTTTCATACAGTGTTGATTAATTTCCTTTGCAAATGTTTTGAAGAGAGTTGCCAGAATTTAGTTATAAGCATTAAGTATGTTTTACAGCCTTGCCAGCCAGCTTTTTCCCACTTGAGATTGTGTTAGTCTATCTATACAAATATAAAAAAGCGTTGTAACACTGCACAAATGTTTGACAATCACGCAAGAACTACTGAACCGATTAACACGATATAGGTTTCAAACGATTTGTTAATCAAACTTTGTCGTAATTTTGCCACGTCTACTTTTCATGCCCACTTTTGGCAAAAAATACTATATTTCAGGCAATTTTGGTCGTATGAGACTAGAATTTGGTAATCTACGTTGTATGGTTATGTTCGCTAACTTTACTAAAAATGGGCATGACCCACTTTAATTAAGTATACTTTTCGGGGGATAAGCTTGGAGTAAAGCAAAGTGCACTAGGCTTAAGCTCAATTGGGCTGAAATTCTGGCATTCTATTGTTTCGACTATGAGATGGTTTAAGTAAAAAAATTTTGCCACACCCCCATTACCGCCCAGAATTAAACGAAAATGGTATATTTCGAACGGTTTTGGTCGTATTAGACTAAAATTTGATATTTTAGTTCATACGGCTACTTTCGGCAACTGTACTAAAAATGTCGAATATATAATTTTTTTTTCCCGAACAGCATGAAAATTCGTCTGCCGGGCAATACTATACATCAATAAGAATGCTGTCTATATCAGAAAATTCTGATCGTCATGCATTGATGTTTCAAACGGAAACGTCTAGCATGTGTTTTGTTTGAAGGTCAATTTACACTTTTACAAATTCATAAAACGATCATAAAAAAATCATTTAATTGGGTCAGGACAAATTCTACTATAACTATAACGTTAACTATGAATATAAAGATAAGGAAATAGATTAAAATATAGATTTATGTATATAACTTTGGAATAGTTTAAAATATTTGAGATATTTTTCACAGAATTATTTTTTAAGCTATGTATATTTGAGTATTGTTTTTCACATAAATTAGTTTTTTAGCTGTAACACATTGCAAAAAATATAACAACATTTTAAGCAATTTAGTTTTCATCAAAAAATCATAGGGGGGGGGGGGTATGTGTTTGCCATGTAGAAACTGTTTGTGTCAGAATACAACAATTTTTGCAGGTAAATTAATTAATTAAAAAAATAAGGAAAATTAAAATTTTAAAAAAAAATTACAAATAAAAAATATGTACAACAAAAGCAACTCTTGGCCTATTGTTTAGTACAAGTTGGATATTTTAGAGGTTTTTTGAAAACAATATAAAACATTGCATTGGTGAGGTAACAGTAAACCTTTTCTCATTTTCCCAATTTACTTAATTGAATGATGAAAATCGATTTGAAAATGTTTGCTTGCTAAGACAAAACACGAAATTTCAATAATTTTTTTTTCACTCTGAGTCTTATGAGATATACTGAGAAAATCTATAGTTTTGAGATATCGCAAGAATTTTAATGTCATAATAGCAGGTTTTTTTAAACATACCTAATATCCGTACAAAATATTTCCGAAAAGAAAAGAAAATTACCGTTATTTTTATTAATCCACGACTGTCCATACAATAATGCATTGTTATGCATTGAGAAAGTCTATAGTTTTTGAGATATCGCCAAAAGTTTGATGTCATTATAACGGTTTTTTTTTAAATTTAAGAAGAATTGTTGCCTGGCCGAAGCCCAATAACAAAAATTAATAACTAAAGAAGGCCGATTAACTACAACAATTTAAGAATATATTTCTTTTCAGAATATATGTAAAAAATTACATTTTTGATCACAAATTTTTAAAATTTTTTACCCAAATTTTTTATAACGCTGTTATGCAGGACTTTTTCAAAAGTAAAAAAAATCAAAGCCAGGTAAGTTTATGTCATCAATTACCGTTAAAATAAGTTATTTAAACTAAAAAAAGTAATTTCTTAATACAGGGTCCGCCAAATAACTTTTTTTTTTGAAAATTATATAAAAAAACTACTGAATATTTTCTTTCCGGTTAATAATGGAAAATAATTTCATTCAAATTGCTGCCTTGGCTGGTCATGCAGTAGACTACACGATCGGTCCAATTTTTAAGCACTTTATTGATTGTGTGCAGCTGTATTTCACCAATTGCTTCACGAATATTGTCCTTTAAAGCGTCAATTGTCTCTGGCTTGTCGGCGTAACACTTATCTTTGAGGGCACCCCACAAATAATAGTCCAACGGTGTCAAATCGCAGCTCCGAGGTGGACAAACGACATCAGCTCTGCGGCGGATAATGCGATCTTCAAAAACAGGGCGCAAAACATCGAGTGTAGCTTCGGCTGTGTGGCACGTAACGCAGTCCTGTTGAAACCAAATGTTGCCAATATCCTCTTCTTCAATTTTTGTGAACAAAAATTCGTTCAACATGGCCCGATAACGATCGCCATTGACTGTAACGGCCACTCCTTGCTCATTTTCGAAGAAAAATGGCCCAATTATGCCTCTGGACCAAAATCCGCACCAAAAAGTGACTCGTTTTGGGTGCAGCGGCTTTTCAATGTATGCGTGCGAGTTTTTTGTGCCCCAAATGCGACAATTTTGCTTGTTAACATACCCGCCAAGATCAAAATGAGCTTCATCTGAAAATATGATTTTTTTGGCAAAATCGGCATCATGACTTTCAAAGTAATGTCGCAATATTTCCCAGCGGAAGAACAAAACTAATTATCTGTCAAATCAGACATGAGCTACGTGTTACCATTCACGAAATAAGCACTAGTTGAAAAAAAAAAACGTTAGATGGCGGACCCTGTATATATACCATTTTTTCATAATTAAACAAAGCAATCACAATGATTTTTATATTTTGAATTTTTTTTTAATACAACTAAATACTTTCATTTTAAGATTTATATTTTTACATGGTATTTAATATTTTTATCGCAGGCGAAGCAGCGAGTATTTGCTAGTTAGGTATAATTATCATTTGTAGTAAATGTAACAAATGTATTCGTAAAATATACATTTGTTTTTGTTCGAATACGATTAAAATATTCGCTATGTGTACTAAAACATCGTCGTCTGAAATAAAAAAAAAACCGTAAATTACAAAAAAAATTCAAAATCAACTTTTTGATTGATGACCATATCATAATACATGTTCCTGCAAAATGTTACACTACTACAACTAAAAACTTTTTAACAAAAAAAAAACCCAACTTCAAAACCACTTCAAAGTAAAAAATAATTTGAAATTACTTTTCACATTATTTCTTGGTCAAATTTGTTAATATATTTATATATATTATTAAATTGAAAATCTTATTACTATAAATTTTTTTTTCTATTTTGTATTACTATCATGAATATATTAATTTCTCCAAGAATATAAAACCTTTGAAGCCGGAGTGTTTACTTTAAAAAGCTTATATAATGCACCGACTTTAAAGGTTTTATATTCATAAAGAAATTAATATATTTATGATAATCAAACAAAATGGAAAAAATGTATAGTAATAAGATTTCCAATTTAATTATATTTATAAATAAATTAACAAATTTGACCAAGAAGTTATGTGAAAAGAAATTTAAAATTATTTTTTACTTTGTAGTGGTTTTTAAGTTGGGTTTTTTTTTGTTGAAAAGTTTTTATTTCGTTTTTATTTAGAGATTATGATAATAATTTTCCCATTCTTGTAACGAATTTTCGTACACTAGTGTCAACATTAACTAGAAAACAGTATTTTTCTTATATTTCCATGCCCTTTTGTCCAGTAACGCCCACTTTCTTGACCGTACATGTTCATAATTATCTAACCCCTGTACCTAATTTCAGTATCCTAGTGTTAATATTATTCGAGTTATGGCGTTTTTCTAATATTGCCGCGCCTTTGTCGAACAACGCCCACTTTTAAACGTTATTTGTAATAATTGTTCCAACCCTTGTACCAATTTAAAGTACCCTAGTGTCAATATTAACTTAGAAACAGTATGTTTCTTATATTGACACGCCGTTTTGTCCGACAGCGCCCACTTTCTTCACAGGAAATTTTCATAATCATGCCTACCCCTGTACGTAATTTCAGTACTCTAGTGTCAATATTTTTCGAGTTACAGCGTTTTTATTATATTTCCACGCCCTTAATCGAATTACGCCCGCTTTTTTGACCATAATTTGTAATAACTGTTCCTAACCCTGTACCAAATTTCAGTACTCTAGTGTCAATATTAACTGAGATACAGTAGTTTTATTAGATTGCCACGCCCTGTTGTCCAACAACCCCCACTTTCTTCACAGTAAATTTTTATAATTATGCCTACCCCTGTACCTAATTTCAGTATCCTAGTGTCAATATTATTCGAGTTACAGCGTTTTTCTAATACTGCCACGCCTTTTATAGAATAACGCTCACTTTTTGAACAACACTTTTAATAATTGTGCCAACCCCTGCACTAAATTTCAGTTAATTAAATTTCACTCTAGTTTTAATATTAGTCGATATACAAAGTGTTTCTTATATTACCACGCCCCTGTGTCGAATACCGCCCACTTTTTTAAATGGGCGCCTCCGCGTCCAGTCTCTCTATCTGTTGACACAAAAATTGTGGCAATCGGGCAAGTACTTTAAGAGTTAACGATGTACATACATTAAAAAAAAAAACACAAACCAACTTGAGAACCTCCTCCTTTTTGAAGTCGGTTAAAAACGACTTTTTTTAACTAAGTTTTAAAATTCCTTAGTTTAAGCGCAACTTCTAATTTAGGTAAAATTTATTTTTTATGTATTTTAAATTAATTGTTTTTAATTTTGTTGTTAAATTTCATGCAATAAATATTTCTGAACCGATAATAAAATATTAGACATATATTCTTAATTGCATATTTTACCTGTTTTTTACCGCATATTTCAGAGTTTTTAATGCATGAGATTCCTAGTCCTATTAATGTTAATCCATTTGTATAATGGACTTTTATGCATTATGATTAACGCTCCCATCTCTTTTTTCGCAAAAGCCAGGACAAACTGACATAATGTTTAAGATTTTACAGGATTTACAGTACGTCTCGCAAAAAAAGGACATTTTCGCATTAGGGTCGGCTGGATATAAGCTTTAAAGATCTTATTAATAATATTATGACTGGTTTGAATAAAAACTGTTTGATATATTTATTTTAAGAGTCTAGAGTGTGGTTTCTGTTCAACAATCTAATTTTAGTAACTTTTCATGAATTAATATAAAATGGAACGGATATTGCAATTTACCTGTATACTTAAACTCATTGTACAGCCGTGTCAAAAAAGTGTAATTGACTGAATTTCGCTCTTTTCTTAAATTTTAGTCCCTCTTAAATAGCTTTCGATTTAAGATTTCGCTCCTTAAATGAACCACGTTGAACAATACTTCACTAAAGGAAAAATTATTGGATTATTCAAAAACGTATTTAATTTATCAAAACATGTGGTCGTATTTGAACCAATAATGGATTTGCATAAAACAAATAAATAATTGTTTAAAGTTAATTTTAATACGTTTTTTGTTTAAATTATGCACGCGTTTCATTTCAACTTTTTTAAATTTCTTATAAACGTCGTTTGAATTTTTTTTAATAAATGCCCTGTGAAAACATCGTTATTGCCCTGTTATTATATTACATCATTGCAATTATACCATCGCTGTTATAATATGGAAGGCTTCAAATAGAATTTGCTTCTATATGTCAATTTGGTTGTCATTGATTCTTTTACATGTGGTTTTTAAAAAACTTTAAGATGAGTTTGTTATCGCAACTGAATTTAAAAAATTAATATTAACAATATCGGCAGTCTTAAGTCTCTGAAAGATATTTATTTAGGTAGTGAAATATCTATAGCATTAATGTCAACTCATAAATAACTACAATCGGAGGAAATCGATTTCAGAGAACATTCCGTAAAATTTAAGGTTGAGCTATGTAAAAAAACTGTTACTGAAATTTGCATTTGAAAATTAATTTTTAAAGGATGTGGAACTTCTGTCTCCAAGTAAAGTTTTAAATAACTATTAACAATCTATATCGAAATTGATTCAACATTTGATAAATGATATAAGCATTGAAGAATTTGAAGAAGTTGATGATGAATGCCGCGCATTAAGTCATAGTGATTTTAGGGATTTAAATTTAGCAATAAAAAAGCGATTGTAGTAAAGCATTTCTTCTCTTACCAAAAACGGTTTCTGCTGCTCTATGCATTCTGATAGCCACTGCAAATGTTGAAAGAATAGTTTCAGTAATTAATATTAATAAAACAAAACTTTGAAATAAGTTAGAGACTACCGCACTTTGTGGAATTCTAAGAACAAAAGATCTCTTGAAAAAGAATACATCAAACTGTATTCAATTTGATAAATCAAACCAAATGAACAAAAAACTGACAAGTAAATTTACGAAAAATAATTCTGTGTTGACAAAGAATAACAGATAAAGTGTAATTTTAATGTTTCGACAAATTTTGCTTTAAAGTTTCCGATCTCCATATAAGTTCTATGAAAGACAGTTCGCCTTTTGTGTGATAATTTTGGCTTAAATCAAGCAGTAATCTCCCGATTTTGTGTGTGTACGGAACTATATTCGTGGAACACATCTGCATTATTAGCTCAACATTGACTTTACTCGACTTTAGCGGTTATTCCTTGTCGGCACAGAATTAATTCTGATTTCAAAAACAAGATGTGATCTATTCAAAAATACAAATGCTATTTAAAGTTTTTTTTAACTGCCTCTGTTATTGTTTATGGTTTTGCAAATGAATTGTTTTTTATTATATTCATTTTAATAAATACCAACAAAATTAAACTTGCCGTTTTTTTAGGGTTACTTTTTTTTTTGTTGTTGAAAATACAGTTTTTTCAGGGTTACAGTTTTTTATTGAAACTACAGTTTTTGAAAAAAAAGTCTGGCAATGCTGCATGGCACGTTGATGTGACGTCTAGAGCAGTGGTCATCAACTTATGTTTTCCCATAACACGCGGGCGTCGTGTGTTTTTGCACACGAAGTAGTTATCGGCTCTCTGTGTTTGTACACTGCGTAAAAGTTTGTTTTTTCTCCTGTGTTTTAAATTTTAAGAGCCTGAACAGAATCAAAAATCGTTGCGACCGACGATTGAAATAGAATAGATTCTAAGTCTGCGATTTATCGATGCGGAAAACGAGCTGCGGTTTTTTCTATTTTGCATGTATTTTCTAACAACAACAAATCGTCGGCCACAACTATTTTTGATTCTGTTCAGGCTCTAAGTCGGTATGCATTTTTTTTGGATTCGCCCGGAGGTATGAATCTTCAAAATATACGTATACCCGACCTATACGCATGCACGATTTACATTCTAGATCCTGCCCGTATCAGCCGGGACAGACAGAATGCACCTACGTACTAAAACAAACCCCCTATTGGCAATTAGGATTTTCCACTAAGCACATTAATTGGCTTTTCAGCGGAATTTAAAAATTTAATATATATTAAACGCGTATTTAAGTATATTTAATTCTATATAAATAAGCAGCATCGAGTTAACTGATAGTGATTATCAATTGAAGGCACTAGAAAAACAATGCGGATTTCAAAAACAATCCAAACCACTATACTCATTTTAACTGGTTTTCGGCCATTGTCCAACCCAAGGACCAACGTGGAAATGAGATGAACGCCAAATCAAAATCCCAATTAGTTGGATATGCATTTGGGCCAACGCAGGCATAAACTTGTGTGGAAAAGAGATATACTCTGGCACAACAATCCAGGTGATAGTGTGAGTTCAGTCTACGAAGCCACGTGAGCACGTAAATCACAATTCGATTTTATGTTAAAATATTGAGTAATTCAAAAGCAAGTTTTAAAAACGATTCATATTTGATGGTGCTTACTTTATAAAACATAATATCGAGACAAAAAGGAGAAACAGAACAATCTCAATTACCGATATTACATTGTTATAAAACTGCGTTAGGTATAATAGGATGAAGTTAAAATGATTTAATTATTTAAATGTAATATAATTTTCCGTTTTAAGACAACTACCGAATCAGAAAAATTAACCATGTTGAAGTTATTATTGAAATCACTGCACATACATCGTAAAGGTTCATGAAGAGCGCAATTAGAATTGCACTGACTCAACTTGAAAAACAGAAAATGTCTAGTTCCTCTCCATGGGATGTTAAAATTTAGAGCTGAGATGAGATATTCCGAATTAATCTCGCCACGAAGTATTTATACAGAAACATGACATTAAGCATCATTCTTTTGCTTCTTAGGGAAGGTAGTAAAATAATCTTAAGGTGTATTTCATACGATGTAAGCATAATATTGGGGTTCCAACGACTATGACGTAAAGCAAAAAGTAAAAACTGTTTTTGAACGGATTCTAAGGCGTCGATGTAGACATTATATTGTGGGTTTCAAACAACTGATGCATATGCAAGAATTAGCCTTACGAGAGAGGT
Organism: Dichetophora obliterata; assembly: GCA_963920525.1. Lineage (NCBI taxonomy): Eukaryota > Metazoa > Arthropoda > Insecta > Diptera > Sciomyzidae > Dichetophora > Dichetophora obliterata. The sequence continues at coordinate 288,116,680 of OY986435.1, forward strand.
ATATAATAATTTAGTAGTAAAGGGATCACTGAATTCTTAAGCCCATCTTTTAATGAAACCAAGGACTTCTCTTGCCTTATTTATCACCATATTAACGTGGAGATTGAAGCGAATTTTTGAATCCATAACAACACCAAGATCGAGAAAACTATAAACTATTTCTAAGTTAGTGTTATTTATAGTATAATTTATGGTATTAGCAGATCTACGCGAGAATGTCATTTGCTTACATTTTTTAGTTAAGATTTAATATATTTAACCTTCACCAGTCCATAAGTCTATTTAGATCAGATTGTAAAAGATTTCGTTCTTCGGGTGAAGATCGTTAATGAATAGTAAAAACAAAACCGGTCCAAGATGACTGCCCTGAGGAACGCCAGAAGTGACCGAAATACTTTTTGAAAGAGAATTCTTATATAAAACCTTTTGAGAACGTCTAGATAAATACGAATTTATCCAATTTAATAATGTGACAGGAAAACCAAATTTACAACACGAGTAGTAAACTCTAAGAGGTTTGTTGTAGTGGTCTACCCTTCAGAAAACCATGTAGACAGACAGAAATGGTGGAAGACACGGAGTGGGTTAATTGATCAGTTATGATTTTCTCAAATTGAGCGTTCATGCGGTAAAGATATTACTCGCTGTCGTATTTTGCAATGTTTTTGTCATTCAATTTTCAAATAAAATATAAAAAAATTAAATAAAAAAATGAGAACACAAATACATATAATAAAGATATAATAAAGATATAACAAAAAAAAAAATCATAAATTTTATTTAACACTTTTATCTCTTAGTATCTTTTTTTAAACTTGCGAAAAACAAACGCAAAAAGAAAACGTTATATCGTGAAAATGAACACTCGACAGTATTTACTTGCACCAAATGGTGCGAGAGTTTTTAACAACTTCTTGTTTCAGTGTAAAGCTGTGCACACGGAAAGCTTTCTTTGTTGTTGTTTAAACCCTGCGTTGATGACGGCTGGTCTAGAGGTGCCAAATATAAAGCCAGGTTCTATTACTTTTTAATCCCAACAATTCTTTTAAAAATACTAATTCATATTTGCCAACCTTCTAATTTTCCCCCTTTTAATTTTGAATCCCCCTTATAACGTGTTCCCCTTCTTAGAGTCTCAATAAAGAAAAATAAATACTTAACTAAGATAAATATGCAGTTAATCTTTTTCAAATAACACCTCTATAGATCAAATGTGAGCACTGATCCTATTATTTTTTTCACCGCCAACACATCATTTAAAACCACCCTTCCTTTATATGTCAAAAAAAAGCAAATTTTTATCTCAATGCTTATTCCCAAAATATTTTATATCTTTCTTCAAATAAAAACTGAATACGTTTAAAAAACTTTGTACGAACATTTGACAAAATGTAATATTGTTTTCAATTGAACTATCCTAATCTGCATTCCCGAGTAAAAATAATAACTTTTTTAGTTAGGGCCAAACAGCTGCCGTACAAGGCCTAATTTCAAATATATTTCTCGGCTGTACGAGGGTCGTACAAGGGTCGTTTGCAGGACTTTTGGCCAAACAGCGGCCGTACAGAGGGCGTTTTTAAATAATCTGGGCTCTACAACGGCTGTTACATCGGCCGAGCAGTGATTATTCTACAGTAAAAAGCAGCTTTTATATTGAAACTTTATGCGGAAATAGATTAATGTAAAACTAAATAAAAAATTTTTTGAATAATTTTTTTTTGAATAATTTTTAAGATTATTTTTATTGAAAATAATCAGTTTATTGTAATCAGTTACAAAAATTATAGGTGATAATATTAACATCGCCGAGTGAGGCTTGCTTCTGTTGTTGCGCATACTGCGGCCGTTTTGCGTCCATCCTAGGCCATACAACTTAATTAAGGCCTTGTACGGCCGTTGTTTGACCCAACTTTCGGCCGCTTGGCTTTTTAGATTATTTTTAGGCCATCTTTGACCCTTGTACGGCCATGCGGCCCATGATCGTCCGCTGCTCGGCCGCTGTTCGCCCGCTCATATTTTTACTCGGGCTGTTAAACAAAAATTGTATCAAAAAATAACTTGTTGCTGTATAAAGGGTCAAAGAACAGGTGTGAAAGTAAAGTAAATTTGAAGTCATTCCGTACTTTTTTGTTAAAATATTAGTTTTCGTTTTGAAAGAATCGAAACATAGATGCTTTTTTTCGTAAAAGGTCTTAATATTCCAAATATTTTTTCATACGATTTTGGTCTTTTTGCTTTTATGTTACACTTTGTCACAAAATCTTGAACCCTTCCCCTCTTCACGAGGTCACTCTGCATTATTATTTTCTAAAATTTTTGGATTTTTCTTTCATATTCTCAATTGGTTATTCAAAAATTATAGTTCAAATTATGCTTAAAAGGTATCGGCCCTATATATGTCAAACATTTTTGCGTCCCCACTCCAGAATATATGTTCCCCACCCTGCCACACAATGCCGCAAAGTTTTCATTCCCTTCTGACAGTGATATTTTAACACTTTAACTGCCACCATACAAAAAAAAATATCGGGTCCTCCGGGCCATTTTTTTTACAGATCTAGTGTATTTTGGTATCAGAAAATCCGAACAAAATATCAGAAAATGTTTTTTCTAAAATTTTGAAATGTTTTATTGAGGCACAACATATGTACCTCACGGCCTAATTTACCGTTTTGATAAAGTCACTTTGTATAAGAGGTAGGCGTGGTTTTGTACCGATTTGGCTAATTTTCGAACTTGACCTTTACTTTTTAGATAAAAGCTTAAATATTGAATTTCGTGATGATAGCTTGAAAATTACGGCTGCAATCATGATCACAGACAGACGGACAGACATACGGACGGACAGATGGACATGGCTAAATCGACTCGGGTGATGATGCTGATCAAGAATACATATACTTCTCTATACCTACCACGCTTCCTTATGGGCGTTACAAACGGAGTGACAAAATTAATATACCCCAGTAAAAGGGGTTTTTTTTTAATCGTGGGGGTATAAAAGTGATGCGCTAAAGATAGCTTTAGGTATGCTAGGCCATGCGGAATTGAACTACGTTTACAGGTTTGTAAATTTTAAGTCATGAACTATAATGTGTAATCAAATACGAAGGCACATGCGCTGTGCCTCAGAGCCTACGTGGACATTTTATTGAGGCACACCGTATGTGCCTCATGGCAGTTAACTCGTTAACACCACTGGCCATGTTATGGTTTGAAATATTTAAAATTTTTGTTCACATAAATTACACTGTGCGGCATGAAAAATCTGTATTTAGTAATTTCAACTAATTTGTTTTTTAATTAGACCAGATATGCACTCATTTGCATGTTGAGAACTCTTGAACCATGAGGATTTTCATCTTGGTTTCTTGAGCAAAATTCTTTCTAAATACAATAGCGAAAAATCATTTGAAATTGTCTTTAAACCGTTAATAAGCCACATACATCTTGCCCGCTTTCAGCGCTTCAAAGCAAAAAATGTTTCTCATACGCAATCTGGTTCGAATTTTTTTGTTTGACTTTTGTGAGAATCACTCGATAAGACCCACAGGAAGCGATTTTTTTCATATTCATTTATTGAGCAAAGTTGTTGGCCAGAATTATAGAAAGAACTTTGCCTAGGAAACCAAAATGAAAATCGTAATGTTTCAAGAGTTATCAACATGGAAACGAGTGCATATCTTGAGTAATTTTTGATATATTTTAAAAAAGAAAATGTTGTTCTAAAATGTTCGGTAAAGTGGTAAAACAAATGTCACCACGAGATTCCTTTTACCAAAATTAAGTGAAAAACGTTTAAATTATCAAATACAGAGAAAAAAGATACAAAAAAGGACACAGTGTTATTTTTTAAGCTGTTGAACTTTGTAATAAAAAAACAACATTTTGAAACAATTCATTTTCATCAAACAAAATACATAAAAGGTAGCTCATGATTTTCAATGATAGAAACGGTTTATTGAATTTTGTGTCAAAATCAAGCAATTTTTGCAAATAAATTATATGTCATATGAAAAAGTGTGGAACAAGAAAACTTAAAAAAAAAATAAATGTACAACAAAAACCACTTTGGCCTTTTTTTCGAGCAAAACTTAAAATTTTATAGGTTTATATAAAACAATATAAGACATAAACTTGGTGAGGTAACGGTGAATCTTTTTTTTATTTAATAAATTACTTAATTAAACTTTGAGACAAAAAATTTGATGGAAATCGATTATGGCTGAGATATTTACTTGCAAAATCAAAACTTGAAATTTCGAACGTTTTTTTCTCATTCTTATGCGAAAAAGCACGTGGCCTTGCTTCAAGGAAATTTGTTGTACTGAGAAAATCTACAGTTTTTGAGATATCGCAATATTGTTGATGTCATAATAAAGGGAATAATTAACAAAAAAATACACAAAATATTAACAAAAAGCTTTCGCATACCGTTATTTTTCGCAACTTACGATTTTTCATACAAAAATTCGTGATACTGAGAAAAGCTACTGTTTTCGAGATATCGCCATAAATTAAATGCAAAAATAACAGGAATTCATTGGCGTCGGAAGCGGGGGGTCAAGGTGGGCAGTTGCCCCCCCACTTTTTTAGCTAGATAAACAATTTAAAAGGAAAAGTTATTCAAAATATCAGTTTTTTTGCAACGATAATATTTTTGTATTATATATTTTCCTCTTCTTTCTCTCTTCTTCATGTTTCATGTGAAGAAATTTTGCTGAACTTTTTTTGCACCACTATTTGTACTGCCCCCCCATTTGTACTGCCCCCCCAGATGAAATTCGCTTCCGACGCGCTTGCAGGAATTTTTTCAAATTTATTACTTGAAAGAAATTTCACCATCGCAATACATATTCATACATGTTACATGCAAAAATGCTTACTGCAAGGTATCCGTAAGAGATAGCATAAAATTTCTGGAGTGTTTGTTGTATATCTTAGCAATGTCTAAAATGCCTTCTCACACCATGTTCTTTCATCTCTTTTAGTTTACATTTTATTTAAGAAATTCTCTTTAAACGTTCATATTTCAGGTCAAAGGTCACTAATCTAAAAACTAACTCAATTGTACACGCCTCCCGCTTTTCATTCGATACCTCAATCACCATTCTACACCACGCCAATCCTGTCATCTCAGAAATCCATACTGAAATAAATATATAGATATAAGCGAATTACTTTCATACAAATATTTAAAGTATTTATTAACAATAGACATACAAACAGTATCATAGCTAAGAATACATTTAATTTAAATTTAAAATAACTTAGCAAAATCTTATTATTTGTAGATATGCCAAGCCTCCAAAATTTGGTTTGGCAAATTTATGAAATTTAATTTTCCAATGCTTTCTTAACAAATTTCAAAAATTGTGTTTGCAACAATTCTCAAACACTTATGTAAAGACAATTTTGTAGTGCATGTTTTTGCACAGATTTTAAAATTTGTATGGGAAATTGCAAAAATTTAAAGATGTTTAAAACGAAGTTTAATTTCCTGTTGTGTTTTATATGGGGAAAAAAGTTTTTTTATTTCTAATTTTAACCTATCCATAAAAAATAATATTGTGCACTTGCTACGAACCAGAGCTTTCAAACGATATAAGTTCCATTCAAATGGGTTGTCTAAAAGTCGATAAAAAGGAGGCTAAATTTTGTGTTTACGTATTAATATATAGATTTGCTGTTTGTCAATTGAATATAACCCAACACACAAGAAATATTCTTTTCATTCTATTAGAGCTGATGGTATAAAAAACGCGTTCGGAATATTCCGTAATAATAAGGAAATACATAAAGTATATTTCGTATAATCAAAATCGAATGAAAAACAAAAAAAAAGTTATTATGGCCGTCTAGAATGAATAAAGAAATACAGCCACAATTTCTTTGAAAATGTTCAAATTTGTAAATAGTGTACATGAGTAAATTTTTATATTTTTGCGCTTACATTTATTGTTACACCAATATTTTACTCTTTACACGGCCAATTTAAAAAATTATTTGTAAAAATGTCTTTATTAAAATTGTATGCACAGTTCGTACTAAATTATTTGGCAAAAACAAAAATAGCAAATCTTGTGAATTTTTAATCCTTGATGCTTAGCTTATAAGTGTATAGCTCTAATCGATAATCTTTTATTCCACTTATAATAATAATAAATAATTAGCATTTACATATAAGAACTGAACTCCGCATGCTACAAAATAACGTTGTGGTACTTGAACTGCATTGGAATTAATTCTAAGATTTCTAATTGACTTAACTCTATTCATTCTCTACCCGGTTGTATTTTTTACTCCTGTAACCGTGCACTGGCTATACATATCTGAATAACTGTTTAGATACCAAATATGTATAACGTTTTAGCACCTCTGTTACCTTAAGGTCATTTTGTGACCATTTTGTGTTGATGATTATTATTTGAATTTTCTTTAAAAATAGGGAGGATTTGCAAGAACGTGTTATAAATTGAGGAAAATATGTCTTTTAAGAATAATATATTCTTATGATTTGTGTAGTTAAAATTTATAACAGTTGTAATTTGTTTCCCGCAGATAGGGTTTTGCATTCGAAAAAAACCAGAAATTATTCTTCAAGGCTAAGCATTTTTTAATACTTATAAAAACAACATGTTAAAACATTCAAATCGTTACAAAAATCAAAGGAAGTACCATTATATTTTTCTTAATAAAGCATTAAATTTTGTGTCAAACAGAAACAGTTTTTTTTTTAATTATACGTCATATGAAAGAGTATACAAAATGCAATTTTCAGTTATTATCGTTTTTACAAAAAAAAAAAAAACAACTTTTGCACCGTTTTTGGAAGAAACAGAAATTTGTTGAACTATTTTTGAAATAAGATTACAAATTAATTCAAAACTTTATTGTGCAAGGACTTTCTATAGTTTTCAAGATATGAGAATGGTCTCATAAAACGGAACATTTTTTAACTTTGTTCTGGTAAATTATTATAGGCCCTAGGACCTGCACATAAAGTTTTGTGACCTCTCAACTGCATCTCGCCAAAACTAATTTATTTCTGTTTCTAATACCGAATGCGTGAGTATGTTGATTTAGATGTGTAGTATTATAATTTGTGTAGTATTATGTTCTTAAAAACTTGCAGTATCAGATAGAGTATAGATAGATTCTATCTAGGGATTAGAAATTTTTAAACTCCTCCACATAAAGTTGATGGCTAGGATAAAGTGGTGGTAGCCCGAAAACTGCTTTATTTGTTTGTTTACTGTGCGACTACTGTTCTAACATACTGAAGTCTTATGGCAAGCGCAGTAACATAAGGTTATAGTTCATAATGACAATTCAATTTTATAATTTTTAAAAATACTAAGACGATCTAAATGACTTAACCAACATCAATACATTTAATTTAAAGTGAATTAAAAGAAAAATAGGACAATAATAATTAAAACACAATGAAGTTGTAAAGAGGGTAAATGAGAAACAAAATTATTAAAATTTAATCATCATGCATTTATTTTGCAATTTTTTCATCTCCGATGTGATAGGTCCAGCAAAATTTGCGGAAGCAAATTATGTTCACTGCAAATCTATATATATAAAAATGGATGTATGTATGTGGGTATGTGGGTATGTGGGTATGTGGGTATGTGGGTATGTGGGTATGTGGGTATGTGGCTATATCACGTATAGACTCCAAAACCGCTGAACCGATCTTTATGAAATTTTCAGGGAAAATAAAGCCACATCTTGAGAGTGTTCCTGTGAGGTTTTGTAACGATTGGAGAAGGGGGCGTGGTACCTCCCATACAAGCCAAATTTGCTCCATCGATCACAAACAAAAAAAAAAAGAAAAATATCTCACGGTTTCAATCGTAAAAAACTAAGATTTGGTGATTTTGTTCAGATGGTTACTGTCGGTAACTGTACAAAAAATGGGCGTGGTCGTTATATAAATACGCCCACTTTTTCGAAATCATGGCAATTCCGGAGTTCTGCACATTTTTACAGTGAAACTTGCTGTTTAGGTGCTCCAAGAGACGAACACAATTTATAAATGTTTTCACGCCCACTTTTAACGCCCACAAATCAATATCTATATATATATAAAGCAAAACGATGTTTGTCTGGCTGTGTGATGTCTATAGATTCCAAAACTACTGAACCGATTGACCTGAAATTTTGGCAGTCGATTTGTTTCAGGTACGAGATGGTTGAGGAAAAAATTTGCCACACCCCCCTTTTACCGCCCCCAAATCAATAAAAATTTTATATTTCAGTCGGATTGGGTCGTATATGGCCAAAATTTTGTAATTTAGTATGTACGGTTACTGTCGACAACTGTCCTAAAAATGGGTTTCCACGCCCCCTTTTAACGCCCACAAATAAATGAAAATGGTTTATTTCAGACGGTTTTGGTCGTATAAGACTTAAATTTGGTACTTTGGTTTGTGAAGTTACTGACAGTAACTGTACGAAAAATTGGTTTCAACGCCCCCTTTTGCGCCCACAAATCAGTGAAAATGCTATATTTCATGCAGTTTTGGCCGTATGAGACTAACATATGATACTTAAGTTTGTATGGTTACTTTCGGCAATTGTACTAAAAAGGGCGTCATCGCTATATAGCCACACCCACTTTTTAAGAAACCATCAAAATTGACTACTGGGTCGATTGAGCTAAAATGTTGGCTTAGTTTGTACGGTTACTGTTAGCAACTGTACTAAAAATTGGTCTCCACGCCCCCCTTTTACCGCAACAAACCAATGAAAACGTTTTATTTCAACGGTTTGGGTCGTATTAGACAAAAATTTTGTAATTCAGTACATATGGTTACTCTCGGCAAGTGCACTAAAAATAGGCCTGCCCTACTTTAGTTAAACTCACTTTTCGGGGAGTTAGCGTCCAGTGAAGTAAAGTGCGCCAGGCTTAACCTAAATTGAGCTGAAATTTGGGCAGTCGATTTGTTTCGATTACGAGATGGCTCAAGGGAAATATTTTACCGCACCCCTTTTTACCGCTTGCAAAACAACAAAAATGCTATATTTCGCACGGTTTTGATCGTATTAGACTAAAATTTTGGTTATTTAGTGCACATGGCTACTTTCGGCAGCTATACTGAAAATGGTGAATATATTTGACATTTCTTGACATTTTCGTGTATGGCAGTAAGGCGGTCTGTGGCAGAACAACGTTTGCCGAGGAGACAGAGTGTTCCTGTGAGGTTTGGTAACGTTTGGACGAGGGGGCGTGGTTCCTCCCATACAAGCCAAATTTGCGCTATCGACCACAAACCAAATAAGGGATATATATCAGACGTTTTCGATCGTAAAAACTAAGATTTAGTAATTTTGTTCAGATGGTTACTGTCAGTAACTGTACAAAAAATGGGCATGGTCGCATTAAATATACGCCCACTCTTTCGAAATAATGGCTATTCCGGAGTTCTACACATTTTTATAGTGAGACTTGCTGTGTAGGTGCTCCAAGAAGCAGTCACGATACATAAATGTTTTCACGCCCACTTTTACCGCCCACAAATCAATATCTGTATATATAAAAATGAATCGTGATTTGTTCGGATGCTTAAAACTTGAAAACGACTGGACCAAATTGGATACTTCCTTCTACTGGTTTGTTCGTAACTACTACGCAAAGGTTTAGGAAAAAAGTAATGCCACACCCATTTTATCGCCCACAAATCAATAAAAATGCTATATATAAGACGATTTTGGTCGTATTAAATTAAAATTTGATAAATAAGTTCTTATGATGACTGTCATTAACTTTAATAAAAACGGGCGTTGTCACACTTCATCTACTCCTACTTTTAGAAATATCACAATACTTCGAAACTACTGGTCCAATTGAGCTAAAATTTTGTAAGTGGCTTTGCTTTGAGTACGAGATGGTTTAAGAAGAAATGCCACACCTTCTTTTACCTCCCATAAATATAAAAACAATTTGTGTTGTCGAATTGCTTTAGAGTTATGGGTTGCACAGCTTAACAATTCGGTATCCGACCACAATTTAGACGTACCGTTTCAGTGATGAAATTTTATGGGAGTTGGACAAGGGGAGGGGCACCTCTCATACAACCCAAATTGGTGATATCTAATAGCTTTGAAGTTATAGGAATTCAGCCTTGGAATTCAGTTTTTGACCTCAATTTACAGTTTCTCATGCAGTTTCAATTGACTCATGCAGTTTCAATGATTTTATTAAATGGGCGTTGGACAGGAAGGCCTGACATCACCCTTACAACCCAAATTTGCGATATCGAATTGCTTTGAAGTTATAGGTTGACAGCGTAAGAATTGGGTATTCGACCTAAATTTATACATGCACTTTCATTTCTTACATTTTATGGGCGTAGGGCAAAGGGGAGTGACACTTCCCATACAACCCAACTTTGTGCTATCAAAAAGCTTTGGACCTCACGACCTTTCTGTACACATGCAGTTTCATTGATTTAATTTTATGTTCATTGGTAATAGGGGCGTGGTGCCTCCCATTTAACTTAAATTTGCGATATTGAATATCATTGAAGTTATAGGTCGCACAGCGTCAGAACTCAGTATTCGCCCTCAATTTATACATGCAGTTTCATTAATTACATTTTATGGGCGTACGAAAAGGGGTCGTGAAACCTCCTATTTAGCCCAAATTAGAGATATCAAATAGCTTTAAAGTTATAAGTAACTCAGCCTCGGAATTCAGTATTCGACGTCAATTTACACATGCAGTTTCATTGGTAAAAATGTATGGGCGTAGGTAAAAGGGGAATGGCACCTTCCATACAACCCTAATTTGTGCTATCGAATAGTTTTGGAGTTATATGTCGCACAGTTTTGGAGTTCGGTAATAGACCTCAGTGAACACATGCAGTTTAATTGATTATATACTATGAGCGGTGATCAAGAGGGCATGGCACTTCCCATACAACCCAAATTTGTTATATCGAATAGCTTTTTAGATATAGTTCGCAGTCTCGGAATTCAGTATTCGATCCAATTTAGACATGCTGATTAACTGATAACATTTTATGGGCGTTTGATAAGGGCGAGTGGCAGCAACGCGCCGGGTTTCAGCTAGTAGGCCTATATTTTGCAATAAATATATGGGCATTTCCACAAAAAAGGCTACCGTGACCAAAAAATTAAAACTTATTAAAAACTTATTATTTGTTGATATTATCTAAGAGAAGCATTTTAATTTAATGTATTTAAGCAATTTTCACATAAATTCATTTACCGTGATGATCAAATCATTTCCACTTTTTCACAAATGCAGTTTTTCTTTTTCGTAAATGTTTAGTAAACGTTTCGTAAACTTTTTTGTTTTATTAAAAATGGAAGGCATTGGCTAAAGACAATGAAGAAATGGCTGAGACAAGGTATGAAAAATATATTATACTAGCTGAAACCCGGCGCGTTGCTGCCACTCTCCCTATTCAAATGCCCATAAAATGTTATCAGTTAAACAGCATGTCTAAATTGAGGTCAAATACTGAATTCTGAGACTGTACGACCTATATCCACAAAGCAATTCGATATAACAAATTTGGGTTGTATAGGAAGTGCCACTCTCTCTTCATCACCGCTAATAGAATGTAACTAGCTGAAACCCGGCGCGTTGCTGCCACTCTCCCTTGTCAAACGCCCATAAAATGTTATCAGTTAAACAGCATGTCTAAATTGAGGTCAAATACTGAATTCCGAGACTGTGCGACCTATATCCACAAAGCTATTCGATATAACAATTTTGGGTTGTATAGGAAGTGCCACGCCCTATTGATCACCCCTCATAGCACTTAATCAATGAAACTGCATGTGTACATGGAGGTTGAATACCGAATACCAAAACTGTTCGACATATAACTCCAAAACTATTCGATAACACAAATTTGGGTTGTATGGGAGGTGCCACTCCCCTTTCCCTACGCCCATAAAATTTCGCCAATGAAAGAAACTGCATGTGTAAATTGAGGTCGAATACTGAATTCCGAGGATGAGTTACCTATAACTCCGAAGCTATTCGATATCGCAAATTTGGGTTAAGTTGGTGGTGTCACACCTCCCCGACAAACTCTAAAAAAATTTATCAGTAAATCTGCATGCGTAAATTTTGGTCAAATACTGAATTCCGACGCTGTGCGACCTTGAACTCCAAAGCTATTCGATATCACAAATCTTTGTTGTATGGGAGGTGCCACTCCCCCTTGATCAACGCTCATAAAATGTAATCAATTAAATTACATGTGTACAATGAGGTCCAATACTGAATTCAAAAACTGTGCGACCTATAATCCCAAAGATTATAGGTCGCTTGATATCTTTAATTTGGGTTAAATAGGAGGTTTCACGCCCCCTTTTCGTACGCCCATAAAATTTAATTAATGAAACTGCATGTATAAATTGAGGGCGAATACTGAATTCTGACGCTGTCAACCTATAACTTCAAAGCAATTCGATATCACCAATTTGGGTTAAATGAGAGGTGCCCCTCCTCCTTGTCCAACTCCCATAAAATTTTATCACTGAAACGGTACGCTACACCTGCACAGCAAGTTTCACTATAAAAATGTGTAGAACTCCGGAATTGACATTATTTCGAAAAAGTGGGAGTATATTTAATGCGACCACGCCCATTTTTTGTACAGTTACTGACAGTAACTATCTGAACAAAATTACTAAATCTTAGTTTTTACGATCGAAACCGTCTGATATATATCCTTTATTTGGTTTGTGGTCGATAGCGCAAATTTGGCTTGTATGGGAGGTACCACGCCCCCTCGTCGAAACGTTACCAAACCTCACAGGAACACTCACTATCCTCGGCAGACATTGTTCTGCCACAGACCACCTTACTGCCATATACGAAAATGTCAAGAAATGCAAAATATATTCACCATTTCCAGTATAGCTGCCGAAAGTAGCCATACGCACTAAATAACCAAATTTTAGTCTAATACGATCAAAACCATGCGAAATGTAGCATTTTTGTTGTTTTGCAAGCGGTAAAAAGGGGTGCGGGAAAATATTTCCCTTGAACCATCTCGTAATCGAAACAAATCGACTGCCCAAATTTCAGCTCAATTTAGGTTAAGACTGGCGCACTTTACTTCACTCGACGCTAACTCCCTGAAAAGTGAGTTTAACTAAAGTGGGACAGGCCTATTTTTAGTGCACTTGCCGAGAGTAATTTTTGTCCTACACGATACAAACCGTTGAAATAAAACGTTTTCATTGGTTTGTGGGCAGTAAAAGGGGGGCGTGAAACCAAATTTTAGTATAGTTGCTGACAGTAACAGTACAAACTAAAGCAACATTTTAGCTCAATAGACCCAGTAGTCAATTTTAATGATTTCTCAAAAAGTGGGTGTGGGTGTGGCTATATAGCGATGACGCCTTTTTTTAGTTCAGTTGCCGAAAGTAGCCATACAAACTTAGGTATCACATGTTAGTCTCATACGGCCAAAACTGCTTCAAATATAGCATTTTCACTGATTTGTGGGCGCAAAAAGGAGGCGTGGAAACCAATTTTTCGTACAGTTACTCTCAGTAACTACACAAACCAAAGTACTAAATTTAAGTCTTATACGACCAAAACCGTCTGAAATAAAGCATTTTCATTTCTTTGTGGGCGGTAAAAGGGGGCGTGGAAACCCATTTTAAGCACAGTTATCGACAGTAACCGTACATACTAAATTGCAAAATTTTAGCCTTATACGACCCAAACTGACTGAAATATAACATTTTTATTGATTTGGGGGCGGTAAAAGGGGGGTGTGGCACATTTTTCCCCTCAACCATCTCGTACCTGAAACAAATCGGCTGCCAAAATTTCAGGTCAATCGGTTTAGTAGTTTTGGAGTCTATAGACATCACACAGCCAGACACACATCGTTTTGCTTTTTATATATATAGACATTGATTTGTGGGCGGTAAAAGTGGGCGTGAAAACATTTATATATAGTGACCGCCTCTTGGAGCACCTATACAGTAAGTTTCACTGTAAAAGTGTATAGAACTCTGGAATTGCCATGATTTCGAAAAAGTGGGCGTATTTATTTTACGACCACGCCCATTTTTTGTACAGTTACCGACAGTTACCATCTGAACAAAATTACCAAATCTTAGTTTTTTACGATTGAAACCGCCTGATATATATCCTTTTTTTGGTTTGTGATCGATGGAGCAAATTTGGCTTGTATGGGAGGTACCACGCCCCCTTCTCCAATCGTTACCAAACCTCACAGGAACACTCTCAAGATGTGGCTTTATTTTCTCTGAAAATTTCATAAAGATCGGTTCAGCGGTTTTGGAGTCTATACGTGATATAGCCACATACCCACATACCCACAAACATACATCCATTTTTATATATAAGATCAATTAAACTGGATGTCTACATGGCGGTCGAATACCGAATTCCAAAACTGTGCGACATATAACTCCAAAACTATTCGATAGCACAAATTTTGATTGTATGGGAGGTGCCACTCTCCTTTTCCCTACGCCCATAAAATTTTAGCAATGAAACTGCATGAGTACATTGAGGTCGAATACTGAATTTTGAGGCTGAGTTACCTATAACTCCAAATCTATTCGATATCGCAAATTTGGGTTAAATTGGAGGTGTCACGCCCCCCCGACAAACTCTAAAAAATTTTATCAGTAAATCTGCAAGCGTAAATTTTGGTCGAATACTGATTTCCGACGCTGTGCGACCTTGAACTACAAAGCTATTCGATATCACAAATTTTCGTTGTATGGGAGGTGCCACTCCCCCTTGATCAACGCTCATAAAATGTAATCAATGAAACTGCATGTGTACATTGAGGTCCAATACTGAATTCCAAAGCTGTGAGACCTATAACCCCAATGCTATTTGATATCTCTAATTTGGGTTAAATAGGAGGATTCACGCCCCCTTGTCGTACGCCCATAAAATGTAATTAATGAAACTGCGTGTATAAATTGGGGCCGAATACTGAATTCTGACGCTGATATTCAATATCGCAAATTTACGTTAAATGGGAGGTGCCACGCCCCTCTTACCAATGAACATAGATTGAATCAATGAAACTGCATGTGTATATTGAGGTCGAATACTGAATTTCGGCGTTGTACGACTTATAACTCTAAAACTATTTTTACAAAGTTGGGTTGTATGGGAAGTGCCACTCCCCTTTGCCCTACGACGACAAAATGTAAGTATTGAAAATGCATGTATAAATTTAGGTCGCATACCGAATTCTTACGCTGTCAACCTATAACTTCAAAGCAATACGATATTGCAAATTTGGGTTGTAAGGGAGATGTCACGCCTCCCTGTCCAACGCCCATAAAATAAAACCATTCCAAATCGGTCCAGCCGTTTTCCGATTTTAGATAAATCAAAAAAAGTGGGCGCAAAGTGGGCGTAGTCAATTTTTCTTTCCGTAAAAACCTAAGTTGGACTATTACGAACATTTAAAAAAAAAAATTATCCAAATCGGTTCAGCCGTTCTCAACTGATGCAATTACCAACGAACGACATTTGATTTTTATTTATATAGAATTCAATTAACTTTCGTTCATTTGTCGTATGACCATTTTTTCCCTTTGTTATTGGTTGCGTGCTATTTTGATTGCTATTTCCAACAAAAATAGCGCGTATGTACACAATTTGAACTGCATAAAATTCATACATTTACTTTTCATATCAATTAAAATCAAATTTGCAAAAAAAAAAAATTTCCAATAGGTCCAAAACCCTTCACTCAAACACATATAACTCGACCAAATCAAAACATTTTCAAACAATTTTTTTTTTAAAACCATCAAGAGAACGTACCCTACAAAATGGTATCGGCAGATTTTTTTTACCCAGCCGAACTCTCAAACACTC
The DNA here is from genome assembly GCA_963920525.1 of Dichetophora obliterata. NCBI lineage: Eukaryota > Metazoa > Arthropoda > Insecta > Diptera > Sciomyzidae > Dichetophora > Dichetophora obliterata. Next base: position 288,132,566 of record OY986435.1, read on the forward strand.
GTCACAAACAGATTTGACAACATTTTTTTATATATATAGATTTGTTTTTTAATTACTAAATTACATAATGACTTAACTACCTAATTACTTAATTACCTAATTGAACTACAATGGAAAAATTTGAAAAGTCCGACACGAAAGGTATGAACAAATAGAATAATTTACTGTGACCACACTATGCGCTCAATAAAGACGACGTATGACTATTCTGAAAGCTTGTTAAATTAACTTAAAATATTGTCTTCCGACATTTTTGTGTGGATAATAAATTCGCTGATCTAGGCATAGTATGAACTTTGTCCGAAAATGACTTCCGTTTCGTGAAACGTCCGAACTCATATTTAAAATAAAAATTTTGTTCCAAATTTGAGTTGAATAAAAATTTTAAAATATTTTTCTTATTATATCAATAGCATCAAAAGCATTTTGATAATATACACTTTTCCTAAATATATTTCTGGATCGTATTAAAAATGTTTAAAAGAAGCGTCCGAATGAAACGTCCCACACGTATATGGATTTGCCCATATACTAAAAGCGTATAGAAATAAATTTACGCTAAGCGCTTTCACGAACCCACCCTGAATAAAAACCGAGTAAATTTTATGATTGTATTAAAAAAATTTCAATCACAAAATTATTTTAAACTTAAAAGAAATTTTGGATCCAATAAAGCCCGTATGATACTTCATTGTTTTGTCCAACTTCAAAATCTGAAAACAAGTGGCGCGTGGGCTAGATAGATTGTAGAAAAGGATATTGTAGAAAAGGATTAAAATATACATCGTGTCAATTTTTTACATCTCCGCAACGTTACTATCTTATCTCTCTTTTCTTATTGGCTACGTTAGAAAGAGCTCAAGCTTGTTCTTCACACTTAATATTTGATCGAAACTTAACGAGTGACGAATTGAGAGAAACGTCAAGAACAATGCATTGGAAATGTTGCCCGTCTCACATTTTTTTGTGCAATTCGTACTATATGCGTATACACTCACACTTCTTGCATTTTAGCTTTAGCACTATTTTAACTCCTCTAGTTTCATAGTCAATGAATAAAAATTGGACAAAACAATTAAGTATCATACGGGCTTAATGGTAAGTGCATTTTTAATTTTTAAATTGTTAAATTCAATTGAAACAATTCAATTGAAAAAACTTTTTTAAAAACTTTCTCTCCGAGCTGGATTTGAACCGAGGCTCTTTCGATTAAGAGTCAAGCACACTACCAATAGGCTACGGCCACCACCAATCGTCACCTGACTAAAGACACTGATAAACATGGTATGACTTTCAGAAACATAAAACATGAACATTGTGGACTTGTTTTTCCGCAAAAATATTTCTTTGTCACATCAATCAAAATATATTTACCTGAAATTGTAAGCAAACACTAAAATGATGATGAAATTGAAGCAAACAAAAATAGCAATATGTATGATAAACAAAATATGGTGAGAATTGCGAAATATATTTACGGTAAATAGAAATATGTTTGCTACAAAGTCAAAATGTCATTTTTTTGCGTGTATTAAAATGTATAGCTTTTTTCCTGACACCATGCATGTTCCATAACATTTACATGTTATGTTGGTGCTTTAGAATTTAATAAATGTGACAGTAATTTTTGTTTCTACAGCATTGTGACAGCTTAATACTACTGTATTCTCTCACGTTAGCTCACATTAATCCTTACATACTACCATTCATAACGTAAAATATTTCCATACAAAATTTTAATCCTTCCGTAACTTAGGCACAAAACAGTTTATTCTTAGATTAAAAGGATATTTTCTTGAGCGTGCTTAGGCCACAAAAAACACCTTTAGCATCATTTGTGTAAATTTTTATTGTATGGAAATAACGAACAATCTTCAGGGAAAAAAATTCCCAAAAGCTTTGCTTAACTTTTTTGCACTTTTTTGCTGTCAGCTCAAACAGAACTATTTGTAATGTGATTGTCTAAAACACATAGTACCCTAACATGATGACCGTTCGTCCCGTAACAGCCTGCGGAATTATTAATTGTATGAAACTGAAAAATATTTTGACAAACTCGTGCCTGCCATACTCAAGTGGGAAGGTAAACTATTAGTAAGTAAGTACTATAAACAACACCAAAAACCCTTAGGATGTCGATGACCTTCTGTTGACATTGCTTTTGATAAATAAAACTCATTTTAGATCTCATAGTTACGACAAACGTTACGTTGAAAAATATATTTTAAAATTACATCACTGGCATCTGGACTACACTCAGAAAAAATGCTAAAATCTATGAAAATTTACAACATTTTAAAGAAAACTTTACTTATTTTGGTGACATATAATAAAAACATATGTCTAACGTAGGGTTTAATGTCATTGTATATTAAGGGTACCCATTATATCAACATTCTAACTAGTTTCTTTTTAATTAGCCACTTAATTGAAATTGATTAACCAGAAATTAAACAAACATTTGTTTTCTTTCTTTCTTTTCACCAAAGTCAAGTCTACATCATCTCTGTTTGGAAATTTAAATATTTTAAAATATGAATATGTTATTACGCACTAACAGTGCGGAATACCTTAACCGTTTCGGGACGACAGGGATACTTTTAACCCAGGATGTTTTGAAAAATCATATCTCTGAAAATTCTCACACGATTTGGTTGAAAACCGTCCCAAATCATTATTTTTATTCTTCTCTACAAAAAATTTAATATAGCTGTCAATATAACACATCAAGCTTATGTCAAAAGTCATAAATCAGTTCGCGCGGTTTGAGTTGCTAATAAGACCATCGACAAAAGCTCAAAAAACAAGTGTTTTAATTGTGGAAAAAAGTGTCATTTAGTAAAGTTTTACTCAAACAGTTGTTATTTCATAGAAAATATAATCGAAAACCAATAAAAAGATATTTTTCTGAATTTGCGGCTAAGGTAAGTTTCGTGGGATAAAATCATCCCAAAACTGTTTATTTGTGGGACGTTAACATCCCAACCGTACTCATTCACATTATTTTTCTTAGAAAGATTTGGACGGAAAACGTAAACTGGCGACTCCAGAAATTGAGGATTTTCTTAATAATTCAAGCAATGATGAGGATGATCGATTTGCTGCTAGTGATTCTTCTTATAGTCCCAGTCAGGAAGGCAGTAGTGCTTTAGAAGAGGAAGAAGACACGGATCATAGTAATGAAGGAATGGAAATTGTTGATGCGAATGAAACTGCAAATGATATTTCCGATGACTCTGACGAAGAAATATTTGAAGTGGAACGTCTGGATGAAGAAATTGTTTCTGATTGGCCAAACAATGTTATAATTTGGTCAAACCCCCTACCAACATTCACACCACGATTTACAGTTAGTGAAGATCGCACCGTTAGCCATGGAGGAATACCTTGAGGATTGAAGCCTGTGGAAATATTTTTCAAGCTGCTGCCTAGAAGTTTTGTTCATCACATTGTTCATTCTACTAATGAAAGGATTGATATTTTCAATAGCAGCCATCCTAAAAACAAACGTGCAAAAACCGATTTCGGCGAAATACTTATATTGCTTGGATGTACCTTTGTTATGTCATATAATCGAGTGCCATCTTTGAAGGACTATTGGTCGAATAGCACGTCATTGGGTAATGCATACATAAAAAAAGCAATGTCCAGAGACCGGTTTTTACACGTTATGTCAAAACTTTATTTTTCTTCCTTATCATTCCAACCTGATCCAAAACCAAAAACTTATTTCGTTGATGATTTGGTAGATTGTCTAAAAAAAAACTTTCAAAAATATAGATCAGACTCTCCGTTCCAAAGCATTGATGAATCTATGACAAAATTTCTAGGCCGCTCTACGTTGAAGCAGTATATGCCACTAAAACCTGTAAAGAGAGGCATAAAACTATGGATGCGATGCGACAGTTTGACAGGCTATACGTACGATTTTAATATATATTCCGGAAAAGAAGACCATTCCTATCAATCATCCACATTAGGCGAACGCGTTGTCATGAAATTGTCAGCGACTATCAGACACCCTGACACAACGTTGTGCTTTGATCGCTTTTTCACGTCAGCAAAATTAATTAATAATATACCGTTTCCAGCCTTAGGTACTTGTATATCTAACAGAAAAAATTTACCAATTTTTACTGAGAAACTAAGCAGAGGAGAATATGTCTTAAAGAGCAATTCGTCTGGTACTTTGGCAGTGGTTTGGCAAGACACAAAACAGGTTATGCTGCTTAGCAACTGCCATAAAGCTTCAGTGGACACTGTTACAAGAAAACAGAAGGATGGCAAAAAAATAGATATAACATGTCCGGATATTGTAAAAACGTACAGAAATCTAATGGGTGGCGTAGATTTGGCGGAAAAAATGAGTACGTTGTATGAACTTGACCGGAAGTCAACGAAATGGTGGCGAAAAGTTTTCTTTCGGCTTATGATGACATGCGCTGTCAATGCGTGGATAATCCATGCGGAAACAAATCATCCACGGCAAAAAAGAGAACCATTTTTGGGATTTTTAGTGGAGCTTTCCGAATCTCTCATTGACGAAGGAAGCAAGCAAGCGAAAATACGACGCAAAGTTCGAACAGGACCCCTCAGCACTATGAAAAAACGTATGAAACAAAATCTGGGGGACCATTTACCAACACGAACAAACAAGCGACAACGGTGCGTAAATTGTACTAAAAACGGAAAAGAAAGTCGCACAAATCAGCTTTGCATTGCCTGCAACTTGGCGTTTTGTAAAAAATGTTTCACACCTTGCCATAGAAACTAATTAAAATAATTTTATGCTACAATAAATATTATAAAAGAATAAAATAAATTGAAATAAAGTAAAATATATTCTGATTTTATTATTCAAATTTTGCTTTTCAGGTGTGTTTGGGATGTTTTTGTCCCAGGACGATATCTCCTTTTCGGAACGTCCTAAAAATATATTATGAAATTACTTTTCTTAAAACAACATTAAGAGACTATATCTAAACTCTTTTTTAAGATTGATGGCCACAAAAGTTCTCGTCCCGAAACGGTTAAGTTAAGACTTCCATAGAAAAATTAAGTTTTGGAAAAGTTTTTATACTTTCTCATTTTATTGAAAGCCCTAAAAAATTTTCGTTTCCTAAATGAAAGCAACCAACAAAAGAAATAACATAACTTTGTTTATTTTATTCTTCATTTTTTTTTTTAATTGAAGTGTGTACTACTTACAAATGCGCTCAAGTTTGTACTACGTAACTACTCACCACGTACTCAAATGAATTTTTCAAAAATAAAAAAGAGGAGCACTAGAAACCAAGTTATTGTCTAAAACATAACGTTAACATATACTCAGACATAACAACATCTTAACTCATGGAACATTTCCTCCTAATTTCGGAGAATTCCGCTTTTTTTGAAAATAAAATAAGTAAAAGTTTGTAAGTTATTTAACATACTTTGATATCAACGTACCATAGAACATTTAAATAATAAGAACTTAATAAATTCAAACTGTAAGGATTCCTTTTAAGCACTTTTGCGTAGCACAACATTTTTTATTATTAAATTAGACAATAACACAAGTACGCACCACAGTGAACCAAAAGTTTTTTCAATTTCAATTTGAGTGTCAAATTTTAATATTTATTTCGCTTATCAATATTATTATTTTATTTATTTATTTATTTTTATTTAATTAATATTTGTAAAATAAGACTTACTTATTTTTTATTCAATAAATAATAGGTATATAAATGTGATTCACTTCTATTAATGTACTATTAAAGACTAACAGCCCTAACAGCAAATTAACAAATTGTTATCCAGTATTTTGAATATATCAATGTGTTTGTTGTAATTTTTTTATTTTAAAACAAAATTTGAAGCACAAAAATAATAAATTTTGATAAAAATTGTCAACTACTTTTCAGTTATTGACAATTTCATTCAAAAATTTTGTTTTTTGTGCTTCAAATTTTGTTTGGAAAACAACAAACATATAGAAATATAAAAAATACTGGTTGACAATTGTTAATTTGCCAGAATAGGGCTGTTAGTCTTTAACCCTAACACTGGTACTATTTACATATGTAAATATTTCACTTTTTTACTGGCTACAAATTTGATGTTTTTGGCACGATTTGTACATAATTTACATTCAGTGGCTAATTTTTAAATTTGTTTAAATAAACAAAATTAGCCACTGAATGTAAATTATATTCAAATCGTGCCAACAACATCAAATTTGTAGCCATTTTAATAGTGAAATATTTACATATGTACATAGTACCAGTGTTAGGGTTAATAGTACATTATTAGAAGTGAAACACATTTATATACTTATTATTTTTTGAATAATTAACATTTGTCTAATAACTATGTGAATTTAAAAAAAAAAAATTAAGATTTTGCATTTAGGTTAAATTTAATGAAACTGTGCATTAAAATTTTAAAAAGTGAATTAAGAATAAGAGACCTTAATGAATACTTGATTGAAGAAAACAATTTTTTAAAGAAATAATTAAAGTGGAAGAAAGAAAAATTATAAACAAAATAAAATAAGAAGAAAACGTTTAAAAGATATGCCAATAAGGAAAATAGAGAAAGAATAAATTTAAAGATTGAATTATTCATCAATAGAACAAAAGTAATTACATATAAACTGCATGTTCAATGCTGCTTCTAAAAGTAAATTGTTTGTAAAAAGTAATGTGAAAAAATTGTAAAAAGTAATGTGACCAACATTTTCAAGGCAAAAAGAAGTACACACACATCAATTCGCCTAATCAATAATTCACGTATGGTTCCAATCAATTCCTCTAAAAAATATATTCCTTTCCTTTCAGATTAAAGACCAAACCTGGTTTGTGTAAGGCGCACGCCTTGGTTCTTTGATCTTATTTAAAAAAAAAAAATATGATGTAATAATTAAATCTTGAAAATATACTCTAAAAGTCTTAGACCGAAATTCAAAATATTTTTAAAGTTACAGCCAAAATAAGAAAGCGCGCCGTGGTGTGTATGAAAGTGCTGTAATAACTTTAAACACGTTTTCGAAACTTCGGGGAAGCATTGACTAAAAACTATTTCACCGATTTGGTTAAAAATTTCACTCGTTATTCAAGACATAGCTAGATCCGGAAACTTTAAAACAATCAATTTTTCGATAAATTAATTTTTTTAAACAAATAAAAATAGATCGATTTTACAAATTTTTATTTTTACAAGTCCGCCATTTTTTATTTGTTTTTTTAAATATTAATATAATTTCGTGCACTTAATGGTAGTCTGCAAAACCATACTCTTTTTGATTTTCTTATATCAGATACGTAAGGCTGGGTGCTTCCCCCAAACCTTTTCTCGAGGACTCTACTTTGATATAAATTATAACAAGCAAATTAATGTAAGATCATGTCTAAGAAAATTCTTTTGTCTTAAATAAAAACATGTTAAAATTCCAAAACGATCTCGTTTTATTTTCTTATATAAAAAATGTATGAAAAAACCTCAAAATTTCTGTCGTCACACTGGGCAACTCTTTAAATAAATAAATTTTGTGAAAAACCGTTTTTATTTAAAATCAAAAATAAAATAAAGAAACAGTATTAAATATATCTAAGCACATCGCGGCTGTGGATAACTGTCACAACTCATAAAGTGCAAACTCAAAAAATCTTATGAGCCGATGCAAAATCAACGAAACTAACATAAGAACAGACAAAATGAATTTTTCCAGTTAAAAAAGATTGTGATATAAAATGAATTTTTGCAGTAGTTACATATGTGTATTTTGAATTGATTTATGAAAAACTTGCCAAAAAAATGTTAAAAATAAGTGCAACAATTAAAAATAAGTACTTCTAGCGTACTTCGATACAAGAAGTACAGCGACCAAAAAAGAAGTAAAAAACTCCCAAAGGGAGCAGTGGCGTAACTATATTTTCTGCGCCCGCCCGCAGATTTCTAAAAACGCCCTGCTATTTACATTTTAAGTAAAACTGTCTTATAACTAAGGTTACCAGAAGGGTTACCAGCAGGGGTGATTTTATCATTAGGCTGAGTAGGCTACAGCCTAGTTCGGAACATTTTTTGGGGCGGCAATATTTTTTTTGCTGTAAATTTTTGGGAGCGGAAAATTTTTATATATATCCTTTCCTTTACTGAAATAAAATGTGAAATTTTCAGACAAAAATGTTGATATTTAAACGTGCTGTAAGTGACTTTAAAGTTGAAAATCTGATTTTTATGGGAAAAAGGTTTTTCTTTTTTTCACAAAAATCGCATTTACTAGTCATGCAATATGAATTTTAAAAATAAGAGTTCTGCAAAAAGATATATTTAACGTGAAAATTAGACAAAAACTGCTAAAGTTGTAATTTTTTAATTATCGAAAAAAATCTAATTTTTTCTTGTTCTTTTAAAAAATCGCTTAAATCTAAATAACACTGTGTTTTAAAAAAGTGCAATGGAAATATTTTCTGAAACTATGGTTTGAATTGAAACGAAAAATGGTGCGATTACGTTGAATAAACTGGTCTGAAGATTGAAGTTATTAAAATGAGAACTCTAAGTTTTTTCGAATTTTTATGATTTATTTTGTATTTTGTGATACGGAAGTAGTCGAAAAATTTGTTTAGAGACTTTCGCACGTCTCATGCCTTGCGGCGGCAAAGAATTCTTCTCTAAATTTATTTTTGAAACCCTACTTACAATTACTTTGAACAACTTACCCTACTTTTAAGCCTAAATTACAACTTTTCAAAATATTTTGATATTTAAAATAAAATAATGTCAAAATTGAGTCATTGTCGAGATACTAACAAAGATCTGAAGACTGCTATGCGCAAACGATACAATAAACATGCACGATAACACGACAAGGACGGCATATTTTTCAAGCCTAGGGCGCTCACTGTAGTAAATCTACCTCTGAGCGTAGGACAAAACAAGAGAAATCTTGGCAAAAAAGTTAACAAGAAGAGACTATTTTTTGTTCAAAAGTTATAATTTATTACAAAAGTAATATTTTTAAAATATCTTCTTTCATAAATATGTTTTATAAATTAAATATTTTCGTATTTCTTGAATGTTTTGGAAACTTCCACTTAATTTATCATCAAGGTGCTTGAAGGCGCCCCTGACTTTGTTGCGCCCACCCGCGACGCGTTCTCTGCGGGCCCGCTGTCTACGCCACTGAAAGGGAGTACGGTTGGTCACATTAGTAATAAATTCCAAAGTCTAATGGTGCCTATGAAGAAAAATCTACTGCTGTTGAGGTAGCTGTGTCAAGGAACAATGGTGTTGGTAGACCGAACTGATTGAAAAAACTGTAATTTCTCGTAAAGATACCCGGGGCATTGTGAATTAATAAGTCTATGTAAAATGATAATATTACACATATTCAAGTATTGAACCAAACCACACCCAAGAATTTTTTTACTTCTGAACGAAATATGGTCAAAACGTTGAATTTTAAAGCATATGCTGCGATTGGGAATCAAACTGACTATAGACAACATCTGAAAAAGTAATATGTGGCATTATTAGTTGTACTACAAGCCTATGGCGAGTTTCAAGAGGGATGCAGTCCGAGGAAGCTTGTTAATAACGCAAAGTACCGTAGATTTAACTTATAATGTAATAAATATGGTCAGTACAGGTTAATCTAGAGTAAATTAAATCCAATTTATCAGTTCCTATTGACAAAGGTGGAATATCCACAAATCATGAATCATTCCTTGCAATTGCTAGCAGTCTAGATTTTAAAGGATTGATTATAAGTAATCTGGTGACTGCCCACTTGTTATACTATATTAGTTATTATTCTGGAATTTTTCTTGATTTTGAAATTATTTTGCCTTGCAAAATCACAATCTTTCAGAACATGCCAATATTCTCATTTTAAAGCTGAAATTACCAATGCAGTACCAAAACAATATCACTAACGTATCTGTTCTAATTTTTGCGATATTAAGAATGTATTATATATTATTTTGGTTGAAACACCTTAACGTTATACAAAAAAGAATAAAATGTTTTGAAATAAACAATACAAAGTAGGTTTCTTCCAAAAAATATTTTTTTTTTATATATATGTAGCTAGACGCGTTTCGGTAACAAAAGTACCATCCTTTACTAGCGATCAAATTTTCAACTAAATTTAATAATCAGTAGAGGTGGGTAACTCAGTGCTGTGCTATGGCACTGTGCTGACTCCCTGTAGTGTGTAATGTGTGCTAGCACACTACGTTGACTCACATAGTGGCACAATAGCACGCAAAGAGCAGAGCTTTGACGAACTTTTGAGCTTAAAGTTACTTTTGTATGCTGTGTTGGGATGAATAGCAGAGTGTTGTGCTAAGCTTTTTCACTGATACTCATTGGTTATCGCTACTGTGCACTGCATTACTTACATGTTGTAAGTTTTTGCTAGTACAGTTGATTTTGCTTTTACTTTGGTTTACTTGCAATAATTGACAATATGCAATTTGTGAATATTGTAAACAAATCAATAGAAAAGGGTGTTAGCACTCTATTTGTTATCGACACTTTTGTGAGTGCTTTGTTCGATTGAGGCACAATTGTGCTAGCACAGTGTGCTGACACACAAAGGTGCACATGTGCTGGTGAGTCAAAACACAAAAAATTGTGCTATTACCCACCTCTAATAAGCAGCATTGATATTAACAAGTGCCATACTCTTTTCTGCCAATACGTTCACTAAACTTAAAACAGATACATACTAAGTACATCCAATGTAAACAAAAAACAATAATAAGAAAAGAATATATGCAAAACGAGAATGATTAAGAGGTTTGTATTAATTATTTTAAGAGTGAAAAAAGGCTAGAAAACACGGGACCATTATCTCTATTTACGGCATTTTTCTTAATTATAGAAATATGTATTGATTCTAATATGTTTAGTCTGTTTAATCGTAGTTCTCTCTCTACTAATTTAAAACTGTCAACATCTATTTTGTGTTTGTTATTAAGTATATTTTCCGCTAAACCGCTCTTGAAAGGTTCCACCTTCTTGATGTACTACATGTGTTCCTTCGCCCGTACTCGTAACTCGCGTCTCGTTTGACCAACATAAACCGCATTGCAATGGTTTGTGCCACATGTAACTATATATACACAAGGTTGCTCAATTATTGGTACTTAGTCTTTCGCGCTGTGTAACATATTTTTAATTTTGTTATTACTGCTGGATGTAAATTTCATATTTGTTTTGTTGAAACATTTTTGTAGTTTGTTGAAAACCGACGGGCAAAAATTTAACGACACTTTTTTTGGTTTATCTCTCCATGGTAAAAGCGAGCTACAATTTTTTATTAAAGTGTTTCTTTTATGTTTTTTCAACAGTTTTTCAATGCTATCCGAGCTATAACCATTTATATCAGCAACGTTTACTATGTATGATAATTCTTTCTGGTAATTTTTTGGTGTTAGCGGGACATTACATAAACGAAAAACCATCGAGTTAAAAGCAGAGTATTTTTGTGCAGGGTGGTGATTTGACTCAATTGGGATGAAACGTTGTGTCGAGGTCGGTTTTCGATAAAAATCAAATTCAATTATACCTTCATCGTTGTAAGACAACATAAAGTCCAAGAACGGGATTTGACCCTTAGATTCGATTTCACATGTAAATTTATGTATTCATTTACACTGTTGATGAATATCAAAGTGTCTTCAACTTTATCTATTTTAATAAAAGCCAAAACGTCATCTACATATCGTCGCCAAAAACGAGGAAACAAATCATTATTATTAATTTTTTCTTCAAGTGTGTTCATAAACAAAAGCCAAAACACGGCAAAATATCGTCGCCAAAAACGAGGAAACAAATCATTATTATTTATTTTTTCTTCAAGTTTGTTCATAAATAAGTTACATAAGAACGGCGATAGTGGGTTAAAATAGTAAAAAAAAAATCAATCACCTTGAAAAATTAACGTTATTTAAATTGACAAAAGTGTGTATGGAACAGTCATACTTCCAATTTAGGGATAAATTTTACTTACAAACAGAAGCCACAGCAATGGGTAACCCACTATAGCCGTTCTTATGTAACTTATTTATGAATACACTAGAAAAAAAAATTATAACTCTTTCGGATCGTGGTTGAACATAGCCAAAAACTCTTTAGAAGTGGTCATACGGCTGCGTTTATTGTTAAGTGTGAGCAATCGCAGCACCCATCGCGCGGATAGCTTTTTCATGTCCAACTATTCATGGTAAATGTGGTGTCCCCGCTCAGTTGAGATGACTACTGTGTCAGCCACCTCACAAGCACTTTCGTTCTCCGATCGTCCAATATCATTCCATAGATTTTATAGACTTGACGACCTTTATTGAGCGACCTGAACATTGAGCGCCACTTTTACTGGTATGCCTACTGCGGAATTCATTAAACCATTTCTTAGTCATAGTGCAGAGTCCCGATAGTATTTTTCAAACCTTTGCTTGGTTTCGGTGATTGTTTTTCTTATGCAAAATACTAGGAGTAACAGTTGCTTAGCAAATGCGTAAGCTGGCTACATAAATTGGTACGTTGAAGATGCATTTAAGTTGGGTCACTCGCCTAATAAACTTTTCCCAAAGCAATAAAAGTAAAGATATAATGTTGTGTTGTCTCAAAAAATGGACATATTTCGTTTTGTCATTGTTAGGGAGATCTGCGTAATGAATAAACTTACCCGATCTCATAAACATTTTAATACAAAACAATTTTAATTTATTTAAATTTATTGCATATTCAATAATTTATTTAATTCTTGAAATTTCTCAACCAACCCCTGCTTGTCATTTATTTTTCTAAGTCGATCATAACAAAAAGCTGGTTCGATAGAAAGTCCACTTATACTACGACCCCTTGAAAATGCTTCTTATGCCATTCCTAATGCAAAATTCTTTTTCTCCAATATCGACAACTGCTTAATCGAGTGTTAATCGTTTCGATCTATGAATACTAGTCGCATAAGCAAAATATTAAATATAAATATATAATTGTTTGATCCTTTTTTTAAATGATGCTACAACAAGAGGAATAGGTAATACACTAGAGTTTTTGTATTTTGGTTCAGAATAATTGGGAAACTTGACCAAAATGCACAAAGGAAATTCTTCTATAAATCGGCACTTTCGCAATGGTTCTAAACAATTTCAACAACCTCACCGATGCTGCCATTGCACAGACCAGCTGAAGTAAAAAGATTTTGCCTTAAAATAACTTGTGCACCCTTACATAGATATAACTTTGCGCTTAAACCTCTTGCATCGTCGGATGAGGCTAACAACGCTCGTGGGTCATTGTGCAAAGCATTGATGATTATTACAGCATTGCCAACATTTTTGAGCTTCTCAATATTATATTCTTTAATTTCAGCGTTCTTCGAGATTAATCTTAACACATTTTCATTCGAAAAAAATGAACGCTGATTGAACATGGTCGATAAGAGGTCGTAGTCTTGTAAAGTCAGTTCTCGTAATGATTCTCAGAAATCTTGTTGTTCTCATAATCAATTTATCTCGTAATCAATACGAGCACTTTGCTTATTTTACGATAGACTAATTGACCTTGAGTGGCGGTAACATCACCTGACCTCGGATTCCCGTAATGTGGGATATCTCCAACTGGCTGCAGTCGATTGAAATTACCGAAGAACAGCACTACATACCCTTTTTTAGCAGCATCGGCAAAGAATGCTGATGTTTATTATGTTAAAAGTTTTGTCACAGTTTCTTATAAATTTTGTGTTTAAAACAAAAATTCAATTAGAAAATAAACATTATAAATTTTTACTTTTAACATGAAAACATTCATCATTTTCTGCCGAAGCTGCTAAAAAATATTACAAGCAATAGCAGCAGCGCAGCGAATGCAAACAGCTACAGCACGACTCTACATAAAGCACAGCAGCACCGCATGCCAAAATCGATAGAAGCTGCTGTAACGCCTGCTTGAAAATGTTAAAAAGCGACAGCAACAGCAAAAAGACGACTTCAAAATGCGATAGCTTGCTGTTGCTGTGGCTTCGATAAAGTTCCAAAATTACAGCACGACTGAAAAACCGAACGCTCGCTGCCGCTGAAACAATTTGTTTCTTTCGTAGTTTGCAGCCCAAGCAAAATTTATTAATGGAAAATTGCAAAATAAATTGCTAAAGCGCAGCCAAAGAAAAAACTTTGATGCTTTTGCTAATTTGGCAGCAGCAATTTAAATCCTGAACAATAGTATGCATCAAAGTCATGAAATCACAGTTGATCCCGTAACGCCTTAGGGTGCGAAAATCGACCCCTCCCCCTTCCATACGATTTTTTGCACTTCACTCAAACAGCTCTTTCACCTCCGTTAATATTCGTACTCTTACACTGGACACTCTGTATATGTTTTTTTGTTTTGTTTGTATAGAAATTTGATACTTTCTAATCGTACACCGACAAACAAATGCGAACTTGTCCTTCCATGTCGATCGGTTTTTTGACAGATACAAAAATTTGTTTTGTTTGCACAACAAAAGCAATAAGAAGCAGTAAGCTGAAGCAAAGTGAGTTTAGCGAACAACAACAACGAAACATATGGAAATATTTTTTCAACTAACTTATAAACTAAATGGAATTTCGAAATTTTGGCTTCGTTAGGAAATAATATTAGAGGTGCAAAACAGTTTAGAAAAAACGATTTTAAAATCGGTCAACCCATTTAGAAGTTATGCTATGTCCAACATTTTTCAAACAAGCTGTTCCATGGGAGCTTCGCTCGCTGGATCCAATAATGCTTGATGAGTACACGAAATACAATTTTTTTTAATCTTAGTATCGTTGAAATTCACGAGGTTATCTGCTGTCAATGGCTGTCAAACACAAACTAAGTGACGCATTTTCGCTCAAAATTTGACAGACGTTAGTTTACCAGTATTGCATTTACGCGGGAAATTCAAAAATTCACTGATTTCTCAAACTGATGATTGAGTTAAAACTTTGATGATTGTATTAAACAAAAATTCATCTTTCATGCAACTATAAGGAGAAATGATGATATAGCGAAGATTTTTAATTAGATTTGAATGTCCAGTACATTGAAGCAGGGGCTTCAAGATCGTATTTGTAGTTTCTGGATTGAATTAAACGTCGTGCGATATATTTGTATACCGTGATAATTCGTTCTATAGTCGCACGGTTAAGTTGTGGAATAGTCTCTCTGCGAGTGTGTTTCCCGGCAGTTTTGAGCTGTGCAAATTTGAAACAAATCTTCACCGACACTACTCCATCTATCCACTCTCCTACTATCACCCATCTTCCGCAAATCTATGCTCCAACATTAGACCCATAGGCTATGGGTATTTTTTATTGGCTTTTACAAATTTTTAGTTTAAAATATATTGCATTTTTAAAAAAACCGATTGTTTTTGTTTATTATGTTGAGTATTTGTATAATAAACGATTTTTTTTCGCAAAATTAATACAAAATCGAAATCGTATTTATACCGATGCTGTAATCAATAATGGATTTAAAATAAATTTAACTCATTCACAAATTTCGTAATTACATAAATTCACTCTTAAATAGTAAATTATTTCATATCTTTCTAATTATCACATCTTTAGGTCACATGATGGAATAATTTATAGTTTATATATATAACATAAGAATAACAAATAAAATTATTTTACATTCTAATTTTATTTTAAAGAAAATGCTAGCCAGAGTCTCCAAATATAATCCCTCATCTCATTCTTTTGTAGATTTTGAACATGAATCATACCGATACTGAGATAAGTCTAAATATGAGCGTAGCGGAGAACCTGCTCATGAGTCAAAGCCGTAGTTTGAGCAGCGTGAGTGCGAGTGCCTCAAGTGAGTCCATTGAGAGCACCTTCAATGATTTGGAAGAAAAAAAGGGTCTGTCATCTAACATAAACGACAGCGGCACCGATTTGATGGATAATAATACACTTGATCAAGCTGCAGTCGAAGTGTTGTTGGAACGTTTTACGCGAAATCGCGGCATCGATGGGCCCTGGTACAATATTTTGATCATAATATACAGCGTACTCATAATTTTTGGTGCTCTTGGGAATACTTTGGTCGTTGTTGCGGTGGTGCGAAAACCAGCTATGCGTACTGCACGCAATTTATTCATCTTGAATTTGGCCATATCAGGTAGGTAAAAGAGCAATGAACTTGATGTGTTAAAGACATTCATACTGATTTGTACTTATCAAATAATGTGCTAATTAAAATAATATTTTTATTTATAGTGGAAAATTATATTATAAGTTTTTAAGCCCCCACGCGCACTGCGTAAATGGCATATTGACTTTGCCACTCCATTTGTGACGCCTATAAGCAGGCATGACACAGTCTGATATTTCCCAATCTAATGGGACAAAATTATTAAAAAATTGTAATACATATGGGCATTTCCACAGTCGAGCACGCGATATTCGAACGTATTTGAGGTGCAAAAAATTAAAGAAAACTCAACAAAAAATGTTATTTTTGTCTTTATTTTTCGATAGCATTTTAGTTAACAATATGTTTGGTACAAAACGTAGGTTCTGCGGGATTTATATTTCCAATTTATAAACAATAAACATACGCACGCGACAAAAAATGGAACTAGTTTTCGACTGGATCTAGAAAAATGCAGAAATCTGCGAAACGAAACATTAAATTGTAATATGATTAATTTTAAACTAAAATGTGTTTTCCTAGTGATAGTTGTTAGTTTAAAAACATAAATTCGTTTTTTTTTAAGCTTAAGTAAAATTTATCACGCGACATTAATGCAACGTATTTTAACCTAAATTTTTTAATAAGGATTAGTACAAGTAAATTAAACTCAAGATTGCATTAACTACAAAAAACATCGTATTTTAGTAATATTAATAATGAAAAAAAGTAAGACTGCATATGGTGCTGGTGAGAAAATTATGAAATATTATTATACCCCTAAGCATACTATGTAAGGAGTATATTTACTTTGTCACTCCGTTTGTTACTCTGATATGGAGGCGTGAAAGGTAAAGAAAAGTATATATATTCTTGATCAAAATCATCTCCTGAGTCCATTTCGCCATGTTCGTCTGTCTGTCTGTGAATGTAATTTTTTATTTATCGTAACGAAATTCAAAATATAATTTTTTATTAAAAAATACAGATCAACCCAGTAGGGGAATTAATCATTACTGAACTAGTTATATAATGAATCCTTGGTAACGGAAGGTAGTTCCCTGCTGAATTACAGCACACTCAAATAAGGCATTATTTTAACATGGGCTTGGTGGTGCTTACATCCAGCATTACTTATACGTCAGAGGTGAACTAATTACATCCAGTAGTACTAATAAGTCAGAGTATTACTAGTTACCACCTGCATTACCTATAAGTCAGAGGTCAAATACTTACCACCTGCATTGCCCATAAGTCAGAGGTTAACTACTTACCACCTACATTACCCATAAATCAGAGGTCAACTACTTACTATGCATTACCCATAAGTCAGAGGTCAACCACTTACCACCTACATTACCCATAAATCAGAGGTCAACTACTTATCACCTCCATTACCCATAAGTCATATGTTAACTACATACCTCCAGTATTACCTATAAGTCAGAGGGTAACTAATTACCTCTCGTATTACTTGTAAGTCAGAATGTAACCCATTACCTCCAGTATAACTATCACTCAATGAGTAACTACTTAGCTTTATTACTGTCTGTCCAGAATCATGTCGTTGTCGTGTCGGCAGGCAGAGCGCTGACAGAGACAATGCATACCTTATGGGAGAAAATTGCGGCAGAATACGACAACGAAAACGCCAAAATGTTCCTACTTGCTCTAATAAGGATAGGAGTAGCCTGCAGTTGAAAATGCAGTAAATTTATATGAAGAGTATTGCAAAAAGTAGTGAAATAAATGGAAGTGGAGTAATTATTAGTTCAATCGGAGTACGATGAGAACACTGAAGCAAGTTCAAGAAAATCAACAATGGCAGACTGAATAAAAGCAAAACGACAAAGTCAAAGCTACAATTCTGGGCCTAGTCTTAGCGATTCTCTCAACGACACGACAACGACATGATTCTGGTCATGTGAAATTAATGAAATAATTATTTCCGAGAAAAAATTTTAATGCTCAACTAATGAAGGACGCACCACCGGGTTCGGGAGCTTCCAGCCACATATCGGGTTGGGCACAAGTTGACATATTCACGAAATGGTTCAAACATTTTCTTAGTCATACGAAACCCTCTAAAGAAGAGCCTATACTGTTGATATCGGATGGTCATTACAGTCACACGCGCAACATTGAACTTCTCAATTTAGCTCGTCAAAACGGCGTTGTTATAATGTCATTACCTCCACATTCAACCCATAAAATGCAACCGCTTGACAGAGCTTTCATGAGCCCTCTTAAAACTTATTATAGCGACGAAATTAAACGTTTCACCAGAGAAAATGGTCGGAAAGTTACCCAATTCGATCTGATTGACCTTTTTTCCAAAGCATACTTGAAAGTTCAGTCCGGACAAATTGCAGTAAATGGTTTTAAGTGCACTGGAATATATCCTTTCAATCGAAATGTATTTACGGAATCCGATTTTATCGCTAGTGAGATTTTAAATGACCACATAACAGCTGATAATCAAGAATTGCCCTCATCTGCAGAGAGTATACAGCTTCCATCAGAATCATAACTTTTGGCATTAGAATCTCCATCGACTGAGCCTGTGGCTTCGACAAGTACAGGAATAGTTTCAGCGTGGACGATTTCACCTCTATCAAAAGTTTGCAAAACTGTTTCTAGTGGCAGAATAAGAAAATCAATGGCCACTGTGCTAACTAAGTCACCATATAAAAACCAATTAGAAGAAAGTATTGCCCAGAAGCAAAAACGAACTAATGCTAAAACTCTAAAAATGTTACTAAAGAAAGATAAAACTTCAAAAAAAGCACAAAAAAGAGTTCGTGGAATTAAAATCCAGGATTCAGCAAGCGATTCTTCCAGTGTTTCCGATGTTAGCGTTATTCCCGACTCAGAAGAAGAATCTTCCGTAGAAACTCCGCCGGAAGAATCGAATTGAACTTATTGTGAAAAGTCCTGGAAGTATGAAAAAGAAAAATTACAATGGACACAGTGTATGCAATGCGACATGGTTTGGTCCCACGATAAATGTATCCCTGGAAAAAGCGCAATCTTTATTTGTGAATCGTGTGCCAACTAAATACAAATTTATCATTTATTTTAAAATTATTTTTTCATTTTGATCTCAAAATATGTGATGCCAAGAAGGCTTATTTTAGCTACGTTTTTATTAATTTAGGGATAATATATCATAAAGATATATGTTTATTTTTGTGTATTTTTGTATAAGACATGTTTTAATGCTTACTTTCAACTCTCAAATAAATATGAAATGTTTTTTCTTAAAATTTTTTCAAATACTTTCCACTTAAAGGCAATTTAATTAGGCTTCGGGTAAAATGGAACGGTATACCACATTGCACTTATGTTGTGTACCACAATACCCTTCAATTTTTTAGGAAGGAGTCTTGTGGGTTTTCTTAAACTTTCCCTTATAACTTTTTTATAGGTTATTATAAGATTCTTACTTTATAATATTTTGTTCCCAATTGTTCAAGCATCAAAACTAATTACGTTTGACTGTGAACCAACTTCTAGTTTTTTCAAAATTCGCATAATAAAAATACCTATACCACAATACCCGAAGTTCCTCTAATGAAAACTATTTTCTAGACATAAATTATGGTGATTCACATATATGGTCCGAAATTTAGACTGGCACCAAACTGGCACGTTACAAGCGTATTTACAGAGAGAATAAATGAGTAGAAGAGGTCCAGGTTCAGAGAGCCGCTATTCCTCACTCAGTTTCAAGTGACATGGCAAGAGGTGTCATAAAATGAAAACGCTGTTCCCAATTTTTCGGTGCCACAATTTTGCTGTTCTGTTCTTGGAACAGCTAAATTGAATGATTTGACTGTGTGCACAAGCGAGCTAGAAATACTTTTGTTTTAGATGTGCTTGCTTGTTTCTTCCTATTAGAATCGTAGTAGAATCGATTTCAAGGCTATGTTAATTTTGTTTGCTAGATTTGGTAAATTGGTAGAATTATGAATGAAATGAATCAAAACTGATTTCATTCATGTAACCAATATAGATATTTGCAAGTGACTGTAATTAGAATGCATCCCGCAAAATGATAAGCTTTACTTTGGTGTGGGTTATTTTTATCCTACAATTTTCAGCAAGTTTGCTTACTTTTTTGTTTGCTATATTTTTACAATTTGTTTTAGGAATATTTGGAATGCAATAGCATTTATCTATATTTAAAACTATATTTTTATTTTTTTATTGCAGTTAGAATTGGAAGGAATATTTTATGCAATTTTTAGAAGATATTTATTTTCAGGACATTTATTGAAAAATTCGCAGTCTTTTCTTGTATTTTTGTAGAAAGATATTTTTGAAAAAAATTTTAAATAAATGCACAAAATTTACAAAAAAACCTAAATTTAAAAAAAATATAAAAAAATATTTCGAGCTGAGTCCCAAATGCTTGCATGACGCACAGTCAATAAAAGTCACAAAAAATTATATAACATGCAATAACAATAGAGTTCAGCTACTACAGCTTTTTCACACTTTCTCCGCAATAGATCATTTTAAGAACCAATCCAATATCATTGAAATAACTCAAAGATATCGATAAAAGTGGTCCAATAAAAAACCAAAAGGGAGAAAAATTTACCCACCATAATATGGGTTGGGCTCAGGGACAACACAAGACATAACAACTAACCATGCGTTTACATAGATCTAATCATACATTAGTTTTCAATCTACTTTTGAGTTGACCTTTCGACAAGTTAACATCAAACACGTTACAGTTGTTAACATAGGTACTCATGCGATTTAATGGAGCAGTTAACATATAATTTGTTCTACTAAATGGTAAATAAATCAAGTTGTTAGAGTTTCTACTGCTTCTACGGTTAGTGTTAAAATTTATAAGAGAAAGAAGCTCTGGAGAGTCGAATACACCAGTAATGAGTTGGTGTAAGTAGACGATATCAGCAGATTTTCTTCTCTCACTTAAAGATTGCATTTTTAATAATTTCAAACGATCCTCATATGGAGGAAGGTTAAATGTGTCAGTTCCACTCAAGCCTCTTAGAGCAAACCGAACAAAACGTTTTTGAATTCTTTCTATACGATCAACATGCACATTGTAATGTGGGGACCATACTTGACTTGCGTACTCCAAGTGAGGACGCACGATTGAATAATACAGAGTTGTAGTTGTTATTAAGCTATCAAACTCTTTGGCCCACCGTTTTATAAAACCAAGCATAGAAGACGCTTTTTTACAAATTGTATCAATATGCATGTTAAACGACAATTTAGAATCCATGCATATACCAAGGTCTTTGACGGTAGTTACACGACTTAAAGCAGTATCTTTAATTTTGTAATCAAAAATAAAATTGTTCCTTTTACGCGAAAAGGTCATAGTTTGGCATTTATCTGGATTTAAAAACATGTTATTTTTAGAACACCAAACCTCAAAGGAGTTCAAGTCTGACTGGAGCAGGTCTGAATTGTCATTAGAATCAATTGTTCTGTATATTTTCATATCATCTGCATAAATAAGCAAATGAGAGTGTTTAATGACGTGGGTAACATCATTAATTGCCAAAATAAACAGAAGTGGGCCCAGGTGGCTTCCTTGAGGAACACCCGATTCTGCAACAAATTCAGAAGACAACACGCCTCGGAACCGTATTTGATAAGATCGCTCCATCAAATACGATTTGATCCAGTTTACAAAATATTGTGGAAATCCCATTAATTTAAGTTTAAATAAAATTAGATTATGTGGTAATTTATCAAAAGCTTTGCTAAAATCAGTGTAAATACAATCGACCTGGCTACCAGAATCAATAGATTTTAAGCAGAATGTAGTGAAATCAAGGAGATTAGACACAGTGGATCTGCCTGTAACAAAACCATGCTGACGAGTTGTCATGACTTGTCCACAGTGAATTTTCACTCGATCGTACACTATTCGCTCAAAAAGTTTAGGAATCGAAGACAATTTAGCGATAGGCCTATAATTAGTGACGTCGTTCCTGCAACCTTTTTTGTAAATAGGACTGATATAAGATTTTTTCCAAAAAAGAGGAAAATTACTTTCATTAATTGATTTATTAAAAAGTAACGAGAGAGGCTGACACAAAACGGAGCCGCATAGTTTTAACACTGCGGCAGGAATTCCATCTGGTCCAGCGCTAAAATCCTCATCGATTGATTCAATATACTTAAAAATATCCTCTGAGGTAAAAGATATATGCCCCAAAGAAACTCTGGATGCGTTGTTCATATAATCAAAATACGCTAAATCAGGATTAAAAGAATCTGAACAGAATGATTCTTTAAAAAGATTGGCAAATAAGCCACAAATAATGGTGGAATTGTCAGTAAATCCATCCTGAAATTTGAAAGAAGAAGGAAATCCATCAGTCTTCTTCTTAACATTAATAAATCCCCAAAATTTTCTTGGATCAGACAAAATACTCAGCTTCATATTATCCAAATACTCATTATATAATGCAGCTGAGCAATTCTCAAATTCCAGAAACAAACGTTTGTATGTTTCTAGGTCATTTGAGTCAAAACTACAAACATATTTCTTCCATGCCCTATTCCTATTGTTGCGAAGAGTCTTTAAATCCTTTGTGTACCAAGGGTACGCAGAATTTTTCGCAAATTTGAGACTATATGGTACAGACTGAGAAAACATGGCAAAGAGCTCCGTATAGAAATAATTTATTGAACTGTTAAGATTATTATTATTTATGTATTCTGTAATTATATTTAATTTACTATTAAGTAAATGATTCAACCCCAAAAAGTCAGCTTTTTTGAAATTGAATTCATAAACTGTGTCAACAGAGCTTGAATTTACCATATTCTCCCTATCGGATTTATACCAAATACTCAAAGGTGGATGGTAATTATCAATAGTAGTCAAAGCATGAAGTGCCTTCTGAACAATGACATTGTTACTGTCTGTAGTTAAGACTAGGTCAAGCAGCCTTTCCAGACTATTATAAATACAACTAACTTGTTGTAAGTCAGAACATATATTGTCAACAAATATATGTTCTTGGCGTGTCTTCGAATTAGATGCACAAAAATGTGTTTCATCGTCAGAAGAATGCCATTTTAAGTCAGGCAAATTAAAATCGCCCAACAATAAAATGTCGTCATTAACGTCAAGTAAATTTAATATAAATTCTATGCAATCCGCAAGGCTTGCATAGACCTCTACACTGCTCTTTGGAGGAACGTATGCATTAATAACATATACATTAGAATTGCAATGTACAACCTTAACGCATATAAGTTCGATATTAGCAGAGCAGGGAATATCAATAAAGGAACTAACACAGGAGCTCCTTACAGCTAATAGGACACCACCACCAACTGCAGAATTATTGTCAGCGTGTCTGTCCTTCCTATATACTTGAAAACTATTGTCAAACAGTTCTAAGTCAGTAATTCCTCCGTTCAACCAAGTTTCAGTTAACGCGATAATATCTTCAGAAAAATTCTGAGTTGACAAAAAAATGTCTCGCGTCTTTGAACGCAATCCCCTTACATTTTGATAGTAAAGGGAAAGCCTATTTAGTTTTTTTGGGTCTGACTGGTGATATTATTCGTCCTTCTAGACCTGTGTTTAGGCTTAAACTCAGAAACAAAGATATTATCAGCCCACAGATTAGAGCTCAAAACAGTTGCAAACTCTTCAGCAGCTACTGTGAGAATAAATGATGCGTGGGACGGTTTATTGCCAATTTTCTTGCATGAGCAGAAAGCAGCCTGACTTACTAATTGGTTGTGTTTAACAAACGTCAATACATTTTCACTTGTTGTGTCGGGCTGAAGACGTGAAATGAAAATCTTTTTTTTTCTCGACAAAGCTCTTAAATTTAATGAACTATTGCGCTCATTAGTCATGTCATTTCTAGCCGGGGGAGAAACAGATGGAGAAGATGGAGTAATAACTATATTATCTATTCTCACTGGCGTATACACTGGTTTAGCCGAGATCTGCTTCGTTTCTAAAGTGGCTGGAAGCGTCATGCGCCGCTTATTACTTTTATTTTTGGAATTATTTCTCTTTTTCTTCGAAATATTTAGGTCTTTTTTAGATAAAACTATTTGAGTCTCAGAAGAAAAGGCTGGAAGAGTCTGAGACAATGCGGTCGAAATATTTTCTGATGACGACTTTTCATCATAAATGCTAGTACTGGGTGAGGTGCTTACTTCATTAAAAAATGTAACAATTTCTTTAAAATTGTTATTTAAAGCGTTAAGACTATCACCGAAAAGCTTAATTTTTGAGAAAAACTCATCTGGTGAAAGAACCCTACACGAAGCACAATACCAGCGAAGACCTGATCGTGGTGAGATTAAATCATCAAGACACGACTTAGAGATCCCAGCACATGATGTATGGAACAAACGCCCACATGGGCCAGAACAACTGAACATACGGTTCAGAATGTTTTGACTTTTGCAAAGCTCGTCTAAAGAACAAGCAGCAAAATTTTCTACAGAAAAATATTCCATAGCGAATAAACAAAGTTCAATAATTTTATGTGAGCAAAAATAATGTCCACTAAGTGCTAATGGGTTAATATAATATGTTGAAGTTTAAAAGCAACTGCAACAGTTCTCTGTGCTTAGTTTATGCAAATAAACAAACAACGCACAAAGAGGAACGCAAAAAAGAGAAAGAAAAAAGTATATAAGCAGCAGCTCAGCTATCAAACTATAAACGACAATTAAAACAACACATGTATGTACTACAATAAAACATTAAAAAATTTAGCCACACAGCATGAAAACACTATAGGTTTATATTGAAAACAACCTTAAAAACAATTTTCAATCACAAATAAATGAAAATACAGCACATACCGAAATTAAACAAACACTGGTATAACACAAATTACAATAAAAAAAACAACACAAGACAAACGACTGTCACCGGCCAAAAGACGAGATCAACTGATAGAGATAGGCCAAAGACGAGATAGTGTAGTGAATATATATAAAATATAACTAAGATATCTTACTACAGTTAAAATTCAAACTTAAACTATCAACGTTCTTTTAAAATTAAACTTACATTCACCAACACTAAAAATTAACGTTATTAAAAGTTACTTATTTAAGCTAAAACAACAATTGTAATTAAAAATTAATGTTATAAAGACATTGCTATACTACTATACTACTAGTTAATTAACGACACTAAATTTAACGTTCACCAACACTGAAAAATTAACGTTATAACAAATTACTCAATTCTAGTTTAAAGCAACTAATATAACTTAAAAAATAATGTTAGTTAAGTACTATAAAGATTGCTACACTACTTACACTAATTAATTTATTATATGCCTCTACTTAGACTAATTATAATTCTAATATGTTAATAGATTTAAGGATGATATAAAAGAGGGAATTGCTTTCCAAAATAAATAGTCTTAAAGCGAGATTCTAGCTGAACATAATAAGCTGCCTTTTTATTAAAAAGTTCCTGGCACTCTTAAGTGCCGGCTTTCAAATTTAAAGTAAACCAATTCTCTACACTCTTAATAAGCTGATAAGCTTATTAAAATTAACAGCTAAAATTAACTTTTTTTCGGCTAAGTTAAATACATCTCTCCCATCTAAGCAGCTGTGGGCAAATCTAAAAAAGTTAGTCATTGGAAATAAGGACAATGTCAAATGTGATATTGAACCTAGCATTTTAAATGATTACTTTTCCATGAATACCTCAATCAATACTTACTGCAATTTGAATTCGAACTTAAATATTCTTGACTTTCCTGAGCTAACTAGTAGTTCTTTTGAGTTTTCCGTAGTTAATGAAAATGATGTTGCAAGGAGTATTTTGAAGCTACGATCAAATTCCATAGGAGAAGATCAAATTTCTATAAAGTTTATAAAAATTATATTGCCGTAAATTTCATGCCCGTTGACGCATATAATAAATTACTGCTTTACAAAAATGTGGAAAGTAGGAACTATAATCTCTGTTCCAAAAAAAAAACATCAGCTAGAGAACCAAATGATTTTAGACCCATAAGCATCCTCTCATGTTAGTCAAAAATATGTGAGTCCCTTATGGTAGAACAAATTACTAATTATCTAAGCCTAAACAAACTCCTTTCACCACAACAATCCGGATTCCGTTCAGGACATAGTTGCTGTACTGCGATGACTAAAGTTATTGATGATATACGAATTGAGTATGACCAAGGTTTTATCACTATTCTTTGCCTTTTAGAATTTTCTAAAGCATTTGATACGATAGATCATCATATTCTTTGTAAAAAGTTGTCATGCTTCTTCGGGTTTTCAAATAGTGCTGTGAAGCTAATGTGGAGTTATCTAACTGATAGATCCCAAAGAACAAAGGTTGGGTCTCTATATTCTGAATTTAAATCCATTAAATTTGGAGTACCACAAGGATCTGTTCTTGGTCCCTTACTGTTCAGTTTGTTCATAAATGATATCTTTTTGATATGTAATAGTGTCACCTTGCACGCATACGCTGATGATATCCAAATTTATCTCTCTAGACGTGTTGGTCTTATTGATGATCTGAGTTGCAGGATGAATGAAGATTTCGAAATAATTCATAAATGGGCGGTAAAAAATTGTCTTACTCTTAATCCAATAAAATCCTATGTTTTGCCAATATAAAAAAACCAAATTTATATGCACGATATTCCTCCTATCGACATTGGTAATACTCCACTTAAGTTTGTAAGTAAAGCCACTAATCTTGGTTTTGTGTTGAATTCTTCACTTACATGTGTTGACCATATTAATAGTGTAGTTAGTAAAATTTATTGTACATTGCGTAATCTAAGACTATCTGCCCCCTTTACATCTACTGAAACAAAAAGAAGGTTGGTGGTTCAATTGATGGTTTCTATAATCAGCTACTTTGTATCTGTTTATAGTAAACTTGACTCTCAATCACTTCATAAAATACAACTCGCATTCAATAATGCTTCTCGCTATGTTTATGGTCTACGTAAGTTTGATCAGATCTCGTCTTGGAGTAAAAGCATTCTGGGTTGTGGCATTGCCTCTTACATGAATGCAAGGAACTGTATATTTTTACATAATATCATTTACTCAAAAGCTTCGATGTATCTTTATGTAAAATTGCAATTTAGCCTATCAAATAGAAGCCGAAATTTAATGCTACCGAAATTTAATTATTTGAATTCAACAAGACTTTTCTTCATTAACGCCATTAGATTATGAAACTCTTTACCAAATAATTTAAAGTGTGCTCAAAAGAAAGGGAACTTTAGACTTTTAATTTTTAAGCATTTTTCTTCTTTTAACTTTTAAGTATATCGTCGCTGCGCCAACAAAAACAGCTATGTGTTTTTCAGTAACTTTTCAGGAGGTGAAAAAAACTGTTTCCTGGTATTCAAGGACATTATTTTGCAAATTTCTTTTTTGGATACTATTATATTAAATATATGTTATTGATTTGTGGAAAAAAAAACAGTTTTTTTTACACATTACGACGTGGTAAACATTTGCGCTGTTTTAAAGCACATGGCTGTTTTTATACATGATTTCAATTCTCTTTTGGTTGTATGGAATCGTATGCAATTTGTACATAATACTGCCGTATGGCCTAGATAAAATCTGGAGAAGTTAAGGACTCGATTAGTTAACTGGTCGTTGCTCCAGTTATACCCCGTGCCAGAAAACCCCGCTCCTAGAAATATTTTTAGAAGTGCTTAAAATTCTGCTTAAATTGGGTTTTATATAAAAAAAAGTTTTATAAGGATGTGTTTCTGAGCATCTTGTTTCCAATCTTGCTAAAAAAAGTGAACATCTGAGGCAAATGGTATTAAATAGGTTGCTTTCTTAAAAAAATTATATGTTAAACAAGGGTATTTGATCAAAAAATTTCTAATTAACTGTTCATGTATAACATTTTGCAATTTTTTTTTTAATGCAGATATGTTTTTGAATGCACAAGCATTACCGAAGGATAATTTTTAATTAAAAATAATTGTTACATGTATGTAATGAAAAATGGTTGGAAACGCATTTCTTGGGTTTTTAAACTAAAGAATAATGCGTTGGCACACATTGCCAGAGTTGTGAACTACTTTATTGGTCAGCATAAAACCTGAACCAAGTGAATTTTATCCAAATTTCGTTGAGTGAGATCCAATGAGAGAATACAAAAATGATTCATTTTTTATTATATATTTGCATACATAGGTACATATTTTTATAAATTAAACAAAATTGTATAACACAATAACTTGCATAGAATTGTGAAAAGAAGTATTTAATGTGGAAGATTATCATAAAACGAATGAAAATCTTTGTGCATATACTGCTTTAACGTTTGAAGGCTGTTGTATTTGGATTGGTCAATTTTTATTGGAGCATCGTAAAGCGGCTCCGTTTCGTATTGCTGTTGTAACGGAGATCGTTTTTGTGGCAACGATGTCCAGCAGTCGGTATGACGCAACTTGAATTTGACTTCACCATTTGTGTAAAGCAATCCTCTGATACTGCTTACAGTTGCTTTGCCAGAGTTTTTACCTGGTCTTATAGTTGTAAAGTTACCAGGAACACTCTCATTATTTTAAAAAATATTTATATTCTAAATAATTAACAATATAGGGATGTGATGGCCTTGCCTGTCGCATACGACTTATGTAGTCCATTGGTGAATATATCGGTGGGTTGAAAATTTGTTCTAATGTAGAGTGAAAGCTGTCTACCTCCATCATAGTATGTCCCTTTTCTAAAATAATTTGCTCTATTTCCATTCCAACTATTGATGAGAGGTTTGACAAATCACACCAAGTACTTTATTTTTGTTCTGGTACAAGCATCCATCTGATATCATAATAACTTTTTTATATGAATTGCAGTGTTCTTTTATAAAGTGAACTACACAGCTCGTTATATTGTTCGCTGTTACACCTCCATCACACTCATGCCATACGTATAAATGTACATCTTTGGTATTTTTTACATAGATCGTGAAATTATGTATTGCCAACTTCGTTTTGTAATATTGCTCCGAAACAAGGAGCTTCGGGCAGAGCAACACACTCTGCATGTCCATTGTTAATACCAACACTTCAGGAGACATCTTATCATTAGCTGCATTTTTTGCTTCCCTGGCTTCATTTTTTTTGGTTATGTGAAGTTCATAATCCGGTTTGGTAATATTGCCTTCTTTAAATCCAACACAAGTATCACATTGATCCTTCCTGGGTTTAAATATAAATATTTGTGTTGAATTTAAAATTTCACAAAACCTTTTTCTCATTACGCAAACTTCATTATTTACACTACACCATTCGGTATAAATTCCATGCATATGAGTCTTAGATTTAAATGTTTCTTCTACGTATATTCGTTTAGTATTCGACCTGCAATAGTGACTAGGTACTTTTGGTATTACGTCCAGCCACTTTAGTACGGAATCAGATGTTGACAATCTTGGTTTCTTGGCAAGGATGCTATTTTATACATCCCCACCCAATTTTGAAATATGCTTTTATCTAGATCGAATGTAGCTAATAAAAACTCTCTGTACACTCGAATATTCTGTCCATTTGATGCTGTTAAAAAACAATCAAATCCTACTAATTTCCGTGCACAGTTATCTGAAGAGCGGCGTCGGGTATTTTTGCGAGATTTTATCAAACCATTTATGTATGCCCTCTTCGCGTCCCACGAATATAATTGCCAGAAATAGTTAAAATAATCATTTCGCGAGTCTTCGCCAACAGCTCCACAAAGAAAGCTTCTTTCGGTTTTTTTTCTTCTGATAAATGATTACATGGTTTTTCTCTCACTTTTCTATATTTTTTTGCACAGCTACGGTCTTCTTAATATTATCCCCGCTTTGTACAGGCTTCCAAACATTATATTTTTTACCCAATAGTCTTAATGTTCGATTTTTTAAAATATTTTCCCTCTGTGATATTTTACCACCTGCAGTCGGATTTTCTTCAATTTCCTCATCCTTGTCCTCCAATTTTTCAAACATTCCAGTTTTTTCATTGAGAGTAGAATTGCATTCTTCCATATTTAGACTATAAAAGCGATATCTTATGAGATAGTGGCTATTTTAAACTTAACACTTTTTACCTTTGTTAATGGTCAAATTTTACATGCGAACAACTGGAAAAGTAGAATCTGTGATATCTATTCGAAAGCCTGTGCGTGTTTTATAATTATTTTTTACATCGAAATCAAAGCACACGTCTTTTTTTCGCCTGCGATCAAAAACAGTTATAAGCAAGTAAGCGTATACCCGTTTTTTCAGAGTATTTCTAGTACTGCGAGCACATAGCTGTTTTTGATCACTTCTAAACCAAAAGAGATACAAAAAAACGGTGAATGCAGAAATGTGGGCAATATATAGTGTCAATAAAATATGCAATAAAAAAAAATCGAGAAAAAACACATAGCCGTTTTTGTTGGCGCAGCGACGATATGTTTTTTAATTACTGAGATAGCCAAAAATCTATTGCCGCATTTTGACTTAAGATTTAATTGAAAAAAAAAAATAATAATAATAATAACTAAATTAAGATATTTTTAAGTTTGGAGTTAATGAATTCTTAGTTTTTAAGACAGTGTTCAATACGGAGCGTTTTCCGTACTGGCATTAACCATAAATGACATGATCGCTAAAGCTGATTCATTTATGGAATGCTTCACTTAACTTTTTTATATACGCGGGGTTAAAACCGAGTATAATTAAACTATAAACCTTTGTAAAAATTAAAAAACTCCAAAAGACAAAAGACTACCGACCACGGAACGAGAATTGAATAAAAAGAAGATGGCACTTCGATTTCCAATGTAGCAAGAGAGCAAGAATGTATATTTAAAATGCTTTTATACAATTTTGTGAGAGCTTTTTCTACAGTTTTTCAATTAAAGATTTAGTACATGCTAACTTGGACAGTGGTAGTTTTAAGGTACTTAAACAATTAAAATACAACAAATTCATATAAATTCAAGATAATAATAATTCTTTCGACGTTGACTTAACAGACAGTATACCACTAATTTCCAGTTATATATTGTACTATAAAAGAAATTATTCTTAATGTACAATTACTATCGAAATAAATCAAATAAATCAAAAATCAAATCAAAAATTCTTGCCCATGGCGTTTTTAAGCGCCGGAAACGAAAATTAGGCAGGGCCTATTTAACGTTACAAGGACCAACACTACATGGCGATCCTGCCCGGCTCAGAATTCATGCTGGAAGAACAACACAACATACTTGAGGAACACGCACAACATTTTATTAATAGCTACAGGACGTGGCTAAACTACATAGAGGAGGAAAGAGTAAAGGAAACAAATGACGGAGGAGTACATCCCAAGTGAACCCACCACCACAAACAAGGCACCCATTTACATACCGTGCAAAATCACAAACACGCACAAAATTACGATAGAGGAGTACCGCAGTCGGCAGACAGCAAAACAGCAACCGCAAGCTGTAACAATAGAAAGCTACAACAATCGGCTGGTACGGAGAAAGGAAGCACTACTTACCGCGATTCCCGAAACAAAAAAACCAAAACACCGACGTGCCGGACAAATTGTGCACGAACGCAAGCGACAAGCAAGCATTAAAAGGAGCTTACCGGAGTATACTCTTCCAACTACGTTGCAACAGCATCAACATCAACAGCAACAGCAACAGTCAAAACGCCACCATCGCTCTGGACATCTGGTGCGCTTGAGAAAGGAGCTTGGCACAATTAAACGGCTGATACATGCCAACCCACCACCACCGTTCGAGCTATCTGGTCACTTGTAGGCACGAGTCGATGCCATTGAAGAAGAGATCGCGAGTCGCACCAACAAGAACAAATGAACATTATTTTACACTTTATTTTATTCACTTTTAAATTTATTCGTTTTTTTTATTATTATTTAATATTTTCCTCATTAAAATGAAATAGTCAAGCATATTTTTCTCACAAATCTTCTTTTTTCAATTTTTTATATTTTTTTCATGCTAAAAATTAAAACACTAAAGTTAGGCAGGGCCTATTTAACGTTACAAGGACCAATACTACAATAGGAACAGTTTCTTTAGTTCGTAATATATAATTTGGTAACTTTGTAATTTGGTAATTTGGTAACTAAAATAAAATGAGCTATTAGATTAAAAATAGGGTTGTGATATTTTATTTTAAAAAAAAATTAATTTTCTTTCTTGTTGTAATAAATAAATCGATAAAATTCAAATTTAATAAATTTGCTACGAAATTTTGTTGTGATGTTTTTTTTAAACAAAAATTAATACAAATACAAAAAAATTATATGATTACGTTGAATAACTTGGTCGTTATAAATATTTAACTTAAAGTGTAACATTTTCTAAATTTCGAGTTTCAGTTATCACTTTAAAAAAAAGTTGAAAAAATTGTGATGATCTTGAGAGGTCACTTCAGGTGCGATGGACTCTCAACATGCCCATTTTTAAGAATTTCTATGAAGTTTGGATTTGCTTGCTTATTTATGGTTTTGGCACATTGTGTTATAATTCAAGAAAAATAATATTAGTTATCGAATTATTAACTCGGCCTTGTTTTTTGATCGCGAGTGTAGCATCGACATTAGGATTTCTTCCTTACATTCTCTTGAATATGTGAAAGCCCAATTTTCGAAAAAATTTTGCGCCAATATTGTAAAGTATATATGTACAAAATTTCGAATTGATTGGTTGAAATTTGTTTGAGTTATGATGCACGCCATTTATAAAAATGCAGTTTTAAGAAAAACACGTTCAAAGTTTTGGGATTGATGAAAGCCGGCTCCAACGTTCAAACGGCTTCGAATTTGACTTTGAAATTTTAACAGCACATTTTTAAGATGTTTCTGAAATAATTTATCAAAATTTCGATTTTCAAAAAAATTTTCATGTATTGCTGTCCTTAAACTATTTTGTTTTGCAAAATTACAAAAACCAAAATTTGGATAAAAAAAGTTAAACTCGTTGAATCTTAACGACCTTTCTCCAAATATCCGCAAATTGCCTGTTTCTGACAGTCGAACTCAAAAAAATCATAAACAATCTAAAAAACTGTATTTTTCATTTAAAATGACTTCGATAATTTACAAAAATATTTATGAATTTAGTTAGAAAAAGTTGTGGAATTCCAGCGCTGCCAGCATATTATACTCTGGTTTTAAGGCAAAACATATACCTAAAGAAATTTCAGGTTGATGGCTAATGGATTGATGGCTGACCAGACTAATAGTACTTTTCATCCGATTTGATAGCTTGTTTTAAAGAACGTATAAACTAAAAACGAAATGCAAACAACTTTTTTAAAAAATTTTCTTTAAGCGTTGTTTTTATTACTTCTTTAATTAAATATTAAGAAAAACTCCTGTAAAACGCTTTTTCAACTATGGGGCTCTTTGAGCGAGCTCAACAAGTTTATCAATCGTCACGAAATCTTATAGATTGTAGTTTTATATGAAATTGAATATTTTTAGCCTATGACATCAACAAAAAAAAACTTTTGTAAGTATTGGCCACCTTAACTCGTTAAAAACTGGACAATTTTTTACATATTGACTCATTTTGACTTAATTTTTATTTTGAGTAATTTTTGTGTGGTACCGTTAGTTCTGCGACATCCGAGATGTGATACCATATGACATCATTGTCTTTATTGGGTTAATATATGTGCATTTCCAAACTGGCGTTACGGACGATTTGTACAAAGATATATTAAAAAAAATAGAATGAAAAAGTCTAATTTTTAAAAAGGATTTTTTTATTAGCGTAGTTAATAAGTGGCGACCGCAGCCTAGTGGGTAGAGTGCGTGGCCCCTAAGCTAAAGAACCGCGGTAGCCCGGATTCAATTCCAGCTCAGACAGAAAGTTTTTTCAATTGAATAAATTTTTCGGTTCGGTCGTCACCTCTCTGCAGACAATGGCAAACCTCAGAGAGTAAAAATTTGCCATGTAAAGCTTCTTGAGAACATAAGCTGTTCGAAGTCGGCATAAAACACGTAGGTCCAGTTCTCGGTCATTTGTGATCAAACATTTAATAAAACACGCACAACACAATTGATCAATAGAAGCTAGGTCAAAGTCCTTCCAAGGGCTGAAATGGCCAGTTTATTTTTTTTATTTTTTTAGTTATTAAGTAGCACTATATTAAGTAAAAACAATGACAACAATTAACCCTAAGGATTTAGATATAAGCAAAAATGTGTGCTGGCGTTACGTTACAGAAAACCGAAGTGATTTTTGACTTGGATTACAAAATTTGCAAAACTCTCTGAATTGGGCAAGACTTTTTGTACACAATTTTTTTTAAAGGGTTTGAAATAACATAGGTTTATTTTCCAAGTGATCAAATTTACAAATCTTCTCTGCTTTTTTTTATTAGGCTTTTTGTTCTGGCGTTACGTTTCTTAAATTTACACTTAAATTTTGTTATTAAGTAATGAGGTAGTGAATGAATTATATACTTAAGTAATTAAAAAACACATTTAATATATTATCCTTTCCTTGCCTCAACCATTATTCCATTATTTTTAGCCAATGTCTTCCATTGTTAATGAAACAAAAAATTTACGAATCATTTACTAAATATTTACGAAAAAGAAAAACTACTTTTGTGAAGCAGTGCAGACGATTTAATGATCAAGGGAAATTAATTTATGTATAAATTGCTTAAAATAATAATTTTAAAATGTTTCTCTTACATAATACCATAAAATAATAAGTTTTAATTTTTTTATCACGGTAGACTTTTCTGTAGAAATGCCCATATATGTACACAAAACAACAGTATATACATATATTGTAACAAATAAATATTAAAAATTTCTTAAAATAAAATACTAACTTGTAAATATTTATGTATTAAACAAAAAAAATCATATTTTCTACATACACATAGCCCATAAAGTCTGCGTTCGCCTGATTAATTTGTTCCATTGAATAAAAGCACAATGTAAATATATAATTCATCTAAATTTGTTATGCATGTATTTCTTCTTAACGTTTTTAAGTTTAAAAAGCAAAAACAAAAATATAGATTTTTCTCTTCATTTATGAGATAACGGGAACAATAGGTAAATATAGCAACTAAAAAGTCTGCATTCAGTTTAAAAATGTGTTATTAATGCACTAGAAACTGTAAAACAAATAAAATTTAGAACTGTGTTGTGTAGCCACATTGTCTTATGGTCCAGTTAGCCTCGCATGGCACAGCAGCGCATGCAACGCAGATAAGCAGCTAGCACACAGCTAAATAAATGGTGATTATGCAAAGCATAGTCACATGGTCAAAATAAAACAATAAAAAAGAAGAATACAACGATTTTATTTTAATAAATTAACCGCACTTGATCAAACAATTTTACAACTTCACATCTGTTTTGCCAAAACGTCAAATACATAGAAGAATACACAGATATTAAAATGAAATAGATCTTCCATGTTTATCTATGTAGTCAGAGATGCATTTCTTTTTTATCTGAGCATTGCCATGCGTTGCCATGTTGTGCATAATCAGATACACACAAATCCTATTAAACAGATTTCGATGTGACGCTTGTTAAGCCATGCACTGCTATGCCATGCGAGGCTAACTGGACCATTAATCCGAATTTGACTTCAGATTTGGCCTACCTCGTCTGGTTATTGAGATATTGTTAACTAAAAAGTTCAAAAAAAATGCTGTTTTTGGTTATACGTTAGGGCATATTAAAGCGAGGTATCGAACTTTTCGAAATGACTTGATGAAGGAAAGTAACATTTATTGCCTTCAAAACCCATTTTGATTCGTCTCAAAATCTTTTTTATGTTTCAGATATCGCTTGTAAGAATTTATAGTTTTGCTGACTTTCCTTTCCTTTCATCAGCCATACAATGCAAATGTTCGTTGAAACCGTAAATTGTTACAGGCGCTATTTCAAAGTTAAAAAAAGATTTTCAATATAAATGTCCTGAAAATAAATATCTTCTAGAAATTAAATTAAATATACCTTCCAATTCTATCTGCACCCAAAAAATATTTAGGATAAAATTATGAATAAAATCTTTGTAGAAATACAAACAGAGGCTTTTCGTAGAATGTACAAATGTTTTGTACATAGTACATAGTACAAACGTTTGTTGGCCGCATGAAAAAAAATTTTTGAATTCGTAACTTTGTACATTCTACAAACGCTAGTTTGTAAAAATCTATAATGTATAAATTTGTGAACTCAACGAACATTGTTTAATAATATACAAAGCGGTGGCAGCAGCGTTTGTTCGTATCTTTGTAGATGAAACGAATGCGTTTGTAAAATTTACAAATATTTCTTTGTACAATGTACAAACAGTCATTTGTATTATTCACAAAGTCGTTCGTAGGCTGAAAAGAACAAACAGCTTTGTAGAATATAATAATTGTTTTGTACATAGTACGAAGCTTTTTTTTGGGTGTGCAATAAATAAAATAAAAATATAGCCTAAATATAGATAACTGCTATTGCATTCCAAATCTTCCTAAAAAAATTTTAAAAATATAGCAAACAAAAAAGTAAGCAAACATGCTGAAAATTGTAGGATAAAAAAAAACCACACCAAAGTAAAGTTTATCATTTTGCGGGATGCATTCAAATTACAGACACTTGCGAATATCTAGATTGGTTACATGAATGAAATCAGTTTTGCTTCATTTCATTCATAGTTCTACCAATTTACCAAATCTAGCAAACAAAATTAACAAAGCCTTGGGATCGATTCTACTACGATTCTAATAGGAAGAAACAGGCAAACACATCTAAAACAAAAGTATTTCTAGCTTGCTTGTGCACACAGTCAAATCATTCAACTAAGCTATTCCAAGAACAGAACAGCAAAATTGTGGCACCGAAATTGGGAACAGCGTTTTCATTTTGGGACACCTCTTGCCATGTCATTTGTAACTGAGTGAGAAATAGCGGCTCTCTGAACCTGGACCTCTTACAGTATCTCTACTCGCTTAAAAGTTTTCCCTCCCAAATTGATTAAAAAAGCCACTGGGCCAAGTCAATACAAAGTCACCTAATCGAAAGAGTAAAATATATTTAAAATCAAAAATTTAGAGTTTTATCTAATGTCTTGAAACTTTGCACATTGCTTTTGCCTAAAACATGATTAAGAGTATGAATTGTGTCAAAATCGAATGAATATATCCCCCATTAAAATAGTACAACTTTTAAAATTCCGAATACATTAAAACACACTTGTTGGGGTATTTGTATTTCGGCACAGTCACAGATAACTCCTGGCAAGTTTAAAGAAGCAATCTTTTTGAGTCATTGCGTATGCATTTAGGGTAAGCAATCAACTTACCTATCAAACCAGGCAATTAGCCTTGGCATGACATTTAAAGCAGACAATTGAAATGCTGTGTGTCGACAGCCCAAAAGAAAAGCAAACATTTATTAAATGAATACTTATAAAGCTAAAATTTAAGAAAAAATACCTCACTTCAACTTCAATATCAAAAGCAATTTTTTAGAATGTTATTTAAATATAAATTTAAATGGTTTCTCTTATTTTTATGCGTTTTTTCTTTCTCTTGTTTCAGATCTTCTTTTATGCTTGGTTACAATGCCTTTGACGCTTATGGAAATTCTATCAAAATTCTGGCCTTTCGGCAGTTGTGCCATATTGTGTCAAATTATTGGCATGTTGCAGGCAACAAGCATATTTGTATCGACAATATCAATAACAGCGATTGCATTCGACCGATATCAGGTGAGTTTTATGTTAAAACACAGGCTACATGGTTCAATGGTATGATGACTATTTACGTATTCTGTTTGTGAAAGAAAAATAAAAGTTCTTGTTCAACACAGTCTTTTATAAAGATAAAAAATTATTCAGGCAGTCGCTTCACAACGGTATGTTTAAAGATGGTATTGACCTTTTTGTATTGTTGTATTCTTGTACAACGTTAAAGAGCAACAGAATCACAACTTTAAACAGTCTTTTGTTTATGAAGATTGTAAAAAAAAAGAATTTTCAAATTACTTATTTATATAAGTAGGCCCTTAGAATGTGGGTTCATGCGAATGACTTCTGCAGGAGTTGCAGTAATGAGGAAGAGGAGGACTCGGAATCGCATCGCCTCTGTTCATGCCCCGCTATAGCCCGCAGAAGACAGAAGCATATAGGAAGCCTCTTTTTTGATAATCTTAGGGATCTTGAGTAGGTAGACGTTAAGCGTCTACTGCTTTTATTAATAGTTCAGGGTGGTTTCATGACAGCAATTAGGAGAGGAGGAGTAGATCCAGTGTGGTACCAAAACGGACCAAATATCTGGTATATGTGGGCCGGTCTTTGACCGGCCGCCACTTTAACCTAATCGAACCTATTTACATTAACTTTAAAAATATTTTTAAAACAATTTTTGAAGCGAAGCTTTTTACGCCTCGTTTTGTGATTTGCTTGAGTGAAATCTGAAAAACGACACTTTTTTCCATACACCTTTTTCTTAGAATTGTTGTTGTTTTTTTAATTGCGTCTATTACAACAAGAGGATATAAAATTAAAAATATTTCTTTGCAAGCGTGAGGATCGAATTCGCGCCTTCCGATCGACACACTAACCACTACTCCAAACCAACCATTTCTTATACCGTGTGATTCATTCAATATTAACAGAAGCTATGTAGATGACAGAAATTTATTAAAGGGATTGTTCATTAGCTGCCCTACATATTCTTTTGTGAATGCGTGAAGCTATAATGCAGCAGACAAGGTTGCCAGTAATGCGAGAAAAATCCCATTCGTGGTAATTTTTAATTGGTCTTGGGAATTTTTTTTAAATTACCATGGTATTTTTTAATCCAGTGTGGTATTTTTTAATTGGCGTGGGAATTCAGTGTGGCATTTTTTTATTGCATTGGAATTCGGTAATCTTCTTCTTAAAAATTCTTTTTCACTTTTATCAAAATTTAATAATGGTATTGGATGAACGACGTAAGCGTAAAGCTATAAGTTAACGCTGTACATTTCCTCGAACCTACCTTTAAGAAAAACGATTAAATTACTTATTTGTTTTAATAACAAGTTTCCATCACAAAATTGCATGAAAACTTAGTAGACATTCTTTGACATATAGCAATACTATCCTGATTATTATTTTTTTGCAAGCGTAAAGTTTACAAAAATAATTTTAAAATGCCTAAAATAAGTGAAAAATAAAATAGCTAAAAAAACAATAATAAAAAATATTTGCAAGTTTGCTTATCGAATTCATTGGTTTTCAATTATCTTTATTTCTATTTTTTTTAAATTTTTTATTTATATGTTAATTCGTATGGGATTTTTTGTGGGATTTTTGAATTCATATGGGATTTTTGGTGGTATTTTTAGAAAGAGCGGTATTTTCATGGTAATTTTTAATGGTCATGGTATTTTTTTTTTGGTATTTTTTATTTACGGTGGGAATTTATTTGTTTACCTTTACCATTGGAATTTTGGTGATATTTAAATTATGTTACTGTGGGAAAAAGGTAATTTTCGTGGGAATTGTTCCGAATTTTGACTGGCAACCTTGGCAGCAGATCACAATTATCGATCGCATACTACGTTTCCATGGCGAGTTAATTCGAGGTTGACTCGGGATTAACTTACCATGAAAACGCGAGTCGAAATGAATTTCGTCAAATCCACAAAACTCCACGAAACTTCTTAGATTCAACTGAGTTATATTGGATGCGTTCAGAATATGAAACAGTTGCTCTACTGTTGAGTGAGGTTTTATTGATTATTTGTTATTTTATTTTATTTCTGCCACTGCGCTGACATAAAATGTAATAAACCGTTCAGCAGACACACAAAGTAGCGGAAACTAATACTGATACAAACTAATACTGATACTAATACATAGACTCAATATGTTTAGTAAATTTTGCACCTTCTGAGCGCACACATTTATACTAAGAAAAAATGGCGAATAGAATGGCAGAAGTCCAACTCGACTCAATGTTGTGCATGGAAGCACTATCGAGCTAGAAACGCCATTATGTCAACTTGTAGAAAACCCAACATAGGATCAACTCGCCATGGAAACAAAGCAAAAATCATTTTTTTAAAAAGTTAAAATATTGAACAACGATATTTAAACTTTTAAGGTGTATTGTAACTCTCATTCCTCATAAAAAATATTTTTTTTAATTTAAAAAATTGTTGATCTTGTTCAAAATGGTGGTCAATGAGACGCTCTCAATGAAAAGAGGCATGGGCGGTGTTGTAGATTTTCTATTTATCTGAAAAATAAAAACATAGAATATTATTAATCACCATGAGTGCAGCTATGACTGGCACTTGAAAAAAAGACATGAAAAATTGACAGAATGACGCGCTTCTGAATATTAATTTCTTAAATAAGATTGTTTTCTACCGGTTATTAAGTGAAAACTATACGATGTTTTTGAAATAAAACTTTGATTCTAGTTCAGTTTCATAAAAATTCTAAGCCTTAAACAATGCTGTTGTGATAAGTATAATTTGCGAATGACAAGCGATCCAAATATTTGCACAACAAGATTAGGACAACTATTGATGTAATATTTGCTAGAAATATCGATGACATTACATCTATATAATATACGTTTGATATTTTAGATATTAAAAACCAATTATTTCATTAACATTTACAAAAATAATTCAAAATTAATGTAAAATAATAATGTAAGGTAATAAAATTTACTGGTGGGAAATTATTTTTTTAGTTAACATTAGGTATTTAAAATTTTTCAATTTAAAAATTTTTTTATTAAAAAAACCATTAAATTATGAAACATATAAAACTGCGAAAAAGCTTCGCTTCTCTCGTGTGTCCAGCGACGCATCTGTGTTTTTTTTCTAAAAACATAGCTAAGCAGCATCCTTGTGTTGTGTAACACAATTTTAAATCTAATTCTTATGTAACGCAGCTCAAAAAAATTTATTAAATTGCTATAACAACATATACACAATTTCTGAATATACACTTTGTTATGAATGATTCTAGTGTTTGTAACAGGAATTGAAGGCAACAGTCGCTACCATTTTGATGATACCTTGGAATGGTAAATCAGTCAAAAAATGGCGAAGTTATAGATATTTTCATAAATATCGTTTCGATCAGTTATTAGTTTAAATTTTAGTTAAAACAATATAAAAAATTAAGAAAATGCATGAAAATCGACATTATCTTTGGTCCAACGGAAAAAATTTAAAATTTTTTGATGCAGACTGGAGGAACTATTTCATAACTATTATTTCTGGCTGTATTTTTTTTAAGCTACCATACCAGCCAAAATTTTTACAAAAACTTGATTGATAGAAGTCTTTTCAAACCATTCCAGCGAACGGATAGCTATCGCTAGTCTCGAAATATTTGGGGAATAATCATTACAGAAAGCTCGGACTGTTTTGAGGAACCGTCCCGAAAAACTTTTTTTCGTAAGGCGCTTTAATTCATTTTCGGCTGCCGTTCCGTTTTCGCAACAGCAACTTTGAGTATTTATCAAAAAGGTAAAGATATATATATTCCGTAAAGGTATATGTTTCAATGATAGTTTGAACATTTAGCTATAAAATTTGAATTATTTTAAATTTCTCACTTGTGTGTTTACTTTTACAATTACATATTTAGGAAAGGTTTAAGAAAATACCTTTATTAAAATGGCCGGCAAAGTTATTAAAAAATATTTTTTTTAACAAATATTCATGTTACCGAAGTATTAAAACCCAATGCAAAAGATTATCTGCTTGATTTCAGTGTTTTATATATTCTTGATGTGCTTTTAAGACTTGATGTTGCAAAAACGCAACGACGGCTAATTACATGCAAATTACTTCGACATTGCTCATACATAATTTCCCGCGTTAATTATAGCTTGTTTTCATTTTCCTTTGACATTTTAATAAAAAAATATAGTTGACTTTATTATTAGTGGAAAAGTTAAGTAAAATTAAATAGTTGTGTATTAATTACATATATAGCTTAGTAAGCTTTAGGAGCGAAAAGAAATCTTCCGTAATAAATGCATTGCGTTGTTGACACCCAAAAGGTAGTGACATTTTTTTTCGTTGGTTGGTACGCTGTTGAACCGAAAAATAACAAGTTTAAAACCATAATTGGAGAGTTAAAATTAGATAGTTGGTGTACAAAATTTCGCGTGTAGAATTAAATGCCTAAAAATTTTCGTTCCTACAGCATACTAAGCTTATAGCGAAAAATGGAAGCAATAATTTATAACAAACAAATGTAGTTGCAAGGAGCAATCGATTCAAGTGGCGATGGTGATGATAATAATGATAGAGTTGCCTTCAATGAAAATATATAAATTGTGTATATTCCGCCAAATACGAGAGATGCACTCAGTGATAAAGAATGCATTATTGATGAAGATATGATGATAGATATTGCACCAAGTTTGGAAATAGCTGGTGAAATTGAACTTCAATTCGATTCAAACAACCAAGATTTTGCTGCTCCACTGCCACAGCAAGAGCGAATCTCTGAACTACCACAGCCATCGAAGTATAGAAAATAAAACACTTTTGGTGTACCAAATTGGAAGAAAACTAAACGCTTTAGGTTTGACATTCAGCCACCAAATGAAGCTTCAGTAAATAAATTACAAAAGGAAATAGTTACCAATCATGGTATGTCGTGTACGTTGTACAATATTAT
The DNA here is from genome assembly GCA_963920525.1 of Dichetophora obliterata. Taxonomy (NCBI): domain Eukaryota; kingdom Metazoa; phylum Arthropoda; class Insecta; order Diptera; family Sciomyzidae; genus Dichetophora; species Dichetophora obliterata. The sequence goes on from OY986435.1 coordinate 288,175,403, forward strand.
ATATTTATTAAATGAAGTGCATTTTTTTCTATTTATTAAGTAACCTGTAAATCACCTTTGGAGTTGTTTTTCTTGTTTTTCGATGACGAACTAATTGACATGCTTATTTCAAATACCAATATTTATGCTGGTCAGCAGAATATCCAGTACATTGTCACCAAAGAGCAAATGTATCGTTTCATTGGAATACTGATATGTTCTGGCTACCATACAGTTCCACATATAGACCACTATTGGTCAGTTAAGCCAGATCTAGGCATACCTATCATCAAGCAGGCATTGTCACGGTACACGCTTAAAATTGTTCAAAAAATTTTCCATTTAATGGACGACAACAGCATTGATGCTACTGATAGATTTGCCAAGGTTCGGCCATTAATTGACTTTCTGAACCAAAAGTATAAGCAGCTTGGTATCTTCAACACTTACTTGTCCATCGATGAGCAAATGATTCCATATTTTGGAAGACATAATTGCAAAATGTTTATTCGTAAAAAGCCAATACGGTTTGGGTTTAAATACTGGTGCTTCCATATTTTGGAAGACATAATTGCAAAATGCTTATTCGTAAAAAGCCAATACGATTTGGGTTTAAATACTGGTGCTTATGTTCTGATACTGGCTATTTGTATCATTGTATGCCATATGCCGGCATATCATCTCCTTTTGATAAAACCGTTGGCTTAGGAGCAGCTGTGGTATTGGAACTACTGGAATGTGTTGAATATCCAGACCGTCATTCTGTTTTTTTTTTTGACAACTTCTTCTCGTCGTACTACTTGTTTTGTTTCCTTAGTGAGCGGAAGTTTGCAGCTGTAGGAACTGTAAGAGGGATGCTAAAGAAAAACTGACAACAGGCAAAGCGTTGAAAAAGTATGACTACTGTTTTGAGATTAAAAATAAGTTGTTTGTAGCTCGTTGTCAAGATAATTCAGAAGTGACGGTAATTTCGAATTTTGTTGCTGCTGATCCGGAAGTTCAAACTTCACGATGGTCAAAACAATAGAAGAAAAAAGTGTGTGTTGTCCAGCTCCGCCAAATCAACGAATATAATAAGCATATGGGCGGCGTACCTGCACGATAATGCAGTATCTAATTATCGTGTAGCTATAAGCGGTAAAAAATGGTGGTGGCCATTGTGGACAAATTGTGTAAACTCAACTGTAGCCAATGCTTGAAAAATTCAGTGCTTGATTGCAAAGGAAGAAGGACATAAAGCGATGACACAAGTAGAGTTCAAGTCCGAAATAGCACGAAAATTACTTTTGATTGAAGTAGCACCGGAACCAAACGAATCGGAAGAAGCGGATATTGAAGAGTCAGAAAGACCACGACAATTGCCACGTTTTGCTACTTCTCAACACGTTATATGGAAAACACCAAGTTGTAAACGGCTAAGATGTGCTGAATGTAATTCTCAAACAATATTTCAGTGCAAGAAGTGCAATGCAACTTTGCATCCAAAATGTTTTTCTAAATACCATGCCAAAAATAAAAAATAATCGTTGAAATTAATTAACTAAATAGAGTTTATTAAAAAATTTGATCAGTATTATAAAGTATATTCAGTAAATAACACATTTCTTATGTTATGTAAACCAAAATAAGTTGTATGTCGTGTACTATAAAGTGATATGCATGCAATTAGCCGTCGTTGCGTTTTCGCAACAGGCTGCCCTGAACAGCACAGGACTTTCAAAATAGGCAAATAGTGATCAGTGGGATCTCAGTTAATACCACATAAAAAAAAGTATAGCAGTGAGAGGACTGCCGACCGAAGCGAAAACCTATATATTAAATATTAGTATTCCCTGGAAGACGTTGTCCTGCCACGGACCGCCTTGCTGCTATATAACTATTTTCATGCTAATATGGGGTTTCGGACTATCCTACATGTAGGATGGATTGGACAGGTCGGACGGACATTTAGGATGTGCGAAAGCTCATACTGCAGCCCGTCCTACGTGTAGGATGGAAATCAAAAAGTTCTAAAAGTTCCACTATGATCTTGTTCTTCTCTGTGCGTCCTTGTTTGTAGATTTCTTTAGTTATTGTTGTTGGCGCAGTTAGCTGGAAATTTTTTGTAGACGTTGTGAGTTCTAATTGTGTAGCTACAGTCGGCATATGAAGAAGGAATTACTTTTGTTAAGAGCTTATAGTTATTTATTAAATTTTTTATATATTACTGAAACTATTTTTTTAAGCAAAAGTGTTACCATATCAAAAATACATATATTGTAATTAAAGTAATTTATTTGAATTATTTCATTATTGAATTAATATAAAAAATTAAAGCTTATTTATATCTATTTTTATTATAACACTAACACATATACATGTTCACCCTATCTATATTGCGTTGTGTATTAAAAATATAATATTCTAAAATTAAAAAATATCTAGAGCATATAAATTATATGTTATTCATATAAGAAATTGATGCTAAACAGTTTAAAAAATAGAATTTTCTATATTAGTTCGATGTCATATGCTGACTGTAGCTACAAATAAACATCTACACAAAATTAAAGCTTACTGTACAACAATAACTACTTAGCAAATTTACAGCAACAACGCAAAGAGAATGACAAGATCCCAGCGGTTGCGCAGCGTTAGAGGGGATGTACCGAATTGGCGGCGTAAAATATACAGCACTTTGCATGCATGTCGTGAAGTCTCTTTTAATGCCTCCACTTTAGATCTTGCTAGCAGGCAAACAGAAAAAATAGCAAGCAAAGTGCTATTTATTTTTCGTCGCAATTCGGTTCATAACCTCTAACGCTGCGCAATCGCTGTGATCATGTCATTCTCTCTGCATTTTTGTTGTAGATTTGCTTGGTAATTGTTGTTGTGCAGTTAGCTTGAATTTTTTTGTAGATGTTTTTTGTAGCTACAGTCGGCATATGACAATCGAAGTATTTTTATAACACTTTATATACAATATATGTATGTACATAAAAACACTTACACAACAAACCTGCAAAATAAATTTATATTTACAGTTGTAATTTACTACTGTCTGCTTATCACAAGCGTTCTATTTCTTACCGCCTAATGTTGTAAATCGAAAACGCAAACAAATGACAAGTAAGACACGAGCAGCAACACTTTTTCTATACGAAATTCTATTGCTTCTCGTGTCTTGCTTATCGTTGGTTTGCGTTTTCAATTTACAGCACTAGGCGGTTAAACTGTCTACGTACATTTGTTATTTTAAATTATAAATATTTTATATACTATATCTATTTCTTATATATTCTTATTTTAACACACAACACAAACATGTATATTGTGTTATTATATAAAAAGATATAAATAAGATTTAAATTTTTAAATTAATTCGATAATGAAATAATTTAAATAAATGATATGAATTATATGTAAATATTTTTGATATGGTAGTACATTTAGTTAAAATAAATAGTTTCAGCCATTTATACAAAATTTTAAAAATTGATTTAAACTCTTATCTAAAATAATCAGTTGTCATATGCCGACTGTAGCTAAAAAAAAATCTAAAAAAATTCCAGTTAACTGTACAACATCAATTACATGGCAAATCTACAACAACAACGCAGTGAGAATGGAAAGGTTCACAGCCGTTCTGCAACGTTAGAGGGGATGAACGAATCGGCGTCAGAAAATAAACCGCATTTTGCTTGCTATGTTTTCTGTTTGCCTGGTAGCAAAATCTCAAGTGGTGGCATCAAAAGGGACTTCACGGCCAGTCAAACAAAAACCAAATATCAATAATTTTAAATTCATTTTATTTTAACCTATCATAAACAATATCATTCAATGTCTCGCAGCGGAGCAAAGGGAAGGAAAAGAACGATGCGTCAGCAGAGGAACTTATTGATGGTTGATTGCTACATTTGCTGAGCGCCTTGTAGTCAAGATCCAAGAGCGTCATTTAAAAACCTACTCGCTGTCTGTATTGATGACGAGAGTTACTCGCAAAATAACGATGACGCAAACCAAAGATTTACCCTCTTCCAAAATCGTTCAACGAGCCTAATGAAGTTTTCACTTCAAAAAAATAACGAATGTGCTTGAGTTTGTGTGTGAGTGGGCCAACGATATCCCTGTGCATCAGCAAGTGCAGCAAAGTGTAATTGGCTTTCTTTGCTGGTGAACGTCTTCCAAGTGCCATCACTCAATCCATACATTATTTTTCTTGTTTGCAAACGAAGTTCCAGCAGAAAAAAAGAAGAAAAAGAAGAAGATCGATCCATTTTTAAATCTCACCATGAATGGCGGCTGTTTGAGTAAAAGCAAATTTTTCAAAAATGTTGACAAATACAACAACTGAAGAAATTGCTAAACTTTAAAAGCATATATTAACCAATATAAAGCGAATTAATAATAAGTTTTGGTTGCAAATATCTTATTGCAACCTAACTTTAGTATTTATATACTACAGATTATATGCATTAATTTCAGGAGTTGCCAAGTGATTTCTTTGTGAGCTTGCGGCCGATTAAGAACAAGAGTGACGATCATTGTTGATTTTTTTATGCACAAATACATGGAAACATTTTTGGAGGTTATGTTTTCTAAGTTTCCTATCTTTTTATTTTTGCTGTCTGTATTGATGACGAGAGTTACTCGGAAAAATACCATGACGCAAACCAAAGATTTACCCTCTACCAAAATCGCTCAAAGCGCCTAAAGAAGTTTTCACTTAATTATCATGAGTTTATCTCAACGATTTCGATGATTCGTCGATAATGGGTTAATACATATGGAAATTTCCATAGAAAAGTCTACCGTGACCAAAAAATTAAAATTTATTAAAATCTTATTGTTCGATGATATTTTCTAAGAGAAACATTTTAATTTTATTAATAAAAGCAATTTATACATAAATTCATTTACCATCATGATAAAATCGTCTGCACTGTTTCACAAATGTAGTTTTTGTCTTTCGTAAAGGTTTAGTAAATGTTTTATTAAAAATGGAAGGCATTTATTAAAGATAATTAAAAAAATGTTTAAGGCAAGGAAAGGACAACATATTAATTTTTTTTTATTTACTAGCTAACATAATTACTTGACTACCTAATTACTTAATTATCCGATTTAACTACAATGGAAATTTAAATAGCCAGTAACGTAACTCCAGATCAAAAAGCCTATTAAAAAACAAACCCGAGAAGATTTTTAAATTTAATCACTTGGAAATTAAACTAATGTTATTTCAAATTCTTCTAAAAAAAGTTTTATTCAAAAAAATATGCCCCATTCAGAGCCCCAGACAAAATTTTTGGCAGGGAAATGGCATTATACCAGCATAAATGTGGCAAATGAGCAGAGTTCTGGCAGTATGCTGAAATGTGGTGGAGGCCAAATTATTTTTTATCAAAAAAGGCTGCAAGTAGCAGCACGAAGGCACGGAAAAGTCAGTAGAAGGCAGTGTGTCGAAATTTAGCATTGTATTGGTCGGCAACTGAAATTTTCAAGTAGCTCAAACTTTTTTGTTTTTTCAGCAGCAGCATTCCTACGCATTTTAACGGCAGGCATATGAACTCTGTTGAATGAAAGCATTATTTTGGCTTTGAACTGAAATATTTGGGCAGGCTTAAAAGTTTTGTTTTCTACAGAACAAAATACTTACGACCTATACTTGCAGGCACATGAACTCTGTTATAAGCAAGCATTGTATTGGCATCCAATTGAAATGGTCAAGCAGCTAGAAAATGTTTTGCTTTCTAGACAACAGAATTATCTCGCCTTATACTGGAAGACACTTTTATTCTGTAAAGCTCTAACTTTTTATTGGCTTTAAGGGAAGGTTCTCCTGGATTTTTTTGAAAAAAAATCCATTTTTTTTTACATAAAATGAAAGTTACATATATGTAGAATGTTTGTGCCAAGGGATATTTCAATACGACGCGTATTTCTCGAGCTAGAGCGTGTCAAACGTACCCATGTCACGCGCGCGTACCAACTTTCTAAAAACTTTAAACGCGTTTTTCTCGGAACCATGTTTTCTAATCTAACGGACAGCACAGGGCTTGTTCTATTGATCCGATTTCCTTCATTCAAAGAATGTTTGAAAGTATATACTTTTTTGTACACCTGGAACCTAACATTGGCATAAAAAATTGTTTATTTATAATTTTTAAACGAGATCTAAGTAAAAAAAAAAGCAAAAAATTTCAATTTTTTTTTTAAAAGTCCATAAAATTGGTTTTTTTTACCAAACTTAATTGAAGTTAGGTTCCAGGCATATGAAATGTTATCAATTTTAATAAATTTTATACATTTCTCATTTCAGTTCACTACCTGAGGCCCCACACTGTCCGCGGGAGGTCGATGTTTTGCGCGCAGAGGTCGACGAGATCCGCCATTTTCAAGCCGCCATTTTGAATTTTTCAAATATCTTTTTTTTTTTTTTACTCGTCAATAAACCACGAATCAAAGTTCAAAAGCATAAGTTCGTATGTCTTTTCATTTTCCCACAAACCATTCTCAAATTTTGCTTGTTTTTCGGCCAAATCCAAAAAAATCCAGGAGAACCCTCCCTTAACTTGAAATTTTTTAAAATCTTTTCACATTGGAAAGTGATCGAAATTTTTTTTTTTTTCATTCGCCCGGAGGTGTGGAATCTTCCAAAGATACGTATACTCGATCTATACGCATGCATGATTTACATTCTAGATCCTGCCCGGATCAGCCGGGACAGACAGAATGCACCTATGTACTAAAACATACCCCTTATTGGCAATTAGTATTTTCGACTAAGCACATTAATTGGCTTTTCAGCGGAATTTTAAAATTTAATATATATTAAACGCGTATTTAAGTATATTTTATTCTTTATAAATAAGCAACATCGAATTTAATGATGGTGATTATCAATTTAAGGTACTCGAAAAACAATCCTGATTTAAATCACTATACTAATTTTAACTGGTTTGCAGCCATTGTCGAACCCAAGAACCTACGTGGAAATGAGATAAATCTCATATCCGCCAAATTAAAATCCCAATTAGTTGGATATGCATTTGGGCCAACGCAGGCATAAACTTGTGTGGAAAAGAGATATACTCTGGCACACCAATGCAGGTGATAATGTGAGATCAGTCTAATTTCAAACTAGGAAGCCACGTGAGCACGTAAATCAAAATTCAATTTAAAATTAAAATATTGAGTAATTAAAAACAAGTTTAACAAGGGAAACTGGGGGCGAACCTTTACAATGTAACATGTCTGACTATCTCAACCTGGCGAGGCCAGCATAATCTCTGTGAAATCACCTCAAGTCGACTCAAACCTCCACGTGGTGTTTCCTGGGCAACATCAAAACTGACAACCGTTAGTTTGGCGGCTAATCTGAGCGGCGGGCACCCCTAGGCTTAAAATAGGTTGTGCGTCGGGTTTGAAGCCCACCCGTAAAAACCCAGTTCAATGAAAACAAATAAGAAAAGAAGAAAAATGATCCCCAAATCTGATGACCACTACCGCGAACGAAAAACTGATAATGATTTACGGATATGCACCTGGAATGTCCGAACCCTTAATTGGAAAGGTGCCTCTATCCAACTGACTGATGTCTTGGAAAGATACAAAGCTGATATCACTGCTATCCAAGAAATTCGATGGAAAAGACAGGGTTGCATTCGGCATGCACCCTGTGATATCTACTACAGCGACCATGCGGAGAATCACGAGTTTGGATGCGGATTTTTAGTTGGCAAGGGACTACGGCCCCACGTCCTGCGATTTACACCTGTGAACGAACGACTTGCCATAATCCGCATCAAGGTTACATTTTTTAATATAAGCCTAATATGTGCGCACGCTCCGACAGAAGACAAGGACGATGAGATCAGGGAAATTTTCTACGAACGCCTTGAAAGTGCTTACGAGCGCTACCACCGTCACGACGTAAAAATCGTGCTTGGTTACTTCAACGCTAAGGTGGGCAAGGAAAATATATTTGGTCCAACAGTCGGAAAGTTCAGCCTCCACGACAACACCTCCGATAACGGAATGAGGCTGATTGGCTTCACCGCAGCATGAAACATGGTTGTAAGCAGCACAAGATTCAAGCATCTTAATATTCATAAAGCCACCTGGATGTCCCCTGATCAAATACCAAAAATCAAATTGGTCACGTTTTGATCGACGGAAGGCACTCTTCCAGTGTATTGGATATACGCACGATCCGTGGTGCAAACATTGACTCGGATCACTATCTTGTTGCAGCCAAGATCCGTACACGTCTGTGCGCAGCTAAGAATACACGCAACCCTACACAGAGAAAGCTAGACGTCGACAAGCTGCAATCGAAACAGACAGCCGATGCTTTCGACACTCGACTCTCACTCCTGCTTCAAAGCACTCCTCCAATCGATGATATATGCGCGCAGTGGACACACATTTCCATCTCCATGCGTGCGGCTGCTGAAGAGGTGATTGGCTACCACCGCCCTCGCTGAAACCAGTGGTACGACCAGGAAAGTCGCGACGCCACTGCAGAGAAAGACGCCGCCTACAAAGCCACCCTGCAGTCGGTTGTAACGCGCGCTGCTAAGGAGCGATACAAAGAAAAGAGGAGGGAAGAGAGACATATTTTCAGGCGGAAGAAAAGAGAGGCAGAAAAGCGCGAGCAAGAGAAGATTGAGATGTATGGTGACAGGAATGAGGCCCGAAAATTTTTCGAAAAAATAAGACGCCTTGCCGATGGTTTTAAAACCGGGGCCTCTTCCTGCAAAGATGAAAACGGGAATCTAGTGACAGATGTCCAGAGTACACTGACGTTATGGAGGGAACACTTCTCTGAGCTTCTAAATGGCGACGCTGACAACAATCCCGCCAATAGAGATGATATTCCGGAAATTCCAATTTTAGATGACAGCGTTGAGGTTCCGCTGCCCGACTATGATGAAGTTCTGACAGCTATAGCTCGGCTTAAAAATAACAAAGCCGCGGGAGCTGATGGCTTACCTGCTGAGCTGTTTAAGAATGGAGGCGAAGCTCTACTTAAATGCATTCACGAGCTTCTATGCAGAATATGGTCGGAAGAATGCATTCCGAACGATTGGAATATCAGTGTGCTCTGCCTAATCCACAAGAAAGGCGATCCCACTATCTGTGCCAATTGTAAACGAACTGATCGGACCTTATCAGTGTGGCTTCAGACCTGGAAAGTCCACCATCGACCAGATTTTCACGCTACGACAAATCTTGGAGAAGACTCTAGAAAAACAAGTCGACACCCACCATCTATTTGTCGACTACAAAGCCGCCTTCGACAGCCCAATAAGGAAGCACCTGTACTCCACCATATCTTAATTTGGTATTCCTGCAAAACTAATACGACTTTGCAGGATGACACTGAGCAACACCAGCAGCGCAGTTAAAATCGGGAAGGACCTCTCCCCACCATTTATTACCAAACGAGGTTTCAGACAAGGTGATTCCTTATCGTGCGACTTTTTCAACCTAATGATGGAAAAGATCATCCGAGCTGCTGATCTGAGACGTAGTGGCACAATATTCTACAAGAGTGTTGTGCTGCTTGCGTATGCTGATGACATAGATATCATTGGCCATAATACGCGCGAAGTCAGTGCAGCATTTTCCAGATTAGAAAGAGAGTCAAGTCGAATTGGTCTGTCAGTGAATGCAGATAAGACGAAATACTTAGTGTCAACAAACAAACAGTCCCAGCGTCTTGGAACCCACGTTACCGTTGACAATACCTCTTTCGAGGTTGTGAAGGACTTCGTTTATCTGGGATCCAGCATTAATTCAACCAACGACATCAGCATTGAGATCAATTGAAGAATAACTCTTGCCAACAGGTGTTACTTTGGGCTCAGTAGGCAATTGAGAAGCAGAGCCCTCTCTCGACGAACGAAAATCACGCTCTATAAATTGCTCATCATGCCCGTCCTTCTTTACGCATCACAAACCTGGACGCTGAGCAGTTTAGATGAAAAGACTTTAGGAGCATTCGAGAGAAAGATTCTTCGTAAGATCTACGGACCAATCTGCGTCAATGGCGAGTACCGAATACGGTGGAATGATGAACTGTATGAGCTGTACGCTGACATCGACATAGTCAAGCGCATTAAAATCGAGCGACTTCGCTGGCTCGGTCATGTTCAGCGCATGAAAGACGATGCTCCAGTGAAGAAAACATTCGATTCGGTACCCAGCGGCGGTCAACGCAGAAGAGGACGACCGCATCTTCGTTGGGAAGGCCAAGTAGAGGACAACCTGACGAAGCTTGGAATTTCCAACTGGCGCCAGCAAGCGAAAGACAGAAATGGCTGGCGCAAATTCTTAGATGAGGCCAAGACCGACTAAGTAAGTAAGTAAGTAAGTAAAAACAAGTTTTGAAAAACGATTCGTATTTGATGGTGCTTACTTTATAAAAAATAATATTGAGACAAAAAGGAGAAACAGAACAATTGCTAATAACGATATTACATTGTTATAAAACTGTGTTAGGTATAATAGGATGAAGTTTAATTGATTTAATTATTTAAATGTAGTATAATTTTCCATTTTAAGACGTCTACCGGAGCAGAAAAATTAATCCTGTTGAAGTTATTATTGAAATCACTGCACACACATCGTAGAGGTTCATGAAGAGCGTTATTAGAATTGCACTGACTCAACTTGAAAAACAGAAAATGTCTAGTTCCTCTCCTTGGGATGTTTAAATTTAGAGCTGAGATGAGATATTCCGAATTAATCTCGCCACGAAGTATATATACAGAAACATGACATTAAGCATCATTCTTTTGCTTCTTAGGGAAGGTAGTAAAATAATCTCAAGGCGTATTTCATACGATGGAAGAATAATATTGGGGTTCCAGCGACTATGACGTACAGCAAAACGTAAAAACTGTTTTTGAACGGATTCTAAGGCGTCGATGTAGACATTATATTGTGTGTTCCATAAAACTGATGCATATTCAAGAATTGGCTTTAAGAGGTATATAATAATTTAACATGTGACTTTGGCAGTTACAATTAATTTTTTTGCTGAAGACTTGCAGAAATAAACGTTATTTAAAAGTTTATGAAGGTAAAGGTGCTTTAGTCTTTTTCAATCATATTTGGTGGAACATTAACATAAAAAATATCATTAAATTCAATGCAACATTAGTTTTTTAATACATTGTTGTGAAATTAACTGTATTTCAGAAGACCTAATATACTGGTGTACATGAGTGACTTCAACATTTAATATCGCCGTTGATATTGAATAATTTTTAGTGCATTTGCTAATTCCTACATAAAAATCTAGTGAAAAGTATAAGTTAAATTGAGTGCTGCAGGAGAAATTGAGAGTCAGGAAACCACATGAATGATAAGTTCCGGATAAGGGTCATCCATGAATCCGTTTTCGCATTGATTGCGATACAGTTCGAAATCGTTAACGTCTTCAAGCCAGTCAACATTTTTTTTTCTGCTAAAACGGTGTAGCACTTTTTTGGAGAAATTTGGGCGAGAAAACATTGCTTGCAGTTGTGTCCCTATTAAAAAGTGGTTAGATATTGGTATTCGTCTGTGCATAATACATTCCTCGCATTTGCTTTTACTGGTCTGAAACAGTTGTTGCAGTGCGGCGTACACTCTCTATCGGAATTTATTTTTAGAGTGGAGGTAGGTGTTTAAGGGCATATGGATGGAATCAAGCAATTCCAATAAACTGCTTAATGCAGAACCACCAGAATTGAGGTGAAGGATTCTGATGTTGCTACCGGAGTCCTGGAAAGAATTGAGCTTCTCCAGCAATCGGATCTTCACTATCCTCGTCTGATGTACAGCTTTTTGTACTGGGAAGATTGAGTGACTAGAGGATTCATCATCTTAAATAAAAACTTTAACTGATTATATGAAAAACTGATAAAATCTCCTTATTTAATGCGTATTTGTCTATGTTGTCATAGAGCAACCATTTTAAAGCTCACCGTTCTATTCAATAAAACTGTTCCCACACGTAGTCTCCAGTATTGGTGGTGGCAAAGCGATTATACCTGCAGTAGTGGATTCCCTTCTTTATTTGGGTTTGCCTTCACCTTCTATACTAGAGATAAACTTTGTTAAAAAAAACTTCGAAATTTATGTTGAAAATTTTACTTAAAATTGACTGTGGTGGATCAAAAACAAAACATATATTTTTGACACTCATATTCTGGGAGCTGGCACTCCTTAGAGTCAAGAAATTTTTTAGTGCAACAGTGTTCAAAATTCGGTCAACATTTTGGGTACTTTTCACTAAAATCGCTATACACCCTATAAAATATAATAAATACCCTATAAAAATAAAATAAAAGAAACTCAATTATAAAAAAGGATTTTTATTTGGAATTATAAATTTACGAAACCAAGAAACCAATAATCTGCTATTCAATGCCATATTAATGCCAAGTCCACTTGCCTGCCACTTCCTGCCAGTATTCTGCTCTGTACATTTCCAGCCAATTGGCGCCACTAATCGCCACTTGCATACTCGTATACATTTTTTAGCCTTTGTTAGCCAGTCTGCTGTTCTGTACAGTGGCAGTCGACTGGCTGATTTTGGTACAATTCCCGCCCTGCCCAGCCAAAATTGTACCAAAATAATTTCATTTCTATTCCAATAGACAGACTAGCTATCTGCCGTTTGCAGTTTATTTTCCGGCCAAAAACTTTGTCTGGGGAGAGTTTTAAAATTTTGTAATCGACGTCAAAAATCACTTCCGGTTTTTGTAACGTTAAGCCAGCACATATTTTTACTTATCGCTTCAAATCCTTAGGGTTGGTTGTTGTTATTGTTTTTACTTAATATACACTGTTAAAAATCTTATACTAAAATTTAAAAAAATAATAATGAAAAATAAAAAAAAATAAAAATAAAACCACCGTGAGATTTTATCGCACGACCTTCAGTTTGTAAACTCACTACTCTAACCACCGGTCTATTGCACTATACATACAGCTGCGGTCAAAATAATAGTAGCGCCCTTATATTCATACATGTTTGGATAAATAGTACTAGTATACGAATTTCGGATCCGGTAAGTCCATTTTCATTCCTATATGTACTTTCAACACTCGTTCCAACTCCGTACTCAGTTTCCTCCTATATTGTAAAACTTTCAAGATACAGGGTGTTTTACGGTTTTGGTATGTGTTTAGTATTATTGATCTAGAATCTAAACTACTTACCATAAAATAAAAAATAATATTTTGTATTCTAGAAAAAATATCAGATTTTTCATAAGTATATCAATCGCTTTCGTGTCATGTGCTGTAGCGGAGAAAAAATTTTGAGATTATCCAAAAAAATATCTACAAATTTTCTATCTTTTGTTTTAGCGGAGCTGTTACTGTCCAAAGTTAGAATTTAAAAAAATACTGTTGATTAAGTGTTTTTTTACATGAAAAAAAGACATTTTAAATTTGGACTATTACAGCTCCGCTAAAACAAAAGATACAAAATTTGTTGATATTTCGTTGAGTAATCACAAAATTTTAGCTCAGCTGCAGCACATGACACGAAAGTGGTTGATATATTGATGGATAAGTTGATATTTATTCTAAAATAAAAAATATTATTTTTTATTTTATGGTGAGTAGTTTTGATTATAGATCAATAATACTAAACACGTACCAAAACCGTAAAACACCCTATATCTTAAAAGTTTTACAATATAGGAGGAAACTGAGTACGGAGTTGGAAGGAGTGTTGAAAGTACATATAGGAATGAAAATGGACTTACCGGATCCGAAATTCGTATACTAGTATTATTTATCCAAACATGTATGAATATAAAGGCGCTACTATTATTTTGACCGCAACTGTACATCATAACATGCGCGATAAACAAACATATGAACTGAGTCGCAACATTACCAGGCTAACCATTTACGGGTCTTAATCCAAATTTAGTAATCAAATGTACTAGCATTCAGTATAAATTGTATTAGAAACAAAAATTAATGCAGTATATTACTTAAATTTAAAGAAAAAAAGATAAAATTGAAACCAAAAAGCTAAAATGGATGCTTACTTACTTACTTAGTTGGCGCTACAACCGTATGTCGGTCTTGGCCTCATCTAAGAATTTGCGCCAGCCATTTCTGTCTTTCGCTTGCTGGCGCCAGTTGGAAATTCCAAGCTTCGTCAGGTTGTCCTCTACTTGGTCTTTCTAACGAAGATGCGGTCGTCCTCTTCTGCGTTGACCGCCGCTGGGTACCGAATCGAATGTTTTCTTCACTGGAGCATCGTCGATGTCCGCGTACAGCTCATACAGTTCATCATTCCACCGTATTCGGTGCATAAAGTAGGACGGGCATGATGAGCGATTTATAGAGCGTGAATTCGTTCGTCGAGAGAGGGCTCTGCTTCTCAATTGCCTGTTTCTCAATTGCCTGTTGAGCCCAAAGTAGCACCTGTTGGCTAGAGTTATTCTTCGTTTGATCTCAATGCTGATGTCGTTGGGATGCTGTTATATATGTTTTCGATTAAATTCTAGTACATCATAGTTCGGTCAAAATAAACATTTCAGTTTGCATAAATTCGCATAGAGCTGAAAATTGGTACAGACGTTAGGTTCACCATTTCAATAAAAATGTGAGAAATCTCCATCGATCCCATGTCGACAAAAAAGTAGTTCAAGGTCAAAGTCACCATATTCGGTTTTTGATTAAAGTTATATGATTTATTAGTGCTCTCTAGAAAATACTGGTCTGACTTTTAACACTGTTAATATAAAAAAACAAACAAGCTTGGAACACTTCAGCATAATTCGGTGACGCGGAATTTACTGGCGTTAACCGTTTTTTAATCTTTCGGACTTTTTTAGAGAAATTGTAGTTTCAAAGTCAAATACATGTTGATGCAGTTTTTGTTAGAAAAACTTTTTTATTACCTTTGTCGGGTTCATGTCTTTCGGTGAAACATTGACAATTACCTGAGAAATAATTTCGTAGATCAGATTAACCCTCAAAACCTCACCCTTAGGGTCCAAATTAACCCCGTAATTTTTTATAATGCCGGTGTTTCGTATAAAAGATTTTTCGTATAAAAAATAAAAAATATTCCCTTAAAATAAGAGCGCTAAATAAAAGAACAATTTAACCCAAAGTAACCAATTTTATGGATCTCTAATAAGACCCAAAATTATATAAATTAACACTCTTCCTTTATGTTTTTCTTGTAAGTAGGATTTAACAAACGTCTTTTATCAGAGCATCGAGTTTTTTACCTGCTCCAGTCAAGCTTTCCACCATCTAAAATTTTGGAAGTCTCTGACTAGAAATCACTAACCAAATCTGTAGTGGAATTTTCAAATGCGTTTATGATGATTTTCGATATCATTAGTTAGCGAAAACTCTAATTTTCTATGAACGAGGCACGCACAATTGCCTATACGACAACGATTGTTACCGTTAAATTTTTGTGAATTCCATGATTCCATCTGGTGACGGCACGACTCGAGCACTTGTATAGTGGTAAAAACTAACTTGATGCTAGGAGGCATTTGTTCGAACTTACAAGAAGAAGCAGAGGAAACAAGAATTTATTTAGAAAAATAAAAAAAAAACATAACCATATGAAGAAAAATTCATTTAATATTTTTGGGTTCATTTACCTATAAAATTAGATACTTTCGGTATTCATTAAGCGCTTTGATTTGAAGGGAATATTATTGCTTAAAAAAATGAATTTTTTGTTTAAACATATCATATCTTATCGTATCATATCTTTCATTCATGCATTTAACGAGTCAATGAAAATAGTTCAAAATGAATGTTTGGTGTCTTATTACCTGATGTTTTTATATATAATTGAGCTAAAAGGGAAAAAGATTTTCAACTAATGTTTATCAAACAAACGCAAGTCATGAGATCACATAAAGCTACATTTATTGAATTCAGGTTAAATTCATTTTAAAATATGTTATCGATTAAACATTTACCTAAAAAACAACAAAAATTTACAAAAACTCAAACTAAAGAAAACTCAACAATATAATACACAAACATTAAAGTAAAGGAATAAAACAAGAATTAAGGTAGTGGTGTCCACTTGGAAAATACTTCGGTGTTTTTTTTATGTCGAGGCAGTGCATCGATATTTTCCGATATACCGTTAAGAAACTTCGATGTTTTCTTTAAATCGATTACTTTTGCTAGCATTACACTAATAGGCTGAAGCCAGGCCCTTTTTTAACACGTCATACAAAAAAGGACTATTTTTAACTATATACAGCTCCAACAAAAGCACTGTCCTTATGGAGAGCAATTAATGAAAAAAAATAACATAAAGTTTAGCATGTGTTTTTTAGGAAACTATGTATCATTATTTTCTGTGAAAAAAATATTTTAAATGTTCCTTTCATTCGATTCGCATCCTTTCAACGACGTATAGGCTTGGGTAGTTCACGAACAAACTAGTTCAATTGAACTATTCGCACTCATAAACTATGTGAACTAGTTCGTTGATTCTAGTTCTTTTAGTTTTTTAGTTCAATCGCTTTTGCAGCGAGTCAGATCGAAATGAACTAGGTAAAATTTTGTTTCACTCAACAATGGTTTGACTCCGTGCATATACAGTTTTTCATTAATGAACGGTAAAACTAACCTTTTTTGCAAAAACAAATTTTTGTGGCAAATATTCTGTGGAATGCCCCATATGTAGTATTTTTATGTAAATTTCTTCTATGTCCGCAGTTAATGATTGATTCGGTCATATAGTTCGTTTCATTTTATAGATCTGGTCATGAACAAGCAAACAAAACAAACAAAAAGACCTATTGAACTAAAAAATACAACGAGCTTACATACCTAACGATCTAAAATACCAAACGAACTATAGGACCTAATGAACTAACAACATGAACGGGTGCACGAAACGAACTAAAAGTGCAAACGAACTAAATGAACTAAAAGAACTATATGAACGAACTAGTTCATTAAACTCAACTGAACTAAAAAGAGCGATCTTTTTAGTGAACTAAAATGCCCAAGCCTAACACCGCGGTCGTGAAGTGCGGCGCTCCAATTGCATTTTATCCATCCGCTGATGCGACTGACGCAATTAACTTACAGTTTTAAAATAGAATCAAAAACGATTTTTAATTTGCAATGGAGTTATCAATCTCACGATTTGGCCAAATAATTTCCTTACCACATTAATGTCTTGAGCAGTCTATTTGAGCTAGGAAAGCCTTGTTTTCGGAGTAAACCTAAATCCCAAAAAAAATATTCCTTTGCTGATCCATTTGGATCATTTATTGATCGCTCCCTTTGAGCGCCTCTGGGATGTTAAAGGGAGCGCTACCCTTCCTAGGACATGCAATGTTAAAAGACAACACAAAATACACCTAGCATGGATCAATAAGGAGCACTCCACTGCTCTTCAGGGAGCACTTTCAGATCGCTCATAGGATGATCCACTTTTTTACTGGGTAACAGCGTCTACACTCGACAGTGCATGTTCGAAAAACTCAATACATCTAAACATTTTTACTAACACACTCACATTTGATTCATTGCCCGCGGTTCACTGTTCACTATCAGCGCGATTCATCGAGGAAATCAATAGCTTTTCAAAACAATGGATCGAGTCGATGTATCGCACTGTAAACATTAAGTAAATCTGATGCATCGATGTATATCGAATATCCCTAAATTAACGTAAAAAAACAGTGATCGAAAATAAACCGAACGATATTTTAATGTACCTCGCATGGCATGAATTTTCGTTCGGTTGCGTATATATACGCATATATGTGTGTGGAGACGAACATAAATAAAATTATTCTGTTTCGTTCGACAGCATGGCATACAATACATTATAATTATGTTTGCATACTCACTACTCAACACATACGGCATACGATATTTTCGCGTAGGCTATTCTCTCTCATTTTGTGTCTCAAAATCAGTGTTGCCAACACTTTTTCATATGTATAAGATTACTAGCAACCCTCCGCGGCTTTGATCGCGATATGGAAACAATTTCTTATTTTTATTTTTGTTGTAACAGAGAGTAGCGTAAATGACAGCTTTAATTGTTTTTGAAAAATTTCAGATATTAAGTCTGTTCCCGTACTCGATTCAAGTAGCTTGAAGTTGCTTGAAAGCGTTATTTTACAAAATTTTTAAAGCTCGAGAGAGAAGAATAACATGCAAAATGTCACTCTCTAATCTATTATAATTACTTGAACTTAGTACGGGAACAGACCTATTGTTGCAATTCCATTCTCATTAAAATAATATTGAAATGAAAGCTGCAACAACCAAAACTATAAAAAACATGACACGAAGGAAATATCATAAGAATAGCCCACCCTAGATTAAACAATATAATCGCTAAGTCGACTTAAGACAGAACTGAGTTCTTAATGCAGCTGTGTTCCACACATAAAGATCTATAAACAATGAACTTAGCAAAAGCTATGACACAAAAACTAAAAAACCTTTCATAGAACTCATATAGCATTAAAATAATTTTTTAACCAAAAAATAAAAACCTTAGCCGCGCTTGATTGCCTTATCGCACAGGTTCGCATTGGATACTTTTTTGGTACTTGGCTCGGTCCTAGGATTCTGACTATCTATTTTTAAGATAGCCCACAATTAATAATATTGTGAGAATTTGTGAAGAAGATTTTAATAAACTTGAAATGGTTTAGACAGGAGCAGAGCACTGGCCTATTATTAATAAAGAATAAAACGAATATCAAAAAATTAAATGTAAATCCAACTCACTCTAAGTGAGCATAAATCCTTGGGTTTACAACGATCGAAAAAAAGTTTAACGTCTAGAAAATGTCATCGTATCTGCATTTCAATAGTTTTTTATTATTTCAAAAATTAGGCTTAGTTAAGCTTTTCTTTTCTATGAATAAATGATTTTTGTATAATCGCAGAAGATACCTATTCTGTATTCAATATGTTAGTTGTATTGTGAGATTTGTGATGATTTTAAAAAAATTGAATTGGCTAGGACAAGACCATAACTTGTAGATAATAATGTACATAATTAATCTAGAACACAACGAACATCACAACATGAATATAGATCCAACTCAAACCTAAGTAACTCGTAGCCTTTAAGTCCTTCGATTCACAACGATTGAAAAAAAAGTTTGAAGACAGGAAAATGTTCGCCAGTATATGGAAAAAAGCTAAAAACATATTATACAAAAGTACTTGGCATGATTTATTTTTTTTTTAATGTCTTTCATCCTATCTGTATTTCAGTAAGTTTTTTTTATTTAAAAAATAAAGCTTGGTAAGGGTTTTCTTTTCTTTGAATGAATCTTCTGAAAACTTAGATAATAGCCTTATAGGGCATTGTTTTCTGAAAAAAAATTCTGTATTTTTTTCTGAACTCTTCAAGAAATTTGCATTTTTTCTGTTATTTTCTAAAAAAAAATGTTGACCTTAAAATAAATCGTGTTCTTTTCTCGAAAATGTTGACCGCAAAAGTACAACATATGCAGAATTTTCTGACCTGTAAAATACGAAGGTTCTGCATTCTGCCCTCTAGTAATACCAACATAAAGACAAAATAAAATAATTTTGACATTAATATTTTGTGCTGTGACACGCAAAAAGTTGCAATTTTTAAAATTGTCTGAAATTGAATCCAATATATTTTTGAACAAAGTAGTTAGTTTTAATAAAACTGAACTGCTCGCTGAATATTTGATTGAATATTTGTTAAAAATTCCATACAGTCGACACTATGCATAACCTTAATAGCAAATACATAGTAATTCAAAACAACAGTGCAGCCAATATCAAATTAACAAAAAATGCTGCATTTTCTTTGTTCTTTTCTCAACTCAAAAGAGGCCAACATTCCCGTCAGAATCGAAAAAGTTCTGCATTTTGTGAGGTCAGAATTTTTTTCCAGAAAAGAATGCGCTATTAGAGTCGGCTTACACTTTGAGGGTGCAGTTTTTGGGTTATTGTACACATTTAATAATACACACAAACACACACACAACACAATTGATCATAAGAAGCTCGGGTCCTTCAAGATCAATTTTAATTATTTTGCTTATAAATTGATTACCTTTGCTATGATTTTTTAAAATTATTTAAATTGCTTTATGCAAATTCACCCACTCTTGCGTTATGTAAAAAAAAAATTAATGTAATGTTAAAGGTTCAATATTCAAATAAGTTAAAAATATTTTAGAATTTGAATATGAAATTTGTATGGAAATTGAAATTTTGTATTGACAATACACAAAGAGAATATGATAGGATTGCCAAAGTAGGTTCCTATTTACAACTTTTTGGTATTAATATTGGAATTGGAATAAAAGAATTACATTAAAAAAAAAGAAATCATTAAACCACATTAATGAATTAAAAACTATTTTTAAAATTTTCGAAACCTCAATGAGTCTTAAAATTGTATTTGCCAAACAAAATATTATAATGAAAATGTGTCACTAATTATTTTACTTAATAATTGCTTTTTTCGTGGTTTGCTAAGTAATTGCAATTAAAACTACACACGTTGTTTTTTTTTCATCCCAACGCACAGCTGTTGTAGTTACAAAGAAACACGGACCAACAACGAAACTAAAGCTGCAAGCAGTAACAGCATTAAAGTCAATCAACAGACAACCTGCTTGCAAGAAAATGATTAAATTTTTTATTAAAATGTCAATTTTTTGGCAAAACCATTGATCGTTGATGCATGTCACCCTAGACTTTTTTTTTTGGAATCGGGAAGATCTTGCATATGTTCATAGATAATTTTCAGATATATTTTACTCTTTAGGCAGGAAATAGGAAAATGTGCCGAATTTTGCCAAAAATTGAGATGTAAGCCAGTTTCTCAGTCAATTACTTGTTCGCTATTATATATATCAAAATTTTGAGTATACATGAACCATCTGTGATCAATTCTAAATCGAAAATTTCACATAAAACCGTTCAGCGGTTCTTAAGTTTACCGGTGACCACCAACATGCTACCTTTTTAAAAGTTTCATTTTTATATAATATTATAGACTAGCTGAAACCCGGCGCGTTGCTGCCACGCTCCCTTGCATGTTTAAATTGTGGTCGAATTGCGATGCTGTGCGACCTATAAATCCAAAGCTGCTAGTATTCCAAAATTTGGGTTGTATGGGAGGTGCAACGCCCCCTTGACCAACGCCCATTATATGTGATCAATACAACTGAATGTGTAAATTAAGGTCGAATACGGAATTCCGACGCTGTGCGACCTATAACTCCAAAGCAATTCGATATCACAAATTTGGGTCAAATAAGAGGTCCCATAAAATTTAATCAATGAATTGGCATGTGTACATTTAGGTCAAATACTGAGTTCCGACGCTGTGCGACAAAAAGCTCAGAAGCTATTCGGTATCGCAAATTTGGGTTGTATGGGAGGTGTCACTCTCCCTTGTCCAACGCCCAAAAAATGTTACCAATGAAAGTGCATGTCAAAATTCGGATCGAATACTGAATGCCGACGCTGTGCGACTTATAATTCCAAAGCTATTCGATAGCACAAATCTGGGTTGTATGAGAGATGTCATTCCCCCTTTTCCTACGCCCATACAATATTATTAATCAAACTGCATGCATAAATTGATGTCGAATACTGAAGTCCGATTGTGATGTGTAAATTGTGATTGAATATCGAATTTCGAGGCTGGTGTGGCAATTTTTTCTTAAACCATCTCATACTCGAAACAAATCCACTGCCAAAATTTTAGCTCGATCGGACCAGTAATTTCGAAGCATCTTTATCTTTTCTTAAAAGTAGGCGTAGCTATAGTGGGACCACGCCTATTTTAAGTAGAATACGAACTTAATTACCAAATTTTAGTTTAATATGACAAAAACTGTCTTAAATATAGCATTTTTATTGATTTGTGGGCGGTAAAAGGGGGTGTGGCAAATTTAAAATATGCCTATATAGTTCGCGTAAAAGCTAGCAATAATTTGACAAAGTTTTATCGCAATCGGATGAACGGTATTGCAGCGCATAGCGAACGAACAAACAAATAAACAAACAAACAAACATTCATTTTTATATATTAGATATGGGTCGATAGCCTTTGTTGCTAGTGCCTATTCTCATGTAATATTATTATTTATAATGGTATTTCATTTAAATAAATAAATAAATAAATATATATTAGATATAGTTATAAATCATGTAAAAAATGTATTTTAAACCAACTCTTAGATACACTCAAAAAACTGATTGAGTTAAATTTGTGAGAAACAATCATATATTTAAACTAAATGCTTGGTGATCTCAATTTATACTAATGAATTGTTTGAAATAATTATACTTTGATTAAAACACTACACTTATGCATATGATCAATGTAAACATTAATCATCTAATTTCTTATGTCATTTCTGTCATTTCTTCTGTCATTTCTTGGTTATGACAACCACTTTGTTTTTTGAGTGTATTTAACTCTATTTCTGCGAAAATTCCCTCATCGTCAGATGAATCGTTATTTTTATAAACAGACATGTGGTTTTTGAAAAACTTTAAGAAGCCTTCTGTAGCTCGTTCCTGTATCAAAATCGGCAAGTTACCGATTTGTGTGACGTCAGCCGTTATCGATCCTTAGTTACTGATTTCATGACAACTAATGTTTCTGTACGTTTAAATCGGTAAAAACCCGGACAGTGATGAAAAAGAACACAAATCGAGAAGAAAAGTTGCGAAATTGAGTCAAATGACAAGCAGCTGTTTACTCGAATATATTATTTTAGTGAGATATATTCTTTTTTTTACTTTATAACAAATAGGTGCTTGTCTTGTTAATAAAAAGTGAATATTTGCAGTTTAAGAACATTAATTATGTTATAATGACGTGTATTAATGGTTGTAAACAATGTAAATAATTTTACACTTAGTGCTGTGCTGCAAAAACTTAGCAAATATATGCAACCGGTTACTTTTTCATAGCTCAAACAAATACTGTTTTGCTAACATTTTTAACTTTTATGTAAGTAGCAGAGATCTGCAACAAGTAAATTGAAAATCAAGCTACTTGAAAAAATATCAAGCTTTGAGTTGATATGCAGGAACTTGATATATTTTTTTCTTTACAATTCGCGACAGGCTTCTGAAAAACGAATCATATGTCTGACGTGATTCTATTTTGTTTGTACCCCACATGAGTTGGTGGAAAAAGTCAAGTTTTCTACTTTTCAACTCTGGTTTCGACTCTATGCGACTGACGATCGTTTGTTTCGTTGTTCGTTTCATTTATTATGCGGAGTTCGTGTTACTTTTTTTCTGTTGCTATTTCCATAATAGTAGGTGGCAGCCCTATTTCAAAATTTCATAATTTGGAAATTTTGACAACGGATTCGGATTCAGCGACCCATTCTTGGTGTACCATTTTTTTTCCAGCCCCGAATTCATAAAACTACAAAAAATCCAGGTGGCAACCCTATGCACCATCTTGAATTTTAAAATTCTGACTTTAGTTTCGAAATCAGCGACCCCTTAGCACTGATAAATGACGATTAAAACTCTTGAAAAGACATATTATTAGGTGGCAACCCTATTATTTCAAATTATATAATTTGGAAATTCTGACAACGGATTCGGATTCAGCGACCCATTTTTAGTGTGCCATTTTTTTTTGCCAGATCCGAATACATAAAACTACAAAAAATTAAGGTGGGAACCCTATCCACCATTCTGAATTTTAAAATTCTGACTTTAGATTCGAAATCAGCGACCCCTTAACACTGATAAATGATTTTTAAAACTCTTAAAAATGCATATTATTAGGTGGCAATACTGTGGTAAAAATTTATGTGGCAACCCTAACCTCTATCTTAAATTTTAAGACTGTGACATTATATTCGAAACCAAATCCGCTGTCAGAATTTCAAAATTACAAGAATTCGCAAAAAAAAAATAAAGTATAGGTTGCAACTCTATCCGCCATCTTAAGTTTTAAAGTTTGACATCATCTTCGAAATAAGTTACCCCTAAAACTTCCAACCACTGAGTCCACAGAATCATTAAAAGTCCTATTACGCTTAAGCTCTCTCTAAACAAGCTCATTGAATTTTTTGGGTACTTGCTTTAAATGGATACTTGCATTCAATTTTAAGCTTTTCAAGCTTTTTGTCGAAGGCATCAAGCTTTCCTTTACTTGAAACTTCGTGCCGTTCGATTATTTATATTCAATTACAAGCTATACTTGATTGAAAATTATCAAGCTCAAGATAGCTTGAACTTGTATTTTAAGCAAGTACTTGAAATAGAGTTTCAAGTAGGCTTGTGCAGTTCTCTGGTAAGTAGGCATTATTTATAAATTGTATTACCTTTAAAACTAAAACTTTTTTTAGAATAACAAAATATTTCAATCAGAAAAAAATTCGACTTATATGAAAGTAACCATTTTTAAAGGTATATTTCGAGTACTTATAACCTAATAATACACAACATTACTGTCATTAGATAAATCGGTAGAATTCTCACTTGCCACAAAGCCAGTGATAAAAGTGACACATTTTTATCGATTCACTTTACGTACAGAAACACTTTTTCAAAAGGTTCGATTGAAATGAAATCGGAACATGTGACAGCTTATCGATTTGGAATGAACGAATCGAACAGAAATCGATTCAGATTCGTACAGAAACATTGCAAGTGAGAATGACGTCAGAGTGACGTCAAATCGGTAATATGAGTCGGTAACTACGATCGCTACGAGTTACAGGAACGAGCCACTGGTTTGTCATGACAACACATGTTTTAAGTCTTTTAAATAAAAACCTTATCATTAGAGGTGCAGTACGCAAATACAATTTTATTTTGTTTCTATGCTATGTTCACAATGTTCATTCCACTTTATATTTACATCTCAATTATATGTTATTACACATACATTTTTTTTTATTTTGGTAAAATCAAAATTTATATTTGCAAAGATTTGTTCGATTGTTTGTTTTAAAAAAGCGACAAACTTAAAAATAACCATTAAAATTTTTTAAATATATATGTGACCTTCTCCGAGAAGAGGGACGTAGTGTGTGAAAATGAAGTTTTGAGAAAAACGTAGAATTTTAATGTTTTTCTCATTTTTATCGATTTTCCCAAGTTTGTTTTGTACGTTTTTATGGGGTAAATAAATTTTTATCAGAAATCTATTTCTATTCATCTTATTCTACACCCTTTTCGGTTCCAGAATCCACTCTTAAGTCCAAACCCGTTTTTTGACACACTAGGAGGTCCCTTTTCTCGGAAAAGGTCACATATATTACAAAAAATATTCACTTTTCAAAAAAAAGGTAGAAAAACCTAGAAGATAGAACCAAAATGCTGAAAAAATAAGCAAAAATGCTAACTTGTCAAAACTGAGTAGAATCAATAATTGTATCCCTCTGGTAAAACTTTGTCGGTGTTTTAAATTTAAACAAGTTTGCTATAATTAAACGACTTGCAGTTTTTAAACGTCAAACCAACCATATATTATGTAATGTGATATAGTTATTATATAATTGTTCTGTGAAAAATTTATATAGTAATTTATAACGATTAAAAGTAATCAAAAAATGATTACGATTACTTCAGATTACGAAAAATAATCAAAAAGATAAACATTATGTAATAAAAAAATCGG
This sequence comes from Dichetophora obliterata, assembly GCA_963920525.1. Taxonomy (NCBI): domain Eukaryota; kingdom Metazoa; phylum Arthropoda; class Insecta; order Diptera; family Sciomyzidae; genus Dichetophora; species Dichetophora obliterata. The sequence continues at coordinate 288,201,015 of OY986435.1, forward strand.
ACTGCTTTTAAAAATTATTTTTGTTATAAAAGAATGTTGGCCTTAAGTACCAAAAAAAATGCTATGCTTTGAATCTTTTTTTTCTCACCTTTGTAAAAACCTTAATGACTGTTGACTACATGATAAAAGACCTTCTTTTGACCTCTCCTTCTAACTTACGATGCTATTTAAATGTCACTTATGTTTTAGCTGCCATGCTTGGACAAATCTATTTATGTTTAAATAGAATCCTAGGACTAGCAGCTACATCGTAATAAGAAAATAGGAGCTTATGTAATGATTTTTTTTCACCACTGGGATGAAAGAATGCGATTCATCATAAGATTTACCGTTAGTCATTTACGTATACTGAGTAAACACATAGTCAGTGTTGCCGTGAAAACAATTTTCATATCGTAACTTTTGCACTCGAGCTCCTCGGATTCTCGTCGGATTTGTGAAATTCTGAAAAATTGCAACGACGTTGATTTTGCTTTGAGTAAATGAAAGAAAAATATGGGTTTTTTGGACAGCAAAAAATACTCATATATAGATGCTAGTAAAATAAGATTTTATATGAAAAAATATTTTTACAATATTAAAATATTCTTTAAGTCATATATACATTGCTTTCAAAAAGAAATTTAGGCCAAACCGGACATCGGATCTATTTTTCCTGAAATCTTATTATTTCGGCAAATATCGGATCAAGACTGAAAATCGTAACAAATCTGATATATCGGATCATATGGCAACACTGCACATAGTATTGAATTTATAACTCTTGGTTCTCTTCTTTCTTGTTGACCAGTGTTGCCGTGACAATAATAATAAATGTATAAACAAATTTTAAATGCTATGCAAATACTATCTAAATACTATAAACAAAATTAAAAATGTACTCAATGCAACCACCACACTACCAGATTATATTTTCCCACAAATAACTTTAGAAGAATTTTAAACATTCATTTACTTTCAGAGTTAAAAAATAAAAACATCTATTAAGTATTTAAAAATCCGTTTCTTAAACTTCTTGAGAACTGGTTTTATGTACAATATTACAAATTCAGTGAAGAATATAGTCACATATATAAAAAATATAAATGTATACTTATAAATTCTTCGAAAAAAGAATCAGACTTTGCATAGAGGCTTAAACAAGTAGGTATGTTTTTCAGTATAAGTTAAAGGTTTGAATGGGTTCTTTCGAAAACAAACGGCAACACTGACACTAACCCTATCGAATTGTGTTTGCTTATTGCCCCCATTATTCTCAATTCATAGCATTGCAAGATCCGAAAGAGTTGCACAGTTGTGTAAACGCGGAATTAAATAGTTTTTTGTGATAAAATTTTTGTTGTTTTTGAAAATTTTGTAACAATCTTTAAACCTTTAAGGTAATACCAAAAATAAAAAATAATTGGCTACTAAACCTACTTAATAGAATCAAAATGGTAAATAAATGCGTATATTATTTGTAACAGAGTTGTTTAAATATAGCTTTAATAAAAAAATTTAATTCCATATGTATTGAAATTGTATTTTGCTTACAATCTTAAAGTTATTATTAAATATTAAAAATTATTAGCTGCGGACCTACTTTGATCGAACAAAAGTGTAAATAAATACGATATTTTTTTTGAAAGAGCTATTTTAATATGGCTTCATTAAAAATATATAGCGTTCATAGCTTATCTGTTACATGGAAAATAGGTTCGGTTTGGGACGGGTTTGTCTGTTTTCTAATATAGCTAATTTCAACTCATCCGCAAAATTTTATTGGTCTATGAAGAATTCTTCTATTTTAATCCTACATGAATATGAGATGGAACCACTGTGCGGTGTAGTTCCATGAAAGTTCATTATTATTATTATTATTATTATTATTATTATAAGTAGCATTATTATTTCTGTTAGTTTACACCAATACAGAAAATTCACATGAGGCCACACTCGGATCTTGCGGTGCAGGAAGGGCCGAGCTGCTGCAATATTTATTAACCCTTTCAGTGGATTGTTATGAGGGCTTAAAAACAAAAATCTAAAAGGTTGAAAAAAATATGTTGTGCCGAACAGGACCAAAACCAGTTTTTCTCTGTATGTATAAGCTTGCAAAACGTAAGTAGTGCAGGTAAAAATCAAATGTTTGGGAGGTAGGAGTGGTTTTCACTTGATCCGGATCATTTTCGAACTTGATCTTTATTTATATGAAGATAAAATAATATATCTTTTTTATAAAAACATCAAATTTCACTCCAACAGCTCTGAAATTACGGCCGTTATCGTATCGACAGACAGACGAACAAACAAACATGGTCATGGCTAAATCGACTTAGCTCGTAATGCCAATCAAGAATATGTCGTTATCTGTATGTCAAAACAATGTAAACAAGTCAATTTTGTGTTTGTTGCTGTTTTTGGTGCAATTTTATTTAAGGAAGATTGTATTAAAATATGGAATAGGAATTTGGACTAGATCTGCCTCAATACTAAAGTGCTAATTCAATACATGCGTTTATTTTAATATTTTTGTAACAAATAGCTATTTAAACAAATTCTAAAAATTTCTACCTAAATATGAAAACTAACTAAAAATACAGCTTATTAGCTTTATTCTTATGCACGACATGGTAAAGTTTTTTTAAATTCAATTTTTTTTCATTTAATATTTTGTTATTTTCAAGTATGTGCCTCAATTCTCCGTGTTTTAACCTGTGCATATTTTCTTTAAAATGGATTCAGAAGGTCAATAATAATAGTATAGTAAATCAAAATATATTTTGGTTTGAAAGTAAAAAATTCACCAAAATCGGGAAATTTAAAAATATAGTGGTTTCGATTGGTCTGACGAGAAAAATGGTTTGAAAAAATTTATAAGATTTAATGGTATAATTTTTAAAGCATTTTTGGTTTTGATTTACATGTATACCAAATAACATAACGTTTATCCTCATATATTTTACTGTGTAGATATGAATATGGTGTTTTACGGTTTCAGTGTTTTAAAATATTTTGGTGTGAGGTAAGCCAACCAAATTTGAATAAAAAAATCGAGGAACCTAATGCCCTCATATCTGCAAACCAAAATATCAGAAAATAACAAATCCTACACATTCATTCACTACTTAATTCTTTGAGGCATAAAAAATGTTTACGTTGAAATTTTTTTGCATGCCAAAACAATAACTGTATTCTAATATCCTTTAAGAGTAAGGTAGGCCCACCAAATAGAAATCATAAATCGAGGGACCTAATGCCCACAGATCTGCAAGCCAAAGTATCAATAATTTACAGGGATCTTACTCTGTAATGCGATTCGAAAAGCAAATACGTTTCGAAAACCATGAATTAAGATTTCTAAATGGCCGTAATTTCTACCTCTGCTCTAAAATGGTGCTTATGTTTGCATTGATTTCAAACTATTCAAAAATTGGTCAAAAAACCATGTTAATACATGGTGTGGTTTTATTTTCGAATCGCATTATATAGTAAGGCCCCAGATCTTCAACATTAAATACTTAGTAATTTATCGTAATACTACGTTACTCGAAATTTTTCTGCATGCCAAAACAATGAATGGGTTTTTAAACCTCTTAGGAGAGAGCTTGGCCAGCCAAATTTTAAATTATTGTTAAGTAACTATATACTTACCATTCCGTAAAAGCAAATTTTAAAAAAGTTCACTTCCCTACTGTAAAGAAGAATTCAAATCTTAAAACTCATTTTCTCAAAAGCTATAAAAAATAACATTCATGGTTTTGGCATGCAGGTGACGATATGTACTTTTCTATACCTGACACGCCTTCTTATGGCCGTTAGAAACAAAGTGACAAATTAATTATGCCCTTTACACAGTACGCGTGTGGGTATAAATATAAATAAACCAGGGTTCAGAAATTTTCACTCATGTAACAGAAATCTCCAACATATATGAAAATAAACACAATTTGAAGCACACAACACACAATTTTATTATCATTTCCTTCTTGTGTGTAGCGGAGTTGGCGTATTGTTGATCATTCAGTATGAATTAATATTTGCTTGTGCGTCACAAACTCAAACAAAGATCGATCTCAACAATTCTGTGTTTCAGTCTTACACTTCCCAACAAGCAAGAACAATATTTTTCTCCATGCTTGGAAAAAAAGTCTTCAACCTCCACTTGATCTCCACCTCATTTCTCCAAGTCAACTCCAACATATTGGAGTTGAGCTGGAAATTGGCTTGAGATGCATTAGTTTTCATTGTTTTTGTACCTGGCAACACTAGGTTGTTTTAGTTATTGTGTTTCTTGTTGGAATTTGTAGAAACGTGAATTTGTGAATTGCAGCAAAATAATAAAAGTTGATTGAATAAAGTATGTAGAAACTGCAGAAAATTAGGTGTAAGTGCAGTTTACAGCCCACGCGTGAATAATTTTTTCTTATTTTTATTAAACGTATTTGGAGCTCCTTAACTAAAAATGCAAAAATAAAATATCGGCCTCGAATGGCTTAGGAGATAAAATTCGCGAAAATTTAAAAATTCAGTGCAAAATATTAAGTTTGTGGAATAAAGCCGAAAATAAACAATGGCTGCATTCAGCGGAAGAAAGGAGTTCCCTAATCTCTCTAATTTTAAACCCTTTGAAGCTAGATCATAGGCAAAAAGAGTTAAATCGAAGTTTGAGTATTAAGATTTACTACGTTTTTTTCTATGGGTGAATGTACACTACAAAGTATTTCAACAGAACGTATTTTTTTTTCATCACATTTGTTGCGTCACCATAACTACTGATTGCTTCATTTACTATAGTTTTTTCCCATTTTACCCACTTATCGTTTCAGGTCATTGTCAATCCTACTCGAAACATTCTTCAGTATGAAGGAGCTATCGGAATACTAATTTGTATTTGGATATTAGCGCTCTTGCTAGCTTCTCCAATGTTTATATATAAAAGACTTATAACTGCTGACATGCCACCTATTCTGCAGGAACTGGGTATTGATGAAGTTTCTTTCTGCATAGAAGATTGGCCGCTAATCCATGGTCGTTTCTACTATTCGATCTTCTCGCTATGCGTACAGTACGTAGTACCGATACTAATAATGTCAGCAGCTTATGTCGGCATTTATAACAAATTGAAAAATCGTATCACCATTGTAACAACGACACAGGACTCACAACGCAAAGCCGAACGTGGACGTCGCATAAAGCGTACCAACTGTCTGCTGGTCAGTATAGCAGTGATTTTTGGAATCTCGTGGCTGCCACTGAATTTCTTTAATTTGTATGCGGACATGCAGCGATCAGCAGTGACACAATTCATGCTAGTCTCTTATGCGATATGCCACATGGCCGGCATGAGTTCAGCCTGTTCGAATCCACTTCTATATGGCTACTTAAATGAGAACTTCCGTAAGGAGTTTCACGAATTGTTATGCCTTTTCAGAGAAAGCGCTAATGTTAATCTTAATGATCAAATGATAGGCTATAGCTGCGCCGATGTTCGATCGAGTCGCAGACAAAAAGACAACGAAATCTCTAGAGGCAACACCAAGATATTGGGTAATGGCAATGGAACTAGTACCTGCGAAGACAGTAAGCAAAGAAATCGTCATTCTCTTCATCATCATCATGGATCCATGGTAGCCAAATCAGCTGTGCTTACCGAGAACCCAATATCAACGGAAGTGATGGACATAATGTCAGGGTAATGATACAATTAGTTATTAAAAATTTTAAATATAAGCCCAAATTTTGAGTAAGACAGCATCGTTTTGTTGTTGAGGAATATGTATATGGGGACAAAAAAATTTCAATATTGTAATGTAACGGGATCTTAAAGTAGTGCATCAGGATCAATTATTTACGTACATTTTTTCAATATTGAGAGTTGTTATATTTTAGTTTTATTTAAGTTAAGCATTAAAGTTAGAATTTATTTTTTCTAAGAAAAACTTTCAAAGATCTTAAGATCCAATTACTAATAAAGATTTTATTTAAAAACATAACATTTAAGTTAGCATTTTAAGTTATTTACAAAACTTGTTATTCTTAAAATGAATTTATTGAACATAAACTAAATTCATGTTTAAAAACATTATTTTTAGATTTTTCTCAAGCTTAAGTCCTACAACAATAAAATACATCCATGGGTGACCGCAGGATTTGTTCTAAAGGGGGAAAAGCATAAGGGAGTCTAGAATGCGCATAAAGAAAATTAAAACTAAATAATTCTATTGTCTGAGATTTTTGGTACAAATTTTGGTAACATGATACGCACACTTGTAAAAATCTTTCTCGTATCATGCCCGAAATATTTTCAAATTTCATTTTATTTTTGTCATGTTATACATATAAATAATTTTTAACAAAAGCAAAATAAATAATATGAGGTCTCCTTTATTTTATTCGTATTTATTTATTTGGTTGCTAAACCTTAACAGGTTTAATAGCAAATTAAAATTCTAAAATAATATATTGATAACAATTCAAAATTATAAAATATGATTTTGTGTGAAATCAAGTATTATTAACGAATAAAAAAATTTTAACAACTTGGAAAATAATGCTAACATAATAAAAAAGTTAAGTCAAAACGATAATATCAGACAGCATAGCAGGGTTGCGTTTTCAAGATAAGCAAGGTTAAATTAGGGACATTAAAAATATCGCGTTATCAAGACAAACAAGGTCAAGTTAGCAACAATTTTTGTATCCTGACATCGGCGGAGTAGTGTGACAAACAAGGTCTCATACCTAAGAAAACACCACTCCAATAAGTACATATATAATATATATCGTTCTGTCTTCCTGAAGCCGGTGGGATCCTGTCTTGACACTAAAAGAAAACCAGTTGCGAACGCAGGCATCAAGGCAAACTTTGTCTTATTGGCCACTCATATTAAAATATTACAAATTGATCTAACGTAGTATTTCAAGAGGTAAAAACCAAGACACCACGGCACCGCCGACAAATGTAGTCACATTCATCATGAAGATATACGGCAATTGAAGACCCACAGATTTAGGTCCATTCAGATTATTAAGATAAACATTAAATGAAATCGCAATAATTTCTATTGAGTCCCCAATATTTTTATTTAAACTGAAAAAAAAACAAACCTAATTTTTAGGTCTTTTTTAATTTTGGAGGCCTATAACACTTAAACCCATTGCGAGCGGCCTGCAATTTTTTAGATTTCGATTTAGGAGGCCAAAATCCATATAATCCGTAAAAATTCAAAAGTAGAGTTTTTGCTATTCTATAAATGCTCCCCGCATGCTATATTTTTGACACCAATCCGCCTTTTTTTTCCAAAATGCATCAGTTCTAGCAGCTTGCAAGTTTCTACAATAGAGTAAGGAAGCATACCTTTTATATATATGAATGATTAAAAAAATTAATTTGTTTATTCTAATTCAAAACGTATTAGTAATATATAAAGAGGCACATGTATGTATATTATATGAGTTTTGAGTTCCATACATTTTCTTAACATATTAAAGATCTCCCTGCAAGGCTTGATTCTTAATTCTGGATGTAATATAAGAACGTGACGAAAAAAAACTTCTCAAATTGGGTGGGAGCCACTGAAAAACCTGAATTTGAAGAAGTATAATGGATGTTTCAAATCGAGTTTGTTTTTGACATTTAAATCACAAAAAACTTTTGACTATGCCAAACTCTCATGTAAAATCGTTTGCTTAATCCGAATATGTTATCAGACTTTTTAAAAATTAGTCCTAGATCCAAATTTGGCCTACTGTATTCAGAATTGCCTAATTTTTCTCTTGCTTTTGAATGGTAAGCCATTGTATTAAGTTTAGGAAAATTTAAAAATTATCCAAATTGGATCATATTTATGACAGAAAAACGATTTTTTTAGCAAACTTTTGGGAGAACATTAATTTTATATAAAATGTATTTTACTTTGTTTTCTGATTGCTTACAATGACTTTAAAACAAAAATTTGCTTATTCTCAGTGTTAATATGTGTTTTTGGCTTAAATGCTCCTTGCCATCTGTTGCTCTGAAGAATGATATTCGACTAATAAGCGATATTATTTCATAACATTGGTCAATTTCTTCCATTACATTCGTAGTATTTCCTAATGGTTTCGTACTATTTACGAATTAAAAAGAATATTAGTAGATCAAATTCATTCGTAGATTGACCTTTCGCATTATTCATACAATGTACGAAGTATTAGTTGATTTTAAAAGTTTACAACCGAAATCGTTCAGCCTGGTTTAGTTTGTTGAACAAATGCCGAATAGAAGGAAATGTATGATTGCAAGGTGCCCGTAGCTTACTGGAAGAGTACGTTGCCCGTTAGCTAGAAAACCGCGGCTCAAAGCACAGCTCAGACAGAATGTTTTTTTTTATTGTGTTATTTGGTATTAGTATCATTCGTAAATGTAACAAACGTATTCGTACAATATACATAAAATATTCGTTATATGTACCAAACAACGTCCAATCTCCGTATCCTATTTGTGGCTAAAAACTACAAATAAAATTCGTAGAATAGACGCAGTTATTAGTAATATTTACATATACATATATTAAATTTTGTGAGTGTAAAAGTGCGTATTTAAAAGTGTCTGTGATTACATGAAATGGTATTACGAAATGGGTTACGTACATGAAATGGTATTGTAACCTTTTACAGCGATGGGTACAACATACTCGAACAACATATCGAAGAGTTAACATCAATTAAAAATATTAATATTAATTGTTTTGAACATTTATTTTTATTGTTTTTGCTTTAAATATTTCAAGCCATCACAATTTTAGGTAAGATAAAAAAATTCGCGTCAAAATATAACATTTTTTACTCTCGGCAGTTTTGCCGCGAGATGTGCTCTCTCTGAAAATTTTCAACAAATGACTTGTCAAGTCATCACTCATGTAGTATCGTTCGTGTGCAAGAAATCAAGGCGGATGGACATGTCCGATGGAAGTCAAAAATTTTTGACTTTTTTCTAAGTACGTCCGACATGTAGTTCCGTTTGAGTGCGTGGCCATCCAACTTGGTACAATTTGCCATTTGTTGAAAATTTTCAGAGAGAGCACATCTCGCGGCAAAACTGCCGAACGTAAGAAATGTTATATTTTGACGCTAATTTTTTTATCTTTACCTAAAATTGTGATGGCTTGGAATATTTAAAGCAAAAAAAAAAAATAAAAATAAATGTTCAAAACAATTAATATTAATGTTTTAAATTGATGTTAACTCTTCGGTAGCTAAAAAATAATTAAGTCTATCCAAAGTCTATCCGTCATGTGCGATGTGTGTGAGGGCAACGAAAAAAGTCCCGTTATTTTGTCGAACTACATGTACGTCCGTCATGTAGTATCGTTTGAGGGTCCCTAATAACAATCGGGGGTTTATTTGTTACTGTTTCGACGAGAAATCCGAACAAAGCAAATAATTTATGAGCTCTTTTAACAACAACGCTACCATTACGTCTAAGTCTCTCTCTTCGGCCTGCAAGAGGTTGTGCTCATGGCAGAATAATGAGGTAGGGTAAGTAGCTTTGACAAGACCTATTGTTAATGTCAAAATCATAAAATATAGTGTTGCCATATCAAAATTTAAAATCCAATGAAAAATCCATACTTTGTCTAAGCGTTTTTGATGAAATCCTTTACAAAAAATACTTCAAAACGGGGAAGTACAGTTTTTTTGTTTTAGACAAGCTTAAAGCGGACTTATTCTGCTTATATATAATATATATAAAGGGTCCGCCAAATAACTTTTTTTTTTGAAAATTCTATAAAAAAAACTACTAAATATTTTTTCAAATTTATTTTTTTATTTGAAAGTACAATCCTTCCGGTTAATAATGGAAAATAATTTCATTCAAATTGCTGCCTCGGCTGGTCATGCAGTAGCCTACACGATCGGTCCAATTTTTAAGCACATTCTCGATTGTGTGCAGCTGTATTTCACCAATGGCTTCACGAATATTGTCCTTTAAAGCGTCAATTGTCTCTGGCTTGTCGGCGTAACACTTATCTTTGAGGGCACCCCACAAATAATAGTCCAACGGTGTCAAATCGAAACCAAATGTTGCCAATATCTTCCTCTTAAATTTTTGTGAACAAAAATTCGTTCAACATGGCCCGATAACGATCGCCATTGACTGTAACGGCCACTCCTTGATCATTTTCGAAGAAAAATGGCCCAATTATGCCTCTGGACCAAAATCCGCACCAAACAGAGACTCGTTTTGGGTGCAGCGGCTTTTGAGTGTATGCGTGCGGGTTTTTTGTGCCCCAAATGTGACAATTTTGCTTGTTTACATACCCGCTAAGATCAAAATGAGCTTCATCTGAAAAGATGATTTTTTTGGCAAAATCGGCATCTTCTGCATCAAAGGAATGTCGCAAAATTTCCCAGCGTTGTTCAAGCGTATACACAACCATATTCTCTTAGCGGAAGGATACAACTAATTTTCTGTCAAATCAAACATGAGCTAAGTGTTACCATTCATGAAATAAGCACTAGTTGAAAAAAAAAACGTTAGATGGCGGACCCTGTATATAATTATAATATATCCTCATTTAATATTATTCACCCTTCATAAAATTCCTTTTTCAAGTGTTTATCCCAGAAGTAACATTAATAAAGAAAACTGGCAACTCTAAAACACACTTTGATATTAACGATAGGTCTTGTCAATGTTACTTACCCTACCTTATTATTCGCCATGGTTGTGCTTATGTTTAAGTTTAAATAAAGATATGAATAATTACGTTTAAATAAAAATATGCATATAAAACAAAATAATGACTGTGGAGATTTAGCTTTTGTAGCGCTACGTCTAAGGAATGGTTTTTTCATTCCCTGTTTAAGACATATATTGTCATGTTTTGAAGGTTAAAGGCCCATTTCCAATAACGCGTGAGATGCGTTGCGTTTTGCGCTGCGGAAGCTGCGGAAAAAAAGCAATTTCCAATGGAGCGTGTGCGCGAACATATGGTTGCCGGTCTTCTGCTTAGCGAAGCATAATTTTAATGTGTAAAAGTTTTACAAGTTTATTCAAAATGAAATACACTGATGCTTTGTATTGCGTCTTCCTGCATACTATTGGTCCCGTAAAAGGTTTTGCTGCAGTATGGACAGATAGGGCGAGTTCGAAAATGCATTTTTACAAAGCATCTTTTGTATTTTATTGTGTTTTATTTTGAATTGGTGCTAAGTTAAAATACAAAAACTGCGCAGCTCTGTTGATATTCTTAAAAATAGTATAATTGCGTAGTTTTGGCTAATAATCTTCGAACTAATTCAAAATAAAACACACTGATGCTTTGTAAAAATGCATTTTGGAACTCACCCATTTAGTTAGGCACTCCGGCATGCCGCTGCAGATATATCGTGAGTATGGAGCGCGTCTTAAATGCCTGTCATACATTTTTTAGTTTCTCTCAAATTCTACTAACCTTTTTTAATTTTTTCTTTGTAAAACTGTACAGCTGTTTCGCTGTCAAAGCTTCACGCGCATGAAATATTCAATTTTTCGAATATTTTACGCTGCGTGCAAACGCATGCTGTTCGTTGGAACCAGTAAGGTATGTCTTCATGTATTGAATATTTGCGTCAATTTACGAAACGCATCTCACGCGTTATTGGAAATGGGCCTTAAAACTTTAAAGTATTTAAATACATTTTTTAAATGATTCCTTTTTGTAACTAAAAAGTAATTTTTAAAAAATCCTGACGCTCTAGAGAAAAAGTTAGAACGCAGTTTTACTATTCTTTGCCTCTAGTCTTACGTGTATAGGGTTTACGTCGCTTTTGACAAATTTTTCCCATAATTGTTGTACGGTGTTATAATGCACCTTATAAAAAAAATGTTCCTGCAAAATATTACACTCCTACAACTAAAAACTACGTTATTATTAACAAAGTTCTAAAAACCCTTAGTGTAAGCGCAAATTCCAATTTCGAACCTTTTTAGCTTCTCTTGTATCATTTTTTAACCTTTAACTGTGGTGGTGGTAAATTTTACTCTATTTTTCACTTTTGTGAACTTCTCTCTTCCGTTTCACTTTAAAATTTTAATATTTTGTATATGTTCTCATATCGTTATCATTGTTATTCAATTGAAAGGCTTATTGCAATAACGTGTTAAGCCACATGATCTAAAAAATCAATTTTTACCCTCGACACATTACTCAATGCATTGTCAACAACCACTGAAAAGATTTTGGCTATTTCTAATAAAATGTCGAACTTATTTGTAAAAGTTTCCGCGTTTAATTCCATTTCTACACACAAAAATAAATTTCTTAAAAACTTTACAGTCGATTATTTTAAAATATTTTTTATGTGGCTTATCATTTTCTTGCAATAAGCCCTTCATTTGTGTTTTTGCTAGCATGAGCGAAGAAATGCAGATGGTAGTGTAAAAATTACAATTAAAGTATCCAATATAATAAAGTTGACCGACCACACACACGTCAAACTAAGCGTTAGGTTATCATAAAATTTTGTTGACCATTCGTCCGTTTTATTGTAGAAAGAAAGTAATTTATTAGGAAAACTGTATATCATGGACTATTTTATAATACATGATGTGTAATCAAAAAAATCTGTGATTTAGTATTAGCTGTGAATTCTGAAGACTATGACGAAGTTAGCGAAGTCGACGATGAAATTTTCTATCCGAATTTCTGCATTAAAAAATGTGACGTAAGTGCTGAAATGTGTATAAAAGATTTTACTTTCAGTAAATCCAAAGGAGCTGATGAAGAGTTTGTTGACGAAATTTAGTGTAAAGGTGAAAACGAAAATGTATGTGTGATTAATAAAAAACCTCCAAAAATGTTGATCCGTATTTTCTACAATAACATTTTTTTTATTCTTTCTCTTTTATCTCTTAAAATAAAGTTTTTCATAATGACATTGTTATTTATTATGTTGATTTTATATTATTTAAATACAAATTCTAAATGTTTGATAGTTTAAATCATACTTGATTTTAAATACAAATTCTAGTTGTTTGATAGTTTAAAATCGTTTGTTGAGCTTTAGGTCAAAGTTAGAACAATTAATTGTGTAAAACAAAGTTTTTCAATATGAAAAGGAAAAAATCACTAGCTGATTTTATTGCAATTTCGGCCCTGCTAATGGGAGAAAAACTGAGGAATTGACACTTAAAATCTCATCGCCTCTGTGGTGCAGTGCGCTAGTGCGCGCTTGCACGGCGTATCACAAAGATTTCTGATGAAGCCTTTAGTAGGGCCGGAATTGCAATAAAATCAGCTAGTGATTTTTTTCCTTTTCATATTGAAAAAAAGTTGTTGTTATTGTTTCTTTGGAAAGATTCGTTAGAACAATTAATTGTTCTAACTTCGACCTAAAGCTCAACAAACGATTTTAAACTATCAAACAACTAGAATTTGTATTTAAAATCAAGTATGATTTAAACTATCAAACATTTAGAATTTGTATTTAAATCATATAAAATAAACATAATTTCTTTATATAAAAAAAACTCTTGAAAAAAAGGCTGTGATGAAATGTTTTGGATTAATTTTTATTTGATAATTTTTTTAAAAGTTTGCGATGTAGTGTTTTAATAGTATTGAAAAAAGGCTTGTGAAATAAAGTGAAAGTTTTATTGAACTTAAAAAAAATTAAATTGTTGTATATATTTTATTTAAAAATGTAGTAGCTTGTTGTCAAAGAAAAAAAAATCACAAAAAAAACATTTTTTATTAAAACTTTCTATTAAAATTAATAGGAGTAAGATTTACCACCATGTCGCAGACTATGTCACGATAATTCACCTCCATAGTTAAAGGTTAATTGTAACTTACGGCTTTTTTGATTTAGTATGAATATATATGAAATATTTTCACAGCTTAAGGGGGCGCAAGGGCCCTCCCTTGAAACTCCTGTGGACGCCCATGAATGCATCAATATCTTTTGATATTGATGCAATGAGAGATAGAAATGAGATAGAAAACATAGAGTGAATCATTATCAACTTTATTGTATTATTATTGCAAAATAACGTTAACAGAAATTTGAAAAAGTGATAGTCTGTTCTAATTGAACAGCTTGTGATATTTTCTTAAAAAATTTTGAATTAAAAAATATTTGATAATTGGTAGTTCTATACTAAAATACATATAGATATACACTTGATCGTTTCGCTTTTGTTTAGAGAAAGAAATAATTAGCCGTTCGCGGTCTTAAAAGTAAGAAAAAAATCAAAAAACGATTTCCGCATACTTCTTTTTAAACCGGAAAAAATTTACCGGAACCTTTGTGATTTTCCTGAAGGTCCTTTTAGTAAAAAAATTATGTTTTTGCTTGTTATTTTTTATTTTCCACAGAACACATACCCAAAATTGCTAAAAAGATAAATAACTTATTGATACCAACATTTTAGCATAAAAAACGTCTAAAATTATTTATTATAATAGCTCTTATAGGACTTCAAAAATTGAATTTTTGCATTTTTAAAAAACACATTTTGCTAAAACCGCTGGAAAAGACACATCTTTCATTGGATTAACGTAAAATTGATCTTGTTAGAAAGGTATCAAGTTCTACTTTTTTTTAATGCAGATCTGGTCTAATATAAACTGTTCATATATAAAAATATTAAACTTGGTTCGAATTTAGCTCGTTCGTTTTGTATACTAAACATACCTAATGAATGTATTACATCCGTTGTCCCTTAACACTTTTTTAAAGTGCAATGTTTGATAGAATTAACAACTGATTAAGGAGTTTTAAGAACAGTAAAAAAATTTAACTTAATTTAAAGTTAAAAGGAAGTGTTTCATTCCAAATAATTTAATCAAAGAAATTTTTAGAGTTTTAATTGTGTATGATAATAGTTACCCACGCTTGCGATTTTCAGACTGCAGCCTGCATATGTTGAAATTAATCGTTCTTTTAGCGTCAGAGTTGGATAGGAAATGCAATGGCTTGATTTTTAATATCGCCCGTATTTTTGAAGTGAAACTTCTTAGGCGGCTATTTGATATTGAGGGGAAAATGTGTCGAGCCACGTCACGATAAATTTTTTTGCGAAAAAAAGTTCTGAGTCTCGTCCTGTTTTTGTGTACACGAGCAATGATATTTTTATTGTGTTTATTGTGGTTTTTATATGGAGACCCAAAGAAAGGTGGCAGAAAGAGTGTAGGTGTGTTAAAAAGAAATGTTGAAAAAAAGACACAGTTTCCGTAGAATTCCTTTTTATACAGTTATAGAGAAAAATTCTGTTTTTTTTTTATTTATGTTTTTCAAGGCAATTCATCTTCTAAATAAAAATTATTCAAAAATAAGTTTGTTGTTGTTGTCCTTCTTTAAACCGACCTGCTCTAAAAAGCTCACTATTAAATTCATGTTAAAATTTGTTTTGTTTTATAAAAAGTTTTCGTTTAATATTTTTGGTGATGAATTTGTTGTTCTTGTTTATTTGTTTTGTTGGTTAAAACTAAATGTAATTCAAAATTATGTTTAATTTATGGAAATAAATATGGGTATGATCACATGTTTATTTTAAAAGTAATTTAAAATTAAAATTTTAGTTAACAAAATAAATTTTAATATGAAAAAAATATAGTGCATAATATAAATAAAAAATAAATGGAGTTTTTAAAGCACAACGCATGCTTAGTAACGCATGCGCAAATTAGTAGTATACATACATACATACATTCTAGCTCCACGCATCTGTATTCTCTATTGCAGCGTTTCTTAACCTTTTTCACTCCGCGGACCCTTAGAAAACCACGCACAAGTTCAAGGACCCCCTTAATAAAAACACAGGAATAAATTTTGGCCAAATTATTTTAGTACTGAAAAAAATTAAATTTTTATAAAAATTACAAATTCTTTATTAATGTGATTTTAAACTAAATTAGTAATATTTGGGTTGATGTTTTTACTTAAATGTAATCTCAAATCTGATTCCAATTGTAATCTGTTTCTGTATTTGTTTTTGGTGTATACAAGAGCAGAGCATGCCTTTTCACAGAGGTATGTGGACAAGAAAAGCAGTAAATATTTTAGTGCTTCTTCTGATATTTCTTTATAAACATTTCTTAAATTTACCCAAAAACTTGATAAAGACGATTCTTTCAAATTACGTTTTAAAGCTGAATTACATGATTTTTCTATTAATTGATTTTCCTGTACCGTTGTCAAGCCGATTATATCTAAAACATCTGGGTTGAAAGGGTCTGCTACCCAATTTTTATTTCTGTCGGGTTCTAAAAAATAATCCCAAAAAGAAGACGTCAAACCGCGGAGGTTTTTAATCTTTTCTCTTTTACTTGCGTTGGCAACATTTCTCCACCAGAGGATTCCGAAAACGCTACCAGTGTAGGAAAATGATTATAGTTTTCTTTAATTGTACGATTAGTTCAAAGGTCCAGTTTTTTATCATAGCTTCTATTTTGTCTTTAACTTGGAAGATGTTGTTATCTCTTCCTTGTAGACTTAAGTTCAGCTCGTTCAGGGCACTATAGATATCAGCCAAATATGCCACCATTGTAAGCCATTCAAAGTTATTGAAATGATTAGCATGTTTATTGACGCTGCCAACAGAATTATAAAAAAAACATTCTGATCTCATCTGTCATCTATCAAAACACGCGACACGACTTTGCTACGAGACAACCAACGCACCTCAGCATGCAATAACAACTGAATGTGAATGCTGCCCATTTCTTCACATATCATACCGAAAATACGGGAATTTAGAGGCCTGGCTTTAATAAAATTCACGACCTGCACTATGTTGTCCAAAACTGTTTTTAATTTTTCTGGCATATTCTTAGCAGCTAATGCCTCTCTATGAATGCAACAATGATGCCAGATAATAGATGGATTCATCATCCTCACGTGCACCTGAAGTCCTGTTCGTGTACCGGTCATAGCCCGAGCACCGTCGGTACTAACTGCCACACATTTATCCCACGGTATTTCATGAGTGGACATAAAGTTGTTTAATACTTCAAATATTGCTTCACCTGTATGCGAAGGCAGACGCCTACAGGATAGAAAATCCTCAATAATTTTCCTAAAAATTTCTGTTATGATCATTAATTAAAAAAAATTATTAATTCAAATGTCCATATATTAGACGGCGGACCCCTATATATATTCTCGCGGACCCCAGGTTAAGAAACGCTGCTCTATTGTATTTATCTTGCTGAAAATAAACATTCGTTTTGTTCGTACTCCAATTAATGGCAGAATAACCAGGTAGGGCCGAATAGGAGAGGAATAAAGCAGAAAGTAGAGAAAAGCGAGCTAGTTGTCAAAATCAGCTTTTCATGTCGAGTAAATATTAAAAATATTTAAAAAAATTTCAGCTAACTTAACCAGCAATAACCAAGCAAATCTAAAACAACGACGCACAGAGAAGAGCAAGATCACAGCAGTTGAGCAGCGTTAGAGGGAATGAAACGAATCGTCCACAGAAAATAAACAGAGCTTTGCTTACTATGTCCCGCTTTCCACTCGTCACACACGAAAATTCTAGAATGCAATTATTTCGGCGAATTATTCGGCGAATGCAATTATTGCTCCGAGAGCTCTGGTAGCAAGACATTTTTTTCCCGCTTTTCACTCGGCAATTATTGCCTTTGCCGCAAGCAGTTTGTCGATTGTTCGCCCGCATGAGGGGGTTTACGAAAGTTCCTTTAAGCCCGAGTAGTCTGATTTGCTGGTATGAAAACGACTTGTTTTTGTACCTTTAAACCGTTCTCTATATAATTGTAATGTCTTTTTTTATATTTATCAAGAATCGAATTGAAATTTATGTCACATTCGCTTGATGCGTCATTTGTTCTTGTCTTTTTTCCCCTCTCTTTTTCACCCGTTTGCCGAAAAAGTCTGAAATATGCATTGAATCTTGTTTTGAAATCAAGGTTGTGCAGTTGAGTCGCCGTTTTTTGTTTAGTTTATTGTTGCAACTTAATAAAAAGCCTTTTAAGAAAAGGTTACAATTGTTTAACTTAACTTAAAGTTTTCTATATGACCTTGTTATCTATTATGTTAATTTTCTATGATTTAAATACAAACTCTAATTGTTTGATTGTTTAACTCATTCTTGATTTTAAATACAAATTCTAGTTGTTTTATAGTCAGGTTTCTTAGGTCAGTTAAGAACAATTAATTGCTCTAAGTAGTTAATCAATCAGCTAACTAACTAATCAGCTAGTGATGTTTTCCTTTTCATATTGAAAATGTTGTTGTTGTTGTTTCTTTGAAAAAAATTCGTTAGAGCAATTAATTGTTCTAACCTGACCTAAAGATCAATGAACGATTTTAAAGTATCAAACAACTAGAATTTATGTGTAGAATAAAGAATGATTTAAACTATCAAACATTTAGAATTTTTATTCAAATCATAGAAAATCAACATTAATATACAACTTAATAAATGGTACGCTTACATGAAACACACAATGCATAGTTTGCTGACAACGAAACGATCCGCTTCAGTGCTTTTAAAATTGCACACCGTTTTCAACCGAACTGATTGGTTATCTGGGAAACGAAATAAAATTTAAGCAACCGATGTGT
Source organism: Dichetophora obliterata (assembly GCA_963920525.1). Lineage (NCBI taxonomy): Eukaryota > Metazoa > Arthropoda > Insecta > Diptera > Sciomyzidae > Dichetophora > Dichetophora obliterata. The sequence continues at coordinate 288,219,552 of OY986435.1, forward strand.
ACCTATTTATATATGTATATTTTACATACATATTAATAAAAACAACAACAACAAGAACAAAAGCAGCACAACAACGAACGACATGATTACGAACCAAACGAACACACGCAACAACAACAACAACAACAACAATAACCATAAAAAAGCATAGCAGCTACTGATGCAGCTTGTACATTTCTCATAGGAATATAAGAATTTTGTTCTTAGATTTTGATATTTTATTAGATATTCGTTTTATTCCCACTACAACTGATATTTTGGCATTTTTTTCTTTGTACGATGAATATTAAAGGCTGTAGGTATACCCCAAAGTGTCATATATCACTTTCAAAAAATTTGTGAAAACGCCCTCCATACAAACCGCGCTTTAAGACGTTATTCTACGTCAAAATAAAGTCTCAAAAATAATTAATGTGAAAAAATTACCCCAATATCTCTTTCTAATCAAAAGTTATGGCTACAACTATAGTTTATGGCCTCGGAATTCAGTATTCTGCCGCATTTTGCGAATACATTTTCACTGATAACATTTGATGGACATTGCACAAGGGGGCGTGGCAGCAACGCGCCGGGTTTCAGCTAGTTTTATATAAAATTTTTAATTTAATTTATAGTCAAGAGTTGTTTCAAGAAAATCCATGTTCACAGCAACGCAATAACATGCGTGTTCTTACCGCTATATGACCGAATTTCGATAGATTTATTAAAATATGACGAAACATATGATAGGGGGGCGTCCATAAATTACGTGAGGTGATTTTTGATATTTTTTGACTCCCCTCTCCCCTAAGTGAGATTTCGTAATATTTTGCTCGACCCCCTCCCCCCCCCCGCCACTCATCTCACGTGAGATTGTTCAAAATGCGTGTTTTCAGTGTTAATATGTTAATCTATGCTTCATTGTGTTGGACTTATTCAAAAAACACTCATAATTTATTTTATTATTTTATTAAGGACTAGTTGAGACTAGAATTTAAGGCTACTGAGATCATATATTAAAATTACAATGAAAAAAAATAGAAAAATGGTTATTAATAGTCATTAAGTAAAAGTAAGTCATTTAAAATGAGAACTTCTAAAATTGGTGAAAATACATTCTAATTCAGTCCATGGGGACTCATGTGCTGTCTCGAGAGTGACAACGGGAACTATCATGTCCATGTGATTTTCAGTAAAATCATCTGCTCCTTCAACCTTGCTCTGATTTAGCCACTCTAAACCGTTATCGCTTGCACACAGAAGCTCATTAGCTCTACGTGTGATAATCCGTGAATGTCGCACTTTGGGCGCTGCTGCACGGTGGACTGCGCGCCGATGCTCTGCAGCTCTTGTGAAGGATGAAAAGTTCATACCGCATGTATTGCAGCATTTATTTTCTAGATCACCACGTACACTGGGTAAATAGAGGTCATAGGGCAAGTCCATGAAGGCATGTAAAGGTTGAATAGGTAAGTAATGGCGAATCAAAAAGGGAGCAAATAACTTTCCGTCATGCTCACTAGGATCTGGGATAGTCAGATGCCCATCAATCTGAGTGATAGGGTGTGGAGGTGGCCCCAGTATTAAGGCGCCCCACGCTCCAATACAATCCTTGGTTTATGTTATAATGATTCCCCAAATATTTCGGCTCTAGCGATAGCCATTCGTTAGCTGGAAGTGTTTCAAATAACCTCTAAAAATCAAGTTATTTTCTAACCATATTGGCTGGTGCAATAGCTTGAAAAAAATTTAATTGTCAGGCCGGAAAAAAATCTTCCAATCTGCATCAAAAATTGTAAATGTTTGCAATCAGATTAAAGATATCGCTATTTTTTATGCATATTTTTGATATTTTTTATTTTATTTTCATACGAAAACTTTCAAAATTCAAATAACTTCATTACTTTTATATTTTTATTTTTTAATTTCTTACGATATTTTATCAGTACGTGTTTATTTTATATTTAATATTTTACTTGTAATATATATCAAATTAAGCAATTCTGCCCAGGAATCAATGCGAGCACTCAAAACCTTTCCAACGATATCTTGAAAGGGAGGATCGCATTAGAAATAATTAAGTTTTTGTAATTTTAGTGAAAATAAATTTGAAAAAAATGCATGAAGAAAACATTGTTTTTAATCCGAATGCAAAAATGTTAATTTTTTAATGCAAATTGGAAGACCTTTTTTCCGGCTATAGTTTCTGACAATTTATTTTTTTACAACAATTACACAAGCCAATATGGTAACAAAAGAACTCGATTTTTAGAGGTTATTTCAAATCATTCCAGCTCACAGATGGCTATCGCTAGAGTCAAAATATTTGGGGAATCATTATAACATTAACCATGGCTTGTATTGAGCATTTGTGCCGAACAATTTTTTTCGTGAGGCGCCTTACCAGTATGTCCAGAGTAGCATGCATACAGGAAACCTGCATGCTGTATGCAGGCAGAAGCATGGACAAGGCATGTATGGTCATTAAAAAAAACCAACAGTTGTCCAAATTCGCTGAGTATGCGTGTTTTTTGTACACAGTAGCGTGCATACTAAAATATGCATGCTGTATTAGTGCTAAAGCATGAACCTTGCATGCATAATAGTCTTGCTTAAAAAATATGAACTGCCATTGTGCATTTAAACTTTAAGGAGTGCAGTTGTACATAATTTATTAATAAATTATAAATTAATATAACAGAATATAAAAACTTTAAAAACTGAAATAAATAGGATGATTAATTAATAACAACAGCAATTTTTTTTCTTACAATATTAATGCAAATGTATGTATACAGTATTAAGGGTAATGTATGCATGCAGAATTAATGAAAATGAATTTATAGAGTACTTATAATTCCCCACGCATACAGCAATAGTAATTGTGCGGGTACACAGTACACATGCTCTTGTTTGACATCGCCATGTAAAATGGAAATGAACTTGCATTTATGATGGCATGCATACAAAACATCAAACGTATTCCTACATCATCAATGTATGCATGAATGTACTTACTGGGATGTGCTTCATGTGTGCCGACCACTGAACTAAACATTTACGGACTTAAGCACAACAAGTAGAGACTTGTCCATGCGTCGCTGTCACAAGTCGCAGCGCTCGTCGAATCGCGTGTTTAGCTAGCCGGTGGAAAAACAATCAACGAGTTACTACGCTACTTTGATGCACTCGCATAACCGCGAAAAATATTATTGTGCAAAATTTAGTCATATTTTAGTAGAGAAACACGTTTTACTCAATTTAACCAGTTATCTCATAATTCTACACTTTTCTTGCTGATAAAAAAATTACGTAATTTTTGCGAGAACCCCCCTCTCCCCCACGTGAGATTTAGTAAGATTATGCTTAACCCCCACCCCCCTAGATACCTCACGTAATTAGTGGTCGCCCCCATATACATAATTTACTAAATTAAATTGTGTAGACGAGGGAGGTGCTACACCGGACAGTTTGGTCCTTGGCAAGTAAAGGGTTACATGTCTGGACACGTCAGGACAAATTTTTTGACTTGTCCATTTTATTCCCATTTCCAGTGTAACCACACCATACATTGAACAAATAAAATACATTGCTACTAAACAAAACAGTTTTAGAATAAAAATTTATAAACATACATGAACATTAAAACCTTAAAGTTTTTTTTTCTTTTTCCAAATTTATTACTAGGGTTAACTTGAGCTGATGTTCAGAGGTTTAGATATTGGCTTAAATCAAATACTTTTAGTGCTAACTAAAATGGCCTGACCAAGACCTGTTTAAAATTGTTGCAATGTATGGAATTCCAGTGGCGTAGCTGGAACATTTTGCACCCGGGACGAAGAAGAATCTGCCGGTCCAACTCTTCAAATATCGCTCGAATAAAGTTTTACCGTAAGTCAACACAGACTGTCAAACTTTGCACTTATTTCAAATTTTGAGGAAATCGTTCATGAACTCACAGAGAATATAATAAAAAGTTTTGAAATACGCAGCAACAACTATATCATATAATAAAATTTCAATTATATCATATTTTACAGTTGTAATTAGTAAAAATGTTTAATATTATTTGCAAATCTTAATGAACAATAAGGAACATATTGCCATCCTCCTATCCTTTGCGCCTGGAGTGACGGCCATTTTCGCCCTCTCCCCCCATTCTCCATCTTAGCTACGCTACTGGTCACTTCATCATATAAAATTAACAATCTACATGCTCTAATTTAAGATTATATATAAGATTAGATCAAATAAATAATTTTTATGGACTGGAATTATAATTGTTAATGATGTTGCTTCTAAATAATTACTAATTATTTAATGATAAAAAAAAAAATTAAAATATCACGTTATTGCAAAAAAATTGTTTAAATATATCATTTTAATCGTGCTAACTATTATAAATATATATAAGATAAGTGAACCGTAACTGTGTTGAATAGAAGTTTTTACAGTTGAGTCTAAAAATATTAACATTTTTTTAAAAGTTTTAGTTCAGGAAAACACTGTTCTCGCACTCGTTTAATGCGGTTGAAGTCAATTAATTTACTATGTTATTTCACATGCAAAGCTATTTCAAAAACAATGTTTTTATATTTTTACTATAAAGAATTATCTACATATTTTGACCTTTATGTAAATAATTTTGGTTTGCCAGTTTTGGTTTCATCGATCGTAATAAGTATAAGTAAGCAAATTGTGAGAAATTGTAAGTTAAGTAAATCTTGCTAATTTAAGCTGATTTGAAAAGATTGTTATCTGAAAAGAAGATTGTTACAGCAAGCATATTTTTATATAACAATTTTCTCAATGTATTGTCTATAAATTCTAATGAAAAACAAAGAATAAACAAGAAATTAGAAAAAAATTTCTACTAATTGTAGTTAAAAACTTATACACATAAATGTAGTTAATTATAAATGTTTGTATAATAACTACTATATGAATAATCTAATAATAACTTAATAATATAAATTCATAATTACTATATAAATATATTATTGGAAATAAACACATAAATATAATGTGAAAACATACAATTCAGGAAAGAAACTCAAGAGTAAATTCATAAAAGGACCACTACAAAAGGAATGTTACAAAACATTGAAATTTTAAACTTGTCTAAACGTATTTCTTCTTACTTTTTGTATAATTATATCTATGTATAATGAATAAATTGTTTGAGTAATATATCAATCAGTTTTTATAGTTGAGTCTAAAAATATTAACATTTTTTTAAAGTTTTAGTTCAGGAAAACACTGTTCTCGCACTCGTTTAATGCGGTTGAAGTCAATTAATTTACTATGTTATTTCACATGCAAAGCTATTTCAAAAACAATGTTTTTATATTTTTACTATTAAGAATTATCTACATATTTTGACCTTTATGTAAATAATTTTGGTTTGCCAGTTTTGGTTTCATCGATCGTAATAAGTATAAGTAAGCAAATTGTGAGAAATTGTAAGTTAAGTAAATCTTGATAATTTAAGCTGATTTGAAAAGATTGTTATCTGAAAAGAAGATTGTTACAGCAAGTATATTTTTATATAACATTTTTCTCAATGTATTGTCTATAAATTCTAATGAAAAACAAAGAATAAACAAGAAATTAGAAAAAAATTTCTACTAATTGTAGTTAAAAACTTATTCACATAAATGTAGTTAATTATAAATATTTATATAATAACTACTAAATGAATAATCTAATGATTACTTAATAATATAAATTCATAATTACTATATAAATATATTATTTTAAATAAACACATAAATATAATGTGAAAACATACAATTCAGGAAAGAAACTCGCGAGTAAATGCATAAAAGGACCACTATAAAAGGAATGTTACTAAACATTGAAATTGTATACTTGTCTAAATGTATTTCTTCTTACTTTTTGTTTAATTATATGTATGTCTGATGAATAAATGGATTAATATATTAATGAACGTTGTCTTTTAATTAATTTTTGTAGATTTTCATTTCAGATATCCACTTTAATGACGTGCTACTTCGATAATGGAAGTGAGGCGGAGTTTTCGATCTATTTTGCGTAAAATTTTTAACACGAGTCCTTGTAAGTTCTTAGCAGTTCAGTTATTTTTTTTTAGATGTATACGACTTATAATTTAAAGTCGAATAATGATGTTAAAAGAAACAAATTATTTTCACATTCCTTGAATGAGCCTCTTGTGAGAAAATATCACGACGGAAAAAGCTAGTTTTGAATCATTGATTACCGGATTTCGGTTCAAGTTTTTAATGAATTGCCGAAATATCTTCGAGAAAGTGAATTTGATAGGCCGCACAGTGGTCAAAAATAATTTTTTTTAAAAAAAGTCTAGCTTTTGATACAGTTGATTTATTATTAATAACACAGTGACTCAAAAAACAGATTTTGGCAAAAGAACAGGATCCTGCTATATAGGTTCGATACTATGAGCAAAGGTGAGTGAAACCCTAGCTGGGTTTCGTGAGTTTGGTGAACGTTTTCTTTTTATGGCCCATTATATATAGTGGGTCTTAGTGATTTTGACAAAAAAAAGTATAATTAGGTTTTGTTCAATAGCTCCGTCACATTTAGAGATACCTGTAAACTGTCTTTGAAAAAGTTATTGCTAACAGTCTAATAAATATAAGTCTTAAAAACAAAACAAATTCATAAAATTATTTCTTTCAATCTTTTTTTTAAAAATTGTAAATTTTTTTTTAATTTTTTCACTTTTTTGGTCATAACTTGAAGGGAGTCCAAATTGTTCCCATACTATCTTCAATAAAATTGTAGCTTCAAAAATACTTAACAACTCTTGTTAATATGATGATGTGAGCTGAACGTGTCTACACTACTTAATAAGCTTAAAAAGATAATTTTTTTAATTAAAAAATACCGGTTTTTAGGGTTGTTTTCGCAGTTTTATGACTATAACTTCTAAACTTAGCATATTTTCAACTTTTTAATTTCAGCTAATTTGTAGCCAGAAGGATTGTGAATAATTCTTGTGAACAAACCTATGTGGTTTGAATGCGTCTACATTACTTAAAAAGCTCAAAGAGATTATTTTTTTTTTCTAAAATATACATAAATGATAATAGATGTGTTTTGGAGCCGTTGCTTAGCTTACCTACCTGGAAGAACCAATAAATATATTCTATATTTCCATAGAAATAAAACACACACTTTAAAAAGTTGGAAACCTTTACAAAAATCAACTTTTATTGGTGTAATTTTTGGCATCATTCACATAAAGCAGCAAGCCTTACAAGTCTTCACTGCTCGAAAAATCATCATCAGAGTCTTGATAAGCTTCAATGCCACTCTGGGGATCTTCTTCTTCACCATCCACTTCCATGTGGGCAACTTCAGCATCTCGAAACAATTTTTTCGTGCGCCAGTATATTTCAGAAATAATAGCGTCAGGGGATCCCTTCCCTCGATATATGAATTTAAGCCAGCCCGTTATTATAAAATTGATAAATAAGTAAATATATAGGTACACAGAGATGTTATTACCTTAATTCTAATGGCAACGTCGTTTGGTGGAACATTTCGCCTTGCTCATCTGATTCCGTTGGAAGCTGACGATTTAAGTAGTCCAAGTGATGATTCAAGTAGTGGATTTTTAAAGACATATGAACACCTGGCTGATTTTTGTATACTTTTTTTTTTGCAAAATTTCTAAATAGAAGATTTTTGATACAATTCCATTTTATTTTCTAGATTTTCAGAATTTTATGTTTTCTATACCTATCATTTGGTGTATTGAAATAAATATTTATGAATGAAGCAAAACGCCTTTCTTTCAATTTACCGATATAGATTTGTAAATATCTTTATTGTGTATTCATATATTCATGATTGCCAAAAAGTGGTTACCTTTGCTTTGGGTAATTTTTGTTTACATTTTTTTGCTAAATGTTTAAAAAGAAGATTTTAAAAATTAATTTTAAAAAGGACCGATGCAATTGCAATTATATTTTATTTCAGAATTTTATAATGATATGTCCTAAATTATTCATTTTTTGTAATATACTAAGAACTAGTACCTACATAAATAAAGGATTTTTTGATTTGTCCATTTAAAGTTGTCTTACAATAAAATGTGCAGCCAAATTTACGCTATTTTATTCTATAAAATAGTTGATATACCCGGTGTTACCGAGAAGTTAAACATATTTTTAATTTTAACATATGTACACCTCTCATTTTAATGTTTCTAATAATGCCGAATAATGAAAGACATGTCCGCTAGTTACCAAATTTCAGCGTTTAAATGACAAAGCCCTGAATTGCTTGAGATTTAATTTATGGTATTTTTTTCGGTTTGCGAGTGCCCAAGAAGTAACTCTTAAAGGCAAAGCATTCTTTAAAAATTACAAAAACGACATATTATAAAATTTAATCCGTCACAAAAATCAAAGGGGAAATATTGCATTTTTCTTAAAAGAAATAGAAAAACAAATTTTTATGTCAAACTGAAATAGTTTTGCATAAAAGTGATATGACATATGAAAAAGTATAAAATTGAAAATTTTGGTTTTAATTGTTTTTACAATAAATACAACTTTTGCACCATTTTTTGGAAGAAAAATATATATTTTGGACCTTTTTTAAAAAAGATTAAAAATAAAAATCCTTAGGTAACGGAACTGTTGCAGTAATTTTTTGCAAGTACTTTAATTGAACTTTTGACTTTTGAACAAAATGACAAAAGAAGATTGATTGAAATATATTAAAACAGAACGAAGATATTTGCGTCGAAATTCAAAACTTTGAATTTGGAATAGTTTTTTTGGCTTTTGAGTTTATATAAAAAAATGCATTGTACTAAAACAGTTTTCAAGGTATGAGAATGTTATTGGTGTCCTTTTGCTAACCATAATCTTTTCCATAGGATATCTAAACGTAGTTACAATTTTTAAAATAAGAATATAACGGTTTTAATTTAAAAAACTTACCGCACTTGGTTAAACAATTTTACAACTTTACACCCGTTTTTCCAAAACGTCAAATTCATAAAAGAATACACAGAGATTAAAATGTATAATAAGTAAGGATTAGTAAGGATAATTTAATTAATTGAAACATTTTATTTTGATTAAAAAGATAAAATAAGAAATATGAACATTTAATTACATTTTTATTAAAAATAATCTACAGAAATAAACGCAAAGATTTATTTTTGTAAATAAAATGTAAAAAATAATGGAAAATAATTCCATAGGTTAGGTTATTTTAAGTTGTAAATATATATAACGATAGATTAAGAATAAGGATAAGCTGGGTTAATCAAATTTACTTGAAAATGTAAGCCGCTCCTTATTTTCTAAGTTAGTTAGTTGTTATTTTGTATCTTATTTTGTATCTTATGGTGGAAGAAAAAGGTTTTCATCGAAAATAGAATTAGTATGTATATACCTCCTAATATTTTAATTCAATTACTTAAAATATTTATTTTCATTCAATTACATAAAAAATGTAAAATATTTTTATAAATTCATTTATAATACCTTCCTGCAAACTCTTTAAATAAATTGTTACTTTTCTGCGTTGCTATTGCAGAATTTTTTTTAAGAAAATCACAATTATTTCAGCATAATCGAGAATTGTGCATTTCTAACATCCTATAATATGAAGTATCGCGTGCTTTATCAGACATCAGCTGTATTAAAAAAAAAATCGCAAAAATGTCTATGAAATATTTTCTTAAACAGGTTTAAAAATAATGGGTGCAACAATTAAAACAGGTGCAATAATGTTCATGACTTTGAACTGAACTTTTTTAAAAATTAAAAATTAATTCTAAATAAATAAATGAATTTTAATTAAAGTTTAATTTAATTCAATAATATGTTCGATATTGGTAAATTGAAAGAAAGCCGTTCTGCTTTATTTCATAAATATTTCTTTGAATCTACCAAGTGATCGATAAAGAAAAAATAAAACTCTGAAATAAACTACAATTACAATATATTCATGAAATATAATTGCAATTGCATGAAAAATCTTCCTTGCTAGAAATGCAGCAAAAAAATTTAAATAAAACTCAGCCAAAAAAAAAAGTTGAGAATTAAAACAGAACATTAGAATATCTACAAATTGGTATATTCAAGGAAATGTTGCTTTGCTTCATTTCATTCATATTTCCTTAAATATACCAAATCATCGCAATTCTAATAGGAAGAAAAAGGTAAAAAGAACAAACATGTTCCCAGCTTGCTGTGCACACATAGATTTAACAACAACTCTGCCCAAAACAGACCTCAAGAACGTCGGCAGCATAACAGTAGCTGCCAGCGGAACCCAATGCCTACATGCTTGAAAATATTTTAAAGAGCAATTTCTCTGTTTCTGTATCTCTTTATATATATACTCTTTGCGAGTCTACTGACATTTCTGGTAGAAAAACGATACTATAGTAAAAGCTGACAACATATGGGCATTTTTAGAAAAAAGTCAACCGTAACCAAAAACTTAAAACTTATTAAAAACGTTTTATTTCATGATATTATGAAGAGAAACATTTTAATTTTATTAATTTAAGACATTTCTATATTAATTCATAAACCATGATGATCAAATCGTCTGCACTGTTTCACAAATTTCTTTGTCGTAAATGTTTAGTAAATGTTTCGTAAACTTTTTGTTTTAGTAAAAATAGAGGCAAGGTTGGCTAAAGATAATAGAAAAGTGGTTGAGGCAAGAAAACTACAATATATTAAATTTGTTTGTTAATTACTAAATTACATAATTACTTTACACACAGAAAAATTTTGCATAGTAAAATCATTGTGATGCATAGTTGATTTCATTTTACATGATTTTATTTTCCATGGTGGCAGCGACATAAAAATCATTATGATTTCATGTAAAATCATTATGATTTCATCATGTAAATCATTATGTAAAATCATTATGATTTCATGTAGAATTATTATGAAAACCAGTAAAACCATTATTGCATCATGTAAAAAGTTAATCAACATGATTTCATGTAGAATCATTATGATTTCATGTAGTATCATTTTGATATCATGTAGAATCATTATGAAATCTAGCAAAATTATTATTGCATCATGTTAAAAAAATTTTGCGTGCTGAAGAAGTTCCGTTGTTTCTAGCACATTAGAAGTTTTATCGCGAGAAGTAGCTTCGTTAAAAATTAAAATAGTGTGTAATTGCTGAAAAAGTAAAACAAGTGGAATGAAAAGTAAATACAAAAGAAAGTAGTCGAATCCATAAACTTCGACGCCAGATGAACAAGGTAATGTGATATGTGACTTATGTATGTTGCTGAAACATAATAATATCAAAATGCTGTATTACTTTTCAATAGAAACATAAGCTTCAGTTGACTAGGAAAGTTTAAGGTACTTATCTAAGGAAGATAAGCAGGTAGCTATACCACCCATATTACTTCGTGAACGTTATCGGGAAAAACTATTTAGTTGGAGGAAAATTGGGGTGTGTTTTGTAATTATAAGTTGTATTTTTTATTTTTCAATAAAAAAAAAATAAATAAAACCAACTTGAAGTTCTTCTTATTTCAAACTGAGGTTAGGATTCAGCTGCATTTCATAATGATTTCATAATGATTCAACATGAAAATTTTTTTGCGATTTTTTCATGAAAATCACAATGATTTTACTTTAAATCTCTATGAAGCAAAATCATTGGAGAAACATGTAAAATCATTTTGTTTCCAGTTTATTTTACAATGATTTTTTTCGGTGTGTACTACCTAATTACTTTATCACCCAATTTAAATTCAAGGAAATTTTTCGCGTGGTTTTTGTCGCGTGAGTTACGGCAAATATTTTTTGGAAACTGAAGTTTATTATGAAACTTCACTGTTTTTCCATTATTTAAAAACTAAAAACAAAAACAAATTATATGGGAAAATTCACAGAGTTTTTACAATCTAAACTTGCTTATGAAACATACTTCCTTTTTTTGTCGCGTGAGTTACGCCCATATTTACCACTGCCATTCTAAATTAGTAACAGGAACGACAATTTTGGTAGACCATACCATAACTATGTGTTGTAAGACATATGTACATAAGAAATTTTTTTACATTAATAACATAAACTTACGCATGTCGCGTTAGTTACGGTGAAAATGCCCATATATCAAATTTTTTTGAAATTGGTAGAATTGAAGATTCTACTGCGAGGGTCATTGGAAATAAAATTTTAAAAACACTTCATGAATTTAAATTAAGTAAAGCTAATTTTATAGGGCTAGGGACATCAGGACCTTCAAAGTGCTGGACAACGGTTTCGAAATTTTTTGATTTACTTTTTTTTAATTCATGTTTTAGAAATTAAGATCTGGTGGGTGCGTACTAGAACGGAGTACTTGAGATAAATGACCTTTGGAGCAAAAAAAAACATAGTTTTCTCAAGACAAAACTATCGATACATAACCATATATTAAGACCGGACTGTAAATGTCGAAGATATGATGAAACTTTTGGTAAACATTTTTTTTCGGTATTACCTTCCAAAAATTCTTCGAATTAGATGGTGTGGTAGAAAAATTAAATAAAAACCAAAATTGTATGAAAAAGATCTGGTTGTGTTTTAGCTTGTTTTTTCAAATCATTTAGCTTGTTTTGACTATTTTTTTGCTGGCTTAGCTTTTTTTAAGCTCGTGGCCACACCAGGGCTGCCGTTTTGAAATTTTTTCGGGTAGTACAGTATCTGGATTTTGGGTAGTTCCGAAAGATTTTTACAATTTGTTGTCAAATAAAAAAAAAAAGAAATACATACATATGCATATAAAAAAACAAAACAAAATTTTTATTAAGATTGTTTTTAATATTAAGACAGTGAATTTCATTTAATTTACTCTTTAAATATGATTTCCCTCAAATGTCCGCCGCGACTACGAGTTACATAGTCCATTCGATCTGTCCAATTTTTCACTACTTTTTTCAATAAATCTGGCCGTATGGCGTCAACGCTGGCTTGAATATTGGCTTTCAATGCATGAAGGAGGGGGTCAGTTGACAGGACCACTTCTTTAAATAAAGTTGTCACCAAATTGGTTTTGCACTAAATTGATGGTTAAGCGCGCTGTATGGTAAGTTGCGCCGTCTTGTTGAAACAAAATGTCGATTAATTTTTGGAAAAAAATAGGTCGATAGGCTCGATAGCGCTGACCATTCACCGCAACGGCAGCTCCTTCTTCATTTCGAAAGGTGATGATGCTGCCAGCGAGTAAACCGCACCAAACAGTCAATTTTAATGTAATGTTGATTTGCTAATGGCTTGAGGATTGTCTTCGCTCCATATACGGCAGTTTGCTTATTGACGAAGCCATTTAACCAAAAAGGAGCTTAATCACTAAACACAGTAAAATGGACGAAGTGCTCTGTGAACTTTGCACACAGATCTATTTTTTTCAAAGTAAATTTCCTCAATTTGGAAGCGTATTTCTGGTGTTAAACGATGAATTGCCAAACCTTACTGAACAGAAATGTCAACACAGTTTGACATTCTCAACTGTCAAACCATAGACAACAACCATCGAAACTTCTCATGCAGCTAAAAAACACCCTTTAAATTGTTTTACAATGTTAATGCTTTACCTTTTAAACCAATGTATGAATAAAACAAGTACCTGTTTTAACAAGAAATTATTTTGAAAAGCTTAAGTAACGAAAATACTGCAGTAATTTTTGTTTGAAATTTTCATCCTTAACATTTTTAATTCAATTGATGAATTTGCAAATGGACTTACAAACATAATGTACTTTTTGACTAAGTGTGCTTTAAAAAAATTAGGTAGATATTATGGATTAATTTCGAAACTAAGTTTTGGTATATTTTGAAAGTAATATTTCCGATGGCACCCATTTTTCTGTTACATAACTATCCGTTAGCAGTGAATTGCGTTTTTTATCTTTTATGAAGTTTAAATCAGAAAACTTGCTTTCTGCAGCCGCACTGCTATGAGGAAAAGAAAGAATGGATGCAATTAAATTACGAAATTTCGAAAACATGATATTATTTAAAACATTTTTGAGTTTAAAGACATTGGCCAAAAATTCTTATAACTACAAATGTTTCGCAAAATTATCGAATTTTAAAAAACATCACCATTCCTAATGAAGAAGTTCTATGTCGGACTCATCTAGAAAATTTGTAAATATTTCCATAAGCGGATCAAAAAGCACGCTAAAAAATTTGAAAACAAATATTGTGAAAACATATTAATGTTGTTACCCAAAATGAGCAAACGTAACTGAACGAAACTAAACGAAACAGTTTGACAAGACGTATTATTTCGTAAGAACCGAACTGCTAGCGTAGCAACTCGTCAACAACAGCTGTGCAGAGTGCGTTTTTATTTTATTTTCATCAATTTGTTTCAATTTCGCCATTATCTCACTCATTTTTCACAAACCTTTATTAAAAATTACAAAATGCACAATATAAATAAATAAATAATACTCGATTCCCTACTGATCAGCTGTTTCAGACGAATTGAGCAAATCGTTTCATTTTGGGTTAAATCCGTAACGAGTGCAGACGTTCGTCAAAATGCTATCGTCTCGTTTCGTCTATTTTGGTTGGGCCTTCATTCGAATTTCGAGCAGACGCAGAAGGTGAAGTCGTAAAATGATTCACCGCATGTAACTGATGCTGTAGCTTTTTTCAAGTGTTGGCTGGTGAGAGCGATGGTTAGACCTAGTTTATGCACAGAAGAGCAGTTCTCGCATCGAAAGCCATCCCAGTATGTCCAGAGTAGCATGCATACACGCAACATGCATGCTGAATGCAAGCAGAAGTATGGACTAGGCATGTCGTTGTGATTATCGGAGATTCAAATGTTGTTGTTGGTGAACTAGGTGCTGCTGCTTCTGGTTGTTGGATAATAAATTCGATATTTTTGCGTGGATATTTAATAACTATAATGGCTATTATTAACAAAGCAATACCGATTATTGAGGAAAATGATGATATTCTATTTATAAACATATTGTTCTGAATGGATTTAATTGAATGTGTATTATTGAGGTGTAATTCTCCTAAAGATTCTAAAGATAATACACTGTATATACTTATTTCTATGGGTGTTGTCAGGTTTATTGATGGTTTGATATTCCTTTGTGGGATCTCGATATTGCTAAATATTTTATTATTAACTCTAATTGTTTCGTTATGAAATTTAATTAAAAATGTGCTTTTTAAACTATGATTTAATTCCTTAAAAAAACATCTTCCATTAAAATCATTTAATAGTAAGATTCCAGAAGAAATTTCCTCTACTGTACGTATGTGTTCGTTATTTGTCAAATTGCAAAAAGACTCTAGACCATGTATTAGTCTACTTACACACAGATCGTTTGTTAAGTTTATTAAATAATTGTAGTTACATATATTAATAGAATTATATTTATTACATTCATTTTTAATGTATGCCAAATATTTCATGGTCGTTTATTAGTAACGATTTGTATGAAATATCAATAAATGTTTCCTATTTCTTAATAGCTCTTGTTGAGAGAGGAATCCGCCTCGCTAATGAGTTACACGGGATTTTGATTAAAGACTTCAATTGATTTTAATTCAAATTTCGATGTATTTTAACCAATCTATCTTTTATTAAAATTCCTATAATTACAATTTCAGTAAGAAAATTATTAGAGATAAACAAGTTTTTAAACTCACTTTTCGGTATGGAAACCACTAGGTTCAAATATTTAAAAAAATGTTAGTTGATGATATATATTTAAACAAATTTCGCGGACTAACAATAATCACCACGCCAGCCAAGCTAAGTACAAGTTTTTATCATATCAAAAATGGCGATGTGAAATTAAAGCGAAACTGACAAACTTCGAAAAATATTTTCTCATTTCTGACATTTAGAATTTGTAACTATTATCTTTTATATTTGATCTAACTAATTGCAAGTTTTGCCAGTGGCGGCAACACTATCCCGCGCAGTATTACTGGAAAAGTCTTCATGGGCATACTCTTCTTGGAAAGCCACATCCAAAACTGCAAGCTTTGCTACAGGCCTTTCTACGATTCCATGTGAAGTTAGCACCTGAGCACTTCTTACCTGTCCATCTTTTGCCAATTTCGTTTCAATTACTTTTCCTCGTAGCCAAACATTACGAGGTAGAGTAGGGTTAACGATTATCACTAAGTCCCCCTGACATAAAGCTCTCTGTTTTTCGAACCACTTAGACCTACAAATTAATGAGAGAAGATATTCCGCAAGCCATTTTGTCCAAAAAATGTTTGCGTATTGTTTCGAAATAAGCCAATTTTGTTTTAGGACTACACCACTATCAGTTGCAATGATTGGACATTGACTTAAGACCAATAGAGCTACCCACTAGGAAGTGATTAGGGGTCACTGCTTCATCGGTTTTATTATTTACAGAAACGTAGGCAAGAGGCCTTGAATTAATAATATTTTCAACCTCGAGCAGCATGCTCAAGAGCAACTCGTCAATTGGAACTCTTGATGGCATAATTTTATAAAGAACAGTTTTCACTGATCGTATAAGTCGTTCTCAAGCACCTCCCATGTGAGGTAAAGCTGGTGGATTAAAATTCCATTTTGTTGTAGTACTGGTAAAAGTCTTAACAAATTCATTTTTATCAACCTCTATAAGCGCCCCCTGAAGTTCTCTTTCCACACCAATAAAGTTTGTGCCGTTGTCACTATAAAATTCTCTGGGAATACCTCTTAGGGCCATAAAATTACGAATGGCTAATATGCATGAGTTCGTGGTAAGAGAATGCGCAATCTCTATATGAACTGCTCTAACTGTCAAGCATGTCAAGCATCCATATCTCTTTTCTGTGTGTCGATTTACAATGAACATAATAGGGCCAAAAAAACCCAACCCTGTAAATGTGAAAGGCGCTTCGTATGTTGCGAGACAAGCACTAGGTAGATTTGCCATTTGAGGAACACACGGAAGTGCCTTGTATACTTTGCACCATTGACACTTTCTAGTTACTGACTTATATGTAACACGGAGTTTCGAAATTGAATATTTTTGGCGGATTTCGTTGATAACGGTTTCATGGTTCAAGTGGTGAAATTTAGCATGATAATAAAGTATAGTAAAGGGAAACCGGAGGCGAACCTTTACAGGGTAACATGTCTGACTGTCTCAACCAGGCGAGGCCAGCATAATCCTTGTGAAATCTCCTCAAGTCGACTCAAACCTTCACGTGGTGTTTCCTGGGCAACGTCAAAACTGACAAACGTTAGTTAGGTGGCTAATCTGAGCGGCGGGCCTTCCTAGGCTTAAAGCGCTGACTATAATAGACGGAACGGAACGGAGTCAAGTGTCATTGTGGCGGGACGAAACGGTTTCAAACGGAGTGGCGATTATAATAGCAACGGAAGAGGAGTTAATTTTTTTCTAAAACATATTTTATTACAAAACAAATTCCATCAATTCTTCTTTTCTTATTATTTTAAAACATGAATTCAATCAATTTTTATCAAAAATACGGCAAACAAAACAAAAGCAGAATAAAATTAATAGTAGCATCTGTCAACATAAAGTTTTTGCTCAAAACGTAACGGAACGCAGCGGAAAAATCAAAAATCTATAGATCTCAACGTCACGTGCCGCTCCGTTCCGTCTTATTATAATCGAACTCATAAGAAACTCATGCAATAGATTGTAAAGTGACATTTTTCAACATTCTATAACGTTCCGTTCCGTCTATTATAATCAGCGCTTAATACAGGTTGTGCGACGGGTTTGAAGCCCACCCGTAAAAACCCATTTCAATGAAAACAAATAAGAATATGCACCTGGAATGTCTGAACCCTTAATTGGGAAGGTGCCTCTATCTAACTGACTGATGTCTTGGAAAGATACAAAGCTGATATCACTGCTATCCAAGAAATGCGATGGAAGGGACAGGGTTGAGTTCGGCATGCACCCTGTGATATCTACTACAGCGGCCATGCGGAGAAGCACGAGTTTGGATGCGGCTTTGTAGTTGGCAAGAGATTACGGCCACACGTCCTGCGATTCACACCTGTGAATGAACGCCTTGCCATAATCTGCATTAAGGCTAAATTTTTTAATATAAGCCTGATATGTGCGCACGCTCCGACAGAAGACAAGGACGATGAGACCAAGGAAATTTTCCACGAGCACCTTAAAAATACGAACGAGCGCTGCCCCCGCCACGAAGTAAAAATCGTGCTTGGTGACTTCAACGCTATGGTGGCCAAGAAAAATATATTTGGTCCAACAGTCGGAAAATTTAGCCTCCAAGACAACACCTCCGATAACGAAATGAGGCTGATTGACTTCACGGCACCACGAAACTTGGTCACAAGTAGGACTAGATTCAAGCATCTCAATATTCATAAAGCCGCCTGAATGTCCCTTGATAAAAAAAAATCAAATTGATCACGTTTTGATCGACGGAAGGCACTTTTCCAGTGTATTGGATGTACGCACGATCAGTGGTGCAAACATTGACTCGGATCCAAGTCGCAGCCAAGATCCGTACACGTCTGTGCGCAGCTAAGAATATACGCAACCCTACACAGAGAAAGCTACAGACAGCCGAAGCTTTCGCCACTCGACTCTCACTCCTGCTTCAAAGCACTCCTCCAATCGATGATATATGCGTGCAGTGGACACACATTTTCAACTCCATGCGTGCGGCTGCTGAAGAGGTGATTGGCCACCACCACCCTCGCCGAAACCAGTGGTACGACCTAGAGTATCGCGACGCCACTGCAGAGAAAGACGCCGCCTACAAAGCCACCCTGCAGTCGGTTGTAACGCGCGCTGCTTAGAAGCGATACAAAGAAAAGAGGAGGGAAGAGAGACGTATTTTCAGGCGGAAAAATGAGGCAGAAAAGCGCGAGCAGGAGAAGATTGAGATGTTTGGTGACAGGAATTAGGCCCGAAATTTTTTTGAAAAAATAAGACGATTTGCCGATGATTTTAAAACCGGGGCCTTTTCCTGCAAGGATGAAAACGGGAATTTAGTGACAGATGTCCAGAGCACACTGATGATATGGAGGGAACACTTCTCTAAGCTTCTAAATGGCGACGCTGACAAAAATCCCGCCAATAGAGATGATATTCCGAAAACCCCAATTACGGATGACAGCGTCGAAGTTCCGCAGTCCGACTATGATAAAGTTCTGACAGCTACAGCTCGGCTTAAAAATAACAAAGCCGCGGGAGCTGATCGCTTACCTACCGAGCTGTTTAAGAACGGAGGCGAAGCTCTACTTAAATGCATTCACGAGCTTCTATGCAGAATATGGTCGGAAGATGCATGCCGAATGATTTGAATCTCAGTGTGCTCTGCCCAATCCACAAGAAAGGCGATCCCACTATCTGTGCCAATTACAGTGGGATAAGCCTTCTTAATATTGCATATAAGATCATTATCTTTCATCTAATCCCCGTTTCGAACTACAATACTTAAAAAAAGATTATTTAGTTGTACGTTCCTTTATATTTGCTATGACAGAGCTTTAAGTCCAGAGGATGTGGTCGAAATATTTTCAAAAATAGGAAACTATAGAATTTTACTATGATGTGAACAACAAACCGTAAAATTTGTAGTACGATCAAAACAAAGCCTAGTTTTAAGTGATGAAATAATAACATGTGTGAATTTATGTAAAAAATATAATTTTATTTAAAATAAAAATAAAAAAATATTCGGAAAAAAACACAAAATGAATTTGCAGATTTATACCACCCCCCCTCCCTCCCCAAAAAAATCCTTCTGGATCCGCCACTGCATCTTCAGCCCATGTCTCACTTTGTCAATATTTGGCAAAAGAAGAAATTAATTTCACTTTTTCACATTCAAACATTCGACGGTTGGTTCATTCCGATATGCTAATTAAATACTCACACACGTATTTAAATAGTCTTTAACATTAACGCCGGCGAAATCGTGCTGAAAACCAAACGCTTTCTTGTTGCTCAGTTGTGGATTTAGTATTCGTGTTTTGTTACTCCACATTAAGAATATGACAATGTTAGTTTTAGAGTTACATAAGCATAAGGCGTCTGTATCAGTTGTGACAGTGATATGAGAAAGCGATAGTGGAAACGTGGTTTAAGGTCTGAAGCTTATAACAGCATTAATGGTTAATAGCTGACATTTACAAAAACGAACACTAACTTTCGATTTCGTATGGAATAACATGCACGAACGCGATGTGTGATGAAGTTGTGATGTATTTTTATACTTATAAATATATGATAAATTGAGTTGTAATTCCTGAAACAAGTCTAAAGGTTGTGTGAGTATGACAGTTTTTTGCAAAACCTTGTCATTCCCTTAATTCCATTGAAATTACGTCAATATAATTTTGTTAGAAAGGTATTGAGTTTTACTTTCTTTTGAAATATCAGTTTGATAAAAACTTTAATTAAAAAACGTAAGAAATAGACCTTAGAAAAATTGATGCGACAGCCCTAATTCCAGTTAGTTGTAAGCTTAACCGAGGGCTAGTTCAAGTGCACTACTCTCTATGTGCCTAAAATGAACTAAATTAATTTTGATTAAAAAAAAGGTATGCAAAAATGCATACCTTTCTTTTATCTAGCTTTTGAGATCCAGAAAGGCTAACTTTCTCGAATATTCAATAATATATCCTTTTTGTCTTTATCTAATCATTTTATCTAATCATCTTTTTTACTATGATTTACAGAATCAAACTCTTTCAAACTAAAAAATATCAAACTAAACTTTATTTTAAAAATCATCAGCTTCGACTTTGACGTCAGCTTTTGTTGTTATTATGGACCAACCAGCTAACAGCTTTCACACTATAGCAAACAAACATACATAGCTACAAAATCGTTTATCGTTAGTGGTAAAAAAATTTCAATTTCATTTTCGTTTGAAGTGATACAAATTTTTACATCATGTGTGTAATAAAAATTTACACTTTATTTATGATTTTAATATTTATTTCTCTGCATAGCTCTGATATAGATTTTGGATTTCTTCTATAGCGTTGCGTTTTGCGCTTTACTTAGTTTCGTTTCTAAAGCAACGTCTTTAAAGCCCATAACATAAGTTGTGTTTTCTTTTTTTAACAATAGTTTCTTTTTTCTCTCAGAGTTTGTGCTATTCTTTGTGTTGATCTAATGAACTATTTTTTGTGCTCCTCCATTTCTATGTCATTATGCTTGAATGGTTGATATGATTGTACATACACACACCTACAATTATATGAATCTGATTATTAGTTTCAGGTTATTTGTTTTGTGTTATTGTATGATCGGTTGATTTCATTGACTGTTTTTTCCTGTCATTAAACTGATTTGCTCAGATATATTTTAAGTGTCTTCTTTTGGTTTGATTTTTTTACATATACATTCCACATTAGACAGTCGCTTTGTTTTTTATATTTTTAGCTACTCTATGTTTATTCTTGAATTAACCTAATCAATGGTAGACTATAAGAGAGACCGTTAGATATGAGGCGGTGTTCCAGTTAGCTTAAACAATATGGCTGGCGTTTTTTCTGATAGTGAAAACGGTTTGGCGCTATTTGCTTATATCTCTGTAAGATATAGAAATTTCTGCTAACAGATGTAATGCAAATTAGGGGCAGGTTCTCATCTACAGGTCCGAAAACACGATAATGTTCTTGATTTTTTTTTTCATAGAAGGAAGTAAGTGGTCATTCAGAATTAGGTAAGAACTACAGAAGGACGGGGGTCCTTGCTTTGCTTTGCTTATTTTTGATGACATGGTGGATGAGGGACCTCAATTGTCTTGTTTCTACACGAGTTTAGAGGAGGGGGGTTAATAATTGCAAAAAATCTGCTTTCGTAATACTTGAACGGCCCCTTAATGAACACCTTGAGTTTTTTGGCAGCTATTTATTAATTCTTTAAGTGTTGGAATATATATTTTTTTTGTTGCATAAAAGTGTTTTTTAAAGTGTCAATACGCCGTCAAACGGTACCTAAACGGTCTTCATCTCACAGTACGTTCATGTAATCTGATATAAAACAAATTAGAAAAAATTTTAAATTATATTAAGGGCCCATTAAAATTCAATTTTTGTTTTGTACATTTTTGGAATGTATAACATTGTTAAAATATTTTCAGAAAGTTTTAAGTCAATTGAATAAAAATTGCTGTACACACTAAAAAATTTCAAAAATAAATTCACACCATTGAGCGGATGTTTACATTTTTTACACCGAACGGTGTTAATTTACACCGCTTATTCGGTGTGAAATGTTGAACTTATCCGATCGGTGTGAAATAAGAAAAGCATAGAAGAAGAGCGATACTGAAATCACATTGTCATTGCTAAACAAATTAAAAATTAAAATTTTTCAATTTTATTTGTTCAATTTAATTTTGTAAATCTGGATTAAAGATTTAAATGTAGTTTTTGGTAAAACGAATTGGACCCCAAAAAAATTAAATAAGTCCCAAAAAATGTCCATACATTTTTGGGTGTTACTTCATATGAAATAACTCCCAATTTTCGGAGATTATTTCATAAATTTTGGGATATATTTGATTTTTTTGTTTTTGTCTTATTTAATTGTGAAATAAAGCCTAATGAAATAAGCTCCAATCAAATTTTATTAGGGGCTTATTTCATTTGACGATTAATAAAATTAATGACAATTTAATAAAAGTTGTAAAAAACATCCTTTCGAACAGTTAAAAATTACACCGTTCGGTGTAAAAAAATAATCATTTTGCGTATTATACATAAACACCTTACAGGGAACAAAATAAACATCCTGATACTTACTTTTTTACACCGTTCGGTGTTAAAATAAATTCTCTTTCGGATATTAAATTCTAACACTTCGACACGGTGTTTTTTAACACCGAACGGTGTAGGATTCCCTGAAACAACGACCGGTGCAAAAATTCTGTACAAATATTTAAGTGTGTAGTTATAAGCACTTACGTTCGAAGAAAACTATACTGTATCCGAGAAACAATTTCATATTTTGTGTCAATAAAGTATCGTGTCGATAAATGTCCGACCTCTGCACCGAAAGAAGTGCTATTTCTGGAATACCTTGGGCAGGCACAATGAATGAACGAAGACCGATTCGGGCAGTCGTCAGTTTATTGTTTCCGAATATAGTTGCTCGTTTTTGAACACTTTATTGACATAATACAGACCAGAGCTGTAAATGAATCAATCATTTGAAGATTATATCATGAATCAATCACAATCTGATTTAAAAACAAAGATTACATTAATTTTAACAATCATATTGATGTATATTTTGAATGCATTCATTTGATTTAAATCAGAAAAGATTTCAATCATTTCATTTAAGAATTTTCACTCAATCGTACGCTGTTAATTCAAGTCTTCATGTTGTAACTAAAAAGATTTAAAGGTTTATTTAAAATGATTTCTTATTTATTCCATACCAGAATTAACTCATTTTGCGATTTAATTCAAATAATTGAAATCTTTTTTGATTTAAATCAAATGATTTAAATCTCTTTTACCTTTTTTGATTTAAATCAAATAATTGCAATCATTTCAGATTTAAATTAAATGATTGAAATCTTTTCTGATTTAAATCAAATGAATGCAATCAAAATATAAATCATATATTAACTTGAAGCAATCATCAATGATTGCTTTCAGAATTAAAACTTAATGATTTAAGGCTAAAATGATTGCAATCAAAAAGTAAATAAATCATACAGATTTAAAAACAAAAATGATTTAAATCTTTTACAGCTCTGATACAGACTTACTACGGTACCATTTCAGGTGCCTTTCAAGGTACTTGTTGGTTTAATTTCGGGCACACTATAGCTAAGACTCAGGCCAGTTTCGATACATATCAGCTACTTTATTGACACAATATATACATTTTTTCACGGGTCCTGTTCGCTGAAGCTCGTTTGCATTCGGCTTGATGCAAAAAAATATAGTCCGATACTCTGGACTTTTGTGCCTGAGTAGTTTGGTAAGGACACAAATTCTTTCTCGTGGTACTTTGCTACTTCTAAAACTTTAAACGCGTTTTTATCGAAAAGTGCTGCTTGATACCGGACAGTATTACTCGAAAACTATACTAAGGATCGCTTCCAAATTTTATACACTTGTTAAGCAAATGCAATTGGTACTTTAAATCGTTCGATTTTTATTTTATAGAAATACTTTTTTTATAATCTGAAACAAATGGCTTTTATAGTCAACAATCGGGGTTTCAACTACCATTTTAGTAAAAATCAAAATTTTTCTATAATCTTCGATTAAAAGTAAAAAAAAAAAATACAGCAGAAGCGAAACTATTATTATTTTTTTTTATGAACAGGCGCCAAAAATCGTGTCCACTGCATATTTTAGGTGCTTCACTTATAACACCTGATTCCTGCTATAATAATTAATATTTTTTAAAAAAAACATTACCTGAAATAAACAGTCGATTTAACCCATTTTGACCCAACCGGTAATTTCAGTTACCATCACTTTATAGAAGCTTATAGACAATATATATAGCAGGTATGGGTCATGTAATGAATTGATGTTATTTTATGATTAATTAAAAAAAAACTATTTGAAGGAAATTAGCATAAAGCTATTTCGTCACAATTGCCAAGCATTTTTGTAGAGCACCAAAAATAGAGTTATTTTTAATTGATTTTATTAAACATATTACAAAAAAAAATTAAATGCAACTATAACAGATTCTGATAGTAGTTTCAATAAACTTTATATATTCATAACATCGTGATATGAGCTCCAAAAGTTCGAAATATATAAAAAAAAGCAGATGCGTCGCTGGACACACGAGAGAAGCATTTTCTCATTTTCATACGTTTGATAATTTAATGGGTTTTTTAATAAAAATATTTTAATTTGAAAAATTTTAAATACCTAAAAAAATTTTAACAAAAAAAAAAAAAATAATGTACCCACTAGTAAATTTTATTACCTTACATTATTATTTTGCATTAATTTTGAATTATTTTTGTAAATTTTAATGAAGTTATTGTGTTTTAATATTTAAAATATCAAACTTATTTTATATAGATGTTATGTCAGCGTTATTTCTAGAAAATATTACATCAATAGTTGTCCTAATCGTGGTCTGCAAATATTTAGATCGCTTCTCATTCCCAAATTATCAAGACAACATTGTTTAATTCCTAAAATTTTTATGAAATTGGTTTTTTTTATATTTAAAAGGTATAGTCTTTCAGACGTTATTTTCATTTCTACAGCCGTTTTAGTAGGTGTCAAGACACAGTGTGTCGTTTATATTCATTCTCTTTACACTCATTTATCTCGAAACTACTTTTTTCGGTTGTAGAAAAAACAAAAACTATTCAGCCGAATCATCTGAAATTAAAATATGCTATTCATAACATCAGTGGCTATCGCTGGAACTAGAATCAAAGATTTATTTAAAAAACATCGTATATCTTACACTTCTCGTATATCTTACAAGAATTTGCTAAATGGCGGAAATTTAAACGTTTTCTTTCTTTATTGTCAAAAACTGATTCCTATGTAATGTTTGCTACCATATAAACTGCTGCTTCTTCATCAAATCTTTTTAAAAAGCCTTATTTTACGTCAAATTTTATTGAGACAAAAATAATTTTATTTTCATTTCCAATAGGCCAAATGGCTGTAAAAATGCAATTAATGTCGGCACAGCCAAATTCGAACACTTCAAATTTAAAAATAAGTTGAAAAAAATTGTGATGACCTTGAGAAGTCAAATCAAGTGCGACTGACTCTCAATACGTCCTTCTTTAAGAATTTCTATAAAGTTTGGATGTGCTTGTTTATTTATGGTTTCTGCACACTGTTTTACAATTCAAGAAAAATATTATCAGTTATCAAATTATTAACTCGGCTTTTTTTTGAGCGCGATTGTATTATATTCTACAAAGCTGTTTGTTCATTTCAGCCTACGAACGACTTTGTGAATAATACAAATGACCGTTTGTTTATTGTACAAAGAAAATTTTGTGTATTTAAAAAACGCATTCGTTTCATCAACAAAAGATACGAACAAATATACGAACGCTGCTGCCACCGTTTTGTATATTATCAAACAATGTTCGTTCAGTTCACAAATTTATACATTATAGATTTTTACAAACTAGCGTTTGTAGAATGTACAAAGTTACGAATTCAAAATTTTTTTCATGCGGCCAACCCTACAAACATTTGTACTATGTAAAAAACATTTGTACATTCACGAATAGCCTCTGTGTGTATTTCTACAAAGATTTTATTCGTAATTTTATCCTAAATATTTTTTGGGTTCAGAGTCGTTACAAACATCAAAATATCAACTGCCTAATTTGAAGCAGAATTTGTATTGTATTGCGAGAGCGCCTGGTAACCGACGACGTTGCACTGTTTGCCATACTCACAACCTATTTGAGTGTTCAAAAAAACATATAAGCTAAAAAAAAAAATTTAGAATTAAAAATTAAATATATATTTTGTGTTTTAACTTATGAATTCTTTATTTTGCAAAACTTATTTTTTTTAGTTTTTCGTGTTCTTGAATATAATTAAGAATAGTATTATTTTCAGACATAACATTTAAAAATGAAATTTTCCACATTTTTGATTTATTCTTATAATTTACACAAAAAATTTCAAATAAAACTATATTCATTTGGTAATTTGACTGCATTTAATATTTGCCCAAAATCACTATACTTATCGGCCCATTGGTAACTAAAGTTACCATCTCAGAACTCAAGAACCATAAATTCCATTTTTTTGAAACTCTAAATATATCTTAATTTGGCTAAGAAATAACGATGACTGGTACTGGATAACTGGGAACTGGTACCGGGCCAAGATGGGTTAAAATAAAATTTTTAATGCAGGGCTTTTTTTAGCTTAAGAACATTAATAGGCCCTTAACTCATTAACCGCTGGTTGGGTATTTTGTACCCATGAAAATGCTGAAATGCTAAAATGCTTAATTTTTTGATTACTGCCTTAAACAAGCATAGAGCTATAAATTGTTTTTGGAGTGTGTCAAAATATTTGTACGTTAACTACTACATTTTCAAATTCAAAAGTTAAAAAATTGTGTTATCATTTGTTTTTATTTATTAATATTAAATATAATTATTTAAAATTGTATATATTAAAAAAATGTAAAAGCTCTCTTAGCCAATTTTACCTGCTATTTATAGAAAACTCCACATATAAAACTGTTCTGTCGTGACAGAAGGAGTTTGTCTCCATCTTGAACACATTAACGACAGTTGGGTATTTTTATACCCAACTCATTTAGTGGTATAAAAATACCCAACTCATATCTCGACTACGGTGAAATAGTAGGAAAGCTGTGGAACAATTTGACAAACTTTTAAGGCACAAAGCTAAATTTTTGTGTTTGCGTAATTTAGTATTAGTGCAATAAGAAAACCATGACCTGGCAGGGACAGCACGGTTACTACATCGCCCTTTTTAACGATGAAAGTGTAAAAAAACTTGTTCACACAAAACTAAAATTTTAATATGTTTGAAATTTTTCTTTAACATTTACGAAAAAATCGCCTGGCAGGCTTTGGAAGGGCGCAAATACCTGCCAGGCGGGTAAAAAGTGTAGAAAATGGACCCAGACTAACTTGCTTTCACAAGGCTACAATTTTAATATATTGTTGTTGTTATATTATTATATACGAAAACAAATGCCTGGCAGGTTTTTGGAGGGGACAAATACCTGCCAGGTGAGGATTAAAAAAATACCGCAAAAATGGTAAATTAAATTTTGCGAGAAATGAAAAATTTTTTGTTAATGAATGATATGTCATATAAAAGTAAATAAAAAAATATGATTTAAGTCTTCTTTTTTAAAAAAAAATTCCAGCACTTCTTGCAGAAAGTAATTAAGAAGTAAGATTTTTTAAGGACAATATCTAGATTATAAATAGTAATTTGATGGGATAACTTATATATCTTTTAGTTAGATATTTAGCTAATCTATCATATAAAAAATTTAATAAAATTTATCTAAAACAACCTGAAAAATTTGCTTGCAAAAATAATAATTTTTTTTCTCTAATAATGTCATATCATAGACCACCCATATATGTATTTTTTTTAGATCGAGGTTTAAAAAACAAGATCTGCATAAAAAATGGATATCGGTGGTGGAAAAAAGTTAAAAAAACGGCCTAAAAATTGTACTTGGTTTAATTACTCTATAGCTCTTAATATAACAGCTTTACGCTTTTAAGTCGTATGAGCAATTTTCTGCACAATAAACAGACAAATATTTGTTTGTAATCAACTTTGACTTGGAATGACCTATCATGTATTTTAAAGTTGTCAAAATCATAATTTGTAGGTAATATTTTTTTAACGATCCTCGTAAGCTTATGAAGGAGGATATTTCTATACAATTTATACCATGACAAAAAACATTAAGGGAAGGTTCTAGTAGAAACGTAACGTAACTTCAGGATTTTTTTTTAAGCGAACGTATATCTTTCTTGAAGAAATATTAGTGTGTATTTCAAGAACATTATACAATTTTTTCGATGAAAAATAATTCAAAATGGCGGCTGAAGCTCTCGATGATCAAAGCCGTGCGAGGCGATAGCCGATGTGCGCTGTACACTCTACAGCCCTTCCACGTGATCTGAAACAAAAAACCTAAAAAAAAATTATAATTATTAACCAAGGTGAAGTTTTGGGGCCTTGTAGATTTCCGATTTAAATAAAACCATTTCTTAAAAAAATGGCGGCCCTTTGAAAACCCCTGTTTTTTCTCTTTTCTCTTTTGCTTTTTTTAACGTTAAAAAAATAATGATGATAAATTTTTTTAGAAACAACGCCTCCTGCAGGCAACAGGAAATTCTCTAAATTGAATAAGCTTTAATTTATGCCATCAAACGTCGAAACGACTTCTTTTGCAAACTCCGAAAGTTTCTCCTCCGCTGACTTCAGACGCCGGTCGTCACTCTTCGGAGCGAAGTTTCCGTAGTTTGTCCCGATGATGATTGCTTATGTGTGCATAGTTTTTAATATGGATGAATTGCCTTTATTAAAGATGCCCGAAGATACCCGAGAAACAATTTGTGTCCGTACCAAACTACTCTATTCTACTATTCAGGCACAAAAGTCAGAGTATCAGACTCGATTTTATTTTTAAAAGCTACGAGTAGTAACGAAAAATTGCGAAGTTTCTGCGGACATGACTTGAGAACAAAATTCATATATCGTGTCAAAGTACCTAATATGTATCGAAACTGGACCGAGTCTAGACTGTAATGTACCCGAAACATACCCAACAAGTACCTCGAAAGTCACCTGAAATAGTACCGCAGTAAGTCTGTATTATGTCAATAAATTGCTCAAAAACGAGCAACTATATTCGGACACAATAAACTGACGAGTGCCAAAATAGGTCTTCATTAGTACATTGCGCCTGCCCAAGGTGTTCCAGAAATAGCACTTCTTTCGGTGCACAGGTCGAACATTTACCGTCACGGGCACCGGACATATATTAGATACTTTATTGACACAAAACATGAAATTGTTTCTCGGGATATATATATTCTGCTATTCTGGTAGTTTGTTCGCCACAATGAAGGCGTTTGGGGACCAGTTCCCACAGACCAGAGTTTAAACATTCATTGTCGTTTTGCGTGTTTCTACCTGTG
Source organism: Dichetophora obliterata (assembly GCA_963920525.1). NCBI lineage: Eukaryota > Metazoa > Arthropoda > Insecta > Diptera > Sciomyzidae > Dichetophora > Dichetophora obliterata. Next base: position 288,249,185 of record OY986435.1, read on the forward strand.
CATCTTTGCAGTAAATTATCACTTGAAAGAGCTTCATATACCGGTCGAATTCCTTCTTGAACCGATTTTTGAAGGGCAGGTTCATGGTGGAAATCGGCGAGATCATTCTTGGCTTCTGCAACACGCCACTTACACCAACTGTTTTCACCTGGTGGGCAGTTTTCATGTTTCAGCTCTTCATCCATGGAACATTTGTGATCGAACGCTCACTCAAACTTTTTCATCTGTTCGGCCGAATCAGGGTGTCGTCTAATGGCAAGTCCATAGTACAAAGTCATATATTTTATTAATTTGTCTGTCAATATTCCTGCGCCTTTAGCTCCAATTCCTTTAAAGGTCGTCCATAAACTACGTTACTGATTTTGCGGTTTTTTTTACCCCCCTTCTCCCCCTGCGTTACTTTTCGTAGTGCTTTTCAAAACCCCTCCCCCCATAAAGTAACGTGACATATGAAATTAATTCATTCGAATGATTATATATTTTGACTAGCTCTGACAATTTTCATTAGTATTAGTGACTAGTATGACTAGATACATTAAAGGAACAAGTGGAAAAAAATCAATAATTAATATCATCTGTAAAAGCTATTCCATCTGCGATCCAAGATTCGATGCTCTCAATCACTGGGATAGAAGAAGCTGGTAGCTTTGTTGAGGATTATATAAAATAGAATTTTTCGTCGGATTCTATGTCGACCCATTCAGGTGAATCCTCATTTCTAACGCAAAGAAATTCACCTGGTCTTTGACAGAGTACCCTTAAAGGCTGCACCCGAGCTGCACCAAGTTCTGTGTTTTTGAGTAAATGCTTTCTGAAAATTGATTTATTTAAATAGTATTTTTTATTCCGATTCATTGTAAACGATATAATACAAACTTATTCATAGAAGTATTAAAAACGAAATACAAGCCGCAGGTAGGACACGACCTTGAACCGATTTCTTCTTTCTGAGAAGGACAGTACATTTCATACCTTATCTCCTTTGATCAAGAACATTCAGGCCTTAACGTCAAAGCCTATCGCAAAAGCAAAGACCCAAATTTTTCAGACGGGTGCTGAGATGGTGAAGGAATACCAAAAGGTTCCTGTGTCGAGGGAAAAGGTGGTGGAAGAAATCGTTGAAACAAAAGTTAACCATCAATTGAGACGATCAAACAAAAACATGTATGATTAAAAATTATTGAAATGATTGTGTTATTAATTAGAGGGTTTTTGTCGATTTTTTTAATTTTTGGTAACGTTACAATATCTAAACACCTCCCCCCCTGCCGTTACTTATCCTAGTGCATTTCATAACCCCTCCCCCCCCTAAATTGGTAACGTAGTTTATGGACAACCCCTTATGTTGTTTCTTGACTGCGCGCAATCTTGTGCACATTCGCTTCTGGACGTGACCTATACATTCCTTCTTCTGAACAATAAGGTCGTCGTAAGGGTCAGAGTTGAGGAGAGCTTGGAAAGTTTTTGTGTTACCGTCACCGATATATGTAACATATTTCACGCTTTGCAATTCTAATCCTTTTCCTTCAAAACATTTCCTTGATACAATCTACCTCCATCTAACCTGCACTTCCAGTGTGATTCATTAGTTCCTTTTTTGCTATCCCAGTTGCTACAGCTTTGGCAGAATGACGACTTTACAACAAAAGCCAACACTTTGTGCTTGTATTTTCCGATCAGCGTTGTTATTCCAAATAACGACGAAAAGCCACGTTTTTCCCACGAACCGTCACCCGACACGCTCAAATGTGTTTCTTTATTTCCTGCCTCCACGTTATTCTGTTTTTCATCAGCAATTGCTTTACGTTGTATAACTTCGAATGTACTCTTTGATGTCTAGAGCAGATTAGTAAAACATGCATAGTAAGTTATATTTGCAAAGCCTGCAGACAGTTCAGTTTTGTAACAAAAAGTATTGATCGACCGTAATCCGAGTCCCAGAATCCGCATGACAAACATCAAACGACGATTTATTTCGTATGCATCATTTACTAAAGGGCTCGAAGAAACACGTTGTTGTTTTTTGCACTCACACTTGATAACTATATTAAAACCAAGTCCACGGATACTCGAACGAGAAAACGTTACAACACTGTCACAGTTTTTGCATTTTAAAAACTGAGATAAAAATTTGACAACAGTCAGAAAATTTATAATCTCGTTATTATGGCCGCCATCAATTTCGACGTTGCAGTAGTCCGTGTCTTTAATTTTTTTCGCTGAAGTAATAGTACAGCTTTTATCAAAGTAACTGTCGCACCTATATTAATACCAATTACACAAAAAGAAGAAACACTGGAAAACATCTGTTGTTTTTTTACGACTCTGGCATTAATTGTGCACTAATTGCATGAACCGTTTCAACAGTTTTGTCAATAATAATACTAATATTGCGAAAGGAAATAAGTGCAGAGATCCTTCGCCGGCACGCATGTTGCAGTATCATATCTTCCGACGAAAACACTTCTTTTTGCAAGCATGCCACAATTCACAAAATGATAGAGTGCACGCAGCTTGCATGGCAGATATTCCTAAAGAAAAAAAAACCTTTGAAAGATTTAAAAATGTTTCGTCAATCATGGTTTTGGGCCGAAAAAGGCAATTTGCTCCTTCTTCTTATCGAAAAAGGCGTTAAAATAATTCGGAATATTACTTAGAACTTGTTTTTAAGAACTATCTTATGCCGCATGCCAAGCAAATTTACGGAGAGGATCACTTTTGTTTTCAGCAAGATTCTTTTCTAGCAAACAATTCAAAAATCGTTAAAAGCTGGTGCTTTGAAAGCTTGTTGACCAATGGCCTCCGTCATCGCCTGACCTTAGCTTCCTGGACTTTTTAAACACATGACGGTAGGTAAATTTAAGCAACGATTAATGAAAATATCAGATGATATACCTACAAAACCAGATGCGTGCCGCATGCTCGTCTTTCACAAATTGTTTTACATTTTTAAAAAACTTAATGGTGAAAAATTCGAATTGAATGAAGAGTTATAGAGAATGCTTAAAATAAAAATGTTCGTTTAATACAATTTACACAGTGCTTTCGATTTATGACATAAAACAAGTGCGACAGTTATTTTGATTCACACTGTATACTCAGTATCCTCTTTTTTATCGGGATCATAATGGGACATTTCTACTTTCGAGGCCGATTATTTCCCACTGATTTCGCTTGTTTGGAATTTTTGGAACACTGCTTACTTACCACACGTTCGAAACAAAACTGAAAAACGATACTGCAAATAGTTTATACAACGCTAATTCGACCGAGAGTACGCAGGTATACGAGCACACAATGGAGAGGAATGTACATAAATTCGTTGAGACAGTCACAAACTTACCTGTACTAGCTACATCGCATAGGTAGTCAAGAATTCCCGTCCCTCGAGCGCGCATTTATACCCGTTTTTTGGCCGACGCACTCTCTCGTCTAATACGCTATGACTCGTAAAATAAATTAGATAGGGAAATATCCTTTTGGCTACATATTTTCAAGATCCTAAGGATGAAAATAAAGCAAAAAACAAAAACTAAATTTTTCCGTCGATTTCTACTAGACCTCCCCTTAAATGAAGTTTAATACAAAGTTTGTTTGTTTTTACAAAAACTTTATATTAAGGGGCATGAGAGCTTTTCAAATTCTTTTAAAGTAATTTTTTAAAATAATTTTTTAAAATAAAGGACTACATGTTTCACTGTTTTCTTCACAAATATAATATTTTAAGAACAAAAGGAATGCCTCTACCCAGAAAAAAGTGCTTCCAAAAGAAGGTAAAATAGGGTGGAAAGTCTTGAATTCCATCCCTTCCACTTTTATATCCAGAAGGCATTCTTTTAACATATGCATGTCATTAGGAGGAGTGCTTTCCTTAGTTTTCTTCAGAAGTGCATCCAGAATTTTTTTAATGGAAGATTTCTTTAAGCCCTTAAACGAAAGGATTCCAGTAGGTGTTTTTGAAGAGAACTTTAAGAAGGCATTTCATATAGTGAAATGGTTATTGTGATTAAAAAATCAAATGGAAATATACCTTTATCCCGATTTTCACGAGATTTTAGTGTTGGAAAGGAGAAGTGTTTGGGTTTTGTTGGGGTCTTAAACAAAATCTACGTAAAATATCCCTTTTCCCGATTTGCACGGCATTTTGGTGTTTGTAGTAGGAAGTGGTTGCGTTCTGTTGGGGGTTTGAAAAATCCCACGGAAAATGAAAAATACCTGAAAAATAACTGAAATTAAATGCTATTTGAATGTCTTGGAGAAGTGGTTTATGAGAATGCTTCTTGAACGCACTTCTTGATAAGGCTTAGAAGAAGCACAATAGACTTTAATGTACCTGATAGAATCTCTTCTGGAAGCAGTGTCCCTAAGAATGCATGTCACATTTGTAACAAAAATGTTGCTGGGTATTTGAAAAAGCCCAGCACACTTTGGCTGCTGAACTGCTTGAGTGTAAGTAATTGTGTAATGTACTTGTTATTCAATACTATATTGCTAGCGTATGAAAACAAAAAACGACTAAAAACATAATGAAAAAAATAAACCTTCATCACAGTTAAGTCTATGAGCACGGCTGAATACCATATGAGTCCCAAAAATATTGTCTGAGAAAAATTCACATTATAATATAATTACAATAATTATTGTCAATACCTTAAAAACTAAAAAAGGATGATTTTATAAATCTTTACAGTAGAAACAATACTATTTATGTCTCTATAATGAAACTAATAGGTATTACTGAACTTAATTAAATACATCTTCTGCCAAATTTTTAGATTTTTTATTGCATGCAAAAAGGAAGATACAGTGTGCTTAAAAGTGCTATTTTCGCTGTTCGACTCGACTTTGAGAGTAAAAAACACTAATTAAAAACAAAAAAAAAAATACAAAACTCTTGAACTATTATTAAATATCTTTAAAAGATCCTTTAAGTTGTAAAAAAAAATTTTTAAAACTATAAAACTGATGAAAAAAATCTATCTTCAATAAAGCTTTTTGGCAAAACTGTCACTTTTTTGAAAAAGTTTGGATACTAAATGGATATTTGGATATTAAAATCTTATATTTTTATATTGAAATAAAAAAGTTGAAAGATTTTATCTCTATTGGTTTTCAAGAAATAAATCATCAAAAATGTGCATATTTTTCATTATTTTAATAATTTTTTCATTTTGGAACCCCCTAACTTGCAAAATAAATGAGCGAGGAAAAAAAGCCATTTCCGGTATCTACAGATCCAACTAAAATTTTTTAAATTTTTTTAGAATTTTTAAAAAAGGTCGAGCACACAGATTTTCTGTTTTGTTTTGTTTTCACTCTATATAGAATAAAGTTCGAATTTGTTGAATTTTCAAGTGTTTTCTCTCGATCATTACATTTTCAAAAATTTGCTTTCTTTTAAAAAATACAGATCTCAATTTCAATTTCTGCAAAATTCTACTTGCGTTACGTACTTTATGATGTTTAAGAAATAAACAATTTAAATTTTTTTCTCTCAATTCAATGTTGAAATCGAAAAATATTTCCCACACTTTGTTACTGCATTACGAAGAGCTGCTAGTAATATCAATTCACTTACTTTCTAGTAACTTGAGCAACTGGATTCCTATGAAAAAGACCAACTGCACATATTTCCACTGTATACTAGTTTCACGATGGTCATTTAATTATTACTATGAATCGGCCAAGGAAGTGAAACTCATCTTGCTTTCTGCAAGCGATCAAGTCGCAAAAAAAAAAGATTTACTCATAGTCGTAATCTTATTATTGTAGTTGCTTCAATATTTCACTTAATCATTTAATATTCCAATAAAACCTCTATTTTTTCCTCTTATTTAAAATTTTTGCATTTTTCTAAAATCTTTAATTAGCTTTAAGGTTTTTAACAAAATGTCAAGAGTCAGGATCATATGTTGTAGCACGTTATTGGTTGTGCATTTTTCACAGTCAACCAACAAGTTTCCAGTTTCTACAGTCGATGGTTTGCCGTTAAACCGTTCAGCCCAATAACTGTTGCACCAAATATTGGCCTTAAGTACTAGGTTAAGCCACAACATCTCGTTCAACTTGAACTGCAACGATTATCAACAACATCAGCACCGTAGAAAATGCATCCATTGTATATATGAAATATTGTAACTAAGCATGACAATTATAACCGACCGAACGACCATCGCTCGAATGCTGTTTCTGTAATGATAACTCAGTGCTTCCGCTGAATGACGTGCATTTGGCTTTCAGTGCACAACTGGGTGAGTTTAAGCCATTTGTTGACAGTTGGCTTAATTTTTTTACTGTGCTGCTGTCGTTAATGCCGCCAGCTAGCAACTTTAACTTTGTGAATTTAAAGAATTTTTGCATTGAGGCAGTGTGGTTTTTTTTTGTAAATGCTTTGTGCTATTAGTTGCCAGCTTTACTTCTGTTTGCATACTCAGTATACAACTTGTAAAATCCCAGCTGATAGTTTATAGTTTGACAAAAAACAAGGTCGTAGCGGAAAATTTTGTGCTTCGCTGTGAACTCAACCTTGAAATTATAGAGATATTTTCTAAAACGAAGAAAAAAATACTGCTGTTGAGAGAAATGCATTGAAGAGATGTTAAGAAATACAATGAAAATTCAATTTTAATTTTTATCGCTGTCAAAAATTGCTAAACAAAGTTGAAAAAAAAATCACTTAAAACCGTGAAGTGATTCAGTTCAGTTCAGTTCAGTGATTCAAGCTTAAGTTCACTTAAAAAATCACTTAAATTTCCAAGAAATGCGTCTGGTTGCAAATTTGGTGATAGGCTAACCGTGCTTAGTCACAGGATTTGGTGTCATTATACTTATATGGCATAAAAGTTTGAATTTTGCCAAACTGCTAAAAAAAATTCTAAAGAATGCGTTGATTCCATTGTAATATTCTAGATTGTTCAGGTGAGGTAAGAACATAAAGGTAAGAGGTAAAAAGTCTTAAGATTGCAACACTAAAAGCCAAACTTAAATGAAGAAAGTTGGTGTATACATTTTTGGGGAATTTTAGCTAATAAATATATTTTTAATAAATTTAATAAACAATCAATTTAATCTGCTTCATTTTTATTATATTGATAACACAGCTGAGATCAATTTGGAATTAGAATAATCTCTATTAATAAAGCTTATTTTCTGTTTGTTCTGCGGCTCTAAACGGCTCGACGGATTTTGCTGAAAATAAGTATACATATTGAATGCATCTTAGATTAAATTGTTACATACTTAGTTTTGACCAAGCTTCCTCCGCCCTTTTTAAATTAACGGATATTTTGTTATTGTAATTATTTTTTACCACTAGAGCTTATCGTCAATTTAATTCTAAAAATTTTACATTATTTTGACACCAAAAAAATTCACAATCGGTCATTCCATGTCAAATCGGACGCTTTTCGAAACTCACATTTCTGTAAAAATTGGGTACTATGCACGTGGATAGTACTTTAAAATAGAAAAATATTTGCATATTTTTTTTGTAATTTTAAATTTTTTTTTTTTGCATTTATACGCAGTAAAAAATTAAAAAGAAAATCGGAAATTGTCATTCAAACATGTAGTCAAACAACTATATCTTCTAAACCGCTAGTACTGCAAAAAAATTATGTGTACATATTTTTAAGATCTTGAATTGGTCTTTATTATGGTGTCCTTTTTTACAAACATTTCGTCAAAAAATTTTAAATTTTTTAACCACTAAAAATTTCATTCACATTTTTCAAGTCAGCACCACTATTTTTTTTGGCACTTTGAAAATATTATCGTATTGAGTCATTCATTCTTAATACATTCTTAACGAAATTTTCCAAAACTGACTTCACAATTATTAAGTACAAAATACTTTAATTTTTAATTCAAAATTGAATTTTTAGAATTTTTTGCTAAGCTAGGTACAATCGTCGCTACGCCAACAAAAACAGTTATATGTATTTCAATACCTTTTCAGGAGAGCAAAAAAACAAATTTTTTTGGAGCATTTCTAGAACTGCGAGCAATAACTGTTTTTGATCACTTCTAAATCAAAAAAATATAAAAAAACCATGCAGAAATTGTGCAAAAAATAGTGTGAATGTATGTAAAATCAATCACATTGAAAAATTTTATCAACTCGCTATAATATACTATTCCTCTGCAGACACTCTATTTCTTAGTTGTATTTCCGTGATGGATCCCTATGTTAATAATAAATTATGTAAAATTGTACTTACATTTAACATGTAAACTTGAACAATAGTTGAAAAAGTTAATGTGGATGTAGTGCGCATAAGTTACGATGCAATTTTGCAATGCTTAAAGCACGACACAGTAGCAGTTTATTTATTCTAACGTAGCTTAGCTAATCTCCTGCTGAAAAAATTTGCGAGAAGTACACAAAATATTTTACTTCTCGGATGGAGCAGTCAATCAATATAAGAACAAAAAAAAAATTTATAAATCTATGCAAGCACAAAGTCGATTTCAATATCCCCGCAGAATGGCACTTTTTCGCAACATCGCACGGCAAAGGACCATGTGATGGTTTGACAGGTACAGTAAAAAGACTTGCGGCAAAGGCTAGTCTGCAAACATTAATAATCCGACAAATACTCCTGTAGTATTCAACTCAAACAACATGACAAGTATTGAATCGGAATAATGTTCATCAAAGCAGTACAACTCTGAAAAACAATCTCTCAAAAAGCGATTCGAAAAAGCAAAAATGATACGCAGGACTTTAACCCACTATTCCTTTATACCACGGGGCAAAGGGAAAACTGATATGCGCATTACATCCACATCATCTTTTTCAACTATTGTTTAAGTTTACAAGAACAAAAAAAAAATTATAAATAAAATGTTAAAACAATTTTTCATAGTTTAGTATTAACATAGGGATACATCACGGAATTACAACCAAGAAATATTTTAGCAAATTTTAAAAATAGAGTGTCTGCAGAGGAATAGTATATTTAAACGAGTTGATCAAATTTTTTAATGTGACTGATTTTACATATCGTCGCTGCGCCAACATAAACAGATATGTGATTTTTGCAAATTTTGTATAGCATATCTTGTTTACACTATCTATTATCCACATTTCTGCATTTGCAGTTTTGTATATCTCTTATGATTTAGAAATGATAAAAAACAGTTATTGCTCGCAGTACTAGAAATGCTCTGGAAAAAAATTTTTTTTTTGCTCTACTGAAAAGTGAGCAAAAAGTGAGTGAAAAATTAGTGGTGCTGACTATGAAAAATGTGAATGAAATTTTTAGTGGTCAAAAAATTTCAAATTTTTACGAAAGATCTTTAAAATATGTCTAAATAATTTTTGGGTAGGACTAACGGCTTAGAAGATATAGTTGTTTGACTACATGTTTGAATGACATTTCTGGTTTCCTTTTTAATTTTTCACTGTGTATAGCTGTAAAATAAAAAATAAAAAATTATAAAAAAGTATGAACATTTTTTTTGTTTTTAAATTTCTATCGACCTGAAAAATTTGAAAGAAATCTGAATCGTTAAAACTAGTTTTTAGACAAAAGCGTCCGATTTGACATGGAATGACCGATATCTTTCAAATTGTAAAAGTTTTAAGTACAAACATTTTTTTATAAAACATCGTTACCTAAGAATGAGAAAAAAACGACATGAAAATCAAAGTTTAGACCTTCGATGAATGTCTCCGCTGTTTTCAAATATTTTTGATTCAAACTTTTTAAAATTCTAACTTTTCCGTTTGAATTGACTTTTTACTCAAAAACTGACTCACAAGTTGTATTTGCATTTTTAAAAATAAAAAACAAGCTGAAATTGAATTTTTGAGTACCTTTCATATGGTACAGCATTCATTTGCAAAATTTTTCCAGCTAAGCGTAAAAATGGTTTTACTGTTTTGTCATCAAAACAACAAGGTACCCTATGATTTTTGAGACGAAATTTATTTTTAAAAAAATATTGTTTTATATTTTAAACAAAAAGGTTTTATATTTCTACATAATTACAAAAAAAAAATTGTTATGAAAAAAAAATTACCCCAATATCTCTTTCCAATCAAATTTGTGACTAAAAATATTTCGAATAACATTGACATCAGGGTAGTAAGATTCATTACATTAATGGGAAGGATTATTACAAAACACGATTTAGATAGTAGGCGGAGTTCGAAAAAGGGCGTGTCACTATTAGAAAAAGACAGTATCTCAGTTAATATTGACACTAGAGTACTGAAACTTAGTACAGAGGTAGGCAAAATTATAAAAAAGCAACCCTCCGCGGCTTTGCTCACGATATGGACAAAATTTTGTAAAATTGTTGTAACAGTGAGTAATGTAAAAAATAGCTATAATTGTTTTTGAAAAATTTCAGATATTGTTGTGATTCCATTTTCATTAAAATAATAGTAACAAAACTATAAAAAAATATAACACAAAGAAAATGCTAAAAGAATAGCCCACCCTAGATTAAATAATATATTTGTGTCGATAAGGAATAATGACTAACATCCCTATTCTGGCAAATTGTTAAGCAGTATTTTGAATATTTCTATAGGCCCCTCAAACGATACTACATGTCCATCCGACCTGTCAAGTCATCACACATGTAGTATCGTTCCTGTGCAAAAAATTAAGGCGGATGGATATGTTCGATGGAAGACAACAATTTTTGACTTTTTGCTTAGTACGTCCGACATGTAGTTCCGTTTGTGTGCGTGGCCATCCAACTTAGAACATTTTGCCATTTGTTGAAAATTTTTCAGAGGAGCACATCTCGCGGCAAAACTGCCGAACGTAACAAATGTTATATTTTGACACGAATTTTTTTTATCTTTATCAAAATCGTGATGGGTGGCGACCGTTGCCTAGTGGGTAGAGTGCGTGGCCCCTAAGCTAAAGAACCGCGATTGCCAGGGTTCAATTCCAGCTCAGACAGAAAGATTTTTCAATTAAATTAATTCTTCAGCTCGGTCGTCACCTCTCTGCAGACAATGGCAAAACTCAGAAAGTAAAAATTGCCATGTAAAGCTTCTTGAGAACATAAGCCGTTCGGAGTCGGCATAAAACACGTTGGTCCAGTTCTCGGTTATTTGCGATCAAACATTTATTAACACTCACAACACAATTGATCAATAGAAGCTAGGTCAAAGTCCTTCCAAGGGCTGAAATGGCCAGTTTATTATTATTACAAAATGGTGATAGCTTGGAATTTTTAAAGAAAAAAAAAATAATAAATGTTCAAAACAATAAATATTAATATTTTTAATTCAAGAGTTCACTCTTCTACATGTACGTCCGATATGTAGTATCGTTTTAGGGCCCCTTATGCTTGCTGTAATTTTTTTATTTCAAAACAAAATTTGAAGCTCAAAAATAAAAAATTTTGATAAAAAAAAGTTGTCAGCTGCTTTTCAGTTATTGACAATTTCATTAAAAAATTTTGTTTTTTGAGCTTTAAAAAATTAAATAACAAACATATAGAAATATTCAAAATACTGGTTTACAATTTGTGAATTTGCCAGAATAGAGCTGTAATGGTCCAGATAGACTCGCATGGCACAGCAATGCATGCAACGCAGATAAGCAGCTAGCACACAGCCACATAAATGGTGATTATGCAACGCATAGTCACATAGTCAAAATAAAATAATAAAAAAAGAATACAACGATTTTATTTTAATAAATTAACCGCACTTGGTCAAACAGTTTTACAACTTCACATCTGTTTTGCGAAAACGTCAAATACATAGAAGAATGCAGAGAAATCAAAATGAATAGATCTTCTATGTTTATCTATGTAGTCAGAGATGCATTTCTGTTTTTATCTGAGCATTGCTATGCGTTGCCATGTTGTGCATAATTAGATACTCACAAATCCCACTAAACAGATTTCGATGTGACGCTTGTTAAGCCATGCACTGCCATGCGAGGCTAACTGGACCATAAGTCGACTTAAGACAGAACTAAGTTGTTAATGTAGCTGTGTTCCATACATATACATAAAGAACTATAAACAAACACAGTCTGGAGCTTCTAGCATGACCTTAGCCAAAGTTATGACATAAAAACATAACAATCTTTCATAAAACTCATATGGCATTAACATAATTTTATTTTTTGCGAGTTTGATTGCCTTTTAGAGGTTCGCATTGGATACTTTTCCGGTATCCGTCTCAGTCCTAGGATTCTGACTATCTATTCTTAAGATAGCCCACAATTAATAATATTGTGAGAATTTGTGATGAAAATTTTAATAAACTTGAATTAGTTAAGGCAAGACCATAGCTTTGGCTTATAATTAATGAAGAATACAACGAATATCACAACATGAATGCAGATCTAACTCAAACCTAAGTAACTCGTAATGTTTAAGTCCTTCGGTTTACAACGATTGGAAAAAAATTTTGATGACAGGAAAATGATCGCGTTGACTCGAATTCAAAAACTTTTTCATTTTTCCAGCATATGGAAAAAAACTAAAAACATATTTTACCAAAGTACATACTAAGGCAATATTTCTTTTATTTTTTTGTTAAAATGTCTTTCATCGAATCTGCATTTTAGTAGTTTTGTTTTATTTTAAAAATAAAGCTTGGTAAGGGTTTTCTTTTCTTCTGAAAACCTAGATATTAGCCTAAGAGTCGGGTTAAAATTTGAGGGTGCAGTTTTTGCATTATTGTACAAATATTTTATAATACACACACACACACAACACAATTGGTCATAAGAAGCTCGGGTCCTTCAAGACAAATTCGAATTACTTTGCGTATAGCTTCATTACATTTAATATGATTTTCAAATTTATTTAACTCCCTTTTTTTAGTCATTTATCCAAATACACCCACTTTTTCGTTATATAAAAAGAAGAACGTAGTAAATTCAATTTTTAAATAAGTTGAAAATATTTAAAAATTTGAATATGAAATTTGTATGGAAATTACAACTTTTTATTGAAAATACATAAAGAGAACACGATAAGATTGCCAAAATAGTTTCCTATTTACAACTATTTGGTATTAGTATTAGTATTAGTATATATACTGAGCTTGGGCTTATTAAAACAATCATAAAGCTCTCTAGGAAACTCTCAATTTATACTTCAACAAACGTATTTTTGAACATATTTAAATATTAACAAATTTTATTTTACTGTGAAACCTAAACAAGAGCGGCAGCGTTGTTTACCTGTCACAAAATCGTCATGCTAATATAAATTGTATGAAACAAACCATAATAACGCGACGGCAACGCTGAGCGGTTGGAAAATCCAATTTTGACAGAGCGTTAGGAAGTGAAGTTTGTTATAGAAAACAAAGAAAAAGTTGTCGTTTCTTTGAAAAATATTTAAATATTTTAACGATATAAATTTGCTTGCACAAATGGAGGTAAGAAATTAATTAATAATTTAAATTAGATTGTATTTAATTTAATTTTGTACTAATTACAGAATACAAGTGAAAAGATAATTGAATTAGTGCACGTTAACCCTTGCATATATGATAAAAAGGATATTAAATATAAAGACGTGAAATATAAAGAACGAATTTGGGAAGATATCGGGAAGCAAATAAATCTGCCAGGTAGATTAAGCAAAAAGTATACACATCTTAAAATAAGTAATTAAATTTTTCAATTAGCTAAAGAATGTAAAGTGAAGTGGAAGAGCCTACGCGACAAATACAGGAAAATAAGAAATACCGAAGATCTTCCCTCTGGATCCGGGCAAAAAATTGGGGCTCGTTGGAAATATATGGCAAGCATGGAGTTTCTAGCGGAATCAATGGAGCCTGCCAGGTATTCGTAAAAAAATGTTTTCTATATGTGAAACAATTACCACTTTTTTTTTTTAGTACAACAGGTAACGTTTTTGATGAATTGGACACCAGTGTGGAGTATCTAGAAGAAGAAAGTAATTGTCAATTTTCCCGTACCTCCACAAGCCGAAAACGTTGCAAAGAAGACCTTTTCACTGATGTACTTGTGGCAATGAAGAGGAAGTATGAGGAACCACAAGCAAGCTCAATAAATGACCAGTATGAAAATTTTTTTGGAATGTTAAGAAACAAATTTAATAGACTACCAGAAAGTGAAGTGGATGATATTCAAGTCGAAATGCTACAATTAGTGAACAAGAAAATTAATACTTCGCAGAATTCGCCAATGTAAATTACTTTCTACGAAATTTACAGAGTCCAGGCCTATTCTGCCAATTTCGTAAAAACTTATCCACATTAGCGAATACAAAGTCTAGGCTTATTCTGTAAATTTTGTTAAAAATAATTTACTTTGGCGAATTATGCGAAGTATTAATTCGCTGGCCATATATTTAGAAGAAATTCTTAAATTCTTTGTCCAGATCAGAGGGAAGATCTTCAATATTCTTTGTTTTTCAGTATTTGTCGCGTACGCTCTTCCACTTCACTTTATATTCTTTATTATTTTATATAATATTTTATTACATAAAATAATATTTATAATAATTGAAAAAACGTTTTAAATAACACAATCAACTTGTATATATATATGTGTAAAATATATAGCTAAACCAATAAAATAAATGTCTTAATTGTCTTTTAACTCCAGTTTTCTAAATATGAGGATGAGGAAATTTAGGAAAATCCCTCGGAAGTTTTCATTCATCTTTGGTGAGCCAAGCCAAATTTACAGGTGTAAGAAATATTCAGTGAATTTGATTTTAAAATGGAATGATCAATATGTTATTACAAAGGAAAGGGTAGAGAATCATGACATGCTCGTTTCGTGCAAGACTGCCTCAACTCAAAATTTAGAACTTTTGAGATGATCATGGAGAAATTACGTTTTTGAGAATTATCATAATTTAACCAAAAACCGCTGTCTTAATCATACTACTACATAATCAACCAGTTTATTAAAAGTTTTTATGGCATAATTTCTTTTCAACTAGTACATATTTAAACAGTTTATATGACAGTATTGCACGAAATGAGCTATATTATGATATTAAGGGGGGAATACTAGTTTTAATTTAAAAAAAATAATAATTTTTTTGTATGTTTTAAAACTTTAGAGTCACAGAAAAAAAGGTAAATTTTATAATATTTTTAGAATTATTTTTCATTATTTAATTATAATTTTAATTATAATACATTAACCGTCGTTTTTTTTAACATTCATTATAAGATTTAGTAAAAAATGTAAGTACATGAAAATAAAGTTAAATCGAATTAAGATACTGACAGAGTTCATTTCTCAGGTTTAGTGCTAATTGATTTGATGTGTTGGGAGTAAGTGTGTCAGTTCTACTCACGCTCCCTAGAGTGGAGCTACCGCTTTCCTCCGCAGCTAAAGAGTTCGTTGAACTCAATCTCAGAAAGTTATGTAAAACAATTGTTGCTAGCACAACCTGTAAATATAAATAAGACATTCATCTTATGTGTAGTTGAGATATTTAATATTTTCATACTTTCTTTGCATTTTCTGGGGAAAAACTTATACAGGTTCTCAACACTCTCCATCGTGCAGTAAGTATACCTGCAACAAAAACATAAAAATTTGTAAAGTGTGTACTTACCACAGCCTTGCTAGAATAACGTTATATCTCAGAAATAATGTTTTACTTGTTAAGTATTCACCAATTACGTTCTTTACATGCTCTAAATTTTTTCGCAATTTCAAAGTAGTATCTTTTTAAGTCATCACTTAATTAACAACTATATAATTTATCAATATAGCTGCATGCAAATTATTAAGTTTGAATGTTTTATGTTTGTAAAGTATGACGATATTATAGCAAAGCTTAAGTCGGTTTAAATTTTTTTTTGCTGAAAATTATTCTAATAAAAGACAAAATTTGTTGTGGTAAAAACAAATTGGAGTAACCTGGCATAAGCTGCTATTTCAGATTGCCACTGATATGCAATAGATGATACTATAAAGGTTCACTTACCGAAAGCAATTTCAATTCGTATTCTGGCACTACACAACCTCTTATTAAAATTCTCTTTAGTTTCGTCAGTAACCTACATATCAATAGTTAATTAAATAATATTCGTAACATTTACTACGACCACATAAATCTATTATACCTTTGAATACGGCTTCATTATATTTTCCTTTAATGGAAACGCAGCATCCGCAACAAAGAAGTATGGGAAAACTATATTGGAGTTTGGCAAGTTTATTGCTTGTGGAGTATTTAGCTTCTTCTCCAATATTAATTTCCCAAAATGTGAATTTCTAAATACACCGCCGTCGCTTTGGCTGCCATATGCGCCAACATCCACTAAGGTGAAACTATAGTTGGAATCACAAACGGCAAGTAAAACCTATGTCCGAAAATTGTAACTAAATTATTTTGGTCTTCTATTAATACACTTACAATGCTATTAAAATGTTTATAGTTATAAAATTGGGAGCCAGACTTTGGTGGGCAATTTATTCGGATATGTTTGCCGTCCAGTGCACCCACGCAATGTGGCAAGTGGGTGGTTCTCAAAAATTCGTCCGATATCGTCGTCCACTCAACATCATTTGGAGGTCTTACATAAAGAGGTGATAAAACTCGCCACAGCACATCACATGTTGCCAAAATTAGGCATCTGGCTGTTTCTAGACCAATCCTAAATTTCATTGAAATCACATGGAGTGCGCATCCATGAGCCAAAAAACTGAGAGTATTAAAATTAATAATAATATAAAATTATGTCTTTTTTACTCACTGCAAAGTGATGTACAATCTTTGATCTGGCGTAATGGGTTTTCTATGCGAGAATTTTTGTAGCCATGGCTTAACTAAATTTAATAATACCTTGAACTCTTCGTGGGTTAGCCTTACGGACTTAAAAAATAATTCCGGGTTCTTTTCAATAAGCACGTCTACTCCGGTGGCATAAAATCCAAACCTGTCACGGCTTTTGAAGAGCACACGATTTCCTCTTCGTCCCCACATTCCCCTTATCAACTTTAGCAGCACCAAGTCTTCAATTGCATCGACGTATTCGGAATTCATATTAATTTAAACAAATTTCCTATCACCAGTAAAAGCACAAAATTTATTTACTAGATGCCAAACATTTTTTGACAAAATTTGACAACATTTGACATAATCCGCCGCTCTTATTTAGGGATGACAATTCAGCGTTAACGCCAAGCGGATAGCAACGCGCCGCTCAACGCTCTTGTTTAGGTTTCACAGTTAAAAGAATTACATGCAAACAATATGAAATCATTTAACCACAGTAATGCATGTAAAAACTCTATTTAAAATTTTCTAATTCTCAATAAGTCTTAATATTGTATTTGCCAAACAAAATATTACAATAGGGCAGTTCACGACCTTGTTGCACTGTTGCAAATGCGTTTTTGCAAGGGTAGATGATTGTGGTAGATGCATGTCAATGCTTTTTGTTTTTGTAAAAGATGCTCATTTTGCATTTGCACGATGCAACAAGATCGGAATTGGCATAATGAAAATGTGTCACTTATTATTTTGCTCAATAATTGCTTAATTTCGTGGTTTGTTAAGTTAATGCACACGTTGTTCTCTTTCATCCCAACGCACAGCTGTTGTTGTAGTTACAAAGAAACACGCAACAACAATGAAACCAAAGCTGCAAGCAGTAACAGCGTTAAAGTCAATCAAACAGACGAACTGCTTGCAAGAAAATGATTTTATTGTTTTATTAAAATGTAAATGCATATCACCTTAGACTTTATTATTGGAATCGGGAAGATCTTTCATATGTTCGTACATAATTTTCAGATATATTTTACTGTTTTGGCAGGAAATGGGAAAATGTGCCGAATTTTACCAAAAAATGAGATTTAAGCTAGTTTATCAGTCAATAACTTGTTCGCTATAAAATATGCTTACTTTGTAAAAGTTTCATTTTTGTATAATAGTATAGATAACGGTCAAGAAAGTGGGCGTTATTCGACAAAGGGGAGTGGAAATACTAGAAAAACACTGTATCTCAAATAATATTGACACCAGGGTAATAAAAATTGTAAAAATTACAGGTAAAAATAATAAAACACGATTAAGAAAGTGGGAGGAATTTGACAAAGGGCGTGTTATTATTAGAAAAATACTGAATCTCAGTTAATAATGACGCTTGGGTACTGAAATTTATTACAGAGGTAAGCACAATTATGAAAAATAAGTATTAAGAGAGTGGGCCTTATTCGAAAAAGGGGAGTGACAGTATTAGAAAAACAATATATCTCGAGTAATACTGACGCTTGGGTAATAAAATTCTTTAAAAGATTTGGTAGAATTATTAAAAAACACGATGGAAAAAATGGGTTAAATTTGACAAAGGAGATGCCACCATTAGAAAAATACTTTATCTCAGTTAATATTGACACAAAGGTACTTAAATTCGATACATGAGTATGTAGAATTATAACAAAACACGATCAAGAAAGAAGGCGGAATTCCAGTCACTATAAGAAAAACACTGTCAATCGAATAATATTGAAACTAGGGTACTAAATTGCATTACAATAATCGGTGGAGTTATTTCGTTAATTTATCATATTCTCTAAAACGGAAGAAATAAAAACTTTTTAATAAAAAAAACCGACTTCAGAACCTTTACAAAGTAAAAAATAATTTTAAATTACTTTTCCTATTAGTTTCTTGTTCGAATTTGATTATTAATTTATATATATACATATATGATTATATTGGAAAGCTTATTATTTTAATTTTTACTAATTTGTTTTAATATCATATATATATTTATTTCTTTATGAATTTAAAAGCTTTGAAGTCGGCTTTAATCTTTGCCAGTCAATCATGATATTTTACTATCCCTACAATGCTAATACGAACGAGATTTAAGTCACGAAGTTAAGATTAGCAAGTAACAGCGCACTTCCCAACAAACAAAAGCTCTCGTTATGTTCAGTGATCGAAAGCGTTAATTTTTGAAAAGTCTGATTATATAAGCGCCAACTTTAAAGCTTGTATATTCATGAAGAAATAAATTAACGTATATATGATAATTAAACAAGTTAGAAAAAAAATAAAATATTGGGGGTTGGAATAAATTTTAAAGGTTTTTTTTTCGGTTTTTGAGCATTTATTTAGAAACAACGGTACAATGTATATTATTCAAAGTATTGTCCATCGTTAGCTACAACATTTTCCCATCTTTCTGGCAGCATATGGATTCCGCGCCGGAAGAACGATTCGTCTTTTGAGGCAATCCACGAATCGACCCATTTTTTGGTATCCTCGTAAGAAGTGAAGCGCTGCTCAGCCAAGCCATGCGTCATCGATCTGAATAGGTGGTAGTCGGAAGCGGCTATGTCTGGGCTATAAGGTGGGTGGGGTAGCACATCCCAATTCAGCGCCTCCAACGTTTCCTTGACGGTTCTTGCAACATGTGGCCGTGCGTTGTAATGTTGAAAAACCACTTTGTCGTGTCTTTTGGCATATTCCGGCCGTTTAACCTTTAATGCTCGGCTCAATTGCATCAATTGTTGTTGGTAGCGTTCCCCAGTGATGGTTTCGTTAGGTTTTAGCAGCTCATAGTACATGACACCCTTCTGATCCCACCAAATACACAGCATAAGCTTGGCGCCATGAATATTCGGCTTGGCCCTCGATGTTGATGCATGGCCGGGTGGTCCTCACGATTTTTTTCGCTTAGGATTATCGTAATGGATCCACTTTTCATCGCCAGTGACAATACGATGCAAAAAACTCTTCCTTTTATGCCGTTGAAGCAGTTGTTCGCACATGCAAAATCGCCGTTCAACGTCTCTCGGCTTCAACTGGTACGGCACCCAATTTCCTTGCTTTTGAATCATTCCCATGGCCTTCAAGCGTTTGCCGACCGTTGATAAGTCGACTCCCAATGATTCTGACAATTCTTGAAGGGTTTGACACGGGTCTTCATCGAGCAAAGCCTCCAATTCCTCATCTTCAAACTTTTTCGGCTTGCCCGGACGCTCTTTGTCTTCCGTATCAAAATCACCACTTTTAAACCGACGGAACCAGTACTCACAAGTAGAAATCGATGGAGCATAGCCCCTGTAAGCCTCAGTAAGCGTGCGTTGTGCTTCAACCGCTTTTTTCTTCAAATGGAAGCACAAAAGTAAACCTTCCCGCAAATTGCGTTTTGTTGGAACGAAAGTCGACATGTTCACAGAGAAAAAAATATATGTTGTTTACACTTCAGTGGAATGACACATACTGAAAAATGAAGCTTAGACAATGTGCTTTGAAATGAATATAGTCACAGGTGTGCCCGATGCTATCTATTGATAGTTACGCCATCTCTTAGAAAACCTTTAAAACTAATTCCAATCCCCAATAATAAGATTTCCAAAATAAAATATATGATCAAATTTGATCAAGAAATTAATAGGAAAAGTAATTAAAAATTATTTATTACTTTTTTTTTGTTAAATAGTTTTTATTTAAATAAAGAAATTCATCAAGCTCATTATATAATTTAATTTTTAATTTAAATTATTTAAAATTGTTTTAAAGCAGTATTATAGTGCACAGTCCCAAGTTTCGGGCATCTTTTGACGGTCGATAAAAAAGAAGCAATTAATATTTTTAGTATCTATTTTTTTGCTATGTGTTTGTTAATATTTCAAAAATACAAAATAAAAAAATTTAAATATAAAAAATTACAGGCTAGTGGAGTTGGGGGTGCTAAAAAAAGTGAGCCTTCTTGTTGACACGATTTAAACCTTTCTAGTCATTTGAAAAAAAAGGGATTGTTAATAAGTAAAAAATGATGACTGTTTGAAAATAAAGTAATTTTTTAAATTTTTTTCAAAGTTATGAATTAATAATTTTAAAAACAAAATTTTTACATAATCCTAGTTCGGGCTATAGAGGGATATATAAAAAAGGCCACCCACACCAACTTTTAAGTAAATCGGACCATCAGAACTTTAGATTGATGTTAATCGTGTTGGAAAAAGTAGTTTCGAGAAAAACGCGTTTAAAGTTTTTAAGTCAAGTTTCACGCAGTGTAACTGACGACACTAAAATGTTTATAACTTTTAAAATAATTTTAATTTCGAAAAAATCCTTTTAAGGAGATATTCTTGAATATTTAAACTATAGCACATTTTTATTTTCTATACTAGAATACTATCATAAGCTTACAGTTAATAATAATGACACCTCATCATAAATGTTGCAATCCTTTTCGTTTACCAAACCACATAAAAACGTCGAATAGAGCAGGAGCTTATATATACTTTATTGATATATTATAGTGGTTTTAATGCATGGTATTATCAAATGAACAGAAATGGAAAGGCACCATTTTTTAAATCTACTGGTATAGATTCTTTATAACCAGGAACTACAAATAACGTTTCCTACTTCGTCATACAAACATACTTATTTTAATGAATAAAATTAAAAATTTGAGATCAAGTAAAAAATTAATATAGGTACAAGGGAGGTAACTCTAGGGTCTGACCGATTTTCAGTACACACCTATTACTCATTTGACTACCATTCTGACGAATTTTTGTTAAGATCGGTCAACCTTTGTGTGTACCTCCCATACAAAATCAAGTAAAAAAATTAATATAGATTCAAAGGAGCTATCCCTTAAGGTCGTACTGATTTCGACTATTTTAAATTTATATACAATATTACTCTATTTGATTACCCTTTTGACGAGTTTTTGTTTAAATCGATCAACTTTTGTGTGTTCTTCTTATACAAAGTCAAATAAAAAATTTAAATACATATGTTCAAAGGAGGTACCTCTAGGGTCTAACCGATTTTGACTATCTTCAGTACACATCTATTGCTACCCTTGCATCGAATTTTTGTTAAGTTCGTTCAACCTTTGTATGTATGTACCTCCCATACAAAATCAAGTTTAAAGTAAACATAGGTCCAAGCAAGGTAACCCTTGATTCTATCCAATTTCGATCATTTTTGAAAGTTTTCTTAATTGGCTTAAATTAATTAAGCATATGAAAATGCATTAGCATAGGAGCCTTCCTTCTATTATTATAATTCACTGTGTGCCGGGTCATATTATCCAGATATGTACATATGGCTCAAAGGTTTTTATTAGTGAAGGTTATAACCAGAACATTTTTATCCAATGAAACATCATAAATAGAAATGCTTGCTACAGCTTAAAAAAAGGATGAAAGACTTTAAAAATAATTGATAAATAAATAAAAAAACAGCCATGTTTTCGTTGCCAATACAATAAAAATTTTATTTTTATTCTATTCAATCTTATATTTATTTTTTTCATAACTTTTGGCAGTCGTACACAAAAAAGAAATAACCTTAAAGTATATCTCAAGCAATTCAGGAACTTGTAATTTAAACGCTGAAATTTGGTAACTCGCGTGCAATATGTTTGCCATTTTCCGGAACATTACAACGAGAAGTTTATAGTAAAATTTTAATATTTAATTTCTCATGTAACACCGGATATATCAGCTAATAATAATAATATATAAATTCTTTTCCAGGAAAATATTAAAACGCCAACCTTCTTGGGTTTGAAGCATAGATGTTCATAACTTTTTCGACAAACAGGGTTTTGGACTCTTTTACGATTGTCCTGTGTACACTTTACGCATATGAGACTGTAAAAGTTAAATTTTAGATAAGGATGCATACAAGTTTAGTTTTTAAAGTAAAATTGCCACGTTAAATAAGTAAAGTCCTTCAAATAAAATTAAAATGGGACGTGGAAAATGGATTAACAGTGCGGAAGTGTAAGTTGCTTTAAATCTTCATTTACTCAAATGAAAAAAATCGAAAATCAGTGAAATCAAAAAAATGAAACAAGAATCGTAAAGTGATTATAAATTTACTAAATAACCTACAAAACTATAGTAATGTCTTTAGCAGTGGATGTCCAAGAGTGGTTAAACGCCGAGACGAGTGCACCATTTTGCGGGTAGCTTCAAATTCCAACCACACTGCAAGAAAAATTGTTAAAACAGCTGGAGTGAAAACACATGCCCACAACATGTAAAGGATTAAGAAAAAATCAATTTGCAATTAAACTCAAAAAAATTACAAAGGAAACCGCCACTTACAGCGAAGCATCGAGCATCACGATTAAAGTTTGCTGAAGATCACTTTAAGTGGAGAAAATGAAGGCGCTGCGTATTAATCATTAACGAACCAAAATTTTATTTTGATGGATGGTATGTCTTCTTATTACCACGTTTTGAGGAAGAAAGAGCGTATCTTAAGTCGTCTTAGATATTGGAATTAAGGGGGTTCAAACCCCCCTTAGCAATTAAACATTTTTTGATATATTAAATAAAAGCACTGATATTCTAAATTATTTAATTACCAAAACATGAAGATAAATTGAAAATTGTTCAATGTACATGCTTAGTTTGTTTAGCAGACATTAAGTTAAATATAATACAATATAAATGGTTTTCTTGATTGTTTTCCTCTGTATTGTTGCTTACGTTTGTAGAACGTATACATGTAAATTGAACAAAATTATTCTAAGCCAGTCTGTGAAATTCAAATGATGATAAGCAAGCTTCATTGTTTGCTAAATTACACTGTAGGTAAATTTTCAACTTTTGAGAAGACACAAAAAACTTCGAGACACGTAAACTGTGTTTTCGGTCGTAGATTTAGTGGCATATTCAGTTTTTCCAAATCAGATCAAATTCTCGAGATATTCAGACTTTTGTTATTTGACCATCATTTGGCCTTCATTTAAGAATGTTTTTATAGTATTTTAACAATTACTTTTTATTATATTTTCGAAAATACCTCCAATGTAAAAATCAAGTTAGCCTTGTGTAATCTATGATTTTTCAAAGGTTAAGCAGTTTTGCATTTCTCTCCATTTTGACCAAATTTGAATGTTAAACGTAAAATCTTTAAAAAAATCTTAAAATTTTTTTACTCAAATTAGCATTTTTATAAGTAGATTAAATTCTGAAAGTTTAAGCAAAATCGGAGGTGGCCAAAATTTTTGTTCTCCAAAAATAAGGAAAATATAACTAAAAAAGGGTCTAAAAGTGACTACATTTCAATCGCAAATATATCGAGATTTTGATCTGATTAAGAAAATCTGAGTATGCCACTAAATTCTACGACCAAAAAATAAGTTTACGTTCTCGTCATCTTCTTGTCTGTTTTTGACGTCCCTACAGTGTTATTAAATGAACGTAAAAGTGAATTTAATATGTACATTTGTCAGTTTTACGATTTTTAAGCTGTGTGTGAGTATCGCAAAGTGGTTTTAAAAAATGTTCTCCTCAAATTCTAGCGGTGACACTTCTTCTCAAGCACACCAATAAATGTATGCAGCTACGAGACCAGAATTTTTCGTTGCAATTTATTTAATACTTAAAATATATTAATTTACGTCAGATTTGACTATACTGTTGTATAAAATCGATTAAGATCTAATAGAATGATAAATAAATAAATAAATAAATAAATAAATAAATAAATAACTATGTAAGTTTCTAAGACTATGTATATTAAGGCGCCTAATGCTCCATAGCAAAAAAAAAAGTTGATCGAGTCTTTCCTTCAAAGTAAACTTGGACTTATGTTATGACGATTACCCAAATATTTCGACTCTACAGATAGCCATCCGTGAGCTGGAATGGATTGAAATAACCTCTAAAAATCGATTTTTGTGTAAAAATATTGGCTGGAGTTATAGTTTTAAAAAACAAACTTTTGGAAATCATAGGCCGGAAAATCTCTTCCTATCTGCATCAAAAATATATATTTTATTTTATTTCTATACAAAAACTTTAAAAATATAAATAAAAGATAAGCGTAAATAGTTAACTACAACTTCATTAATATTTCAAAAAAGAAGCTGCTGTACACACAGCAAAAATAAAAAAATAAAACTACTTTCTAGAACAGGATATTGGAATATTGGAGTTGCCCGCACGATCACCTGACCAGAACATTATTGAAAACTGTTGGTGTTATCTTGTAAGAGAAGTTTATGCCAATAATAGGCAATATAATACCATTCAAGAAGTTAAAAGTAGCATAACTTCGCTCAGTACTAAATACTTATATTATAAAAATTAAGGATTCATTTATTATAATTTTTTGAATAATATTATGGTATCTTTTTGTCGTACTACTGAATATATTCTGGTTTTTTTCTGAACAAGTTCGATTTTTAAATGAAATTTTTATATATTTTCATTTTGTTTTTAAATCTAATTACTATCATTTTGTCGCGGACTGTAAATGTTTTGTGTTAAAGTAGCGCATAGTAGATTTTTATTATCAAATTACAGTAAAAACTTGGAGAAAACACAAATGTTATAGCGTGAAAACTTGCCATAAATATGTAAGAAAATTAATAACAACAAGAGATGAGCAATCGACGATGAATAGATAAAAAATCGATTGTTGGTAGTTTACACTGGACATTTCCGTTAAGGTAGTACGAATACGTTTTGAAGCGTGTCTGTGAAATGTGGGTAAATGAAATGGTATAGTAACTTATCACAGCGACGGGTACAATATACTATTACAAAATACATGGCTTAGCTCAGATTTATTTCTAAATTTAACTAACAAAAGTATGTTTGTATGCTCTTAACATAAGAAATATTAACATACTGCCTAGGGGTGGCAAGTGACATCCCCTTCCCTCCTGTGGACGAAAATGTACGACAATATTAAAAAATACTACTAGCAAATAATTCCTAATATTAAATCTGCAATTATCGCTACGCTTACAGTTGACTTAAAATAAAAAATTATTTCATATATATTTTTGTGAAAAATTCCGAAACTTAATATTGTAAATAGCAAAGAGCAATAGTTAGTTGTAACCTTGAGCGTGCTTTACGGCCGGTTCCAACAATTGAACAACTTAAAGCATAAGCAACATGTAAGTTTTCAGAAAATTAATTTTTATAGCATTTTAATGTAATTACTTTTCTCCAAAACCTGCTTTAAATAAATGCTTAAAATTACTGCAGGTCTATTTTTTTCTTTTACATTTACAACTGCTGATGATGAAACAAATTTCCGCTTGTAACCAAACAAGACAAGAGATAGCAATGTGCAGATATTTACTTAAATTATATCATACAAAATTAATGGCATTTCATGAACATTCTTCAAAGAGAATCATGCAAATATGTCTGTCTTCAAGTATGTAAGTAAATAAATGTGTATTTAGTGGTATACAAGTAAAATAACAAGATGTTTTGACTTGTATGAAAACGAGTAACTATACAAAATTTGTAATTTTTATTTTATAAGAACGAAATTCCGTTAATCAAATTTAGTTTGAAGAAACTTTCATGATATTAAACACTTAGACAGTTGAGGATATTTTTTTAGCATGAAAGAATCTGAATATGAGGAGAAAGTAATATAAAATTGAATTTTTCGAAATAAAAAGAAAAATTTAATTAGATTTAAATTCCTATCAACATAAATATTGCCTTTTCGACTTTTAAATATATTCAAGAGGGATTTGTTTATCTAAGAGGCAAATTTGTTCATCGTTTTTAATAACAATCAGGTATCGCATGTGAAATTCTGACGTTAACTTATTTAAATATGCAGTGAAAATTGTTTTCCCTCTTTGATGTTAAATGTGCCGTTGTTAATTGATATATTATAGTACCACAAGATAATCCATAAAGCACATGAAGAGATTTATGCACAACAATTTTACGCTTTCAATTCTTTGCCAACATACATAGCTAACACATTAGATAAAGTTCTTACGTCAGCTCAAACCTTTAAATGACTTTGAAGACAACTGAACGGTGTTAAATAATGAAAGCGATTTATACAATAGTAATTTTTGGAGGAATTTGAAAGAACTGTAAATATAGGGTTGCCATATTGTTTTTGAAAAAGGGTACACTTTGTTTTAAGAGGAGCCCTATACTACCATAAATGTAAAAACTCATCACTAAACAACCACTTTATTTTTGAAAACTAAAAAAAAATTAAAAACATAATTCAATAAAAATTAATGTAACAAAATTAAAATATAAGTATATATATATATTTATTCATACAAACAAAACATTAATAAAGTTTTATCTCTGTATGTATTAAGTAATTATAAAATAAAATAATAAAATAAAACTTTATTCTATGATTATATCACACCATGTTTGTATCAGGTTTGTACTTTTCGTTACTTCGGACTGCAGCTAATGAGACTTTATTATTAAGATAAAAATCATAAAATGTATCACACTTTAAGTCTTTATAGTTAAATTGAAACATAACTAAATTTTTAGCTGATTTAGGTAGCAAGTCAGGTATAGCGAAGAAATAACTAAAAAATTTTAAAAATTCGGAGGTTGTCAGTACGATATTGGAAATAATTTTTAAATTTTTCATACAAAAACATTTCCGAGAATTTCGTAATATTTGAAATGTCTTTTACAAAATTTTTTAAATTAATACTGTGGCCAAATAACACTCTTCAATTGGGACGCCATTTTCTTTTAGATACTGAACTGATTCTTTGATGCTGTTCCAAGATGGTTTAACGTTTAGTCTAATACATTCAAATATTTTGAATTACTCAAAAGTGCTCGACCATTTATTTAACTTTTTGAAGTACCATGGTACAAAATTTAAACCACCCAAAAATAAACTTCTTCACAGAAAGAAATGTACAGTAAACTCTACCGATACGAACGGTAAACTGTCGATTGAAAACGAGACAAACGATGAAAATTGTAAATTCTACCGTTAAGAAATTGTAACCTACTGTAAACCTTGTTGAGTAACAGACTTACGGTAGCTCTACCGCAGAAGTTGTTTAATAACAATTTTTAGAGTGCATGTATCGCAAAACTTGTTGGCTAACAAATTTACAGTGCTCTACAATAGAAATTATTGATTAACAATTTTAACTGTGGGCTTACTGTAAAACTTGTTAGGTTACAATTATACAGTAGTCTTACGGCAAAAGTTGTTCAGTAACAATTTTTACAGTGTTTCTACTGTAATAATAACGAGAATACATACATTTATTTTGTATTCGTATCAAAAAAAAAAAAACTGGGTTGGATCGCAGTTTTATATCATACCCCATAACACCTTTGCTATGTATTTACTTTAGAAATTTTAAGAAAATATTTGGAATTATGTGAAAAAACATGTTCGGTGAATAAATATAAGCTGCCAACTTTAACTGTTCGAAACGTTAAGATTTACTATCACAATTATTAACTTACAATTTTTGCGCTCTAATTTTAAACAAAAAAAATAGTAACTGTGCAACAACAATTGTTTTGACGGTAAAGTGACTGTAAATATCGTTTGAATTTACCGACGATATTTTTTTGTGTGTTTGTGGTATTTTCTGAAAAAATCCTTCCTACTATAATTTGATGTTCATAATAAAATATAATAAAAATAAATATGGTGAATATAATAAAAATAAATAACATTAAAAAAAGAAAAATATTTTTGATTTTTTTCTTGTACCTCAAGGATATTTTTTATAATGAAATTTCCGTACCTCAAATAGTTAAATAAGATATCCCACATTCATAAAATTTTAAAAATTAAAATTTTATTGTAGCATTTCTAGGGTTTTCGTCGTTATTTCCTATTATTTCTGTAACTTTTAAGGGCAAGAACTGATTAGTTGTTGTTTAATTAATAATTTTTCAACCGCCTCCATTCTGCTATGAATTCTGCTATGAAAAATCGACATTAAGGAGTGAGCAAACCATAAATAGCTCTCGTTCAATTAATTTTCAAAATGTTTTTAAGACCTATTGGTGGTTGATATTCTGATAGAAGAAAAGATCGTAAAGCAGGAAACATTTAAAGTAGTGTAGAGGGGGGTAATGTCGTGCACTCAACTTTAAAGTGCTCGTAAAGCCGTACATGACAAGCGAATACAACGAGTAAGCATCCGATCGAAAGATAATTTGGTTGGTAACATTTATGTGTAACAATATTCGTGTAGCATGAAATCGTGTTAGTAGAAATTAAAAAGAAAAATGTGCACGACATTACCCTCCTCAAAATTTGTGGGGTAATGTCGTGCATTGTATTGTAAAGGTATCAGAATGTGTGAAAAACGATAGGTAGTGGTTCGATTCAAGAAGATATAGCATTATTGCTTATTTATTTATTATTGTTAATTATAAGGCAATATACACAAGTCCGAAATATGATCAAAAAAATACAATTTTATGAAAAGAAAAGTGAAAATAGGCAATTTGCTATATGAAACACGGAAAGAAAAACAATATTTTTTCAAAAAGTGCTTGACATTGAGAAAAAATTTTGGAAAATTTTATTTTGATTGTAGCGTTTTGTTATGGCTTCACGACTCCCTTGGTACACTAGGGCGACCGCGTTTCCTTCCCTTTTCTTTTCTGTATAGTGCACGACATTGCCCCACATCAAATGCACGACATTGCCCTAAAGGTCGTTTTCAAGGTTGACTTCGACAAATCGGTAAAGAACAAAAATTTTTTCGATCACAATACATCTTTTTTTTCGGCGGAAAATTTGCTTTAAGAAAACACTTACCTGGTATATTTTCCTGCGAGACAAATAATTTTTCTGATCCGATAAAAAACACTTTCGTCGTCCCGAGAACGTGCGATTTTTAAAAAACGTCGCACATATTGCCCTTACAAATGGATATTGCTAGTATTGTATGCATGAGCTCTGTAGGTCAGTAGGCCCATACCTTACCAACGGCTGGTATATCATTCAATTTTTTATGCTAAAAAAGCCAGTGCACGACATTACCCCCTGCACGACATTACCCGCTTCTACCCTACTCTGTTGATGACAGGAACAAAATATAACCATCTCGTTTTCGAATGAAATAGTAGTTTTCTGTACTTAATTTCAACAAAAGTACAAAATTATTTCAAGACTTCAGTTGGTACGGTATAAATCGAAAAAAGTTGCACGTTTTCAAAACAATGGATTCCACATCTATAGTAAATCCGTCGATATCATGATGCACGCAATTATTTAATAAATGAACGGGGCACCCAATTCCAATCTACGGTTTCTTTTAATATTTTTCAAATCTACGGAAAATATTGTTTGTTCCTCTACGATCAATACCACCGAAATTTGTATTGCTGTATACAATTATATAATATTATAATGCAATACATTTACTGATTAAATTTGAATGCTCCAATGCATTAATTATCAAATTGTAGATTGTCTCGGACTTCTCATCAGTCACTGGTTTCAAGTCCAGTAAACAATGCGTAATTCCAGATTCTTTAGAGAAATATTGAACTAAAATCGATGATTTTAAAATCATGATTTGACACATCTGCACTTAATATATTTAATATATTTAATTCTTCCATCTCTTATCTTTTGAAATGTATTTTCCAATGACTGTGGTGGTAAGACCATGTTCACGAAGGCTTCCTTTTTCGTTCTTGCTGACGAATATATTATGGCTACTTCCGTATTAAATTTAAAGCATTTAGTGACCGAATGGCTTTAAAAGCGTGCAAGGAAAAGTTATTGAGGCTGATGAAAAAAAAAACCGAAATACTGAGGAGAAAGTTCATGAGAAGAATGATTAAAGATCAAAAGAAGACTCCATTTGGGCAGATTTTGCCTCGAAGACGAAAGCTGATGGAAACAAAACCTCTTCAGAATATACCCAACTTACCCAATACCTCCATGAGGATTATTTGAGCCGGAATTTAAATCCGTTAAGCTGGTGGAAGGCAAGGAAAGCTGTGTACCCGCAGCTAGCTGAGATTGCAGAGCGGTTCTTGGCGATTGTCGCCATTTCTGTTCCTAGCGAACGAGTTTTTTTTTAAAGCTGGACAGGTGTTGTCGTTAAAAAGAAACCGGTTTAAAGCAGATACAGCTGAAAAGGTTTTGTATTTTAAATTTTAATAGTGATTATCTGTAGTTTAAAATTAATTTCGAGGTGTGTCAATCCAAAATGATAAATGAGTTTTTATTATTAATTTATTTTTTTCATTCGATAAATACCAAATGCTTTCACTGATCTCATTTTTAAGCCTTGGATCTCATTCACAAGCAAATTCATTGGAATAAAAATATTTTTCTAAAAGCATTCATGACTATACAAATATTTGCACTTTTTCGATTTAAAAAAATAGACTCTAATGCCTGCTAAGTACATGGCGCTCAACTATCTTTATGCTGGAGCGTTTCCAATGCTAAGTTTTTATTGAACTTTGTAATTTTGTTAGGCTTAGCAAGTTAGCAGAGCTTGTTATTTTAAGCCTCTTTTTTAATGCGTATATAATAATAAAAATGTATCCTATTTTAAATTTGTTTTAAGCACCTTTGAAAAAGTATCGAGTATGTAAAAAGTATCGAGTACTAATGAGTATCAAAAAGAATCGAGTTTGCCCATCAGTACGCGGCACTGCAGCTCAGTCTCATCACAAATTTACTTTTATGACTTTGGACAAAACAGAATTAAATTTCCCAACAAAAATTTTATCCGAACAGAATAAAATTTAAAATTTTTAGACAAAAATCTACCCACTAGTTCCAGTCTTGAAGAAATCTCAAATAAATCATGTACGATTTTTATTGATCCTTGACGAAACATGCTGATTTGGCCATACATTTCATAGACGAAAATTTCATATAAATGTTCCAAATTCGTGCAAGACGCAATGCAGAAACGTCGGGATTTATCATGCACGAACCTAATATCGAAATATTGAAGAAGTTTCGTTAACGAAAAGTAGACAGTAATATAAAGAAAATTCGTCAAGGAATTAAAATCGAAGCGTGCTTCTAGACTGTCAAAACTCATTCCTTTACCATTGCCATGAGGCTACACAGAACTTCACGTTGTAGTGATAATTCGTTCTTTAGTCGTACGGCAAAGTTGTGGAATAGTCTCCCTGTGAGCGTGTTTCCCGTCAGTTTTGAGCTGTGAAAATTTAAAACAAATCTTCACCGAAACTACTGTAGTGTTCCATAAAATATACTTTGTTATTTTCTTACTTACTCAATACAAAAATAATTGTAAAAATTTCATTTTGTGTTCAGTGGATCAGTTTTCAAAATATTTTCGTTTGTGATATTTTAATATATAAAAATAAAAAACTTCAATAGAGAACAGACGTGTTTTTATTACACCCCATTCAACCTACAAATTGGCGATCCTGCCAGGAGCATTGTTGACTAACATCTATATTGCTGAATTAGTCTTGCTGCCTGGACATTTCCATATTGTCTTTTCATCGAATGAACATCTTTCTACACCACAGCGTAATTTTTAAAGCCATCGTCTTTCATCACCTGCTTAACAATATTCATGATCACTACGCTACGTAGAAACAACCACAAAAAAAGGAGCGAAAACAACATCTGAATATAGACCAGAGTGCTATACATAATACAACTACGCATAGTGCAAATATATTTTAACTGCAGCTGACAACAAACAGCATCCTCATAATTTTACCTGCGATTATCTTTATCAACGACAGATTTCCCGGAACATCAGTCACCCCATTCTTCTTCACCAAAAAAATACTATTTTGGTAAGCGATTCAACGTTTTAAATTAAAAGAAAATAAACTGAATCGAAATAAAAAAATTGGGAATATACGACGAAGATTTATTATTAAAAGCTATTTAAGATTTACATAATTTATTTTAAATAATCAAAATGTTAACTCATTCACCACAACGTCAACCACTTTCTGCACAAAATACACCACTTATTTCCCTTCCCACCTCCGATACCCAAACACATGTACATCATACGACAACACAAGAGTAAGAAGTCTACGCAACTGCTGTTAAGTTACCCCCTTTTTGGACAGATCATCCAGGAGCATGGTTTGTCCATACAGAAACGCAATTTACATTAAAAGGGATTGTTCAGGATAATATCAAGTATGAACATCTTATTATTTCTCTTCCACAAGAAGTTATAATTTCAGTACTTGATATCATTCAAAAACCACCATTAAATAACAAATATGACAATTTAAAAAAATTTTTAATCGAACGCCACTCTCTTAGCGAACAGAGAAAATTTGATAAGCTACTCTCAGATTCAGAAATCGGAGATCGGAAGCGCTCCGAGTACTATAGGTCACTCGTTCTATTAGCTGGTTCCAGTATCGACCCAGAACTTCTCAAAAAAATTATGGCTTAGGGAACTACCGAAGAGTTTAAATATAGCACTTACTGGTTCTAACGAATCTAACGTTACGGAACTGGTAAAATTAGCCGATGATATATGGGAAGTATCCAATAAATGCGAAGTTTTAACAGTTAACTCCAGTGTTATTGAAAATGAAAACAGCACAAATTTAGAAAATATTATGGATAACTTAGTTAAAATAACCTCTGCAATGTGTGATAATTTTAATAGGTTGTCTCTGGACGTTTGCAACATGAAACAATCATTTGAATCTGCAACTCGAGATTCTAGAACATCGCGATCTCGTTTCATACGTCCATACAGTGTAAGTCGTTCTCGTGAGAGATCCCCATCTCGAAACTGGCTTTGTCGTTACCATTACAGCTATGTGTTTTTATTACACCCCATTCAACCTACACTACTCTCGAATCTTTTCAACCTCTAATTAACTATCACCCATCTTCCAAATCAACACAATGCTCATGCATTTATAAGAAACATCACCTGAGCTTTCACTCTACAAAACAGAAAAAAAATTATACCAAATTGCCAAAATCAAACGAATGCGACAGCAATGGCAATGACACCTAAACAGTGGTGTCAATTAATATTTAAATACTATCGAAAACAATCGATAGTCAG
Source organism: Dichetophora obliterata (assembly GCA_963920525.1). Lineage (NCBI taxonomy): Eukaryota > Metazoa > Arthropoda > Insecta > Diptera > Sciomyzidae > Dichetophora > Dichetophora obliterata. The sequence goes on from OY986435.1 coordinate 288,282,912, forward strand.
TCCAAAACTATCGATAGTCACGATAGTGTGAAATTATCGATAGTATCGATAGTGTCATCTATAGTTTGCGAAGTCTACAGTTTTGCCTCTGAACGATTCGACGAATTAAAACAATCATGAGTATCTTGAAGTTGTCATAATAGAGTGGAGAAAGTTAGGCGCTGACAACCGCTACTTTGCATTATATTTTGTATGAATTTTTTTAAGTCCAGCAGCTCATGTGGAAACTTCCTTTAAGAAATCATCACGAAAAGTTCGTCAATGATACCGCGAACTACTGGGTAGGTACCCAATCAACTTGTTATAAAACTTGAAAACGAAATTATGTTATAAAACAGATAAAACACAGTGATTAATTTTTTTTAAGTCAAAATATTAAAAAAAAAGTACAAAAGAGGGAATTCAGAAAAAAGTAAAGAGTACAAAAGTACTGATTTTAAAATGAGTACCTGTACTCTTAAAAGAGTATGTACAGTAACCCTATGTAAATACATATTTGTTTTTTCTGTAAACATACATATATTTGCACACATACAAACGTTTGTCAAGCAGTCAAGCGTTCATCAATTTATTTAGTCATTTCAGCCATGAAGCCAAGCTGTCGCATGAATATCGCCAAAATTGTGGGTAAAGTGATGCTTTTCAATTTATTTTTGGGGAATATTCAAAGTCATGAAGTTAATTTGTACTTAATTATGATAATGTTGTGAGATGTTGTGCTTGTAATACGACAGAAATACTGCTGTCAATTCAATGGGATGGGCCTATAAAATGTTCCACGAAAAATATATACACTGAATGTCAATTTAAACCGTCAATTGAAAATAATTTATAACTTTTTGTTTGAATTTTTCCTTTAAATCCTTTTTATTTTTGATTCAATTCTTTATTCAAGAAGATTTATTTAAATAAGCAAAACCCTTACAAAAAAAAAGCAATCAAATTGAGAACATAAAAAAAGATATCTAGAAGTTATAGACTTTTTTTGTTAAAATTCATTGAAATACAGAGATATAGTGGAATAACATGGTACAGACTATGGGTTAATACTGTTTTTTCTAGCGTCACCGAAAAACTCTGTATTATGCGGCCATAATAACACCGACGGTATTGGTGTCAATAATGAGCTTATCATTATGAATATTAGGTACTATATATTAATAAGAATCGTGTTCTGCGTTCTAAAATTGAGACAATTTGAGACCTCTCGTACTTTTTTCGTTATAATTGTAAAGCATTCTCTTCGTTGTTCGAATATTAATATTTCACACAAAATAGCTCTCAAAACTTAACCAATAAATCTTAAGCCATTTTCTTTTTCTTTAGCCTAAGATATCTTTCTTCTCGTTATGTTGTTTTCGAGATCCATTACAGAAATAAACTGCTCCTGGTTAATTTTAAGGATTTTGAATGCATTTTTCTTTCGGGCGGCCATGATTACTCAATTTCAATAATCGGTAACGAAAATATAATTGTGATACTTTTTGGTAATTGTAATCAAACGAAAATTTTGGTAGCAAGAATAGAAACGTTCACTGCACAGCAATTTGTGGTCATTTTATTTACTCTTAGATCGCAGCTTGAAAAAATGTTATTATACAATTAGGGGGTTACTGACTTGGCCAATTTCCATTGAAAATGAGATGCAATTTTCTCGGGAACGGCTTGACCGATTTTCATAATTTTTTATACATTTATTATTTTAGAAAACGAAGGCTTATTTACAGAGGAACTTCAATAATGTATAAAATTAATTTGAATGCTTCAAGACTTTTCATGTTAAAAAAAAATAATTTGTAATCAACTATTTGAAATTTCCTCTGCAAATTTGTAAGCTAGAACTGCTTTCCATAGGAAAAAGAATTCATCTTGATATCTGCTATCATATTGGAAAAAAGTGTTGCGAATTGAAAAAACTGCGAAAAATAAAACTTATAATGACACCAAAAAAACTAAAAAAAGTATAGTTAGATGATCACCAAACTTAAATTTTTGAGCCCTTAGTAATCATGGAAAAAATCTTCGGCTTGTTTTATTTTAGCACAAAATGAAGAATGGAAAATCAATTTCTTTTAGTTTTGTAATCCTGTAAAATTCTTTTATATAATAAATTAGGCATGATCTAATTTCCTGCTGACCTCTGGAGGCAACAGAGTCATGGACATGGCACCATCATTCGATGTAAGGTTGTGGGTTCCGAAGCAGTATATCAAGATCTGTTGCTAGTAAAAACATACGCCTGTCGAAAGAACTGGGGCATATGAATGATATCAATGCGGGTTTGGCCAGTGTTGCATACATACATATTTAATTTATAAACTTTTTTGATAGGCCTAGGTAGTGCTGCAGCCAGGATTTACCCATTTGGGAGCGGGTTTTGATGAACATTTTTTTATTCAAAATTAAAATAAACAAATATTTGATTCATTTCGTTTTAAGTTAAGTTTATTTTATGTATTATATATGTTAGTAAATATATTAGTCTGCCTCGACTTTTATTAGAAAAAAAGTTCAATTTATATCAGCTCGACTGCTGAAATCGGATCAGAAATTTTGAAAGATTTAAGGCCCTCACAGATCCCTACAGAAGTGAAAAAAATATTTGTTTTTCTTCAGTAAAATGCTACATGGTTGCACGGAAAAAAAAATGGTCCGAAGATATTACTTTATTTACAAGAAAAACTACACATGAACACAATACTTTAGTCATTTTAATGAAATCATACCGCAAAATAACGTTGTAAGTATTTTATTTTGCGGTGAAAAATATGAAAGCAAAAGTTCCTGTACGAGAATTTAAAAACTTGTTGTGTGCACAGTGAAAAGGACATTATTTCCTTTTAGTTTTGCTTGAGCCACACAGTACTTTTAAATGACAGCTGCAACCTGCAATGGCTACCCTGTCCTTAAGCGTTCAGATTGCCTTAATTTTGTTTTCGCGTCTAGTTCGTCAAGTAAAGCACAGTTATCAGTGGAGTAAAGTTTCAAGAAATAAAATAATTTTTGCAAACAAAGAAAAAAAAATAAAAAAAACAAAAGAAAACGGTGTTTTAATATTGAAACATAAAGGTAATCCATAGTGTAACGTATATGGTAAAACAATGCAATGGAAATAGTTATGTTATAAATAAATGTTAAGATTCTTGAAATAGAAAAATTTTTGGGACAAAAACTTTCCCTATAATTTATAGAATGTATATTAAGCCTTGCCGATGGTTTTAAAACCGGGGCCTCTTCCTGCAAGGATGAAAATGGGAATCTAGTGACAGATGTCCAGAGTACACTGACGTTATGGAGGGAACACTTCTCTAAACTTCTAAATGGCGACGCTGACAACAATCCCGCCAATAGAGATGATATTCCGGAAACCCCAATTGCGGATGACAGCGTCGAGGTTCCGCTGCCCGACTATGATGAAGTTCTGACAGCTATAGCTCGGCTTAAAAATAACAAAGCCGCGGGAGCTGATGGCTTACCTGCTGAGCTGTTTAAGAACGGAGGCGAAGCTCTACTTAAATGCATTCACGAGCTTCTATGCAGAATATGGTCGGAAGAATGCATTCCGAACGATTGGAATCTCAGTGTGCTCTGCCCAATCCACAAGAAAGGCGATCCCACTATCTGTGCCAATTACCGTGGGATAAGCCTTCTTAATATCGCATATAAGGTCCTGTCGAGCGTTTTATGTGAAATATTGAAGCCCATTGTAAACGAACTGATCGGACCTTATCAGTGTGGCTTCAGACCTGGAAAGTCCACCATCGACCAGATTTTCACGCTACGACAAATCTTGGAGAAGACTCAAGAAAAACAAGTCGACACCCACCATCTTTTTGTCGACTACAGAGCCGCCTTCGACAGCCCAATAAGGAAGCACCTGTACTCCACCATGTCTGAATTTGGTATTCCTGCAAAACTAATACGACTTTGCAGGATGACACTGAGCAACACCAGCAGCGCAGTTAAAATCGGGAAGGACCTCTCCCCACCATTTATTACCAAACGAGGTTTCAGACAAGGTGATTCCTTATCGTGCGACTTTTTCAACCTAATGATGGAAAAGATCATCCGAGCTGCTGATCTGAGACGTAGTGGCACAATATTCTACAAGAGTGTTATGCTGCTTGCGTATGCTGATGACATAGATATCATTGGCCATAATACGCGCGAAGTCAGTGCAGCATTTTCCAGATTAGAAAGAGAGTCAAGTCGAATGGGTCTGTCAGTGAATGCAGATAAGACGAAATACTTAGTGTCAACAAACAAACAGTCCCAGCGTCTTGGAACCCACGTTACCGTTGACAATACCTCATTCGAGGTTGTGAAGAACTTCGTTTATCTGGGATCCAGCATTAATTCAACCAACGACATCAGCATTGAGATCAAACGAAGAATAACTCTTGCCAACAGGTGTTACTTTGGGCTCAGTAGGCAATTGAGAAGCAGAGCCCTCTCTCGACGAACGAAAATCACGCTCTATAAATCGCTCATCATGCCCGTCCTACTTTACGCATCACAAACCTGGACGCTGAGCAGTTTAGATGAAAAGACTTTAGGAGCATTCGAGAGAAAGATTCTTCGTAAGATCTATTGACCAATCTGCGTCAATGGCGAGTACCGAATACGGTGGAATGATGAACTGTATGAGCTGTACGCTGACATAGACATAGTCAAGCGCATTAAAATCGAGCGGCTTCGCTGGCTTGGTCATGTTCAGCGCATGAAAGACGATGCTCAAGTGAAGAAAACATTCGATTCGGTACCCAGCGGCGGTCAACGCAGAAGAGGACGACCGCATCTTCGTTGGAAAGACCAAGTAGAGGACAACCTGACGAAGCTTGGAATTTCCAACTGGCGCCAGCAAGCGAAAGACAGAAATGGCTAGCGCAAATTCTTAGATGAGGCCAAGACCGACATACGGTTGTAGCGCCAACTAAGTAAGTAAGTAAGTAAGTATTAAGCGTTTATATAGAATAAAAAAAAATAAAACTTCCTAATAAATATTTGTTTTATTTCATTAAAAAAAATAAAAGGAGTATTTCAGAAATAAACATGGTAATATACTTGATTGATTGATTGTTGATTATTACTCTAAAAAGAAATGAATCTAATAAATCTCTAATTAATGTTTTATCAAAACAAAATTTTATGGTCAACACAGTAGAAGCGACACGGAAGGTAAGCAGTGTTCATATTTGCGCAAACGTTAAAATTACGTTTGAAGACAGTAAAATTTTACATTTAATACATAAAAATGTACATAGGAATGAATCAGAAAATGCTTTCATAAACACAGTAAAATGTGATACTTCTATTAGGAAAATTTTCAGTTTTGGCTCTCCTGTAGCACAATTACGGGGAAAAACAGTACATTTTGTATGAAATTTATGTGAAACTTCACAGATATAGTTTTTTGCGTGTGCTCGCACCCCTACATCGAATTTAATAACCTTACCGCAAGGAATGGAACCCCCAACCACCAATATTTCACAAAATTATTTATAGATTAAAATTTCTTCAATTACCATTCTAACGGAAGTTCAAACTTAACATTCGGTTAAGAAATGTATGAGATATGTGTTTTCGTAAAATTAAATTTTCGACGTTTTTGTTGATTTTTGTTAATTTTGTGCTACTGGGTGCACTCCGCCAAAATTCAAGACAAACGTTTTTCCTCCAAATCAAGTTTCTTATTTCCGTCAGTGATGTTCCATGCAAAATTTCACCCATATCGGAGATGGTCATTTCGTAAATTTTTATTTTTCTGGTACGTTTAAAATGGAATTGCTGTATATTAGATTTTTTTTTGTGCTTTACTGTGATATCGGAACTCAAGTTCATATTAAGCAATAGCCAGTTAAAGTAGGCAAGTCTTTGAAAACTAGTTTTACACAAAATTACACTAACTGTCTTGTTTAATTTCAACTGAACAGCACTCACAGAAGTAGTTTGGAAATTACATATTTTCTCATAAAAAACTTTTAATTATAACTTTTCCATAAAATATTACATCTGTCAGGGTTCCCGAAATCATGAAAAACCTTGACCAGCAGTTTAGCGCTATTAACTACTTTGCAGAACATTTTTTGTTGATTTGCTTAGCTTGTTTTTGTTTACTTTTTTCTTTTTTGCTTTAACCGGCTTAGACCATTTAATAGCATATAACTTGTTTTTATTAACAGTTAATTTGCTGCCCTAGGCGGTAAAACAAATAAAAACAAAAACATATTAAACTAAAAAACTTTTCTGGCGAAAAAGTAAAAAGCAATTTGTCAGACGCATATAGACGCACTTTATTACGAGCAGAAAGCGGCTCAGTCAGTCAATTCGCTTGAAACTGCTGTTGAACAGCTGTCAAGTTAAATGTGGTTCAAATATGAGCAAGAGTATTTTTCTTTTTTTACAACATTTTGCACACGCTGAGCGGGTGGAGGTGAAACCAGTTTGAGCAGTATGCTTAACTTGGCAAAGACACCAAACATTGTAAAACCGCCGTCTTCGCTCACGACGTAAATAAAAGTATGACGTTAACGTAAGCAACGTTTAAGCTTGGCTTGTCTTATATTGATTTCGCCGCAAACAAGAATTCAGTCAACAAACTAAACCGCCAAAAGAAGGTAGTGCTTGAGGAGTTTTTTAAGTTCGTTTGTCTTAAATCGCGCTTTGCAAAGTTAACGTAGATACGTGAACATATCTGAGCGTCTTAAGGTGTCTGGCGTGCGCACATCCGTTAAATAGAAATCACAATTCAACTTTTAATTTCTATAAATATTTTTAAACTTTTCTCTGCTCTTTTTTTTTTGCTGTTTGCTGTTACTTGCATTTATTTCGTTTTGTGAAAATTTTCTATTGGGTTGGAATGCAACACTTATTTGAAATGACGCTCCTAACTTTTACATTAACTGAGCTACGTTGTTGACTTAGTTTGTCTTTTTGGCTGGATATTTTTGAATTTATGTTTTCTTCTTTTGTGTTGTCAAAATCAACAACATGTTTTGGGAAAGTTGTAAAATTATGGCCACTTTGTTGTTGCTGTCAAGTGTTTGAAAGAAGTAGCACGTAGAGGATAAATGCAAAAATTTCAACAACAAAAACGGTAACCACAAAAACTACAGCATCAGCATCGATTTCAAAAACAACAACAACAATTACAACAACTGTGGCTAATCTGGGCCATATAAGTGAAAGGAGCTAAGAAATGAAATTTTCGCGAAAGCAAAACACCAACCTTTTTTTACAGTCCGATATGACTAAAGTTAAAATTGCAAGTGTAATGAAAGCAGCTTTGTGAAGTTAATCAGTTTTAAATAAACCTATACTAAAATTTCTTCGCCACACTAGATGAAAAGTTTTGCTGCATAACTTAATTGTGCCGAAAAATTTATTAAACTTATTTTGATTAAATCTCGTATGGAGAGGCATTGCGTTGGCAAGGATAACTTTATTCTGAAGGAAGGTAAGAGCAACTGATCAGTGATCATATTGAAATTGTTCTTGTTTCTCACAGTTAGAAAGATATACATAGTTTATTTACGCTTTTGAAACTAAAGCTTTAATCGTTTTTATATTTATCTAAAAGAATAAGTTTGTGGAATATGATTTAACATAATTCACTGATTTTGACTCAATTTATTCTTATCGCTTATATCTTAAGAAAAGTCGTCTTTTAGCTTTAATGGTGTCTTAAGCTGATATTTTATATGTTATAGCATTAAAGCTTTTCCAATTAACTAGTTCTATTCTATTTAACTGGTAGATGTTTCCTCACAGCACTCTTATTTCGTGTTGCTATAGCGAACGAATTCATTTAATTAGAAATAATATTTTAACACATAAGCTATTCAGCCATATAATCTTTTTTGTTGCAAAATCGTATTTCCTGTCCGAAACCGAATTATCAGAAACTACAAGCTTTGGATCTATTTTCATAACAATTTATTTGTATTAATTTAGTTAAAGACAAGATAAAACAAAACAAAACTATTACAAAGAAGTATAAAATGTAAAATTAAATACGAAATATGGTTTGAATGGTTATTTTTTCGAAAAGTTTATTGTTGTTTGTGCAAGAGAAATCGTATGTAAATTTTTGAAGATTCACTTATTTCTTGTTGATTTGAAGAGTGTATCAACTTCTTTTTTAATCACCAAAGTTTCGAGATAACGTTAGTTACAAAATTATTTAAAGTTTTAAAAGAATTTTATCGCTCTAACATTTCATTATAATTCATATAAAAACAAATTCTTCAAAGAGCATCAGACGAATTTTTGTTTTAGAGCAGATTTAAAATCTTTTCGATTATAATTCTATAAAGAAAAGTTTTTATGTAGTAATGAAAGTGTAAAAGTGTGCAGACGATATTCCATAGAACCTCAGAAAAACACGGGATAAAATACCATTCGCCACCCCTCTGCAGACAATGTAAAACCTCAGAAACTAAGTAATGACCTGAAAAAATGATATGACAAATATCTTTAGAACATAAGCGTAATACATTTTGGGTCGGTATAAGACTTGTATGTCGAGTTAACGTTCATTTGTGTACAAAGATTTAAAAACACGTATAACACCATTGATGATCTCAAGAAGTTCTGTCAAAGTTCTTTCATTGGCGGAAATGCCACTAGTTTGCTGTTCTTTTTTTTTTAACACTAAAGAAGAACTTCAAAATGACTTCTTGACTTTTATACTTGTGTGTAAAAAATGTTGTGTGTAAATATTACTAATAACTGCGTTCATTCTACGAATTATGGTCGTAGTTTTCAGCCACGAATAGAATTCGTAGAATGGACGTAAGTTAGTATGTATAAGGAATATTTTATTCGTATTCGTACAGAAACAAATGAATATTGTAAGAATACATTTGTTACATTTACGAATGATCCTAATCAGGCAAGCCAACTAGTGGGGAATTCCCCGATTTGCGGTGAATTTCATGTCGATCGGGGTGGGGGGGGGGGGGGAGAGGGAATCGGGAAATGGGCTCAAACATGCGGGGAATTTAATAAATCATCTAATTTTTAATGATTTTTTAGGAGAATTTAACATTTTATCTAATATTTGCGGGGAATTTGATTTTATATTAAATTTTCTGATACAATGATCTTCTTACAAAATTAGACAAATTTAATTAACATTAGCAAAAAAATCCTTGTTTCCAAATTAATTTTTTAATAATACATTTTTGTTTAATTTCTAATGCATTTTTGTTTATGACCTTGGAAAGAATTAAAAAAATTTTGCACTTCGATTTGCTTTTCAATAACATCATAAATGTGCTTCATTAACATCACCATCTTAAGTTGATTTAAGAGAGGATTTAGACAAAAGCGATTAAAATTAAGGCACCTTTAAGAAGAAGTTTTCTAAAAAAGTTTACTAAACATATAAAAAATTTCATTTGCATGTTAATTTAACACCATCAGTATAAGTAAAAACTTTTGTTAACATATGTATATTGTTTAAATATAAAGATTGCGCTGAAGTTAAAGTATTCTTAAGAATAAGTGAAAATTGGGACATCCCATAGCTCGGCTCCAGATCGTCTGAAATAAAGTCTGACCCTTGAATCACCATCTTTCACCAAAATGAAATAAAAACATATAATTTAAGCAAAATTATGAAGCGTGGAAAAAAGTTGAAAAATTTACGATATTTTTTACCATATTGTTGCGTGTAAAAAATAGACAAATTTTCCAAAGACGCTCTTTTTGCTAAAAGAGAAATTAAATCGATCGATTAGTTTGTTTGCAGTAGTGCCTGTTTTGAAAAAGTGTGTTTCGGGGAAAACGCGTTTAGTGTTACTCTGGTTAATTAAAGCGCACAGGGTTTTAAGCTCTAGAGAATCTGTATTATAAGCGGAATTGATCTGTCAATTTTTTTGACATATTTAAGAAAAGTTGTTCAACAATAAGCAAATGTAAAAAAAAATAGATTTTCAAAAAATTGTTTGCCTTAAACCAAATTTAACATACTTTGGAATCGGGCCATCGACATTTTGTAGCTTCAAAGTTTGAAGTCGCGACTCGAAAACACATATTCTTTTTTTTAAAGTTATATTTTTTCAATTTTGTAGTATGTTATTTTTTTATCAAAACGAATTGTTTTCATAAAATTTATAAAATCCTTACATTATTTATTGTACTATTCAATTAAAAAAGTCTATATGTAAATTCTTTAACATTTTTTTTAGGGGAATTTGGTGAAAAATCTGGGAATTTTGCTAACCGCTGCGGGAAAATCATAAAATGAGTTGGCAACCCTGATCCTAATACTTAATTAAGAAAAAAAAAAATTAAATTCTGCCTGAATTTAAGGGCTCTTAAGCTTACGGGCCACGTACTCTTCCAGTAGGTTATGGTCACATTTCATACGTGTCCTTATATTCGGAAAATATTCGGTAATTGTTCGACAAACCAAGCTAAACGATTTTGGTTGTAAATTTTTTAAACTCAACAAATACTTCGTACATTCTACGAATAAATCATACGGTCAACATATGGACGAATATTTTATACTAAGGCTGTGTGTCAAAAGGAAACTTTTCAGTCGTGGTAGAATAGAAAATATCAAGTTGAATAAAATTTGTGTGTGTTGAAATAAATTTGTCTTTTTTGCTGTGTCAAATGGACGATGAAAATTTGACAATTACAAATTTTGACGTTTCACATTTCGGTCGTGTTTTAGCGCAAATATTTTATTTAATTTGCATTTTATTCAATTCGCGACATATTTAATTCGGGTGGTTGTACTTGCAAACTTATTTCGTAAACTTTTAATATTGTAAACTTCAAAAACTTAAAAAATAACAAAATAATAAAAATAAAAAAACGCACTTGGAGGATGTTGCTAGCAAGAAATTTTGCACTGCAATTTCTTGTGCTGCTGGTGGTGGCACTTGGAGGACGTTCGCCAGCAAAGAAAGCCAATTTAACTTTGCTGGACTTGCTGATGTACCCTGACATCGTTGGCTCTCACACACGCACACAAAAACTCAAGCACTTTAGTTTTTCTTATTTTTCTTATTTTGTTATTTTCAAGGTTTTTTATGTTTATAATATTACAAGTGTACGAAATAAGTTACAAACAAGCACTCGAATTAAATACGTCGCAAAAATTGATGTCAAAAATGTCAAAAATTCGCTTTCGATTGTCAAAATTTGTAGTAGCCCCTGGGGCTAGCACAAATTTTGACAGTTATATTCACCTCACAAATGCCAAAAATTGCTCTACCAACTGTCAAAATTTGATCATCCGACTGAAAAGTTTCCGATTGACACACAGCCTTATATTACTTTTCATTCATAGATAGTACAAAAGTATTAGTAAATATTACGAATGTAATGTAAGAAATTACGAAGTTATTCATATGAGAAATTAACGAACTTTATCATTTATATGTACACAATCATTCGCACAATGCACTTATACTAAGTGCTTGGGCGTAGCCAGGATTTTACTCACCGGGTGAGCCAGTTATTATTTCATGTAGCTTATAAATAAAATTAATTTGTTTATGTATTGGCTTTATTGGGAAAAATAAAAAATTAAATTCGAAACAAAACTGAATTGAACGCGACTTCAAATTAACGGAAATCAGCATTCATCGGGTTGAATCTTCAGTAAAGCTTCCCTTATTTCACTTGCCCTAAATTTCTAAACACGCTTTACAGGCATAAAAACACTGTTGTAAGGATGATTTTATTAAATCGAGATATGGTATTAATAGCGACACATTTCCATAATCAAAAGGTAATGTTGCTGGATTATTGGTAAGTTGATTTTAATATTTTCGCAAAGAAGTATTTAATCTACTGGACGATTGGAGGGTTGATCTCTTCCACGAACCGGTAATTCGTGAGATCTACAAGAAACTGTATTCGAAATAATCGAAGACAAAACCTTTCGAATTGTTCCAGTAATTTACCAAATGTACCACACATCAAAAAAAAATGTCGGTCACAAGGTAAAAGCGAAATCGGTATGTAGTTATTAAGCAAAGTTCTGTTATCCTTTTTTAACAACATAATAACTTCAGCAGCTTTTAAATTAACTGGAAAATTACCATCAAAAATACTTTTATTAAAAAAAAAGACCAAAATTTCAGCAATGTGGAAAGCAATATTTTTTATAAGGTTGCTTGAAAAACTATATTCAGTCGCAGAAAAGGAACCTTTCAATGACCTGATAAATTTAAACACCTCAAAAGACAAGAATGGCGTAAAAACAAAGCATTGGTCAATGATACTACCTGTACAGGAGCAATTACAAACTGATTGGTCGGAAATATTTTGGTTTGAAACATTTTCACCTACAGAAACAAAAAACTGATTAAATTGCTCGACTATTTTTTGCTTATCCGAAATGTTTTCTCCATTTACAACAATTCTGTCTACATACGTGTCATTCGAAGATCATCTTCCTATAATTTCATTAAAAAGTTTCCATTCTATGTGTGAATTGCCCATAGCATTGTTGAAAGCATATTGGTAATACGAATATGTTGTTTTGGCAGCCGAAACTTCTTCGAAATTTATAACCAATATATTCGTAAATACTACATCAGGTATTAGTAATGCTCGTATCTTGATTTGGTCAAAATACAGTATATTTGCCTCAAAAATCCGAAAAATACAGTATTTCAATTTTCAAAAAACAGTATTTTTTACAGTATTCATTTTATTCAATGAAAATTACAGAAAAGAGCTAATTAGTAACTTTCAACTTTTGTATTTATCCTTTATAGAAATTTGACGAAGCAAGTCCGGCTTTGTTTTAAGGTATTTGTAGAAATCAACGCATTCATACTTCAAGTTACATTTTACGATCATAATCGCCTTCAACGTTTCCACATCCAATCGAGTTTTGTCTGATGTCCATGTTTTGTTTACCGCAGCAAAGATTCGCTCGACCGATGCTGAAGTGGCTGGCAAGCATAGAATGTATTCAACGATCGTAGCCATTTCTTTGTATTCACAATCAACGTTTTCGAAATGAGTAAATATTTCGACCCAACGATTCACAATCGAAACGTTGCCATCCTTCCACTGCGAGATTTTCTCACTCGTACAGTAGTTTTTAACATATCGGAATTGCGAGTGCAAATTTGCGGCATTTTCGTTGGCATTGCACAGATTGTTTTTGCTCAACTTGTTCATAACCTCTTGTACATCACTCCATTTTGGTGTTTCTTTCAATGATGCCCACGCAAAAAGTTTCAGCGGCTGAAATGGTGCTGCCCAAAGGAGGAAATAGGAGAGTGCAGAGTCTGCAAATTAGTAGAAAAAATTAGTATCAAATCATTGAAGAGCTGTACAAAAGCAGGCAAAATATTACCGAAAAATTCGTTGCAGATAGCAGCCATCTCTTCTGAATTGTATCCATCGTCAATAAGTCTTTTTTTCTCAGCTGCTGTTGCTGGTGACAAAAAATCATCTTCTTTCCGCATTTTCTGTGTTCCTTCAAGGTCATTCAAAGATTGTGCCACTTCAATTGCCATGACATCATCACCTTCAATCTTTAGCACGTATTTAACGAACAATTCAGCCTAAAAAAAATAGAGGAAAATATTAAGTTAAGTGAAGTTGTCAGAATTACATAATAAAAAAGTTTTTACCAGTTCTTGCACGAACATCAACCAAAATTTCGATGATTCGTTTCTCAAAAACTCCTTCAGCTGCTTCTCTCCTCTTTCATGTGCAAGAAAATACGATTGGAGAGCATCATAGAGTTCCAAAATACGTTTGATAGCTGGTGCAAGAGCCAAGAATCGTGTTTTTGCATATCCGAGCAATTTGTCATATTCCACACCTGCATCTTGACAAAATTCCTTCAGTGCCGTCACGCGTACAGTATTACGGTAAAAATGGGAAAATATTTTAACAACAACCCATTCTACGTCGAATGGTATCTCGTCACATGCAAATTTTAATGCGTTGTGTGTAATGTAAACGACACAGCCGATGCCAATCAAATGCGGGAGCCACTGCTTTAATCGGTAAAAAACATTATTCTGGCCGCCACGAGTGTCTCCACCAAAATTAACTTTTGCATTGTCGCCGCAGAAGCAAACGATTTTCAACTTCAGATCGAATTTACTGGCGGCCGATTCTATGAGCTCGGATATAATAGTAGAAGTTTCACCAGCTTCTTCGGTTAGATTCAAAACTCTAACACGTACACCGACAGTCGGAATGAAATATCGAACGAGCACGGGAAAAAGTTTAATATTTCCATGGTTCGATGCATCAGTGTAGATTGATACAAAACTACATTCTTTCAAATCTTGTTCAAGCAATTTTTGGGCGTGCGATGCGAAAACATTGACGACTATTGATTGACATTTCTTCTGAGAACACGAAAACTTTTTGATATGAAAACACGATTTAAATATTTTCGTGGCACAATCCGACGACTTGAAACTGTGATTGGAATTTACCACATGATAGGCCCACACTCCTTCCATTGCCGCTATATGTGCATCCAAATCCGACGTAAAATGTGATTTTATGGACGTGCTGGCAGAAGCAGCATTTAAAGCATGTCTATGTTTTTTTGCCGTAACATGTCGCGCAATATCCGCGTTACTTCCAGATGCAATTGAAAATGTACTTCTACACACTCTGCAAAAAACATCACTTTCACTTTTTGCTGCTTTTTCGAGAAAGGAATACTTTTCACGAAGTTTTTCGGTCAATATATTTTTAGCTTTTGTTTTCGACATTTTTTATTCTTCTAAATTAGTAATAGAGAGCAAACTCCAAGTGACGCGCGTTGAATATGAAAGAATAATGACAAGGCCATGATTCAATTATATATAAGGTTAAGTAACCATGAAATTGTTCTCATACAACAACAAAACTTGGATCGCAAAGTGTCAAAGTAAAACAAAAAATAAAAGTAAACAATCAAATTAAAATTTCTGACTAGAACTCAAACAATTGAATTTTAATATCAAATTTGTGTTTAAAATAACTTTTAAACAATTTTCCTGGAGTTTGTGTTTTTGTTACAGCTTCAAAATGCCGAAAAAGTACGCGATTCGCCAAAACTATTGGAGCAAGGAAAACGTTTCCTTTTTTAAAGTGCCCAGTGACCATTTTAAACAAAAACGCTGGATGAATGGAATTTGGATCGGCGAATGTCAAAGTAAAAGATAACAACACCGAACAGCCGTTTTTGACATTCGCCATCAGATATGTGCTCTCAGCTTACTCAACCTCAAGATGTATTTATGAAGGTGGAAGAAGTATGTTGACGTCTTTGAAATCGACACCGTAGCAATGTCAAATTTCGTTGTAGTGATGCCACTTTATTTTTCTTTTTCCTTTGTGTGGGACAAAAAATTGTGTGGAAGTTTTGAAGTCGGGAAAGGAGATTAAGCTAAGAAGCTTTTCAAGCAGCAAAATTTTAGACTTTTTTTAGTTGTGAAGTTAAACAATGTATTTTGAGGGCGTTTTCCTTTATTTAATATAAATGCAATCAGGTTTTTTTTACTTTAAACTTTTTGTCTTACGGTAAAAAATATCCTTACCTTTCATGTTTTTTTGCATCATCTTACTGTCATTAATTATTAATATTAAACTTGTACAAATCGGCAAAATCTCGAACCAATAAGAACAAGTAACAAAACATAGGATTTTTCACTGGATTATCACTCAAAGTATGGCATCACTTCATTTTGTTTGATTTTGACAGCACTACGGTGTTGATTTTATAAACGTCACCTAGTTCTTCCACCTTCTTTAATACATCTTGCTCAACCTTATATAATTGAATCATGGACAAGGCAACAATTAAAAGGGAAAGAAAGAGACAGCTATATATGATATGTTGCTATGTACGCTTCGATTTTCGCCGTTTACATGTGTCAATATTCGCAACGTTTGAATTCGCTTTGACTGTGTTGCCATTGTTGTGTCTGATATTTTGAATTTAAGTTGAATTTCGGAGCGTTAAAAAAATTAAAATTTCATTTTTTTCTCCAGCGAAAAAACAGTATAGTAAAATACAGTATTTTGGGGAAAAATGCAGTATGCAGTATTTGGATTGAAATTACAGTATAATACTGCGAAATACAGTATAGATACGAGCATTAGGTATTAGTAACACTTTATGAATGAATTTGTAAAAATATCACGATACATCACATAAAAAACATATCATACCATCACCGTTGCCAGATTAGACGATTTATCGCCAATTGGGCGCTTTTCTATTTTGTTTTCGAGCCTAAATTTTTGGACGATTTTAATGATAGACATGCTTTTCCATAAACGCTTCTTATGTTTTTCAAAACTTAAGTTATACAAATTAAAATTTGCTTTAACAATTTTTGGAATACTCTGTAAACAATGCAATGTGACTTGGATTGACATTCACAAACAGCAAAACACAAAACGAAATGCTTCCAAATTTGATTCAAAGCAATCTAAGAAAACAAAATTTGGTATGTTTATAACAGGGTCGTATCCTGAATTTTCCCTTGGGAGTTCTTATGAACATTTTTTTTATTTAAAATTAATAAATTTAAATATACATGTTTTTGTTTCATTTCATTTTCAAGTTATGGTATGTAAATAAAATAAAAAATATCAAAAATTAAGTCTTCTTTTTTTGCATATTCTACCAACACGTCTTGTCCTGTTACTGTGCGATCACTGTGTATGCTAATGTGTATGCACTGTGTTTGCAAATGGATCCGTTCAAATGGATCTCGCCCATTGAATTACGGAGCTATGTTTTAAGACATTTTAGGAATGAGAACGATATCCCATTTATCTCAAATTAATAAAATTTTAAAGACAGAATAAGTTTTACATGAACTTAATAAATCTAGAAACCTCAAAATTCACAAAATTACTTAAACGAATGTCTTTAAACATTTCTTCGGGTCAGAATTCTGAAAAATGTAAGTCAACTTTCTATAACTCATGAGTAACTTTAAACATTTCTCAATCAGACTCATATCTTAAATTCGAAAGTTATTTGCTTAAAAACTCTTGACTATAACAGAGTCACTCTAAAAGAACAGAAAAATTATTTAATAAAAACTTGTTTTGTGCCGTAAATTACGAATAAGCTGTGAAGTAATGCCACCATAAGCACAGCTAAAGAAAACGCAGAACTCACAATAAGTTCCATTCGCATAATTGGAGTAAGCCAACCAACTTCAGCGACAAGAGATCATGGATGCTGAAATTTAAATTTCCGAGAACCACTCGAGGGAAAATAAAAATCAGTTGTTGGCTGAAGTATACTTTAAAATCTTTCTAGGAGGTTCGAATTAGAAAAGTTTTTCAGTATGCATGTGAATGTCATTCTTGTTGGGTTCACTGTTATCATCACTACCATCATCTATAACTGCTGATGTCAAGGGTAGTGACCACAATAGTAATGGTAGTTTTGAATATATCACTTTTGATGCAATGAATCACGATGCATTGTTTGCAACTCAAAACAAAGACCCTTTTACACGTAAACGTAACTTCAGTATATGATTTGTTAAGTTTTTAGAACATATTAAAGTGATTCAATGAAATATTTATTTAAATGGATTAATTTTTATTAAAACGTGGACCGTCTGGGGGGAGGGGTTTGAAGCACGAAAATGTGTTTTTCGTAACATTAATTATTCACTCTTATATTAGTGGCAATTCATCAGAGACATTACCACTTAGAACCAATTAGGTACATGCTATTTATAGCGCTGCATGCGTCAATTAGTTTGATAGATCATCTTACTGATATTTACAAAGAGCTGTGTCAAAAAAATAGCAACTCTCAAGTAAATCTTCATAAAACGAAATGCACGGTAATCATAAGAAACGTTCTTAATCCATCAATAGTTTCAGAGGTTTTATCAGATATTGGAAGCTCAAGTTATTCTCTTATTTTTGACGTATCTACGGACAAAGGTACCGAAAAATATTTACGCTTGAGTATTCAGTACTTGAGTATTTGTACGAGGCAAATTGTAAATTAACTACTCATTTTTCAGGTCTAAGAAAAATAGCGATTTTCTTTTTCATTGGGCGATTTTGGGCGGTAGATTCACTGCATACAATCCCATTTTATTATGCCATATCCATCATATCATAAGATAATGTCATATACATAGGGCAGCTATTGGCTACTTGTTACAGGGCTAAGTTGTTACAGGCTGATTACTCAGTAGATTAAAAAAATGTTATGAAAATTGTTGTAAATGTTATTATAATAACCAGTTCTATTGCGTAAACATCTTTAGAGCTACGTGGGATAGCAAAGTGAAAACTTGCGAGCAGCTTCATAGTTTTTGTAAATATGTAGAAAACATTTATTTTATATATTGCATTTAAAAGTGAATTAGTAATCTTAAAAAATAATGTTATTTTATTAATTTCGTTTATATATTAAGATTTAAATTTATAGTCTTATTTTTATGTTAACAACAATAGTTTTTAGATTAAAATTAAAAACGTTCGAAATCATCCCATGGTGCAAATTGCAACAAAAATATGGGGTAAGTTGTAACATGCAAAAAATGTTGTTACAACTTAATTTATTTTTTGCTTTTATTGTTTCGTTCGTATTGTTATTAGTTTTTGTAAAGTTAAACATGGAAAGCTTGTATAAAAAAATTTTATATTGTTGCATCTTGTTTGTTTGTATGCTTTCTTTCATATTGTTACTTTATTTTTGTAAAAGCAGATTCACTGATCACCTTCCGCATGTTCAGATAGTAAATTTACAGGGAGTCATCTTAGTTCTCAATCTGTAACAAGCTGCACGCTCTTTAACTTCATTAAAAATTTTTTACTTCTAAAAGTTATTTATAAATCTTTCCATTATTTTTGTGATAATTTCATATAAAATTTTAAATTGAATAGCTTGCCTATGAATAAATAAGTCTTATGATTATATTATATGTTAATTTATCAGGAAAAATAAATAAAAGCTTTGAAAATATGGAGTAAATGCATTTCTTTAGTGTCTTCTACAAGCATCAAGTCATCTTTAACAACTTGCCCCAAAAACTGGGCAAGTTGTAACACCCGACTTTCTTCGGAAAATATTTTACTTTTTTAATAAATAACCTTTCTCATACATTTTTTAATACCATAAATAAATAGCGGAAAAATTAAATAATAAATTCCAGTTGTAATCTGAAAAATGTTTCAAAATAAATCCATTTTTCCGAGTTTTGTACAACTAGGCCCTAGCTCCCCTACATCACAGCATATGTACATTTTCACAGAAAAGTCTACCGTGACCAAAAAATTAAATATTATTGAAAATTTATTATTTGATGATATTATCTAAGAGAAATGTTTTCATTTTATTAATTAAAGCAATTTCTACATAAATTCATTAACCATGATGATCAAATCGTCAACGTAAATATTTCGTTAACTTTTTTGTTTTAGTATAAATTAAGGGCATTGGTTAAAGATTATGAAGAAATAGTTGAGGCAAGGAAAGCACAATATATTAAATTTGTTTTTAAATACTAAATGTCATAATTACTTAACTACCCAAATACTTAATTACCCAATTGAATTACAATGGAAATTTAAGTAACGTAACGCCAGTAACGTAAGATCAAAAAGCCTAGTAAAAAAACATAGAAGATTCTTCTTAAACTAGTAAGCAATTATTTTCGACTGGGCCGAAGTTAAAATACCCCCACGGACGACGATTTTTCCAAATTTACCGTTTTGGTTAAGTCACTTTGTTTCGGAGGTAGGCGTGGTTTTAATCCGATTTGGCTCATTTTCGAACCTGTCCTCCATTTTTTAATAAAAAGCTAATATATTGAATTTCGTTACGATAGTTAAAAAATTACGGCTGTTATCGTGACCACAGACGGAGAGACGGACAGACGGACATGGCTAAATCGATTCAAGAGTGATGCTGATCAAGAATATATACACTTTTCTGTACCGGTCACACCTACTTATCGGCGTTACAAACGGAGTGACAAAGTTAATATACCCCTATTACGTATTTTAAACGTGAGGGGAATAAAAATTTGTATACAAACAGTCTTGTATAATTCAGAGAGTTTTGCAAATTTTGTAGTCCAAGACTAAAATCACTTCCGTTTTTTGTATCGTAACGCCAGCACATATTTTGCTTATATTTTAAAATCATTATGGTCGATTGCTGTTGCTGTTTTTACATAAACAGTATAATGCTACTGAGTTACTCCGCAAATATAAAAAAGGCTTTTTAAAAAATTCAACATTTTCATTCCTTTTTTTCAATGCTTCTTCGTACACATCGTCCGTAACGCCAGTTTGGAAATGCCCATGTCCATAATATCATACCATTTGATAACACCATTTCATATCATATCATATCACATTATATCAGATAATATCATATTATAACATATCCCATAACCCATTCAGGTGTAATTACTACCGGTAGCTATGCTTGTATATATTTATATGATTATTTTTGTTAGTAACGGATTTGAATTTTAGATGCACTTGCGCTTAAAATAATCATTGTATTCCTATAAATGCCTTAAATCATATATCATATTATATCATATATCATATTATATCATATATCATATATCATATTATATCATGTCATATCATATAATATCATATTATATCATATCATATCACATCATTTCATATCATATTTGTATTTCGAATAGAAATTTTTCATTTTGGAATTAGCACGTACAGAGTCGTGCACGTTCAATGTTATTCAGAATTTGCTCAAAATGCTCAAAAAAAATATAAGTTTTAGCTGAATTCTGTTTTTTTAAACCTGTATTATTTTACAGGGAGTTCTTTTAAATATGTTCCTAAACATAAAAAAATGTGCCTTACCATAAACACCAAATGCAACATTAGGCATACAACAAAAAGTATTCACAAGCGTTTTTATACAAAATACAAGAAGTACAAATGATACCAAATAATTTAAAAACTGTTATTTTCAGCAAAGGAGATTCTCTTTTAATTTTGCTAAGCATTTAGTTTAAATATGCATTAAAAATAAAAAATTAAAGCATATCTACTTCGAATATAACTATTAACGATCACTTTTTTATACGTAAGCGTTTATTTATTTTCTTAACCCACACACTGAGCCATAGAAAGTTGTACTTTAAAAAATATGTAGTAAACAAAATTTGTCCAGCTACCTTCTTCTAGAAGAAACACTGTGGTACGTGATAATTTCAGTTTCAACTTTTCAAAGGTTGTAGTGACACATGAATTTATTTGCCTTCGTAAATTTATTTTCTTTTGATACGAATCAATGGTTTTCTTTAATTCATATAATTAATATCATAAAATTTCAATTGATTCGTAAAATGGTAAAAGTTTTCATATTAACAGAGGCTGACAAATCATTTTTATTTATTTTTTTATTATTCTCTCATTTACTTCGAAGATTATTAGATTTTATGTCGCTTCTCGGAATTTCAAGTGGTTTTTGTGCTCATGTTGTTCCGCATGTTGATGACACTTTCTTTTAACAGAAACTATTTTAAACCAGTCATGGGCGTTGAAAACAAAAACAACTCTGACCGCAAAGTCATCATTTATGACATGGTACGTTTTCATTATAGACGCAATTCCAAAGAGGAAAAAATAAACAAATCCAAAATGAAATGCCAAACTAAAAAAATTAATATACAAAAACAAATAAAAATTTAAGAAAAGTGATAAAATTTGGATGAGCAGACTTTACTATACCGCCAAGAAAAAAAAATGTTTGAACAAGTCTAATTTGCGGTAACCGGCCAGATTTTTTTTTATGATATTTTCTATCATATTTTTTTAGACGCAGATTACGATGATGCAAAAATAAAATGTCGCTTTAGTCCAGTTAAGAAGTTGAACATGTTTTTATACCATATATTCGAATTGTGATGTCTCAAAAAGTTTTAAAAACTGTAAATATAAGTATCATTTAAAACATAATTTTAATGCCAATATTTTATCTCATATAACTTAAAAAATAAAAACAGAATAGTGTTTTTTACAGATCAAATGACCAATGCATGCCCCTTATACAAGCAAAGTTTGTTCTTTAATCTGAAAGGAAAGAGATAGATTATTTAGGGAAATTGATTGGAACCATACGTGAATTATTGTTAAGTGAAACACAACCGTGAAAGACATTTTGAATTGCTTTTAACCGAGGCTAGTGTTATGTCTTAACCTCGGCAAGCATTTCCAGCCCTTAGTTGTTCCTGTTCTTTTAATTCCACATGTTTACAATTTATTTGTGGATTTTTAGTTTTCAATAATTCTTAAATATAGGAAAGAACAAAGAAAGTAAAAAAACCATGCCCGAGCCCGGATTTGAACCAGGGACCTCTGGGTTGAAAGTCTAGCGCACTCTCCACTAGAGTACAAAGGCCGAAAAAAATATTTTATAACATAAGATATTGGTACTAAAATTAATTTTTAAATGATACCAATATTTGAAAAAAAAATGTTCAAGACATGATATAATATATTACAATTTTATTATTTTGTACAAAATAACCTATAATTTCATTTGCTTTTTGCACTAGTGTCAAAAAATACATGGTAAGAAACTACCCGAATAAAAATTTAAGCGGGCGAATAGTGGTCGACTAGCTGTCAAACATGGGCCGAGCATCAGTACAAGGGTCGAAGATGGCCTAAAAATAATAATTTTTCAAAGCTGTTGGTCAACAGTAAACGTATGTGCAAAAACAAAAGCAATCCTTCTCGGCCGATGAACGGCCTCTGTACGCCCGTTGTACATGAGAGATTATTTAAAAACAATCTCTTTACGGCCGCTGTTTGGCCACAATTGTTTAAAGTCCTGCAAACAACTTTTGAACGACCCTTGTACGGCCGAGGAAAATATTTAAAATTAGGGCTAGTTTGGCCTCTGTTTGAATTTAAAAAGTTTATATATTTACTCGGGTAAAATAAAAGAAATGGGGTGGGTTTCCGTAAACTAGATTTATGCCAAAATGTATTTGCCAACATTAAAACTGCTGTTTGACTAATTTCTTCGACTAAAATGTTGGGTTTGTTCGGCGTAGCGAAATATTGCTCATGCCATGCATTGCTACTGCTTTTCTGCACTGCACATGCACGGCAACTCTGTTGCGATGCCTTGACAATGCGCAGTAAAATAGTTTTATAAAACAACCGAACATTTGCAAGATAATGGAGTTTTTGATTAATTTCTTCATTGACGAAGCGGACAATACGATTTCTTCAAAAAACGTTATGCACAAGTACTGCTGCAATATTGCAAATCTGATTCACACTTCACATCTCTGGTATGCTTAAAACTTTTGAGGGCCGATAGATAAACATAAAAAACGATAAATTCCGATGAAACAATAATCGAAAGTTCTTTAACAAATCTGTCTTGTTATCGTTTATCGAAGAAAATAGTTTTCAAACAGCGCACAAATTTGAAACTTTGAAACTTGGACTACTGGGTTGTAGTTTTATTGATTTAAGGGAGGCTTTAGGCAAAAGCGATTGATATTAGAGAATATTTAGAAGATGTTTTTAAAAAAGTATTTTATATAAACAAAAAATTTAACTGCATGTTAATTTTACATCATCAGTTTAAATAAACAATTTTTTAAATAAACAACAATTTTTACACGAGTACATATACAGGGTTGCCAATATTCGAAGCGCCCATCTGGCAACACTGTAACTTTCCGCAGTGATGCCAAATCGACTAATGACATACAGCGTTTGAAGCGTCATTCCAAGCAAATGTTTACAATAGAACAGTACACGCCATGCGAACGCTCTAAAATTGTTGAAATTTACATTCAACAAAACAAGTCAATAGTGAAAACTCAACGTGCTTTCAAAAAATGAGCGATGAAGCTCATTTTCAGTTGAACGGAACGTTAAACAAACAAAATTGCCGTATTTATGCCACTGAAAATCCACAAGAGATTCAAGAGGTACCTCTTCACGATGCAAAAGTCACTGTTTGGTGCGGCGTTTGTGCTAAAATGCTCATTGGGCCGTTCTTTTTCGAAGATGATAATGGCCACAGAGTTACTGGCAATCAGGAGCGTTATCGCGATATGATAAACAATTTTTTCATGCCAATCGTTCGTTGAAAGCGTATCAGGCACTACTGGTTTCAACAAGACGGCGCGCCACCACACACAAGCCGCACTACAATCGATTTTTTGAAGCAATTGTTTCCTGGCCGTTTGATGTCAAAAAATGGTGATTTCGATTGGCCGCCAAGATCTCCAGATTTATCGCCTCCAGACTTCTTTTTGTGGGGTTATTTGAAATCAAAGGTTTACGTCAACAAGCCAAAGATCCTAGAAGAGCTGAAAACCAACATCCGTCAAGAAATAACCGCCATTCCTATCGAAATGTTGAAGAAAACCATGGAAAATGCTGCAAAACGGGCACAATATGTCGTAGAGGCCAATGGCGACCATTTACGAGATATCATTTTCAAGAAATAATGTAAGCAAATCTACTTGAACCCAATTAAATGATATTCATGACGAACAGACAAAAAATTGTGGTTTCTTTGATTTCTTTAAAAATAAAATGGGCGCTTCGAATATTGGCAACCCTGTAAAAATGGCGCTGAAGCTGGTGTGCTTAAAAAAAGGTGAAAATTGGGTAACATCATAGTTTGGTTCCACATCGTCTGAAAAAAGCATTCGAAAGTAGACCCTTGAATATACTTCATTTGCGAAATGGAATAGAAATATGTAAAAATAAAATAAATATGAAGCGTGAAAGTCAACAAATTTACTTTATTTTTTTTCCATAGTGTTGCGTGTAAGAACTAGACAATTTTTCCTTAAAGCTCATGTTGGTAAATGGAGTGCAGAATAACATTATTAATAGTTTTAAAAAAAGTATTAAAATCGGTTGATTAGTTTCCTTGCAGCAGTGTGGCCTGTTTCGAAATAGTATGTTTCGAGAAAAACGCGTTCAAAATTTCTTTGGTAAGTTAAAGTTACTCTGGCGCACCGGGTTTGAACGGCTGTAGAATCTATATTATATGCGGGATTGATTTGCATTTTTTTTACATGTCTTATAATCAATTTAAAAAAATCATTTTAAAAAAATTCATTTTTTTTTGCAATAATCATTTTAAAAAAAAAATTAAATTTTCAAAATATTGTTTTCCTAAAACCTCTCTTAATAGTACTTATACTTGACCGAGACCATATTTTCCTAATTTGCTAACGCATACTATTTGCTAATGTATACTGAAAAAACCTTTATAATTCGAACCGCCTCAGGAAGATTGTAAAGTATACTCCAGCCGCCAACTGATATCTTGAGCGATTCTCGAAAATTTAAATTTCAGGATCCATGGTTTTGTCGCTGTTGTTCGTTGGCTTACTCCAAATATTCAAATGAAGCTATTGTAAGTTTATGACACAAAAAAATTTAACCAAATACATTTTTCTGCCCCTTTTATTGTGACTCTTTTATGGTCAAGAGTTTTTAAACAACTTACTTTCGAATTATACATATGATTCTAAGCCTGGTTTAATTTCTGAGCAATGTTTGCAATTATTCATGTGTAATAAAAAGTTAAACTTACATTTCTCAGAATTCTGGCTAGAGGAAAAGTTTGAAGTCAATTTTTAAGATTTTAAGATTTATGAAGTTTGTGTAAAAGTTTTTCTGTCCTTAAAATTTTATTTATTTGAGAGAAATGCAATTTCGTTCTCATCTGTGAAATTTTCTAAAACATACCTTCATAATTCAATGTCCGAGAAACGTGAGAACGGATGTGCATCCCTTAGCATACACAGGGAGCGCACAGTAACAGAGCAGGACGTATTGGTAGAATTTGTAAAAAAAAGACTAAATTTAAGGCGAGACATTTTCGAAGTTTCCGACTACATGGACCCAAAAACTAGCACATAAAAGTCTTGCTTGTCAATGAATTTATAGTTGTCAATCACCAGAATAAAGCTATAAATATCTAGGAAAAAATAACTTGAAATATATAAAAATGCATACAAATATAATTACAAATATTTACTATTACATACAATAATGTAACTAAAAATGTATGTATGTACAGAAAATCCAAAGTGTTTTACGTAGACACCTGCCGTGTAGGCTTAATTCTACGGTGCTCCATAGCGTGGGACCGAAATATTGCGTCGGCCAACGCCCCTTTGAGGGTTCAAAGGTACCAAATTTGCTAAATGTTGTGATGACATGTCGCAACCCTTGGTAGGGGTGGAGGCCTATCTAAAACCTCTTCCGTACTCTGGGGTACGGCACCCGGCTTGAGAATGCAAACCTACACCGAGCTGAGCAGCTCTACCCGCGATATAGGTGATAAACACATAGCCACCACGAATCTCCCCGAAGGGCCGACCCAATCAGTCAACCTGTCGCATGCCAAGGGGCTACCGACTGGTTGACTGGTACCACGGTACCAGCTTTCAAGTATTTGGTCGGACCTCGTAGCATACTAAAAGCATACTACTACGAGTTTTAGCTCATCACAGCTCCAGACTGGTAACCAATCAAACAAAAAGGGACAAATCAAAAAGAAATGAACAAATCACATTCATTTGAACCAAAACAAGCAAAACAGACAACAAATACCCAACTCAAAAATGCATAGCCCGCCGCCCTTCAAACACCTCACATGCAAACTGGTCGAACCTAGAAACGTGTTCGCTACAAGCTAGCACGTTTTCCAAGTCGAAATCTCCATTTGCACGCAACACTCCCATTGCACGCAAATCACGAATGTCATCATAAAAAGGACACTCACGAAGTACATGCAACCAGTCCTCACGGACTGCACCACAATCACACTCAGCATTCTCACTCAGGTTTCTTTCATGCAAGAAAGCATTGAAAGACCCATGCCCAGTCAACATAAAACCAAGACTTAGGCTAAAGCGAAAATCAGGGTGACGATTCACATACATAACATCACATATAAAATTATACGTGACATGCACACATTCGTCCCATCTAGACTGCCATCTAGACCTAACACATCCACACAGCAAAGCATTCCTTTCACCCTCACCCATATGCGCTACATCCGAATATGTATTGTATGTACATTGAGCAATAAGGACAAAATTTCCATTTGTACCCCCCCCCCCCCTTAAATTGAACTTTTGTCTCTTTTATAATGATTACCAAAAATTTTTTGGCTAACGATGACAGCTAGTGAGCTAAACCATTTCGTAAAAACCACCAAAAATCATGTTTTTCGTAAATCTATTGGCTGATGTAATAGTTGAAAGAAAATATCAAGTCAGATATAATAGGCCGAAAAAAGTTCTTTCAATCTGAATCAAAACAATTTTAATTTTTGCATTCGGATTAAAGATTAAAGGACCAAGGTTAATTTTAAGAGGGCTACAAATGGAATTTTTTTCTAATGGAAATCG
This sequence comes from Dichetophora obliterata, assembly GCA_963920525.1. Taxonomy (NCBI): domain Eukaryota; kingdom Metazoa; phylum Arthropoda; class Insecta; order Diptera; family Sciomyzidae; genus Dichetophora; species Dichetophora obliterata. Next base: position 288,310,298 of record OY986435.1, read on the forward strand.
AGGCACCTTAAACCACCTTAAACATACTTACATATATAACATATAAAATACTTAACTTAGAAATTAAATTAAACAAGTACTTGTATATTTTAATTTTTTTAATTTGAATAAAAAAATGTTCATCAAAATCCCCCTCATGGAGAAATCCTGGCTGCATTTACATATTTTTGGTTTATTGTTCATAAAGATTTCAAAGAAATTTTCGAGTCCAATCATAGTGGAACTTATGGTGTGGGATAACATTAAGTTTTACGATTGTCAAGACATAAAAACTTTTAACGACATTTACTTATTTAGTGTGTCGCGTAAAAACAAAATTCTTAGCAATTTTCGTGCCGCTAAACAAATAAGACTCGAAAGATTTGTTAAAGATGCTTTCTGCCGTCAATTATTTACTTGTTTAAAATTTTAAAGATTGTTTCTAAATAAACCAGTGCCGAATAAGATACCTAAGGTTTGACAAATAACAGATAACCAGATGGATAACTTCATGTACTCAATATAGAAAAATATCAATATGAAGACATTTTTTAAAATTCTTGCAAAGCTTGAGTTTTGCTGTTCCAAACTTATTGTTTTGTATTTAAAAAATCTAAATATTCGAGATTTTTTGCATTTTATATTCAAACAACACCTAATCACCAAACTTCATTTATTATGTAAGAGTCAAGTAATCGATTCGTGCTAGAAATCTCTAAACTGATTTATAAAATCTATAAAATTAATGACATTGCGTTTTGCGTGACTGAAAAACTGTATAACTGACTGTCTGACTGCGATTAAATGACTTGGTTACCAACTGTTTGTCTCTGTGTGACTGCGGTAGAAAAGTCAAAAAAGCTTTATTTAACGCAATTATTAACATTCCCTTTTTTGTTTATTACTAATTTTTGCTATTTTTTGTACAGTTTTTCTTACAGTAAGACGCATAGCACCACTCTAAGCATTGAGTAATGATTAGTCCATGAAGAAGGATCTCTTTTGGCTGTTGGAAAAGCATGAACAGACAAAAATAGAAGAACAGGGAAAAGGTATTACTCAGAAATCGCATTTTTGTACAGGGTCTTTCAAGATTGAGTTTCTTTTTTAAAAACTTCAAATGAAACAACTATTTTTTAATGGAAATTTATCATCTGTTTATTTCTATATATTGCATAAGGTTTACAATTTAGTAGTGATAAATTATAACATCCAAATATACCCCCAGTACACGACTTCAGATGTGAATTCCTTTGATATAATTTTCAATCACATTTCGCCATATTTGGGGCTTTATGTCGGCAATTTCTTGTCAAATGTTGTCTTGCAAAGCTTCAGTTGCATGTGGTTTATTTGCATAAACCCTATCCTTGCGATGAGCCCACAGAAAACAGTTCAAAGGCATTAAGTCGAGCTGTCTTGGCAGCCAAATTGCTACAGAATTTTGTGAGATTATTCTTCCCGGGAATTTTTAAAATATAAATTCTTTGTTTTGTCGGCTGTGTTGCATGTCGGACCGTCTCGTTAAAACCACATATTGTCAGTATCCATACCATCAACTATAAACCCAAAAAACGATGTAAACCTGTCACTAGTTATATCAGAGCCCCAAATATGAGGAAATGTGATCGAAAATTACATCAAAAGAATTCACATCTGTAGACGTGCACTGGGGTTACATTTGGATGTTATAATTTATCATTACTAAATTGTAGACTCTCTACATCATACAGCTATCAATAAACAGATGGTGAATTTCCATTCAAAATGTGTGTTTTGTTTGAATTTGAATAAAAAACTTAATCATAAACGACCCAGTATATTCATATATACAATTTTTTTGGGAATAATTTTTATTGTTATGTCTTCTGTGACCATGACTAAATGCCTTAGATTTAAATTCTTTCAATCTAATTATGATTAAAGGAACATGATAGATGCAAGTCTGCGATAGGAAAAAAACTAAAAAAATAATGTTAGTGTTAATTAGAAAATGAAAAATACTCATTGCAGCGATGATGTCTGAAATTTATAACCACACTAGACTTTTACTAATATCTTTTGTTGTGGGAACCTTTTTTCTACTTTTACCTTTAGACAAGAGTGTTGAGACCAATTATTGTATATAACGAACAACAACAACATTAAAAGAGAAAATATATACAAACATACGAAAAATACTGCTATTGCAAAATTATAACCGCACATGGAATTTTTAAATAAATCAGAAAAAACACGTGTTCGAAACGTAACGTAAAATAGTAATTTATTATATTTTGTATAATGATGCAACTACAATTAAAACCATCGCAGAATAAAATTGTTAGGAAAAACTAAAATTCGTTAGTTTTCTTTAACTTTGGAACCAAAAATCGACAAAAAAGCTTGTCTCCTCTACAACACGAATAGCCAGAAACAGCACAAAAAGCTTGACTGAAATAAAGGCAGAATGCAAATTGGATGCTTTTCGATGTTATATTCACCGCGTTTTTCCGGGAAAGTTTTGTTTTCTAAAATAAAGCTAGCCTCTCCACTAACCAGCAAACATAAAGAGAAGCGTAAAAATGAAGCTTTTTGCACATTAAGGATTTCTCGAAATTTTCCTTTAAGATAATCTTTTCTGATAAAAAAAAAGTTTATTTTGAATGAACCTTCAATGAATTCAAATGGCATGCCACGCATTGCGCTCCATTTTACGACGCTTTCGAAGCCAGAACATTCCTGTTCTTGAGTGGCCATCACTTTCTTCTGATCACAATATCATGATTTCAATGTCAATATCCCAATACTTCACGAAAGAAGAGCTGCAACAAGCTATTAGACAAGCCTGGGACGACTTCAGCCAGTCGACAATTTAAAAAGAACTCCCTTTTTTGACCCTCCTGTCCAGAAATACAGTCGGAACCCCACGAAAATAAAATTTTAGCATATTACTTTCCAAATAAGATTGTTGAAACAGTATCTTTTTTAGCTAGGCAGTCATTCTTGGTGGAAGGCAAGAGGCCTTTGCAATATGGCAAAGGAAGGAAGTATTATTTTGAAGAACTACTTTTTTTGGAAGAAACTACACTGAGCGACCTCAAAACCTTTTTCAAAAAATCTGAAAAAATTGTCAAAATTTTGATAAAAAAATAACAGATGAGAACGCCTTAATGTATATATTTTTTCTCTTTTAATGTTGTTGTAGTTCCTTGCGTAGTAAAAAAGTGGATCATCCTATGAACCATCGGGGAGTGCTCCCTGAGGAGCAGTGGAGTGCTAGGTGTATTTTATGTTCTCTTTTAACATTGCATGTCCTACGATGGGTAGCGCTCCCTTTAACATCCCAAAAAAGCTCAAAAGGAGCGATCAATAAATGATCCAAATAGATCAGCAAAGGAACTTTTTTTTTTGGGATTAAGGCTTATCCGAAAGCTAGGCTTTCTTATCCCAGCTCAAGCAGACTTCTTAAAACCGTTAGGAGGCGAGAAAATTATTTGGACAAATCGTGAGATTTATAACGCCATCACAAATTACGTTTCGTTTTTGATTATATTTAAAAACTGTACTTCCATTGCGTCAGTCGCATCAGCGGATGGACAAAATACAATTACAGTTGGCTGGTCGCACTTCACTACCTCGGTGTTGAAACAACGCGAATCGAATGAAAGGAACAGTCCCTTGTTTCTCCTCATGGGAGCGATCGCAAATGTTTTTACTGGTTATATACAACAATTAGTCTTAACACACTTGTCTGAAGGTAAAAGAAAAAAAGTACACACAACAAAAGATATTAGTAAAAATCTAGTGTCCCAGTGCGCCAAACGGATCCGTTTCGAGTTCGAGACCTTGTGGTTCCGTGAAATATTCGTCCCAGTCAATCTTCTCATAAGTTTTTTTCGCAATTGAACGAAATATGTGGAGCGTTATAAAATCAAATTTCTCTGCACTGTTCTCTCAAATTATGACGGGCTTGCAGTATTTTCCAGTATCCCAGTTGTCGCGTTGCTCGATCGTCGTTAAATATCACCACCAAAATAATGTTTTCGGTACACGTTCTTTCGATCACGCTGCTATGCTTTTGAGGCAAGTATCTGGAGTAATTAATCAGGTTGAAAAAGTGAACGCTGCCGCCTCGGCAGCTTCATCGAATGTCAGCTTAAGCCTTCGCAAAACATCTTGGTAGCTTATAATCATGAAAGATACAAGGGCTTTCCAAAATAAACGCCTTTTTCGAAGTTAAAATAAATTTTAACCCTCGAATGGACTATATCGTCTGGCCAGACAAAATGGTTTTTCTCTTTTGAATAACTTTGTTTCTGGCTGCAAACGCTCTCGGGACTTTTCAAGCATATTTCACTCTTTATGATAAGTATAAAATCGAAAAGTTCTGTAAATGTTTGTAGTGATAACTTTTGTCACAAAGTCAAAATCTTCATATATGAATTATAACGTCTGGCCAGAAGAAATGGTTTTTCTTTTTGAATAACTTTGTTTCTAGTTGTTTGATTGACAAATGCTCTCTTGAGTTTTTTTAGTATTGTTTTCCTTTTATATTTTAAGTATAAAATCGAAAAGTTCTGTAAATGTTGGTAGATATAATTTCTGTCTCAACGTCAAAATCTTCATACATGGACTACGTCGTCTGTGTTCGTCAGATAACAAGATAAATATTGCTCAAACATACATATCAGACACATGTTTACATACTCTGAAACATAAAAATACCGTCAGCCTTTCTGTCATTATGGTTCGTAATAGGGCAAACTTCGCAATAGGTCTATCAGATCATTACCCATCCAAGGGTTAAAGTGTTCGGAGATTTGCATATAAAAACAAAAATGTAATTAAAATAAAATAACAAGTAGATTCACTTTGAAAAAAATTTGAAATCTCGTTAGAGCATTTGTCAAATGGGATTCAAATTTTTATTTCTATCTTTTTATATTCAAGGAATTGATTGATAATCTTGATTTTCTTTTTAAATCAATCATAAGTGGGTCTCCAGTAGAAAAGTGGCTTAAAAATGCAAAAAAATTACCAATCGAAGGGATTTTTATATACAATTTAATTTTGGTACTGGAATTGGTGGTAAGATTTTCGATACACTCTAATATGTGTATTATTGCATTATTATTTTCTTTTATTCTCAGAAAAATAAGAACGAACAAAAATGTTGTTTTCATAATATTATATTACTTTAATGAATATAAAATAATTGTTAAACCACGAAATTTTGGCAGTAAGGAAAATAATAATAAATGTAATCGATTTCGACTTCAGTCCGTTTTTGAAGAAAAAATAAAAAACACTGCTGCCTGGAAAAGATAAAACTTCCTCTTTTTATTTTTATAGTTCTTGAATTACAATAATATATTTTTAGAATTGAAGGGATTATTGCAGAAAATAAAAATGTTGAAATAATCGCATTTGAATCTTTAAAAAAATTTATAAAATAAACGTTCTATGTAATCGTACTTTTAATATTTGTAATTATTCCTAATGGACGCCTTCTAAAACATGTCCAAGAATTAGCGAAGAAAGGATAGTGAAAGGATAGATTCACTTTGAAAAAAATTTGAAATCTCGTTAGAGCATTTGTCAAATGGGATTCAAATTTTTATTTCTATCTTTTTATATTCAAGGAATTGATTGATAATCTTGATTTTCTTTTCAAATCAATCATAAGTGGGTCTCCAGTAGAAAAGTGGCTTAAAAATGCAAAAAAATGACCAATCGAAGGGATTTTTATATACAATTTAATTTTGGTACTGGAATTGGTGGTAAGATTTTCGATACACTCTAATATGTGTATTATTGCATTATTATTTTCTTTTATTCTCAGAAAAATAAGAACGAACAAAAATGTTGTTTTCATAATATTATATTACTTTAATGAATATAAAATAATTGTTGTACCACGAAATTTTGGCAGTAAGGAAAATAATAATAAATGTAATCGATTTCGACTTCAGTCCGTTTTTGAAGAAAAAATAAAAAACACTGCTGCCTGGAAAAGATAAAACTTCCTCTTTTTATTTTTATAGTTCTTGAATTACAATAATATATTTTTAGAATTGAAGGGATTATTGCAGAAAATAAAAATGTTGAGATAATCTCATTTGAATCTTTAAAAAAATTTATAAAATAGACGTTCTATGTAATCGTACTTTTAATACTTGTAATTACTCCTAATGGACGCCTTCTAAAACATGTCCAAGAATTAACGAAGAAAGGATAGTGGAAACCAATCATTTAAAAAAATGCGGCTTATCATGTTTTTGCATAAAATTTATTTACAAAAATTAATAAAAAAAAAATTTGTAACAAAAACGAAACAATATACTACACTAATTATGTATAATTATGTATAATCCTTCAATAATTTTTGGAATTTCCTTTTCGTTTTCTATGTTTGTTGATTTTAATATTTTATAAAAGGAATGGTATATTGGTGTAAAAGAGGGTAATAAAGATTTTACGTTTTGAATTTTTTTTACTTCTATTTTAACGCATTCTCGCGGTCTTAATTTTTTAAGTATATTTACTACTATATACTCTAAATTTACTTTATTAGTATTAAGTTATAGATATGACACAAATATTGGTGTTTCTTGCATAACCTTATGCAAAAAGATTTAAACATCGAAATAATTATCTGATTTACCACCACAGCAAACTACTGCACTACAAACCCGTGATAAAGGACTACAAATTTTAAAGTAAAAATTAGTTCTGTAAAAACATGAGAAACCATACAAATATGAAACCAAGTTTTCTTAGAAACAACATGATTCTCAACAGATATAAAAAAATAAAGAAATATGCGTCGCTGGTTTCTCAAAGCACTTCATCAGTATTTATAGGTTATTTAAAGTTAACAGCTTCCAAACCATTTTCCCAACTGGCAAGACATGATAAGCTACTAGAAATTTGAAAATAAAAATTATTTTCGTAAAAACATGATAAGCCACCTAAATTAAAATAAATATTGCTCACTGTTTTTTAAATATATTTTCTTTAGCGGCTAATAAGAAATCTTCTTCTTTCGTTTAGTCAACAAAATTTTAAATTTTGATATAACTCGCAGTTAAATTCACAGTATTAATTTGAGGGGTGGCTTTTTTATGTGGCTTATCGAGTTTTTGAGTAGAAAATTTAATAAAATATTTAATTGCAAAAAGATACTTACACATGTACAGTTCGCAATTTATTGAAAATAAACCCTAATCTTTTCAGTAGGTTACCATGGTAAAACGTACTAGAAATAACACAAAATACCTGTTTTTGAAATTATGTGGCTTATCATGTTTCTGCAAAAAGCCCTTCAATTATATTTGTGCTTAATGCCAAATATGTTCATGAAGCAACAGGTTGCAACAAAAACAAGTTCTTTGCAGAACAAACCACCGACAGCTACATCAACGGTTCAGTTGTTTCTCCAGTACCATGCACTTTGATAAGCTTATACGAACACCTTCTGTTTAATAAAAACAGAATTATTGTGTTGTATGCCGTCTTTTAAAGCAATTTTTGCTACTTTGCAAAAAGCAAAGTTCGGAAAAGCGACTGCACTGATTCTGCACAGATTTGTTTGTTAAGCTCTTTGTTTACTTCTTTATCACGAATCAATCTTGGCTCCAACAGTTTGCTGGTAAAAACAATAGAAGGCGTGAAGAACATTCTCTTTTATTAGAGCAATATTTACGCACTAACTTGCTGGTCTAGAGTTCTGAGTCCCGCGATCTATGGTGCCCTTATTAAAGCTCTTTGTGTGTCAAAGGTCCTAACATATTTTAAGATGGCAATGTAATTCAGAATTTTCAACTACAATGCTACATCAATGCTAACAAAAGCGAGTATATCTCTTAAATTTAATAGATCCATTATAGCTTTAGTATATTTTTTTCGTTTTACTGCGTATTAATTCAGGTCATATTGTTAATGCAGCTATTCAAGTGAAAGTTGATTTTCGCACATTTGATATTGATTTGTTTTGACTTCTATCTTTTTGATGCAGTTTCAGTTATGTTATTCAGTTGTATTGCTTTAGATAGCTTTTTTATATTTTATACTTTCCTAATTAAATTTTTATGAATAAATTTATTGTTTCAACAGATTTTCAATACTCTACAATCAGAATTCGATAATTTTTTTACGATCAGTGCTAATGAGGTGTATTTAAATACAATCAAGTAAAAGTCGGTTAAATAGATATAAAGAGAAAGATAGAAGAAAAAATAAGCATGATATAACTTACAACAAGTATAAATATAAAATTTTGCTATTAAAATATTCCCCAGTTGTTGCAAAAAAAAAAAATTCCATACATAAATTTGAATATAAATTAATAAATAACTGTTAATTTTTAAGACAATCATAATTAACATATTTCAAGATATCAGAATTAGCCGATAACTTTAGCTGAAATATAATTAGTGTTCATGCATTTAGGTTAAATGAAAGTTCTAATTCAGAGAGTTTACACTCTGAAAACTGTTTGAAAAATAACTACAATAAATGTTAAGAAATTTCACGACATTTACTTGCGATTTTGTACAAAAACCACGCCATGCAGACGTTTTTTCTATTCTGTCTCTATTCTACTCTTCTTTTCACGCTATTTCAGCAGGGTTGCCGTAAAATAATGGTAAAATATTACCATTATTGGTAGAAAATTTTTGACATGGTAAAATGGTAAATTCTTCATCGTTTTGGTAATTTTTTTTTTAAAAAGTTCAAGATTTTGAATAAATAATTATGTAGATATTGCATTACATTCAATATTTGATACCAATATTTTTTTAATAGTTATATAAATGGTTCAATAGTCGAAAATATTTGAAACTCATTTTTTATTTCAATATAAAACAAGAAATTTGAGAAATTTTTTTTATTTACGTTTGTAAAAAGGATCTTTTTTCAATCGCTTATAACTGACGAAGATAACTGACGAAGATAGAAAAATTTGTCCCCAACAAAAAATGTGCGCCTATTTTCTTAGCTTTGATGTGAAGACAATAGTTAAAGACTTAAAGTAATATTTTTAGGCTTTAATTATATTATTTATTATTGCGAAAATTAGAGATTTCCAACAAAATGGATGTATTTTAATTTATTCCAGTTTATTTTTTTTTTGTTAAAAATTAAAACAAAAATCTTTGTCTCATTACTGATATAATTTGAGAGTGGAGAAATTAATACTTACGGAGCAATCAGTTTTCAATCACAACTTACATGTGCGAAGCATACCGCAGCGTGCTTTTCTTAACTTGATTACTTGTCCAAACTTTTTAGTTTATTGTTTATTTCTAAAAACATTCCGATGACTTTGTCAAAGATTTTGTGTTCTAAATTCAAAGACCGCTTTTGCAATCTATTTGACGTGAAAAATTCATTGCTCCGTAAGCATTCAACTCTTAAATTATACCAGTTTTAAGAATAATGAATGTTTAGGTTTTTTTTTAGAAAAAAAAACAACAAATTAGGTTTAAACAGGTTTACAATTTAGGTTTTTCGCAATCACAAAATAATATGATTAAGTTTTAGTGATCATCCTTCCAAAGCTAAGAAAAAGGATCACATATCTAGTTTGTGACAAATTTTTCTATCTTTGTCAGTTATTGCAGTATGAGCGATTAAAGGAAAATCCCTTTTTACAAACGTAAAATAAAAAACATTTTTATAAGAAATCGCGCGAAGTTTTGATATATTAAGCTGACAGTCCAAAATTAAATTAAGGAACTAAACTTATTTCTAAATTATTAGTTTATTGACTAGGTAATAGCATATCCTTTCTTTCAACACCTATACTTAGTTTTGTACACAAATAAAAACTAAATAGCAAATTTTTCGAGCCCTAGTGTTAAAAATTTGGGCCCCTATAACTTCTAAGCCAGATGAGAGCGGCAGGTAATTTGTTCAGATTTGATATTAGAAGCCCTCATTACATACATATCGCACACTAAATAAAGAGTCCGCCAAATAAATTTTTTTTTTAAAAAAAACGCATTGGGTGGTCAGTAGGCTTCAACTCCTGAACCAATTGGACTTTGTATGGCGCCATATTAAGGTCTTTATGCAAAATTCGTCTCAATGATGTCTCCGAAATGTTCAATTGTTGAGAACGACGGTGAATTGATGTTGATGGCGCTTCACGCACACTTTCTGCCACAGCAGCAATATTCTCGGGTGAACGCTTTGCTTTTGGCTTTTCACGCTTTGGTCTATCGATGAGATCAAACGATTGCAATTCTATAAACAAATTTGGTTCCACAATGCAGAAACCCCATTTTAAAGAAAGTTTTGCTATATTTTTTTTAATTTTATATTATAATTGTAGAAATAAGGGATAATTTTGAGTTATGACTATTTAACTGAAATTTTTTCGTACGACTAGTGATATTAACTCAAATTGTGCCTCTTTAACTGATAAAAATTGCTTTAATTTTTAAAATCTCTTAGTTAACAAGCATTTAAGGGGGTCTTCTCATTGAGCAACTTTTTTTTCGACTTTTTTTTGCATTTATTTATAGCTTGGGTAGTTGTGAATATGCCCCTAAAAGGATTTTTAGAAATTCGAAATACTTTAGAAGATACAGCCTTTTTTGTGAAGCAAGGTCTTCGTCAAAATGAGCTATTTTTTCGACTCATTTTCGAACGAAGCGGCATAAAGTAACCACCGAATTCCGTTGAAAATGTTTATTGTTAGGTAAAAACGTGTTTGCACACATATTCATACAAACATACGAATACACATTTCTGCTTATTTTAGGGGTTGAAGCATTTTTTGAGTGCAGGTGTTCAACTGAAAGCATCATTTAGTTCAGTTTGTATCGAGTTGAGCAACAGACGCGTGCGCTTCAGTGAACGGAAAAGTAAATTTTTCATAAATTTATTGTGATTTTTGTAAAATGGATCGGAAAAGTAATAAAAAAAAAAAAACGCCCAAGTGAGCGTCAGAATCGTGCTAAAAAACGTGGGTTTAGTGGAAATCAGCATCTTAGACCAGAGGATTCTGAATATACCAGTACATCGGCCAAGAAATTCAAGAATAACGAAGACGACGAAGTATCAATCAAAAACAATTTGAAGTATTGCATTCTCGAGTTCTGTTCTGTGTTTACCACGTTGTCAGCGTTGGTAATTTGTGCCTCATGCAAGCAAAAAATTGAGTTCTCAGAAGCCTCACCAAATGGAGTTGGATTTAAAATCGCTTTGAACTGCGCCTGCCCACGCACAACATATATTCCTTCGTCACCTATGATCGGAAAATCATATGAAATTAATCGACGCTTGGTTGTTGCCATGCGGCTTTTAGGGATTGGGCCAAAAGGTATAACTATGTTTGTGGCCTCATGGACCTCGGACAAAGTTTGTCCAACAATCTGTACTATACTATCCTACAAAATTTGTACGTTGCTGGAAAAGCCATGTACGAACATGTCATTTCAAAAGCTATTGGAGAAGAAAAAGAGGCTATGATCGAAGCGAATCCAGAGTGCGATCCCACTTTATTTACTGTGTCGGGGGATGGGACTTGGAAGAAGCGTGGCTTTGCTTCCCTTTATGGTGTCACAAGTTTGATTGCCAAGCATACCAAAAAAATTGTTGACACTGTCGTAAAATCTCGTCTGTGTAACAGCTGCAAATATTGGGAAGCCAAGAAAGAAGAAGAGCCAGAGGCTTACCAAATTTGGCTTGATACTCATGACGAAGAATGCACCATAAACCATGAAGGAAGCTCTGGGAAAATGGAGGTGGACGCTGTAATAGAGATGTTCTCCAGGTCGTTTGAAATACACGGCATAAAATATGTAAAGTATATCGGCGATGGTGATTCGCAGACCTTCAAAGGTGTATTAGATGTCGACCCCTATGACGGTGACCCTATAGTGGAAAAGAAAGAATGCATTGGGCATGTGCAGAAGCGAATGGGCACGCGACTTCGAAAAATAAAAAAAGAAAATAAGGGCATTGGAGGCAAAGGTGCGGGCAAGCTCACCGACAAATTATTGTAATATCCGAGTTGACCACATATTATGGCCTTGCGATCCGCCGTCATCCTGACTCCGTGGAGGATATGAAAAAGGAAATTTGGGCCACTTTTTACCATAAGTGCTCCACCGATGATAAACCGCAACACCAAAATTGCCCCACCGGTGCGTCAAGCTGGTGCGCATGGCAGAAAGCAGCTGCTGAAGGTACGTTAGATAGCTTTCACCACACGTATGCACCTCTCGACAAGAAGGTGATGGAGGTAATAAAACCAGCTTACGAAGCGCTGTCGGCAGATAATTTGCTTGAAAGATGCCTTGGATCTGAAACTCAGAATTCCAATGAGTCCTAAATTCTGTTCTTTGGTCACTTTCGCCCAAACACATCAACTCAGGCGCACGCACCATCGAAGTGGCCAATTTCATTGCAACGTGCCTCTTCAACGACGGTTTATTCCCATACTTAAAATTATGGGTTTGATGGGTATTGCGATTGGCAAAAACGCATACGAATACGCACTATCTCGCAATGAAGACAGATTGAACCGATCAGAGACTCGAGCTGCGGCATCATCAAAAGCTGGCAGAACGGCTCGCAGAGCAGAGAGGGCAGCAGAAAGCAGTTTCTACGAAAAAGAGGAAGGTGGCCTGTATGGAGCTGGCATCGCCGACTAATATTTGTAAGTAAAAAATATCTGAAATATTTAGATTTTCTTTCAAAGACCCTTTTTTGACTACCTGGCCAGTTTTCTTCACATCTACTGAACCAATTTTGATGAAATAAAGCTTTAATGACGCAGAATTTCCTCTTTTTGTTAATTGCGTACTTTAATTTGTAACTTTTTTTCTTTTTTTGCCAAAAAAATAACTTTGATACCAGCAGAACTGCTTTTTTGAAAAAAAAAATTTTTGGGTTTTTTGAAACCCTCGTATTTTGACCTATGAGTTAAGTTTTCTCCGGTTCTACCAGATCGATTTTGATGATACAAAATGAATTCGACGGAGAATTGTCAGCTCTTTAAAACTGCATTTAAACATTTTTGATTTTTTTTCCCCCAAAAAAATTACTTCAAACTTTAAACGCGTTTATCTCGAACCCACGTTTTTCGAACTGGCGGCCATGATATCTCAGTTCAACTGAACCGATTTTCATGAAACAAAGTGGAATCGACGCAGAATTGTCACCATTCTCGGGTGAATCTCGACCATAATTTTAAAAAAATTTTTACTATTTTTTTTTACACTAAACTACAAAAAAAAAACCCGAAATTGAAATTTTTTTGAATGGCCGCCATTTTGTCAAAAAAAATCACAAAATTAAGCTTGAGGTTCACCCGAGAATTACATCTATACTGATTATAACCCCGTTTTTTTTTCATTTCAAACGCTCCGGAGACCCGGAATCGTGGCCGCCGTGACGACACCTTTTTTTTCACCACCAACTTTGAAGTCTCATTACTTTTTGAACAGCCCACGTATCGAGGCAAAAAAAATTTTTTTATTTACTTTGAACCTTTTGTAATACAATTAATAAAAAAAGTTTTCAATTATTCTTTGCGTTTTCAAATAAGAATTTTTATAAAAAGGGTCAAAAAACGGGTTTTGAATGAGAAGACCGCCTTAAGTAAGAAAATTACTAAAAAACACAATATTTATTTTTTTTAAATTGAAAGTAAAGCTTTATTCTTACTAGAAAAAAATTAAGCTTAATTTTTTGTCAATTTATATCAGGATTGTGCAAATAAAAACATTTCGGAGTTATGACACTTTAACTGAAATTTTTCGATCAAAATTCAAGTTGCGCCTCTTTAATTGATAAAAAAAGCTTTCATTTTTAAAATCTCCTAGTTAACATGCATTTAAGTATGGAAATGACTAAAAAACATGAACATTTTTTTTTTTTTTAAATTGAAAGTAAAGCTTCGTACTTATTAGAAAAAAGTTTAGCTCAATTTTTTGTCATTTTATATCAGGATTGTGCAAATAAAAACATTTCGGAATTATGACACTTCAACTGAAATTTTTCGATCAAAATTCAAGTTGCGCCTCTTTAATTGATAAAAAACGCTTTCATTTTTAAAATCTCATAGTTAACATGCATTTAAGTAAGGAAATAACTAAAAAACAAGATATTTTTTTTTATTTTAAATTGAAAGTAAAGCTTCGTACTTATTAGAAAAAAGTTTAGCTCAATTTTTTGTCATTTTATATCAGGATTGTGCAAATAAAAACATTTCGGAGTTATGACACTTTAACTGAAATTTTTCGATCAAAATTCAAGTTGCGCCTCTAACTGATAAAAAACGCTTTCATTTTTAAAAAACCCATACATACATCTTTTTCTTCAGAAAAATCTTCTGTGATGCTACTTTCATTAGTTTCTGACACGACAAATTCACTACCAGAGTAGCTAAAGTCATAGAAACTATTTTCATCCATAAGACTGGACATGCTTGAATTCCTTTCTATATCTGGGCACGTCATTTTCGTCAAAGGTCACATTTAAAAAATTAAATTATAAATAAATATCTTTTGAATGGTTTTTAAAATAAATAAACAAACAAATCGTCACGTGAGAACTTATTTCTCCCATACGCCACAAGTTTCATTTTACGAGACCAAATATAAACTTTGATGATCGCATGATATACGCGTTATTCTAACGTCCTGAGCATACATTTTGTGTTTTTTAAGGCTATGAATATCAAGATTCTGGTTGTCCGATAATTTTTACACAATTCATTAAAAACATTCGAATATTTTATGCATAAAAAAAAATTCAAAGTATGTCAAAGAGTTGAATTTAAAACAGAATTTATAGTTTTGTGACCTTGGGCATAAGACAAATTTTTTTGGAAAGGATAAAAGAAACTTTCATTGATTTAATTCTAAAATATACTTGTAAATAAATAAATAAAACAAAACTCCATTTTTTGGTTTATAATGGCTTTATTATAAATAGCTTCTAATAAAAATCATCAAAATCTTGATTTGGTCAAAATAGTCTGCAGAAAAATAAATTTATCACGTGATTTTAACTTTTTATTGTAGAACTTTGAAGAATTATTGATTAAAATATGTGTCTTTAATTTTTTTCTTTGAAAATTTAAAATTTTTTAAAAAGTTAAACAAACAAAACAAAAATTAATCAAATTAGGTCGGTTCAAAGTAACCACTGCTTTAGTATCGTCAAATAGGCACGAGGCACCCTACAATTCACAAATTTCACTGCTGAACGCTAATTTACAACAATAACCAATCATGAATAAACAAATGGCAGTGCTCTTGCCTATTTGACATTAAAATTTTGGATAAAACTAATGGTAATGAAAATTATTTCAACAAAAATGACACATATCGAAATAACACAATCAATTTTACTTACTTTTTTCAGCTATAGGAGCACAATTCGAAATAATACCCGATAATTTTTTCTTTTTTTTTCAACAAAACTGTCACAACTTAAAATAAAACACTTTATGTGTAACATACCATGTCATTTCATTTACAACACCTAGACACAACTCAAAATAAAACTCTTTAGTTAAGAGTACAGAAGCAATGCAATTATCATTAAAACAGGCATAACGGCATTTTTCCAGCTAAAGAAGAAAGTGATGGTAAAAAATTTTTTGCAGTAGTTAGAGATGTGTATTATGAATTGATTTATGACAAAAAATCGATTTTGAAAAATTTTGAGTTGTGACTGTTTTGTATTTAGTGTGCGATATGTGTATCATAATTTATAGGTTTATTGTTCACACAAACCACCGGAAGCGAATGAATGTCAAGACTTTTTGGGGATATGGGTAAAGCTTGCGTTTTGTTGCATCCAACTTTAAAGTGTTGTCTACAGCCCATTTATAAATTCTTTGCAAGTCGTCGTTTATCGTACATACAAATAATGGTCGGGGAAGGTAAATTTGCGCGTCGTCAGCATATAAATGAATGGATACATATTCACAAAAATATACTATATCGTTTATTAATATTCTTAAAAGAATACGTCCCAGTATAGAACTTTGTGGCACACCGGATACAATTCTTTTTAAATTTAAATCTCTCCCATTTGAACAAACACGTTGAAATCTAGTATTTAAGTTACTTTGTAGTAACTGAATAGCGTATACATCAAAACCATAATGCTTTTCTAACTTTATTAGCACATCTTCAAAGTTCAGCGTATCGAAAGCTTTAGAAAAATCTAATAATACTAAAATTGGGTATTGAGTGGGTATTGAGGTATTTAACGATATGTTTAGCTAGCAATATTCTAAAACCTTGTACCGCCTGTTCCTCTTTCTTTTTTGCCACGGGTATCACGATATATTATTTATATATTTCCATTTGGTAGGAAATATTCTTGTTGTAATTGAGAAATCTATAATATGTGTTAATATATCGACGAATTGTGACAAAATAAGCTTAACAAATTTGAGGTTTACTCCATCTTCTACAATAGCATTTGATTTTATGCCTAACAAAGATCCTAAAATATCTTCTTTAGTAGCAGTATCGAAATTAAAGAGACTTTCTCTGTTGTATAGTAAATTTGAATTAACTAAGTACGACGAGCTATCTGTGGAACTAGTTGCTGACAAAAAGTATTTATTGAGGATGTCGCAAGCGATCTTATTTTCTGATGTCTTATGCCTCTAATGCTAAGAGACTTAAGATTGTTCCACAGTTAGGCTTGGTCGCAGCTTCGACTCGAAATAACGCATTTTTGCTGTTTTAGTAATAAGCGTTGCATAATTACGAGCCGGGCGGTAAGTTTCCCACCTTGAAATTGTTGGGTTACGTTTTCAACGGCTATACATTCGTTCTCGATCTTTGATTGATTTTAAAACATTCGAATCAAACCATGGTTGTCAAGAATTTTGTAATTTCATTTTTCTAAGGGTACATATTATTCATATGGATAATTTGCTAATGAGGTGAAATGGTGGACTCTTTTATCGACACCAGCAAATAATCTACAATCTTGCCAATGCAAACAGGAAGCTTCCGCAACTAATGCTGCAATGTCAAATCACTTGAAATCTCTAAATGTAATAAAGGAATCTACCTTGACTTTATTTAAATTGATATAGGCAACAAAAAGCATGTCATGGTCACTTACTGCTCGAAGTGGTTTACCTTCGCTCCGATCATTACGTGCGCCGATCATTACGTTTAAGTTTATAGTTTTTTGACACTATCTGGTCATCGATTTCTTCTTGAAACCATGTTTCGACAACACTAATGATGTCTATGTTGAGGGACTCAAGTCTATTATATGCGTTAAAAAAAAATTAAGTGACACTGTGGTTTTGACATACTAATTGCAAAATACTTTTTAAATTGTCAGTGCTGTTCGCATTAACAGGTGGTTGGTGACAGGACGAGTGTTGCATTTTAAGTTACTACGCGGGAAATCCAAAAAGTCAATAAATTCTCAAACTGCCTACGTACAAGTTAAATCTAATTTGATTTTGTGGTGTTTCTGGTTCTTGGTTTTCTGCAAGACAGAAACTTTCACTTTGTTTACTTTTTCTCTTCTAAAAGTGACTGTCTATATTTACATTTAAATTGTTTGCAATCTTTATTAATATCATAAGAGCCGACATTTCATTATTTTAATTAAATGGGGCAAAATGTATATGTTTACATATGATGTTTGTGTAAAATTCTTTTCTATAAAACTTTTTTTTATATTCAATCGCCGTTTGAGCTTCAAAAGAGTTCGTATCTTTTTAATTTTGCATTGTTTGATTTACTTACATATTATTAATTAGGTTTATATTTTTAGGAACGTAGTACGTACTTAGAATTTTCTTTTGCTGAGTCGAATCAATTCGTATTTGAAATAAATGAATGATTTTTATCCAAAATAGCAGTTTTTACCTTTAACTATAAATATTGAGTAAACAATTTGAAGCCTGTATTTATAGACAGACAATGAAATTTTTTAAAATAAAGATTATTTTTTGCGTTGCGTTGTTCAAAATTTACGCATAAAAATCTTTTTGCAGTTTATCTTTAAAATACTTTTATACCGATGAAGTGTAAACATAAATTGTTCCTAACTACCCTTGTGTTGAAAATCGTAGCAATTATTTTTCAATTTAAAATCGATTTGATTTTGCATAACAAGATTATTTAATGTATATGTCTCTGTTCGCTTTAAACATTATGCAAATTAATAAAATGATGCTTTTATATTAAGATTTTTTTTTAAATTTACGGAACCTTTGGCTTCAGGCTTATTAAGAGGCTTTTACTTGTGCAGAATATGTTGAATTTCTAAAGGTTTTTATTATCTTGCATTTTCTAGAATGGTCCTTATATCATATAATACTATAAGCATATAATGCAATACATTTTTCGTTTTAGTTAGAATTTGTTTTTCAAAGATGGATTATCATTAACGAAAAACAACTTTGAAGACTGGCCTATCAAATTCGTTTTTCACAAATTTTAATAAAGCTAGTGTTTGTGTATATATAATGTTAACATAATAACTTACGAACTAACTGTAGTATGCACTGTATATGTATTATGTTCAGCCAAACTAAGTTCAGCTGGTTAACTAACGATGACTAAAATAGTTGTTGGCCATGAACTTGACCAAACTTCACTTCATCACTTTTAATGGTTAGCATATGTTTATTTCAGCTTAAAGTTGAATGCTAAGAAACTTTACTTATGCAAATGTCTATTAAAGTAACTTTATTTTTCTTTGTGTGCATTCCCACAAATTTTTCTTGGGCTATCGACTGATGGTCTAGTGGTGAAAAAGATTCAACAGATGTTTGCTACTCTTCTATTTTTGCCGTATAAATTATTCTATTCAGATTGGACGCGTCAGGAGAGTATTGTCTTAACCCAATAAGGACGATGATGCCATATGACATCACTAAGTCGGATGTCGCAAAACTTACCATATCACATGTGTGAAAAAAATTGTTTCGTCTTTAAGGCGGTAAGGAGATTGATAAAAAAACGTCCGTGGCTAATATTAACAACAATAATAAGTCGTATTTTTTATATTTCGAAATTTATTTTGTCATAACAGCAGAAGATATCTTTAAAGTATATTTGATTTTAATCTCCGTGTTTTAAAACACTTACCTTAGGTCTACATGAGACCATTTGTTATAAGAACCCACCGAGAAAAAAGAATCAATTATGTATGAAAAAAGAATCAATTCACTTTTCCAATTATTGATTCTAGAATTGATTATTTTTAACATAGTGATGTCCTACAAAAAGTAGTACATTCTGTTCTGCCTTCCACTTGAATCACTGCTGAAATCGATTCTATTATTCGCTTATAGCATGGATACTTTTAAATTAAAAAAGTATGCATTTTTCGAATATGAGAAAAGTATGAATCGCTAAGAAGCCCTTTTAGAATAGATATACATGAATGAATTCCATAATGCATAGGTTTGAATGGCAGAATTGAAAATCTTTTATTCTTTTTTAAATAATTAATAAAAAATTACATTAGAATAATTCAAATTAATACAGATAATTATTAGGTAATTAGAAAGAATAAATAATATTTATAATACCACATTTAATGCAAAAATATTGATATTTATGATGTAGGCTGTTCCTTCAGTTTTGCTTCCAATTTTCATATAGTATATAGATTTTGGCTTGCGTATAGCTTCCTTGATATCTTTTTGGGACTGTTCCTGGTTTACCCTTCCGTGCAAAGGCACTCTGCATTTAAAAAAAAAAAACGTTAAAAAATGATTTAAACAAGTAAAGAGCGATGGTTTTTCATAACTTACCAAACAATATATTATTAAAATTTTCGGGTCTTCTGAAGCAGTTTGTTCCTTTAACGCTGACAAATCAAACAGAAAGTAAAATTTTTAAGAAACACGTGAAAGGAAAGCAATAGAACAACCTTTTTTCAAAAATATCTGAAAAAAACAAAAATAGCAACAACAAACTGAAAATACAAATCATAACAGATTGATTCTTTTTTCGCTTATAGCAGAATTTGTTTCAGAATTAATTTGACGAATTTATCTAACAACATTTACTTTATTATATACATCATAATCGATTCCTGCAGCAATAAAAACGATTCAGTAAAATTTTTGTTTATTGATTTTAATTCATAGGTTTTACTTTAAATTTATATATTCTTTGGAATACATTCTAAACTGCAAGCACAAGAATCCATTTAATTCCCGATTTTTTAAAGAATTAATTCTCATTTCCCGGTGGGAATTTCAATAAACTCATACATTTTTACAACACATTCATATTTTCTCAGTCGGCAGCTCAATTGTCTCAAAAATCAGGCAGACATTTGAACTAACAACGATTTGACGTAGGCTGACATTTTTTGACATTTTCTTTTGAAAGTAAAGAACAAGAACAGAGAGAAATGTAACAACTTGGCGCTTGTTTGAAAACGCGACGTTTGGTTGGCAAAGTGAAAATTTTTGTCCACTCGCTATATGAGAGTATAACGCTCTGTGGTTGATATATTGATGTGGTATAAGTGCGACAGTGGTTGATATATTGATGGAAAAGTTCATATATTTTCTAAAATACAAAATATAATTTTTATTTAATGGTAAGTAGTTTAGATCAATAATACTAGGCATGTGCCAAAAACGTAAAACACCCTTTTCTTGAAAATTTTACGATATAAGCTTAGTATGCTGTAGGAACGAAAATTTTAAGGCATTTAATTCTACACGCAAAGTTTTGGTGTAGACTAAACTCTGACACATACTTACCATAACGTGTTTGTTGAATGTGTTAATTGAACATTATTGTTGAATGTCAAATTTCCATGCCAATTTAATGTACGAACATATAAAAGACAGCGAAATTTTGACACATTTACTCTTCAATCGTGGTTGTGAACTTGGCTGCATTGAAAACATTTTTCATTTAACTGCGTACTAACCAACTAAAAATAAATTTTGCGACCTTTTCGCTGTCAAAAACGCAATGCATTTCTTACGGTAGATTTATTTTCGCTTCTACAGCATACAAGGCTTTAGGAGGAAACTGAGTACAGATTTGGAACCAGCGTTTAAATTATATATTCTTATCGTAGGAATGATAATGAGCAGAGCTCAGATTTTGAAGACCGAAAAAACTGCAAAAATTACTTAAAAACTGACTAATATAATAGATTTTTAAAAAATCTTAGATTTGTATAAAAAATTTATTTTATATAATTTTTATACATAGCGTTACATTGACTAAATTATTAAATTTGAAGCAAAATCGATTGTCTGTCAAAATGTTTTTGTAAGCAGAAAAACTTCTTTCTACTTCTGCACTGACGATAGAAACATATTTAAAAGACGATATGCCATCGGATGTAAGTTCCTTTTCTGATTTCATAGTATTAATATTTTTTTTAATATTTATGCTCTAAAAATATTTATTAATATTTTTAGAGCATAAAAATAAATTTAATAAAAAATAGCATATCCTGAGTTTTTATCTTATACTTATTTTATCCTTGTACATACCCTTTCGTCAGTTTCACCACGCGCAGAGCTTTTTTTTTCATCGAGGTCTATAAACAAAGCTACTAATTTTTTGAGAAGAAATGTTTTTGATTAAAGGGACTCTAAGGAATATGTTAAATGAATATGTTTAAAAATTTTCATTTTCACATTTTTGAGCACGAAAATGACCTAAAAAATCGGAAATGCTCTAAAATTAAAAATGTTAAAAAATGAAAATAAAAGAACTTAAAAATTGCTAAAAATTACCTGAAAACTAAAACCGATAAAAAACGATAAAAATGACAAAAAATCACATTGAAACTTTTCAATTTTGGAATCTTAGAAGCAGCAGAAAAAAGATGACGTGTCACCGAAATCCTAGCCCTAAAATGAGTATTTTGGATTAAAAATTTGTATACTAGTATTATTTATCCAAAAATGTCTGAATATAAGAGTACTGCTATTATTTTGATCGCAGTTGCATTTACGGTAAATAAAGGGTGTATTTTTAAGCGTTTGGTTTTAAAATTGGAAAAAAAAACAGAAAATTTGCAAGTGAATGAAATATTTATTTGGAGCGAAACATCAATGCCTGCCATTTTCTTTTTTAAGATTATTTAATGTAAATGTTGCCGCGGCGACGCCTGAGGTGGTCCATCCGTAAGCTCCAATTTTTGGTATACTTTGTCCAACATTTCGGCCAGTATCTCACCAATGGCAGCTGTAATGTTGTCTCCTAGGGCTGGATTGTTCCTGTACACGGGAGACTTCACGTAGCTCTACAAAAAATAGTCTAGTGGGGTCAAATCGCATGATCTTCGCGGCCAATGGACTGCTCCAAAACGTGAAATTAATTGCTCCAAACTCGCCTCTCAATAGGTCCATGGCATCGGGTGCCGTGTTGCATGTGGCACCGTCTTGTTAAAACCACATGTCAACCAAGTCCAATTCTTCCATTTTGGGCAAAAAAGTCGGTAATCATTGCACGGTACTTTGCTCCATTGACTGTAACGTTACAATTTTCATTATTTTAGAAAAAGTACGGTCCAATGATGCCATCTGCCCACAAACCGCACCAAACAATGCATTTTTCAGGGTGCATTGGCAGCTATTGAACTGCTCTTCAAATTCAATGCTTTGTACTTTTGTTGGTCTATTCACGGTGAAATAGCAAACTTAACTGAGCATTTTTGGCTTTGCCATATGTTACGAATCACGCGTGTTTTTTTACACTGAAAACACAAATAGCAAAAAAGTATATAAGCTTAAACTATCTCGTCCATTTCAGATTGAGGTGACTTATCAGTCGCACTGACCATCTCCGATTTGGCTCAAATTTTGTTCCTAGATTAGCTTATTGCTTAGAAAACCAAATCCAAATATAAAAATTATAAATTTTTAGACCCATTTTTCAAGGCCGTATTTTGAAACGACGTAGCTCAGTCAATTTAAATCCGATTTTCGTAAATAAGGTATCATTGGAAAGCTTATTTCATCAATTTTAAGGGAAAAATATAAAACTTTTGTAAAAATTGCAGTAAATTAGCCGATTCTTAATTTCAAAGTTTAATGCCATGCCACCAACAAACGCTTTTTTTCAGTTTCTTTATTTTGGTTTTATGTACGTTTCAATGCCTTTCGAACGATATAAAATTAAGGTGTGCTCTTGAAGAGTTCAGAAGTAATGGCGTAAAACGTGCAGGGTTCATAGAAATAAGAGATAAGGAAGTGGTGTTCTGGAATAAAAGTGCGGCATTTTTCTTACTAGTGTATGTTCACACCAATACAGAAACATTCACTCAGGGCCGCATTCGGTTCAAGCGCAAAATAAGGCGCAATTGATTTCTGGTTGGAATTGCATACATATACATTCTGATTGAAATAAAATAGTTTTTAGCATACGCTTAAACATAGAAAAGAATATCTACGAAGCGAAAGAGATTAATAGCTTATTTAATTCATTTTCTGTTTGTATTTCCACACCACCCTTAAGGTATACAAATTGGCGCGTTACCGATTTTTTTGGGTGTTCGGTTCCCCTGTAGGCCTATTTCAACCGAAAAAAAAAAGAAAATATTAGTATTGAATATGTAGATTAAGTAAAAATAATATAATTCATGATGCCTTTCACAACGTGTACGCGACGTGATTTTTTGAGAGTCAAATTCGCCTACACTTTGTTAATTACACTATTTAAAAATATAAAAAATTAATGGTACAATGTAATAATAAAAAATATACTATAAAAGAAATTTAACTAATTTAATAAAATTATAACTAATAATA
Organism: Dichetophora obliterata; assembly: GCA_963920525.1. Taxonomy (NCBI): domain Eukaryota; kingdom Metazoa; phylum Arthropoda; class Insecta; order Diptera; family Sciomyzidae; genus Dichetophora; species Dichetophora obliterata. The sequence goes on from OY986435.1 coordinate 288,334,017, forward strand.
TGAGCATGCATTGAAATAAAAGTGGAATTAAATACAATAAAAGCATGCTTAATGTATATTGTCTAATATATTGTCCCTAGGTGGCATTATCTGAATATTTTATATAATTTTTAAATTTTCTTTATTTGAAAATTTTATTTCTGCAACCAAACTTTTGCTGCAGATAGGATCTGGATCAATGGGTCATGTGAATAAAAAATCAGCAAATGCTGTTACTGAATTTTTCTAGTAAAAAGTATGGATTCAGTGAATAAAAAAAGCTATATCTATATAGCTTTTTTTATATCTATATCTATATAGCTTTAAGCTTTTTAAGCTATATCTATATAGCTTTTTTTATTCACTAAATCCATACTTTTTACTAGAAAAATTCAGTAAAAGCATTTGCTGATTTTTTATTCACATGACCCAATATGCCTAAAAAAATTATTTCATATAAAATTCATATATAATAACTTCACAAAAATAAAAAAATTACTTACATCTTATCATTGGCAGCATGTAAATATGGTACTGCTGATGGATATAATCTCCGATTGGTTTTATTAAAATCAATGAAATCATTTTCAAGGAAATGCTTAGAGCATACAACAGTACTTACTGTAACTCTATTGGGATCCAACTCTAAGGCACGGATCCATTTATGCCTAATATCAAGCATATGTGGGAATCTGAAAATAAAATAAATAAATTCATACTAAAATATTTTCAATTTCAGAAAATGACGCCCTAAAAATATATGCCACCATGAAAAATTAATGTACCCTTGAAAAATGAATGCGCCTCTGTGGTACGTTTTGTGTTTTGACGTTTTCGATCTCGTGAAAATGGCGCGAAGTTAACTGAAATAAATAATTGCTTTTTTATAATATCTGATTAGAAATTTGAGAAATTCTAATTGAAAAACACTTCACTGCAACCAATTTAGTTTAAGTAAAGTTATTTTCTTGAAAAAATTCCAACCGTTTGAACACAATTGCAAAATACTTACTTGTGAAATGAAACCAGCTTTTCCTTCAGTCTCTGGACACTTAAACAATTTTTCACCACACAGCGCATAATTAAAATGTTCTTTATTGTATTAAATTTATAAACTTAATCAATTTTAGAAATAATAATCGCTTTTAACTTAGTTTTTTCAATGTTTTCTTCGAGCACTTTGTTTTGATTTGCAGTGAGATCGCAGTTGTCAAAAATCTATACTCATCAGTCAGAAAAAAAAGCCGCAGTACACATACACTGTGTGTGAAAGAAACACCCTTTAAATTCCTTATATTTTACTTCTATGGCAGTGTTTAAGAATTTTCAATACAAATTCAAATAGCTATCAAAGCTTTACAACATACATGCTCAGCAAGTATTCTATTTCGCCCGCTTTTCCAGCCATACAAATTGTCTTCTATTATAACTTGTGTTTTGCAAAAACTAAAACACGTACACACAAAAACACAAGCTGCTGCGATCGCTGTTTAATTTGAATTTTGAACAAATTCAACTTTTTTTTTAAAAATTCAACAAAAGGAAAAAATGTATGCTGTAAAGCTTTGATAGCTATTTGAATTTGTATACAAAATTCTTTAACACTGCACGTTTTACGTCATAACTTCATAAGAGCACACCTTAATTTTATATCGTTGGAAAGGTATTGAAACGTACAAAAAACCAAAATAAAGAAACTGAAGAAAAATTATAGCGTCTGTTGTTGGCATGGCATTAAACATTGAAATTAACAATGGGTAAATTTAAATTTTAAAAGTTAAATTAAATTTTTTTAAAAGTTTTATATTTTATCCTTAAAATAGAGGAGATAACTATTCCAATGATACCTTAGTTAATAAAATGTGATTTAAATTGACTGAGCTGTGTTGTCTAAAAATAGGCCCTATTTTGGCATTCGAATGTCTGTGGCTCCGCAAAAAAAACTATTTTTTAAACTTTAAACTCCGGGATTGGTTTTCTTAACAAAAAACCGACCTAAAACCAAATTTTGATCCAAATCGGAGATGGTCATTGCGACTGATAGGTCACCTCAATCTGAAATGGGGCGATCTGTTTTTTCCTTTTTTTTTATTAGAAAATCCAACTCAATATTTTTTTAAATGATTAATGATTAAAATTTTAATTTTTAATAATTAAACTTTTTTTCGATATTGTGCATGTTACATGAAAGAAAAAATACATGAACAAAATGGAATATATTACATTATAATATTCAATTGATCAATTTTGATCACTTAAAAATTTTCGCGTTTTCAAAAGTTCTTTGTAACATTCTAGAACTTTCACACATACTGGATATTTAATTATTTAACTTTTAATGTTGAATTAGAAGTACTTATATAGTTTAATTAAAAATATACAAAAATTTTGTTATATTTAAATTTTTTCTTTTATTGAACTTCAATTTTAATTAGTGTTCCAGTGATTAATCAAAGTATCGGTTTTTAAAATGCACTCTACATCGACATTGCATCGGCATCGGTGAAAAATCAGTGATCGGTCGAGCACAAATTGTAACCTCGGCTATTTTCTCAGATTAAAAAACACTGCAGCTAAGCAGCTACTTTGCAAAACAAAGTAAAATATTTTTAAATGTGGCATTTCAATAATTTAAAAAAGAGTCTTAAATAAAAAAACTCAGAATATCCTTATGAAATAACATCTAATATAATTTTACCGGCTTGGCAAATTTTTTGAAAATGTATTTTTCCTTTTGTTACTTTAATTTCTTTATATATAAACATTTGTTTCCATTTATTATAAAATCTACTTTATTTTACATTAGTAATGTAGTTTCATTTTACTTTTTTGCAATGTGTATTTTTTACTTGTTTTTGTTCCTTGAATAATACTTAATATACTTTTGTATTAAAAGCAATATTAAATACAAAATACATTGTTATTTTAATAAATTTTTCTTATAAAAATTGTGGGTTACAAACTCTAAAAAATATTGAAAAAACAGTTTTCACAAACAGACGTACGTGATTAATTACACTAGGCGCCAAAATCCAAAAAAATTTCTGTGATCCACATGCCACTAATTTTTTCTTATGGACTTTGGCCTTCTAATCACGAATATCACAATTAAAAAAATTTTCTATGAATAAGATTTATAGAAAATATTGACTTAAATAGGAAAGGAAATAAGATACAGATGTTGAATTAGAAAGCGATAAAATAAGTTCAGAAAAGTATTCGAAAATTAAATTGATTGGCAATGGCAAACTTTAAAAATGATTTTTCCCCCTTTTTTTCGATTATATTCAGAATCAGTTTCTCTAATGAGAAACCAAATATAATCGCCCATCATATTTGAATTCCAGGATCCCTGATAGCGTCTCTCCATGGATTTAATTTGTTGATGAGCTTAAAGCTTTTGGAGCATATCGGAGGCGAACCATATCAGCAGTTAATCTGCGGTCTGCAGGGTTTGAATTGGATAATAATGTGTATATACATGAAAGCCTATCTAAGGAAAATCGTAAAATTTTACAAGTGGCTATATCATTCAAACGCCAGAAACTGATTTTCAATGCATTTACATTTCGTGGCTCTATACATATTAGGTTGGAAAAGCATTCTGAAGGCATTTGCATTAGCAGTGTGGAGGATCTTCATAATGCAGTCCACGGTGCAACTGCGTAATCGATTGGCAGCCAATTTACTGTCTATCTTTATTTTATTTTAATTTATATTTTTATTATTTTCATTCTTCTATTTTCTTGTTTTCATTATGTTGACTATAATTAACGCTTTTCGTTATTCGTCTGATGGTTGTGTCTGTCTCTCGCATGTTATCTAGTCCATCTAATGGCGTTGATGTTAATCACAAAATGCTAATCAACATTTTATGTAAACAGCGTAACGGCCTCCCTGTAGTTCATTTTAATGCCAGAAGCTTAAACTCATTAAAGCTTGATTATGTTCAAAATGTTTTTGAAAATTCTACTGTCGACGTTTTATGTGTTTCAGAAATCTGGTTTAATCCTGACATTCCTGATAGTTTTTTAAAGATTCCAACCTATAAGTTTTTAGAATTGACAGGATTGATAATAAGGGAGGTGGAGTTGCTGTGTATTGTAGATCATGTCTTTGTTCAAAACTTGTAAACAAATCTTGTGGGTCTGATGTTGAATTTTTAAATGTTCTCTGATCTAAATTGTCGTTTAACTGATTTTCAATCTTATATAATTTGTAATGACTTTAATGTGAATTTGCTGACTAAAGACAATGTATCTGATAGTTTTAAAGACAAAGTCAATGCAGTTGGTATGACAATTATTAATCATACGACTCCGACTCGTTTTGCTCCTGGTGTCCATCCTAGTTTAATAGATATCTTTATTTAATCAGATATTTCTTCAGTTTTACTTTTTGACCAAATCTCTTTTATATCTGACCATGTTCTCCTTTTTTGTTCTATCGACTTTAATACATATCGTAGCTCAGTTCCAATGTCAATCTCGTATCGTGATTATAAGTCTATTAATTACGCTGTATGACTATTTGTCTCGTATTTGTTGGAATGACTGTTGGTTTTCTCAATCTGTTGATAATAAATTAAATATTCTTGTCGCTCAGGTTAACACAGCTATTGAATATTTTGTTCCTCTTTAAGCTTGCACGTAATCGGGCTGTCTCTGTAATTAGACAGTCGAAAAAAAGATTTTTTTCATCGTAAATTGAATTGCTTTCTTCCAAGGAAATGTGGAAAGAGATTCGAAGTCTTGGTGTTTGTAATTATACTGAACAAAATTGTAGCATTGACCCTAATATTTTAAATGATTTCTTTCTTTCAAATACTTCAGCCTATAATGATAACTTTCAGTGTAGTGCTCGTCAGTCTTGTGACGCCAACAAATTCTCTTTTTCCAATGTGAATGAGAATGATGTTATAAAATCTATCATGAAAATTAAATCAAATGCTATTGGGCATGACGGTATTTCATTAAGATTTATCAAAATCATTTTACCCTATATAATTGGTCCATGGAAACTAGCTACTGTTATCCCCGTTCCTAAAATAAATTCTGCTACTACCTTGAGTGATTATAGACCAATTAGTATTTTGACCTCTTTTTCTAAGATTTGTGAGTCCCTTATGGCTAATCAGATAAATCAATATTTTTCAGCAAACAAACTTTTATCTCCATACCAATCGGGTTTTCGAACTGGACATAGCTGTGCGAATGCAATGCTGAAAGTTATCGACGATATTTGAATGTCATATGATGAAGGACATCTTTCACTTCTTTGCGTTTTAGAGTTTTCGAAAGCATTCGACTGTGTTAATCACTTTATTTTAGTTAAAAAGCTCAAGCTACTCTTTGATTTTAATGATAATGCTGTTACCTTAGGAAATTATCTTGAAGGTAGAATGCAGAGAGTAAAAATTGGTGATATTTTTTCTGATTATAAGAACACAAAATCAGGTGTACCTCAACGATCAATTCTTGAGCCCCTGTTATTCAGTGTTTTTATTAATGATATTTTTACGGTGTGTAAAAACGTAATGATGTATGGTTATGCCGACGATATTCAACTATATTCTTCTAACCGCGTTGGACTAGTTGAAGATTTATGTTATAGATTAAATGAAGATCTCAACGCAATTTCCAACTGGTTGTCTAATAATGCTCTTTGCCTGAATGAAAAGAAATCGTATATTCTTCCAATTTCTAAAGAAAAAATTGACCTCACTAAAATTCCACCGATATTTTTAAACAATAATAGGCTAGAAATGGTTGCTAAGGTTAAAAATTTAGGTTTTTACGTCAATTCGAAGCTCTCCTGTTCTGACCATATAAATAATGTTGTCAAGCGCATTTATTTCACTCTGCGCTGCCTACGGCTTTCCTCACAATTTGTTCCCATTGAGACTAAAAGAGACTTGCTGTTCTTTTAATAGTCCCCTTAATAACATATTCCGAATTGGTTTATAGCAATCTTGATTCACAATCTTCGCACAAAATCCAAGTTGCCTTTAATAATATGACAAGATATGTGTTTGGCTTAAGGCGCTTTGACCATGTATCCCAAATAAGTAAAGAAATTTTGGGATTTAGCATTATTAACTATTTAAACGCAAGAAATTGTTTGTTTTTGCACAAATTAACACATAATAGGACTCCATCTTACCTCTATACTAAACCACGCTTCAGTATTTCAAACCGAACTGGCAACCTCATTATACCGAGATTTAATAATTTAAATTCAAAACGGCTACTTTTCGTCAACACCATTAAACTTTGGAATTCATTACCCGTTAGCATAAAAGCTACTGTTAGTGCGAATAACTTAAGGCTTTCTCTAATGTCATACTATTCAAACATCTAACTATTACTACTATTTATTAATTATCTTACAACACTTATCACTTTATTGTTTTATTTCATATTAACTACTGTTTTTCTTTATTCTTTACGTAATTGCTTGAATTCAAATTTAATCCAACCAAAATTTAATTCATTCATAAAACTTATTATACATTGCTAGTATTTGCTAGCTTTTTTTATATAGTTTTTGTTTTATATTTATATCTTATATATATGTATGTGATTTGTTGATTATGTATAATATTTGTTGCAATATAAAAGATGTTACTTTGTCTTATTGTACTAACAAGTGTTAAATAAATAAATACAAATATAAATACAAAATGAAAACGTTCACCGTGTTCGTTACTGACATCACTAAGGTGTGGGGGAAAGAAATCTAAGTGAAAATGCAGGAAGTGGATTTTCAAGGACATGTTTGCGCCTGTTGTAAGAATGATTAGAACGGGAAACCTGCATTAGAATAGGTACTAAAGTTAAATTCATAAAAAAAATGCATACCAATATTTGCATTATACTAAACTAAATACTTAATCAAAAACAATTGTTTCGTATTCTGAATTCCTATTGTTACCCAAAAAATCATGTCTCAAAAACTTATTCACAAAAAATTGTGATTTTTTATTGTGATATTTGTGTTAAGAAGGCCAAAGTCCATAAGAAAAAGATTGTGGCATGTGGATCACAAAATAGGTGGCGCCTAGTGTTATTTACTACAGTTTCTAGGATTTTTTTTTTACACAATTAAAGACACATTTCAAGGCTCCAAAAATACTAAAATGTGTCTAAAAAAAGCAGTGAAACAGAGACCAAAACAGAAACAACATTCTCCTGAAAAATTTTAAAAATGTGGAGTACGACAGTCTGTCGCTAGAGCAACGATGTATAAGCTCATTTGTATGATAATATATTAAAAATTCCCAAACTTTTAGCTTTATTGCCAGCATCATTCCTTAAAAAATTTAAAGGTTCCTTTAATAAAATTCTATTTTTCTACAAAGCTCTGCCACATTTTTGGTTTTCTATTGCAAAAACGTAATTATTTTATCTACTTCTATTTTTAAAACCTAATGCGTTAAAGTTTGCTTTTATTGTAGGTAGTTCATTTCTAATTTGAATGCAGACCACGATTTGACGCATTTGCCAGCACAGCGGTTGCGATTCATTTAAACAGTCTCTAACTCAATTCTTACCACTTTTTCCCCCCACAATATTTAGGAAGATACAACGGTCACAAAAAGTTTTTAGTTTCCCACCATCTGCTGCTGGCAAAAAGCAGAATTCTAAATAATTGACGATGCGTGCAACTGAATGTCATGTTATGAAGCACTTCATTAATACAAGTCCTTTTCAGCCACTAAAAAATATGAGAAAAAAAACTAGAAGCGTTGTGGTGGAGACACGAGAGAAGCAAAGCTTTTGCGCAGTAATTTAACGGTTTTTTCAATAAAACCATTTTTATATTAAAAAAATTTATATACCAAAAAGTTAACTAAAAAATACACGTTAATACTCACACTAGGAAATTTGATTACATAACATTATTATTTTATTTGATAACATGTTACATTAATTCTGAATTATTTTTGTAAATATTTTCAATTATTATTTTGGAAATTTATTAATGAAATTATTGGTTTTTGATATCTAAAAAAACAAACTTATATTATAGATGTTATGTCATATATACATATATCTTGTAAATAGTGCATCAATAGATATCCTAAATCGTGTTATACAAATATTTGGATTGCTTAGGATGCGCCGTATCATAATACATGTTCTTGCAAAATTTTACACTCCCACAACTTAAAACTACGTTATTATTAACAAAATTCTAAAAGCCCCCAATGCAAGCGCTTGAAAGTTTTTTGCTTCTCCTGTAAAATCATAAAATGTGTTGTTTTGACTTTTTGTATTTTAGGTGACGATATGTCGTAAAAGCATACTTTCAGGCTGAACATTTTTCAGGACAGTTTGATTGATGTAGTGCACCTACTAAGCATTTACTAAGATTGTTATCTGGTGCAACATAACTTCAGTTAATAGTTAGTATTGAATAAACAAACTTATGTAACAAAGGGTATTGGATTAGTGGGTAGTGTATAGTACTGTCAGGTGAAGAGGTACGAGTTCGATTCTCACGGCTAAAAAAATGTTTAATTGTATATTCTCTTGGTGTAATAAATGCAAGCAACAAACAACAACAATTCTAAGAAAAAAGTGTCGTTTTTGAAATTTCACTCAAGCAAATCATAAAACGAGGCGTAGATAGCTTTGCTTCAAAAACTTCGGTTATATGGGTAAGTATGCATATTAGAGTAGGTCAATTTGTATGGATTAACAAAAATTCAACAAGCGGTTGGCAAAATCGTAATCTACGACGAATTCTAAGAAGGTTTGTCCGAGAAACCATGGGTCTAAAATTAAAATTGAGTTTTCCGTTTTTAACGAAAATTTTTTGTATTTAATATTTTTTTAAAATATGCTAAAATTAAGATAAAACAAAGAGACATATAAGCAAATATATTCAAAATAATCCAAAAATTTAAATGCGTTTTATGTTAAGTTCTGTTACCTGTCCGCTCATAACAATTAAAATAAACAATTTTTAAACCGAGTTGTAATACTTTACATAAAAGTACATAAGTACGCAAACTTTCACACAAACGTTGCTATAATTATACAATTTTCGGATGTGAATTTGTAGTTACATACAATCGCAGAAGTCTACTAGCTTTTGTTAACCAACGAGAATGAACGATAGACACAAGTTCAAGTTTTTAAGTTTCTTAAAAGATTCAGCCAAACATTTGGTAGTGAAAATAGCCACCTTTCAGTTAAAAACACTAGCTTCTAGCGAAGCAAAAATTCGTTTCCACTCTATGGTGCATATCGAACACCAATGAATATTGAAATATATAAGAAGCAACTAGAACAGATGGCAACCTTGGTAGAGTTGATGGCTGTGATCCATAAACACCTTACTGCTTAACCTTCACGGCTTCCTTAAATTTTTAGACAAAACGCTTACATTGTATGCGTACGCGTACACAAAAACTATGTAACAACCCAGTAGTTCGCGGCATCATTGACGAACTTTTCGTGATGATTTCTTAAAGGAAGTTTCTGCATGACGAATCGAGACTATCGATAGTTTAGATATCAATGGTCTTCTATAGCATTGAAATATTCATTGACACCACTTTTTAGGTGTCATTGCCATTGCTGTCGAATTCGTTTGATTTTGACAATTTGGTATCATTTTTTCTGTTTTGTAGAGTAAAAGCGCAGTCGATGTTTTTTTTAAATGTATGAGCATTGTGTTGATTTGGAAGATGGGTGATAGTTAATTAGAGGTTGAAAAGATTCGAGAGTAGTTTCGGTAAAGATTTGTTTTAAATTTGCACAGCTCAAAACTGACGGGAAACACGCTCGTAGGGAGACTATTCCACAACTTTACCGTACGACTAAAGAACGAATTAGCACTACAACGTGAGGTTCTGTGTGGCATCAAGGCAATGGGTAAAGGAGTGTACATGGACAACTGCCCAAGTGGACCTGGAAAACATACGGTGTGGTGGCGTCAGGCCATTACGAAAACAACATTACGTCGATTTCCAATAGAGTTGAGAGAGGATGAAATATTTTTATCCCCTATCAAATATATTGCACGACATTGAACTCGGTTCAGAAGCACGTTTCGATTTTAATTCCTTGACGAATTTTCTTTATATTACTGTCTTCTTTTTGTTAACGAAACTTCCTCAATATTTCGTTATTGGGTTCGAGCATGATAAATCCCGACGTTTCTGCATTGCGTCTTGCACGAATTTGGATCATTTATATGAAATTTTCGTCAATAAAAAATGTATGGCCAAATCAGCATGTTTCGTCAAGGATCAAGAAAAATCATACATGATTCATTTGTAATTTCTTCAAGACTGGAATTACTGGGAAGTCAGAAATCGCAACATTGCATGCACTAACAAAATCGTGAGTAGCTTTTTGTTGTTTTTGATTAATTTTTTTTTGTTTTGTTCAAAAAAATATTTGACAATTCAGTTGTTCTGGACATGAAAAGTTACGTATTGGTTCTTGTGTATGCGCACGCATACAAAACGAAATGCTTTGCAAGTAAAATTGTATGCGCGCATACACAAGAACCAATATGGAACTTTTCGTGTCCAGAACAACTGAAATGTCAAATATTTTTTTTGATTATTAATTGAAATAATTTTAATTAATTTTCATTGAAATCCATTTAAGCATATATGACCAAGTAAAGTTGCAAGTTGTATACGCCCTCATACAAAGAACCCGTGAGGGTTAAGTATTAAGTAGCCGATTTGAACGTAAAATTCATAACAATTTGTTCAAACATGTGTGAAATCAGATACGACTTTAACAGTGAGTTGATCACAGCTTAATCACTCAAAGACTGCTGAAGAGGAAATGTAGCGACTTCCGAAACAGACCGTCTAGTCAGCTGAGTGATTGACTCCATACAGAGTTGTTGTTGCCTTCTTAAAAATCTTACTTGGTCTAAAGCTCACAATTAAATTCATGTAATAATTTGAATAATACACCACAAATAATTAACTAGATTCAATAAAATTTTAGCATATTTTAAATAAATATAAAATACGAAAGATTTAGATATTAGACCCATGGTTTCTAGGGTATTAGCAAATATTCTTAGAATTCGTCTTAGATTACGATTTTGACAACCGCCTAGTCGAGAAAAAATAGACCCACTCTAATGTATATACTATAGATGCAAAACCTCTGTAAAAGTAATTGTAAAGCAATGGCTTATTGGCTAGAACTCTGTTTGCTGATGTTTGTTATGTAGCCCGTTTGGACTCAAATAACACAAAGGATCAAGAGTTTGCCAGCCAGAACAGAAATCATATATTTTTGCTGTACTACCTTCACCTTTCACACATCAAGTCATCAAAGTGTTATGACAGGTCTAATGTCAGTTTAATTTAAAGTTTCATAATTTCGCTACACTCAGAAAAAAATCTCCCGAAAATCTAGACAAATAGCACCCAATCTTTAGAAAATCGGGCTTCATTAAGCGCCATGGCCGATTTTCTAAAAATGAAGTACACATTATTCGTTAAATTAACACCAGAAATGTGAAATTGTTTAGGAAAGTTATTCTATCAAAATATGAACTTTTTCGTTAAATTGAAGAATATTAGCGCAATTGTGTTGAAATCTTATTACATTCGAGTAAGTTTTTCAACCGTTTATTAATCATTGGCTATAAGTAAGAGAAACATTTTCTCTTAAACAAGAAATTTTATACAGTTTATTAATCGTCGGCTATAAATAAGAGAAACATATTCTCGAAATATAAGAAATTTATCATCGAATCCCAGTATCTGTATCTGTAATTTTAGACCTGTTTCAATGAATTCACTTTTAGTTTCTAGTTATGTCAGGCAATTGTAATCCGAAACAAGTAAAAATTTGTCATTTGTATAAAAAAGTTTACAATTTGTTCGCTTTTGTAATTGGAAGAAGTAAGGGTTTAAAGCTGATCCATCCTGAAATTTTTATGGTTATGGTTAAAACCATGAAAATAAACTTACTTTTAAATGTCTATAAAATTAAGGACAAATACATTTTGTAAGAGTTTATTACAGTTTATAAGGTAATAATATAGGAATATGTAAATATATAATTTTAAAAACTTCTAAAAATAAAGTAGATTAGTTTCCACTTTACCAAAGCTATGAAAAAAAACCGACCAAAGAAACCAAGACAAAGTAAAGGCACTTTCTGCGCATGGTTTTTTTATTTGCTTCACAAGTTGGGTGGTACCATAAAGGGAAAAAATGGGGTTCCTTGTTTGGTACTAGAAAATAGTTCTAGTACCAAATTAATTACTTTCTTATTTGGTACTATTAAGAAGAACAATTTAATCTTCTTGTTTTTAAGAAAAGGTTTTTGGCTCCTCTACAAATTGACTTAAACGTAAAACTCAACACATTATATTACCTTCAAATGCTTTAAATGTCAATTTGAAATTATTTCTTAAAAGAAAGCCTTAAATCATTCTTATTTGTGCATTATTTTACTTTTGATTTTGGCTCAGTGTTTAAATCATGCCTAAATTTATATTTTGCAATATAAAAAAATTCGAATAAATGTCGTAAAAAGCTGTACAAAAATTTCACTCAAACGACGCACAGTGGAGTATTTTACCTTAAAAATGGATATCAATGCACCTAGAAGACGGAGGTAACTTTTGACTTTTTTTTTTTTAGTTAGAATGTGTTCAAATAAGGAACAAAAATTTTCGTCCGTCCGTCTGTCTGTTTGTCGACACGATTACAGGCGTGATTTTGAAGCTACAGTAATGAAATTTGGTATTTAATTTTGTTTTTCATTCCAATTCCAATACAAAATGACTTTTTTAAAACGGTAAAATCTCTTGTAATTCTACGAAAGTTAATATATGTACTTGAAATTTTGTATGTGATATTTAATTTTAGTATCCGTTTTAAGCATGAAATTCAGCTACATCGGGAGAAAACCACGCCTACCTCCCATACAAACTAACTTTATCAAAATTTTTAAAATTCAACAAAAATTAATATATGAACTTTAAATTTTTCACATAAATTTAAATTTTTATTATGCGTTCTAAGTTTGCAATTACGTACAGTCAAATGAAAACTCCACCTACCTCCCATACAAAATGACGAAGTGGCCTTTTTTTATAATTTAAACATTAATTTTTAATCACTGCCGCTTGATAATACATCATCCTATGGATCATGAAAATTGACGTCACAACTTTCGCCACTCTCTTCATCGGTTTCATCAGTGTTTTCGCCGTTGTTTTCATTTGTTGGCACCAATAGTGGTACAATCAAATTTACAGCCATTTGTGATAATTTTTTTTAACTTATTTTGAGGTAATATTCTTTTGCTTGAAGGTATAGGGTCAGAAGTTATCAAAAACCTATTAAATCATCTTCGAGCGATTTTTCTCGGCTTACTTTTCGTGAAAAATTCTCCCTGATTTTTAGAAGTCTTCATTGCGAGCTGCTTGTGCCTCCTCGGACAATTGACCAATCGGAAATAAGGCATATTTGATGACTTCAGGCTCGTGAATTAAATCTTATGTACAGTTTGGGGCATTTTATACCATGGATACATATGCACAAAATATCTTGCTGTGTCTAGCGCAAAATCACGCAATTTTTCAATATTTACTTCGTAACCGAATAAATCACTATTAAAACAATATGCATTTTTTAATGAGATCTACATCAAGGTAAGTAATTAATGCTGCTACTTCTGCATTTTGAAAAAAACGTCGAGCGGTATTTCCATCATTATAATTCACAAATTCTGGTTTTGGTTGAACAATAACCTAACTAATTTTTTCCTTGAACTCTCTCTGAATTCTGAATTTATTTTCTAAAACAGCCTGCTTTTTCGAATGCTCTCTTATTAGCCGTTTTTTCACTGGCAGCTTACCCGAGAAACAATTTCATATTTTGTGTCAATAAAGTATCTGATATGTAACATGTCTGACTGTCTCAACCTGGCGAGGCCAGCATAATCTTTGTGAAATCGCCACAAGTCGACTCAAACCTCCACGTGGTGTTTCCTGGGCAACGTCAAAACTGACAGCCGTTAGTTTGGCGGCTAATCTGAGCGGTGGGCCCCCTAGGCTTAAAATATGTTATGCGTCGGGTTTGAAGCTCATCCGTAGAAACCCATTTCAATGAAAGCAAATAAGAAAAGAAGAAAAATGATTCCCAAATCTGATGACGACTACCGTAAACGAAAAACTGATAATGATTTACGGATATGCATCTGGAATGTCCGAACCCTTTATTGGGAAGGTGCCTCTATCCAACTGACTGATGTCTTGGAAAGATACACAGCTAATATAACTGCTATCCAAGAAATGCGTTGGAAGGGACAGGGTTGCATTCGGCATGCACACTGTGATATCTACTACAGCGGCCATGCGGAGAAGCACAAGTTTGGATGCGGATTTGTAGTTGACAAGACTCTACGGCCTAACGTCCTGCGATTCACACCTGTGAACGAACGACTTGCCATAGTCCGCATCAAGGTTACATTTTTTAATATAAGCCTGATATGTGCGCACGCTCCGACAGAAGACAACGACGATGAGATCAAGGAAATTTTCTACGAGTGCCTTGAAAATGCTTACGAGCGCTGCCCCCGTCACGACGTAAAAATCGTGCTTGGTGACTTCAACGCTAAGGTGGGCGGAAAATATATTTGGTCCACTCAGTCAGAAAGTTTAGCCTCCACGACAACACCTCCGATAACGGAATGAGGCTAATTGACTTCGCCGCAGCACGAAACATGGTCGTAAGTAGCACAAGATTCAAGCATCTCAATATTCAAAAAGCCACCTGGATGTCCCCTGATCAAAAAACCAAAAATCAAATTGATCACGTTTTGATCGACGGAAGGCACTCTTCCAGTGTATTGGATGTACGCACGATCCGTGATGCAAACACTAACTCGGATTACTATCTTGTTGCAGCCAAGATCCAAGAACCAAGATCTGTGCGCAGCTAAGAATACACTCAACCCTACACAAAGAAAGCTAGACGGCGACGAGCTGCAATCGAAACAGACAGCCGATGCTTTCGCCACTCGACTCTCACTCCTGCTTCAAAGCACTCCTCCAATCGATGATATATGCGCGCAGTGGACACACATTTCCAGCTCCATGCGTGCGGCTGCTGAAGAGGTGATTGGCTACCACCGCCCTGGCCGAAACCAGTGGTACGACCAGGAGTGTCGCGACGCCACTGCAGAGAAAGACGCCACCTACAAAGACACCCTGCAGTCGGTTGTAACGCGCGCTGCTAAGGAGTGATACAAAGAAAAGAGGAGGGAAGAGAGACATATTTCCCGGCGGAAAAAAAGAGAGGCAGAAAAGCGCGAGCAGGAGAAGATTGAGATGTATGGTGACAGGAATGAGGCTCGAAAATTTTTTGAAAAAATAAGACGCCTTGCCGATGGTTTTAAAACCGGGGCCTCTTCCTGCAAGGATGAAAACGGGAATCTAGTGACAGATGTCCAGAGAACACTGACGTTTTGGAGGGAACACTTCTCTAAGCTTCTAAATGGCAACGCTGACAACAATCCCGCCAATAGAGATGATATTCCGGAAACTCCAATTTTGGATGACAGCGTCGAGGTTCCGCTGCCCGACTATGATGAAGTTCTGACAGCTATAGCTCGGCTTAAAAACAACAAGGCCGTGGGAGCTGATGGCTCACCTGCTGAGCTGTTTAAGAACGGAGGCGAAGCTCTACTAAAATGCATTCACGAGCTTCTATGCAGAATATGGTCGAAAGAATGCATTCCGAATGATTGGAATCTTAGTGTGCTCTGCCCAATCCACAAGAAAGGCGATCCCACTATCTGTGCCAATCACCGTGGGATAAGCCTTCTTAATATCGCATATAAGGTCCTGACGAGCGTTTTATGTGAAAGATTGAAGCCCATTGTAAACGAACCGATCGGACCTTATCAGTGTGGCTTCAGACCTGGAAAGTCCACCATCGACCAGATTTTCACGCTACGACAAATCTTGGAGAAGACTCAAGAAAAACAAGTCGACACCCACCATCTTTTTGTCGACTACAAAGCCGCCTTCGACAGCCCAATAAGGAAGCACCTGTACTCCACCATGTCTGAATTTGGTATTCCTGCAAAATTAATACGACTTTGCAGGATGACACTAAGCAACACCAGCAGCGCAGTTAAAATCGGGAAGGACCTCTCCCCACCATTTTTTACCAAACGAGGTTTTAGACAAGGTGATTCCTTATCGTGCTGATCTGAGACGTAGTGGCACAATATTCTACAAGAGTGTTCTGTTGCTTACGTATGCTGATGACATCGATATCATTGGCCATAATACGCATGAAGTCAGTGCAGCGTTTTCCAGATTAGAAAAAGAGTCAAGTCGAATGGGTCTGTCAGTGAATGCAGATAAAACGAAATACTTAGTGTCAACAAACAAACAGTCCCAGCGTCTTGGAACCCACGTTACCGTTGACAATACCTCCTTCGAGGTTGTGAAGGACTTCGTTTATCTGGGATCCAGCATAAACTCAACCAACGACATCAGTATTGAGATCAAACGGAGAATAACTCTTGCCAACTTTGGGTGTTACTTTGGGCTCAATAGGCATTTAAGAAACAGAGCCCTCTCTCGACGAACAAAAATCAGGATCTATAAATCGCTCATCATGCCCGTCCTACTTTATGCATCACAAACCTGGACGCTGAGCAGCTCAGATGAAAGGACTTTAGGAGCATTCGAGAGAAAGATTCTTCGTAAGATCTACGGACCAATCTGCGTCAATGGCGAGTACCGAATACGGTGGAATGATGAACTGTACGAGCTGTACGCTGACATCGACTTAATCAAGAGCATTAAAATCGAGCGGCTTTGCTGGATAGGTCATGTTCAGCGCACGAAAGACGATGCTCCAGTGAAGAAAACATTCGATTCGGTACCCAGTGGTGGTCAACGCAGAAGAGGACGACCGCATCTTCGTTGGAAAGACCAAGTAGAGGATAACCTGACGAAGCTTGAAATTTCCAACTGGCGCCAGCAAGTGAAAGACAGAAATGGCTGGCGCAAATTCTTAGATGAGGACAAGACCGACATACGGTTGTAGCGCCAACTAAGTAAGTAAGTAAGTAGTATAGTATCTTATATATGTCCGGTGCCCATGTCGGTAAATGTCCAACCTCTGCACTGAAAGAAGTGCTATTTCTGGAACAAATTGGGCAGGCACAATGTACGAACGAAGACCGATTCGGGCACTCGTCGGTTTATTGTGTCCGAATATCGTCGCTCGTTTTCGAACACTTTATTGCCATAATACAGACTTACTATGGTACTATTTCAGGTACCTTTCAAGGTACTTGTTGGGTATGTTTCAGGTATTATAGTTAAGACTCATGCCAGTTTCGATACATATCAGCTACTTTATCGCCACAATATATAAACTTTTTTCTCGGGTCCTGTTCGCTGAAGCTCGTTTGCATTTGGCTTAATATCAATATCTTAATATCAAAATTGAGTCCGATACTCTGGACTTTTGTGCCTGAGTAGTTTTGTACGGGCACAAATTGTTTCTCGGGCTAGCTGTCAAATAAAGCAAGCATTCGAAAAATCTTATCCAACCGTGTATAATCAATAAGCCAAATTGAAGATTTTCGACTTTGACTCCTTTTTTAATCATTGCATCAATAGAATTGAACTCTTTGATAGTTGAAGCACATAGATAGCACCTTTGTGTAGATGAAGTTTTAGTAAGTGCATTGCACACCTATCATGGTTAACATAAGCTTGTGGCTTACTTCTATCAATTTGTCTCCACATTGTACAGCAGATTTTTGAAGGTCCCTTATTTCTGCTTCTACTCGTTCTTTTTATTTTCTTGATACCCCTGCAGTTTCTTTAACAAATTGCATGCAAATTGGTCGACAAAATCTTGTTGAAGATGTTCAAGGATTTTGCCAAATAACTTTAGATCAGCAAAGTAATTGTATAAGAACAATAGAGGAAGTTAATATTGATGACTCATTAGCATCAGGGTCCTAGAAAGCTTGCTTGTATGTGCTGTTACCCGAACTTCCGTCAAAACCCCTCTTTGTAAATAAACAAAAATTGATAACTCCTTATTCTGCAAATCATCTATCACGGGTTTTGCAAAATTATCAAGCGTTGGGCGGTATGATTCAGCAAAGCTTGCAAATGTAATTCGCACGAAGTTTCCGACATTTTAATAAATTCCCCCGAATTATAGCAAGTAAACTTTTTGGGTGCAGCACTTTTGATAACATTGTATTGACGTGATAATTTATATGCCTGTAGAATATCAAGAGCATCTTCATTACAAATCTTTGTTTCCTTCTTATATTTTTCAAAACTTTGCCTATATTTACTTGCTCTTTGAGGTGATGAAGTTGTCACTTCATGCAACAATTTTGAAGCTTCTATATAACCTTCAGCTCGCAAACTCATTTTTGTGGCATACGCCAAAACTGATAAGGAAGTAGACTCTTTTAATTGTTTACATTTTGGTAATTTGGTTTTTTCAGAAGAATCTTCAAAAGAACTTTCCTTCCGCTTACGTTTTTGAGGATTAGAGGTAGTAACTCTATGTGCTTTGGCCCAACGTAACTTAAATACATGAATAAACTGATTTATTATTTCTGCAAAGCCTTCCTCATATTTCTCCGCAGGACAAATTCGTCTCTTCATTTCATCTCTCAAATACTGAAACTTATCATTAAAATTAGAATGCCCAGAGGTTTTCATTATATCGTACAACTTTTGGCGAGTTATAAAAAATGTATTATAAGTAGTTCCTAAAAAATAGACAGCACATTTAATTTTCATATTAAAGTTTAAATGCACTTTAACACCTGAATACCCATAAACAAAATAGTACATCACTTTAATTTATTAAGAGTTTTTAATGTCTTAAAAATTTCAATGCCAAATTCGTATTCCATAAATATGAAGAAATCATATTAATTAATAAAATACAGATCAGTATTAATAAACGCAAAATTTTGTAAAAGTGTTTTATATATTTGAAGAAATAACATTCAAAGAGAGATTTGTCACAAAAAATTTTTTTTAAGTACTACGGTAGTAATCCCAATAAAAGGGGACACGATCTCAGAAAATACATATAGGGAAAATAGTTTTTGTGACGTATCATGTTTTGAATGCGAGCTCCTCAATAACGTTTAAGCTCTTATCATGAAAATATTAAAGAAATACAAAATGTAGGGTACAGCTACGAAATTGAAGGAAAAATAAGAACAAAAACACAAAAAAAAAAACCAACAAATAAATTAGCAGCGCAGTAACAACAAACACACTCTTTAGTAGTTGCACTTGCTTATTTTGATAAAAGTGATTGCAGTTCGTTTACCAAAAGTTTAATATTTTCTAAAACGCACAAAATAGCACAACAAAATTTTATACACCGTATAGATCCGTGTGTCTTTATCAAACGAAAATCATTATAAGATGACAACAGAACACAAAAAAATAAACTTTAGCTCCACATGCATAGCAAAATATCGGAATTTTTTGACACATTTTTTTAATAGACACAAAAAATTATTTCCAACACTTTATCTATTAAATTTTTGTGGCGTTAGAACAATAATAACCTGAAGTTGAAGGTTCTATTAAAAAATATTGCAAAACAGAATTTTTTTTTTTAATAAAAATGTTAGATAAAAATTCAGAAGAATTGCGATTTTCCACTGCGCGCGAACGAAAGCAAAAAAAAAAAAAAGGTGAAGTTTGACAGCTAGTAACTTTTGAACTAGTACTCTTTAAGTATTAATTTTTTAATTGTGACGCTTCCATTCGTAGCTTCCATTTCATTTTTTGAATTTTAAGCCAATACCCCTCTGAGCGACGGTCAGTGTCAAATTGATGCTAAGCTAAGAATAGAACACAAAGGAAAAATAAAAAGTATAACTTTTAATGTTTTGTGTGTATAAATCAAGTGCAAATCTCCACAGAAGACTATGTGGTAACTGCGATTCCAATGTTTGTCCCATATTTTTACCCGACTACGGAGAATAAAAAGGAGCGGTGTATGTGTTTAACCGGTATGTATGTATGCTCATCTGTTCCACTCTCAGTTCTAAACTACTACTTATCATAATTTGACAAATGAGGTACCGTCGAAAGCGTTTTGATCGTCCGCTGGCTATATTTCATGTGACGTCACATAAAATATCGTATGGCGTCCTCTAGAGGACAGAAAGTAAAATAAATCCTAACTTCTGAACTACTTACTTATCATATTTTGACAAATGATACATTACATTGAATGTGGCGTCCTCTAGAGGACAGAAAGTAAACTTATCCCCTATCTTTTCTAGTAGTTTAGTTTAGTAGTTTAAACTACTTATCATAATTTGACAAATGAGGTATTGTTGGAAGCGTTTCCTTGTCAGCTGATTATAGGCTTTGTGACGTCCTGAATAAAGTCAAGAACTAAAAATTTGTTTAGTGACATAATAAACATCTTTGTTTATAATATGATCATCAAACAATTGATTAATAGTTAATACTTTAGATTATATAAAAATAGAAATAAGTTAAAAAACTAAATTCCGACTACTAAAAAGCACGCTCTAAAAAGTGTGTAACAAGAAAATACTCTCACCTGAAATTTTTATGTACAAACTATTTAATATTTTTTGTGTATTAAATAAAAACACACATAACTTATATTTTATTGTATATAATACTTATTTATAGTCGGGTTTTTTTTTTTTTAACTTATTTCTTTTGCCCTATGTACAAAATGTGAGCAAACTTTGTATAGTTGGTGAATAACAATCAAATTTATATTTTTAACCTCTTATGAATTATTTAAGTTTTAGGGTTCTATGTGGCAACAAATCTGGAACATTTCTTTGTGAATTTTTGTAAAATTAATATTTAAATATAATATATCAACAGAAAAATTTTGTTTTCAGTGGTATTAAACATAAATTAAACGTCTTTTACGTTACAAAAAAACAAATGCGTGTGAAGGCTAAATTGGTATGATGCCAACATAAGTTTGCATATGAAACTAATAAGCTTTGCAAATTGCGTTTATAAAAAAGCTAGCAAAAAAAAATGTTAATCAGTCGCGGGAAACAAAAGAAAGTGAAGCTCAGTTAAGTGAAAAACAAAAAGTATTACTAGTCGCGTGCATGTTTAAAAAAAATTAGTCATGCTAAAAATATGCTTCAACTTATTTATTAATAGCTAGAAATGCAGCTAACGAATGCTTTGGTGGGCGACCTTGATAGACAAGCTCACCCAGTTGAGTACCAGAGCATTCAAGTTTGCTTTTTCTC
The DNA here is from genome assembly GCA_963920525.1 of Dichetophora obliterata. Taxonomy (NCBI): domain Eukaryota; kingdom Metazoa; phylum Arthropoda; class Insecta; order Diptera; family Sciomyzidae; genus Dichetophora; species Dichetophora obliterata. The sequence continues at coordinate 288,355,286 of OY986435.1, forward strand.
CAAATGATGCGCTGGTGCTATTGCGTCGTTCTGTGCTGATGACTTTTTTTTGCTTATAAGTTGAAGAACTCCAACATACTCGTACTATGGTGTCATCAATCGCAATTTACTGCTTTCGTTTTAAAGCAGCTTCTTTCTAATGCATCACTACTTAATTAACATTCACAACAAACATGGCGGAAAAATTTAGTTGTTTTTCTCTTTTATGAAATTCAAGAATAATAACTCAAAAAGTTTATGACAAGACATCAATTGCGCTACCAAGCCCTTCGCCTTCAAAGAAACATAAGAGGAACAGTATTTTTTTCTATTCTTTCTTTTGTTGAAATTTATGGGACATTTTTTTATAAGATAAATATTAACAAAAAAGTCACTTGAGGATTTTTTCATGGTATAATGTTGCTTGGTATTTTAATTAGCTGTCATAATAAATTAGATCTTAAAATTTGTCGCTGTTTATTTTAAATCTATCACATTACACTTCTTCTCGTATTCAATGCATCCACGTTTTTAGCGTAATGTTTAAATCTCTTGCACACAGAGCCATTATGTGAGCTTTTAGGCACACAAAAGTCCTTATCGTTGGTGGATATCTTTGAACAATTTACTGCTTATTTTTCGTATTCATTAATATGATAATGAAAAATAATTATTTCTTATTCATATATATATATTTAGTATTTTTTTTTGTCGTTACCTTTGATCGGCCTTCTTTAGATATTTATAAGTTACGTATCTGAACTATGGCCGTATAAATTAAGAATAATTAAGAAATTAATTAATTTTATTGTAAAACTTTTTGTTTTCCAATAATTCGTCATCTTCAGGGTTCAACAAATATTTATTAGAACCACATTTAATCCCTACGGAGAAGATAACCGATTCAGAACCTATCACGTGATAGGGACCTGTCTTATCTCTGGTCTCTTAAATGACTGGTCCCGTTACAGCTCAAATAGACAGCTATCACAGGACAGGTCTGATATAACTCGCCATGGAACCGGTTTTTTGTGCATGCTACGGGACAGATTTCATTTTCTGTTTTTCGAGGGCGGTCACTAGACAGGTTGCAGCAGGTGGCAATTGATCTCTTTCATTTTCAGGCACTTTATAGCGAGAAGACGAAGGTACCCTGTCAAATTCCGAAGCTACCCCGACATGGGGCACATTCAGTAAATTGTAGTTTTTTTAATCATCATGAAAAATAAGTTATAATCGAAACTTCTAGAAGAACTGCGTGTTAACATTTTAATAACAAATAATAAGCCAATACACTCTCAAATTAGTTAATTATCTTCTGAAATATAGATCTTAAAATAAGGGCTGCAGCTACCCCGGTCTCTCCTATATGATTTAACAAATAAGTTAATCCTTTCTAAATTATTGCTTTCAACTCGTTGTGTCCCGAACTGCCTCATAACCACATTTTCCTATAGGAACAAGACCGTTTACTGAATCATCCAAAACCTGATTGAGTACATCACTCTTTAATTCCAGTAGCGGTATGGCCCAAGAAACTTTGCGATTTTGTTTTTAATAAAGTACATAAAATGTCCAACAATCTTTTATAATTTTATTGTGATAAAACTGCAGCGATAGTGGCAATGTTACATTTTCTAATTAAAAATCGATGGAAAAATTAATAAATTTTTAATATAGCACTACCATTTTGGTTAACAGGTAGTGGAATTCCCAAACGCGTTAACGACGATTTTCCATATCGTTAATAAGCGAAAACTGTAATTGTCTATGAACATGGCACTCACAATGACCTATAACGACAACGATTATTATCGTTAAATTTTTGGGAATTCCACTACAGGTTAAATTCATTAAAAATTTGATAGCATATTAGGATTTAACAGACGATTTTACCAAAAAAATATGTTATATGCAAAAATTTTTGAGTAACTTAAATGTAAATAAAAAATTAAAAATAATACATCTAATAAATACGCCGGAAAAATCACGGTGTTGAGCGGCGCTTATTCAGTTTTAGAATTTTCTGGACTTTTATTGATCCTACGTGTTCATATTGCATCCAGAATCTGGCCTTGTAGAAAGGTTCTAAAATATGTTAAGAAAACGTATAGAACACAGTACCCATCTAATGAGTAACAATCGGTGAAGCAGGGTACATTTATTACTGTTTTGTTTTTGTTTACGATCACGAGCAAAAACCATAACAAAGCAAATGACGTTTTGTGCTCGTTAAACACAACGTTACAAATAGTGCCTGTGTTTGAATCGAAGAGCCACACACGGAATAGAATAAAAAAGTTTGCGGAGTTTGCGCTTTTGTAGTGCTACGTAAAAGATACAGCTTTTTCCATTCCCTGGCTGCAGAGCAGAAAGTGGAAGCAAAAATCAAACAAGCTTTCTTTGGTCTGTGCAAGATAAAACAAACATGGGCCAAAACGGGTAGCTGATATTAACAGATAAGAGTCTTAAAACTTTGACTAATATTTTAAAATAAATTTCATATTTCATTTCATTTTTTGGATTGATTGATGGTCCTTAAGTTTTGGATGTTTCATGTTTGACTGCATAAAATTATATCTTAAATATATTAACGTGATTGATTGCAAAAACTGGATTACGAAACGACATTGGGAATCAACAGAGAATTTGTCATGGACTTTCCCAGTGGGCAAAAGCAGAGTTTCGAAGCGCTAATAGCGGGCTTATATAGATTTGGTAGCCTTCTTGCACTCATATCCAAGCCCATAGACTTTTTTATATGAAACGAGAAAATTGTCTGGCCTTCCTCTCTCACCACTCTAAAGAGGCCTGCTAGAACATTTTTTTTGAGAATACATGTTAAAAGACTTTCTTAAAAGAACAAGTTTTGTTTAGTTTTTATGTTGTTCTGTTCTTTATTTAAATTAAAGTCTTCTTCGTTTATTTAAAAAATTCCTAAAAATATTTTTAAAAATGTCTTCATAAAAAATATAAGTAAAGGCTAGGAATTTATTCAAATAAATGTTCTTATAAGATATGATATGTAAAGAGTTAGAATTAATGGACGTTAATTGTTATTTTTTAAATTTATATTTTTTCCCAATTTTTTTGTTAATTTAAAATGATTCTAATATTTTTAAAAAATGTCTTTATATGTAAGGATGTGAAAAGACTTAGAACCTACAAAAAGTATGTCTTACAGAATCAACTATCAATACAGCCATCATGTATGGTATATTGACGCAGAGGATTCATGTATGGCGTATTTTCTTCTTTATAAGCTACATATCTGCATATTTTAAAAACTATAGAAGTCTCAAAAATTTAGGCATAATACGACAGAATTTAGTCAACATTTTACAAACCCCAGACCAGTAGTGGAACTCCCAAACGCGTTTACGATGATTTTAGATATCGTTAGTTAGCGAAAACTGTCATTTACTTTGAAAGTAGCACCACAATGATCGATAACGACAACGATTATTATCGTTAAATTTTTGAGAATTCATCTATAGATTATATTTACTTTTGACCAGAAATTATTTTAAAGAAAACCACTTCTTTGGATTTTTAATCTCTATATTTCTTATAGATCTTCTTTCTTAAACCCTATAATATCCTATAGGTCCCTATAATACCCTATGATAATACATGGGCGTAGCCAGGATTTTATTCAGGGGAGACCGGCTTGTTATTATTTCATGTAGCTGATAAATGAAATAACTTTTTAAATATTTTCTTTATTAATAAAAATATTAAATTAAATTCGAAACGATATTTAATTAAACGTTTCTTAACAAAAGCGAAAATCAAAGTATTAATATAAAATTTCATTACACAGCTTCTTTTTTTTTGTCTTGCATCAAAATAAAGGCATAAGTACGCTGCTGTAAAGATGATTTTAATGAGTCGAGATGTGGTATGAACAGCGACACCTTCCCATATTCAAAACGTACTGAAGACAAAATCTTTCGATTTTGATCCAGTAATTTCTTGTGACCAGACAGCATCATTACATCAACAAGCAGCTTGAAGCGTATAATACTTATGGACATTTTTATATTTTTATATTTTATATTAGGCTTTGATCATAAAACGGCTTGAACATTTTTAGGTGGAAAGAGGACACAGTACAAGCAAAGTTACCTTTTAAATTTCTTTGGGTATATTAACCACGGCGTATAGGTTTGTAGCCAATTATGACAAAATTTAAAGTTTAAGTATCCAATCGAGTCCTTCTTAAAATCGTTGATTTGGGAAAAAACCGAAGGGCAAGGGCGTCTGCAGGATTTTTTCTATTGAGCCATAAAGGAGTCTAGAATGCACTTAAAGAAAATGTAACCTATATAATTCTATTTTCTGAGATTTTTTGTACTTATTTTGTTATCATGATACACCGGTTTACACACGCTTGTACACATAAGAGAATTATATATATTTCAAAGAGGGGTAAAAATCTTTCTCGTATCATGCCCGAAACATTTTCAAATTTATTTTTTTTCATGTTATTTAAAAAAAATTATTCTCAACAAATATTCTTAGTAATTTAGTAAATTAAATAGTCTCCATTAGCCTTAAATAAAATCGCATTAACAACTATTTAGCCCCAAATTTTTCCGCTTTTCAAATAAGAATACAAAAATTCTTAATATTTCTTTTTTAAAAATGAATAAAACCAGTAAGATTTTCAAAACATTTTTTCCAGTTTTGGAGGCCAAAAACTCATAAACCAATTGCGAGTGGCCTGAAATTTATCAGATTTGGATTTAAGAGGTAAAAATCTATATAATCCGTAAAAATTAAGAATAAGAGTTGTCGCTATTCTTGAAATGTTCCCCGCATAATGACATATTTCTTTTTTCAACATGCATCAGTTCTAGCAGCATGCAAGTTACTAAAATCGAGTTTGAAAACATATCTGTTGTATAAATTATTTAAAATATTTATTTTTTTAAAAACGTATTGATAAATATTTAAAGAGGTACATGTATAGATGGGTTTTGGACTCCATTAGTTTTCTAAACATCTACAAGCAGCATTTTTTAAACATATTCCAGAACCTCCTTGCCAGGCTTGATTAAAAATCCTGGATGTAGCACGTTACGCGAAAAAATCCAGCAAATTCTCAAAATGGGTGGACGCTTATTAAAAAACGTGAATTTGAAGAAGTAAGAAATAAATGTTTCAAATCGACTTTCTTATATAAATTTTAGTCATAAAAAAACTTTTAACCATAAGACTCAGATTTTTTTAAAAATTAGTGCATGATCTAAAATTAGCCCACTTTTTTCAGAATTTCCTAATTTTTTTTTCACTTTTGAATAAGAAGCTTTGCTCTTTCAAAAATTATACAAAAAAAATTATTGTTGAAATGTTAATCGACCTCTGTATTTGCTTGTTTCTTTATTTAATATATTTAGGCTACAGGTCCAATTTTTAAAAATATCAAAAAACTTAGTTTATTATAAACTATTTTATTTTTCACCAATGAAGGAAGTCGATATCCTTCGGAGGTCATCTTCAAGGCATCTAAATATATATATACACAATGATAACAAAATATTCACAATACTTTTTTAACAATTTTAACACACATTACAAAATAGAAATTTAAGGTTACATTAAACAATATTTAAAAAACTTTAACAAACAATAAAAACATGACTGACCTAACATTTAAGCATTTAAACACTGTAGACTAACATTAACTATTTCTATTCGTTACCGGTTTTCCTTCTGTTTTCCACACATCGTCTGTATATGTGAGCGCATTTATCCGTTTCTGAAAAACAAAAAAACTTGACAAAGCAAACGTTATATACAAGATAGCTTGTAAAGGAGACGGGACCCACGGATGCGACCAAGCATATGTGGGGACAACAAAAAACACATTACGGACAAGGATATCTGCTCATAAATCTGACCAAAAAGCGCATTCAAGACCTGTCCTGAGGACGCCCATGCCCAAGGGAATTTGCGCATTTGCAATTTCTGAGATGTACTCATTAAGGCACTTGCCCAAGTCGATTCCGAAGAAACTGTCGCTGTTGCATGTGCTAGCAGAATCAGACGTAGACAGATTATTTTGCAATTGAAATCCTCGGAAGCGGGTGCAAGCAACTCGGCTTCCTCTTCCACTCTGCTCTCATTACCACTCAATTTTCTTTTCTTGACTATAAAGCAAATTCATTAGAAAATAAGCACAAACCTTATAATTTGTAGTAACGTAAGTAATATAAGCTTACCACAAAAAAACTTTATAATATACATATATTAGATAGCCCTTCTGGTACATACAAGGTTTCCCGTGTGTATGGTTTACTTCGTGTGTGAAAAATGCCCTTCGTACGGCCCAGTGGGCAATTGCAGTAGTTCCAAGGCCTTCTAGCAGGCCTGCGTTAGGTTTTTATAGGCCTTCCACACTCCTTGCAAACACTATTGTATTACTAGTATGAAATGGGAAAATTTGTCAGGCCTTCCGCTATCCTTGCCAAAAAGAGACCTGCCAGAAGCGCTCTTTCGAGACGTCACGTTAGAAGGAAAAGCAATATAAATATCAACTTCAAATAAAAACCGACAACAATTTCGAATTTGAACCGTGGTCCTCTCATGCGGCGATCCGACATCTTACCCACTCGTCTATCGTGGTTGTTACGAATCAATCGCTTATTTTGCATCAATACAAATGAAAGTAAGGTTTCGGGAGCCCGGGTTCGAGACCCAACTCGGACAAAAACATTTTTTTTTGTTTAAATTAGTTTTTATGATCTATTGAATAATTAAATGAATTAAGATTGTGAGCTTTAGATCAAGTGAGTTTTCAAGAAGGCAACAACAACAACAACTCTGTATAGAGTCAATCACTTAGCTGACTAGACAGTCTGTTTCGGAAATCGCTAAAAAATTTATTTGTTGTTTTTTTTAAAATCTAAATTTTTTTACAAACTGTTCTGTGCATTTAACATTTTTTTAAAAATTTTTTTATAAATTTTCTTCATACAAAAATTTAAGAAAAGACTTGGAGTTTTTCCATATTAATATTTTCATATAATATAATATGTAACGTTTTAGTTTTCGGGAGCTCGGGTTCGAGACCAAACTCGGACAAAAAAATTTTGTTTGTTGTTTTTTTTTTAAATCTACATTTTTTTTCAAACTGTTCTGTGTATTTTAATTTTTTTTTTAAATTTTTTTTTTGTAAATTTTTTCATATAAAATAATATGGAACTAATCAGAACCTCCAAAAGATAGGCCTTCCAGAAGTACTCATCAATGCAGTGATGGAAGGTGTATTGACGCCAATAATAGCAGTGGTAGCATGCCTTCTTTTGCGGAGCACCCGCTAAAATGCCCACTGGGAACGTTTGCAGAACGTATGTATGCATATAAAATGAACAAAATTATTCTAACCAGGCAGTGAAATTGAAATGATAACACCCCCAGTGGGCATTTTAGCGAGTGCTCCGCAAAAAAAGGAATGCTACCACTGCTATTATTGGTGTCAATGCACCTTCCATGATCTCTGCATTGATGAGTACTTTTGTAAGGCCTATCTTTTGATTCTTTCCATATTATTTTATATGAAAAAATTTACAAAAAAAATTCCAAAAAAAATTGTAAATACACAGAACAGTTTGTAAAAAAATGTAGATTTAAGAAAAAACAAAAAAGTTTTTTTATCCAAGTTGGGGTCTCGAGCTCGGCCTCCCGAAAACTAACACATTACATATTATATTATATGAAAATATTTATGTGGAAAAACTCCAAGTCTTATCTTAAATTTTTGTATGAAGAAAATTTATAAAAAATTAAAAAAAAATTTTAAATGCTCAAAATAGTTTGTAAAAATATTTAGATTTAAAAAAACAACAAAATAAAATTTGCTGTCGCGCCGAGGAAATTGTGAAAAGCATCAAAGTAAAACGATAAATTTAATAGAAAAAGATTTAATGGCAAAGTTACCACAATAGAAAGCGAAAAGCGGATGGTTCTGCAATTCGAAGAAGAACATCTAAAACTTGTTATTTACAAAACATCGAAAAAGGACTTCATAACAAATTTGCAGAAATCAGAATAATAAACAATCGTATATCAGTCTTCATAGAAAAAAATTTTTTTTTGTGAAAATATGATCCGATTTTAACTATTTAATAACACCAACAATTCTTAATTAAAAATACGGTGCATTCTTTTGTACATGGGGAACGAATGAATTTGAAAAATGATGATAAAAAGTACTGAATTTATTGTTTGGGGGGGGGGGGGGGGGTACTGTTGATTTCAATTTCATATTAATCAAAAATCTTATTCTGAAAAAGAGATTTAGCTGATAATTTTACATATGATGGCGTAAATTTTGAAGTAACTTTAGGGCCGTTTTATTCACATTTTATAATTTGAGTTAACTAGCTTTTAACTAGAGTTTCAATAGCTTTTGTTAACTTGACTTTTTGTACAACTTGCGAAGTTAAATATTTTAATTTCTCAAGTTAAAATTTCATTTCATTCAGTTCAAGTTGAAATTTTATGTGTTGAAGTTAATTCAAGTTATTAATACTCAAGTTATAAAACATCCCAGGGAATTTTTTGATGTTTAATGGGAAATGATGGGAAAGAAATGACTTTTATAACTTTTGAAATGAAAAGTTGTTGATGTTGAAGACAACGCAATGTCAAAAAATATTTTGTTATTAAAATATATGTGTGCAGAATAAAAACAAAGTGATTTCCAAATATTGGGGGTTTTTAGTTGACGGTGTTTCGAATTACGATATGTTTTAACTCACTTCGTTAAATAACGACGTATGCTTTATATGTAGTCTAATAAAAATATTTCTAAAAGACATGCGCCTTCATGAACATTTTAAATTAGCTTGTGTTAGGGGCATGTCACACTTGCGCGGACACGGACAAATTTGTTGTTATTTTCGCAGGTAAAATAAGAAACTGGAAATTGAGAGAGCTTCTTTTAACCGTGAAAAAGCCAACGAATTTGTCCGTGTCCGCTAAGTGTGACATGCCCCTTACAATTCCATGTTTGATTTTTTTTAGTTCTTATTTAAAACATTATATAGTCCTTTGACAATCGGAAAAAATATAATTGTTAATAATTTTGCCTTTTGTATTTTGAACACACAGGAGGATAAATTCGAGTACTTCAAAATATGGTCGACGAATAATCTATGAATTAATCGGCTGGACCAATTTGTAATTAGTTTGGATTTGTTTCGGTTATTAACATGTAAGCCATGTATTCTATTTTTTTTTTAAGAAATCGACTTTGGCGCCTTCTAGCATACAAAACCAATATAACATAAATAGTTTCTTTATATTGACTTCTAACTAAATTATGTCAGAACAAAACCCGACAACGATATATAATAAAATGGCTTGAAAATAAGGTTAAGGATCTGGAAACCTACTTTAAGCGCAATCTTTAAACGCGTTTTTCTTGGAAAGTTATTTTTCACGCAACGTGCAATGTAGTTCAGTTCTTTGCAAATTGGAAAACAATTTTTTCAGAAAACTATTTTTAACCATTTTTTTTATTTCTAGAAAAATAAATTGGTTTTTTTTTAAAGTGGTCTTTAATATATTGTTTTATTTTCGGTTTCTCTTCGTCACACTAATATTTACTAAAATGAACGAAAAAAGTTCAATTTTTGACTTAAGTAAAGATTTGTGACTTGCAGGCTGCACAACATTATTTTTTGGTGTCAACTTCCAACATACAAAGTAAACTGAGCTATAGTATTTGCACCAGCTCTGTTAAAATCATTTCAATGATGCAAATTCAGTCACTAGAGTTGTTAAACATAAAAAGACATTTACAAAAATTTAGTAACTGAAATTGAAAAGATTCATCAGAAATGGTGCCTTATTTTGGGATACCTTAATTTACTGCATGTTTATGTTAAACGAAACGAAGTCTGAACGTGGTTCGAAAAACGGTAAGCAATACATTTTTCCATATCAAAAAATATTATTGCTCGTTTCTTTCACGACGTTCAGCCTTCGTTTCGTTTTACATAAACATGCAGTAACTCTCTATGCACTACTACTTCTTGCAAATCGAGTGACCACCAAACTGAAGTTGGCAGCTTTATATTCTTTTTAACAAATGGCTCCAGCTGCACGTACAAATTCCACATTGTGAACTGATGCAAAAATTTAGGTACCGACTACACATAATTCTGTATCGATAAGCAATAACAGTTTAAGTCTGATTTTAAAGTTTCGAGAAATCTTGCTTCAAAGTTTTCAATCTCCGTATAAGTTATATGAGAGGCTATTTTGTTTTTGTGCCATAACTTTGGCTAGGGTAATGCTTAACGCTCCCATCCGTCCTGTATTTCGCAGGACAGTTCTGATTTTTCGAGCAATGCCCTGCGTTCTGTGTAACGGGCTCAAAAGCCTGCTTGTCCTGTTTTTTTATTTTCTCCCATTCTTGCAATTTAGTCGACTTTGTTTATTATTCATACTATTTTTAGTAATATGTCAAAGTTTTCACTTAGCACACTTTTACTTTTTTACGAACTTGTTTAAAGTTTCTGTGCAAATTTTTTCTTAAACTTAAAAAAATATTCATTCCTGGAAAAAACAAATATTGATAGTGAGGTGTTCTGCTCAAAGTGCAAAGTAGTACCTGGAAAATCTAATTAACGTGCCATTTTTTAAGACTAATTGGGATTTTTTTTTATTTTTGTTATGTTTTTTTTGTTTTAAAAATAATTTCATATTTATATAAGATTGAATTTTATTTTTTTTTTAACAAAATTACATATTAAATACAAATACCTAATATATATTGATATTTGAAGCTTATGCCACAATTCTTTAATAATAAATTTGATAATTTTATCAATCAAAATGCTTATTTTAATTCTTTGAACATACAAGTAATAATAATTTTTTCGACTTTAAATTGCGTCCTGCGAAAAGTCCTGTTTTTTTGCGAGACGTCCTGTAAATCCTGTAAAATCTTAAAAATTTTGTCATTTTGTCCTGATTTTGGCGAAAAAAGACAAGGGGGCGTTAGTAATGCTAGAAGATCCAAATTTTGTGTGTTTATAAAACTAAATCCCTGGAATACAGCTACATCAATAACTCAGTTCTGTCTTAAGTCAACTTAGGCGATTATTGCTTATCGACACAGAATTATGCACATAATAACAGCACTTTAATTTTACTGCGCATCGAAGTTTTTTTGGCCAACTAATAATTGTAATCTTTGGAGCTGATATCGATCAGCGGAAATTAAAACAGGTCATTACGGATATAAAGTGCAATTCAAGCCCTTGCAAGGACTTTGATCGATCCTCTTTTGATTGTGTTGTGCGTGTTATTAAAAGTTTGAACACAAATGATCGAGAACTAGATCTACAAGTACTGCCGACTCCAAACGGCTCGTGTTCTCGAGAAGCTTTACTTGGCAGGTATTACTCTCTGAGGTTTATTTTATAATAAATACTAGCTGATATACCCGGTGTTACTCGAGAGTCATTTATATAAACATTTTAACATACACTTCTCGATTAAATGTTTTTTAAAATCTGGAATAATGAAAAACCTGTTGAATTTTATTTGTAAGCTACCATTAGAAAGGTAATTGAAGTTTTGGAAAATTTTTGTTGTTGGTGGTTCCATCTCTTGCGGTGAGCTAATTGAATTCAAAGAAGGGGTACGAAAAACATATTTTAAAAATTAAAAAGAATTTTTATATATACTTAATCTTAAATTAAGCACAATTATCTTTTCAACAAAATAAAAATTATGGTGGGACTCAATGCGTCCTTGAGATATGGACATTTTAACGTCTAAACAAAGATTTATATTAAAAAATAGATTTAACTTTTTAACAAAAAAATTTTATGAAATATATTAAAAACAGCGGAGCTATTGTCATTAAAAGTAAAAACTTTAATTTTCATATAATTTTTCCTCATTATTAGCTATCAATGTTTTATGAAAATTCGTTGCGCTAAAAATTTCTCCAATTTTGAAGATATGAAAATAACGAAACATTTTTAAAATTAAATACACAAAAATCTCCGATCGTAAAAAGTTTTATAATAACAAAATTACCGTTAGTTGAAAAATTTCAGAGGGGACGTGGCAAAAACTAAGTATGTAACATTTTAAGTTGAGATGCACTTAATATGTATACCGTTGAGCAAAATCCGTTGAGCCGTTTAGATGTATAAAGGCCAAGAAACAAACAAACAAACAGAAAATGAGTTTTATTACTATAGATAGTCAATTGTATGAAAAAAGAGATTTTTAGCAATAACTTTTGATTGGAAAGAGATATTGGGGTAAATTTTTCACATAAATTATTTTTGAGACTTGAATTTTTTGTAAAAAATATAAAAACATTTTGGAAAAAATAAATTTCGCGAAAAAAATTAATGACAAAAATCAGTTTTGAATGACAAAAACAGTAAAATAATTTTTGCGCTTAGCTGGAAGAATTTTTGCAAATAAATGCTATGTCATATGAAAGGTAGCCAGATGTGCAATTTTTAATTGATTTCATTTTTACTAAAACAACAATTTTTGAGTAATTTTTTGAGTAAAAAGTCAATATTTTGGACCTTTTTTGACATAATCATAAAACATATATACACTGACTTAACTGACTTAACGGTACAGTTCAACCTATTTTTGTGAAGTGATTTTATTGAAATTTTAAACAAAATTAGAACATTCAGTTTTTGCTATTTCTTGGTTTTCTTTTCAGCCTACCCGTGTTTATTAAATGCCACTTTAAGGATGTGCCCTGGCAGGGGGATCCAAAAGATTTTTGTAAAAAAGGTTGTCTAATATATATCCATTTATAAAAACAATTATATGTATATTAAAAATGCAGAAATAAATCCCGTCAGAAATTTCAATTTGAACAGCTGATTTGATTTGATTTCGTTAGTTATGCCAACGTTGCTGATTATCGAATTGTTCATATATGCAGTGACGTAGATAGCTTTTGGTTGTGAGGGCTTACATTGTTGAAACATCGAAATATGGTAGGTAGGTAAAAAAATGATGGGCTTGTTGAATTAAATCTACGCAACACCGAATTTCTGGAAACTACACATAACACTATATCTCTAGTAATTGCTGACCGATTAAGAAAAATTAAACACTGAACTAAATCAAATTTTGATAACATTCTTGAGCAAAATTAGAATTTTTGGCAATACATATACATTTAGATTCGTGCTTAACTTAATATTTTAATCAATTCACAATAACGTGAGATATTTGGTAATGTGTCCATGGCTCTGGGTGGGGTCCAGACCAGCGAAACTACGCCACTGCATATATGTATGTAAGTGTCAACAATCAATTTCAATCAAGCTTTATTAAATATTAAAAACTTCAATCCTTTTTTAATTATAGGAAAACTGTTTTGAATTTCTTAATTGATTACTAAAAAAATTATTTTTTTTAAGTTTTTTCCTGGCCTACACTTTTTGCTCCCATGAGTCTTAACCAATCCTATATCCAGAAACACCGTGAAATTTACATAACACGGCTAGGAGCTTTTATTGGTTACTTCTGAATATTCTGTTTTGTTAATATTACTGCGTTTGTTATTTATTACTGCGTTTTTTTATTTGCGTTTAAGAAATTAAAATTAAAACGTACGAAAAATAGGTTTCTGAAATTAGTTTTCAAATAATGAAAACATAATACAAACAAAGATAAATTCAACTGTAGCTCATTGTAGAGCGCTTAATTAGTTGAATGACGTAAAGATAAAGGTATTAATAATTTATCGTTAATTGCTTTTTTCTATCAAAATCATGTATAAAAATTGATTCACTCATCTTGCTTATACTCTTAATCTTATTATTAGAAATCATCCAACAATTGTGTGCTCTATTATGTTGTTTTCTAATTAATCTTTCTTCTAATTCTTTTCTAGCTGTATGAGCTTCATATATGTGTTTGTGTTGAATTTTTATATACCTATACATCCAATATTTAATCAATTAATATTTATATCTGATTATATTTCGACATATCATCTCTATATAACACTGTTCTGTGCAGCTTTTTCAGTCAATGTCATTATGAAGTAGCTTAAAGTTACGTAGAAAAAGGTAAATTAATTAACGGTAGCTGTCTTCACCACCTTGGTGCTTCCCATAGAAACATATCGAAAAACATATTGCTAGCTGCCTTAAGTGGTTCTTTTCTTTTTTGGCTTGAATTATTAAGAGTCTTTGAATTGAATCGTCATTACGAAAATTTCGCTCGACTCGAAACGATCCCGCAAAGTCGAACTCGAGATCTTGTGCATAACGAAGCTGACTTTTTACTATGAAAAATTTCTAAAGTTTTTAAGTTTTAAAAAATATTGAAAATTGTTTCATTGTTATTTATATGTGAAATAATACGATTTTAAAGAAAAAGTTTTTATTTTTTAATTTTATAGGAAAAAAAAAATTAATGAAACTATATGAAAAAAATTATATTTTTTCTTCTGTACAACCAAATCGTAACAAAACCTAGATAAACCAAATAAAACATACATCCCCAATTACTTGTTGAATTAATAAAAGGAATTATGACGCACATTAAGCAAAGCATATTTAATAACTATGATAGCCAATTGGATAAGGTGTCCAGCTTTCAACAGAGAAGGGCTCCACGAAATAGCCCCCAAATAAAATAAGCTCAAAAAATATTAAATAAGGCCCAACAAATTATTTTCAGACATTTCTATATAAAATTACATCAAATTTTTGGGGAATATTTCACAAACCTTGGGTGATATTTCATTTATATCTTGGGTTAAGAGTTACATTAAATATGGCTTAAAATGTAATGACACTTATTTTTAAGTTTTTCTTCTCTTAATGCTCTATCTGAGGCACCTTGTATATAATTCATGTAGCTTTATATATAAAAATACAGTGTCTCTATTTTTTTGCACATCACTGTAGCTAGTCTACAGCAGCAAATTTGATCGCCAAAAAACTGTCAAATAATTATACTACTTTGTTAAATAATTATACCATGCCTACTTTTTTCATCTGTCAGCATGGGGAAGTAAGCAGACTGACTACTTTCTCGACGAAACTGGTGCTGAAAGGTATCAATCCAAGCTACAATACTATTCAGTTAGTGTTTAGGAAAATAAATAGACCTTACTACTTTATCGACACAATTGTGTGCGGAAAAATATCAATCCGAGCTACAATACTATTCAGTTACAAGAGCAGCATATAGAAAGAAGGCAAAAAATGCAAAGAAAATAACGGGATAATTTTTTTTATTGCTTCTTTTTTTCTACTGCTTTTTCTTTCACAGTCAAAGTGTGCGAAAAAGTAGTCCAATTAACCTTTGTGCTCAGGCTTAGCATACATCGAATATCAAGCAGTAGATTGCTGCATGTACTTCTGTTTTCGTACACAAAAGTTGTGCTACGGAAGTGATGTATGAAACCATGCAAGATACACAGTACTCGGGCAATTTCCTTCTGAGAGCTGTTGTTTTTGATGTCTGCAACCGTGTCTTGCACCAAGTTCAGCCTACGCTTCGTTTTACATAAAAATGCAGTAAAGCTATTTTTAACTCGATAGCTCGAACTGAGGCACGATATTTTTTGCATACTTTTAGGCTAATAGAGGTTTGTTACAATTGAAGCCGTAATGAGAATGTAAATTGTTTTATAACTTTTTTGATTAAAAAATGTATCACATGTAAAAATAAATTTCATCCCAAGAGAATGCTTCATTACTTTTATACTAGTTTATGCGAGTTGTTTTGCGATAATTTTTAAGGTTTCTATTTGAACATTTTCGTTGTTTACGTTGGAAAATTAGGGAGATGAGCTGAGTTTTTTACTTTAACTAGATCAAAATATTGGGCTGTTTGGAAAATAGATTGGTTTTTATATGAAAATAAAGTCTTTAATTTTTTCAAAGTTTATTTTCTTATAGTGAATAAATATGTTATTGAATGCGATAAATTTAATATCTTAGAGATATCACGTGTTGCTATTCGTTGGTTTGCATCAATTAATTCCTGTAGTTTGCCTTCATTAGCTATAACTGGCCTTTCAGCACGTGAAGCATCTTTTACATCACAATTGCCACATTAAAATTTAGCAAACCAGTTTTGACACTAGGGTTCTGTCAATACATATTCTCTTAGAATCAATAAAACTTTTTCAGAAGTAAGCCTTGCTACATCATCTGTCAAAAATGATACTATGATTATACCTTCAGTTCAAAATTTAACTGGACTGTGCAAGGGCGTCCGCAGGATTTGTTGTAGGGGGGGGAAAGCTTAAAGGAGTCTAGAATGCACATAAAGAAAATGTAACCTATGTAGTTGTATTTTCTGAGATTTTTGGAACTAATTTTGTTATTATGATACGCCGCTTGACAGACGCTTGTAAACATAAGAAAATTATATATATTTTAAAAGATGGGGAAAAAATCTTTCTCGTATCATGCCCAAAACATTTTCAAATTTTATTTTTTTTTCATGTAATTTTAAAAAGTTCAACAGATATTCTTAGCAGTTTAGTAAATAAAATATTGTAAGGTCTCCTTTATCTTTATCTATACTATTATATAAAATTGAAGTGAAAGTTTAATTAAGTTACGACTTTACCATAAAAGTACTAAAAAATTTTAAAGTATCATATTTTTGCTACAGGTTTATCTAGGAGTCTGTATTTTTCTTTCGAAATTTTAATATTAAGTATATTTAATTAAGGTATTAAGATTTTTAAGAAATTATACCGCTGCCAGTTTCAATAAACTCCGTGTTGCTCTCTATTTTTCTCTTTCTCTTCGTGCTCAGCTAGCACAGCGTAACAAAAAAAAAACAACAGATGAGCATAGAGAAAGGCAAAATGTGATGTATGCCACTGTTTGCCTTTCTCTATACAGAGCGACGCTCGAAAACAAAACAAAAGAAAATATACAATTTTTTTCCTTTGATATGCATTGTGTTAATGGGGCGTCTAGACAAGCAATAATTCATTGCTTCCCATCTGTCAAATTCTATTGCACACAATGGCAATATTGATAGGGTGGGCTTTCTCATGTTATATATGAATTATTTTATACATTTCATCTGTCGCTACTTCATTTTTAAGATATACACATTAAAAAAGTTGAAGAAAATGCAAAACGGCTTTCAAACAAGAAAATATACAGCTCATTGCCAACTCCATCTTGTCAATCTATTGCTTGCAATCTTGCATGCCATATATTCATTTTTGGCAATATTTGATGTTTGACAGATGGTATGCAATGAATGTTTGCTAGTCGAGACGCCCTGTTATCCAATAAGGACAATGATGCCATTTAACATCACTAAGTCGGATGTAGCAAAACTAACCGTATGACATAACAATTATTAAATATCAAAATTAGGTAAAATTTAACACATGTGTGAAAAAATTGTCCTGTCTTTAAGGCGTTAAGGAGATTAATAAAAAAAAGTCCGTGACGACAACAGTGGCCTGCAAGTCCTTAAATAAAATTGCATTAATTACTATTCAGCCCCAAGTTTTCCTCTTTTCAAATAAGAATATAAAAATTTCCCAATATTTTTTTTTTTTTAATAAATAAAACCAGCAAGATTTTAAGACCATTTTTTTCAGTTTTAAAGACCTATAACTCATAAACCAATTGCAAACGGCTTGAAATTTATCAGATCTGGATTTAGGAGGTAAAAATCCATATAATCCGCAAAAATTAAGGATTAAAGTTGTCGCTTTTCTTGAAATGTTCTCGGACATCAACTGACTTATTCATTTTTTTAACATGCATCAGTTCTAGCAGCATGCAAGTTACTAAAATCGAGCTTGGAAACATACCAATATATAAATTAATTTTATATTTAAATTCTAAATTTATTTTTTTTAATTAATGATATAAAAGGGATATCATTCCTTATCATTCCTCGAACGAATAACTTCGTAATTTCTTCCATTACATTCGTAGTATTTACTAATGGCTACGTAGTTATTAGGAATTGAAATTAATATTAGTAGAAACAATTCATTCGTAGGTTGACCGTACGCATTATTCGTAGAATGTAGGCAGTACTAGTAGGTAGTATTAGTTGAGTTTAAAAAATTTACAACCGAAATCTTTTAGCTTGGTTTGTTGAACAATTACCAAATGTAAGAAAATGTATGTTTGGCGACCGTAGCCTAGTGGGTAGAGTGCGTAGCCCCTAAGCTAAAGAACCGCGATAGTCCGGGTTCAATTCCAGCTCAGACAGAAAGTTTTTTTAATTGAATTAATTTTTCTGTTCGTTCGTCACCTATCTGCAGACAATGGTAAACCTCAGAGAAGATAAGCCGTTCGAAGTCGGCATAAAGCACGTAGGTCCAGTTCTCGGTCATTTGTGATCAAAAATTTAATAACACGCTCACCACAACTGACCAATAGAAGCTAGGTCAAAGTTCTTCCAAGGGCTGAAATGACCAGTTTGTTATATATTTATTATGATTGCAAGGTGGCCGTAGTCTACTGAAAGAGTGCGTGGCCCGTAAGCTAAGAAACCGTGGTTGAAACCCCAGCTCAGATAGAATAATTTTGTTTTTCGTTATTAATAAATGTAACAAATTGATTCGAACGCTATACATTTGTTTTTGTATGCATACGAATAAAATATTTGTAATATGTACCAAACTACGTCCAATCTACGAATCCTATGCGTGACTGAAAATTACGAATAAAATTCGCAGTTATTAGCAATATTTACACACAAATTTTTTGAGTGTAAGCATATGGATAGAAAAGTGCCTGTGAAACAATAGTAAATGAAATAGTATCGTATCTTATCACTGCAACGGGTCCAACATGCTATTTAAAAATGCATGCATGGCTTAGCTCTGCTTTATTTAAAAATTTATCTTGAAAAAAGTTTTTCTAAGTTCTCTTCAACATATATTAAAACGAATCACCCTAAGTAAATATTTTTGAAAATTTTCCGAATGACCTGTTAACGCAAATATAAAAAAATTTTAACAAAAATAAGCACATTTTAAGTGTTTGTGTTTGCGTTGCCATATGGCACCGACAGGGTTTTTCGGGTTAACACATATAATGAAAATATCTTTTTATAAAATCAAAAAAGCCGTAAGTTACAATAAATTCAAAGTCCAGTTTTTTATTGATTATTGATGCACCTTATCAAAATACATGTTCCTGCTAAATTTTACACTCCTACAACTAAAAACGACGTTTTTATTAAGAAAGTTCTAAAATCCCTAAGTTTGAGCGCAACTTACAACGACAATTACAATTTAAAAACTTTTTTGACTCTCTCGTAAAAATTTTTATTTGTAGCGTACGGCTTTTTGATTAAATATGTAGAAAGCAACTGATGTGCATTTATATATGTACATTTTACATACATAGTAATAACAACAACAACAACAAAATCAGCACAACAATAAATGACATGATTGCAAACCAAACCAACAACCACAACAATAACCAAACCAGCAACCATAACAACAGCATAAGCAGCTACTGAAGCAGGAATTGTATAACTTTTCTCACACGAATATATGAATTTTTTCTTCTCAGATTTTGCTATTTTGTGACTTTGTTAAAAAATGAAAAACCCTAAAGTTAGATATTCATTTCATTTGAGCTCTAACTGATATTTTGGCGTATACTTTTTCTTTTTACGATGAATATTAAAGGCTGTAGTTATACCAGAAAGTGTCAACTAAAATCCTAGTTACAATCCTACAACTCGCACTGTAAGACGTAATTCTACGTTAAAAAAAATTATGCCCATGAGGGGTATTGTACTCAGCATTTCTATGCATTTTGTACACACAACCATATCAATTTTTGAAACTAAATCACTAGAAGCAAAATCAGAAAAGTAATAAAAAAAAGGTGCGTCAAGTTGAAAACTCGACAGAAGCAAGATTTTTGCGGTTTCATAGATTGGACAACTTGATGGATACTATTATTGAATAAAAAACTTTTTAACTTAATAAAAACTTACATTAATAATTATAAATTACAAAAAAACATTTTGGCATTGTTTTTTCTTGGCAAAAAAAACCTGCAGTCTTTTGCCTGAATTCAACAAATCGCTACCTAAAACACTTTCTTGTTGAATGAAAAATTTGTTCAATGCAGCCAAGTTCACAACCACGATTGGAGAGTTAAAATGTAAAAATTTCGCTGCCTTTTATATGACCGTACATTTAATTGGCGTGGAAGTTTGACATTTAACAATATTGTTCAACTAACGCATTCAAGAAACAGGTTAAAGTAAGAATGTGTTAGTGTGGAGTCTACACCAATATTTCGCGATTAGAATTAAATGCCTCGAAATTTTCGTTCCTATAGCATACTAAGCTTAAATCAACTGTGAAAGTAGCTGAAGAAATTTCATTAAGAAAATATTTTTTGAATCAATATTCGCTCGGAGATATACAATGACAATTTATGACAGCACAACAAACAGAATACATTACATATTTCATTAACTAATTCGTACAATTAATTAATAGAATAATAAAACACTTCATAAATAAGAGCATCAACCAAAAACACACACAAAAAGTTTCTTTAAATATGAGAAACATGCCATCTTATTTATAACAATTTTTAACAATATAAGCAAACACCTGTACATAATATCTGAACGCCACTCAAAGTTTCATAAAAACTATGCACGCGTTTTCGAGAACAACGGTGACACACGAACAGTAAACAAACTAATTTTTATATATATAGAAATAATAAAATGTACCATTTAGCCAATTTTCATTTTTCGTTTGAAACTTTTGCAAAATATAGTGGCTCTCTTGCCACCTTTTGCACAAGTGGCCTACAAATTTTTTAATAATTCTTCAATTATTGAACTCAGATCCAATGGTGTAAAATCCCAATCGAATGTTGATAAAAAGTCCCTTAACTTCGTTGCATCTAGTCCATTTTTAATGAATTCCTCACTGGGCATTCGGTATGAAATACTAAAATTCTTCATAGTAAAATAAAATATTATGATTTAATAAGAATAATCACTCCACTTAAAACCAATATCAAGGTAAACAAACTAAGTTTTAGCGGCAATAATAATGAAGAAAATGATAACAAAGAAGAATTAGAGACTTGTAAACAAGTGCAGCAACCAGCTGATTGCTTTGTTTTAACAGTTCAACATTGCTGGTTTAACATCGCAAGTTGGTTCAAGTTTTTACATTTTTATAAAATATAAACTCCATTCTCAACAATTATATAAATAAGAAACGTAAGGAAGCCCCAGCTATAAAAAATTGATGTCTAAACCTTAGCATGAATGAAATTTTAGTACTCTATAAAAATAATTAATAACTTTTTTCATTTTAGTTATACCTTAAAAAATTTACTGCAAATACTTTGGTATAAATAAGCTAGACAAATATATTGCAAATTTGGAGGATTTTATAAAAAAAATAAATTTTTTTTAAATTTGAACGATGGGGAACTGAAAGACAGATATTTGGATAAAAAAATTAATTTACACCTGTTTCAAAAACAGGGTTTTTCCAACGATTAGCCAGTGTGCAACGTAAGGAATCTCTAGGGTAAAAAAATGTACTATAAAAAAACCAGGGTTCAATAATAACAATTATTTTCGAAATTTCTATTCAAAAAGTCTAATGGAAAGAGTAAGTCTATTCAAAATTTAAATATAGCAATGTGATGCTTGTTAGCTAAGGAATAATAATCTTTAATTATTTTAATTTTTCTGATCTTTTTTAAAAATTCAATAAATAATCGTTATTTTCTGACCAATTTTAAGTTCTATCAAAAATAAAAGTTAAAAGTTGACTTTAATGTTTTTGATCAAATATCAAAGTTAAAATTGGACTTTTATATTTGAATTCCGATATCATCTGCTTGCAGTCGCTGTTCCAGTCGTTTGCGAAATAAATGAAAACAGAATGTGCAATCATAAGCAACTAAGCGATGTAATCAACGATATGAAGATCGATAGCAATGTTTTTATCTTTTTGCAAAAATATTACTAACATAGGTGTAAAAAATAAAAAATGTACTATATTAATTGTTTGGAAAATTTAAACTTTTATAATAGTTAATAAAAAATACACAGTTTCGATAGTATCGTAAGTACAGACGTAGAATTCTCTTTTCTACAGTAATAGAGAAAAATTCTGGTTTTTTTATTTATATTTTTCAAAACTATTTTAAAATATTTCATCTTATAAATAAAAATTATTCAAAAACGAATTTGTTGTTGTTATTGCCTTCTTCAAACTTACTTGATCTAAAAAGCTCACAATTAAATTCATGTTAAAATTTGTTTTGTTTTATAAAAAGTTTTCGTTTGATATATACATATATATATATATATATATATATATATATTATATATGTTTATGCTCTTTACTACAGAAAAAATATATAATTCAAATTTTTCCGATTTTTATTTCCATTTATTAAACTTAACTTTGAATTACATTTACTTTTAACCAACATAACAAATTAATAACAAATTCATCACTAAAAATATCAAACGAAAGCTTTTTATAAAACAAAACAAATTTTTACATGAATTTAATTAGATCAAGTAAGTTTAAAGAAGAACAAAAACAACAAATATGTTTTTGAATAATTTTTATTTAGAAGATGAAATGTTTTAAAATAGTTTTGAAAAATATAAATGAAAAAAAAAACAGAATTTTTCTCTATTACTATATAAAAAGGAATCCTACGTCTATACTTACGATACTATCTAAACTATGTCTTTTTTTATAGATATTCTGAATTTCTACTCTGGAAATTTGGTAGCTACAGTCGGCATATGACAATCGAAGTATGTCATATTAAAATAGTTTAAATCAATTTATTAAAATATACATATATTATTACAACGATTTGTTTTTGTATGAACATGCATATGTATGAACATAAAGTTAATTGAATAAATTGAAAGCTTATGTATGTATATGTATATTTATATATATATTTATATATATAGAATTAACTTTATGTTCATACATATAAACTATATATTTCCGTTACATATTATATTATGTAACGTTCACAAAAAACATGATAAATATATTTATATAAACAGTAGTAATTGAACAGCTACATTTACATATCACAAGCGTTATATTTTTTAAACAGTTTACATCAAGAAATTATATATATATATATATATATATATATATATACATATATGTCGACAATGAATAACTGCTAAACTCAAAATATCGTAAAAAAGCTATATGGCATTTCATTGCCAACCTTTGATAGAATGCAATATATATATATATATATATATATATATATATATATATATATATATATATAAAATAATTTATTGATGTAAACTGTTTAAAAAATATAACGCTTGTGATATGTGAATGTAGCTATTCAATTACTACTGTTTATATAAATATATTTATCATGTTATATATATATATATATATATATATATATATATATATGTCGACAATGAATAACGGCTAAACTCAAAATATCGTAAAAAAGCTATATGGCATTTCATTGCCAACCTTTGATAGAATGCAGGAAAATATTTTTTGCACAGAATAGATAACCACTTAATTCTTCACCTATTACCGTTTGTAACGTTTCATATATTTCAGAAAAAAGGTCGGAATAAGTACAATAAAAATATCGGTTTTTACGATAATATGAGTTTAGTCGTTATTCCTTGTCGACACAGATATATTTATATGAGCTGATATAATTTTTTTAAAAATACTTCGGTTGTCATATACTGACTATAGCTACCCTATTGCCAGAGAGTAAGAATTAAGAACATATAAAAAAAATTTCATAACTGAACCAACAACAATTACCAAGCAAATCTAAAACAACGACGCACAGAGAAGAGCATGATCACAGCGGTTGAGCAGCGTTTGAGGGGATGAACCGAATCGTCCACAGAAAATAAACAGAACTTTGCTTACTATGTCCCGCTTTTCACTCGGCAATTCTCGAACAATGTCACTCGTCACACTCGAAAATTCTCAAGCTTGCGGCGAAAGCAAATATTGCTCCGAGAGCAATTCTTCTCTTGCTCTGGTAGCAAGATCTTTTTGTCCCGCTTTTCACTCGACAATAATTGCCTGTGCCGCAAGCGACAAACTGATTATTCTGATTATAGGGGGTTTACAAAAGTCCCCTTTCAACCCGAGTAATACTCGGGTATACTCGGGTATAACAAACTACTAAAACGGCCCTTTGCATAGCATGCAGAACCAAAACAATATCAGCAGCTAGTAGCAACGTTGCCAGTTATGTTGGAAAAATCCCATTCGTGGTAATTTTTGATTGCCTCTAGGAATTTTTGTTTTTGGGAATTCCTATTAAATTTTTTAATTCAGCGTGGTATTTTTTTGATTGGCGTGGGAATTTCCGTGGGAGTTTGGTAATATTCTTCCTAAAAATTTTTTTTGTTTTAGTAAGCAAAATTTCTTTGTGGTATTTCTAAATTTTTTTTAAATTACAGTTGAAAGTTATTTATATGACCTTGTTTTTAATTATGTTGATTTTCTATGATTTAAATACACATTCTAGTTGTTTGATAGTTTAAAATCGTTTACTGAGCTTAAGGTCAGGTTAGAATTGCTCTAACGAATTTTTCCAAAGAAACAACATTTTTAAATTGTTTGTACATATGGGACTTATTGTGGTATTTTGTAATGCGAATGATATTTTTGTGGCAATTTTAAATGCATATGGAATTTTTGTGGTATTTTTAAAACGCGTGGAATTTTTGTAGTTATTTTTAATGATCCTGGGATTTTTTTTTGATATTTTTTTATTGCGGTGGAAACTTTTTTTTTATCTTTATCATGGTAATTTTTGCTGTATTTAATTTATGTTAATGTGAAAAAAGTAACTTCTTTGTCGGAATTGTTTTAAATTTTAACTGGCAACCTTAACTAGTAGTAGCACCTTTTTTGTAGCCACATACTGGCTTTCTAGCTACATGCATCTGTAGTCTCTATTGTATTACAACGCAACAAGCCATGAATGTGACTATTCCAGCTAAACGGTACTTAAAACGGCAGCGTCTGATTTGGTGGTATGAAAACGACATGTTTTTGTACCTTTAAACCTATACAAAGTCCTTTTTTATATTTATCAAGATTCGAATTTAAATTTATGCCATATTCGCTTTATGTCTCGTTTGTTCTTGTCTTTTTTCCCCTCTCTTTTTTACCCGTTCGCCAAAAAACTCTGAAATATGCATTGAATCAGTTGAGTTGCCGTTTATTCTTTAGCTTATTGTTGCAACTTAATAAAAACTATTTTAAGAAAAGGCAATAATTGCCTCACAACAAATAATATTAATATGCAACTTAAAGTTTTCTATATGACCTTGTTATTTATTTTGTTGATTTTCTTTGATTTAAATACAAATTCTAATTGCTTTATAGTTTAAATAATTCTTGATTTCAAATACAAACTCTAGTTGTTTGATAGTTTAAAATCGTTTATTGAGCTTTAGGTCAGGTAAGAACAATTAACTGCTCTAACTATTTAATCAAACAGATAACTAATTAATCAGCTAGTGATGTTTTCCTTTTCATATTGAAAATGTTGTTGTTGTTGTTTCTTTAGAAAAAATTCGTTAGAGCAATTAATTGTTCTAACCTGACCTAAAGCTCTATTTTATTTGCTATTTCAACGATTTTAAAGTATCAAACAACTAGCATTTGTATCTTAAATCAAAAATGATTTAAACTATTAAACATTTAGAATTTGTATTATATCATAGAAAGTCAACATTAATATACAACTTAATATATAGTACGCTTATATGAAACACACATATTATTTTCATAGTTTGCTGACATCGAAACGGTGCGCTTCAGTGCTTTTAAAAGTGCACACCGTTTTCAACCGAGCCGATTGGCTATCTGGGAAACGAAAAAAATGAAAGCAACTGATGAGTATTTATGTATGTATGTTTTACATACATATTAATAAAAAACAACAACAACAAAAAAGCAGCACAACAACGAACAACGTGATTACGAACCAAACAAGCAAACACAACAACAACAACAACAACCTTAAAAACAGCATAAGCAGCTACTGCAGCTAAGCAGCTTGTGCATTTCTCATACGAGTATGTGAATTTTTCATCTTCCTAGATTTTGCTATTTCATTAGATATTCGTTTTATTCCCACTAAAACTGATATTTTGGCATTTTTTTTTCTTTGTACGATGAATATTAAAGGCTGTAGGTATACCCCAAAGTGTCAAATATCACTTTGAAAAAATTCGTGAAAATGACCCCCATACAAACCGCGCTGTAAGACGTAATTCTACGTCAAAATAGATCTGCCAAGTTTTTAACCTCTATTTTTGATCGGAAAAATAAAAGTCAAATTTTCACTTTTATTTTTGATCAAAGAAGAAGAATTTCTTTTATTTCAATTGCTTTTCAAATAAAATGCATCAAATTTTTATATATTAGGATGTAGGTATTCTGTGTTAGCTTTGTGTTTCTCATAATAAAAATTATGAAAGTTTGTGAAAATAATGCCAATCTAAATTAAATTGAAAAGTTTTCAAGTATTTTTAACTAAAATATAATATAAACAATTTTTCAAGTATAAATAAAAATTCTAAAAAATTAATGTAAGTGGCATTTTTCAACCGTCGTTAACCTTTGCGTTAACCCTTTGATGCCGACTGGGACATCGGTGACCCTTTATCCTTCGAATTTTTAATAAAAAAAATATGCCATAGATTTTTCTCAACAATGTTTCATTCTTTAAGGAATGAATGTGGCTTTCAAAAAGTACCTAGTTGTTTAGTGTAGATGCACCCACTTACCTGCCAGACCACACCAAAGTTTAAAAATTCTAACTTTTACTTTCCTATTTTCGTGTTGCAGTATGTTGGTGAGTGGTGGAGCTACAGGTTCAAAATTTTTGGAAAAATTGTAAGGAACCTTCTTCTTCCAAAAAAAAAAAAAAAAAATATAAAAGATATTTCATTTCGAACAGCCATGCGACCACACAATCTGAAGGGACCTCTATGCCCCAATTGATTTATTTAGAAAAATTTTGAATGTCATTTTTGAAATTGAAAGTAATTTTTTGTGATATATTTCGAAACAATTTCGATAATTGGTAAAGCAAAATGATTTTTTGCAAAAAGCACAAATAGCATTTGTTCAACGGTCCTTGCCTTGTTTGGAGCATACAATGCATCTCTTACGTCCCGTTTTACCTTTAGAGAGATAATGACCGGACAGTGTGGCGACCACTGCAAGTTTGAATCGCTTAGGTTCCTCTTTTACAGCTTCTGGATCGGTGAATGTCGCTAGAGTTTAATCATCTTTCGGCTTTTCCACTTGAAATTTACTGGCTCAGGCAAGCGCGTCGGAAGCGAATTTCATCTGGGGGGGCAGTACAAATGGTGGTGCAAAAAAAGTTCACCAAAATTTCTTCACATGAAACATGAAGAAGAGAGAAAGAAGAGGAAAATATATAATACAAAAATATTATCGTTGTAAAAAAACTGATATTTTGAATAACTTTTCCTTTTAAATTGTTTATCTTGCTAAAAAAGTGCGGGGGCAACTGCCCCCCTTTCCCCCCGCTTCCGACGCCAATGGGCTCAGGCGTTAGTAGCTTCTCGCATGCAACTTGCGCTGGTGTTGGCGGCTTTTTCCGCCGCAGCACTAGTCAACGGTTGTTCATTCTCAGCAAGTAGATCATCGATTTCGATTTCTGTTCTGGGCTGTAGGACGGCAGCGTCATCACGAAAATTCGATAAAATACCACACAATTTGATTAGCAATAATATGTTTTCTTCCGACGATACGGTTTCGTGTCAACAACTATTTTTTCCCACCAAAAGTGACACTCAGCAGTAATTACTAGAGTTGGGATGTTCTGTTATTTTGCAACTGTTATTTTGTGCATAACTGTTGCGACTGTTATGTGTGTAAAAAAGACAGGTTCGCTATTTATGTATACTCAGTCATCGTAATAAGTACGCAATGAAAAGCATTCATGTACTGCCAACGTGAAAAAATGCTTTTTTCCTATATCAGTGATTATATATTAATAATTGCAATTCTAAAATTTCATTAATAATTCTAATAACAGCATTATTAGGAATTATTGGTAATATATCAAGTAACGAAATAATAAAAAGTTATACAATTGAGTAAAATTATTGGATATTATTTTTATAAATAAATTAAAACACGATTAAATAAACTTAATAAAAATTAAAAATTTAATAATTGTGAAGTTGATCAAACATAAAAAACAGCGCACCCAGCACACTTGGTTAAGAAAATGTTGAATTTTTTCTCAACAGAGGTCAACATTGCGCTACCTTAATAAATAAACTATAAACTTAATAGAAATTTAATTTGAATAATTTTGAAGTTGATCAAACATAAAAAAATGTAGATTATTATATATTCATAATAAACTTCTCGCGCTCTTTTTAATGGCATTACCAGTTTCTTCCCAAACCTCATAAATTCCCAGATATTCAGTATGAATTTTATCGAACGTCACAAAATTTTATCGTTCTGAGCACGTATTTTGTCGTATGTGCACCAAAAATTGACAATACAATTGTTGCACGTCATGCAATTGCGATTGCACGTATTCATACCAAGTACGTAGAACAAAGCGAAAACAGACAATAGAAGTAAACTCAAACGCCTTTGAATATATTGTTTTGGTTTGTACTGTACGTTTTCTAATGCACCTCAAAAGAATGCACCTGTAAAAAAAAGAAAAGGAATTTACTTGAGCAAATAACGTTTTAGTTCGATAAAATTAATAAGAGACTAATCTATTTAATCGGCTACTTTAATTATAAAAATGTTATAAAAGAAATTTCGCGACGCATAATAGGAAAGATACCCGATAACTTCTTTTAAATTAAATTATCAATATTAAAACCCAAAAAATTGATGTCAACAGAGACAAAGATTTATAAAAGCATGATGTGCTATTTCGACTCACAGAGTAATAAGAATTTTAATGAAGAATTATTCAAAGATACATAGATAATATCATTCTCAAACATATTAATAAAGAATTATGAATTTTTTGTTTTTAATTTTTATTTTCGTTGACTAAAGAATTTTTTGTAAAAAATTTTTCATAAAAAATTTTCTTACGAGATTTTTTTAAGACAGGGAATTTTCCGTTATTAAATTATAGACTTTCAGCAGGCTTTTTTGTCGTAAGTTCAAAGAAAATCATTTCTTGTGACAAAACGTAACATATGACAATTGTATTCTGAAGTAAAACGGCTAATAACACCATTGTTATAATAATTTCATTAAATGCTTTTGTCAAGCTGATGAAAATAAAAGATTCAGATTATATACAGTCCAGAACTGGATAGAATCCATAGAGCCATTTTTAAGATATTTGATGTTATACCTTTAAAATCGTCTCCATAAAAGTTTAGTTTTGCTACATACGACATCCGTATTTTAAGGTAGCGATCTGTAGACGTGCACGAGGTGGACATTTGAAAGATATCATTTATCATTACTAAATGGTAAAATATTTACATCATATATCAATAAACAGATATTGAACTTTCTTTCAAAATGTACATGAAAATTCGTATATGGAAGAAGGGCGGTATGTGACAGGACAACGTCTGCCGGGAAATACTATAAATCAATAACAATGCTAAATATATCAGAAGGTTTTGATCGCCTTGCAGTGATGATTTAAAAGGAAACGTCTGGCCTGTCTTGTTCGAAGGGAAATTTACACACTTTTCAAAAATTCACAAAACAAACAAATAAACAAATTAATTAAACTGGGCCAAATAATTTTAACAGAGTAACCATATATCATAGAAAAGAGTGGGGAAAATGGAAATAAAAAAACTTTACAACAAAAACAGATTTTATCCAATTTTTTGAGCACAAATTGAATATTTTAGAGGTTTTTTGAAAACAACATTAAGCATTGCTTTGGAGAGGTAACGGTTAATCTTTTCTCATTTCTCAAAATTCACTTAAACGAACTTTCAGACAGAGAAAATTTGATGAAAATCGATTTGAAAATGAAGGAAATGTTTGCTTGCTAAACCAAAAAAAATTTTCTCATTCTGAGGCTTAAGAAAATGCGTTGTACTGAGAAAATCGATAGTTTTCAAGATATCACCACAAGTTTAATGTCATTATAACGGAATTTATTTTAAAAATCTAAAAAAATCATGTACATATTCAGAATCTTTTTAAAAAAAATTACATTTTGCATTACAAGTTTAAAAAAATGTTTGACCTTAAGTTTTTTATAATCCTGTTATAGTATTTTAATTATAAAGTATAGTTACCTTTATGTCATCATAACAATTACCGTTTAAAGAAGAATACCTATAATAAAATAAAGTAACTTTTAAATATTTATACCACTTTTAATTTTAAACAAAACAAACACAACTATTTTTATATTTTGCATTTGAAGATACAACTAAATATGTCCTATAATTTTAAGATTTGAATTTTTGCATCGTATTTAACCCATCTTTTATTGACACTTTTTTATTTTTGTATTCATTTCAAAATATACAATTCTAGACTAAATAGGGCGGTTTTTTTGTGCATTATTCGTTTATCTTTCGATAAGAATTGGGCCTAAAACCAAACTGAGAACTTATGGAGCTGATTGTCACCCATAGAGAACGCACAAAAGTTTAATATATAAAATGAGAGCCAGTGTTTGATGAAACGAACATAAACTTTGACACTTGTTTGTGGGAGTCAGGTGTGGACAGATGTTGATTTTTGAAGCGAAGCTTTTTACCCCTCGTTTTGTGATATGCTTGAATGAACTCTCAAAAACGACACTTTTTTCCATACACCTTTTTCTTAGAATTTTTGTTGCTTTTTCTTTTTTTTTGTTACCTTTGCGTCTGTTACACCAAAAGAATATAAAATTAAAATATTTCTTTGTATGCCATGAGAATCGAATTTGTAACCCTTTAATTGATAGTCCTATACACTACCAACTGATCAAATATTCTTTGTTGCGTTGGTTCAGTTGGTTCAATATTAAGTATTAACTGAAGATATGTTGCACCAGATAACAATCTTAATACATAAAAGACAAGCATACTGCTCTGCACCTATATCATGCAAACTGTCCTGAAAAGTGTTCAGCCTGAAAGTATGCACATCTTAATACATAAAAGTCATTGCCATTGATACAGTGATTTTACAAAAAAAAAAAACTGGCCATTTCAGCCCTTGGAAGGACTTTGACCTAGCTTTTATTGATCAATTGTGTTGTGCGTGTTATTAAATTTTTGATCACAAATGACCGAGAACTGCACCTACGTGTTTTATGCCTACTCCGAACGGCTTATGTTCTCAAGAAGCTTTACATGGCAATTTTCACTCTGAAGTTTGCCATTGTCTGCAGAGAGGCTTTCTGTCTGAGCTGGAATTGAACCCGGACTACCGCGGTTCTTTAGCTTAGGGGCCACGCACTCTACTCATTAGGCTACGGCCGCCACAACGTGCTTTTACAACATGTCTTCCAAAATGTTCAGCCTGAATTTATGCATATACTTACAGATTATTTTATGCCATACACAGTGTTGCCAGTATATTTAATTTTAATTTCCCTTAAACACATGAAAATTCCCTTTTTTCTCTTTTACAATTTTTTTAAAAACTATAAAATATCTTTGAAAAATAACTTTATTTAGTTATAAAATTTTATACACAAAAGTTTATTAAAGTATTGAATAGCATAGCACATGTTCGTAAACATAAGCATACAAACATTTTTATAACTGAAAGAATTATAGTATAGAATCTGTTTTAAAAACTATTTGCTCTGATTAATACATAAGTATTTGTTATAAAAAAATCTTTTCCATACAAACTCATTGGCGAAAGTACACTTCGAAGACGTTGTTTTTGAAACCGTCGTTGAAGACAACGAAGTAACAATACGGGTTTTTTGCTGACCTGTATTCATAAATTCAGGAGCAAAATAAATCGTATGAAATGTTTGTCAAAAATTTTTTTTAAATATTAAAAATATTTATTAAAACGCAGAAAATCTTGCTTCAAAGACGGATCGATCTATGAAGGGAATGAGGGAGAGTGGAAAGCAATAAGCAAGAGAGCGCGATGGGGAAAACACATGCAGAGGTGTACTGGTTTTAAGTGAACATGTACATTGAGCTGTACTTGGATCCCATCCGTCGTCGAAGACATGGCGAAAAATAGTCTTGCAAGTCGTTTGACTAATTTGTTTGAAATGGTCTTCGAGCACAGCTATAGGATTGGAGCGATCTGTCCTCGAAGTCTGAGTTCTGTATTTAAAGAACTCTTTGAAGACGGATACATTCGTTCTCCACTGGGAATTATTTGAACTTATTGGATACAATAAAAATATCTAGTATTTTTTTTCAATTAATTAAACATTTTATTAAAAGCAACGAAACAATACAAAAAGCAAAACAATATATATAACAAACCATGTACTACTTATATATATATATATATATATATATATCGACTAGTTCTAGAAATTGACAATTGCAATTAAAAGGATTTCTCAGTATAAATTGATACCGAAATCTACTAGACAAAATTGTCAATACTCAAAATATTTATTGGGGGTTGGAATTAGTTTTAAAGGTTTTCTAAGAGATGGCGTAACTATCAATAGATCGCATCGGGCACACCTGTGACTATATTCATTTCAAAGCACATTGTCTAAGCTTCATTTTTCAGTATGTGTCATTCCACTGAAGTGTAAACAACATATATTTTTTTCTCTGTGAACATATCGACTTTCGTTCCAACAAAACGCAATTTGCGGGAAGGTTTACTTTTGTGCTTCCATTTGAAGAAAAAAGCGGTTGAAGCACAACGCACGCTTACTGAGGCTTACGGGGACTATGCTCCATCGATTTCTACTTGTGAGTACTGGTTCCGTCGGTTTAAAAGTGGTGATTTTGATACGGAAGACAAAGAGCGTCCGGGCCAGCCGAAAAAGTTTGAAGATGAGGAATTGGAGGCTTTTCTCGATGAAGACCCGTGTCTTCATGGCTTGGCTGAGTAGCGCTTCACTTCTTACGAGGATACCAAAAAATGGGTCGATTCGTGGATTGCCTCAAAAGACGAATCGTTCTTCCGGCGCGGAATCCATATGCTGCCAGAAAGATGGGAAAATGTTGTAGCTAACGATGGACAATACTTTGAATAATATACATTGTACCGTTGTTTCTAAATAAATGCTCAAAAACCGAAAAAAAACCTTTAAAATTAATTCCAACCCCCAATATATGATATTTTTTAACTTTCCAACTTCATGTTAAAAAAGGTATTATAAAACTGCTTTGCATGTTAATTTACAATTGCAAATCACCAGAATAACGGCCTTAGTTCTCTATTTGAAAATTCCCTTTTATTTGTACGACGAAGCAAAATGCTTCCCTTTTAGCTCATAAGACGATTGAAAAATCCCTCGAAAAGGGAAATTACCCTCAATCTGGCATCACTGGCTATACACGAGCAGGCTCCATTGAACTGGGCGAAACTTATCACAAAGTACCAATTGTTTGAATGTTCACAGGCACTTAAACAATGCCGTTTTGATAAAAATAATTTACGAATGATAAGCGATCCAAATATTTGTACAATACGATTAAGGACAACTATTGTTGCAGTATTTGCTAGATGTATCGATGATTTGTAATTTACGTTTGCTATTTTATCAAAACCAATAATTCCATTAATAAATGTCCATAATAATAATTCAAAATATTTCAAAAATAGTTCAAAATTGTGTAATATGTAATCAAATAAAATAATAATGTAATGTAATAAAATGTACTGGTGTAAATATTAACGTGTATTTTTTTAGTTAAAGTTTTAGTTAAAGTTTTTGAATTTTAAAATTATTTAATTAAAAAACCATTAAATTATTAATTCTATTAAAATGCGAAAAGCTTCGCTTCATTCGTGTGTCCAACGACGCATATGTTTTTTTATGTTTAAGAAGCATCGTTTTATTCAGTGGCTAATAAACCTCATAATGAGTTTTTGGTTTTCTTTTAATTCTATATATTAAATATAATTTTCAAGAAACCTCTGTCAGAGCCTGAACAGAATCAAAAATCGTTGCGATCGACGATTCGTTGTTGTTGGAAAATACATGCAAAATACGCAGCTCGTTTTCTGCAACGATAAATCGCAGACTTAGAATCTATGCTATTTCAATCGTCGGTCGCAACGATTTTTGATTCTGTTCAGGCTCTAAGGAAGGTGTTTTTGAACGCACCCCCGCAACGAATCATAGGTGTAAAGGGGGTTCAAAAAGTTTTTCGTAGATCTAAAGTACCAAAGTTATTAGTGCAGCCAATTATTTTCCCAACATCATTTAACATTATACATTAAAAATTATTGAAAATTGACAAAATTACTGTTCGATGAAACGAACAGCGGTAAAAGATGGGTTAATATTTTTATCACAGGCGAAGCAGCGGGTATTTGCTAGTGGCACTTTATATAATCTTTTCTTCGACATATTTGAAAAAACAACGAAATTTTATGCTTTAAACCAATATAAACAAAAAATAAACTTTTATTTCTCTGTTCGTCTAAAGGTTATAAAGGAGCACACACACATTGAAATATCAAAGGATTACATTTTTTGCCACTGTTGACGAAAACATCACCAACGTGCCGACCTGCCAACCGGGAAAACACATTATTAAAGAGTACTTTAATGAAACGAATGATTAAATAGTTAAAAATAGTCAGCTAGACGCAAGAATAATGTTCATCACTCACATAAATAGCGCAGCAACAAAGATGATGGCAATATGTGCCATGAATAAAAATATTTGGAATATAAGAACTAAGTTTAATACGAAAGCAAAAGAAGAAAGTAGAAGATCAGAGCCCAACATTCAAAGGAAAATCTTTGTTATTATAACATTACTGCTCGTAATGCTTGAAGGTGCGGCCACAGAAAAAAGAACAGCTGCAGCAGCAGAAGCAAGCAGTTTTGATACACACAAGAAATCAACAACAACAAATAGAGTAACAAAGAAATATAGGCAGCCATTTCATTCAATTGCATCCAGTTACAAGAATGCTGACGATGATGTTTTCCGTCCCATGATACCCAAGGATATTAAAACCGATTCCATATCACAAAATATGTTTACAAGAACAGGGCAATATCGTGTCTTTCAACCAGTTGAGAGCGATTTACGAAGAGCCACAACAATAGTCAATAGTAATCAGCGACAACAATTGTTACATCTTCACCGGATGGTGGGGGAAGGTGAGGCGGAAAGCGTGCCTTTCACGATAATACTGAATGAAACAGGCAACGAACGAACAGCATTCACTGGCACTAATAAGGAAGCAAAAGTCGATGAGTCGATAAGCATTGCAAAGTCTGTGATACACAAGCCTTTGGAGCTGTTAGCGCCCAAAACAAAAGGAACAACAATAGAACCAACAATATTAAGAACAACGCCATCTACGCCCACACCGGAAACTCTTAAAGAAGACCTAACAAAAGAGATCAAGAGTATTGAGTTTTTGCTCACTGAATACATAGAAAAATTTTTCAGCAAAGGTGAATTTGAGCCGATGTCGAAACTTGTAATTGAATTTTTGCAAAACAACTATACAACAACGACAACACCACTATCCAGTGATGATGATGATGATGATGAAGACGAGAGCAATGTAGTGCGTCGTGTTCGTGATATTGCCAAAGACAGTATCATGTCGTCTTCGTCCTCTTCCTCATTATTTGATATAGGCGCAAAAGACAAGAATATAAGCATAAATTTCCCACGTGCTCTCCAAACTGGAAGACTTTTGTTTTTCACAGGTTTTTATACCGCTTTCATAACTTATAACTTTTTGTAACTCATTTGATGTTATATATTTGTTTTATAGGCTTGAAGAAAATACTTTGGCCCATATTTGTTGGATTGCAAATTCTGAAGTCATTGTTGTTAGCAATGTTCCTGCCAAGCTTAATTGGTTCGTTCGGCAAGCTGGTGGGGAAGGGTAAGTTAATTCAGTGTTGAAAGAGGATTATTACATTTAAGTGCATTCTCTTTACATAAATTTATGAACACTTACAGTATCATTATTCCATGAAAGTTTAAGTGCACCTCTTCACTTAAAATAAATTATATTGGCAATATCATTATTCTGTATAATTTTTATTTGCACACTTCTGCTTATTCCGAAGCAAGAATGATCTCCAACATGAAAGCTTATAAAATTTAATATTAAAAATGACTTGCATTATTTATGCAGGACTTTTTTTAATTCGTTTGAAAGGAATAATAAGTTTCAATATGCGATGCACTTCCATGCAAAAACAACTTGTTGCTTTCTCTCTGTTTTGCTGGTATTTTTCCAACCAAACAAAATACCAGAAAAAATTAATTGTTTTGAAATGTTCTGGAGTAGGTTCTTCATATTGATTGTCAAAAGGTTATCTTCTGCAGAAATGCTCACTATGCATTAGTGAACGAAATATTCATTGTATAATTTTAGGAAATTTGTATAACAGTAAACTAATTCTTTTCTCTATAAAAGTACTCTGTAGATAAATAATTTAGTGCAATACAAGCAACATTTTAATAGAACACTCAAAAACTTAACAAAAAAAATTAACTGACTTCAAAATCACTACAAAGTTAATTTCTTGGACAAATTTGATAATTTATTTACATGTATTAGTTATTACATTGAAAATCTTATTATTTTAATTTTTTATAATTTGTTTATTTGCTTTATTTGCCATTAATAATAATTTCGTTAAGAATATAAAGCCTTTGAAGTCGAAGCCTTAATTTTATGAAAGTCTGATTATAATACCACCGACTTTAAAGCCTGTACACTGGTTAGGTTATAAACTTGTTTTTTATGAAAAATAAATTTGAATTTATTCCACTGTAGCTTTGCAAAAAAGTAGGTAAATGTAATAAGTACTATTAAGTCCTTGCAAAAAAAAAGTTGCAAATATATGAGAATTTGAAATGCGTCATTAGGATAAGGACAGTACTGATTTTTGCTTGATCGCAAAAAGTTGTGCCAAATATTTCATAGTGATTAATTTCTACTCACCTAGTCGATCTTCTATATATATAAAAATGGATGTATGTATGTATATATGTGGGTATGTTTGTTAGGCTGGGTCGATTTGTATGGAAGTAAAATAAATTGATGTTGCCAGGACGATTTTCAGATCCGGCAGGAAAAGTTATTAAAAAAAAGTGGGCCATAGGGGTGAACTTTACCCTATCACATCTTCAATTTTCTGATTTTTTCTTTAGGAATTTTTTTTTTAATTTTTGTATATGCACGTTCACAGATAGAGAAAAACTGATGCCAGAAATCAAATCCACGTTCCCGATTCAACCTGAAATTGGTTTCACATTCATACGTTTTTATACAAAAATTTATCGTAACAAATTACTAAATAAAAAAATTCACAAAATTCAAGGTATAATCTTAACGTTGGTGCGTATGTATTTTTGACCTTCACGGCTGAACCACTGAAGCTATCCACCTTATATTCACAACATGTGTTTGTGTTGTCCTCTTAATTTTTTTGTTTTTTTAGATTCCCCTAGGTGGCGCTTTGGTTAATTTTTATCGTTTTACATATATAATTTTTTTTTAAAAATCGACCACAGCGCCACCTAGGGGGACCTAAACAAACAAGAAAATTTCGGAGGACCACACGAACACATCTTGTGAATATAAGGTGGATGTCTTAGGATTTGGTGTTTTTTTTTTTTTGTTAAGTTTTATAAAAAATATTTTTTTCGTCAGATTATAAAACTTATATTATGAATGTGGTATTAAAAACTAGATGTATTGTATGATTTCTTTTATGAAATTCGTCAAAGTTGAAACATTTTTAACAAAAACAAGCTTAATAAAACCCAAAAAAATAAAGTCAAGTTTAAACTATGATACCTTCGAGCACAAAGTATATTTCAAGGTTATGTTTTTTTGACTTTTTTATGTCTTGATCGCTATTGAATTTAGGAATGAAATTCAATTTTTGAAGGAATGAAAATATAAGTAAAATTTGGTAGAAAATATCTAGCTTATTAAGCATTATTAAAGTCGAAGGCTATAACTATCATGAAATATCGTACTTCTACCTTCTTTTTCTGTAAAAATCTGCTGCATCTAGCTACTGTTGAGAACCACTTTATTTGAAAAAAGTCTTAAAAATCAAATTTTGCCCTAAAATGCACTGATTTAAAGACAATTTGTATGTACTCTTAAATTTAAAGAAAAATATATAAGAATTAATTATTTAAAACAAGTTGTGACCTTATTTTGTATTAGTAAATATTTTTTTAAAAATTTTTTTTTAAATTTCGTTAATTTGGTAATATTGTTTTACAGGAGATACATCTAAAAGTTATCCGATTTGAAATAGTTTTAACATGACGTTTAAGTGAATTTTATGAAGGTTTTTTAAATAAAAAAATATGGTTTGTATGGGAGGTAGGCGATGCAGTTGACCTAGAATTTTATTTTTTTGTGCTGCTACTTAATTTAGCCTAAAACTCATTTGTAAAAAATTTCATGGTCCTAGCTTTAATAGTTTCTTAGATAATGCAAATGTCATCCTAAAATCGAAAAAGCGCACTGGGCAACGTTATGTTTATACCGTGAACTATACCGTTATGTTTATACGATAAATTTTTGCATAAAACGCATAAATGAGAGACCAGTGTTAGGTTGAATCGGGTAAGAGGACTTAATTTCTGGCATCAGTTTTTCTCTGTTGTGAAAACAACAAAAAGTAAAGGGTATATAGCAGACGGTTTTAATCGTAAAAAACTAAAATTTAGTATTTTTCCAGATGGGATCTGTCGGACACTGCACAAAAAATGGGCGTAGTCTCAATATATCTACGCCCAAGTTTTCGAAATTATGTCAAATCCGGAGTAGAACACATTTTTATGGTGAAACTTGGTAGTTAGGTGCTCCAAGTGGCAGTCACAATATATATATAAATGTTGCCAAGACCACTTTTAGCGCCCACAAATCAATATAACTACTAAATTATTTGCTAAATGGTAGTTTGTCTGAACCAATTTTTGTGCAAATTTTGGAAAATATTAAACGTATACGGAGGAGGGTTTTGCATTAAAAAAGGAGACGTGGCACCTCCCATACAAATCAAAATTTTAATATCGAATAGCTTTGGAATTAAAGGTCGCACAGCTTAGGAATTCGGTATTCGACCACAATTTACACGCAGCGTTTCATTGATATCATTTTATGGGCGTTATGTATGTATTGTATGTATGTAGTATTTTTATTCAACAATTCATTACATTCTTAATAATAACAATATATGTATCTATAAGAAGAATTATGTTATACAAATAACTGCAATGAATGTTAAGCTGCTTCTATAGTTCATTAGGAGCTAGAGGCGAATACAGCTTGTTAAAAATATATATAATAATTAATGAAATAATAATTAATAAATGATGCATTAATTACAATAATCAAATAAAGAAAATAAATCGAAAAATTTAATATTAACATATTATTTTTTTTTTTAAAGAATTTTTTTTTTTTTTTGTAAAGGCCTTATTGAGAGCAAAAACTTAATAAAAGTATTGTGGAGTCAGATTATAACGGCTAATAATGTGTCAATATCACTGTAATTGAGGTCTAAAAGCCAAAACTTTACCCTTTTGAGAAAAATGGATTGAACATGAATATTTCTTATTTCCGATGGAAGACTATTGAAAAGTCGAGGAGCAACAGAAGTAAAAAAGTTAAGAAATATTCTTAATGTGTGCGTTGGAACCAGTGCTACATTGTATTCATTAACTCTCAAATGATAGGAATCTGAACGTCGTCTCAGAAGATATCCAGATTTAATAAAAAAATTTTCAATACTTTATAGAAATATAAATGTTTCAAAGGAAGGACACTAAGTTTCCTGAAAAGTAACAGGCTACTACAAAATCTGTTCTTATGACAAATTAAACGAGTAGCATGCTTTTGCGAAACGAGAAGAGGGTATATTTTATTCTTATAAGTACCTCCCCAACAAGCTAAACCATACTCAAGTTTAGAGTGAAATATACCGTAGTAAATACACTTGAAAAGAATAGGACTACAATATGATTTCAACAAATACAAATTCCTGGTGGCAGCCAAAAGATACTTTTTAAGTTCACGTGTATGAATTGTCCAATCCAAACCACTATCAAGCCAAATACCTAGATATCTAAAAGAATTAACCTTTTCAATAGCGAAGCAGTTTAAAGAACAAGACTTATGATCACAGAACGTGTGAATGCAATCCGACGAGGAACATATATCATTACCTAAACCAAATCTTTCACATTTACCACCATGAAAAAAAAAATGAATCGAAGTTTACATTTTTAGCATTCACATTAAAAAGCATTATTCTAGTTTTATCACTAAGTACCAGCTTATGAATCATAAACCAGTGCCTTAAAACAGCGAGATCATGGTTAATGTAAACAGACAATTGCAAGGGCGAGACACAAGAAAAGGCACAGGCCATATCATCAGCAAAAGCATTGATGGAACTGCGGAACTTTATTGAAAAAAGCGAATTTATAAAGATTAAAAACAATATAGGACCCAGCACTGAGCCCTGAGGAAGCCCTAATGTCAACAATTCTAATGAACTATAACAATTAAATATTTTTACTCACTGCTTTCTGTTTTTTAAATAGGACTGAAACCATTTAAAGATAAATCCCCTAAAGCCAGTCTTATAAATTTTATCAAGCAAAATTGTATGGTCCACTGTGTCAAATGCTTTAGTGATATCAACAAAAAGAGCTGCTGTTAACCGTTTATTATTAAGGCTGGAGTAAATGTTTGTACAGAAATTCAATAATGCGTCTTCTGTTGATAGGCCAGATCTGAAACCAAACTGGAGTTTACTAAAACAATTATATTTCTTAAAAAAGAGCACAATTAGAGCTTTCATTAATTTTTCAAATATTTTAGAAAATACCGGAAGAAGTGAAATGGGTCTGTAGTTTATAACCATGGACCTATCTCCTTTTTTACCTCTGCTACTTTTAAATCATCTGGAAATATACCACAGGTAACGCTTAAGTTGTAAATAAAGCATAAAATGTCACTAATGAAGTAGACTATCTTTTTTAAAAAATTATTAGATACACAACCACAAGTAGTAGAATCTGAAGATTTTAATGATAAAATGGTTTTGAAAACTTCAAAAGAGCTGATAGGTTTAAAAACAAAAGTAGCTTGATTTGAAGCTTCATTTGATAAACAGTTACACTGTTGACCATTTACACAGCTTCCAGCAACTACTTCTTTACCTATTCTAAAAAAAAACTATTAAATCCATTAGCAATATCCTGAGCATTAGAAATAGTACTATTGTCAATTGAGATGCTAGATATCTGATCTTTATTACAATTCTTATTTAAAATATTATTTACTAATTTCCACTCACCTTTAATATCTTTCTTACCTCTTACTTTATAAAACTCACTTAGATAGTAATCAATTTTACAAGCCAGTACATCACTTGAAATCTCTTTACATAAATTTTTATAACTTTGCGCAAAAGATTCATTATTAGGGAATTTTTTTTTTTCTTGAAGAATTTTATTTTCATTTTTATTTTATCAAGTAGAAAGTTAGACATCCAAGGCTTTAATCTTTTAGGTTTTGCATTTTTGCTCACAGATCTAGAGCAGCTATTGATATGACTATTTAAAGTTTTTTAAGAATTGTTCATATGCAATAGAAGGATTACTTTCCGTATAAACATTATCCCAAAGTTCAAAACAGAGGGAATTTTTCAACTCAACAAAATCAGTTTTTAAGATAGAATCTACCGGTGGGAGAGAAATAGTGATTAGTTATACGAGGCTGCGTGGCCCCTCCTGCACAACCCAAAGTTGCGGTATCGAATACCTTTGGTATTATAGGTCTCAAATCCTTGGAATTCAGTGTTCTAACTCAAACTACACATGCGTTTTCACTGATAATATTGTATGGAGTTGGAAAAGGAGGCGTGGCACCTCCAATACAACCCAAATTTTCGATATCGAATAGCTTTGGAGATGTAGGTCGCACAGTCTTAAACTTCAGTGTTCGAATTCAAATTACACATGCAGTTTCACTGTTAACATTGTATGGCGTTGGATAAGGGGGCGTGGCAGCTACCATACAACCCAAATTTGTGAAATTAAATATCTTTCGGGTTATAGGTGGCACAGTTACGAAATTCAATATTCGTCCACAATTTACACATGCAGATCACTGATAATATATTATGGGCGTTTGGCAACGGGGGCGTGTC
This sequence comes from Dichetophora obliterata, assembly GCA_963920525.1. Classification (NCBI taxonomy): domain Eukaryota; kingdom Metazoa; phylum Arthropoda; class Insecta; order Diptera; family Sciomyzidae; genus Dichetophora; species Dichetophora obliterata. Next base: position 288,397,627 of record OY986435.1, read on the forward strand.
AGCAAAGCGCCGGGTTTCAGCTAGTTAATTCATAAATAACTTTTTTCGGCAAATGGCAGATGGAAAGTTTTAATGAAGCTGAAAAAGCTAAAATTTAAGCGTTTCATGAAGAAGGTTACTGCATTTGTGTAATTGCTGCTAAAATTAAGAGAAGCAAAACTGTATTGAATAAATTTGTGAATAAATATTGAAAGCTATAGAAAAAACCAGAAAGAGCGCACTAATAGAGCCACTACAGATGTAGAAAATAGATGAATAGTACGTGCAGCGTCCATTTCGACCAAGTCTGCAGCAAAATCAAGGCTAAAGTGGTATTTTTAGCTAGCCTTTTAACAGTGCATAGCGTCATTAAGTCAACTGAACACTTACAGCAAAAAATATTAAAATAAAAATAACCGCTTAATCAACAACGCAAGCATTTTCGTCTAGAATTTGCTTAACGTTCAATGCCCTGGAGTACGCAGTGGAGAAGAGTTGTTTTCTCGGATAAAAAAACAATTTAGAGGGCCTAATGACTACAATTATTATTTTCATGATTTAAGAAAAGAAGAACGGTTTTTAGCTAGACATCATAGCAGAGAGGCTGGTGTAATGGTATAGGACGACATTTCCTAGTATGGAACAATTGACCTAGTTTTCGAAAATGCAAGAAGACTGCACAAACATACAAAAGTATACTGGAAGTGGCTTTTCCACAATTTCATAATTTGTATGGAACACTTGATTCGACACACCAACATGACAATGCCCCAATTCACATGGCAAGACATGTTAAGACCTAAATTCAAGAGCAAATTGTTGAGGTCTTGGAATGGCCTCGAGGCTTTCGAGGAAAGTAAACGAAAATGGAAGACATTTCGAAAGCAAAAATTCTTTCATTGACGCCATCATAATGGTATGGAATGAATTATACCTAAACTACTTGAAACCACTTTACAATTCAATACCCAGTCGTGTCCTTGAAGCAATTTCAAGGAATGTTGGTAGTTAGGCGCTACTAAAAATGGCAAGCATTATTCTTGGATTTATCCAATGTGTCCTTATCCTTATCCTTCTGACGAACAAAAAGTACGTAGTTCAACAAGTCATATCAGTGAAGTGCTACAAAGTATCCAATACTGCTTGAAGCGGATTTTTTTATTTAGTTTCTGTTTTGCTTTATCATGTTCATTAATTCAAAAAACGAAAACTAAAAATTTAATCAATTTAATTTTTTTACTACAATAATTTCAAATGAGTTTTCCTCAAGCTAACGACGCGTAGTGTATATTCTTAAAGAAATAAATATACATGAATTAAATTGCGAGCTTTAGATCAAGTATGTTTTTAAGAAAGCAACAACAACAACAACAACTCTGTATGGAGTCAATCACTTAGCTGACTAGACAGTCTGTTTCGGAAATCGCTAAATTTCCTCTTCAGTAGACTTTGAGTGATTAAGCTGTGATAAACTCACTGTTTTAAAGTTGCATATGATTTCACATATTAGGAATTCATTCATTTGAATTATATAGAACAAATTGAACGTTCAAATTGGCTACTTAATCATATGAAATCTTAAAGCAGATTTACAAAAATTATAGATTGACTCCATACAAAGTTTTTGATGCCTTCTTAAATACTGACTTGATCTAAAGCTCGCAATTTAATTCATGTAATAATTTAATAGATCATAAAATTAATTAAGAAATCGACCAACTGTTTGTAAAGCAGTAAACAAAAATTAACACTAACATAGTGTATGTTAAGGTACTGTAGCGTAGAATTCAGAAAACATACATTAAAAATTTTGTAGCGGTGTAGTTTCTGCAAGTGAACGCAAACATAAGCCCTTTAGTATTATAGAATACAAATGAATACAAACTTTGTCATTCCGTAGCTTCACTGGAAAAACTGCGAGTTTATATCACTTCCGAATTAGCCCGAAAAGCCCTGTCGTTGCCATATGGCAACGCAAACACAAACACTTTAAATGTGCTTCTTTTAGTTTAAACCATTTTATATTTGCGTTAACAGGTCATTCTGAAAATTTAAAAATAATTTACTCAGGGTGATTCGGGTTAACATCGAGAAGAGTAAAAGGTTTGAGCTGGCTTTTTTATTAATCCTACCAATATTTCTTCAAAACTTATACACCCCTTTCAGTCAGTCTCTTTGAGACTTCTACAAAAAAAAAAAAAAATCAAAAAATGAAGAAACTTGCCGGAAACAGTTCATAGCTGTTATCACCGTTAATGTGATTCTTAGAGGAGTCAAATGCATAAGATGTATAGCTGGCATAAGATGTTAATGAATTATGTTTTCATTATCAACGTTTCTTTTAAACACTGAATGGTTTCTCTCATGGCTTAGAATTTTTCGGAAAACAAAATTAATTTTTTTAACGCTCATATTTCGGATCAGAGGTCAACAGTCCAAATTTGTTTCTTCTCATTTGTGCAACAGCAACTTTTGAATGCTAAATGATTTGTTCGAAATGATTTTGGGACAGAAGCCATCAATTTAAAATTAACAAAATTCGGCACATCTATGGTGCAGTACCTTTCGAATGATATACGTTTCATTGCCCTTATTCTAAAATAAATTTCACAAAAGCGTACGACAACATTTGATGTTTGCGTATTTATATATAGGATAAAAAAATTATCAAATTTTAACTAGAAATTAATAGGAGAAGTAATTTAAAATTATTTTTTACTTTGTAATGATTTTGAATTCGCATTTGTTTTTTACTAAAACGTTTTTATTTCTTCCTTTTTAGAGAATATGATAAATATTCTACCCATTCTTGTAGCAAGTTTTAATACCCTAGTTGCAATATTATTTAAGAAACTGTGTTTTTGCTATAGTGACATGCCCCTATGCCACTATTTTCCGTATAAAAATCGAATGCAGTTATAATTTTGATACGGGGTATATTATACCATAGTAAGCCATAGATTTTCAACTGATCAAAATTGAAATTAAATTAATTTTGGCCTTTTTGCAATATACGCGGCATTGCACGCGCAACGACAATATAATGCTAGCATATTTAATTTCATACCCCAATTTATTTTAAATATACAAGAGAAAGAATGTTTCTTGATTTCCAGTTGACAAATGCTTGAACAAAAATGTTTCGTTACCAGTTTCCAATTTCTTATTAAATTTTTGTGTAAATTTTTAAAAATTAAAAAAGTTTCCGAATAACAGTTTAGAAATCTTTTTTCAACTGTAAGAAATCATTCCAGTATCACTTTGATATTGAAAATATCAATTCATAGTTTTAGCTGTGAAATTATAAAATATTATTCGTCAGTATAAACGTTTTATAGCTAAATAGGTGGCGCTAAATACCTCACATATTTTTAGGCATATGCTGAAATAAAGAAGAGAAAAAGTAACATAAAAACAATTATATGCAAACTTAAACACGCTATAACTTAAAAATATAAATTTTTAAGAAATAAAAAGTCCAGTTTGCACATTTATAGGTCTAAACCTAAAGATTGAACTTGTACTTAAAATGCCTTAGCACGGACAAAATTTGTGTTTGCGTAATAATTATAAAGAAGATAATATTATAAACATCACACGCTATTGCCCATTCTAGACCGAATTCCTCCTCCCATGCCTCATTTCGTCACAAATGTTAGATCTGCTCCAAAATTTATTGCGTAGGCATTATATGGACGACCCCTAACTACAAACATTAAAATTGTGTATTTCTGTGGATATGTTCTTTTAATATTTTTTATTTTAAATGCTATTTCCTAAACAGCGATAGTATATTTTTGATTATATCTCCAGAACTGAATAGTTATCAAATATCGCAAAACAATTCAAATTTAATTAGTTACTTAAATCTAACAAACGCTGGCCAAATTTCTCATTTTACTTAGTTTCGGAGAAACTTGAAGTAAAATAAAAAAAAAAAATAATTTTTTTATTCAACATTACATTTTTTGACGAAAACATAGCTTAATCTACTAAGAAGGTGATGCTGATAAATAGTAAATACGGGTCTGTACGAAAATGCATCATGTTGCGAAAACTGCTTTTGCAGTACAAGCAGAATGTTCAAATAAGGCCAATTTTCCAGCACTGCAAACGTCCAACATTCTGAAATGTAATTTTTCTATCAAGCGTCACTAATCATTCGCATCAAAGAAAAATACGCTGCAATTTAGACGCTTGAAAAATACTAGTTGTGCGCATACTGCAAATCATGATGCACTTCCGAGGAGACCTAACAAATTTCATACCCGGCACGACTCCTAGTGGGCTTCTGTTATTGAAATTTTCGTTCGTATTAGTTACCTACAGCACATTGTTGGTGGAATTAAAAAGCGTACATTGGTTTTACCCTAAAATTACTCATTTTATTTGCAGAAAAATAAACAAATAAACGTTTATAAATTTGTTGATTAATCGCCTATCTCTCCACGGTCGCGGTGACTAGCTAGACGCAAGAGATTAAAGTTATCGATTTTAATATAATATATATGTACTCTAAGAAAATATTCTCTCATTTTCTTAAAGCGAAAAAGAAATTTCAGAAACGACTTTTCGAATAACCCAATAATTTTAAAAAATATATAAAGCGTGCACGCAGAGAAAAGACATCGTTGAGACATGATTACTACAATAATAATTTTTTTACTAAAATTATTGTATTATTTCTGCAAACACAAATTTTTGCCTCAATAAAGTCATTATTTACTAATGGTAGTATCAAAAATAACATTATAGTGGAAATCATAACATCACTGAAATCGTCAACATACTATGATTACATCAACTATTAGTTGCAACAATAATGTTGTAGTTCTGTCAATCATGATAAATGTGAATATTATTATAGAGACAAACATATTAGAATTTTGAATGTTTGTCTGAACTATTCTTTGCTTGTTGGCAAACAAAGCAGAACATAACCAAAATCGAAAGAATTTATTGTGTCTGAACAGTTGGCAGGAAAAACTTTTACTTCATTCAGACACAATAAGTGTTATCGATTCCTGGCTATGTGCTGTTTCGTTTGTCAACTGTTTAATTATTGTGTTTTGTTTTAAATCGCCTGATCCTTAAAACAGCACGCAGAAAAGCGACATTTTCGACTTTAATTGTAGCAAACATGTTTCTTTTTACCGTAAACATATTTCGCAATTCTGACCATATTTTGTTTATCACAAATATTGCTATTTTTGTGAAAATACTCTTAATGCACCATGTGTATGAATGGCATTAGTCAGGCGAGTGGTAGTAGTGTCTGTGGCCTACTGGTAGTGTGCATGGCTCGTAAGCGAAAAAGCCGCGTTTCAAACCCCAGCTCGGACAGAAAATTGAATTAATATTTCTGTTCTGTTTCAATGGCAAACCTTTGGAGATATCTTAATTAATAGCTGTGGAAATAGGAGTGCATGAAAATAAATAATATTCAATAATATTCTGGATCCTAAAAATAAATTCATAATATAGTTGTTGCAATCATTCTATTTTTGACCCAATAAAAGAATAATGATTGTTTCAATAATATTTTGGTTCCTACAAAAAAGTTCCTTTTCTAAATATGGTTGCTGTAATCATTTTATCATGATCAAAGAAAATATTATATTTTTAAGAACATATTAGCAACAATCATAATCCGAATCATACTATGATCCTCCTAAAACATGGTTGTTGCAACTATGTTTTTTTCTCTGCGTGTGCGTACCACAGTCACTAGTTTCAAATTAATTAATTTCTTTAATTTGTTTCCCATTTAAATTTTAGGTATAGCCTCTGCCTCCATACGACCAATGGAAGCACCACAGGAACTTGATTTTCGTGACAACTCATTTAATTTCGACGAAGAAAACAATAAGTTCATAATTAACGATGATGGCGGCGGTAAGGATGGAGCTGCATATGCGTATAATCAGCCAGGTTAGAGAAAGGCATAGTTATTGATGCAATAAATGAAAATAAGGTTAATTAACTGTCTTTTGTAGAGGCTTCACAGACTCACTACACCCACACGACATACAATGCGGCCAACATCAACAATAAGGCACTGTCACGATACGGTGTTAATGAAAAGCAATTGAATAAAATGCCCGACTCTTACATGGGTGTGTTGCAGAGTATCGGTGCAGCATCTTTTAAAAATTCCGGTTCATTTTCGAGTGGATCTTTGCAGCCGGGTGGTGCTGCTGCAGCTCTGACATCGCCATCTATGCGTCCAAAACCCATGGCAGCTGCAAATAACTTCCAAACTTTTCAAAAAGTACCCGCCTCCTCACTACTGCTCTCCAATTATGATCCTTTCTATAGTCCGCTGTTGTCGCGTTTAGACTCGGTATTTGCACAATTAAAACTGAATTCGGAGAATGAAGACTGCCGTGAAAAGCTCATTTGTCTGATGTATGCAAATCCAGCTAAATATGCTCCTTACAGCAATTTGGTTTCGGCGCAGCTGAGTCGGTAAGTGCATAACCAAGATGGTTAAACATGGTTTGGATGTAATAGTAACTTAATGGGGCAATCTACTGCAGTGAATGTAAAAAATGAATAAATAGCCTTTTCATATTTAAATATTAATATTTTTCGCGGAAAAGTTAAGTCGCGCAAAAGTTAATCGCTCGGTTATCAAACATATGTTCGGCAACACAAGCCAAGTGCGAGCTCTAATTTTGTGTTGGAATTTTCCGAATTTCTTTTCTACTTAAGCAGCAAAAACATATGCTCATCTTCATCGTCAAACAAAATTGATTTAAGCTGTGTTCGAAAAATGGTCAAGTGATTGTGAACTTTAAGTCAGCCGGCACAAATTATATCCAAGTTTCTTTTTTGTGATGATGAAAACTAAGCCATTGAAATAAATTTAGCGTGTTATTTCCAAAAAATCTATGTTTATTATAGCATTTTTCCTCAATTTTGAAAACTGCTTAGAAAAGTTAATGGTTAATGGCTAGTTACAATTGCTGAAAATTTATAAATACCAGATTGTTCAGTAAGTTTCTAAAATAGAAATAATAAACATCTGTTTATGGCTTGAAATGCATTTTATTATTCAGTATTTTCTGCCAGAAGCTCAATACACATGTTCCGACGGTCTTCTAATTTATGGATTCCATTGCTGTAGTGGCCTGTCAGAAGGTCTTCAAAATGCATTAGGAAGGTCTTCGTTTGATGAAAATCTTTTTTCACGCATGAATTTTTTGAGATGTGAGAACAGCCAGAAGTACGAAGGAGCTAGATGTGGCGAAAAGGATGGATGTTCCAACAATTCGTACTTTAGTTCACTGATTTCAGTAATGGTTTTTTGACTTTTGTGAGCAGGTGCGTTGTTCTGATGACAAATTCTTTTGTTTTTATTCTACAAACCGGGTATTTTTTCACGAATCCTTGCGTCGAGCTGATCTAAAACCAGGATCATGGTGGTAGATCCAAGTCTCATCCATAGTGATGAATCGACGCATAAAATCCATTTAATCCTTTTAGTCCTAAACGCTCCAAATGTTGCTGAAAAAGTCTCATTTGAATGTGTTTTTGTTCCATTGTTAGCGAATGCGGCACCCATTGTGCACACACCTTTTTGAAACCCAAAACTGCACTTAAAATATGGCTAACATTGCCTATTGAGAGCAGGCTTCTTTCTGTCAATCATGTATTTTTGCTATGATTTCTGGTGTTGATGTCCATTTTTGGACACCTTTGACGTGGATCGTTTTCAAGACTTGTACGATCACGTTCAAACTCAGCATCCCAGTTATACACCATTGCAAGTGAAGGTGTGAAGTCCTTATACACTTCCAATAATTGTTCATAAATTTCTTTAGGTTGTTCACCTTTAAAAAAAAAAATGTAATCACTGCACGATACTTGATTTTTTTCATATCAGAAAAAAAAACACTAACACGCCTTTTTTGAACAACTGTTAATATAAGACTGAGTTGTCAGATCTACATGGCACTTTACACGTGTTTATAAGAAAGTAGCACCATTTTTTTGTACTAATGTCATCTATGTGTGATTCTACACCAAAAACTATTTGCATGTAAATAAATATTACTAATAACTACGCCCTAGTGGTGACGGTCGTAGCCTAGTGGGTAGTGTGCGTGGCCCCTAAGCTAAAGAACTGCGGAAGCCCGGGTTCAATTCCAGCTCAGACAGAAAGTTTTTTCAATTGAAATAATTTTTCTGTTCGGTCGTCACCTCTCTGCAGACAATGGCAAACCTGAGAGAGTAAAAATAGCCATGTAAAGCTTCTTAAGAACATAAGCCGTTCGGAGTCGGCATATAACACGTAGGTCCAGTTCTCGGTCATTTGTGATCAAACATTTAATAACACGCACAACACAACTGATCAATAGAAGATAGGTCAAAGTCCTTCCAAGGGCTGAAATGGCCAGTTTACTTTATTTATTTTTTAATAACTGTGTCCATTCTACAAATTATATTCGTAGTTTTCAGCTACGAGTAGGACTCCTATATATTAGTACATTTTACGAATATTTTACTCGTATTCTTTTAAAAACAAATGTATATTGTACGAATACATTTGTTACTTTTACGAATGATCATAATATTAGATATTAGATAAAGAAAAAAAAAACATTCTGTCTGAGCTGGAGCTTGAACCTCGGTTGTAGTTGTTCGACAAACCTGGTCAAAAAAAAAATTCTGTCTCGCTCCACTCACTCTATCAGAAGGCTACAGTAACTTTACAGTTTCTTATATTCTGTAGTTGTTCGACAAGCCAACAAAAAAAAAAAATTCTGTCTGAGCTGAGGTTTGTACATTGGCTCTTTAGCTTATGGGCCACGCACTCCACTAGTAAGCTACATCCACTTTCCAATCATAAAGTTCCTTATATTCTGTAGATGTTCGACAAGCCAGGCAAAAAACAAAGTTCTGTCTGAGCTGGGCACTGACCTCGGCACTTTAGCTTACAGGCCACTCACTCAACCAGTAGGCTACAGCCACTTTACAATCATTTTATATTCTGTAGTTGTTCAACAAACTAGACTGAACGATTTCGGCTTTAAGACTATGTGCGAATTGATAAGGCAGTGCTTCCTAAGTTATTTAGGTAATTCTCGAGCTACCTAAATGCCTCCTAAATTATAAAGCACTGCCTGATCGACACAATTTCGTTAAGGTCGCACTTAGATCAATTCGCACACAGCCTAAATATTTTAAGCTCAACTAATAATTCTTACATTCTACGAATAATTCGTACGGTCAACCTACGAATGAATTTTTCTACTAGTACTATTTTTCATTCATAAATAGTACGAAAGCAGCAGTAAATACTACGAATGTAATGATAGAAATTACGAAGTTATTTGAAAGAGAAATTTACTAATATTATTATTTATATGTACACAATCATCTGCAGCACTTATATGAATTGCTTTATTTTTGTTTACGAATTTCATTAGTATATCAAACAAATATTTTCGTGGATACACGAAGATACTTATTTTGCTTGAAGTAAGCAAATGTTTTGCTTAAAAGCAAATCAGCAAAACGTTGCTCAATCACGGTGTGATTTAAAAAACCACTGCTTAATTGAAATCACACCTCATGTATTTAGGAGAAAGCAAAATTATAGTAAATTCAAGCAAATACTTCCTAAGTTATTATAAATTGATAGTAAATTTATACTAAACTCAAGCAAATATTTGCTAAGTTATTATAAACTGAAATAGCAAATTTTTACTACACTCAAGCGAATATTTGCTAAGTTATTATAAATTGAAATAGTAAATTTTTCTTAACTCAAGCAAATATTTGCTAAGTTAATATAAACTATAATAGCAAATTTCTTTCAAACACACGGTCACATGTTACTTCTTAAATAAGAAAATTAGGCAAAATTTTAGCATACAAAATTCTAGCATAAAACTGGAATAGCAAATTTTCATTATTTTTTGCTGAAATCTAGCATAATTTTGAAGTGGCTCAGGTTTTAGTAACACTTTACTAATGGATTCGTAAAGATATCATAGTACAAATACTTTGTATATTGTACGAATATTCGTAGAATTTCATTAGAATATCATTCGTAGAAATTTTACTAATAAATGTTATGAGTGTAGAAACTCATTGAACAACATTGTAAAAATTTGAAAATGCCACGAAAATGACCGACAATTTTTCGGTGATTTTCGAGGGTAAAGAAAAAAATTTAGTTTAAGAAAAGTTATTTTATGCAAATAGCTTTTTACGGATTTTTAGATGTATTCAGTGAAGATGTAGAACTGGTCAAAAATACTTTTGATAAACTTTTTCTTTTGGTCTTCCTCTAAAAATACAAATTAGCATACATATAGAAAAATAAGAAAACAATAGCGAATTGAATTAATTTATTTATGTAGTCCTTACTTTTCAGCAAAGACTTCAATATTCACTTGTAATATGCATTAAGTTTACTTTTAAATACGTTTCATAAAATTAAAAATATGGAACTTTAAAAAAAACGGAACAGACTAACGAGTCACTAATATTTTTAAGATATATAAATTTTCATTTAAAAATTAATGTTTATAAAAACAGGCCTTACAATTCAGCAGTCGATACGTATATTTTTTTTATTCACGTAATTTTCGAATACATTTATAACGATTTCTACGTTTTCAAAAAAGTTCTAATTTTCAATCTGTAACTTCGCATTTTTTACGAAAATACAAAAAATTTGTCCTAGACATGAAAGGTATGCCTTTTTCTTAGGTTTCGATTGGTGTATACTGAAATATATGAGATTTCTCTTCAGTTAGAAACGTCCATATGGAAGCGTGGCAGCTGCAGAAAAGTATAAGTCTAGCCAAACACCTGAGTCGATTAAGTCATACCCGTCTGCACGTATATGATCACTAAAACATTCTTCTTATCTTCAAAATATTATTTTTTAAAAATAAAAATCAAGCTCGTAGAAGAGTCAAATCGGATAAAAACACCGCCCAGCTGCAATACACTTTATCACAATACAAAATTCCCTTTAAAGTTTTCAAAAATTAATTAAAAATAGTTTGTACTTTATTCCAATATCGAATTATTTTAACCTTTTTTGCTGTACATTTCAGAACATTTTATATAAATTGTGAAATTTTAACAACAAATTATTTTTAAACATAAACAGAATAAAGAAACCAACGTAAACATCACGGATATTCTTTAAAGCCCAAAACGGCATTTTCGTTTTTGATTTTTAATTGACAGCTTTACAAAAATTTGTGATCAGACACTATTTTTTTTTTAAAAAGGGTTATGTTTTTTATGTAGAAACTATTTGTTAATTTATGAGTCTCACAAAATTTTATACTCACATATTTTGTGTGTATAATCTGAATGCTAAAAAATCGACTCATTGCAGTTCTCTGATTGTCCCCTACATATGATAAATCAATAATCAGTAGTGTTGTAAAAAGTGCATTGTATTGTTCCCAATAAACCTTAACTCAATGGAGAAAGAGTTAAAAACACAGTAAGACGAAGAAAGAAAAAGACAAAATTACAAAAACCATTTGCAGAAATTCTCAAAGAGGAACATGTTGACAGTCCATAGCACTTGGTCTGATCTCACAATGTCGTCACAATTTTTTTTATTGATTTTTAATATTTATATGTTCGATTTTTGTTGTGCAAGTATAAGTTGATTTTGTTTTCTATTAATAAGTGTTTTCGCAACAAAATTCGAACAAGTAAATCTTAAAAATAAATTTTTAAAAATTGTTGCGACATTGAGAGATCAGACCAAGTTCCATTGACTGTCAACATGTTCCTCTTTGAGAACTTCTACAAATAGTTCTTGTAATTTTCCAACGGTCACACTGTTTAATATTTCTCTCTCTTTGTTTGAAAATTCTTATTAATATTGATTTTTCTTGTCTTTTTTGACAGTGAACTGAATGAGCTGCGCAAACCAACCTCCGATAACCCGGACATTTTGCGATTCTTCAAGTATATGCGTGCTGCCAAGGATGGCCAAGATGGCGTAGACTGTGAGGAGAGTTTTGATCGCTGCAAGGAATTCAAGGACTTCGAAAACCCTGCAATGGTGTCAACCTATCATGATATAAATAAACTGGTGCAGGCACGAAAAATAGCCTGAGGAAGTTATCAACAGATAAAGTGCTAAAAACAGGAAATATTTTCAATATTGCCTCAGTTAAAACATAGTTATGAGCCATAAATTTGTGCTACGTAGACGAAAAGTAATGCTAATGAAAAAAAATGATATGTAAAATATTGAAAAGGATAACGTTTAGTTAGGAATAATTTTTGTGAGAGATTGAAATGTTTAACACTATAAAAGAACAGATTTCTATTAACGGATCATTGGAGAATAGAACAAACTGCAGAAAAAGCGGCGTTTTAATGATTTTCTTCATAGAAGCAGCGGTAGACATACAAGTTAAATACGTAGCCTGTAAGTCAGGAGAACCTGGGTTTAATCCCACCAACTGACACAAAATACTTTTTTAATTGAAATAAACATTTCTGTTGGCCGTCCTTTCTCTGCAGACAATGGCAAACCTCAGAACTGCCATGTAAAGCTTCTTGTGAACTTGAACCAGTGTTGCCAGCTATACTGCTGATCAAAGTCCGCAAAATTTGCCAGAAGAATCCGCTAAAATCCACTTATTACTTTTTTTTAAAATTTTATTAACATAATTCAGCAATTTCATTTTAAACGTACCGGAAAAGTAAAACTACGAAATGAACATATCTAATTTGGATCAAATTTTGCATGGAGTATCACTGACGGAGAAGGCGGCTTCGATAGTCATCTGTCGAGCTCTTAACTTTCGCTCAAAGGTCCCGGATTCAAATCCTGGCCAGGCCATGTTCCTAGGCAATAACCTTTCTTTACTTATTTCTAATCAAAGGAACTTCAAAACACATAAATTTACCATGAAAAGTTGTAGTTGGTGGTGGTAGGAAAAGTTTGTGGAGAGGAATGCTTAGTAACTTGATTTGACTGAGGTCACGGCAGAATAACACTTGCTTCAGATTTATTATCATATGTTTCTACAACTTCTGTCACATTAAGAACATCCTACTGAAAAGTTTCACTTGATTACTCCCTTCTTCCATTCTGTGGTATGAAAACGGACCAATAATATGGTCTAAGTGGGCTGGTTATAAACCTGCCGCTACCTTAACCTGATATAACCTATCAGTGACAGATATAAAAAACTACATTTGGGAGTAAAAGGTTTGGCATGATTATTGACGAAATAATAGTGTGCACAAAGTGGACAAAAATCGGCACAACGTCAAAAATCGAAACCATTTTTAATTTTCGAAGTGTGATCGTTGAACCTCTATCTCGAAATCAATTACCAACCGCAAAGGAAAGCCCCAACAACCTTATTTTCGCAATTTTTTTTTAAATTCAAGTCCGTTTAATACCTTTTCGTTTTACTTTCCAACAATAGTTTATATTCGGTTAAGAAGTAATTGAGATATGAATTTTCGTAAAAATCTTATTTCGACATATTTGCCAATGTTTGTCAATTTTGAGCACCCTGTAACTCCTCTAAAAATTAAGCCAAACTTATTTCCTCCAAAGTAAGTTTCTTGGTGCAAAATTTGACCCTAATCGCATATGGTCATTCCGTAATGCCGGTACGTGTAAAATGGAATTGCAGAATGTAAAATATTAATTCAATTTTCAATTAAAGAAACTAAAGCATTCCATTCTTTAATAATGTTCTTGTTCTCATAGATTGCATTCGACCCAATGAATATAAAAAATGATCGAGGCATATTATAGTCGTGGCAGCACTTCTGCTGGCCTCTTAAGCCGTGTCTTGGAAATCAAAATGATTTTTAATTTTTTTCTTTTTCTTTATTAAAACATATACAAAACATAATTAACATTTAAAATGCAATTAACTGTGTTGATTTGTAAGCAATTTCTTAATATGATCTTTATAATATGATAAAAGGTGCAGTGAAAAGTTGGCCAGTTCATCAAAAATAAAATTTACAGATGTATCTGTATATTTAAGTTCTTCAAACCAAAAATCAGTTTTATTACATAGATACATTATTCCGTTTAAGACGGTTTTTTTTCGATATTGATGTAATATTTTCTACAACCACTCATTCTGCTTTAAAGACATTGTAAGGAACGGAGAAGTTCTCAATCATCTTCAAATTAATAAAATTTATGCAAAATTTAATAAACACTAAGTAAAAAATCTGCTGAAAATTCCGCCAGCGGATTTTTTATAATTTATCTCGCCAAATGACATCAAAATCCGCTGATTTGGCAGGAAATCCGCTGATCCGGCAATAGTGACTTAAACCGTTTGGAGTCGTAAAAAAGCACATTGGACCGTTCTCGATTATGTATGTTCAAATATCTAATAACATGCACAACACAATTTATCATAAAAAACTCGGTCCTAAGTTTTTTTAAGGGCTTTACCTTAGTATGCTGTAGGAACGAAAATTTTTAGGCACTTAATACTACACTCGGAATTTTGGTATAGACAGAACACTAATACATGCTTACTATAACGTGTTTGTTAAATGTGTTAGTTGAACATTATTCTGGAATGTCAAATTTCCACGACAATTAAATGTACGAATATATAAAAGACCACAAAATTTTGAAATTTTAACTCTCCAATCGTGGTTGTGAACTTGGATGCATTGAACAATTTTCTTATTGTCGCTACCTTTTCGCTACCTTTCGCAAACAATGTCGCTACCTTTTCGCTTTCAAAAACGCAATGCATTTCTTACGGAAGATTTCTTTTCGCTTCTACCGCATACTAAGCTTTAAATGACAAATTCATTTTTGTAAAGTAAAATTTTGCATATATAGCATTTTCGTACCATGTTTTAAACCTAAACGACTATTTTTGAAGGTAAGAAATTTAAAAGTTCTTTTTAAAAAAATAGATTTAGTGTTAACATCCCTGCTGAAAATTGGACCAACCTTTTTTCCAAAAAGAACCAGTCTTGGTCTCTCCACACCACCCTTTTACATTGATCGAACTGACGCTTTTTACATGCTGATGTCATAGGAAAAAAAAAATTTACCCAAAAAAGTTCCTTTTTCCTAGGACATTTCCTAACATTTCCAAATTTGTAAGGGCTTAAATGACCAATTCATTTTTGTAAAGTAAAATTTTGAATAAAACATTTTCATACCATGTTTTAACCCTCTACGGCTATTTTTAAGGTAAGAAATTTAGAAGTTTTCTTTAAATAAATAGATTTTGTGTCAACATCCCTGCTAAAAATTTGACTAACTTTTGAATAGTTCTGAACTAGTTACAAAATACTAGTTCTACAATACCCTTTTATAATGATCGAACTGATGTCTTAAGAAAAGATAATTGTACCGAAAAAAGTTACTTTTTTCCTATATTGGAACTAGTGCCATTATGAATATTTCCAAACTGGTACTTTTTGTTAAAATGCTAAAGTAGATCTTAAAGTGGTTTAAAAGTATTCAAACGTTAGAGGTATTTATGTCTTATCTCTTTCATGTATTACGAAAATAAGTGCATCACGAAAAAGATGATGCATTTATTTTATTTTATGTAGTTTTTTTTATACAGGGTCTGCCATCTAACGTTTTTTTTTTCAACTAGTGCTTATTTCGTGAATGGTAACACTTAGCTCATGTCTGATTTGACAGATAATTAATTTTATCCTTCCGCTAAACGAATATGGTTGTGTATACGCTTGAACGCTGGGAAATATTGCGACATTACTTTGAAAATCATGGTAATGTTGCAGAATGTGTGGGGAAAAAAAATCTTTTTTTCAGATGAAGCTCATTTTGATCTTGGCGGGTATGTAAACAAGCAAAATTGTCGCATTTGGGGCACAGAAAACCCGCACGCATACATTGAAAAGCCGCTGCACCCAAAACGAGTCACTGTTTGGTGCGGATTTTGGTCCAGAGGCATAATTGGGCCAATTTTCTTCGAAAATGAGCAAGGAGTGGGCATTACAGTCAATGGCGATCGTTATCGGGCCATGTTGAACGAATTTTTGTTCACAAAAATTGAAGAGGAGGATATTGGCAACATTTAGTTTCAACAGGACGGCGCTACGTGCCACACAGACGAAGCTACACTCGATGTTTTGCGCCCTGTTTTTGAAGACCAATTCGGAGCTGCGATTTGACACCGTTGGACTATTATTTGTGGGGTGCCCTCAAAGATAAGTGTTACGCCGACAAGCCAGAGACAATTGACGCTTTAAAGGACAATATTCGTGAAGCCTTTGGTGAAATATAGCTGCACACAATCGATAATGTGTCTAAAAATTGGACCGATCGTGTAGGCTACTGCATGGCCAGCCGAGGCAGCCATTTGAATGAAATTATTTTTCATTATTAACCGGAAGGATTGTACTTTCAAATAAAAAAAGAAATTTGAGAAAAAATTTGTTTTTTTTTTATAAAATTTTCAAAAAAAAAAGTTATTTGGCAGACCCTTTATTTAATGCAAAAACTTACATTTGTTGAATTCTTTAAATTAATTTTCCTCAGTTTGAAAAGGAAAAAAATGCCACAAAACATGTTCACATTTAGTTAAGTTTTGTCAGTAAAAATTTTAACACGAAAACAAAATAGAATCAAAGTGAACTGATCTACGCTGAAAGTTTTTGTACTATTTCAAAGCAAATATAAATTGCGCTAAAATTGAACTAGTAGATTTTTCCAACTGACTCAAAAATAACTGATGGGATAACTCTCTGTACCAGAATATTTTTTTTTATAACTTTTTATGATAGTCCTTTTACATTTGTTTTGCTATAGATTAAACCAATCATATTAACTTTTTTAGATCTGTAGTCTGCCTTCGAAGAAGTATCAATTCTGAGACCTAGATTTTGGAATTTTGAAAAGTAAACAAATAATTTGACCGTTTCAGTTAGTGTGAGCGGGAAGTATTTGCAAACTAAGCATATTTAACCCTTATTTATTAGTACCTTCAGAGCCGAAAGAGTTTATAAACACATATTAAGTATTACACAGACCTACGTTTTAAAAACGTCAATACTCAAGTTTTTCTTTGTCTCTTCACTGTTCTTTACTTCTACCAGAATCCGTTGTTTGAAGTAGTACAGTGTTATAAGCACTCTCATGGTTTTATCTTTAACTGCTATTTCTTTTCAAATTCTACAACAATTTACTATTATATTTATACAAAATTAGGTTAGTGTTGCTCGTATTTTACTTACCATACTTGTACTTCATACAAGTATATTAAAATGAAGAAATCATAAAACTCTGTCGATAAACATCCATGATAAAATAATATAACATTCAAAATACAACATTTTTTATTAAGAAATAGGAACAAAAAGTATAGCGAAAGTTTAAATTGAATAAAAAGTCTTTTAGAAATAAATAATTTTGTTTTCAAAAAGAACACAGAATAATTGAAAAAACGAGCTGAAATTTATTTCAGGTGCAGAACACATGTTACATTAAAGAATGGAATTCGATCTCGTTCATATGACCACCGCGAGCATATTTGCAGCATTTAATTATTTGGAGCCAGCTTAAATGTTGCCAATTTTGCATTCGATACTGTTCTTGAACTTTTCTTACATTGTTGGCCTGCTGGCATAAATGAAATATTTAACGTAACCCAATAAAAAGAAATCCAACTTTGTTTTTTTAAATAAAATCTATTATTTGTTAACCGTTTTAAGTTTTTCCAGCCGGTTTTTTTATATTGCAGAAAAATGGGGTTACTTGACAGAATGGTTCGAAAACGCTTTGTTTTTATATGATTTAATAAGCAATTTTTGCTGGTACTAAAATTTAGTTAATAAAACTAAATTTATATTTCGTGCTAAGCTAATAACATTTTAATAACAATGTTCAATTATTTTTTATTTTGCTTAATAAAATTACCAGATTTGCCTAAAGATATGCAAGTCTTTTTTAAGAAATTTTTAGCTTCATAAACCGGATATTTAAAGAATTTTTTGTTGGTTTTTTATTTTTCAATTAAAAGATCTCTGCTATTGTTAAGATTATCTTCACAAACATTTTTGTATTGTATTAAATGGTTTGATGAGATCATTTTCATTGTCCTTAAGTCAGTATTTGGTTCTCCCTAATAGTTTTTCCTGTGTGACTTAGTCTGTAATTTTTATAGTCCTTTTTTGAGCTTCCTCCGATAGCTCTTCAATTGGAAAAATAGTATTTTATTATTTTCTTCCGATGGCATAAAATTTTTAAAAAGAGTAGGATTTCCTTCCATACAAATTTTTGTGTAAGTTATGCATTGCTAAAGAGAATTTTACAAAATTTCATGCGTCAACTAGTTGGCGAGAATTGATGGCACTCAAAATTTTTTTAAAATTCTTTGAAACCTCTGTTTTAATTCTTGTAATTGATGCAGTTACTCCAACATCTACAAAAAAATGCCTCGCAGTGTTGCCTTCGTTGCTATTTTCAAAGCCTTGCTTAGAGAAATCAATAAGGGAGCACGGTTTGGGATCTAAAAATAGTCTAAAAAGCTCAGCGGCCGAAAGTTGGAAATGCCTTACGCCGCGATGCTGATGTTGATAGTATCGCCACTAGTGTTTGATGAAAAAGAATTTTTTTTTGTGTTTGAAACTAGTTAAAAACTTTTAAAATTTAACTAGAATTTATAAAGATTTTACTATTATGATGACGTCATTTTTTTTAGTGAAAAGATGCACGGATGTATTTATAAGACATTCGTCTTTGTTCAAATGCTTTTTCTTTTCTACTCTCATATCGAATTACAATGTTTTGAAAAGAGTAAAACGAATACAGAGTAAATCGATTATAGAGTAAATCGATTATAGAGTGAAACGAATAAGAGTAATACGAATATACAAAACGAATACAGAGTAAATCGATTACAGAGTACAACGAAAACAAGTAAAACGAGAACTTCGTGAAACAAGCAGATGTAGCTATACTCGAAAGAATGGAAATGATCGATACAATAAAAAGAGTATATATATTATTTAACATTCCACGGGAAAAAAGGCCTGGGCAAGGCCAATTTGTAAGAAGATTAAAAAATAATTTGTTGGATATATCGACACTTTTACGCGAAATTATCGTGTGTGCAATTTTTTCGATATTAACTTTTTTATGCAAATTTGTTATACACTCCACAAGGCATCACCTGGTAAAACATTGCAGCAGAAATCCTTAAAGTAACATAGTTAATTATCTAAACACATATAAAATTTGGTTTTGATATTTCAAGCTAAAGCACAGAAAAGTGGAAAAAACGCTTACTGTAAAATTTAGTTTTTGCCACATGCGATATGTCGATATGTATTTAATCGATTTACCGCTAACGCTTTAAAAAAAAAACAATATTAATTGATTATAACATCTCTTTGCAATTCTAAAGAAATGTCCTCTTTAGAAATTTTTTAGTGTAAGAACATTATTTGGTCTACTATTGCAGAATTTTTGCCAATTAATGTTCTCTTTTCTGAAATTAAATTTCTATCAGCGGAAAATGTTCTTTCTTTTGATTTTTTAATGATATGTGAGATGAAAAACCAAAAGTAAAAAATCTTTTCAATTTATTTTTTCATAAAATAATTCCTTCCTAAAAAATAAATTCCTAATAAAATAATAATTGTATTTCGAATGCTACTCGTTTTATCCGATTTACTCCTTTGAGCAAAACAAGTAAATGGCGTTTTTTAAAAATTCGAGTGAGAACAAGCAAATAATTAGAATAAACGAATGTAGTCAAGTAATCACTTTTTATACGAACATATTCTATTTTATTCGTTCTGGTTATGAACGAATGGAGTAAAGAGAGTACAAGTAAATCGGAAACCCAGTTCCCCATACTGTTTCGAATGTATTCTTGAGGCTCTTTATGAGGTAGACGTGATTTTTATTAGACTTTTACAAATTTCATACGTGCAAAATTTAAATTCACTACATTAAATTTTGTGATTTTTTAAGAGATTTTACCGTTTTGGTAACCTCACTTTGTATGGGAGATAGCCGTGGTTTTCATTTGATTTTGCAAATTTCAAACTTTAAGTACATATTAATTGTTAAAGCTTTTGTGCAAAATTTGAAGTCATTAGATTAATTTTTGCGGAATTGAAAGAGATTTTACCGTGTTAGTTAAGTCACTTTGTATGGGAGGTAGGCGTGGTTTTTATCCGATTTTTACAAATTTCATACTCAAAGCTCATATTAAAGGTTAAGCTAATGTGCAAAATTTTAAGTCATTAAAATAATTTTTGTAGAATTTAAAGAGATTTTACCGTTTTGGTTAAGTCACCTTGTATGGGACTAAAAGGCTGGCGTAGTTTTCATTCCATTCTGCTCATTTTCGAGCTTGACATCCAGTTTTTAATAAAAAGCTTATATATTTAATTTCGACTCAGGAGGTGATGCTGATCAAGAATAAATATACTTTTCTATACCGGCCACGCTTCCTTATCGGATGTATAAAAATTTTAAAAATTTGTTCAAAAATATGATCAAATTTATATCAACTCTCTTGCGTATTGTAAAAACGATAAAACATATTTGAAACTTTATAGAAATCATAACATTATAAAGGTGCTTCAAACAAGTATAAAGCACATGTTTTTTATGGAAATAATATAAAATATAAATTTTTTCCATCAAATAAATACTTAGATATGAGGAAAGGTGAAAAGAAATATAAGCTCTTATATTGTACTTATATTGTGTACTTTATAGTCAATAGAAATTACTTTTTAATGGAAACAAGTGAATTGAAAAAACAATTCATTATTAAAAGGGAAAAATTTAAAAATCATATAAAAGTAATTTCCATAATGAGCGTTGTTAATATCATATTGTTAAGTATTTGTGTCTTAGTGTTTGTTTTAGGAATGTAGCAGATTTTTGTATCGTATTTGTGTTTAACATGAAGAAACACCAATTAAAACATACCCCAAAATTTTTGAGTAGTTACCCTTTGAAATTAAAATGCAATAAATCCTTAAAATCTGCCAGATAAAGTAATTTTTCAGCACACAAAATACTTAGGAAATAATGGGTCTGATTGCAAAACATGAATATTTTATTGAAACACCTTTGTAATTATATATGAAAAGTAAGTACTTGAATTGGTTGTAAATTTTATATGCTAAGAACTGGAACTTGTTTTTTTGTCGAACTATTTTATGACAAAAATACCATGTATTTATTTTGTACTTTTTAATATACATTCGTTAATATTTTTAAAACTTTAAGAAGTGTGTATTTGAATTGGTTATTTCAGAAATACCATGAGTCATTTTTTTTCAAAATTATTTTTTTGTGTCTTTGTGTTCTTCTTACATCATTTCACAAATGAACGTGAAGCCCCATTCATCAGTGCAATAGCAAAAGAACGGCAGCTTGAAAATTATGTAAATTTGATTTATGGTGTTTCTGAAAGACCCGATATATATATAAATTTAGTTTTTTATATACTTGTTTATATGTCAATATTTTTAAACTATTTAATTTATTATATTTCTATTTATTTATTTATTTATTTGTATAATTTTCGATGTTCTTATTGACATAATATTCTGGAAACAAAGGATTTCAAGTGTATCTTGAAGATTAAATTTATAGTATAAGGTAGTCATGTTTGTACTTATGTTCAATTTTTTAGCTCTAAGGTGCCTCAATTTTAATGCTTCAATATATATGTATAAGCTAATGTAGCTCAAAATATGTGTAAAATTTTTTATATCTTTATTTATATTGCTATAAAAATTAATATATAACATATAGAATATATCGAAATTTCCACATTATCGAAAATGTGTTTTTGTTTATATTTGAGAATGACCGAATAAGTTATCTTTTTAATGAAGATAAAGAAAAAAAAGAGTTAAGAGACGAAGAGTAATACTTACATATAGAGCCCACTGAAATCGAAAATGGAATGGTTAGTGGTGAAGACGATGGCATGGAAGGAAAGGAACTCAATCTAGACAATGAATGTTCAGGTCAGCGTAAAGGAAATTGTGAAATAGTACTGAGATCTGAACGACACACACAGGTATAAAATTAAGAAAAGCTGGCCAAAATTAAAAAAATCTCAAGTGGTGCAAAAATAAAAATAAGCTAAGATACCTCTTTTAGAATAATTGAATTTAATGTAAAGTAAAAAAAACATAAAAATTTGCTGCGATGGTTTTTTATTCATAGAAGAAGTCAAAGAGGCAAACATTTAGTATTTTTCCAACGTTATGTTTTTATAACCTTTTATAACCTTTTATAGGTAATAAAAAATGAAGGTTAAAAAAGTATTGTCATCCTAGGTAAAGAGGAAGATATAAAAACTTGATTAAGTAAAAAATATATTTTTTTTTGAGATGTATGACATAACTACCAATTTCTCAAATCTATCACTGAACTTCCTGAAATAAGGGTAAATACAGTATTTTGTAATGCTTATACTAAAATAAGGCG
The DNA here is from genome assembly GCA_963920525.1 of Dichetophora obliterata. Lineage (NCBI taxonomy): Eukaryota > Metazoa > Arthropoda > Insecta > Diptera > Sciomyzidae > Dichetophora > Dichetophora obliterata. The sequence goes on from OY986435.1 coordinate 288,420,053, forward strand.
TTCAAAAATAATACAGTTTGAAAAAAGGAACTATAAAAAATATTGTATTGTTTTTAAACAAATATATTGTAGTGCGCTCTAAGCTAAACATTTATATAACTACAAAGTAAACACATTTATTTATTTCAAACAAATACTTAACATATAATAATTTAACTACAAGCTAAATATTCCTATGAACATTTCCTAAACACATTTATGTTAGTTATTAGAACAAACAAACAAAACAAACCACTATCGTAATGTACTGTACATAAAATTCTATCTCACTCACTTACGCACTTATTATTTTCACAACAATAAGGTCAGTGCCAGGGTTCGGACTTGAAAATTTGTTAATCGCAATAAATTTTAAAAAAATTCGCAGTAAAACGTATTTTTTCGCAGTATATGCAATTTTTTAACTTTTTCGATTTTTCGAAGTCAGATTCGTGATCAGCGTCCTCTGGGACCCCCGAATAAGAATTTTTTTGACTTTATTTAATGAAGTTTGCGTTTCATTGCAGCTTGAAATATTTTCAATATAACAATAATTAATTCGTTTCTAGAGTATGTTTTAAATTAATTTATTAAATTATTTAATTTCTTAATTTAATTAATTAATTAATTTTTATATCATGTTAATTTTAAAGTATGTTTTTGTCTAGGGTGCACTGTAATCCATACAAATTAAGCCCAATCATGAAACATTTTCTCCCGGGAGTTGCAAAAGGTAGATCCGGTTTTAAGAGAGCAGATAGACATCTTATTTTTTTTTTATTTTCCAATTATGAATATTTTTGGTTAAAAAAAAAATTTGCATTAAAAATTTCCAAAAAGTTTGTCTTAAAAACGGAAACTCTCTTTCACAACTCCCGGGAGAAAATGTTTGATGATTGGGCTGATTGACCCACTCTATTATATTTATGTAATTTTTTTTTATCTTATAATTTCCAACATACAGGGTCCGCCAAATAACTTTTTTTTTTTAAATTCTACAAAAAAAAACTACTAAATATTTTCTCAAATTTCTTTTTTTATTTAAAAGTATAATCTTTCCGGTTAATAATGGAAAATAATTTCATTCTAATGGCTGCCTCGTCTGGCCATACAGTAGCCTACACGATCGGTCCAATTTTTAAGCACATTATCGATTGTGTGCAGCTGTATTTTATCAATGGCTTCACGAATATTGTCCTTTAAAGCGTCAATTGTCTCTGGCTTGTCGGCGTAATACTTATCTTTGAGTGCACCCCACAAATAATAGTCCAACGGTGTTAAATCGCAGCTCCGAGGTGGCCAAACGACATCAGCTCTGCGGCTGATAATGCGATCTTCAAAAACAGGGCGCAAAACATCGAGTGTTGCTTCGGCTGTGTGGCACGTAGCGCCGTCCTGTTGTAACCAAATATTGCAAATATCCTTCTCTTCAATTTTTGTGAACAAAAATTCGTTCAACATGGCCCGATAACGATCGCCATTGACTGTAACGGCCACTCCTTGCTCATTTTCTAAGAAAAATGTCCCAATTATGCCTCTGGACCGAAATCCGCACCAAACAGTGACTCGTTTTGGGTGCAGCGGCTTTTCAATGTATGCGTGCGGGTTTTCTGTGCCCCAAATGCGACAATTTTGCTTGTTTACATACCCGCCAAGATCAAAATGAGCTTCATCTGAAAAGATGATTTTTTTTTTGCAAAATCGGCATCTTCTGTAAGTCGATCGCAGGCCCACTTAGCGAAGCGAAAACGCATTGGATTGTCAGTTGGCTTCAACTCCTGAACGCAATATTTCCCAGCGTTGTTCAAGCGTATACACAACCATATTCGTTCAGCGGAAAGATAAAACTAATTATCTGTCAAATCAGACATGAGCTAAGTGTTACCATTCACGAAATAAGCACTATTTAAAAAAAAAAAACGTTAGATGGCGGACCCTGTATATGAAATAATTTTGAAATATTTGTTAAATAAGGAAATTCGCAGAAGATTTCTTTCCGAAAAAACCACAATATTTACCCTAGTAAATTTTTTGTGGCTGTTTTTTTTTGACATTGCACATTTATTATTATTATTAATACCGAATATTAGACCAATAAGAACTGGGTTCTTTTGAAGGACAACAGAAATACATTCTATATATTTTTATTTAAAAAAAAAACTACATTTTTTTCACATATTGCAGCAAAACACCATTTCAAACCTTCTTTTGAAAAACCGGAGATTCGTAACCGATTTTAGGCTGAGGTTTCTTGAGCAAAGTTGTTTAGAATAATACTTATGCGCGAATAATATTTTCCGCAGAATATTATTTAAAAAAATTAGCCCGATCTTATGTACACATTTTTTTCCAATAATTTCAGTTAGTAACGTTTTTGTTTAGCAAATTGTTGAAGAATATGAACGTTTCTATTTTTTTCCGCCAATGTATGTACATAAGAGGAATTTGTTTCGGTCTAAAATTTTCATGCCGGTAACATTCAGTTTTGGATTCTACATGAAATTCTGAGTTAAAAACTTCTCCGATAAAATTGTTTCCAGCGAAAAATCTTTTAAAGATTCCTATTTAATAATTTGACATAATTTCTCGGTCTTTAACATTCATTTTCAGTATATGCCGCTGACAAAAGTTAAATAAGAGCACTTTTGCATCTGCAACATTTGTCAATGTTGTTGATTTTGTGGTCATAGCTTCCGTTAATTACATAATTTTTCGGTTAAAAAGAAAAAAGAAGAAAATCATTGTATATGCTCTGTTTTATATGTAACTGCATTTACTGGCTGTTCAAATTGCTTTTGAAGACAAATTATACAACCAAAACGTTAGCAGCAACTCACAACTTTACGGTCAACAGTGATTTCAAAAAAAGTTCAGGTCTTAGATATATTATTTTTTTTGGGTTATAGGGGTATATTTAGTACTTAATCGAATGTTTTTCCTTTAGCCTTAAGCATTGTCTTATATCACAAATTATTACAAGTTCTGGTCTAGCGAAGAAATAAAAGAAGATATTAGCTATTACCAAGATAATGCACAGGTAAGATGTTTAATGAATGATTCATTGGCACTTTATCTTCGTAAGTTTACAGTTTTTGCTAAGCTTTCATTCGTCAGCAAGAAATGTATGACGCATGGTGTCGTGCTCGCTGTTCTAATAATACTTGTTGATGTGTTGGGCAATGTCATATGTGCTTCATAAAATGTGTCACATAATTTTTTTTGTATTGGGACCCCATTCCCAGAAGATTTTCTCGATCCCGGGAGTATCAAGATTGAAAATTTCAATCACGTGATCCCGGGACTAGTTTGGGTTTAAAAACTTCAAGAAGTAAATTATTCAAAACGTTTTTAATACAATTTTATATTATTTATTACTTGAAACTTAAACATGTTAATTAATTCATTTATAAAGTAACAAAAACAAAACAAAACAAAACAAAATTCACAATTGCGTTATTTGATACCACACTTTACCGAGCGGTTTTTATATTTTTTGTTGTTTTGCATGAAATCTCTAAAAACCAAAAGTGTGGTAATTTTAAAATGCCCTATTATATGTTTAACGAACGTGGTTTTTGAAGTTTCATAAGCAACTTATATAGCCAGTTATTTTCTAATTGTAAAAATGGAAAAGCTCAATATGCAAGTTAAACTTTTTTATGCCATATATTAAAAAAATATATCAAATTGGAAAGTGAATTTATTTGCATAGTAACAAAGAGATAAAGTGGGAGGTTCCCAACCACAAATTCTATTTTAAAGGTTGTTCATAGTTGTGGTTTTCAACTATGGCAAAAAACCCACAATACCACAAAATTGTGAATACCCATATTGTTAATAAACACAACAAAAATAATATTAATGACCAGCAAATTGTATTAATTTAAAGAACAAAAAATAAAATATAGAACAGTTAGAGGAATTCTTACACAAGTTTTAAAAAGTTTTGTTTTTGAGTTTAAGGCAAATTAAGGTTGGAAAAGATTTTTCAAAATAAAATTTGCTGTTTTAATTATTTTTAAATTATAACTTATTACTTAATTAATATTTAAATTAAATAGTATATTTTCAGCTGATCAACGCGACTTATTTTTCATTAGAGGGTTTTGTTCGGATATTATTACAAATATAACCTGCTGATGAGAAGCAACGTTCTGATTCTATGATAGTTGGAGAAATCGTTGTAAGATAATCGTAAGCAATTTGAAAGTTTTAATCACGATTACCTTTACCACACAACAGATTTATTTCCTAAGTCTGAATATCTGACAATTTTGAAATACATAGCTGACTTCCTTATGTTACAAATTCCTCCAAAATTTTGCAAAATCTTTGCTCCAGTGATTCACACTCATCGTCCTAACAATCTCTTTCAGCCTCAATAGGTTTTTCTAATTCTTGTTTCATTCATAAACTTAAATTGAAATGGTTGATTTTTAATATGGAAAAAATATAATGCATAACAGAAATAATTCGAATTTATTATGGTATTTCAAAAATAAATCGATTTTCAAAGTTTAACGCATTCTTAGTAACGCATGCGCAAACCTGCGGATAATATTAATACATACTGGCTCTGTAGCTACACTAGAGAAGACCTTATTTTAAAAACACCACCCCAAGGGCTCAAACTGTTGTAATTGATGATAAAAAAATTCGTGAAAAATTTAAGATCAGATGCATATAAACCCGTGCGCACACGGCTTAAAGTTTGCACAAGTGCATTAAAGAAAAAAAAATAACTTTTTTTTAATATATTCACATGCCATTTATTATATGCCATTAATAAATTAAACTTGGAATAAGGAAATATTTAAAATTTTTTGTTTTTTCCAAAAAGTTTTCAGTTTAATAAGGGTATTCACCTCAAATTACTTGAACAACTCAGGGTACAAAATTTCTATTTTTGGATTTTCTCTGCAATATTTGTATTATTTTCGACTACTCTTGGTGCGCTGATTTTAAAACCATAATTATTTTTCTCTAGCATCGCCAGTTTTTGAGATAAACGTCAGTGAAATCGTTCAATAAAAACTTGGTGATATTTAATTGTATCAAAATTTGTGCAAACAATTCAACGAGTTTAAGTGCGGAAAGTTAAAGCTAAATGAAAAAGTTCTTAACACAATGGCAACCAGAAGCGTGGACAAATTATACCTTCTTGGATAAGACCAAAGTCAACATCTTCTTGGTGCAGGGTTATCTAAGGTATATTGCCTTAAAACATGGAGATTTTACAGAAAACATGATACGAACAGCGCTGTAAGACGTAATTCTACGTCAAAAACATTAAAAATAAATTATTTTTATATTAACTAAAAACATATTTTCAACGTCGTGCGATATATTTGATAGGAGATGAAAGTATTTCATCCTCTCTTAACTCTCTTGAGCATCGACGTAATGTAGGTTGCCTAAGCCTTCTGTATAGGTATTACCATGGGAAGTGTTCAAGGGAGATACATGGCCTGACGCCACTAGCTCGTGTGTTTCCCAGGTCCACTCGGGCAGCTGTCCAAGCCCACTCCTTTACCATTGAATCGATGCCTAATAGAACCTCGCATTACCGCGATAATTCGTTCTTTAGTCGCGCTGTTAAGTTGTGGAATAGTCTCCCTGCGAGCGTGTTTCCCGGCAGTTTTGAGCTGTGCAAATTCAAAACAAATCTTCACCGACACTACTCCATCTATCCACCCTCCAACTAACTATCACCCATTTTCCGAATCAACACAATGCTTACGCATTTATAGGGGGCATCCCCTGAACGTTGGTTCAGTCTAAAAAAAAAAATATATATATATAAATATAAAATTAATATTTAATACATAAACATATAAGTCTAAAAACAATCAAAAAATTATGGCTCTCTTAAAATATCTCATTGCACCTTATTGGACTAATAATTGTTCAAATAAATAAAACCAAAAGAACACAAGAATGTTTCGTGTGCGAGAAAAAAATGGAAGTGCTCAAAAAATGAAAAGGCGTAGCAATAATATCTGCGTTATTAAATATTCTTGGCTAATAATACTGCACATAACTTTATTTTCAAACCATTTTTTTTATATAAAAAATATATTCCATTTTCAACTGCAGGGTATAGGTGTAGGTTGTATGTAATGAAAAATAATTATTCTAGACTACTTTCTAAGCAATTTTTTTCAGGTGTCAATATTTCAGCTTTATATTCTAGTAAATGAAAGCAAAAAAAAAACATATGCGCGCGTTTAACTTCAGTTTTCCCCAACGTGCGCTGCCTTTGCATTTTGCATATCATGGTTCATTAGGCACAGCAAACATGCTAATTTTTGCAAAAAGACCAACATTTTCTTGAGCTCAGTATTTTCTTTCCTAATACGAGTAAAAAGTATCCCATTGGTATACAGTCTTAAAAAGCGTTCTTTTAGTCAAAAAAAAAAATTAGTTCCTTTATAGTAGCTGTAGTTTTCGTCCTTTCAAAAAACCAGTTTCCTGTTCATATGAGCTCAATCCATGATTAAGTGACTCAATTTTCTATGGGTTGCGTCTTAAAATGATAAAGACATAATATATGGCAATAAGAAATAGAGACAAAAAACTAAATAAATCTATATATAATCTATATCTAAATAAAATCTATAATATAATAAGTTAAGAGTCACGGCAAGGTAATTTTCGGAAAATTGTATAATATTTAGCTCAATCTAACCTTGATCTCGAATTTCACAAAAGATATTCGAAAAAGATATGAATGCGCTACTTAGATAAGAAGCATTAATATAGTAATAATTTATAGAAATAATGTGTGAATGGTGGTCAACGTACACAAAACGATTGATGAAGGCTTTTTATGATGGTGTTTTTCCCTGCGGTGACTCATTTGAGACATAACGAAGTCTACAACAACAAAATTGTAATAATGTGTAAGTCAATTGGTTGCATCAAGGCTCATTGATGTGTGAAGCTTTGGGGTTTTCTCAAGGCACAATTGACTGAGTACCGGTTAAAAACACGTAACAACGTCACAGTAAGATATAATGGTCTTGGATTTTAACCTACCGCAACATGAAAAAAGTAGGTATTTAATAATCAAAGAGTAATTGTTGTTTTTGGTTTTGTTTTTTTTTTTATTTTTGTTTCGTGTTATGCCACACGTTCGAGCAATTTTTGGTTGACTTAACTGTTCGGATTTGTTTGTTTTGATTTTTTTTCGTTCTTTCTTTAACTCAATGAACCTTATGCTCTCTTTTGCACAATGATTTTAACCAACATCAGTGTGAGGTAAAATTGCTTCTTGGTTTTTGTTTTTTTTTTTTCTTTCCAACTTTAATGTTTTTCATATAAATTGTTTGAGCCCGCTGTTTTTGGCTAACAGTTCGCATTATAACGCACTCTAGTATAGTTTAGTTAAGTTCCTGCGCCAACAGGATATAAAACAATTTTCAAGTGTAAAAAAACAGTAGCAGGAGGTAAATTTGCTTTTTGTTCATTGTTAAATATTTGAAGTGATATCTTAAGAATAAAGTCAAACATTGCCAGTGTTTTGTTAAAAACATTGAATAAAATACTCAAAGTTCGAAAGTTTTACCCACACCAATGATTAATGGAAACTTTAACACTGTTCAAACATCCGTTGAGTGCAAAACTTTGACAAACAGTCAATGAGCAGAGCAAAAGTTTCAAATAGTTGAAACGGAAACTCTTAAAACTATTTTGTGCTTAATTAAAAGCGATTGCTTTGAATCTGCAAAGTGTAACGGATGTAAAACGATAACCTGAATTTAGTCAAAATAGAGTTCCATTCCTCATAGTACCTGCTAATTATAACGGTTGTGACATGATTTAACAAATAAAAAAAGAGTTTAAAGTAAAGTTTTTTTACTTTAAATGCCTAAAATGCTCCTTAGTCTCTAAGCTGCTAATATTTTAGTAAAAATTTTGATTTTGACAGTGTTAACTTTCTGTAACCTTTAAATGCGGGCCACGTACTCTAACCAGTATGCCATGGGCGCCACAATCTACACGTTGACAGTTTAAAATGCATTTTATTAATTTTTACCAATCATTAACTCAAAATTGCTTAAAACTGTTTTTGATTATTGAAAGTGTATATAAATTTTGGAAGACAATACCATGTCGATGTGCTGTTGGCAGCAAATAAGGTCAATCGACGGTAACACCCTGCAAATGGCTCATCTTACAACAACAAAAACAACCACAGCTTATCCAGTTATTCATACTACACATACTCATTATCTGACTCCCTCTCGATCATCTTCCATCTTATTTCGGTCTTTCACACTTTCGTTTTCTTTTTAATACATTTATGGACGATTATGAAATCTTTACTTCATAAAAGTTTTATTGACTTATTGCTATATTATGGAAATAAAATTATGTCAAAATTTTGAACTACGGTGAAGAAGGTAGACAAGCGACTATTTTTATATCAAATGAAACAATTGTTTGCTCTCTTGTACTCTCACTTCACTGAATACCATTCCAGTGCACCAAAATTATTTATCATGGAGCTTTCACTAATGCATTTCCATTATTTGTCAAATTAACTAGTTATTAACAACAGTCGTCATTAAACTATCAGTCGTGGTCCTCTAAGGAGCCCAGAAGTAAATAAATTTTGCTCCCAATGAAGTTCTTGCTCACAATGAAGAAATTCAAAGTAACATTCAATAGTTTTAAATTGCTGAAAAATTACATTGCGTCATCATTTCGTGTGAACCGAGATAAAAGTAAGCATTCTATGCTTGAAACAATAGTAAAATAAAAAATAAAGATTTAAAAATGCAGAGTTTTGTACATTTTTTTTTTTATTTTTTTTTTTTTTAAAGATCAAAGAACCAAGGCATGCGCCTTATACAAACAAGGTTTGGTCTTTGACCTGAAAGGAAAGGGATAGATTTATTTAGAGGAATTGATTGGAACCATACGTGAATTATTGATTAGGCGAAACAACCCTGAAAGACAATTTGAGTAAATTGCTTTTAACCGATGCTAGTGTTATGCCTTAACCTCGGCAAGCATTTTCAGTCCTTTAGTTTGTTCCATTCCTTTTAGTTCCAAATTTTTCACAATTTAGCTGTGGATTTTTGGTTTTCCATAATTCTTAAATGTAGGAAAGAACAAAGAAAAGGAAAAAAACCATGCCCGAGCCCGGATTCGAACCAGGGACCTCTGGGTTGAGAGTCTAGCGCACTTTCCACTAGACTACAAAGGCCGACAAACACATTTGACATTTAGAGAAAATTGCAGACAATTTGTTATTAATGCTTGCAAAAAAATTTTAAATTGGATTGACTTTACGGATGTCAATAAAAGCTTTTAAGATATTTGTTTGTATTGACCCAATTTGTTTAAAAAAAATATTTTACTCATTGGTTCACTTTTGCACATACTTATTTCCACACGTCATTTCTCCATCTGAGGTGAATATAAGTCACTGAGAAGTATTAATTTATCAAATATACTATGAGGAACTGTCCAGGGATTCTTAAAAGGAGTTATATTTTCCATTGATTCGAACTTTTCGCCTCGAGGCCCATCTGTTTTTTTGTTGCGCTGTGGTAGCTGAGTATAAAAAAAGAAGAGTAGAGAGCAACATGGAGTTCAACTCTCTAAACACAAGCGCGTGAAAAGAAAAATATTAAGCATTGCTTGGCAGCTGGGATGATATCTTATAAAACTTTACACTTTACTTAAATAAACTTAGTATTATAATTTCGAAACGAAAATACACTTAAAATTTTTTCATAAAAATCGGCTTCGCACGCAAAGTAAACCATATACACGTGAAACAAGAGACAAAGGTTAATAAAACTGCGTTCTAACTTTTTTCTTAAAACGTCTTTAGAAAATTATCTTTAAGTTACAAAAGGTAAAACTTAACAAGTACATTTTCAAATAACACATAAGTCCTCTTTCATTTGAAACCCATATTGTCATGTTTTGAATGTTTCAAGTATTTAAATAAATTTTTTTAAGCAATTGCTTTTGTAACTCAAAATTCCTTTTAAAAAATTCTGACGTTCTATAGAAAAGTGAGAATGCTGTTTTTTATCCTTTGCCTCTTGTTTCACATGTATGTTGTTTAGTCTTTTTGTGTGTAAAAGTGTTTTTCTATAGTTGTTATACGGTGTTATATTATTGATAGATTTATATTTTTCGTGCCATAACGCGTATCCGCAATTTGCACACATACGGTGATAATAAAATTTTACAGGACTACAGAAAAACTGATTTTATTTTAAACTACTGTACTTTCAACTGAACAAAAAATTGATTGAAATCAGATATTTGCATTGTTTTGAAATAAGGTTTTCAATCAAAATGAATGAATCAATTATGAACGATAAAAATGAAAATCAAATTAATTTTGGCCATTTTTTGCAATAAACGCAGTTGCAGTTGCTTACTTTGAGTTTTCCCTTTATTTCACCCGTTTTTAATTTGTTTAATTTATAGCACTTAATAGTAGTAGCATGTAAAAGTTTTTTGTATTAATTTTACTACAACAAAACATATATACAAAGCAAATCGTTATTATACATATAAACAAACATTCATTTCATTTTCATTTTTATCATTTATGATTGATTCATTCATTTTGATTTTTCATTAAATGCTTATTTCACGGATAGAAAAATATACTAATATTCAGTAGGAATTAAGAAAATCGCGGACACAGATAGCGCTCAACGAATATAAGCGAAAATCAAGTAAATTATTTTCTGAATATCAAAATAAATATTCCAGTCAAAATCTACTTAAATTAAATGGACATTTGCTGAGCTATCAAAATTCCCACTCCAAAAAATATCGCCTCAAATCAAGACAATATTTTCTATTAAAATATTAAAATAAATATTCCAATGTTAACAAGAAATTAATGAAAAAATTAGAACGAAATCTCATAAAAAAAGAAAACAAACTAAAAAAACCAAAACAAAACTAAAAGCAATTAAGAAAAAAATAATTGTCTCTGGTGGGATTTGAACCCACTACTCAAGATTAAAAAAAAATAGAGTAAATACTAAAGCCTTAGCCAACTGATTAACTGAACTTAGCCTTTCGCACTGTTATGATGTTGTGGAAATAATATACATAACAACATTAAGAAAATAATTTCTCAAGATTAAGCATACATATAAATACTGCAAAATTTTTTTGATAAGTGGGTAATTTATTTTCTTGTTGCAAGGAACTCAAATTTCTGATTTCTACTAAAGTTAAGTGAAATTCTACTTGTTGCTAGTAGAATTCAGTTGAGCTTTTTTCTTCTTAATAAAAGTAAATTATTTCTATCCGTGTTGAGAACATTGCAAATATCTAATTTTAATAAATGTTTAGTTGAGTTGAAAATCCATTCAATAGCTTAAAAGAAAATCAGTTTTTCTGCACTCCTGTCAATTACTATGACCGTATGTGTGTATGTGCAAGTGGCGGATACGCGGTATTGCACACACAACGACGAAATACATGCATATCATCGTAGCGAGTGCAATACTGCGTATCCGCTAATTGCACATAAGCACATAGTGTGTGAGATATGAATTTTAGTAAAAAAATACATTTTCGTCGTTTTTGCCGATTTTTGTCAATTTTGTGCATCCTGTAACTCCGCCAAAAATTAAGCCAAACTTTTTTCCTCTAAATTCAGTTTTTTATTTCCGTCAGTGATGCTCCATTTCACCAAATCGGATATGGTCATTCCGTAAGGCAAGTACACTCAAAATGGGATTGTTGTAGTTTTAAACCATTTTTTTTTGAGACGCTTCCAATTAAGGACTAATTTGACGTTTTTACAAGTCTAAAAGCATATAAATTTTACATGCATATGTATAAACAAAACATTAAATTACGCATCCAAGGACATACAAATATTTGAGATTCCTCTAAAAATTATTGAGTTACATACATAGATCACAGAGACTATATTAAACAGAGGTCCCAGTTCGAAGTTCACTCAATTTACGTTGTACAAGCGTCAGGAAAAGAATTATGCTTTTGCCTCAGCAGTTGTTTCATGCGCACCTATCATCCGGACGCTTGTACAACGAAACTTGAGTTCGAAGAGCACTCGAAGTCAAACTGGGACCTATGCACAATATAGTCTCTGTGGTTAGATCAAATCAAAATTGGAATTTAACATGATATGAATTTCTGCTCAATAAATCGCTTAAAAAATGTTCCCATACAAATATTGTGAACTTTATTATACTAAACAATGTGGTCTTATCATGTTTTTATTGATTTGAAATTTTAAACGCCATTTTTGTTCATCAATTACAACTTCTAACCTCCGTCTTGCTCAATTAATATCAACTTTCTCCAAATAAATAAGGTAATAAGGGACATGTATACCCTAAGAAATATATGTATATTATTTTGCATATTAAATCAATTGAGATAAATTAGCCACTTGCTATACGCAGAGAAAAAACAAGTAGCAATAAACCTATTTTAAGAGTATCATAGTATGATTCGGCTTATGATTGTTGCTACCATGTTTTTAAACATGTATGGAAATGATTGCAACAACTTTATTTTAAAAAGGAATTTTTTCGTAGGAACCAAAATACTATTGAAACAATCAATATTCTTATATTGGGAAAAAAATGGAATGATTGCAACAACCATATTATTACAAGGAATTTATTTTTAGGAACCAGAATAATATTGAAACAATCATTTGTTTTTTCTATTTTCAATGAATTTCAACTATTTATTTTTTTTTTTGCTTTTAAAGCATGTTTTATGAAGTTTGAAAACCCTTCATTTTTATATAGTTCAGACAAACATTAAAAATTCGAGTATGGTTGTCCCTGTCATAATATTTACATTTAACATGATTGACAGAACCACCAGATTTTTCTGCAACTTATAGTTGAGGCAATCATAATATGTTGACGATAGTAACAGTGTTTTTTTTTAGTCTACCATTAGCAAATAATGACTAATTTATTAAGGCAACAATTTATGTTTTTATTTTAGTAAACATATTATTATTGCGGTAATCATGTATCCACCATGTCTTTTCTCTGCGTGTAGTCTTTTTTGCAGCAGACCATTGACTTTTTTCTATTAAGTTTATCTGCGCTTCAAATTGGCAGCATAAAGCGAAAACAATATTTTAAAGTTGGCGATGATGATAAGCTTGCTGTGTGAATTGTTTTTTTGATTTTGTTGTTATAATTGAATAGATATTTCTTTACAGGCCAGCAAAGGATGATACATGCAATTGTCCTTCATTGCATTCTATGCTATTGCTGCCACTTTGCTAAGTAAATTTTAGTTTATAAAAGTTGCCATCTAAATAAATGTCTTTGTTTGGCTTTCAATGTGATAAAGTGTCATCAACGTCGATCACGTATTTTCAAAATTTGTCTAGACATTTTTTTTGTCATGCCGTTTAAAAAAGCCTAGATATTGAGTTTTTGTTTAGTTTTCGCCACTGTAATTGAGTATCTTTTGACTGTGTACCATGAAGTCTAATTTTGAAGCCATGAAATGTGTGAGTGAATTAAGTTGTCGAATCATGGTTATGCTAACCTAATTTGACCCATCATAGAAATATGACATAACTTGTTACTACATAATGTGTCATAATTTAAAAAAAAAACCCAAATGGCGATGATGCAGTGAAAGTAAACTACCGTTATCAACGCCGTAGATAAGGAGGTTCAGTGGGTTCAAACCCCCCATTAGCAATCCAGAATATTTTTATATAGTAAATAATAACACAAATATTCCAAATTATTTATTTTTGCCATAACATGAAGGTAAATTGAAAGTTGTATGTGCTTAGTTTGGTTAGCAGATATTTAGTTAAATGCAGGTTCTCATCTAGAGACCTAAGGAGGTGCTGTTCTTGATTTTTTTTTTATAGAGGAAGTAAACGAACACCCTGACTTTCTTGGCAGTTATTTATTGCTTCTTAAAGTGTAGATAAATATTTTTTTTGGCGCGTAAAAGTTTTATGTGAAGCGTGTCAAACAAGCATGTCATCTTATATAAAAAAAAAATCAAAAAATGTTAAAAATTATATTAAATTTATTGGAGCTGTATACAATAATATCAATAAAAAGTTGAAAATTACAAAATTGGTAGATATGTTAATTTTGAGTATTTTTTTTAAATTTTTCGTTCTTTGTATAGCTTTAAAAAAACCGGCTTATATAATTAGAATTCAGGTTAATGATCCAATAAATTTTATCTACCTCAAAATGAAAAAATCCATGCTCATTCATACATTAGTTCTTGAGATATAGTGGAGACCAGTTTGAAAAACATGATTTTTTAGAAAACGCGTTTTAAAATTTGGTTAACGATTTTTTCGACTTCCTTTGTGAAAATATGGGTTCCTTTCACATGCAAAATTTCCTTACGCTTTTTCTTCAACTCCGAATGTCGTTCGAAATAAAATCTGTATTTTTTTATATTTTGTATTATTTTTTATTTTACATAATTATTTCTAGGCAAATAATGTAAATAAACTATTTTATCAATAAGTTTAATTTAATATTTAAAAAAAAAGATTTATAAATTAAAAATTAAGATGTAAAATTGTTCAAACATGTTGCTAGCGAGGTTTTTTTAATGACGCAACAAGGCGTTAAGCATTGGACATTCATCATGTTAAAACAAAAAACCCATTTTTAGGTCCACCTAGTGTAGAAAAAAGTTGTTGAAATTCTTACAACAGATTCGAAAACAGCGACCAGAGCATCTACAAAGAGTATAAAGCAAAAAACAAATTTTTGGGGTCCATCCTAGTGTCAAAAAACATTTCGAAATTCCTGTATTAGATTACACTGTGTTACGTACATTTGCTGTAGTTTCCATTTCTTGAATCTTAATTGGAAGTAAGATTCTCACGTATGATCTTAAGCTATGGCCCCTTTTACATTGATCAAGACTTGAAGTCAAGTTTTTTTGACGTTCTCTTTTGAACTTGACGAAAACTTTCACATTGGTCAAGACTTGAATTCAATTTCTTGTCCTCTTTCCTTGTTTTCTAAAAATAAAACGAGATAGGTAGCAAGCAAATGAATTATAATTTATAGAAATTTGCACACTGAATTTTAATTTTTAACCACGATGGAAGTTAACAAAATGTTTTTGCTTAAAAATTTATTGCAAAATGAAATTAAATTAAATGCAAAACAATTTTATTGCAACCGAAGTCTAACAAACTCACATTGATATGCAAAAAATAAAATAAAAAGCACTGCCAACAACGCGAAAATAACAAAAGGAATACGAAAAATTGCCGGTACAGCTTCAAGTTTCTTTTTCCCTTCCGTCGCTTCCGATGTGCGGCGAATTGCCTACAAACTCTGAAACTTGACTTCAAGTCTTGACCAATATAAAACGGGTCAAACAGATAAGAGAGAGAGAGAGAGAAAGAGAGAGGTGCGCACTCGCCTACTCATTTGTTAGCCTACTTAAATCTCAATACTAGCACTCACAGCCCAGCGCACTGGACTGCGTCCCATTGGGCATTTTAGCAAGCGATAAGTAAAAGAAAGCATGGTAGTAGTGCTCTCATTGGCGTCAATATACATTCCATGCTCGCTGTATTGATGAGTGCTTCTGTAAGGCACTATATATGATGAAAACTTTTATATGGAAAAATTCTAAGTCTTTTCTATTATTTTTGTATAAAAAAATTTTACAAAAAAACTCCAAAAAATTTGGAGCTTATTATGCATCATTACCAGAGCAGACCGAAACAGCACGAAAAAAAGTCGTTTTCAGCACAGCAAATAAGCGCTAAAAAATGACGAAACAGCACAATAATAAGCACTAAAAACTCTTTAATTAAAACAAATATTTTTAAACAAAAAAAGTTTATAATCATATTCCTTTTTTAATATAAAAAACAGAGAATAAACACTCTAAAACATAAATTCAATTCAATTCAGGTATATTTTAATGTAAACACTAACATAAAATATATCAAAAAATCAGTTCAGTATACTGCCGTCCTAAGAAAGAAAGCCGTCCCAAACGCCAAAATTCCAAGATTGAGATAGGGGCAGATTGGGAAAGTGAATGAGTTTCTGTTTTTGTGTTAAGTTAAGAATTCCCAGTTTCAACTGCAAATGACTGAAAAACGTTAAGTTAAATGGTCACATCTACCACTTCTAGTGTAAAAAACAGTAAAAGCTGAATATCTCAAAACTACTGAAATGGAAATATGACATTCTTTCTTAGGACGACTTTCTTAGACGTACAGTCATTGTATAGAATATATTATTAGGTGCTACTTAAATTTATTTTAAAAATAAATGAACGGCGCTTTTGATTTAGCAATTGCGTAAATTTTGAAAATGATCGCTCAGCATCCGACGATGCTACCGGACAGTATTTAAAAAGAACAAGTTCTTTCGATGAATATAAATCAAGAAACTTATTTCCTGAATCAATACCTTTATGAATAACTTTGTATATATCTAAAATTATGGGATATCCTTTGTTACTCTGAAGTATATTTTTATTTTAGGAAAAACTCTACGCGATCCAAGGAGGCCCAAGTCTTGCGTGTTTTCTTTACAATGCCAATACTTTCATTAAACCCAAGTACTTGGGTTTCCAGTTTTTCAATTGAACGAACGATTAAGGAAAACTGGCATTTAATGAATGCGAGCTCAGATTTTAAGCTGTTGGATTGAAACAGTTCTTTCGCCACGCAGATTGCATCAGAATTTTCGTCATTGAATTGTTCACTTGAGTGGGTCACCTTACAAGAAATTAATGGCAAAGCTAGTAGTATATTTTTTTGGCCTTTACTCACTTTTTTAAAATAAATATTTGCTTCCAAAAATGCAGCACAAAGATCCATAGGAAACATAGAACTCGACTTTTCCTGATACTGGGAAAGTGGTGTTTGCTTTGAGTACTTGCCTCACGTTCTGACGCCACGGTCTTATGTTTTTGGGAATTCGGGTGTTGCTCGACATTATTAAGCCTTTTTGTCGACAGTTGCGTATTGCAAAACACACAAAACAAAACAGAGTCATCGCTGCTAAAAATGCCCGGATGCAGTCGATTTATACGGGTGATAAATTCTTTATTTGGTTTTTTCACTTTCGGCATACTTTATTCATTTTAGAGTAGTCGCACGCACTATTCAATTTCCAATTCGCAAAAATTTTGTATCTAAATACTGCTTGTGACTGCTTTTTAGCACAATTATTTTTTATAAGTTGCCAAATAATTAACGGCAGCTAATACTTAAACGATAATAAGGAGGTGTTCAAAATATTTCGCTTTTGATGTTTGGATATGTTTAATTTTGTACATGAAAAGGAGTTGCCGCTATACCAAAAAATTATGTAAAACAGAGTTGCCTGTTTGCAAAAAAAAAAAAAAAAAAAATAAAAAAATATTGGACTGGTAAAGTAAAGCGAAAATGTTGAAAATAAGTACTTATAAGCAAAATAAGCCGAAATAAGCACAAACACCCTGAATAAGCAAAATGCTGGGAAAACAAGCAAGAAGCATTTAAACTCGCTCTGATCATTACAAATGAAAATAAGCTTTCAAAAAAAATTTGAACAGAAAAATTTGTAAAAAATATAGATTTAAAAAATATATAAAAAATTTTTTTGAAAGCTTATTTTCATTTGTAATGATGCATAATAAGCTGTAGTTCTTATAATAAATAAATAAAAATAAAAAAGCTGTAGTACTGCAACAACTGTAGTAGACGAGTGGATAAGATGACGGACCGCCAGATGAGAAGACTTTGGTTCAAATAATAATTATTTTGTGACTTTTAAAATTGTGAGCAAGAAATAATAAGTATTTCTGCTTTTTATTTTTTTAGGACAAAAATAAAAATCAAAATTGACTTATAGTTTTTTGGTCACAAAACAACTGGCAAGTTTTAATTTTTATTTTTTTAAACAAAAATATAAAGTAACGTTTGCCGATATTTTTTTGGTCTCAAAATAACTGGTATGTTTTGAATTTTATTTTTTAAACCAAAAATAAAAAGCAAAGTTTGCCCGATATTTTTTGGTTACAAAATAACTAGTATGTTTTGATTTTTATTTTTTAAAGCCAAAATAAAAAGTAAAGTTTGCCCGATATTTTTATGGTCACAAAATAACTGGTATGTTTTGATTTTTATTTTTTAAAGCAAAAATAAAAAGCAAAATGTGCCCAACATATTTTGGAGAAATTTTTTTTTTTTTGCTTTTGTAATCCCCCCTCTTCCCGTATAAAATAACTATTTACGGCGTTGATCATCATACATATACTGTGGTTATACTTTTTATGTATGTTTTTGTTTTTAAAGTTTGTAGATATTAATTAAGCTAATATTTTGCACTTGAAGTGGAGTCAGTGACACTGACTTTTGATGTTATATGATAGAATGATAATCAGAAAAATTGCAATGACCTTTTATATGAAAATAGCTTGCAAGAACAATCTAAAAATTGGTTACGACAACATTTGACACGAACAATTTTTTGAAGTGTCCTCACTTAATTTAGTGAATTTTTTCAGTTTCAGTGATTTTGGGATATTTTCAACAATGCTTTTTTACATTTCAATTCGAACAATTCATTGAACCTTTTACTGTATATAAAATGTTCTAATTCCAACAATTCATTGATTGTAGTAAAAGGTTCATCTTCTTTGCTACCATTCATTTCACTTTTACTTTGCTTCTTTTTCATACTCGGTTTTTCGTTGTATACATTTTTCGATTAATTCTTCGATTCACGAATTTAAACATTCACGTAAGGTTCAGCTTAATGTTTGCTTCTTACCTTTTTAATGTTTTAATGGTTTCTTTAAGGACTTTCGCCTGATTAAAGATTTTCACATAGCTTCTTTTTATGTCTTTAATCGAAATGTTTAATCGGCTTACTTTAGCTATTTATAGCTTTTGATCCTTAATTCTGCTTTGCTACTTTAATTTCATAGGACTTCAAATGCAAATAGGCCGAAGCTCATGTTGCAATAACAAAATTTATTTCCGTACCAATGGTCGTTATCGTAACACTCTTGAGTGCTTATGTCTTTGGATAGTATTGATTGTATGTAATTTTAATACTTTATTTCTTGCCATAATGGAGAGTAAGAAGAAGCATCATTCACACGTGAGACCATTAAGCCATCAGAAATGTATTCCTTTATTTATTTCTGTATCTTTTCAAATACAATTTACGTACACGTAATAATTATTATTTTTGTGTACTAAATAATTTATGCTTTTCATTACAGAAGGCGTTGGGGATTTTTCTTGAATTGTAAAGGGATTTTTTTGTCCAATATTTCGTACAGTTATTACCCTTGGCCTTAACAAGCTTTTACCAAAGGTCTTTTCCATGTGAAGATAATTTATGTATGTAATATATTTCTTGTTGTTCTTACTTTAAATCGGTTTTCAGTACGATCTTAAAGTCTAGTTGAATGAAACCGAGCTGAACTCACCAAAGTTGGATGCTTAAACTCGGTTTAGGCAAAAAAGCAACACATTATATATATAATAATTTTAGTCAATTTAACTTCAAAGAATGCTAAAACATCTAGTTAAACCAAATTTGACTAAAGTTTAACCTCGTACCTAAAAACTGTCCCTTAATGTAATGTAAATAAGTGTTGAAAAATTTAGCTCACTACCGATACGCTGCTGCTACTTATCACCAAGCTAATCCTTAACTTTTAGTTGAGCTTTAATAAACATAGCGCACAAAGTGTCATTATTTAAGTAAATTTTCTTGAATGCGTCGAGTATCAAAAAATGTTGTAGTCTACTTTGAGGCTTGTGAAGAAAATAGATCTGATTCGATGTATAGGTAGTGCGGTGAAAATGATCATAGTCTAAAATTTAAAGCATACATTTGTGGGCAATAAATAATTTTATACGTAGTGAATTACTGATACATGTACTTTTTTTATTTAATATTTGTAGTTTAGATTAAATAATATTTTTTATATGCATAATATTATTTTAATTTGAGCCATTTTTTATATTGTTACTTGTCCTTTTTCATTTCTTATCTCCAAGCATTTGTCACTCCGTTTGTAACGTCGATAACACGGTTAGAATTCTTGGAATAAATTTTAATACAAGTAAAGGATTGCAAAGATTTTTAATACAAAATTATTAAATTTAATACACTCAACTCGTTTTTTATGCGGTCTTTTTTCACGATTTTGAAATAACATGGTTCATGGACATATTTTTTACACAAATTTTTCGGTTTTGCACGATCAAAAATGATGATGGCTTTTGCCCAACCGAGTGTGTTACTAACTTGGACATTTTGCCGACTACTGGTTTACGTTTAGGAGTTTCGGTGAACACTTGATTTCTATAGTCTTTTTTTTACGTTGTACTTGGTTTGTACTTTTGGGTTTTTAATAAGAATTTATTGTTTTTTTTTTAAATAAGGTTTGGTCTTTGACTTGAAAAGAAAGGGAAAGATTAATTAGAGGAATTGATTAGAACCATACGTGAAATATTTATTAGGCGAAACAACCGTGAAAGACATTTTGAATAGCTTTTGACCGAGGCTTGTGTTATGCCTTAACCTCGGCAAGCAATTCCAGCCCTTAGTTGTTTCTGTCCTTTAATTCCACATTTTCCCACAATTTTATTTGTGGATTTTTTAGTTTTCCATAATTCTTCAAAGTACCTCTACAAAGGAACCTCTGGGTTGATAGTCTAGCGCACTCACCACTAGAGTACAAAGGCCGACATATATTTTTTATACGGAAGATACGTTCGTAAACGTAAAACGTGTACAAAAAATGTAATAAAAAACTATAAGCGACATATGGTAAATTAAGGTATGTACAGGGTCCACCATCTACCTTTTTTTTCAACTAGTGCTTATTTTGTGAATGGTAACACTTAACTCATGTCTGATTTGACAGATAATTAGTTTTATCCTTCCGCTAAACGAATATGGTTGTGTATACGCTTGAACAACGCTGGGAAATATTGCGACATTACTTTGAAAATCATGATGCCGATTTTGCCAAAAAAATCATCTTTTCAGATGAAGCTCATTTTGATCTTGGCGGGTATGTAAACAAGCAAAATTGTCGCATTTGGGGCACAGAAAACCCGCACGTATACATTAAAAAGCCGCTGCACCCAAAACGAGTCACTGTTTGGTGCGGATTTTGGTCCAGAGGCATAATTGGGCCATTTTTCTTCGAAAATGTGCAAGAGTGGCCGTTACAGTCAATGGCGATCGTTATCGGGCCATGTTGAACGAATTTTTGTTCACAAAAATTGAAGAGGAGGATATTGGCAACATTTGGTTTCAACAAGACGGCGCTACGTGCCACACAGCCGAAGCTACACTCGATGTTTTGCGCCCTGTTTTTGAAGATCGCATTATCAGCCGCAGAGCTGATGTCGTTTGGCCACCTCGGAGCTGCGATTTGACACCGTTGGACTATTATTTGTGGGATACCTTCAAACATAAGTGTTACGCCGACAAGCCAGAGACAATTGACGCTTTAAAGGACAATATTCGTGAAGCCATTGGTGAAATACAGCTGCACACAATCGATAATGTGCTTAAAAATCGTGTAGGCTACTGCATGGCCAGCCGAGGCAGCCATTTGAATGAAATTATTTTTCATTATCAACCGGAAGGATTGTACTTTCAAATAAAAAAAGAAATGTGAGAAAATATCTAGTAGTTTTTTTTGATAGAATTTACAAAAAAAAAAGTTATTTGGCGGACCCTTTACATTAGGGTTAAAACTTTTTGCAAATATCAAAACGACCACCACATAGCCGTGTCGGGCATAAAAAATATAAAAAAATATGGTATCACTTTTCGTCTATCGTGAAAAAGTTTCCGCACCGAAAGCGTTGAAGTTTTGTTTATATTTATTTATTTTATTTTTCATTATATCAGTTACTCTTGTCTTAAATAAGTTATTTTTTGTTTAAATTCTTATATAATCTTCAATACCAAACAATTTTTCATAAGTCTAATGCAAAAGTTTGATCAAATCGCTATATTTTAAGCAGAAAAAGTAACTTTCTTTAACTTCCTTAATTTTTCTTATCTAAGAAGGTAGTATTGCTATATAACACAGTACGACAAAATCAAATTTTTTTGAGTACACATGAGAAATGTTAACAGAATATGAAAATATTCTTAAAATTAAGAAATATGTGTCTCGGCGTTTTGCTGTAGCACGTCAGAATTTTGAGAAAATCGCTTTTTAAGCTTCGAAGCACCGTGGAGGTTCACTTGTAATGTAATACTAGTATAAAAATTTCTATAAAAACAGAGTGGGTGAACCGATTTTAATGCTTGAGCCAGTTTTGAAAAGTTTTGAAATTTAATTTGAATTTTTTTTTTTATTAAAAAAACAATTTTTCTCCGCTAGATGGCACTTTAGTTTTCATGTAAAGTTAAAAAAAATCCAAAAATTTACGAAATTCATTAAAAATACAATGTTGTTAATTTTTAACACAAAATAATAGCTAAGATTTCATATTAATTATTGTATTTTTACATTGCATTTACATTATATTACATTTTTGGTTATTTTTTTGACTTTACATGAAAATTAAAGCGCGATCTAGCGGAGAAAAAATAGTTTTTTTAATGAAAAAAAATCCATATTTAATTCCCTTTTCAAAACTGGCTCAAGCATTAAAATTGGTGCACCCATTATGTTTTTATAGAAATTTTTATAATAGTATTACATTACAAGTAAACCTCCACGGTCCTTCGAAGCTTAAAATCTATTCTGTTTTCATATTCTGTTAACATTTCTCATGTGTACCAACCACTGTCGTACTGTGTTATAATAAATCGCTTTCGGTGCGGAAACTTTTTTCAGCGAATCAACTTACAAAATTGTTTTTTATTACCAGAACAACATTCCCCACATGGTACTGGACTGGTATTTTGCACTCAAAAAAAAAGTAATAACCCTAATATACATATCATGTCACTTGTCCTTTTTTATTGGAATTTGCTTACACGTTTTACGTAGGAACGCATCTTCCGCGTAAAAAAAAGAGTTGTGTGTACTTCTCAATTAATTAAAAAGTTTGTAAATATATTTTGTTTTACATATTAATAATGTTAAAATATTACAACGATATTTTATACCCTTGGAATTAACTCGATACTATGGTGAATATCGTATTTATGTTTTAAGACATGCATTATATGTATTATATGTCAATAAAATTTTACAACGATATTCAATTTAAACTCAATTTCATGTTATGGCTAATACTAAAATAACTTTTTAATACAAAATCAGTATTTAAAATTAATACGAACTGAGCATTTTTAATTAGGCAAGTATTTTTATTTACAATGCTAGTGTGGACATATATGTAATACCAAAAGTATCAAAATTTATTCCAAGATTTATAACCGTAAAGAAGACATTGCAGTTATATAAAAGTATATATATTCTTGATTAGCATCCCTTCCTGAGTCGATTTAATCATGGCCATCTGTCTGTATGTCCGTCGGTTTGTCTGTATGTCTGTCTATGATTACGATAAAATCGGTCATTTTAGAGTTTTCGTAACAAAATTCTATATAGGTATAAGCTTTATATTAAAACATGCAAACCAAGTTCGCAAATGAGCAAAATCGGATAAAAACCACACCTACCTTTTATACAAAGCAATTTTACCAAAACGGTCAAGTTTCTTTAAATTCCACAAAAACTTTATAGAATGAATCATAATGAATTTTGCACACAAACTTTAACCCTAAATACGTATATGTACGTTCAGTACGAAATTTGTTAAAAATCGAATTAAAACGACGTCTGCCTTCCATACAAATTGAATTTATGAAATCAATTAAATCTCCTTAAATTTCACAAAAATTAATGCAATAGCTTCAAATTTTGCAAATCAGTTTTAATCTTAACTATGCACTTGATATTTAAAATTTTGTTAAAAATTCTGAACATTTCGCCCATCTCCCATACAAAGTGACGTCATTATGACTTTATAAACTCTATAAACTCTCTATAAACTCTATACAACTCTATAAACTCTTTATAAACTTTACAAAATGTTTAAACTTGATATTGTGCACATAAGCTTTAATAAATAACAGGTGTAGCAGTTGCTTATTAAACGCGTAAGCTCGCTACATAAATTTGTAAAGTTGGATCGCTCGCTCTAATAAACTTTTTTTAAACCTTTAAAAGTAGTGATATTATGTTATGTTGTTTAAAAAATATATAGATATACTACGTTTTCTCATTGCTAGGGAGATGAGTGTAATGGATAAACTTACACAAACAATTATTGCACCGATATTGAACCGATCACACAAACATTACATATATTAAATTATTGGCGTTTTCCAACCAACTCCTTCTTGTCATTTATTTTTTTAACCCCAGAAAGATAACGTACGTATGTACGAAAAAGATATTCATGCGTCAAATAGCATTTTAGCAAAAAAAAGTACATATAACAAAATAAAAAAAAACTTCAAGCCTCTTCTATAGTACTTAACAAAAATATTTCGCAAACGTATGCTTAAATCTTACACAGATTCTAGGGCTTAGGCGAACATAAAAAAAGCGGGTCTGATAAAAAGTCCACTTGTACTACGAACCTTATAAAATGTATCATATTGCATTCCTAATCCAAATTTCAACAAGCTATTAACCATTCAAATCCATGCATTATTTTTGAAAATAATTCTCTTTCTGTACTTAGTACATTACAAATGAAAAAAAAAATGATCTCATAGAAGGTGTGTAAATATTGTGGTGAAAAATGGGTGCAAATACAAAAATATTTCTTTATACTTACATTACGGTTATTTCGTAAAAGTGTTATTTCGATAAAATTTCTTTATCACTCGAATTATTTAAATAAGTTTTTGATTCCGTACTTCTGCAAGTACAACAAGAAAACATTGCTTAATCTAAGAACCATTTTCTCAAAATTGCAGTACAGTTTTTCCAAATTCTACTCTATCATAAATCATAATAAATTACTTGATCTAAAAATACCATTTCCCTATAAAAGGAGTATTTTGCTTAATACGAGATACTTTTTTTCGTATAGATAATAGTACCTTTTCATTTCAAGTAAATCAAGTAATTTGCTTTTATTTTATAATTTGTCATACTTTTTATATGAATGTAAAATTTAACATATTAGTTTTTTTATATTAAATAAAAAAACATACATTCGTTTTAATGCTTGACAATATTGGAGAAAATATAAAAACATTTTGGAGAATAAATCTCGTTTATTGTTGACACAACCAGTTTTGTAATTTTTTTCTTTAGACTGGAAAATGTTATTTCATATGAAGGAGAGAAAAAAGCGCAAATTTAAATTTAAATTATTTTTTCACAGAAAAAAAAATATTTTAGAGATTTAAAAAAAAGCATATACATAAGATATAGTAAGATAACGGTAAAAATTTTCAAATTTTATTATAGACATTTAATTTAACTTTTAGACAAAGCAAATATGAGAAATTTGTTTTTCTCTTTCATTCTGAGGTGATGAGTTGGCATAAACAAATGCATTATTCTGACAAAATATACAGGTTTGAAGATATCTCCATGACTTTAATGTTAAAATAATGAATTTTTTTGAATACCATGCTATCTATAAAGAGTATATATTTTACTTTTCATAAACAATGTTTATACATAGAAAATCTAGTTTTTCATATATCTGAGTGTTTTTGATGATAAAATAACGAAATTTGTTTTTAACGGAATGCACCTTTTGGCCATAGGATTTAATTTGAATATTTTCGAAATTAGTTGTAAACATTTTAGAAAGTCATGTTTTTAGTCTTTTTTTATCGAATTTGTTCTCAAAGAAACAGCTTTTTCTTAAAAACAAGAGGTTGTTTTAAAAAAAAGCGGCAACACTGATTGAAAGATAATTGAATAGTCAATTTTCATGAAATAATAACTCCTTCATTTTTCGAATATATCTATAATATATCTATCTATAATTCTGATAAGATTAGTCAATTCTCAGTCCAGTCCTTGAATCTCATAGTTTTAAAAGCAATAAACAAAATAGTAACCGTGTCTGTTGGGTTAATTTATAAGTAAGCCAGTTTTAACTTGCGCTAAAATTAAGCAAATTGTAAAAGCATTTGGCAAAATGACAACTGTTTTTACAGAAATCGACATACTTTTCAAAATATTTTTTTTAGTAATAGTAAGGGATATTGGTCTAAAGTGGGACCTCTTCTAATGTGGGACTCGAACTTTTCTCCGATATTTTCAACAGGTATCACTAATGTTACCAAATATACTTACTTTGTAAGTATCATACTTATTTTCAGCTTCATATGCTTGCTAAAACTCCATACTTATATATATACTTTGAAGAGTTATACTTAATTATGCTGTAGCTGGATAACTTTTATTTTCTAATTTGACAGGCGTGTATTGAAAAACCAAAAAAAAGGCCATGTTGAGACGTGAATGAAATGATTGAGTTAATCCAAATTTGTGGTTTATTTTTCAGCTAAAAAAATGAACTATGCGAGAGCGAAAATTAACTTCTAAAAAAATAACAAAAGAAGGGATTAGCTTGATCAGTTATTTGTCGTCTAAATATAACCAAGGATTATATTCCACACGCCAGTAATAGTTCTACAGGCCAGTGGAACTTACACGTCACACGCCCGTAGCCCCAATTGTATTTATAACATACTTTTCAGTTCCGGATGAACGTTTGTTTGCAAAAGCGGAAAAAGTTTTGAAATTTTAGTCAATTGCGTTAAAAATACAGACCCTGGAGTCAATTTTATTTGTGAAAAATACCGATTTGATAAAGTCACGTTTTATGGGAGGTAGGATTGGTTTTATCCAATTTTCACTTCAAAGCTTTTCAAGCAAAGCTGTATTGATAAGGTAACTTTGTATGGGAGGTAGGTGTGGTTATCCTCCGATTTTTCTCATTCTCATACTTGATCTTTGGTTTTGAATGCAATATTTAAATATGCGGCTGTAATCGTTTCGACAGACAGACAGACGATAGACTTTTCTATACCTGCCACGCTTCCTTATCCGCGTTGCAAACGGAGTCAAAAAGTTTATATAACCCTTACGCGGTAAGCGTGGGGATTATGTATATTATAATGGTTTCCTAAACTTATTTTTCTTCTTTGACCCTGGAGTCAATTTTATTTGTAAAAAATAAAATTGAGTTTGTAAAAAATAAAATTGAATACAGCTATATCGAATTTTAAAATGTTTAATAGACATTTTACAATATATTAAACAACATTTCCAGCCAAGACATATACGATTTCAAGCAAAGAGAAAAATAAAACAGTTAATTTAGCACTTGAATTCAGCGACAGTGAGGGTGAATATTGATTACTTTTCTTTGATCTCTAGACCAGTTTATACCGAAGAAGAGGAAGAGGTTAAAGTGAAATATAATGATATTTCGCAAGTTGATGATAAAGAATTGATGAATTGAGTTCGTGGAATTGTGACTAGGGTTAAGACGTTGAATGAAGTGAATCTGAAGAATAATGTCAATTATATTGATGTTAAAGGCCAACTGAATCAATAAAAACTCATAATTTGGGGTTTTTACTTCAATGACTTTATGCTTTATATGGTTTTATTGAATGTATGATAAAGTCCCACATTAGAAGACATAAGTTTTTGGATCCGATTTTATGCCTATCAGAATTTTGGAAAAATACAATGAAATTTTCCACAAAACTATAAACTCTATTAAGCAAAAAGATAGTCATTTATAAAACCAATTCAATGATAAATTTGGAACTCGAAAATACTCTCATTGTGAAAAATTATGATGAAAGAACAAAACCGATCCCACTATAGACAAGCTTAAACATATTTCATAAGTAAAAACTTTTCTGAATTCTGTTACAACTACCTCCCAGCTTCCTTCCTGATTTCGCTTTTACTGCGGGCGGCTCAAGAAAAATAAGTTTAGGAAACCATTATAATATACATAATCCCCACGCTTACCGCGTAAGGGTTATATAAACTTTTTGACTCCGTTTGCAACGCTGATAAGGAAGCGTGG
The DNA here is from genome assembly GCA_963920525.1 of Dichetophora obliterata. Lineage (NCBI taxonomy): Eukaryota > Metazoa > Arthropoda > Insecta > Diptera > Sciomyzidae > Dichetophora > Dichetophora obliterata. The sequence continues at coordinate 288,448,068 of OY986435.1, forward strand.
CAGGTATAGAAAAGTCTATCGTCTGTCTGTCTGTCGAAACGATTACAGCCGCATAATTAAATATTTCATTCAAAACCAAAGATCAAGTATGAGAATGAGAAAAATCGGAGGATAACCACACCTACCTCCCATACAAAGTTACCTTATCAATACAGCTTTGCTTGAAAAGCTTTGAAGTGAAAATTGGATAAAACCAATCCTACCTCCCATAAAACGTGACTTTATCAAATCGGTATAATCTCTGAAAATGTCATAAGAAATAAATTAATATAATGGCTTTAAATTTTTCACATAAGCTTGGACGCAAAAATTCTACACATATTTTCAATTTGTCAAAAAAGTATAAAAACCACGCCTACCTCCTATACAATGTATTTATTTAGACTAAAGTCTCTACAAATTCCACAAAAATTAATTTAATGCATTAAAATTATGCGCAGGTGCTACGAATATAAAAATGTACTTTTAGTTTGAAATTTGGCAAAATCATAGAAAAACTCGGCCAATCTTCCATATAAAGTGACGTCATTAAAGTAGCATTACTTTTATAAACCTTACAAAAATATGTGTATCAAAAGTATATTTGACACAAAATCGTCCATATCTTAAAGGTTTTGATTTGGCCAAAAGGTTTGGATTTGAGTACTGGCAAAATTAGATCCCATCCTCTATACGAAGTGACGTCATCAAACTTTTAAATCATGCATAACTTAGAATAAACTGTGGAAGTATTTTTATTCAAATAGCCAATAAAATTCAGTGTGTTGTTTTTTCCAATTAAAAAAGGATTATGTCTGCAGCAAAGCCGCAACCACGCAAGCTGAATGATTAGAAAGCACAGAAATACAAACACGAACAAAATTTGAAACTCTCCATACAAGTTCAAATGCTGTAAAGAAAGCGTTCGATAGCGTCAATATTATTTTAATAAAGCTAAGTTTTATCAAAGAAATTCAATCAATGCCGATGCCAAAGAAGCAAGAGCAAAGGAGAGAGAGTTAGCCAGCAGCATGAAATACAATAAGTTGTAGCCATTAGGAGATAAAACATAGTATTCATATAATAAATAAGATGCTCTACCTATGTGTATAGTTGTTTATAGTATAGATAAAAAAAAAAAAAAATAAAAAATACAACTCAAGAAAGTAAAAGTTTTCAGTTTCTCTGCTCTGTTTCGCAGAAATGCGATAGCTAAGCAGTTGAGATTCAAGCATTAAAAAAAACATGACCACAAACAGCTTGCAATACTGTGTGTTGTTAACGTGATCACGGACAGGCCGATCTTAAGCGAGTATTTAGATATTTTTGGTCAAACACTGATCTGGAGTTGAAGCCAAATTGAAGTCTTGTAATGAAATTAAGGTCAGAGCTTTTAATATAAATAAGAGATGTAAAGTTTTATTGTTGTCACAAATATTTTAAGATATATTCACATATGCTCTGTTGGAGTAAGTAGCGAAGAATTTTTTTAAATTTCGCTCTACATACATGTATCGACTATACTCAGTTCATTTATATACCACACAATCGGTAATGCCGTGGTTATGCTAGCCAAACATGTTCGGTGTTCATTTTTGTTAATTTGTTCTCTTCGCTGAAATGTTTGTTTGGTGGTTATGCTATGATTGGTGGCACAGTTGCATTATATGTAATAGTATGTCAAAACACAAAAAAGCACAACCCTAATTTGCATTTTTGTACTTAAAATTAACGAATTAAAAAACACGAACTGATATTACTTACTCTGAATTTTTATTATAATATCTTAAACAAAATGGTTTGCATATATCTGACATGCTAGCTGGCTGTTTATGTTAAGGGTTACTTGAAGACACAATCAACTTCACTTTTCAATACTTTTACCTACTTTTTGATGCTATTATACAAAATGACTACAGCCAACACTGGAAAGTTCGGCATGTTTGGCGTTTCAATCAGCAATCAAAATGTTCGGTCCGAGAGCGAGAAAATGAATATGAGAAAAAGTTCATTTCTTCATTTTATACGTGAAACAATAACAACAAAAAATGTTCGGCAATCATGTTTGGCTAGCATAACCACGGCATAAGCAGTCTATGTTTGTCTTGTTTTACTGCATACCTTCATTTCACCTGTGTCGCGCGCACTTGATAGAAATAGCGAAAAATTCAGATCGGAACAAAAATGTTGGAACGAATAAAGTTAAGGACCATACATTTGGGCTCCTAGAATAACCTGACATTTTGTTTTCATTATTGCGATTTATGTCGTTTATTTGTATGATTTGTATTATGTCGTAGGTTATTTAATAGCCAAATTAGGAAAAATTTTTATTTCTATATAAAAATAAATTAAGATTTTTCCAGGTTAGTTAAAATTTTTTTTAGAAGAATTTTTAAATTTTTTAAGTTTTTGAAAAATATGAACTCAGTTATGATAAAATTACTCCAAAAGTATTTATTTATATTACAAATTTTATACATATATATAAGAAAGATATTTATACATTTTATTAAAGATATCCTTAATGCTTATCGAATGATTTTTGTAGAAATTTTCTAAGAAATACATTTGTGAAAGTGTTTAAAAAATACTCTTTTTTCACATTTCCCCATTTTAAAATACGCAAAAATAGAATGTTGATGTATATTTTGGTTTTGTTTCTGTTTTGTTGTAAAAAAAATATTTTTATAAAAATTTGAAGGTACATTTTAATGAACAAAGTATGTTTGTAATATTTTGGGATTCTTTACTTATTGCGGTTTTAGTGAAATTATTCAAAATTATGCTGCCTATATAGTTTGATAGACTTATCAAAAAATTGATTATGAGATTTAGTTCGATATTAAAACGATATCTAAATATAACAAAAAGGTGATGCAATTTTTTTTATTTTACAATTTCTTAAAATTTTTTAAATCTAATGTGGACGCCTAAAAACATTTACATGCTAAAAACATGCAAACAAAAACATGCTTAAATATTGTTTTTTATATAAAATTTTTTTTTAATTTTAAATCCAGAGTGGACGCCTAAAAAAAGTTGTGGCCCTGGTGATAACGGTACTTGAAGTCACCTGAAACAAAAAATTTGAAAAGATTATTTTTATGTTGGTTATTCATTTTTTCAGGTTCTCAATTTGTACATTTTCATTATAAAATAACAACACAGATATTTTTTATTGTTGAAAATCGGGGTAAAAATAAGAAAAAATAATTACAAATTAACAGTTATACTACCTGGGATGGCTATTGGCATGTAAAATATCGTATTAACAGTTAAGCCTTATCGGCTAGATAAAAATTTTTAAACATCAGGGCGATCAATAAAACATTGTTTCGAGAAAAACTCTTTCGAGAAAAACTGTTGTAATACGGCAGATCTAGTCCACATTCCTATTCCATATTTTGCCACAATCTTTCTTACATAAAATTTCATCGGAAACAGCAATAAAACCATTTTTTCACGGTTTTGGAATGCAGGTGACGATATATCGAGCTTACGAATGTATTCTGGTGCTCCAGTTTCAAAAAATCTTAATTTTTTTTTTAATATCTTTTGAAAATATGTGTATTGTAAAAATTTCAGACCAAAATTCAAAATATTTTCGGAGTTTTAGCACAAAGTCGTGTATGTTGCTAAAACTCCGAAAATATTTTTAATTTTGGTCTGAAATTTTTACAATACACATACTTTCGAAAGATATTAAAAAAAATTAAGATTTTTTGAAACTGGAACACCAGAATACATTCGTAAGCTCGATATGTCGTCACCTGCATTCCAAAACCGTGAAAAAAATGCGATTATGGTTTTATTGCTGTTTCCGATGAAATTTTATGTAAGAAAGATTGTGGCAAAATATGGAATAGGAATGTGGACTAGATCTGCCGTATTACAACAGTTCTGAATCAATAGTATTTATCATTTCTTTGTTATCGAATTGATATGGTTTTGTAAATTGCTAACGAAAAAATTATTACCTTAGAAATAATTGAGATCTAATATGTTTCATAATTGGTGCACTAGTATTAACTTAAATTTAAATAATTGCTGTGTGGTTACCTACTCCAAAAACATAAACCCAATCTGTTATGATTTTTCAATAAATAATATAAATTTGACACTAGCCATGAGATGAAGGATTTGGGTGTAATATTCAACGCTAACTGAAGTTTTAACTCTCACTACGACTTCATTGTCGCAAAATCCAATTCCATGATTGGTTTCATTAAGCGGAATACCCAAAACTATAGGGATCCGCATACTATTAAGATCTTTATGTGTCACGAGTTCGAAGTATTATTAAATTTTGTTTGATTATTTGGAAACCTTTTTATGTCGAACATTCAAATCGCATTGAAAGAATCCAAAGAAATATAACATGGTATGCGCTTAAAAAGATGCAATGCCTCAATGGTCTTCCATCTTATAACACTCGACGGAAGCTTCTTGGTTTGTAATCTTTAAAAGATAGGAGATTATCCTCTTCACTTTTATTTGTGAATCACATTTCAGCTGGTAAAACTACATCCGTGGAATTATCGAATTATTTTATTCCGTATGATCCTCCAAGGAATCTTAGAAATGTTAGATTATTAGAGGTAATAATGCTTCATAGACCAAATTATGCTGTAAATGAACCTACTAACATTTGTATTAGTTAATGTAACAGCTTTGCTCATGTACTGGATTTTAATTTACCTGAAAAAAGCGTTAAGCTTAAATTATTTATGTTATTTAACTTATATTTAAAATTTATTAATTAAGGGTGAATTGTATGTCCTTTACATTTAAATATCAGTCGATTGAATAAATTAATTAAATTAATTGAAATATCATTTGGTTTGCTGGGAATGAACTTTTTAAGATTCAGAAATAATATAAAACGAAAATAAAAATTATATATTGAAGTTTCTTCGCAGATTTCAACAGAATCAATGGTATACAAGAGAATTCTGAAAAAGTGGAAGATTTAACATCTAGAAAGATATATAACATATACTTTTATGTAGCTTTTTAAGGTATGAAGCATACTTGTTCATAACATATGCAAAATGTATATCTATTTGGCGTTATTTTGATTTGACCAATCTATTTGAACTCTTTGAACCCCCATTCATGCATAAATTTTTGAAAATCTATTGAGGTCCAGTTTGTATGTGTTTCGAAAGCAATGTCTGCAGCTTTAAGGTGTCTGTTTAGGCTTGGTATTTCAATCGTTAACTCTTCTTCATTAACCTCATCATGGACTTATTTTCAGAAGCAGCTAGCAAGCTCGATACCAGGATTGTTTAAAATACATTTTGAATTTCTTATATTGATTTTAGTCTGCTCTGAAGTTTCGAAAAAACCTTTCCAGACACTCTCCGATTTACGATTTTTATGCTTACTTTACGGAACACTTCCAAAAAACTATTACATACTTTTAGTTCCTATTTAGTTACATATAAGCATTCACATAACAAAACATTATATAATATGAAAACATTTTAGCATCAATCAATTTATTATTACTCTAAATAAAATTTATGAAAATTTATAATTAACCATTATAATGGTTGCACCTCACAGCAAACATTATATATAGGTACATAAATTTCAAATTTGTTTTAATTGATTCGAACGCATTGTAATTAACGCTTTCAGGTATTTTTCACCATTTGGCATCTGCAATCTAAAAGTGCAGTCCATATAATAAGTTCAATCATAGGTGTTGAAAGAACATATATACTTTGTACTAAAATAAAATTTATATTAATACAAAATATTGTACAATACAGTACAGATTTATGTTGAAAAAAAATTTGTCTGTCAATTTTTTACCCCATCTGGCTAAACACACGGGGCGGACCGCTCCTTCCCTTGCTACGCTAATGAGCAAATAGAAGTACAGATTAGCATACTAATGCCTCATTTACAGGAGTGACATTTACTGACTTTAATAATGACTTGATGACATATCATAATGACGTTGCTATTTAGACGGCACAAAAAAGTGACTTGCCCAGAGCTTTGTCACTACGTTTCATTATATTTTGGCAACTTTCAAATTCATAATGATTTGACCAGCAAAGTAGGCGTTTACATGAATGACAAAATTTATAATTCTCAAATATTCTCAAAGAAGATAAAAATTATTTTACAAATGGAAGACAACAAAATTAAAGCTGTTGCTTATTTAGCATATATATTAATTGAAGAGGACGAGGAGAAAGAAGAACGCTGAAGAAGAACGTTCCATCTTCTGAAAAATACTGGCTGGGCTCAACTTAAAAAAAGAAATGAGATTAAATATTGATTATGATTATTATATTCTTTAAACTTTTTGAATTTATACCACTCCATTTTTAAGCAAACAGTTAAATTTCTAGAAACAGTTAAACGCACTCTGTCAGTAAAGAACGAACTTTTCAATTTTGTCTTTAAGTTGATCACTATGAGAGTAGTCGGGTTTACATAATGTTATTTAAGTGACAAAACTAATGACATCTGATTTTAATCATTATTTTATGACTAAAATAATGAAACAAAATAACATCATTTACACGATAATGGCACTTAATGATGTAAAAAATGACAAATATGTCACCCGCGTAAGTGAGGCATAACAGAAAAAGCTTATTGATAATGGTTTAATAGAATTAAATAAATTTCATTAAAAATCTTAGAGAGCTACTATGAATTTTTCTTAAATATAAATACGAACAAAACAAAAAATACTCGGCTTTATGAGATGCTAATTTTAAAAGCGAAATAATATAGAAGGAATGTTTTTTCTCGAAATAATATAGAAATTAAAATTATTTGTAACCTTTTGATATTAATATCTCTCCGTTCATCCACATTTACATCCACACATTCATCTACCGAATTAAACCATCCTTTTGCCAGCCATGTCCTTCCATTATTTTTTAGTAGCGTTGCTTATTTTAGTAGCTTAGCTTATCCGTAGGAGGTAGGATTGTTTAGTAAGATTAGTAGTTTTTGAAGTAGTTTTTGTGCTACACTGAATGCGTTTTCCTCTTAATTCTTAATCCGATAATAGTGGTTTAACAAAAGTATTAGAGCTTAGCTTGAAAATGTTTTAAGAATACCGGTAGAAGGGATGGCCATTAAAAAAACCATCGATGTTTTATTCGATATCATGCATCGAAACTTAAGATCGATTTTACGCGATGTATCAAATGAAAACATCGATGCATCGAAAATATCGGTTCTACTGAAAGTAACAAAAAATTTCTTTAAAAACAACAAAACAGTAAAATAAGTTCGAGAAATAAAAATTAGTTATTCACATCTTATTAGCACATATGCTTATAGAATCTTACGTTTGTATGTTTTCTAAGGAAACCATTAAAGAAAACCTGCTCAAATGTAATCTGAAATCTGAGTTGAAACGAACAGACCTACAATGAATGTAAAACAACTGATATTGGCAATGTGTAGTGGTAAGCAAAAAGTTGTTAAATTTTTCTCTGTGTGATTTTAAATCTAAATTTTTGTAAAAATAATAATTGTTTATTCGATGTATCGGATAAAAGCATCGATGCATCGGAAATATCGAATACCTGCCGATGCAACGAAAGTAGTGATATATTACCTTAAAAAAACATCGATGGTCGGAGCATCGTTGCATATCGGCCATCCCTAACTGGTAGTTTTAGGATTATTTGGGTGTTGTAAAGTTGTGCATTTCTTTCCATTTACCTTAAAGTACAGGGTCCGCCATCTAACGTTTTTTTTTTAACTAGTGCTTATTTCGTGAATGGTAACACAAAGCTCATGTCTGATTTGTCAGATAATTAGTTTTATCCTTCCGCTGAACGAATATGGTTGTGTATACGCTTGAACAACACTGGGAAATATTGCGACATTACATTGAAAATCATGATGCCGATTTTGCCAAAAAAACCATCTTTTCACATGAAGCTCATTTTGATATTGGCGGGAATGTAAACAAGCAAAATTGTCGCATTTGTGTCACAGAAAACCCGCACGCATACATTGAAACGCCGCTGCACCCAAAACGAATCACTGTTTGGTGCGGATTTTGGTCCAGAGGCATAATTGGGCCATTATTCTTCGAAAATGAGCAAGGAGTGGCCGTTACAGTCAATGGCGATCGTTATCGGGTCATGTAGTACAAATTTTTGTTCACAAAAATTAAAGAGGAGGATATTGGCAACATTTGGTTTCAACAGGACGGTGCTACGTGCCACACAGCCGAAGCTACACTCGATGTTTTGCGCCCTGTTTTTGAAGATCGCATTATCAGCAGCAGAGCTGATGTCGTTTGGCCACCTCGGAGCTGCGATTTGACACCGTTGGACTATTATTTGTGGGGTGCCCTGAAAGACAAGTGTTACGCCGACAAGCAAGAGACAATTGACGCTTTAAAGGACAATATTCGTGAAGCCATTAGTGAAATACAGCTGCACACAATCGATAATGTGCTTAAAAGTTGGACCGATCGTGTAGGCTACTGCATGGCCAGCCGAGGCAGCCATTTGAATGAAATTATTTTCCATTATTAACCGGAAGGATTGTACTTTCAAAAAAAAAAAAAAAAAAATTTGAGAAAATATCCAGTAGTTTTTTTTTATAGAATTTTCAAAAAAAAAAAAAGAAAGTTATTTGGCGGACCCTTTATTTAAGTGCTATACGATAACCTTTAAATCAATGCCTTATTTATACTTCATGCACAATTCATGTACACTTATACGGCAAGCTTATACTTGAGTAATGAGACAAACAAAAAAAAAACAAGCCCGATTACAGGTAATCCAAATAATATCTTAGAGCAAATCTCGCCTAAACACAAAATCCAACAAATTCTTCATCAACAGTTATCTGAATTTTATGAATTATATATTTCTTTGCTTTTCTTTCATTTTTGTAAAACCTTTTAAAATCTTCTCTTTTATGTTTCAAGTCTTTGTTTTTTAACACGTTGTTCAACAATTTGGCTTTTGGGCTTTAATTGAATTTATTGTGCTTGCGCATTTGTTGTACGATATTGTTGGTGGTCGTTTTGACCATTTAATTTCACTCGCAATTTAAATCTCGGTATAATTATGTGCTGTTTTGCTGTTACTGCTATTTTATTGTTTTTTTTATATTTTTTTATTGCTGAAATATTTTTTCTCCTCTCAGCTGCTGCGCATGCACTCAATTGCAGTTTAATGCTGAACAAGTTCGTGGTCGGCTGGATCACTCAGTTCAGTGTGAAAATTTCTGTTTTTGTGTTTTTTTTTATATAATAATAAACACTAAACATGTTATTGAACATATTTGAGTCAAGCTTTGACTGCCTGCTGTAGAGTGTTGATGCAGCAAATATTGGCTTTCATTATGTGAAATTAAGTGCAAAAGTGAAAAGAGTGAAAAATGCTCAGTATAAAAGTGCATTTGTTTGTATTGTAAAGATCTTCAAGCTTGGTACAAAGTGATCGTCATGTGCAAGATACCACCAAGAATGGAATGAGACATTAAGAATTGAGAAAATTTCGAAATGATTTTTGGCAGTTAATCGAAGATCGAACTTATGTCAAATAAAATTCCATATTCTTTAAAGTCGAAATAGAAAAATTAAACTCAAGGCTATTTTAATTAATTATGATTAAAAATGACACATTCCCTTACTATAAAATAAATAGATTTAAACTGAAATTTTTTTCGAGATATACGATAATCACAATTTAATTGCTTCATCATTCAAATATTGCTTAGATGGTTTTCTATCACTATATATTATGGAAAAGTTATTGTTACAAAACTACGCCAACGACTACATAACACCGTACAACATATAAACAAATTAAAGACATTTCACAACCGATTCTCGTAATAGCGATAAAAAAAGAAGACAAATTACGTGTGTTACGGTGTTTCCAAAGTTTACGTCGAAGTAATTTTATTTTTACCGTTATTATGTATAGTGTTGAATGCAGTTCGGTAGTTTGAAGATTTTTTTTAATTTTGATTTTATAGTTAGTACAACTGAACTCAGAACCTCAATTTTTTTAATGAACTAAAAAATAAAAAATTTGCAGATAAATAAGCTGAAAGTATTTTTCGTTTGCGTTGATGGAAATTTGGAGAAAAAATCCTCATCCAAAAATGCAAACTGGCTGTAGTACCGGTACTGGTGCCAAAAGATTTCTGTCATTAAATCAAAGTTTTAGGCTTTTGAATGTGTTATGTTATGTGTTTTGTAACATAAATTGCTTATAATTTTGTTAAATATAATCAACAATAATGGTGTCAATTTCGTTTTAAAAAATTATATAAATCAGTTTAATGATTTTCTAAGATAAATCAAAGATGTTCCACATAAACATCTTAGTTGTGAGGGAAAAGCATCTTTCATGTTTTCTAAAATTTATTCAGTGATTTAAAGTTGACGAGTTATCGTTGCATACCATGTTTCCATACTCTACCGAATATAAATCAGAAAATATTATACAAAAATCAAGTTGAATGGGAGGCGCAAAATCCCTTTACCCAATTTGCACAATTAATTTTTTGTTTTTGTAACACTATGTTAATAAATTTTGCGAATTTTGACTCCAAGACAAGTTTCCATGGTCTTTCGCAAAAAAGATATAAACAGTTCAAGTTTTATCGGAGTTGCATCGTACTATTTTGAATATTCTTAGATTTTTCAGTAAAATGATGCAAGTGAACTATGGCTTTATATTGACTTTCCATTCCCTATTTTATTTAGTTCAAGAGCTAAGACATTAAAACGAAACAAGTTTTATGGAAGGTGGCACGCCTATTTTAAAAACTTCAATAAGTTTGTTTCAGCAAAATTATGTTAGTTAATAATAGCTTCGTACCAAATTTTCATGCTAATATCAGATCACAATAGTACTATAAAAAACAACTCTAGTTGTATGGGAGATGCCACTCACCTTTCACCAATGTTCATAATTTGTGTCAGTCAGATTATGGTAGTTTTGTGACGATTTTGCAAACTCTATCGTTTGTATTTCAAGAGCAAAGCCTTAAAAACGATTTGAGTTGTATGGGAGCTGCCACGTCCCTTTGTCCAATTAATTTCTTATAAATATTTTATGATTGAAAAAAACCAAAAAATGAAACGAAAAAATTAATTTCAAGTGGGAGTGACACTGAATTAGACAAACTTAAACTTTTGATCAATTTAAGTTAAATTGAAGTGATTAATCCTTTTAGCAGCTTGCCTTAAATTATTTTCAATAAAATTATACGTTTACTACTGGCCTAATCAGAGAGTTTTTGATGCAGACTTAAACCCTTCTCGAAAAGCGATCTACTGAATTTTTCTTCTTATAGTGTCTATTTGTTTCAAACTATCTCATAATTTTACAATTCGAAGAAAACAAAAGTCGGTGTTTGCCTTCTCGTTTAATCATATCGCTGGCGCACCGTGATTTACTAAAAACTACTTTCCAGCTACTTTCTTGACTCTTCGAAAATTATACCATTTTGTTTAAACACCTGAAAGCAAGTTTATCATTGCACAAAAGCACTCAAAAATATATCATCGAGCATTTTATTTTTGTTTTGGTGCATGTTATTTTGTTGGACAAACTGCAACATGACGTTGACCATATTAAGTGCACTTTCTTGCCACTCTTCGAAAATTTGCGTGCGGTAATGCATTGACACAGAACAACAGTAGCTTGCATGAGCAGAAAGTGTGTCACTCGAATGAAGTTGTATTTAAAACAATGCACAGTGGGTCAGATTCGAGTTTTAGTGAAAATGGTTACCGGTTGTATCTTAGTACAATATGTATAGTTAATAAAATAGTACACAAGACATGTCGAAAAATTGGCTTAAATATGACGAATATTTAAGAAATAAAATTGTTCTTAAGTATATAATTGTTTAATATTTTGATGCTCTTATGCTCTAAGCAACGATTTATTGATACGTGTATTCAAAACATTTAAAAAAGAAACCTAAGCAGATTACAATCAAAAACTAAAATTTAAACTCATAAAAAATTGCCTTCTTTTTACTTGCAGATATGGAATTGAGAACAAAATCAACGTGGTTCTTGCTTTTTATAGCGCTCAACTCAATCACTCACATTGCTGGCGAAGGGCTACGCTTACCTGATCAACAGACTGCCGCAGCGCCACAACAACAAGTCACACAAAATGTGCAGCATATCTTCCAGCAGCAACAACAGGTGCAGTCGCAGCAGCAGCAACAGCAACAACAACAGCAGTATCAACAACAACTGCAACAGCAGCAGCAACAACAGCAACAAGCTGGCGCTGGTGAAGGACGATCCTCTTTACTAAGCATCTTCGGGTTAGGACAGGATAATGATCCTTATTTGGCGCGCGTTAATTCCAAATGTTTAGGTGGCGATTTGTCTGAATGCTTTAAGACTCAGGCTTTAAATAGCTTCGATGAAATTTTCTACAAAAACCAATACCGGTGAGTTTCAGGGTGACTATAACAAGCAAAATGGAATGATTATTTGTAAATTCTTTTTCAGTTTGTCCGATTTTGCACGTGTCGTGCGAATGCCTGAAAGTCAACAACGTACCTTACAGCAAGAACCTTTTGAATACTCCGAGGAACCACGTAATGAGGATACCGATTGGGATCAGCTGTTAAAATACGCACTGCGACGTGCCGAACGGTGAGTTTTGCTTTTTTAAATCGAGTTTTAAATTTTGGAGAATAACGAATAATTCTGTGTCGATAAGCAATAACGGCTTAAGTCTGATTTCAAACTTTTGAGAAATCTTGCTTTAAAGTTTTCAATAGCCACATAAATTATTTGAAGGGGTCTTATGTTTTTGTGTCATAACTTTGGCTAGTGTCATGCTAAAAGCTCTAGATGTTATGTGTTTATAGTACTATATGCGTGAAACACAGCAACATCAATACCTCAGTTCTGTCTTAAGTCTAAGTCAACGGAAGCGGTTATTGTTTATTGACACAGAACTATCATGAAGTCATACCTGAGTATAAAATTGGATGAATTTTGTACCAGTACTGTTTTCGGGCACATTGATCACGAATATGATAATTTCAATTTCAAGGTTGCTACACGTCAGATTTCTACCTTTGGAGCCAAAACACAGATTTAAACAAAAATTGACTAAACTTTTATTTAAACAAATTTTAATTAGGCGGCTTTAAAATTCTTCTTTACAAATTTTTAAAAAAATCTGATTGAAATTTTATTTACTTTTCTTTTCTTTATGTTAAAAAGTCCAAGAATAAATTTTCCATTTGAAGAAAAATATTAAGTTTTTCGTTTGAAACATTAATAATAAAAAAAAATTGTTTGTGCATGCCTAATTGATCAACAAAAACATTGAAATATTCTGATTGCTCTTAGGTTTTTCTGATAAAAAATCAAATTTTTTAAATTTAATTTATAATTTTTCAAAGAGCGCATGCCCAATTAGGTCAAAATATCAATACAATACTCATACAACTCATTGGCCTGAAAAGAAATTGTCAAATTATATAATTTTTATAAAAATAACTCTTATTAGCTGTAGACCTTTGTTGCTAAATCTTTTGTAGTTTTTGTCTAAATTGATAATCTTTTACTTTTGGAAAAATTAATAAAAAAAAAAAAAACAATACTTATTCTCGTCTTAAAGCTTCAATTTTTGGTATTTTTAAGAATATATATTAGAGTGGAGCGATTAGTATGGAAGCAAAAAAGTGTTAATGGGCGCTTCGCGTTTCTGATTTTTGGGATTGTACTGTCCACTTGTGAAGTCCACTAGACCATACGTCTACGGTGAAAGTCGAGCTTCCAGATTTTGACTTGCAGTTTGACCCAAGAATCAGAAACGCGAAGCGCCCATTAAGATGTTCAAATCGCCCCACCCTAATATATATGGTTAAGACTGCTCTAAATGACGCATTTTTTTTTTGTTAGTCTTGTTGGATAGGTATTACTCTAACAATTTACAGTGCCTATTCACGAATTACTAAAAATACTCAAAAAGATTTAGTTTTTATTTTCTATTTACTTAATTTATTCAAAAGAAAAGAGCACACTTATAATCGTTATAAAAGCAACAAGTAAACACAAAAATACCAAAATGAAATCTATATATCATACATGTGAACACTTATGTCCGTCTGCTGAAAGTTCATGTTTTCCATCGTTTATTGCTATGACCCGCCTCGCATTATTGCTATGACCACCTCGTGATTTTTTTTGTGTGCTTTTATTCTGTTCGGCATGTTTTATACAAGATTTGCCAAAGTATCAGGACCAAATTTTTGCCATTTGCTGGATGGGTTTCATATCAGGAGACTGTGCAGGCCAATCTAGAATTTGGAAAATGATAATGGGATTTATCATTAATCCACCTCTTGCACTATTTGCCGTCCTGCATTAAAACATCATGCCAATGTTAAACCTCAAAAATATCCAAACTAAATGAATACGAAATAAAAGTATAATCCGTGACCCTCGTTGGGCCATTTATTCGTGGCATTACTCCGACTTAATTGCCACGAAAGCATACTTCAAGCGTCATTACAACATCTTAAAATTGCAATGTTTACCAAATATATCGTTCTTGAAGCGCTAAACCTGTATCAATCCAAGTCCGCATTCTGGCCCAACTTAGTATATTTTAGTTTCATCTGACAATAGGTCCGTTTACGTACTCGAATGTAGTAACTTGTAATGTGCTAGAACGTGTTTCCGTGCTTTTTCTAGCTCAAAACTACCTAGAAGAATAAGCGTAAATTCGCTCTCTCTAGCTCGAAAGTTGAAATGCTGGAAAAATGCTCGAAAGAGAAATGCATCTTGCAGAATTATAAGAACAAGCATAATTAATAATAAGCATAAAGAAGAACAAGCAAATGTCAAATTAACATATCTTGTTTGCTTATGCTGCGGGTTAAAAATAAATTTACAAATTGTTAAATAAGCTATTAAATATTAAATAGTAATTTTAAAGATAATATGAATGCTTTGAATATGTTTAAAAAAATTATGAATTTAAATTGACACTGTTTACATATGATAGGTAATCAGCTGTTTTTGTGCTTGATACTAGCTTAAAATCTTTTCCGTACTTTTAACACTATTCTTTAATTTAATTTTACTCTCGCAGCTTGAACTTTATCCTACTTTACTTGACAATGTGTATGGGAACACAGCTAATGTTACATTTCATACAATTATTTATATCAACTGTAAAGTGCTCGTGCTGTTTAGCGAATTCATATCTTTACTTTTTGAGCTTTTGAACCAAAAGAGGCTCCTTTACTTTTTTCTAGAAGAAAGTCCAATTTTCTTTAGGCTAGTGCGGATTGTCTTGTCATTGATCTCAGCTCCAAGTTCCTATTTCAGGACCTTACTGCTTTCCACAGTAGTATTTGTAGCCCAGTCATTATATGTTAAGTTCGCATCTGTATTGAGTTCTTAAATGTCCTACAAAAATACCCTCAACTTAGTTTTGGCTTTAAGCAAGCCACGCTGTGCATAAAGGTTACAAGGCCGACTGGTAAAAAGAAATTAAAAGAAGCAATGCTGCCGGTTTGTTTATTCTTGAATAACTATAGAATTACCCTGCTTTATTTGAAAGTGTATTTTTTTATAATAATTTGTAACAATTTTTCTTAATCTAAGACACATCTATTTCCCCAGTTACATTTCCAACATATTTGTGCCTTCCCAAAATGCAATACTAAATATGTGGTCGCCTACTGACCCACATGTTCAATCTATATGATCGGCTCTTTGTTAATACCACAAGTGGCTACTTGCGCTTAGCCAACACTCGTGATTTATTAGTAATTACTACTTGTCTTTTATGGTTTTCATTCATGCTTTATTATAAAACTGGATCATATTGCACTCACATGTGCTCATTGTTTCAAGGTTTGTTGGCCTTGCTTGGGACTGTGTGTTTATTTTATTGTGGTCTGTTTATTTTTGGGTTGTACACACAAAATATAAAACGCCTGGCTATCTCTTCGCCTGAAGATAGTTTACGTGACCTAACGCCACATTTCCTTGGAGCAATCACATTGGACTACTACAAAAATTCTTTGCGCAGAAGTCATAATCAAGCTGTTCATAAAATACATAATGTGATTCTTTTAAGCATATATAAATGTTGATCATGTATTATGGACTATGCTCACAATTTTTGCTATAACTCTGAATAAAACACTGATCATATGATCAAATTTTAATTTCATAAATTAGTATTAAGTGCTAATGATAGGGATGGCCACTTTTTTAAAAAAGACTCCTTTTCGGATAACCGGCTATCTAAATTTCGGTTTGCCACCGAAACTAAAAACCAAAGACAAACACCGGCTTATAAGGAAACCTTTTTGCATCTTTACCGAGTGTCTGTTTTGTAGATATTGGAGCAAGTTTGAAATGCCACCTCCTATTTTGAACCTTTTTATGCAGAGTTTACACTATTCTAAACAACACACTCCCCATTTACATTGAATACTTCTTATTTTGTTCCAGTTTTAGCAAATTTGCAATGTTCATTCACCATTGCATCCTTTTTGTCAAGGTTTCTGGGTGAGATAAATTCTCGTTGTCGGCTTTTGACATTTTCCACCGGTTTAAAAAAAAACCGATCAGTCTTAAACACCAATCTCTTTTGGGCATCCCTAGCTTATGACGATTAACACAAAGAAAACAACACAGAAGCTTTTTTAGAAAACGAAGCAGTACAGAAAAGAAAACATGTGAAACATTTTTCATACAGCCGAGTTTAAGTATAAAGAAATAAATAAAGTGAATAATAGTGAATATATTAAGGTTTTATATTAATAAAAGATTTTTAATATTTAAATATATATACACAAATAAAAAGCTTTTCTAATATAATATCCAACATTTTTAATTTTCCCTTAAAAAGGTTAATTCAATTCAATATCCATTGCGCATGATCAATGAATAATAAAATTATAATTTATGCGCAATTTACCTCATTTCCGCATGGTCTATGAACACTTTGGCAACACACCTTACGCTAGTTTCTCATACATTAGGAACACTTTGGTAATAAAGTTGCTCATATCAACATCTTACACAAGTTGCTCATATATAACGATTTTCGCTTGCTGCGCATTTATGAGCACAAATGCTTTCTTTATGATCAGTTGCTCATAGTTGATAAGTGTGCGCTATTAGCGCAAAAACTATAAGCAAAAAAACTTAATACTTCTCAACATGAAAAATTTTAAGTTTATCCAATGAGAAATTAGTCTTTTACAGCGCACAGTGCGCTTTTTTAATTTTAGGATGACATTTGGGTTTTTGACGTAGAATTACGTCTTACAGCGCGGTTTGTATGGGGGTCATTTTCACAAATATTTTCAAACACATTTAGAAAGCTTAGTGGACACTTGGGGGTATACATTCAGCCTTTAATATTCATCGTACAAAGAACAAATATATGCCAAAATATCAGTTAGAGTACGAATAAAACGAATATCTGTCGCACTAAAAAAAGTTTTTAGTTCTTGTTTTCAGCATTTTTCATTATTTCAATTCTCATTAAACCATCTCGTATTTAACTTGTTTACACATAAAAAGAATGAAGTTTCTAAAATAGTCAAGAACTTCAAATTTAGATAAGAAATAACAAGAAAACAATTATTTTTAACTCATAAAATATTTGTTATTAAAAATTTTACTTTTTACACTATGATATTGAATTGTTCTCAGATGAACATAGAAAGAGATAAAAACAACTCTATTTCTATTTTCAGTTTGACGCTCAGTGGTAACTAACGATTTTTCATACAAAAATCCTTTGTACTAAGAAAAGCTACAGCTTTTGAGATATCGTCATACATTTGATGCCAAAATAACGGGAGGTTTTCAAACAACGCAACACAACACAACACAATGCAACACAACACAACACAACACAACACAACACAACACAACACAACACAACACAACACAACACAACACAACACAACACAACACAACACAACACAACACGACACAACACAACACAACACAACACAACACAACACAACACAACACAACACAACACAACACAACACAACACAACACAACACAACACAACACAACACAACACAACACAACACAACACAACACAACACAACACAACGCAACACAACATAACACAACACAACACAACACAACACAACACAACACAACACAACACAGCACAACACAACACAACACAACACAACACAACACAACACAACACAACACAACACAACACAACACAACACAACACAACACAACACAACACAACACAACACAACACGACACAACACAACACAACACAACACAACACAACACAACACAACGCAACACAACATAACACAACACAACACAACGCAACACAACACAACACAACACAACACAATACAACCAGGGTTGCCAGTTTGGTAATTAATTACCAAATTTGGTAGAAAATTTTTGACTTGGTAATTTGGTAATTTTTTTTTAGTTTTGGTAACTTTTTTCCTGTCGTTTTTCTAAAAAATTCAAAATAATCAGTTTGTTTGCAAGATTTATATAAAAAACTGGATTTAAAATAATGTTAAACATTTTTCAGTTCAGCATAACCTTTATGTTTTGTATTGAACATTTCTCTAATTTTTCGAACGCATCATCTGAAAATATTGCGAATCATGTCTTAACTTTAACAAAGAAGTCTCTTATAAAAACGAAGCTACGAAACAAGTTGAGTTTTAATACAATCAATAGCATAATTATTTCAAGACATCGAAGAAGACTTTTAAGTTTAAAATTGAGAATTTTTTCGCCATCAGCTCTAGTTTAAGAGTTATAGGCAAAAATGTAAGAACCTGTTATGCTTTAACAGAATAATATCTTAAAATTGCATCAGTCGATTTCGATAGTATTTGACAGCTTTGATTAGGAAATATTCAACCCTATCATGCATAATTTTTCACGCGGAATCGGAAAGGGGAGTTTTAATTTTTAAGATAAAGCTTTAGAAAATTTTGGGCATTTTTAAGTTATTTTTGCCTGAATTTTTTTATCCTTGTTAAGTTTTCTGAATGTTCTTGAGGCTTATCTTAAAAATTAAAACTCTCTTTTTCGATTCCACGTACAAACTTATTCATAAAAGAGGTGATTAGGTCTAACCATTTTGGTAAACAAATTTATTTTCGTATTTTGTTTTGAAAATAATTGTTTTGAAAAATCATAAATTTTAAAACTTTTTCATAATAAACATAATTGCTGCCGTGAATTGTCTGAATCATAAAAAATATCTTTTGTCTTTGAAGTTTAAGCATACATTTTACCTTTGCAAATATTGCGTATAATTCGAGATATATTTACAAATAACGAAAATTGATTGCATGAAAAATTTATAGGAAAAATTTCTAAAGTAACTTACTAAAAAATAATGGTTTTCCAGTCGCTTAAAATTGCTTTGAATAAATTTAATAAAATTTTCGTTTCTTTTACAATATGTTTTTCTAAAACGTAAAAAGATATCAGTTATTCGAAAAGAACTGTATATCATATTTTTTAATAACTTTTTAACTTGAGGTGATGGTGAAAAAGTTACCTTATATTTAAAATCAGTGCCCGTAGTTAGAATTGGTATCCTACAAAATAAACGACCTGTGTAGTTTCTGATTTTTTGTTATTAAAAAACGATTAAAAATTAAACTTGAGGAAACCGATAATTATTTTAAAGAATTAAATGCCATATCTTTGTATTTATTCATTTACTTTCTCAAAATCGATATTCATTGCCCATGAATGCGGTATATTTTTTTAGTTCCTACTTATTTTAAACAAAAAAGATAAGGATCTCATTTTTATAATTCCATTAAATTATAATTTTTTGTTTTGTGATAACAAAATTACGTTTAAATGAATTTACCTCTTATTTGTGATTATTATATTAATATAATAAATAAACTTTAAACAAGACAAAGGTTATACTTTTTCTATATATGGTTTTATATACTTTTATTTAATTCAAATAAAAAAGATATACGTCTCATTTTTATAAGTATATGAGTTTAGGAATTTTACTTATTTTTGGAGTTTTAGTTATTAAAAATAAGAAATTTCAAACAAGAAAAATGTAATACTTATAAATATTAACTAAATTTATTTTACCACTATTTCTGTTCATTATTTTAAGTATTTAATGTTGAATAAATGTTTTTTATTAACAAATATTATAATTTCATTGATTTTCTTACTTTAAAAAACGTTTGTTTATATAGTTTATTTATATATAATTTTGGTAACTTTTTGGTCAAATTTTGGTAACTAATTTTTTTTTCAAGTGGCAACCCTGAATACAACACAACACAACACAACACAAACACAATTATTTTATATTTAGCATGCAAAGATACAACAAAATACTTTAATTTTATGATTTAAAATTTTAACATGGTATTTAATATTTTTATCGCAGGCGGAGCAGCGGGTACTTGCTATTATTTTATAAGAAAGTAGTTTGATTTATTGCTATTTAGAATATATTTCATTGTGAGTTTTTTATTTATTTATTTATTTATTTATTTATTTATTTATTTATTTATTTATTTATTTATTTATTTATTTATTTATTTATTTATTTATTTATTTATTTATTTATTTATTAATTTATTTATTTATTTATTTATTTATTTATTTATTAATTTATTTATTTATTTATTTATTTATTTATTTATTTATTCAATCAACTACTAACATTTATTGTTATACAGTTACTGTATGTACATAATTTAATCGTAGGTTATAAAACTAATTCAGCATGATATCGTTTTTAAATGCTACCCTATTTTGGGTGATTTCAATCGAGCTGCAGATAATGTTGAACGTTTTGGTCATATTGTAAACAGGGTCACATTTGCCATAATTAGTTCTTCTGTAGGGTATATAGAACAATTGCCTTTGCCTAAAATTTCTTTCAGGTGCATAAAATTTGAAAAGAGATAGAAGTGGTGCACAATCAATATGATTCATCACTACATCCCGAGCAAATAAGGCGAGAAAATACTTTCGCCGGAACTCCAAACACATTAGTTTAAGAAGAGCACATCGCGCTTCATAGGAAGGCATAAAATCCCAGTGGAGCTTGCGTATTGCTAACCTAGTGAAACGCCTTTGAACATTTTAAATTATTTTAATATGTATAGAATATTGAGGGTCCCAGATAACACAATTATACTCTAAAACCGACCTAACAATTGCAAAGAAAATGGTTCTCACGGTAAAGGGATCGGAGAACTCTTTCGTATTGCGCGATAAAAATCCCATCATCGCATTCGCTTTTGATATAATAGCATCAAAATGTTTGACAAAGCTTAACTTTCGCTCAAATAAAACCCCTAAGTCTTTTTTCAAGTCGACTCTCTCGATTAATACCGTATTAATACTGTAAGAACCTTCGAAAAGTTGATTCTTCATAGAAAAACTCATTACATTACATTTAGACACATTAAAATTCAATTTATTGGTCTCGCACCAAAATTGGAGACTATCCATGTGACGTTGAAGCAATAGGGAGTCTTTGTGAGAGTCCACACATCTAAAGATCTTTACATCATCAGCATACATCAGGCACTCCGAAAAGCGAACATAATTCGGAAGATCATTGATAAACAGAACAAACAACAGAGTTCTGTAGCTTAGAGCACAGGATGCTTGATTTATCAATGTCAATTTTTGAACTTGTTGTTCAAGCCTCAACAATGTCAATGGATGTTTTCCGGATTATTTTTTTCATTTTTAATATTTATAGAACTAGTAGTAATCCCGGGCAGACATTGTCCTGCTACAGACTGCCGCACTGCCATATAAGAATTTTCATGCTAATCAGAAAAAAAACCATTTTAAATGTCTGAACTGCCATAACTCTAATTCGACGACGTCTATTTTAAGGTTAGTTTGCAAAAGTAACCTACCAAATTTCAGTCTAATACGACCAAAACCGTCGGAGATATATAAGTTTTATTGATTTGAGGGCATTAAAAGAGGATGAGGCAAAGTTTTTTGCATCTTTTTCATTTTCGTTTCCCTTCTAATTTTTATAATTTTCCAAAAAAAAAACGAATTTTTTTATTCCGCAAAAAACTTTGGTAAAAATACTTGTGGTTAAAAAATATTTAAAACCAAAAAAGGCTTTTTTAATGTTCTTTCATATGGTATGTATATATGTAGGGTTGATTTAAAGTTTCTATCGTAAATTTTTAAAATCGTTTTATACGATCGAAAAATCAAGCCGCCGCATATGCACACCAAATTTAATCAGAATCGGTTCAGCCGTTTAGGTGGAGTTCAGTGAAAAACCATGTACAGAAGAATTCTATTTATAAAGATAGCTTCAACCCAGCGCGTTGCTGCCACGGCCCCGTTGCCAAACGTGAATAAAATGATATCAGTGAAACTTTATATGTAAATTGAGGTTGAATACTGAATTCCGAGGCTGTGCGGCCTATAACTCAAAAGCTTTTCGATATCGCAAATTTGGATTGTATGGGAGATGCCACGCCCCCTTTTACATTTTAAAATTCGAATTTTTAAAGTTTTTGTCAAAGACTATCAGAATATAATTAATTAAGTAAAATTTTAATGTAACACGTTTTTTAAACGGGCTTTTAGTTCTCCTAAAAACGTGGGACGCATACTATAAAGAATATTAGCCCTAAAATACTAACCTAAGGGTGGAATCCACCCAGGCACTGATTCTATGCAAGATTTCTAATGCAATACATGTGTGAGGAACTAAAAACCCAATGTAAAAAATAAATTCTTTTAATAAAAACCATTTTAAAATGATGAAAATAATCTTGAATTTATTTAAGACCAACACTTTTCTGAGGCTTAAGCAATTATATTCTTATTTAGAGAGTTTATTATGTGAATGGAAAACACCAAGAGTTAGTTCTGCCGCAAGACAGCAATAGGTTAGTGATCCATGGTTAAGAGTTAAGAATACCTTGGTTAAGAAAGCATTTGCTCAATAACATATTAAAATTTTTAATTACCAACAAATAATTTCTCAATAATTCATCATATATAGACAAAGACAGGAATATTTTTAACAAAAAACTCGTCAGCCATGGTAACTTCGATAACATTAAAATTTAAGAATTCTGAAATCCAAGTAGAACTTACTGAACTGAACACAATAGATGCCTGCAAACTTGAATCTACCATCCATGCAAGGACTTTTATGCTGACGGTCAAGGAACCTGGGTTAAGAAATCTTTTGTTCACTAACGTACTACAATTGTTAATAACACTCCTTACTATTCTCTATAGCATGCGCCCCACGTTTTTATTAGAACTAAAAGCCCCACTATAGCAGAAATTATTTTATACTTTTTGGTGTATACATGATAGCACACCTTTTGAATACCCTAAATTATTTTAGTTTGTTTTGGTTGTGATCTGAACAGACTCTGTTTACTAGGCTGTTCAATTGTCATGCAATTTTGAAAGTAATAATACTTTAATTGCTAAGATTTTGTTTGTTACTCTTAAAGGAATTTTTTATTCACGTCATACTTTTTACTAACAGCTAACTAATTTATTTGAATAAGAAGTTTTATTTTCTTTTTAAATTTTTTAAAAGATAAACTTATGTTGTTTGATTTGTTTAACGTATTTACTTTTATATTTTTATGTTTATAATAAAGTGAAATCGTGAAATGGAAGAAATCAGAACATTTTTTTATTAAATAAACTTATTATAATTATAATTTAAACATTTAAAAATTTAGAAAATATCTTTAATTAAAGACCGTACAGGTTAGATTTTTATTAAAAATAAATCATCATAGCGTAGTCGTTATTATCTCTTATTTTTTACATTACAACTGTTTTGTAACCCTTGCCTGCATTAGAAATTATGATTTCGTCTTAGTGTCTTTTAAACTTCTTATAAGCTTTTGAGTGTTTTTGAATATTTTAAGTATGAATAACGATTACGTTTGGATTTATATTTTAAAAATAAAATAGTGATATGGAATTCTTTTTGCCGAAACGCAAAAAATAATAGAAAGAGTAAAAAGACTGTCCCTGCATAATTTCAAAATTTTGGCATTTCGGAATCCCGAAAAATCCCGGGAATCCAAGATCACGAATTTCAAATCCCAAAATCCCGAGATTCGCCAAAAGCCTTCGGTATTGAAAGCCCTAGTACTCACGCGGGTATGTTCATATTGGGAGCAAGGAATTAACAATAAAATTGATTCTTACGTGTTTCATAGTGAACCAAAACATGAAAATTTTAGTCTTAATTATTGCTTAATAATTAATAAGCTGCTGAAAATTTTAAGTAATTTGAAACATAAATAATATAAAAATATTAGATATTAATATTCAAATACACACCCGGGTGTGTCGTATTGACACAAGGGCTAATTAAATATTTATGAAAAAAAATTTATAACAATTTTTTAAAAATTTTTCCCACTCATATATCTCAAGAGTTTTTGGTCCTACGGAAGTTTTTATTATGACCATTTTGTGTCTTAAATTAGCTTCAGAACAATTTCAAAACAGCAAAAAATTTCCGTAGAAACAATAATTTTTGTAAAAAAGCTATTTTCGCGGTCTTTGCCCCTGAATAACTTTTTGTGCTCACATGATTTGACACGTTATTTATACTGCCCTAATTAACAAAATTCCGCTTTAAAATCTTCACTGCTTTTATTCTAGTAGAACATTTTTTACTTTCCTGTATTATTTAATAACACCTGTTATTTCTTTTTTCAAATATCTCATTAGAAAAAATGAAAAATTGGTAAAAATATGCCATCCCGATCAATATTTCAAATTCTAAAAGTATCACCATTGAAACAGCACTTGCAAACTAAAAAAGTTATTTTCCACCCTACCATATTTTTAAGCATCTTCATGCCCTTTGATGTAATGATTAGCCGCCAATCAGCAGCTTCCTTTTTTTCGCATCGAATCATTTTGTTCCACGTGCTCTTATAGCAGACCTAAGCTAGGTTATCTAGCGCCTATCCACTGCTAATAATGATTTTTGAAATTGTTTTCCTCCGTTTCAAACACTGGATCACCAAAGGATCAGAGGAGTAAAAACAATAAAACAGTTTTCTTTTTGCCGGAATATATTGCAAGGCAAAAACTTTTCGCAAAAATAATAACAAAAACAAAACATAAAGCAAACCTTTCCTACCTTTAAAGTAGCTGTAAGTTTGTCGCTATGGAATTATATCTAAGGACATCAAGATAAAAAGCACAACACTTTGTAGTACAACATAAAAAGCCTAGTTCTGCTAGATTTTAATACCAGGTGCTGACGTGTAAAAAAAAACAATATATACCAAAAAATGTCACATAAGAGTTAAATGCTAAGATATAAAGAAGCACAAAGATGTTAAAGTAAAAAAGTTTAACCAAAACCTTTTAACAGTTTTATAAATAATTCGTCATGGGACTTGAAGCGAGAAGAACCGACGTCAACAGCTTGATTAACGATGCTAACGACTGCAGGACTACACAACGTTGTGTGGGGAGAAAGTACAGCTCTTAAGAAGGATATGCTAGCTTTACCCAATATTGATATACAAAAAAATGTGCAAAATAACACATTTGTACACAACAAACGAAAAAATAAGAAACCCAATAAGACATTAGTGGTATTCGCTCTTTTATGTATTAGTTGTACTGATTGTAATTGTTAATATAAAAACAAGGAAAAGAGTGATTGATGTTGGTCTATAATCACTCGACCAAAAAAAAACAACAAAGCTACAATCGTCTTTTATGTTGTAAAGATACACATAAAGAGTAACTTCTAAAACTATGTACAGAAGTTCACTGGTATATGCATAAATACATAAAAGAGCGAATACCCCTATTGTGTAATAATGTTGTAAACCTACAATAGAATACTTAAAGCCTTTTCCAAATATGCTTTGAAAACACTTGTCTACGCAATAAATTTAAACGTTGCGTAGTTAATTGTATCTAAATGGGAAAAAAGTAAGTTTTTTATAGTAGCATTTGTTGTAAGTTTACTTAAAGTTTACTTAACAAGTATTCTCATAGCATGACTGGAAAATGTTTTCAGAGGTAATAGTTTCACAACTTCCACATTATAAGAGAATGCCCCAAGCATTGAAAATAATAATTGCAATAAAAAACGAAGTCCATTCACTAACAATTTTGAAGTCAGCTTGTGTTCAGTGATAAATCAGTGACACATAGGAATAACTGTTCTCAGTGTTTTTGAATTTTATAATGCTTAAATAATTATGCACTTTTTTGTTAGTTACACCAAAGTACGTTAAGAAATTTATATAAAAGGGTACAAATAGTTTTATTTATATTTGTTTTTTTTTAGTGGCAATGTATTTTCCGATAGTATACTATAGATTCGAATGTGATGGTCTCTCATATAGCTGCGAGCAAATAAGACTAATTAAATTTCTTGAAGAAATTTGTTTTAAAAGATTTAAAGAATACTTTCTTCCAATTATTTAATAATTGTTTTAATAATAATTTTTTAACAACCTATTTAAATTTTTTAAAAACATTTGTAAAAAACGTACAATTATATTTAGTTCCAATTATTTAATAATTGTTTTCAATAAAACCTTTACAACACTTTTTCCAATAGCAAAGTAAGTACTGTAGGCAGTCTACTAACAACACTTTTATCTAGTTGAATAGTAAACGCTTACAATAATATTACAGCAAGAAATATTTTTCCAAGGGTTACTTTTTACTTATTCTACAAATACTTGAAAGCATTTCACTACAATTCTTACAAGCTTTTTCCAAGCATGATGCTTACGCTTGTAAGGTTACTTTAAGCTTATTCCAAGCTTGCTTGGCTGATTGAGAAGCAAATGAATCTGATTGGGTTATTGGAAAAGAAGCGAAATACAAAGAAACAATCAAACTGCTGTCAAATCAAGTTGAGCAACGTAGCTTATACTTGTATAAAGGGTTAAAAAAGGAAGACAACATTCCTTCGTAATAGGATTTTTTTTTTTTTGTTAAAAAGAGTACTGAAAAATATATTTACTTTTTTGTAAACAAAGTTCGTCGGCCTTTGTAATCTAGTAAAGAGTGCGCTAGACTATCAACTCAGAGGTCACCGATTTGAGTCCGGGTTCGGGCATGGTTCTTTTCGCTTTCTTTACTAATGTAGAAACTACATTTAAAAATTATTGTAACAAAAACCTACAACTAAATTGTGGAAATTGTGATACATATATGGACAAGATTAACTGAGGGCTGGAAATGCTTGCCGAGGTTAAGGCATAGCACTAGCCTCGGTTATAACCAGCTCAAATTGTCTTTCACGTTTGTTCCGCCTAATTGATAATTCACGTATGGTCCCAGTATTTATCCTCTAATAATTTATCCTTTTCTTTTCAGGTCAAAGACCAAAAGTTCTTTGACCCTTTTAAAAAAAATGTCTTTTTTGAAATTATATTTATTCCTTAACAATAAGCCAAGTTTGAACTAGAAAATGGCGATATTTTAAAATCTTTTCGCCATATAAATAAATTGTGACAACGTTTTTATCATCGTTTTTATTCTGTCATTCTTCGAGCACGAGCTACCGACTCACAACCAGTAGATGGCTTTTGAGTCTGGACATCCGCAATAGGGTGCATCGTTTTTTCTTTTTTTTAATTCACTTCTAATAACATTTTTCAGGTGCTTTGATTCATAAATAAAAAACCAGTGTAAAAAGAAGGTCCACAATTGATTTCTTTAGGCGCCATGCCCTAGAATGTCCGCATATCGTAAAAATTTTACTTTTTCATAGTTGTTTGATAAATATTGATCTCTATAAAAGCGTATGCACTGAAGATCAGTGAAACTATTTTTTTATTACTGAAGTATGTGTAGACTATGTAAAAAAAATCGAAATCATAAATATATATATAATTCTATTTGTCAGGACGATATTTTGAACAGATTTTAGGAAATTTTTTTTCAAATTCGTGAGAATATCGCACTTTCTGAAAGAGTGCGCCAATTAAAAAATGTATTTAGTATAAGTTGTTGTATTACTATTCAACACTTTCAATTTAAGAGTATTAAGAAGTCTCTAAGTGCTCCGGAATCAAAGTTATAGTATTATTAAGATTTTGTAATTCTAGAGTTTTTAGATATGCGAACGCTTATTTTTCATCTCTGAATATTTCAGATCCAGAGTTAAGTGCGTAGAATTTTCGATTTTACATATCTTATCGATTTTAAAGCAATTTTTCTAAATTAATATTTTTTAATTTCACTCTTATAGTATTTAGATTATTATGATAATTGATTACACGGTGCTACAGCGGAAATATACTTTTACTCTTTTTTAAGTGACATAGTCTAGGTTATAGGTCTGGTCGAGTTCAATACGAAATCATATTTGAAATTGTTAATACACCCCCAAAATTTAATATAACCGTTAAAAACCCGATTTTTTGGTACTTGGCACATTACACAATCAGCAACTTAGCAATTTTTCAACCGATTTTCGATTTAAAAACGGTTTTGGAAACATGAAAGATATTGCTTTCTTTAATTCAATATTAACATATATTTATTACTGGAATAAGAATGTTTTGAGTTATAAACGACAAACCCTAACATTTTTACCTTTTTCTAATTTGTTCAACTTTAACGAGTATTTACTAACAAAGTTTTGTTAAGAATTACTATAAACGTAACTATTTTCTGAAAGTAAAATTCAGAACGAAAAAATAAATGTTTATTTTAGAAAATCGTATTAAAATTTACTGAGTTATTAAATTCGTTTATAGAAATTACGCCTTCATTGGTCCATTGGTCTTGGTAGTGTTTATGTATCAGTTTAAAGCGCATTACAACTCTAGAATTACAAAATCTTAAAAATAATATAACTTTGATTCTCGAGCACTTCGAGACTTCTAAAAACTCTTAAATTGAAAGTGTTGATTATTAGTGCAACAACTTATACTAAATACATTTTTTAATTGGCGCACTCTTTCAGAAAGTGCGATATTCTCACAAATTTGAAAAGAATTTTCCTAAATTCTGTTAAAAATATTGTCCTGAAAAATAGAATTGTATATATATTTATGATTTTGATTTTTTTAACATAGTCTACACATACTTCAGTTATAAAAAAATGGTTTTACTGATCTTCAATGCAGTAGCTTTTATAGAGATCAGTATTTATCAAACAACTACGAATAAGTCGAATTTTTACGATATGCGGACATTCTAGGGCATGGCGCCACCTGAAGAAATCAATTGTGGACCTTCTCCTTGCACAGGTTTTATATTTATGAATTAAAGCACCAGAAAAATGCTATTAGAAGTGAATAAAAAAATAACGATGCACCCTAATGCGCAATTCATAATCTGTTAATTTATTACTCTTGAGCTTTATCATTTAATTTTTTAGCAAAAAATAAGCGCAAAGTTTTGCCTACTCAGAGTCTGTTTGGAAGGGATAAAAATATTTTGCTCTATTTGTTTTTATTTATGTCAATTGTATTTTTGGTGTGCAGAATTAATCATCATTATCATGGTCAAGTGACGGCCTCGGTGGCCTAGTCTTAGCACGTTTACTATCACCCAGTGGTTCCGGGCTTGAATTTCGTCCAGGTCATGGCTCTATGATCTTACCTTTCGTTCCTTATTTCTTATCAAAATAACTTTAAAACACATTTATATCTATGACAAAGAGTCCTTATTCTCTTGGGTGGGAGAGGTTAAGAAGAAGGATCACTAAATAACTGAGGTAAAGGTATACAACTTGCCAAATCAGACAATGAAAAACTTTAAATGAATAATTAATATGCATTTTGTTGATATATTTGTTTGTTGCTTTAAAATTAGTTTAGTTTAAAATAACAAAAAATATACACATTCACCTTATTCATGACTTGAATAATATATGAAATTTATTTAACAAAACATTTCAGACGAATTGTTACAGTTTTTCTAATTTCTTCTGGGTCGCCAACATTTGCTACCAAAAAATAAGAATTGAATTTTAATAAATTTTTAACCCACATCCATAGGAACTTTCTAGAAACGAAAAGCACGTTGTGCACCAATTTGATGCAGATACAAAAAGAATATATAATTCAATGAAATGTTATTAATTATTAAATTTGTTTTATGCTTGATGAATGTTTATTAATTTTAAAATAAAAAACTGCAAATCTTTATTCTAGCAAAACTTTAAAGAAACTTTTTAATCAAAACATGCATGTTTGTTCTTAATATATAAATCTGAATAAAAAATTTGCATCAACTTGATGCAAGCGACGGATGCGGGTTAATTAAATTTTTTTAATTGTTTTACTTAAAAAATGTCTTAAACATATGTTAGCCCATTTCGCTACTCTTTCAAGCCACTTTAAATAAATCTTGTATTCTTACCCTCATTTTATTACAAAGTCCTGAATTAATTTTTATTTTTTTTATGTATTAATCTTATGTTTAAAAATATCTACATATCCGTGTTTATATTATAAAAATAACTGTTTTTTAACAAATATGTGTAATAGAGTGGGGCGATTAGTATGAAAGGAAAAAGGGTTAATGGGCGCTTCGCTTTTCTGATTCTTGGGATTGTACTGAGCAAAAAAGTCCACGATACCATACGTCTACGGTGAGAATCGAGCTTCCAGATTTTGACTTGCAGTTTTTTCTCAGACTTTTGTCACATTTTTTTGGATATTTTGGCCTATAACAGCCAAACCATTGAGATTTTCGATCCAATACTAAGACAAAAATCTCGATGGTTTGGCTGGTATAGGCCAAAATATTAAAATAAAAAAACGTGACAAAACTCTGAGAAAAAACTGCAAGTCAAAATTTGGAAGCTCGATTTTCACCGTAGACGTATGATCTAGTGGACTTTTTTTCTCAGTACAATCCCAAAAATCAGAAACGCGAAGCGCCCATTAAGATGTTCAAATCACCCCACCCTTATGTGTAATGTATTCATTTCACACCTTAAAAAAATGTTTTTTTTTATTCAAATAAAAAACAAAAAATTCCCCCCCCCCCCCCCCCCAATTCTTGGTCTGGCTACAGGCCTGATATTTATATAGTTTGTAGTTTATTTTAAGACTGTTAACATTTTGCTTGTGACAAAACACATTTTTTTTATGTTAAATAGGTATTAAAAATAAGTTCTAATTTCGTCGATTCTTTTCCTAAGTAAAAGCAAAAAGACCTGCAATGAAAAATGTAGAAAAAAACAATCAAGTATGAACTCAAGGATACCAATTTATGGCGTAATGAGATAAGGAGGAGGAAAAGTAATGTAGAGGTTGGAGTTAATAAAGAGAGCTTATAAGCTCAAATAATTTATCGACTCAAATTTGTGCAATTGAATTTGGAAAAGTTTTTAACATATCTCAAATGATGTTGAAAAAAAAAAAATACAACAGGAAGAAATCCCTAATGAAGCTGTTGTTGAAAGTAAGGTGTTGGCAGCAAGTAATGTTAACAAGCATGACGACAAAAGCGTGAAAAATTGTTAAAAGAAAAAAAATTATATACGAAAAAAAAACGACGTCTTACGTAAAGGAACGTAGGCAAAAAAGCGTTCAGGGAAAACTCTTTAAGCTTCGTAAGATTGACAAAATCTTTGTATTGTTAGTCTTTTTATTGCATAGACAAAAGTTTTTAAGCAATTTAGTATTACAATTGTTAAACTGAACTAATATGTATCTTTTCTTTTTTTTTCTTTAAAAAATTATAAAAACTTTTCAAACAATAAAAAATAAATTTAGGTATAAATTTTCCATTTAAGAAAATTGCGAATGTTCTTTATTGTTCTTAAATAAAATATTTTCAATTTCTATTCAAATTTTTATTTAAATTTTTTAATTAGTTTTTTTTTCATAATTTAGAAAAAGTTTTAAATGGTATACCTACATTTTAAAAAAAAATCATGCATATATACAGTGATGTGCAAAGAAATAGGGACACCTGTATTTTTATATTTAAGGCTGCATGAATTATATACAAGGTGCCCCAGATATAGCTTTCACTCCCTCGGTTGGTGACTCCCCATAATTATTTGAGTAAAAAACTGCAAGGATGATGGATAACTCCCCTCTTTGGGAGTTAGAGAGAAAAAATTAGAAAATACGTGCCATTACATTTTTAAAAATTTTTTAATTCAACTTAAATAATAAATATTTCTAATATTAAATAAATCTTTTTTTTGTATTTGTATAAGGTAAGTTTTTTTAAATGATAATGTTTTCAACTGACTTGGTTTTTGATCTTACCATAGTACTTAAGTACTCAATGCAAACACGATTACGTATTTATTTGAAATTACCACACGTAAAACAGTTAGCATTCAGAGTAGTGCGATTAGAAAACGGTTTTTTATCATTGGTTTTAAGGTCATGCAGTCTCCTTTCCAAAATGCTTTTGACCTTAGAGATCGGTTTAAAGATAAATAAAATATAGAGTAAAACGTAATAACACATATTTTCAAGTTTTAACTTTCTAGCTCCAAAGAGTGGGAGTGGTGATCCTCTTCCATAAAGTTGTATACCTACCTAATAAAGAAGAATCACCACCCGACGGAATTAATGATATATCTGTGGCGTCTTGTATATAATGCATGCAGCTTTATATATAAATATACAGTTGTTCCTATTTATTTGCACACCACTGTTTATATCAACTAGCTTTTCCTGACGCGCTTTGCAACGCCTCATATATATATTTATCAATTTGTAGTTCATGTTGTATGTCTTTATCGAAATAATCTGACACCGAGGTTAACTCAACTTTCCGAAAGTTTAAACTCAATTCAACGGTTAGTTTTGGAGTAAAATCAGAAAGCTCAGTCTATAGCTTTAACAGAGTTAAATTTTTTACGCGAGCCTGCATTTTCTGAGTTCGCTAAGCATAAAGAATTAAGTGAACGGATATGTGCATACGTACATTTTCTCTCGCTCTGACGTTAGCGTGAGCGTGATTTTATTTAATTTCTCATTCGTTTTTTAAATGTTTTTGAATGGCTTTGACTAATATATTATATTAAAAGCTTTTAAGAAATGTCTCATTTTTACTACTTTATTTATTTAGTCTCTTTTTTTCATATTACAATAAAAATTTTAAACATTTCCAAAATATAACAATTAATTCTTACAGTTTTATTAAATCTACTGCTTTGGAAGTTGAACTCCCTGAAGAACTGACCGAAGCTGGTCGTTATCAGGCCCGCTTTATTAGCAACGATATTGATAGCGAGCTGGACATCATCGAGGATAAGCATGCGCCCACATTCTGTAAGATTTTAACACCCCAACATCAAAAGCGTCAAATAAAACTAAGCAATCAATATCCCCTCTCTCTCTCTCTCTCTCTCTTTCTCTCTCTCTCTCTCTCTTTCTGTTTCACAACCCTTAGCACGCAAGAAGTTGAAGAAAATGATCATTCCTCTCTTGTTGGTTCTTAAGATTTTCAAGCTAAAGCTGCTGCTCTTCCTGCCTTTCATTCTGGGTATTGCTGGCCTGAAGAAGATACTTAGCCTGGCTGCCATTATTTTACCTGGACTCTTTGTTTATTTCAAATTGTGCCGTCCACCAGGTGCTGGTGTGCCAGGTTTTGGCGCTGGGGCTTTTGGAGGTCTATTTGGTGCCAAGGCTCCTGAATATTCGCCACAAGGTGTCGGCGCTGCCAATTACTATCATCATCATGAACATTATGAAGGAGGTCATGGTGGAGGTGGTGGTGGTGGTGGTGGTCCATTTTACCGTCAAGAGCCGACTTTCTCCAAACCATACACCGATTACTACAGCAAAAACTATCAGAATGGTGCTGGCAATGCTGTGAGTTTTGGTGAGCCTCAGGAAGCTGCTTATTCCGGTTATGCGAATAACTGGCAAGGCCGCAGCAATGGCAAGGATGTTCAGAGCACACAGAAAAGCTAAGATGGGTTAATTTATCTCACTTACATTTCATAAAATTATTTGTTTGCCATCAACTGCTAATTGTTGTAGTATAAAATTGTTTTATTATGAATCTCACATTCAATTGAATTTGTCTTATTCATTTCGTATTTATATTTATTTAAAATGTAATAAATTATAAGTTATATTAATTAAAAAAAGTTTTAAAAACAGTAAAGAATTTTCTTTGAATAGACCGAAGTTAAAATAATGTCCAAATATTCGAAGCTATGGTGGTTTTATCCATATGTATATCAATAGGCGTAGATACGTGAAACAGTAACGAGCCATTATCTCGCATGTTTCTCAACCGATTTTGTTAATTTGAATTAGATAAATAAATTTGAGTAGGGTGAAAGAGTGAACCAAATATTTTTGTGACCTT
Organism: Dichetophora obliterata; assembly: GCA_963920525.1. Taxonomy (NCBI): domain Eukaryota; kingdom Metazoa; phylum Arthropoda; class Insecta; order Diptera; family Sciomyzidae; genus Dichetophora; species Dichetophora obliterata. Next base: position 288,482,356 of record OY986435.1, read on the forward strand.
TGACCTGAACGTTATGAGCGTTTAAAGAATATATCTTATATATAAATTTAATAATAAGAAATGAAAGAACATGAAGTGAGAGGAAATTTTAGACATAGCTAAAATGTAAAAAAAAAACATTTAGCGACATTTTCGCCATCTCCAACGAATAACCTGCAATTAGCAATTTTTGTATGTTACATGTGTAAAAATATATATATATTGTGATGAAAAAGTTTCTTACAAATAGTAAATTTTTAAAATTCCCGTTATTTTGACTTCAAACTTATATCTCGAGAATTGCAAATTTATCAGTACAAAATTTTTGTTTGAAAAGTCGTTGGTTGAGAAAAATAATGGTATGCGAAAATTTTAGAAACAAAATTCCCATTATTATGATATCTTAATTATTGCTTTATCTCAAAAACTTCAGTTTTCTCAGTACAACGCATTCCCTTGAGGCAAGGTCATCGCCTTAAAATTAAAAAAAAAAACGAATCAATTTCAATTTTTGATTTTAAAAGAAAATATCTCTGCCATTTTCAAATCGATTTTTATAAATTTTTATTTTTAATTAAAAGTTCAATAAAATGACATTTGAGAAACAAAAAAGATTTACCGTTACCTTACCAATTCAATGTTTTATATTTTTTTTTAAAAAACTTCTTAAATATTCAATTTTGCTCAAAAAATAGTCCAAAAGTGGTTTTGGTTGTAAATGTTTTTATTTTTAATTTTTTTCCACACTCTTTCATATGACATATCATATACATGAACCCTACATAACTAACGCTATTCAGAGTAACGTCATTACTAACCTGGGTGTAATCAATCCACCCATAAATTTTAATTCATGAATTTTTTAAAAAGAACATTTAAACAGTAACGAAGTACAGTAAACATAAAATTCGCCCAGTTTAATTAATATTTTATTTTCAAATATATCAAAATAACGTTTTTTAGAGAACTAAAAAAATAATAAATCATAATGGTTTGGACAATTTCACATTCCAAGGTCAAATTATTTGCCTCGTTCTTCGAGAAGGCCAATTTGAAAAGCTAAAATATATATTAAAAAAAAATCTTTATTATATTATTTTTTTTGCAATGAAACATTTTTAAAATAATTACCTCTAATTATTCGATATCTGCTAATTGGACCATTAGCCTATCATGGCACAGCAGCGCAAGCAACCTAGATAAGCGGCTAGCACATATCAGAAATAAATGGTGATTATACAAAACTTAGTCACATAGTCAAAATAAAACAATTAAAGGAGGTGTTGATCAAAGAATTTTACAATTTCACATTTGTTTTGCCAAATCGTCAAATGCATAGAAGAATACGTTGAAATTATAAACTTCTATATTCAAATAAAACTTTTTTATATCACATTTTTTTCTTAATGTATTATGTATTAATGAAAATATTTTTAATTAGTTTTAATGATCTATTAATTTATAACATGAATTAAATTGCTAGCTTTAGATCAAGTAAGTTTTTTAAGATGGCAACAACAACAATAACAACTCTGTATAGAGTCAATAACTTAGCTGACTAGACAGTCTGTTTCGGAAATTGCTACATTTTCCTCTTCAGTAGTCTTTGAGTGCTTAAGCTGTGATCAACTCACTGTTTAAATTAGTATATGACTGTGCAGATTTTGGAATTCACTCTTTTGAATTGTATGTCTGCTAATCATATGACATTTCAAAGCAGTAGGCTATTTATATATCACCGCCATCAACTCTACCAAGGTTGCCATCTGTTCTAGTTGCTTCTTTTTATTTATTTCAATATTCATTGGTGTTCGATAGTTTGTCGAAATGCACCATAGAAATGTAACGAGTTTTTTGCTTCGCCAGAAGCTAGTGTTTTAACTGAAAGGTGGTTATTTTCACAACCAAATGTTCAATTACTCATTACTTTGACCAAAATCGATCAATTATTAGATTATTTCATTAATTTGACATTAATTAAATTCATTTGGCCGTGCTCCGCCATAGTTAGTTAATTAGTTTTAATGATCTATTAAATTATAACATGAATCAAATTGCGAGCTTTAGATCAAGTAAGTTTTTAATAAGCAAGTAAGTAAGTTTTTAATAAGCAACAACAACAACAACAACTTCATGAATATTGAAATAAATAATATGAAGCAACTAGAACAGATGGCAACCTTGTTAGAGTTGATGGCGGTGATCTATAAATAGCCTACTGCTTTGAAATGTCATATGATTAGCAGACATACAATTCAAAAGAATGGATTCCAAAATCTGCACAGTCATATACTAATTAAAACAGTAAGTTGATCACAGCTTATTCACTCAAAGACTACTGAAGAGGAAAATGTAACGATTTCCGAAACAGACTGTCTATTCAGCTAAGTGATTGACTCTATACAGAGTTGTTGTTGTTGCCTCCTTTAAAAACTTACTTGATCTAAAGCTCGCAATTTAATTCAAAGTATTTTTGTTTCCTTTTAATAAGAAAACACTATTTGTAAAAACTTAAATTTTCATATTAATATAGGGCTGCCATACGTGCCGGTTTTCCGGGACATGTCCCGGTTTTAAGATCAGTGTCCCTGTGTCCCGGTGCACAGTAAAAAATGTCCCGGTTAAAAATATTGAAGAAAAAAATTAAAAGTGGATCAGTAAAAACTGAACAAAGAAATTTTTTGCAAATGCGTACAAATGAATAAAAATGGTACTATTTTTTTACAAAATTCTGAATTCCAAGAAAAAAAAATAAACTTGCAAAAAATAGTACGATTTTTGTTCGCTATTCCAGGGCACAAGGGAAATGGAGCGAGTATTGTCACTGGTCTTTTCGGAATTTTGTAAAGAAAGAAACTATCTCAACATAACCACCTTGGAAAGCATTATGCAACGCAATTTTCATTGTTCTTTGACGTGCACAGAATTTTATAAAAAAATTAACACGAAAAACCATGTTCTTGATAAATCAAAAAAGACTGCAAAATATGATAGGGCCAAACCTTTATTTTGGTGGTTTGTTTTTTTTTTTATAAGATTTATAAATTATGTATATAATTATTATATATACACTCTTACAAAAATTCACGAGAATTAACTACAATAATTGCTGGCAACTGATTGCCTACATTTATTGTCATATAATTTTGTTTTAAAGGTCACTTTTTATTTATATTAATTTTTTTAAAAAAGGCTATTTTTAGCGACCGTTTGAAAAATTAAAAAATAAAAATTCAAACTTGTTGAGTTTTAAGTTTTTTAATTTATTTTTAGTTTGCCGACGTTTCGGAGTTTTTTTGACTCCTTCTTCAGGGCGCGTTTCTTTTCTAACTAAAGTTACATTTTTCTTAAAATTAACATATTAACATCAACATACATTTAATTTTCACTAACTAACACTAATGAACATGGAGGAGAACAAAAAAATTTTTAAACAATGTAAAGATAAAGGAAATATTTAAACGACAAACACAATTAAAAAAGTTATTCGAATTTTTGTAATATTGGTAAAATGTTTGTTTTCTATATTAGTAGAATGTTGTATATTGAGCTTATGTTGTCAACGTCTTCTTTTTTGTTCATCGTTTGTTTTATGTTTTTTTGTATGTGTAGGCTTTCTAATGTTGTTCTTATGTTGGAATTTTTTTCTCTGTCTATAATTTTAGGGTTTTGTAGATCAGCTATGTGTCCAGTGTTTTTTATGTGCTGAGCTAGCGCTGTTGTTTCTTTCGCGTTCTTTATGTCTGATTCGTGTTCCTTGGTGCGAATTCCTAGAGATCTTTTTGTTGTTCCTATGTATATTTTGTTGCACAGTTTGTCGTTGCCACTACAGTTTATTTGATATACTATGTTGGATTGTTGTAGCTTACATATAGGTGTTTTTGTTTTTGTGAAAATTGTGTTTAATGTATATAGCGATTTGTGGGCAAATGTTATATTATTGCTGTCAATTATTTGTTTCATGCGTTTGTTTTCGGTTAGTTTGTTTATATATGGTATTCGCATATATCGTAATTCTGTTGTTTTGTTTGGGTTGATGTTATTTGTATTGTTATTATTTTCGATTTTGTCGTCTTTTTGACTATTCGGTTTTGTATTGTTTATTAGTTTGTTTATAAGTTTTAGCGGGTAGTTATTATTTTGTAATATTGTTTTTATGTTTTTAAAATTTTCTTCTAGAAAGGGTGGATCACTTATTGTTGTTATTCTGTTTATTAGATTTTTAGCTGTGTTGATTTTGTGGTGGTTTGGTTGATCCGAGAAGAAATTAAGTATTCTCCCCGAAGATGTAGGTTTTGCGTACCAGTTAAATGAGAATTTATTGTCTTTTCTTATTATTTTCATGTCGAGATATGCTAGAGAGTTGTTTGCTTCTTCCTCTATTGTAAACTTTAGTTTATGATGATATGAATTTAGCTCGTCAAGTATATTATTAATGTTGTTTTTGTTTACAACCGCTAAAATGTCGTCCACATATTAAAATATTTTTGTTATCTTTATATTTTTTTGTTCCAAACTTTGTATTCCTTCGTTGAGTAAATTGTCCAAAATGATGTCCGCTATGTATGGGGAGAGCGGGTTTCCCATGGGCATTCCAAACACTTGGCTATAAACTGTGTTTTCTAATATAAAATAATTGTTATCCTTTAGGCAAAAGTTTAAAATGTTAAGGAAAGCGTTTTTCTTTATGTCGGTGTGTTGAGTTATTGTTGACCATTTCTTCATTATTATTTTAATTGCTAAATATGTCGGTATGTTGGTGAACAAAGATACCGCGTCGAACGATACTAACACTTCATCTTCTTTAGTTGTCAAATCTTTGAGTTGCTCCTCTACTTGGTTTGTATTTTTGACATTGTAGTCTTTGGATATGATGTTTTTTAAAACCTCTCCTATGTGTTTGGCTAACTTGTAGCATGGAACGTGAGTCGATGATGCAATTGGTCTCAGTGGTATGTCTGCCTTATGAATTTTTGGCAGTCCGTACAGTCTAGGTGCTGCTGCAGAGTTACAATTTAATCTTTGTTTCAGTTGCTTGGATATTTGTTTACCGTTATATAATTCGTTTATTATTTTATTGTTGTCTCTTTGTAATTTGTTTGTAGGGTCTGTTCTCATTGTCTTATAGGTGGTTTTATCCTTTATAATTTGTTTCATTTTTGTCATGTAGTCGGTTTTGTATAGGATCACTGTTTTATATCCCATGTCGTTAAATCCCATGAGCCAAATTATAAATATTTATCGTTAAAAATGCGTGAATCCTCTCACCTACAATTATTTCTTTCGCTCTCTTGTAAAAACTCTCTTCTAAAAGTAAATTTTGAACATGGCAACAACAATAGCTCTGTATCGAGTCAATCACTCAGCAGAAGGCGCTACTCTTTCCTACTCCAGTAGGCTTGAGTAATTAAGCTGTGACTGTTTAAGTTGTATTTAATTGGAGACTTGTTCGAATAAACTCTTTGAAGGCATATGGCGTTAAAGCAGAGGTGTTTATTTAAGGGCAAGCGTAAAATACCGCTGCTGGAGCGTTTTTAGGAGTATCTGAGCGAGAACACGCTGAAATAGTGTGAAAAGTAGGGAAAATATACATATTTTAAGAATCTCTGAGCGAAAACACGCTGAAATAGCGCAAACAGTAGAGACATATACATATTTTAAGACTCTCTGAGCGAAAACACGCTCAAATAGCGTGAATAGTAGAGTAAATATACATATTTTGGAATAGGAAGCTGATTTTCAGACAAAATTGAAAAAACTCACTGTATAGCGTGGTTTTTTTACAAAATCGCCAATAAATGTCGTGAAATTTTACAACATTTATTGCAGAGATTTTTCGATCAGTTTTTAGAGTGTAATTTATGTAATTATTATATTAAAATTGCGAATTTGTGTTACTGTGGAATATTAAAAAAAAATTGCAAAGTTGTCCTGGTCAATTGTTGTATTAAGTTTTTTCTTTACTGCATTCAACTTGCAAAACTAATACATTGAATATACGTGTTCAAGGATGTTTTATGGTTAGCTGCTTGATCGACTAGCTAATCATAGCTTATGGTTAGCTATGATTAGCTGCTTGATTGAGCATAAGTCAATATTTTTTTTCGTTTTACAGTCGATTGAGCTCAAAATTTGGCAGTAAGTTTATACCTTTAGGTATAGTGCGATTTTTATCCTCGCGTATAGTTTAGGTTAAGGATTTTTAGGTCCAGTTGACAAGAAAACTTTAACACTGATACTTTTTTACTACAGTATATTTTATAAGTGGAGTAAAATCTAAACATATAATTTTAAAACATGTTTTCAATTTATTCCATCTCTAAGCTGAATAAAAATTTTAATTTTTTTAAAAATTTTTAATGTTTACACAACTTTTGGTTTTATAAGTTATTTTACTTAAAACAGTTACATTCCTTGTAGCTCATAATATTATTTTGAATACAAAAATAATTTGTAGAAGTAGTGGCAGTCAAATGCGTTTTAAAAAACTCGTTCATTCGCTGAGAAGACGTCCAAATTTCGGGATAACATTTTCAGGTTTCATTTGCCACAGCATAAAGAATTGTCATAAGAATCACTAAAACAACGCTTCCTGTGGCGAGTAGTAGAAAAAACATTTTTAGCTAGGCGATTTGAAACTCAGAATCGCATTTTAGCGAAATCGCATTTTAGCGAAATCGCATTTTAGCGAAATGGCTAAGGAATTGAACGAAGAATTTTTTAGCATTTAAGCGATAGAGATTTAGCTTTAGCTAGGCGATTTTCAGAATCCGGCCTAAGATATACGTCATAAGGTCATGTTCATAGCACTATGTGACTAGTTCAGATGTAGATTACGAAGTAATTGATGACGATACTTGTTTCGAGAATAATTGAGGGAAGTCTGGAGTTGACCACTTAGCTAGTGTTTTTTTATAGCTACCAGTAATCAATTAAATTAACAAGTGGAAATCACCTAAAGAATTTTTTTAAAGTCCCTATGTTTTAAATTATTGACTTTTGGTTCATGTCTTATTGACAATACTCCGTTGTCTTTTCAAAAGAAAAACTATAAAAAATAATGATTTATAAATAAATATTATAAAAATTAAAAATACTTAAATTCATAAAGATAAAATTAAGGTTCTTACTTTGAACAAAGAACTTCGTACAAAGAAAGGCACAATGATTCCCTATGTTTTCGTTATTAACATATGAAATTTACTCAGAAAAATCGTGTATTTTTGTCATTTATTATTTAGAACTGGGTAATTTTAAGTAAGAGATTTAAGTTATAACTATCAAAATCCACGTTATACATAAAAAAAAATAGTGTAGAACACTTCAATGACTTGTCTCAAATGGTTTTTTCGCTTTAAATGCGAAACTAAAAAATATTTGAAAATTTATAATGACGTCACTTAAGTTTTGCAGATGTTGCGAAGCAAAAACCAAAATATTGGTTTTTTGGCATTACATATGGGGGTGGGTGCGGGTCGGGGTGGTTAAAAAAATATTCTAAAATTTTTTTCTTCCAAGGGCAACTTTTTATCACTAACCAACTTTTATCTAGAACAATCGTTCACCCTTAATTTATATGTACTTACATTAAAAAACGAAGATTATAGATAGATTTCCATAATATGGAAATTTGTCAAAATTGGATAAAAATCGCGCCCACCTCTCATTCACAGTGACTGTTAAAGTAAATGGTAAAATCTATTTTAATCGTACATAAACTCGACCAATCTCCCATACGAAGTGACGTCATCAAAGTAACGTAAGATGTGACTTGGATTTTTTAACAGGGTTTATTTTTTATTTTTTAATTTCTTAACAGAAATTTCTATTCAGCAACATTCTCTTCTGAAATTTTCTTTGAAATGATGCCTAGCCAGATTGATAACGCTAGGATATAAAACTATTTCCTTTTTTTTATAATAAAATTTTATTTATATAACACATATACAAAAGCTATTTTAAAAATTTTTAATGTAAAAGAATTAATCAGAAATGTACCTAAGGCTATAAAATATGCTTACAGACTTTAATATTTTTTTATGTTTTTAATAAAATTAAATATATATGATAAATAATTAAATGTAACAATTGTGGTTTCTTACAACTAGAACTGTTTTTAGCTTCAAAAAAAGTTTTAGCTTTTGTTTACTTCTATTTAAAAAACAGCCTCAAAAAAGTTCTGACAGCACTGGTTATGTTTATAAACTGTTTCAGATGTTTTTCTGATATCCCTTTCATTACACCATGAATAGCAAGGCAAAGGTCAAAAGATGTAAACAACTTGAATCATAAATGTCTTAAGAATATTAAAAATACACTGTTTTGCAATCGTAGATAATTTTATTTTTATTACTTCAATAATAACAGATGGCTAGTTCTATTCATAATGACTTAAGGGAGGAACATGCTCCAAAACTTTAAATATTTTTTTTTAAATTCATTTACTACGTAAGGAATATATTTTCTTAATCACTCGAAGACTACTGAAGAAGAAATGTAGCGATTTCCGGAGCAGACTGTCTAGTCAGCTAAGTGATTGACCCTAAACAGAGTTGTTTTTGTTGTTGTTGCCTTCTTAAAAATCTAACTTGATCTAAAGCTCACAATATATAATTCATGTGATAATTTATTAGATCACAATTAAAACTTCATGGACTGACTACCCATGTTCTCGTTGAGCTAGAATGATGAAACTTGTCAAAAAAACTTAGTTTGGTGTAACTTAGAAAATAAAATTATACAAATTTTAATTATCCTTAGGGGATTGGCTGTAATTACCATTACATATACGCAACACTGGTATTTCACGATACAAATTTGCAGAAATTCGATGCATACGATTTTTTTATTCAACTGAGTTCGAATAAACTGACCTCGACATTTTTAATTTTTAATGGAGCGATATAACAGAACATACTCTTGCAATAAGAGTAACCAAATTGGTACAAGCAAAATACAGCGTTTTGCGCCAATATTGCATCACAAGAATTACCACAATACAATAAAATATATACAAAAACGAATATCGTTAAAGACCAGCGTTGCGTTAACGCAACGCATATGTAAAAATACACGTGAGAACCGCGTATGTCAGCCAAACCACATAAAAATTAACAAAGTTGTATATAAAGCCTACGAAACAGGCACGTATAATAACTACATTTTTATTTATTTTCTTTTTAGATTTTTTACAGGTTTAAAATTAAATTGCGAAAAAATGGAAAATTTCCAAATTCCCTGCGTTTGGAAATGTAAAAAAACGCAATTTTTCAGCCTTGAGCAAAAACAAGTCGATTAGATAAATTGTTGAAATTGTATATCCTTTTGGGAGATCATGAACATTTTCACTGTATGACCTCCAGGTTAAGAAAAGTATACCGTTGGATATACGCAACGCTGGACAAATATGGGTTAACCATACATTTTCAATGTTTAAAGCTCAATAGAAAGTCCTAAAGTGATGAGCATCGGGAGTACCGAATACAAGAACGAAAACTTTTATCACGTTTTTCTCAAAACATTTTTTTTCTGCGCTGTGGATGGAAATAACTTGAAAAGTAATTAAGATAACAACTTGAAATTTTGTACAGACATTCTTTAACGTGACATTCTTTAAATTATTGGCGTTAACATATTCCTAAAGGTTTGCATTAATTATTACTAAAAATATTGTTTTTAACATGTTGTTTATAAGCAAAGGTATTTTGTTTTGTGTGCACATCTACATTTTTTTTCGGTTTTTTCGTTAAAAATAGATAAATGTATGCAAAGCGAAATAACTTACTTGAATGAAAAATATTTTTTTGGTTGATTTTAGTTGACTACACAAGAATTTTTGTAAAAAAACTTTCAGATATTAAAGGCCGAAGAAGGCTCTTCCAATCTGTAACAAAAAAATTGTAAAGTTTAGGAATAAAATTAAAGATATAAAAATTAAGAATAAAATCTGTGAAGTCATATACAAATTTAAACAGTGAGTTGATCACAGCTTAAGCACTCAAAGACTACTGAAGAGGAAAATGTAGCAATTTCCGAAACAGACTGTCTTGTCAGCTAAGTGATTGACTCTTTACAGAGTTGTTGTTATTGTTGTTGCCTTCTTAAAAACTTACTTGATCTAAAGCTCGCAATATAATTCAAAGTATTTTTGTTTCCTTTTAATAAAAAAACACTATTTGTAAAAACTTAAATTTTCATATTAATATAGGGCTGCCATACGTGCCGGTTTTCCCGGACATGTCCCTGATTTAAGATCGGTGTCCCTGTGTCCCAGTGCACAGTAAAAAATGTCCCGGTTAAAAATATTGAAGAAAAAAATTAAAAGTGGATCAGTATAAACTGAACAAACAAATTTTTTGCAAATGCGTACAAATGAATTAAAATTTTACTATTTTTTTACAAAACTCTGAATTCCAAGAAAAAAAATAAACTTGCAAAAAATAGTACGATTTTTGTTCGCTATTCCAGGGCACAAGGGAAATGGAGCGAGTATTGTCACTGGTCTTTTCGGAATTTTGTAAAGAAAGAAACTATCTCAACATAACCACCTTGGAAAGCATTATGCAATGTAATTTTCATTGTTCTTTGACGTGCACAGAATTTTATAAAAAAACTAACACGAAAAAGCATGTTCTTGATAAATCAAAAAAGACTGCAAAATATGATAGGGCCAAACCATTATTTTGAATAAGTCCAAACAATATTTTTTTTACCTCATTGACTGAATCGGTGTTTTGTTTTTTTTTTGTTATAAGATTTATAAATTATGTATATAATTATTATATATACATACACTCTAACAGAAATTCACGAGAATTAACTACAATAATTGTTGGCAACTGATTGCCTACATTTATTGTCGTTAAATCCCATGAGCAAAATTATAAATATTTAATTGTAATAAATCGCTCTCTTGTAAAAACTCTCTTCTAAAATTATTTCTTCCAATCTTGTCTGCGCCTATAAAAAAAAGCTAGAAATGCGTGAAGTCTCTCAAGTAAGTTTTGAACATGGCAACAACAATAACTCTGTATCGAGTCAATCACTCAGCAGAAGGCGCTACTCTTTCCTACTCCAGTAGGCTTGAGTGATTAAGCTGTGACCAATCTACTGTTTAAGTTGTATTTCATTGGAGACTTGTTCGAATAAACTCTTTGAAAGCATATGGCGTTAAAGCAGAGGTGTTTATTTAAGGACAAGCGTAAAATACCGCTGCTGGAGCGTTTTTAGGAGTATCTGAGCGAGAACACGCTGAAATAGTGTGAAAAGTAGGGAAATATACATATTTTAAGACTCTCTGAGCGAAAACACGCTAAAATAGCGCAAAAAGTAGAGAGGTATACATATTTTAAGACTCTCTGAGCGAAAACACGCTCAAATAGCGTGAATAGTAGAGTAAATATACATATTTTGGAATAGGAAGCTGATTTTCAGACAAAATTGAAAAAACTCACTGTATAGCGTGGTTTTTTTACAAAATCGCCAATAAATGTCGTGAAATTTCACAACATTTATTGTAGAGATTTTTCAATCAGTTTTTTTTTAATCAGAGTGTAATTTATGTAATTATAATATTAAAATTGCGAATTTGTGTTTCTGTGGAATATTAAAAAACATTTGCAAAGTTGTCCTGGTCAATTGCTGTAGACTTATGGCAGCCCTATATTAATAACCAGTTTCGGTTTCGGCCGAATATTATAAAAAGGCCGAATATTCGGTTTCGGTCAAAATTCCGGTTTCGGTCGGACACAAGTGCTAAGTCTTTTTTTCCATCGAAGAAGAAGGCATGAACAGTTTTTATGTGGCCGATGCTTTTCACACTTGTCGAACGAAGTGCTCGACGAGCCCGAAGAACTTTCATTCGATCAACTACGTATTGCTTATCTTCGATTGTTACGAAGCCGGCATATGGCTAAGCTGCTGATCTGAGTAAGTTGCTGTCGACTGCTTTCGCCACATTAGAAATAGGCAACGAGATATACGTCATAAGGTCATGTTCATAGCACTATGTGACTAGTGCAGATGTAGATTACGAAGTAATTGATGACGATACTTGTTTCGAGAATAATTGAGGGAAGTCTGGTGTCGACCACTTAGCTGAAAGAAATTCTGCAGAGGTAGAAGCAGTTGGCTGGCACGTTGATCCATTGACCCAGATTCTTGTATCGATTTTGATGATCTGCTCGTTTTTGCAAAACCTTTGTAAAGGGTAAATCGAGAGAACCAAAAGCAAGTCTGTGTTTTTTTATAGCTACCAGTAATCAAACAAAGTAACAAGTGGAAATCAACCAAAGAATTTTTTTAAAGTCCCTATGTTTTAAATTATTGACTTTTGGTTCATGTCTTATTGACAATACTCCGTTGTCAGGTACTTCACAACCTTGCCTTCTTTCATTGCAATAAAATCTTTTCAAAAGAAAAACTATAAAAAATAATGATTTATAAATAAATATTATAAAAATTGAAAATACTTAAATTCATAGAGATAAAATTAAGGTTCGTACTTTGAACAAAGAACTTCGTACAAAGAAAGGCACAATGATTCCCTATGTTTTCGTTATTAACACATGAAATTTACTCAGAAAAATCGCGTATTTTTGTCATTTATTGTTTTGAACTGGGTAATTTTAAGTAAGAGATGTAAGTTTTAGCTATCAAAATCCACGTTATACATAAAAAAAAATAGTGTAGAACACTTCAATGACTTGTCTCAAATGGTTTTTCCGCTATATATGCGAAACTAAAAAATATTTGAAAATTTATAATGACGTCACCAGAGACCTGCAGCGATGAACTGCAACTGCTTTTGCACTCAGTACATACTTGGTTTTTGTATGACTTCAATATCATAAATACCATGCAACATATTCTACGCCATCGAGTTCACTTACAACGTCAAGCATGTTGCATTAACCAATTGTACCAAAGTCAAACACTGTGTGATGTGTGCTTCGACTTCATTGGAAAGTATAGATGTTTGCATAAAATAATTATGTGTATAAACCACAGCGCACGAACGGCAATCGTTATAATTATGCATTATTTTGAGCTACTGCCTCGTGTACCATTGCAGGTTGATTTCAACTTCGGCTAAGCAGTGATACAAAAGTAAGCTTACGAACGATGAAATCAGCGCGTATACTGCATTTTTACTCAAGTGTTTGTAGATTACTTCAGTATGAATAGAGCAAATAGTTTTAGGAAGTTTAGGGGTAACTTATTTCGAAGATGATGTCAAACTTTAAAATTTAAGATGGCGGATAGAGTTGCCACCTAGATTTTTTTCATTTTTGCGAATTCTTGTAATTTTGAAATTTTGACAACGGATTTGATTTCGAATATATTGTCACAGTTTTAAAATTTAAGATGGAGGTTTGGGTTGCCACCTAAATTTTTACCACAGTATTGTCACCTAATAATATGTATTTTTAAGAGTTCTAAACATCATTTATCAGTGTTAAGGGGTCGCTGATTTCGAATCTAAGATCAGAATTTTAAAATTCAAAATGGTGGATAGGGTTGCCACCTTAATTTTTTGTAGTTTTATGAATTAGGGGCTGGCAAAAAAAGGTACAACAAAAATGAGTCGCTGAATCCGAATCCATTGTCAGAATTTCAAAATTATAAAATTTTGAAAAAATAGGGTTGCCACCTAATAATATGTCTTTTCAAGAGTTTTAAACGTCATTTATCAGTATTAAGGGTCGCTGATTTTGAATCTAAGCTCCGAATTTTAAAATTCAGAATCCGTTGTCAGAATTTCAAAATTATAAAATTTTTACATAATAGGTGTTGCCACCTAATAAAATGTCTTTTCAAGAGTTTTAAACGTCATTTATCACTTTTCTATTATTTCAAAATGTTGAACTGAACAAAAGTTGTAGCTTTATTAAAGATCTGCATGCATACAAAATCTTATCAAAATCAGTGATTAAAGGTGTTTTATAGTAAAATGGCGTCTGATATAATTTCTTAAAAATCTAAATTTAATAACTTTCTTTAAAAATTTACTAAACAAATTTTATTGCTCACTCAATTAAACTTTAGAATTTATTTTAAAAAAAGAAATCAGCTGAATTGAACTATTAGCTTATGAGCTACAAGCTCTCAAAAGTCACGCAAAGTAACTGCAATGTTACTGCAAATACTTTGTGTTCGGAGAACAAAATAAGCGCTGGTTTTTTTATGCAGGAGTTACGCTTTATGTCTTTGTTTTGTTGCTTGTAAATGACCATACTTACCATTGCATACCAGAAGTTGAAAAGACCCTGCGCTGGTTATCAAACCAACAACTCGAACATGCATTATTGTGGTCTTACGACACGCTCATACACAGTTGGCTTCAATGTTGCAAGTATGTTCGACACAACAATCGCAGCGCTTGCGTAGTGCGGTCAGACTGTCACTGTATTTGTTGAGGGTAGATTGCAAGTAGCGAAAATGCCATCGCTTGCAGATCACTGGACGTCACTTAAGTTTTGCAGATGTTACGAAGCAAAAACCGAAATATTGGTTTTTTTGGCATTACATATTGGGGTGGGTGCGGGTCGGGGTGGTTAAAAAAATATTCTAAAATTTTTTTTCTTCCAAGGGCAACTTTTTCTCACTAACCAACTTTTATCTAGAACAATCGTTCACCCTTAATTTATATGTACTTACAAAAGACGAAGATTATAGATAGATTTCCATATTATTAAAATTTGTCAAAATTGGATAAAAATCACGCCCACCTCTCTTACAAAATGACTGTGAAAGTAAAAGGTAAAATCTATTTTAATCGTACATAAACTCGACCAATCTCCAATACGAAGTGACGTAAGCAAAGTAACGTAAGATGTGACTTGGATTTTTTAACAGGGTTTTTAGAAATTTCTATTCAGCAACATTCTCTTCTGAAATTTTCTTTGAAATGATGCCTAGCCAGATCGATAAAGCTAGGATATAAACCATTTCCTTTTTTTTATAATAAAATTTTATTTAAATAACACATATACGTAAACTATATAAAAACTTTAATGTATAAGAATTAATCAGAAATGTACCTAAAGCTATAATAATATGCTTACATACTTTAATATTTTTTTATATTTTTAATAAAATTAAATATATATGATAAATAATTAAATGTAACAATTATGGTTTCTTACAACTAGAACTGTTTTTAGCTTCAAAAAAAGTTTTAGCTTTTGTTTACTTCTATTTAAAAAACAGCCTCAAAAAAGTTCTGACAGCACTGGTTATGTTTATAAACTGTTTCAGATGTTTTTCTGATATCCCTTTCATTAAACCATGAATAGCAAGGCAAAGGTCAAAAGATGTAAACAACTTGAATCATAAATGTCTTAAGAATATTAAAAATACACTGTTTTGCAATCGTAGATAATTTTATTTTTATTACTTCAATAATAACAGATGGCTAGTTCTATTCATAATGACTTAAGGGAGGAACATGCTCCAAAACTTTAAATATTTTTTTTTAAATTCATTTACTACGTAAGGAATATATTTTCTTAATCACTCGAAGACTACTGAAGAAGAAATGTAGCGATTTCCGGAGCAGACTGTCTAGTCAGCTAAGTGATTGACCCTAAACAGAGTTGTTTTTGTTGTTGTTGCCTTCTTAAAAATCTAACTTGATCTAAAGCTCACAATATATAATTCATGTGATAATTTATTAGATCACAATTAAAACTTCATGGACTGACTACCCATGTTCTCGTTGAGCTAGAATGATGAAACTTGTCAAAAAAACTTAGTTTGGTGTAACTTAGAAAATAAAATTATACAAATTTTAATTATCCTTAGGGGATTGGCTGTAATTACCATTACATATACGCAACACTGGTATTTCACGATACAAATTTGCAGAAATTCGATGCATACGATTTTTTTATTCAACTGAGTTCGAATAAACTGACCTCGACATTTTTAATTTTTAATGGAGCGATATAACAGAACATACTCTTGCAATAAGAGTAACCAAATTGGTACAAGCAAAATACAGCGTTTTGCGCCAATATTGCATCACAAGAATTACCACAATACAATAAAATATATACAAAAACGAATATCGTTAAAGACCAGCGTTGCGTTAACGCAACGCATATGTAAAAATACACGTGAGAACCGCGTATGTCAGCCAAACCACATAAAAATTAACAAAGTTGTATATAAAGCCTACGAAACAGGCACGTATAATAACTACATTTTTATTTATTTTCTTTTTAGATTTTTTACAGGTTTAAAATTAAATTGCGAAAAAATGGAAAATTTCCAAATTCCCTGCGTTTGGAAATGTAAAAAAACGCAATTTTTCAGCCTTGAGCAAAAACAAGTCGATTAGATAAATTGTTGAAATTGTATATCCTTTTGGGAGATCATGAACATTTTCACTGTATGACCTCCAGGTTAAGAAAAGTATACCGTTGGATATACGCAACGCTGGACAAATATGGGTTAACCATACATTTTCAATGTTTAAAGCTCAATAGAAAGTCCTAAAGTGATGAGCATCGGGAGTACCGAATACAAGAACGAAAACTTTTATCACGTTTTTCTCAAAACATTTTTTTTCTGCGCTGTGGATGGAAATAACTTGAAAAGTAATTAAGATAACAACTTGAAATTTTGTACAGACATTCTTTAACGTGACATTCTTTAAATTATTGGCGTTAACATATTCCTAAAGGTTTGCATTAATTATTACTAAAAATATTGTTTTTAACATGTTGTTTATAAGCAAAGGTATTTTGTTTTGTGTGCACATCTACATTTTTTTTCGGTTTTTTCGTTAAAAATAGATAAATGTATGCAAAGCGAAATAACTTACTTGAATGAAAAATATTTTTTTGGTTGATTTTAGTTGACTACACAAGAATTTTTGTAAAAAAACTTTCAGATATTAAAGGCCGAAGAAGGCTCTTCCAATCTGTAACAAAAAAATTGTAAAGTTTAGGAATAAAATTAAAGATATAAAAATTAAGAATAAAATCTGTGAAGTCATATACAAATTTAAACAGTGAGTTGATCACAGCTTAAGCACTCAAAGACTACTGAAGAGGAAAATGTAGCAATTTCCGAAACAGACTGTCTTGTCAGCTAAGTGATTGACTCTTTACAGAGTTGTTGTTATTGTTGTTGCCTTCTTAAAAACTTACTTGATCTAAAGCTCGCAATATAATTCAAAGTATTTTTGTTTCCTTTTAATAAAAAAACACTATTTGTAAAAACTTAAATTTTCATATTAATATAGGGCTGCCATACGTGCCGGTTTTCCCGGACATGTCCCTGATTTAAGATCGGTGTCCCTGTGTCCCAGTGCACAGTAAAAAATGTCCCGGTTAAAAATATTGAAGAAAAAAATTAAAAGTGGATCAGTATAAACTGAACAAACAAATTTTTTGCAAATGCGTACAAATGAATTAAAATTTTACTATTTTTTTACAAAACTCTGAATTCCAAGAAAAAAAAATAAACTTGCAAAAAATAGTACGATTTTTGTTCGCTATTCCAGGGCACAAGGGAAATGGAGCGAGTATTGTCACTGGTCTTTTCGGAATTTTGTAAAGAAAGAAACTATCTCAACATAACCACCTTGGAAAGCATTATGCAATGTAATTTTCATTGTTCTTTGACGTGCACAGAATTTTATAAAAAAACTAACACGAAAAAGCATGTTCTTGATAAATCAAAAAAGACTGCAAAATATGATAGGGCCAAACCATTATTTTGAATAAGTCCAAACAATATTTTTTTTACCTCATTGACTGAATCGGTGTTTTGTTTTTTTTTTGTTATAAGATTTATAAATTATGTATATAATTATTATATATACACTCTAACAGAAATTCACGAGAATTAACTACAATAATTGTTGGCAACTGATTGCCTACATTTATTGTCGTTAAATCCCATGAGCAAAATTATAAATATTTAATTGTAATAAATCGCTCTCTTGTAAAAACTCTCTTCTAAAATTATTTCTTCCAATCTTGTCTGCGCCTATAAAAAAAAGCTAGAAATGCGTGAAGTCTCTCAAGTAAGTTTTGAACATGGCAACAACAATAACTCTGTATCGAGTCAATCACTCAGCAGAAGGCGCTACTCTTTCCTACTCCAGTAGGCTTGAGTGATTAAGCTGTGACCAATCTACTGTTTAAGTTGTATTTCATTGGAGACTTGTTCGAATAAACTCTTTGAAAGCATATGGCGTTAAAGCAGAGGTGTTTATTTAAGGACAAGCGTAAAATACCGCTGCTGGAGCGTTTTTAGGAGTATCTGAGCGAGAACACGCTGAAATAGTGTGAAAAGTAGGGAAATATACATATTTTAAGACTCTCTGAGCGAAAACACGCTAAAATAGCGCAAAAAGTAGAGAGGTATACATATTTTAAGACTCTCTGAGCGAAAACACGCTCAAATAGCGTGAATAGTAGAGTAAATATACATATTTTGGAATAGGAAGCTGATTTTCAGACAAAATTGAAAAAACTCACTGTATAGCGTGGTTTTTTTACAAAATCGCCAATAAATGTCGTGAAATTTCACAACATTTATTGTAGAGATTTTTCAATCAGTTTTTTTTTAATCAGAGTGTAATTTATGTAATTATAATATTAAAATTGCGAATTTGTGTTTCTGTGGAATATTAAAAAACATTTGCAAAGTTGTCCTGGTCAATTGCTGTAGACTTATGGCAGCCCTATATTAATAACCAGTTTCGGTTTCGGCCGAATATTATAAAAAGGCCGAATATTCGGTTTCGGTCAAAATTCCGGTTTCGGTCGGACACAAGTGCTAAGTCTTTTTTTCCATCGAAGAAGAAGGCATGAACAGTTTTTATGTGGCCGATGCTTTTCACACTTGTCGAACGAAGTGCTCGACGAGCCCGAAGAACTTTCATTCGATCAACTACGTATTGCTTATCTTCGATTGTTACGAAGCCGGCATATGGCTAAGCTGCTGATCTGAGTAAGTTGCTGTCGACTGCTTTCGCCACATTAGAAATAGGCAACGAGATATACGTCATAAGGTCATGTTCATAGCACTATGTGACTAGTGCAGATGTAGATTACGAAGTAATTGATGACGATACTTGTTTCGAGAATAATTGAGGGAAGTCTGGTGTCGACCACTTAGCTGAAAGAAATTCTGCAGAGGTAGAAGCAGTTGGCTGGCACGTTGATCCATTGACCCAGATTCTTGTATCGATTTTGATGATCTGCTCGTTTTTGCAAAACCTTTGTAAAGGGTAAATCGAGAGAACCAAAAGCAAGTCTGTGTTTTTTTATAGCTACCAGTAATCAAACAAAGTAACAAGTGGAAATCAACCAAAGAATTTTTTTAAAGTCCCTATGTTTTAAATTATTGACTTTTGGTTCATGTCTTATTGACAATACTCCGTTGTCAGGTACTTCACAACCTTGCCTTCTTTCATTGCAATAAAATCTTTTCAAAAGAAAAACTATAAAAAATAATGATTTATAAATAAATATTATAAAAATTGAAAATACTTAAATTCATAGAGATAAAATTAAGGTTCGTACTTTGAACAAAGAACTTCGTACAAAGAAAGGCACAATGATTCCCTATGTTTTCGTTATTAACATATGAAATTTACTCAGAAAAATCGCGTATTTTTGTCATTTATTGTTTTGAACTGGGTAATTTTAAGTAAGAGATGTAAGTTTTAGCTATCAAAATCCACGTTATACATAAAAAAAATAGTGTAGAACACTTCAATGACTTGTCTCAAATGGTTTTTCCGCTATATATGCGAAACTAAAAAATATTTGAAAATTTATAATGACGTCACCAGAGACCTGCAGCGATGAACTGCAACTGCTTTTGCACTCAGTACATACTTGGTTTTTGTATGACTTCAATATCATTAATACCATGCAACATATTCTACGCCATCGAGTTCACTTACAACGTCAAGCATGTTGCATTAACCAATTGTACCAAAGTCAAACACTGTGTGATGTGTGCTTCGACTTCATTGGAAAGTATAGATGTTTGCATAAAATAATTATGTGTATAAACCACAGCGCACGAACGGCAATCGTTATAATTATGCATTATTTTGAGCTACTGCCTCGTGTACCATTGCAGGTTGATTTCAACTTCGGCTAAGCAGTGATACAAAAGTAAGCTTACGAACGATGAAATCAGCGCGTATACTGCATTTTTACTCAAGTGTTTGTAGATTACTTCAGTATGAATAGAGCAAATAGTTTTAGGAAGTTTAGGGGTAACTTATTTCGAAGATGATGTCAAACTTTAAAATTTAAGATGGCGGATAGAGTTGCCACCTAGATTTTTTTCATTTTTGCGAATTCTTGTAATTTTGAAATTTTGACAACGGATTTGATTTCGAATATATTGTCACAGTTTTAAAATTTAAGATGGAGGTTTGGGTTGCCACCTAAATTTTTACCACAGTATTGTCACCTAATAATATGTATTTTTAAGAGTTCTAAACATCATTTATCAGTGTTAAGGGGTCGCTGATTTCGAATCTAAGATCAGAATTTTAAAATTCAAAATGGTGGATAGGGTTGCCACCTTAATTTTTTGTAGTTTTATGAATTAGGGGCTGGCAAAAAAAGGTACAACAAAAATGAGTCGCTGAATCCGAATCCATTGTCAGAATTTCAAAATTATAAAATTTTGAAAAAATAGGGTTGCCACCTAATAATATGTCTTTTCAAGAGTTTTAAACGTCATTTATCAGTATTAAGGGTCGCTGATTTTGAATCTAAGCTCCGAATTTTAAAATTCAGAATCCGTTGTCAGAATTTCAAAATTATAAAATTTTTACATAATAGGTGTTGCCACCTAATAAAATGTCTTTTCAAGAGTTTTAAACGTCATTTATCACTTTTCTATTATTTCAAAATGTTGAACTGAACAAAAGTTGTAGCTTTATTAAAGATCTGCATGCATACAAAATCTTATCAAAATCAGTGATTAAAGGTGTTTTATAGTAAAATGGCGTCTGATATAATTTCTTAAAAATCTAAATTTAATAACTTTCTTTAAAAATTTACTAAACAAATTTTATTGCTCACTCAATTAAACTTTAGAATTTATTTTAAAAAAGAAATCAGCTGAATTGAACCATTAGCTTATGAGCTACAAGCTCTCAAAAGTCACGCAAAGTAACTGCAATGTTACTGCAAATACTTTGTGTTCGGAGAACAAAATAAGCGCTGGTTTTTTTATGCAGGAGTTACGCTTTATGTCTTTGTTTTGTTGCTTGTAAATGACCATACTTACCATTGCATACCAGAAGTTGAAAAGACCCTGCGCTGGTTATCAAACCAACAACTCGAACATGCATTATTGTGGTCTTACGACACGCTCATACACAGTTGGCTTCAATGTTGCAAGTATGTTCGACACAACAATCGCAGCGCTTGCGTAGTGCGGTCAGACTGTCACTGTATTTGTTGAGGGTAGATTGCAAGTAGCGAAAATGCCATCGCTTGCAGATCACTGGACGTCACTTAAGTTTTGCAGATGTTACGAAGCAAAAACCGAAATATTGGTTTTTTTGGCATTACATATTGGGGTGGGTGCGGGTCGGGGTGGTTAAAAAAATATTCTAAAATTTTTTTTCTTCCAAGGGCAACTTTTTATCACTAACCAACTTTTATCTAGAACAATCGTTCACCCTTAATTTATATGTACTTACAAAAGACGAAGATTATAGATAGATTTCCATATTATTAAAATTTGTCAAAATTGGATAAAAATCACGCCCACCTCTCTTACAAAATGACTGTGAAAGTAAAAGGTAAAATCTATTTTAATCGTACATAAACTCGACCAATCTCCAATACGAAGTGACGTAAGCAAAGTAACGTAAGATGTGACTTGGATTTTTTAACAGGGTTTTTAGAAATTTCTATTCAGCAACATTCTCTTCTGAAATTTTCTTTGAAATGATGCCTAGCCAGATCGATAAAGCTAGGATATAAACCATTTCCTTTTTTTTATAATAAAATTTTATTTAAATAACACATATACGTAAACTATATAAAAACTTTAATGTATAAGAATTAATCAGAAATGTACCTAATGCTATAATAATATGCTTACATACTTTAATATTTTTTTATATTTTTAATAAAATTAAATATATATGATAAATAATTAAATGTAACAATTATGGTTTCTTACAACTAGAACTGTTTTTAGCTTCAAAAAAAGTTTTAGCTTTTGTTTACTTCTATTTAAAAAACAGCCTCAAAAAAGTTCTGACAGCACTGGTTATGTTTATAAACTGTTTCAGATGTTTTTCTGATATCCCTTTCATTAAACCATGAATAGCAAGGCAAAGGTCAAAAGATGTAAACAACTTGAATCATAAATGTCTTAAGAATATTAAAAATACACTGTTTTGCAATCGTAGATAATTTTATTTTTATTACTTCAATAATAACAGATGGCTAGTTCTATTCATAATGACTTAAGGGAGGAACATGCTCCAAAACTTTAAATATTTTTTTTTAAATTCATTTACTACGTAAGGAATATATTTTCTTAATCACTCGAAGACTACTGAAGAAGAAATGTAGCGATTTCCGGAGCAGACTGTCTAGTCAGCTAAGTGATTGACCCTAAACAGAGTTGTTTTTGTTGTTGTTGCCTTCTTAAAAATCTAACTTGATCTAAAGCTCACAATATATAATTCATGTGATAATTTATTAGATCACAATTAAAACTTCATGGACTGACTACCCATGTTCTCGTTGAGCTAGAATGATGAAACTTGTCAAAAAAACTTAGTTTGGTGTAACTTAGAAAATAAAATTATACAAATTTTAATTATCCTTAGGGGATTGGCTGTAATTACCATTACATATACGCAACACTGGTATTTCACGATACAAATTTGCAGAAATTCGATGCATACGATTTTTTTATTCAACTGAGTTCGAATAAACTGACCTCGACATTTTTAATTTTTAATGGAGCGATATAACAGAACATACTCTTGCAATAAGAGTAACCAAATTGGTACAAGCAAAATACAGCGTTTTGCGCCAATATTGCATCACAAGAATTACCACAATACAATAAAATATGTACAAAAACGAATATCGTTAAAGACCAGCGTTGCGTTAACGCAACGCATATGTAAAAATACACGTGAGAACCGCGTATGTCAGCCAAACCACATAAAAATTAACAAAGTTGTATATAAAGCCTACGAAACAGGCACGTATAATAACTACATTTTTATTTATTTTCTTTTTAGATTTTTTACAGGTTTAAAATTAAATTGCGAAAAAATGGAAAATTTCCAAATTCCCTGCGTTTGGAAATGTAAAAAAACGCAATTTTTCAGCCTTGAGCAAAAACAAGTCGATTAGATAAATTGTTGAAATTGTATATCCTTTTGGGAGATCATGAACATTTTCACTGTATGACCTCCAGGTTAAGAAAAGTATACCGTTGGATATACGCAACGCTGGACAAATATGGGTTAACCATACATTTTCAATGTTTAAAGCTCAATAGAAAGTCCTAAAGTGATGAGCATCGGGAGTACCGAATACAAGAACGAAAACTTTTATCACGTTTTTCTCAAAACATTTTTTTTCTGCGCTGTGGATGGAAATAACTTGAAAAGTAATTAAGATAACAACTTGAAATTTTGTACAGACATTCTTTAACGTGACATTCTTTAAATTATTGGCGTTAACATATTCCTAAAGGTTTGCATTAATTATTACTAAAAATATTGTTTTTAACATGTTGTTTATAAGCAAAGGTATTTTGTTTTGTGTGCACATCTACATTTTTTTTCGGTTTTTTCGTTAAAAATAGATAAATGTATGCAAAGCGAAATAACTTACTTGAATGAAAAATATTTTTTTGGTTGATTTTAGTTGACTACACAAGAATTTTTGTAAAAAAACTTTCAGATATTAAAGGCCGAAGAAGGCTCTTCCAATCTGTAACAAAAAAATTGTAAAGTTTAGGAATAAAATTAAAGATATAAAAATTAAGAATAAAATCTGTGAAGTCATATACAAATTTAAACAGTGAGTTGATCACAGCTTAAGCACTCAAAGACTACTGAAGAGGAAAATGTAGCAATTTCCGAAACAGACTGTCTTGTCAGCTAAGTGATTGACTCTTTACAGAGTTGTTGTTATTGTTGTTGCCTTCTTAAAAACTTACTTGATCTAAAGCTCGCAATATAATTCAAAGTATTTTTGTTTCCTTTTAATAAAAAAACACTATTTGTAAAAACTTAAATTTTCATATTAATATAGGGCTGCCATACGTGCCGGTTTTCCCGGACATGTCCCTGATTTAAGATCGGTGTCCCTGTGTCCCAGTGCACAGTAAAAAATGTCCCGGTTAAAAATATTGAAGAAAAAAATTAAAAGTGGATCAGTATAAACTGAACAAACAAATTTTTTGCAAATGCGTACAAATGAATTAAAATTTTACTATTTTTTTACAAAACTCTGAATTCCAAGAAAAAAAAATAAACTTGCAAAAAATAGTACGATTTTTGTTCGCTATTCCAGGGCACAAGGGAAATGGAGCGAGTATTGTCACTGGTCTTTTCGGAATTTTGTAAAGAAAGAAACTATCTCAACATAACCACCTTGGAAAGCATTATGCAATGTAATTTTCATTGTTCTTTGACGTGCACAGAATTTTATAAAAAAACTAACACGAAAAAGCATGTTCTTGATAAATCAAAAAAGACTGCAAAATATGATAGGGCCAAACCATTATTTTGAATAAGTCCAAACAATATTTTTTTTACCTCATTGACTGAATCGGTGTTTTGTTTTTTTTTTGTTATAAGATTTATAAATTATGTATATAATTATTATATATACACTCTAACAGAAATTCACGAGAATTAACTACAATAATTGTTGGCAACTGATTGCCTACATTTATTGTCGTTAAATCCCATGAGCAAAATTATAAATATTTAATTGTAATAAATCGCTCTCTTGTAAAAACTCTCTTCTAAAATTATTTCTTCCAATCTTGTCTGCGCCTATAAAAAAAAGCTAGAAATGCGTGAAGTCTCTCAAGTAAGTTTTGAACATGGCAACAACAATAACTCTGTATCGAGTCAATCACTCAGCAGAAGGCGCTACTCTTTCCTACTCCAGTAGGCTTGAGTGATTAAGCTGTGACCAATCTACTGTTTAAGTTGTATTTCATTGGAGACTTGTTCGAATAAACTCTTTGAAAGCATATGGCGTTAAAGCAGAGGTGTTTATTTAAGGACAAGCGTAAAATACCGCTGCTGGAGCGTTTTTAGGAGTATCTGAGCGAGAACACGCTGAAATAGTGTGAAAAGTAGGGAAATATACATATTTTAAGACTCTCTGAGCGAAAACACGCTAAAATAGCGCAAAAAGTAGAGAGGTATACATATTTTAAGACTCTCTGAGCGAAAACACGCTCAAATAGCGTGAATAGTAGAGTAAATATACATATTTTGGAATAGGAAGCTGATTTTCAGACAAAATTGAAAAAACTCACTGTATAGCGTGGTTTTTTTACAAAATCGCCAATAAATGTCGTGAAATTTCACAACATTTATTGTAGAGATTTTTCAATCAGTTTTTTTTTAATCAGAGTGTAATTTATGTAATTATAATATTAAAATTGCGAATTTGTGTTTCTGTGGAATATTAAAAAACATTTGCAAAGTTGTCCTGGTCAATTGCTGTAGACTTATGGCAGCCCTATATTAATAACCAGTTTCGGTTTCGGCCGAATATTATAAAAAGGCCGAATATTCGGTTTCGGTCAAAATTCCGGTTTCGGTCGGACACAAGTGCTAAGTCTTTTTTTCCATCGAAGAAGAAGGCATGAACAGTTTTTATGTGGCCGATGCTTTTCACACTTGTCGAACGAAGTGCTCGACGAGCCCGAAGAACTTTCATTCGATCAACTACGTATTGCTTATCTTCGATTGTTACGAAGCCGGCATATGGCTAAGCTGCTGATCTGAGTAAGTTGCTGTCGACTGCTTTCGCCACATTAGAAATAGGCAACGAGATATACGTCATAAGGTCATGTTCATAGCACTATGTGACTAGTGCAGATGTAGATTACGAAGTAATTGATGACGATACTTGTTTCGAGAATAATTGAGGGAAGTCTGGTGTCGACCACTTAGCTGAAAGAAATTCTGCAGAGGTAGAAGCAGTTGGCTGGCACGTTGATCCATTGACCCAGATTCTTGTATCGATTTTGATGATCTGCTCGTTTTTGCAAAACCTTTGTAAAGGGTAAATCGAGAGAACCAAAAGCAAGTCTGTGTTTTTTTATAGCTACCAGTAATCAAACAAAGTAACAAGTGGAAATCAACCAAAGAATTTTTTTAAAGTCCCTATGTTTT
Organism: Dichetophora obliterata; assembly: GCA_963920525.1. Classification (NCBI taxonomy): domain Eukaryota; kingdom Metazoa; phylum Arthropoda; class Insecta; order Diptera; family Sciomyzidae; genus Dichetophora; species Dichetophora obliterata. The sequence continues at coordinate 288,508,733 of OY986435.1, forward strand.
AAATTATTGACTTTTGGTTCATGTCTTATTGACAATACTCCGTTGTCAGGTACTTCACAACCTTGCCTTCTTTCATTGCAATAAAATCTTTTCAAAAGAAAAACTATAAAAAATAATGATTTATAAATAAATATTATAAAAATTGAAAATACTTAAATTCATAGAGATAAAATTAAGGTTCGTACTTTGAACAAAGAACTTCGTACAAAGAAAGGCACAATGATTCCCTATGTTTTCGTTATTAACATATGAAATTTACTCAGAAAAATCGCGTATTTTTGTCATTTATTGTTTTGAACTGGGTAATTTTAAGTAAGAGATGTAAGTTTTAGCTATCAAAATCCACGTTATACATAAAAAAAATAGTGTAGAACACTTCAATGACTTGTCTCAAATGGTTTTTCCGCTATATATGCGAAACTAAAAAATATTTGAAAATTTATAATGACGTCACCAGAGACCTGCAGCGATGAACTGCAACTGCTTTTGCACTCAGTACATACTTGGTTTTTGTATGACTTCAATATCATTAATACCATGCAACATATTCTACGCCATCGAGTTCACTTACAACGTCAAGCATGTTGCATTAACCAATTGTACCAAAGTCAAACACTGTGTGATGTGTGCTTCGACTTCATTGGAAAGTATAGATGTTTGCATAAAATAATTATGTGTATAAACCACAGCGCACGAACGGCAATCGTTATAATTATGCATTATTTTGAGCTACTGCCTCGTGTACCATTGCAGGTTGATTTCAACTTCGGCTAAGCAGTGATACAAAAGTAAGCTTACGAACGATGAAATCAGCGCGTATACTGCATTTTTACTCAAGTGTTTGTAGATTACTTCAGTATGAATAGAGCAAATAGTTTTAGGAAGTTTAGGGGTAACTTATTTCGAAGATGATGTCAAACTTTAAAATTTAAGATGGCGGATAGAGTTGCCACCTAGATTTTTTTCATTTTTGCGAATTCTTGTAATTTTGAAATTTTGACAACGGATTTGATTTCGAATATATTGTCACAGTTTTAAAATTTAAGATGGAGGTTTGGGTTGCCACCTAAATTTTTACCACAGTATTGTCACCTAATAATATGTATTTTTAAGAGTTCTAAACATCATTTATCAGTGTTAAGGGGTCGCTGATTTCGAATCTAAGATCAGAATTTTAAAATTCAAAATGGTGGATAGGGTTGCCACCTTAATTTTTTGTAGTTTTATGAATTAGGGGCTGGCAAAAAAAGGTACAACAAAAATGAGTCGCTGAATCCGAATCCATTGTCAGAATTTCAAAATTATAAAATTTTGAAAAAATAGGGTTGCCACCTAATAATATGTCTTTTCAAGAGTTTTAAACGTCATTTATCAGTATTAAGGGTCGCTGATTTTGAATCTAAGCTCCGAATTTTAAAATTCAGAATCCGTTGTCAGAATTTCAAAATTATAAAATTTTTACATAATAGGTGTTGCCACCTAATAAAATGTCTTTTCAAGAGTTTTAAACGTCATTTATCACTTTTCTATTATTTCAAAATGTTGAACTGAACAAAAGTTGTAGCTTTATTAAAGATCTGCATGCATGCAAAATCTTATCAAAATCAGTGATTAAAGGTGTTTTATAGTAAAATGGCGTCTGATATAATTTCTTAAAAATCTAAATTTAATAACTTTCTTTAAAAATTTACTAAACAAATTTTATTGCTCACTCAATTAAACTTTAGAATTTATTTTAAAAAAAGAAATCAGCTGAATTGAACCATTAGCTTATGAGCTACAAGCTCTCAAAAGTCACGCAAAGTAACTGCAATGTTACTGCAAATACTTTGTGTTCGGAGAACAAAATAAGCGCTGGTTTTTTTATGCAGGAGTTACGCTTTATGTCTTTGTTTTGTTGCTTGTAAATGACCATACTTACCATTGCATACCAGAAGTTGAAAAGACCCTGCGCTGGTTATCAAACCAACAACTCGAACATGCATTATTGTGGTCTTACGACACGCTCATACACAGTTGGCTTCAATGTTGCAAGTATGTTCGACACAACAATCGCAGCGCTTGCGTAGTGCGGTCAGACTGTCACTGTATTTGTTGAGGGTAGATTGCAAGTAGCGAAAATGCCATCGCTTGCAGATCACTGGACGTCACTTAAGTTTTGCAGATGTTACGAAGCAAAAACCGAAATATTGGTTTTTTTGGCATTACATATTGGGGTGGGTGCGGGTCGGGGTGGTTAAAAAAATATTCTAAAATTTTTTTTCTTCCAAGGGCAACTTTTTATCACTAACCAACTTTTATCTAGAACAATCGTTCACCCTTAATTTATATGTACTTACAAAAGACGAAGATTATAGATAGATTTCCATATTATTAAAATTTGTCAAAATTGGATAAAAATCACGCCCACCTCTCTTACAAAATGACTGTGAAAGTAAAAGGTAAAATCTATTTTAATCGTACATAAACTCGACCAATCTCCAATACGAAGTGACGTAAGCAAAGTAACGTAAGATGTGACTTGGATTTTTTAACAGGGTTTTTAGAAATTTCTATTCAGCAACATTCTCTTCTGAAATTTTCTTTGAAATGATGCCTAGCCAGATCGATAAAGCTAGGATATAAACCATTTCCTTTTTTTTATAATAAAATTTTATTTAAATAACACATATACGTAAACTATATAAAAACTTTAATGTATAAGAATTAATCAGAAATGTACCTAATGCTATAATAATATGCTTACATACTTTAATATTTTTTTATATTTTTAATAAAATTAAATATATATGATAAATAATTAAATGTAACAATTATGGTTTCTTACAACTAGAACTGTTTTTAGCTTCAAAAAAAGTTTTAGCTTTTGTTTACTTCTATTTAAAAAACAGCCTCAAAAAAGTTCTGACAGCACTGGTTATGTTTATAAACTGTTTCAGATGTTTTTCTGATATCCCTTTCATTAAACCATGAATAGCAAGGCAAAGGTCAAAAGATGTAAACAACTTGAATCATAAATGTCTTAAGAATATTAAAAATACACTGTTTTGCAATCGTAGATAATTTTATTTTTATTACTTCAATAATAACAGATGGCTAGTTCTATTCATAATGACTTAAGGGAGGAACATGCTCCAAAACTTTAAATATTTTTTTTTAAATTCATTTACTACGTAAGGAATATATTTTCTTAATCACTCGAAGACTACTGAAGAAGAAATGTAGCGATTTCCGGAGCAGACTGTCTAGTCAGCTAAGTGATTGACCCTAAACAGAGTTGTTTTTGTTGTTGTTGCCTTCTTAAAAATCTAACTTGATCTAAAGCTCACAATATATAATTCATGTGATAATTTATTAGATCACAATTAAAACTTCATGGACTGACTACCCATGTTCTCGTTGAGCTAGAATGATGAAACTTGTCAAAAAAACTTAGTTTGGTGTAACTTAGAAAATAAAATTATACAAATTTTAATTATCCTTAGGGGATTGGCTGTAATTACCATTACATATACGCAACACTGGTATTTCACGATACAAATTTGCAGAAATTCGATGCATACGATTTTTTTATTCAACTGAGTTCGAATAAACTGACCTCGACATTTTTAATTTTTAATGGAGCGATATAACAGAACATACTCTTGCAATAAGAGTAACCAAATTGGTACAAGCAAAATACAGCGTTTTGCGCCAATATTGCATCACAAGAATTACCACAATACAATAAAATATATACAAAAACGAATATCGTTAAAGACCAGCGTTGCGTTAACGCAACGCATATGTAAAAATACACGTGAGAACCGCGTATGTCAGCCAAACCACATAAAAATTAACAAAGTTGTATATAAAGCCTACGAAACAGGCACGTATAATAACTACATTTTTATTTATTTTCTTTTTAGATTTTTTACAGGTTTAAAATTAAATTGCGAAAAAATGGAAAATTTCCAAATTCCCTGCGTTTGGAAATGTAAAAAAACGTAATTTTTCAGCCTTGAGCAAAAACAAGTCGATTAGATAAATTGTTGAAATTGTATATCCTTTTGGGAGATCATGAACATTTTCACTGTATGACCTCCAGGTTGAGAAAAGTATACCGTTGGATATACGCAACGCTGGACAAATATGGGTTAACCATACATTTTCAATGTTTAAAGCTCAATAGAAAGTCCTAAAGTGATGAGCATCGGGAGTACCGAATACAAGAACGAAAACTTTTATCACGTTTTTCTCAAAACATTTTTTTTCTGCGCTGTGGATGGAAATAAATTGAAAAGTAATTAAGATAACAACTTGAAATTTTGTACAGACATTCTTTAACGTGACATTCTTTAAAGTATTGGCGTTAACAAATACCTAAAGGTTTGCATTAATTATTACTAAAAATATTGTTTTTAACATGTTGTTCATAAGCAAAGGTATTTTGTTTTGTGTGTAAATAATTTTTTTTTGTTTTTTCGTTAAAAATAGATAAATGTCTGCAAAGCGAAATATCTTATTTGAATGAAAAATATTTTTTTGTTTGATTTTAGTTGACTACAAGGGGCAAAATTCCACAGCGAAAGTTAAAGGAGCCAAGTTTGAGCAGCTGTAGCGCCGCCATTTTTTTTTTCCAATAAAAAAATTGGTGTGTCGTAGCCAGGTTTACCAATGGGTGGTTTTGATCAACATTTTCTTATTCAATATTAAAAAATTGAAATACACAAGTTATTGTTTCATTTCATTTTCAAGTTAATTTTTTATATATTATCAGCCGTATTCATAAAAATATTTTAAAACAGCTTTCAAACGTTTTTTAGTTAAAATGTTTTTTAAAGTTCAAATACTCTTTAAAAGCGTTGCATTCATAAACGAGTTGTAAGAGCCTTGTAGTTGAAGTGAGAATAGTGATGCTTTAAAGTAGGAACAGTTGTAGTTTTCGTTTGTGACTTTGATAATTAGAATGACAATTGCTAAAAAATTTAAAAAAGGAAAAAAAGTTTTGTGAACATGATATATTGACAGACATTTGTTTAAAATTTTGTTTACATTTAAATCAAAAACAGTGTTGCCATATTTTTGTTAAACTTTAATTTTCAGAAAAAATCTTTATTTTTTGTGAAAAAACTGGAACTAAAAAAATAACTAAAACATATATATTTAAAATGTGTGCTTTAAAATTTTTATTCTTGTATTTGAAATAAAGTATTTAAATTAAATTAATAAATAAACAAAACAAAAACAATCGCACTTATTAACTAAAATCTTTTAAATTATCAATTGAAAAACTTAAAAATTAGTTTAAAAAAATATACATTTGATGTTTATATGAATGTTAATGTCATTACCAATTTTTGAGATCATAGTAAATTGCATCCCATATAAAATAGTTTTACTCATTAATAAATCAAATTAATTTGAGTAGATTAATTTAAGAAATGTGGAGATAATTCCAAGTCTGTTCTTTACAAAGGAAAGTTGTTTGTGCTGTTTAATCGATTCCTGAAGCACCAGCAAATGCAGAAAGCATTTTTTCTCAAATCTGTAGTAATAAACCCAAAATTAGAAATACATTTTATATCAAACCTTTTGAAAAATTTTGCAATGGAAAGACTGTTTAAGAAAAATCAAACAGTCACATATGATGAAATCTGAAAAATTAATCAAACTTTTTTATAATTTCTGATGACTGTTTTAATTTGGCCAGTTCCAATCGCTTTTCCTTAAAAAATTTTTAGTTCAAAAAATCCCACACAAGGTGGGAATTTCTAATTTATTTCTGATTTGAGTTTTATTAATATTTATTTGTGAAAAAATACGTTCTACATTTGCTGTTGCTTCAGGTATCGTTAAAACAATATATACTAGTTTTGTAAGTAATGGAAAGACTTCGGAATTATCTCTACGTTTCTGATCAAAAATTGCTTTCCAAAAAGTTTCAATATTAACACAATTGCATAGCTCAACATGAAATTTTAAGCAATGTTCTCTAAAATCCATTTCATCTGATTCGAATAATTTATGCCTAGAGCTTAAAGACGAATATACCTCGACTCCTAAATAAATGTCTTCATGATTTTTTAAGAACTTGAAATCATTTACATCAATTTCTTTGTAGTTTTCAAAGCATATATATTCATATATAAATATTGACCGTCAAGACTTGACGAATGAAAATCGAGACAAAAGAACAGAAACAACGAAAGCAACAATAATAGCAACTGTGCTACCACTTCATAAAAAAATTTTTGAAAGGGCGTGAAAAGTAGTATTAAAATGAGTAGCAGCTTCAAATGTTACTTATGTATTTGTAGTAACATACGATTAATTTTATTTACTGTATTTGATTCATTAAACTATTAAGCATTGTTTTAGTCGTAAAAAGTTGAAAAACTGGATAAAATAAAAAAAAAACTATTTTTTAGGCAAAAACTGGAAAATTGTCTACCCTCTCAAAAAACTGCCAGCAAAAATTTTATCTGCCCATATGGTAATACTGATCACAAAACACAATTATCTTTATTTATTTGTTTTTGACATTTTAGTTTGTCACAAAATGAGAAGATTGCTCTCAATTGAGAACATTAAAATTTGAAAAAGCTTTGTAGGAGGTTTACAGAAGGCTTGTTCCTATTTTAAAATTCTCTCAATTGTGAAGCTCTTACAAGAGATTTTTTTCGTTATTGAACTTTTATGAATAACGTTTTTAGGCATGTGTCTTACAAAAGGCTTACAAGAGGTTTGTAACTTTTTATGAATGCGGCTGTATGTATATAAGTAACTATATTAAGGTGTATCGACTTCTATTAGAAAAAAGTTCTATATGTACCCCTCTAAAAATTATCCGTTGTCGATTCCCAAAATATTTTAGCTGTTACATGCTAAAACATTTTGCAAAAAACTCAAAAAACCATATTTTTCGTAAATTTATTGGCTGGTAGAGTTTTTGTAAAAAAACTGTCAGATATTAAAGGCCGGAGAAGGCTCTTCCAATCTGTATCAAAAAATTTTAAAGTTTAGGAATAAAATTAAAGAAATAAAAATTAAGAATAAAATCTGTGAAGCCATATACAAATTTAAACAGTGAGTTGATCACAGCTTAATCACTCAAAGACTACTGAAGAGGAAAATGTAGCGATTTCCGAAACAGATTGTCTAGTCAGCCAAGTGATTGTTGATTGTCTATGCAGAGTTGTTGTTGTTGTTGTTGCCTTCTTAAAACTAACTTGATCTTATGCTCGCAATTTAATTCATGTTTTAATTTCATTGATCATAAAACAAATTAAAGGTGATGCTCTTTTTCGTAAATTTTTTTGGAATTTTTTTAATCCTTTTTCACTAAAATTTTAATAACTTCATTATTTCTGATATCATAGGAAAGGTTTTGGATATTTGCATTTATGGCCAGAATTTTTTAAATTAATAGATATTAAAGCTAAAATATTAATTTAAAACTAAACACCTTTCCAAAAAATTTTCTAAGACATTAAGAAAAAATTAAAATGAAGTTATTAAAAATTTTTGGATGGAAATAAAATAGAGAAATATTACTAATCTTCTTTTTTTGCGAATTCTACCAATATGTCCTGCTCTGTTACTGTGCGATCACTATGGATGCTAAGGAATGCACATACGTTCAAACTGATCTCGCCCATTAATTTACGGAGGTAAATTTTAGGGAAAATTTAATGAGAAATTGTCGGCCTTTATAGTCTAGTGGAGAGTGCGCTAGAATATCAACCCAGAGGTCCTTTTTTCGTATCCGGGTTCGGGCATGGTTCTTTTCTTTTCTTTGTTCTTTCCTACATTTAAGAATTATGGAAAACGAAAAATCAACAACTAAATTGTGGAAAATATAGAATTGATGGACAGGAACAACTGAGGGCTGGAAATGCTTGCCGAGGTTAAGACATAACACTAGTCTTGATTCCAAGTAATTCAAATTGTCTTTCACGGTTGTTTCGCCTAATCAATAATTCACGTATGGTTTCAATCAATTCCTCTAAATTATATATCCCTTTCCTTTCAGCTCTAAGACCAAATACCTTGTTTGTATAAGTCGCATGCCTTGGTTCTTTAATCTTTTTTAAAAAAAAGAAGAACAATATCTCATTTATCTCAAATTAACAAAATTTTAGAGACAGAAAAACTTTTCCTAAAACTTCATATATATGAAAACCTTATGAAACCAGAGAACACGATAAACCTCTAATTAGACCACCTTAACTGGGAAACACAAGACTTAGCTTCTCAGATCAAGCAAAATACCTGGGCACTATACTGGATAGGAAACTAAACTGGAAGCCTAATCTGCTCGAGAGAGCCAAAAAAGCGAATATTGAATATTCTTTCAAAAAGGTGGTAGGTAGCAAATGGGGCTTACAAATAAGTGTCACTCACTGCCGATGTACACCAGTTATAAGGCCAATCTTGCTATATGGTGCTATTGTCTGGTAGCATGCACTCGCAAAACAGACTCACTTAAACCTTCTCTGTTAAGTTCAAAGATCATTGGAACTGTGCATCAGTGTTGCCCTTAGAATCACTCCGACAGACGCATTAGACATAATGCTCCATCTTACACCACTTGACATCCTTAGTTAAACAGATGGCCGCTAATACAGCCATCGGCCTAGAAGTCACCTCCCATTGGAAAGAAGGTACCTAGGATATTCCTGCATAAGAAATGTCATTGAGATCTTTACTGATGGATCAAAACTAGATGGCAAGTTAGGTGGAGGAGTCTACTCGGAAGCATTCAGCACTAATTTGGCCTTCAGGCTCCCTGATAATTGCTATGTATTTCAAGCTGAAATCGCTGCTATACATGAAGAGTTAACTTGGGTTCAGGTAAATGAGTTATCTTCCATGAATATTTGCATAATATCCAATAGTCAAGCCGCTTTGAAAGCTCTAGGAACTGTTGAATTAACATCTGAAGCAGTTCTCAACTGCCGTAGAATTCTAAATAAGATGGCAAAGCAGCTCAGAATCCTTCTATGTTGGATTTCTGGACATAGGGATTTTCTAGGTAACTGCAAAGTAGATTAACTCGCTCGCACAGGTACTAAGTACCAACTATCTACAGATAAGGCAAGCCTTGGTATTCTCCTCACCACATGTTAACTCCTTACACATGAGTTATCCGGCATCAATATCATCAACAGATGGTCAGCTGATAACACGTTTAATATAACGCGGCAAATCTGGCCCAAACTCAACCTTAAGCATTTAAAAGAACTCATTTCTCTCAGTAGAGACCACATCAGTACCATGGTAGGGATCCTTACAGAGCCTTATTGGCAGACACGCTCAAAGAGAACAAACCCCACAAAGACTTCTGCAGAAGCTGTAGAGATGAGGAGGAGGAAGAATCTACAGTACAATTCCTCTGCACTTGCCCAGCGCTGGCTCAAACACGCTTCCTCCACTTAGGAAACTGGTTCTTCAATGACCTTGACGAACTCTCAGAATCTTTGGTTACCCAATCCTAGGCTTAGTAAACAGCTCAAATTGGTTTAAATAGAGGTAGGAAAGATCAACCCTTTGGTATCACAATGGGCCTCATTAGCCTAGGTGTCTTGAGACAGCCACACTAACCGAACCTAACCTAAAGCTAAAATTAAAAAAATTACCTAAACGATTGGCTTAAAACATTTCCTCGGCTCAGAACTCTGAAAAATATAAGTTAACTTTTTATAAATCATTAGTAACTTCAAAAATTCCTCAGAATTAAACTAGTTTAGACTCATATATTTAATTCGAAAGTCAATTATTTAAAAACTCTTTAATACAAAAGAGTCACAACCCGAGTCAAAACATGAGAGGCCGATCAGCGGTCGATTATGGGCCGCACGGCCGTACAAGGGTACAAGAATATGGCCTAAAAATAATCCAAAAAGCGAAGCGGCCAAAATTTGGGTCAAACAACGGTCGTACAGGTCTAAATTAAGTTGTACGGCCACTGTACGGCCGTTGTACAGCAGAGATTATTGAGAAAAGCCTTTGTACTTTTTTTTCCAATAATCTCAGCTCTTCAGCAACCATACAGCAGATATTATTGAAAAAGGTCCTTTGTACGGCCGCTGTACGGCCGTTGTACTGCCTACATTATTGAGAAAAGCCTTTGAACTGCCGCTGTTTGGCCAAAAAGTCCTGCAAACAATCCTTGTACGACCCTCGTACGGCCGAGAAAAATATTTGAAATTATTCCTTGCACGGTCGCTGTTTGGCCATATCTAAAAAGTTTTTATTTTTACTCGGTAATAAAAAAGGCAGAAAAACTAATTTCATAAAAACTCTTTTGTGCCGTAAAATACTAAGAGGCTGTGATGCAATGCCGCCATAAGATGATCTAAAGAAAACACAGAAATTACTATAAGCTCCATTTGCATAATTGGAGTAAGCCAAACCACTCTAGCGACAAAACCATGGAGGCTGAAGTTTAAATTTTCAAGAACTGTTCGATGTTCGATGGAAAATTAAAATTAGTTGTTGGCAGAAGTATACTTTAAAATCTTCCATGACGGTTCGAATTAGTAAGGCTTTTTCAGTATACACGTGTACGTCATTCTTGTTGGCTTTACTGTTATCATCATTTTACTGTTATCATCTACAACTGCCGATGTTAAGGGTAGTGAAAACAAATTTTAGAATTTAGTTCACATGGTTACTCTCGACAAGTGCACTAAAAATGGGCATGTCCCACTTTAGTTACTCCTACTTTTCCGGGGATAAGCGTGGAGTTAAGCAAAGTGTGCCAGGCTTGAGCTTAATTAAGCTGAAATTTTGTCAGTCAACGGTTGTTATCGTATAAAACTAAAATTTGGTAAATTAGTTCATATTTAGTTCATATTTATAATTAGGAACTTTCGGCAACTATACTAAAAATGGTCAATATATTTGGCATTTGCGTATATAGCAGTAAGGCGGTCTTCAAGGACAACGTGTGCCGGTGAATACTAGTTTGTTCTAAAATATATAAGTAGGTTGTTTATTTTTATATATTTCTCTAGTTTTAAGGCCAGATTCGTTGCTTCTGTCAGTGTCTTAGGTTGAGCTGCGAATATTGTACTTCTTAAATCTTCGCTGATCACTAGCTTCAGGTGTCAATTCTTTGATTTGCAGGTTGTTTAGTTTAGATGTCAAGCTTAGGAGCTAGTCTTTGAATTTGTCAGAGCTTGCCAAACGGATCCGTTTAAAATTCGAGACGGACTTACTTCTTCGTATTTTTTATTCGATACGGATTGCGCTTCGCATCCGGAACTGATCTTTTTACGAATCGCTTTTTCCTCTTTTTCGGATATGTCACAGACTCGGAACGGACTTCATACACGAATCCGTTCCGGACTTCATAAATTAATCTCTTTCAAACTTCATATACGAGTCCGTTTCGGACTATTTTTCTTCAATAATGCGAATTTGCAACGTACTAGTTTTTTTTTAAATTATTCGGATTCAAAACGGAACAATAAGGTTTATACAATACTAGTATTCCACGGCAGACGTTGTCCTGCCAAGACCGCCTTACTGCCATATACGCAAATGGCAAATATATTCACTATATTTAGTATAGTTGCCGAAAGTATTCATATTTGGCACGCTTTGCTTTGTTTATCCCCCGAAAAGTAGGAGTAACAAAAGTGGGATATGACCATTTTTTGTGCGCTTGCCGAGAGTAACCGTATAAACCAAATTCCAACATTTTAGTATAATACGACCCAAGACGTCCGAAAAAAGCATTTGTATTGGTTTGCGGGCAGTAAGGGGGTGTAGAAACCAATTTTTAGTACAGTTGCTGACAGTAACATTACAAACTAACCCTAAATTTTAGCTCAATCGGCCCAGTAGTAAATTGTAATATTTTTTAGAAAGTGAACGTAGCTACAGAGCGACCCACCACTTTTTAAGTACAGTTTCCAAAGGTAACCACTGCCTGAAATATAGCATTTTCACTAATTTTTGGGTGGTAAGAGGGGGCGTCTGCACCCATTTTTAATACAGTTCCCGACAGTAACCATACAAACTAAATTACCAAATTACGAACCAAACCTACTGAAATATAGCATTTTTATTGATTTGGTGGCAGTTACAGGGGGTGTGGCAAATACTTTTTCATAAGCCATCTCGTACCTGAAACAAATCGATTTTCATAAGCCATCTCGTACCTGAAACAAATCGATTGCCGAAATTTCAAGTCAATCGGTCCAATAGTTTTGGAGTCTATAGACATCACACAGGCAGACAGTTTTTTGATATTTGTATGGGAGTATATGGGAAAATCTTTAAAACTTATGTGCAAACTTCACATAAACGATTTACAGACCATCCCTAACATACGCTGAAATTTTGGTTGAAATCGGTCGACCTGTTTTTGCAGTTAGAGGTGACATCAAAATGTATACTTCTTTTTATATAGGTATATAGATAACATACAACAAAATAAGGATATTCAAAGTTTGAATACCCAGTTTTGATATTTGTACGATTTGCTATTAGTACGCTAATTTACGTAAGCGTATTTTGCTTTTTTATTGTTTTGCATGTAAACGCAAATACGCAAACACGTGTAAATAAAAGTAGCCCTTGGACGTGTTTTTTGTACCTCATATTTTTATGCTCTATGTATTCATCACAGGGTTGCATAAGTATTGAATACGAAAGTCACATGGCGGGGTGCTCACAGTTTGTTTAAATGTTATAAATACGATTTGTTAAATGTACGCTTAAACTGTAAAAAGAATAAATGACAATTTCAACTCTGGACCAATGGACCAACAATGGACCAATTAACTACAACAACAGACAACAGTACAGTATAAACTACAACAACTACAGCACGATAACACGATAAAGCAGAAAGAATGCGGCATTCAGCGCAGACAACAGTTGTGAACTGTACTGGTAGCGCTACCTTAGTGAGCGATGTTTTTCTCTGAATGTGTTGCTACTCTAAACATCAGAAAACTTGCATCAGTAGCATCATCTGACAGTCAGTAGCAGCATCTGACAGTTAAAACAACAGTTGTGTTCATGAAGCATTGCATTTTTTGCTCGATTAAATGGCGTCCGCTACCTGATCAGTTTTAGTGAGCGCTGCCAAAATTGTAACATTCAGCGAATTTTTCCAACATCAATTACGCTCTATAACAAAATAGTAGGAACAGCAATACACATTTTGTGCAACGCACAGCTTATACTAAGAGTAAAAACCATCATATTAGCAACAACAATAACAGGAACAATAATTTCGAAAAGTTTACTGCCAAAATTTCAGCTGAATCAGCCCGGTAGCTTTTGAGATATAACCTTTTTATTTATTTGTGGGCGGTTAAAGGGGAAGTGGTCACATTTTTTCCTAAATCATCCTCTACTTGAGAGAAATTTACTGCCAAAAGTTCAGCTTAATCGGCCTACTAGTTTTGGAGATATACTTTTTTATTGATTTGTGGGCGGTAAAGCGGGAGTGGCAAAATTTGTTCCTAAATTGTATATGTTGTCATCCAGTTCTAAGGTATATTTTAAATTTCAAAACCATAGTTCATCGAGAAGTTGCTTAAAATTGGATTCAAAGATTTGTACGGGACATACATACATGGAGGGTCCGCCACATAACTTTTTGTTTTTGAAAATTCTATAAAAAAAACTACTAAATATTTTCTCAAATTTCTTTTTTTATTTGAAAGTACAATCCTTCCGGTTAATAATGGAAAATAAATTTATTCAAATGGCTGCCTCGGGTGGCCATGCAGTAGCCTCCACGATCGGTCCAATTTTTAAGCACATTATCGATTGTGTGCAGCTGTATTTCACCAATGGCTTCACGAATATTGTCCTTTAAAGCGTCAATTGTCTCTAGCTTGCGGATTTTCTGTGCCCCAAATGCGACAATTTTGCTTGTTTACATACCCGCCAAGATCAAAATGAGCTTCATCTGAAAAGATGATTTTTTTGGCAAAATCGGCATCTTCTGTAAGTCGATCGCAGGCCCACTTCTCAGCGTTGTTCAAGCGTATACACAACCATATTCGTTCAGCGGAAGGATAAAATTAATTATCTGTCAAATCAGACATCTTTTAATAAAAAAAAAATTATTTGTAAAAACTTAATTTTTCATATTAAAAACCAGGGGTGCCAGCACGTAACTTGATACAATCGAGTTTTTTCGATGCAACCGACAGTTGCCAGCACATACTTGGCTGCATTCGACTATCATCGATAGTATTGTCAGATTTTGCAGCACACAATTTTTAATATCACGTTTGAAACAAAAAAATCTGTCGACAAGAAATAGTTATCGTCTGCGGCAATTTTGTTCTAAAAAAATAGAACCAAAACCAAAGTTGTCCATTAATAAAAAAGAAATGCAAATTTTGACTAAATTTATAAGTGGTCATCAAGATTTAAGCAAGAGAGATACTTAAATCTGCCCAAGGAAAAAAAAAACAGCAATTTGTACCAGCAAGAAGGAAAACCAGCAAAACTAATGTTGACATATTTCTAGTGGATTGCTTTTATCTCTAAAATACCTCCTTGTAATTTTTTGTATTAACTCTTTCTTCATCCTTGCTCTCCGACTCAAAGAATGTCACTTCTTATTTGAAATTTGATCAAAATTAAAAAAAAGTTAAAAAAATTAAAAAAAAGTTTTAAATTAAAAAAAAATTTTTAATGCACAGCACAGTTTGTAAAAAAATGTAGATTTTAAAAAAACAAAAAAAAAATTTTTTTTTTATGAGTTAGGTCTCGAACCCGGGCTTCCGAAATCTTACTTTTGTATTGATGTAAAATAAGCAATTGATTCTTAACAACCACGATAGACGAGTGGGTAAGATGTCGGACCGTCGCATGAGAGGGCCATGGTTCAAATCCGAAATTGTTGGTCGTTTTTTATTTGAAAATTATATTTATATTGCTTTTCCTTCTAACGTGACGTCTCGAAAGAGCGCTTCTGGCAGGTCTCTTTTTAGCAAGGAGAGCGGAAGGCCTGTCAAATTTTCCCATTTCATACAAGCAATACAATGGTGTTTGCAAGGAGTGTGGAAGGCCTATAAAAACCTAACGCAGGCCTGCTAGAAGACCTTGGAACTGCTGCGGTAGTGCTCCAACCAATCCATACAATAACCACATGCATACAATAATCGAATACACACATAAGTACATACTTATACACACATAAAATATACTTTCCCAGCGGTTGAAGTAGTCCTGAAACAATGCATTCTCTTAAGCTTGAGGGGTAATGGTAAGGCCGGATCACAGATAATATAATAGAAAGATTTGCCACCGCCATACAAGCAAGTGGCACAGTAAAATTTGAATGTAGATTTATCATAAATCCACATTAAAACTTTATGAAAGTCAGCGAGCGAACGATTTAAAGCTTTTGAAAGCGAGAGAATAAGTAGGCGACAATGTGAGCAAATGTGAGCATAATATTGAAATGTAATAGAAATGATATATACAAATTTGATGCACGAAACATCTGAATAAACGATGTAGCTGCCAACGAAATGTAGCAGAATTTCATTAGGTTTTACTTAAAAAATGTAGGCAATTTTTTTACTAAACCACCCTTATATAATTTAAAGTTATTATATATAGCAAAAAAGCATTATCTCTTATCTTTTTATTATATAATTTCAAGAATATAACATCATAAAGATGACATATTCTATGTATATTTTGTGTGTTGACTTGGTTCTTTTGCCGTTTTGCCACATGATATTTTTAGTGTTATATTATTATATGGGTGATTCTATCAGTTGAAGCTTAGCCGCGAATAATGTTGTAAGCAATATTTTTTAAGTTGTTTTTTTTTGCAGAACAATTTTTTATTTATGCCCGGATAACAATACGTTTTTGTTCTGTTTTTTTATTGTATTTTTCATTTTAAATACTAACGAAAAACCGACGAAAACTAAATTACAAAAACAATTCGGCAATATGTTAAAGGGAAACAAGTGGTTTGCGTAGAAAACTGATTTTTAACATTTTGTTTCCGGCTGAAAAAAATCTGTTCAAATCGCGTTCAGTTTAAAAGCGTTATTATCAAAAATTTAAAATATGAAACTTAAGTGGACAGACGATTACGTTTTATTTTTAATTTGTATTTAAAAAATAACACATTCGGTCAAATAAAGAAAAATTAACGAAATACAGACAACTATCAAAAAACCTAACGAAATACGAGTTGGCTACTATGTTTTTAATAGGCTAGATAGTTTTTCGTTTGTTTTTACTGCGTTTTTTAGCAGATAGCTTTCTCGTTTACACCACTTCGCATTACTAATATGACCTGCTCTTTCGCTCGAAAAACATTATAAAATACTAAAAAAACATAAAAAAAACGTAGTGTCATACCGGAATTAACTACTTTCATATATTTTTATTATATTATTGCAAATACATGCAAAAGTACTAAGAAATGCAATTTTCAATTGTTCTTATTTATACAACAAAAACATTTTTTGAGTAAAAATTCAATATTTTGGAACGTTTTTGAAAAAAAAAAAAAATTAAAGAATATATTCACTGATCTAACGCTTCAGTTGATACTATTTTTGTAAAGTGCTTTTATCAAAACTTTGATCAAAAAAATTTGAATTAAATATATTTAAAAATAGCGGATATATTTGCATCGAAAGTCAAAGTTTTGATTTCCATGTCGTTTTTTCTCATTCTTGGGGAACGATGTTTTATGAAAAAGTGGTTTTTGGTAGAAAAACTACTGAAATTTTTAAAATAAAATTGCGAAAAATTTTTTTCAAGAAAGATTTTCAATATCAAAATTTACGTAAGTGAAAATGGGTGGAATGAGCGTGATCAAAACTAAGTATGTTACAATCTAATCTAGCACACAATATGTGTACTCGAATTGAGCGAAGTCCGTTAAGCCATTTAGATTTGTATAAATGTCAATTATACAAACAAACCAGAAAACAAGTTTTATTAATATAGACTTTATGTTAAATTCTATGAGTATTATAGAACGAATGCAATTCCAAAAAAATTTAAGAATTTTCAAAGATTTTTTCGATTTTTTTAAGTTTTGAAAAATATGTCCCCAGTTATGATCCTATAACTTCAAAAGTATTTTTTCATATTATATTACAAAATTTATACATGTTTGCAAATAAGACGTTTATATCTTTCATTTAAGCTATCATTTGTATTGATCTAACAATTTTGTATAAATTTTTTAAATACTACATTTGTGAAAGAGTTTGATTAATGATATGATTAATACTCAAAATTACCTCATATACAGGCCACATAGCGATATCGGATAGCTTTATAGTTATATTTCGCAAATCCTCAGAATTCGTATTCGACCACAATTTACAAGTAGCGTTTCCCTGATAACATGTGATGGGCGTTGGGCAAGGGGGCGTAGCACCTCCTACACCACCCAAATTTACGATATTGAATTGCTTTGGAGTTATAGGCCGCATAGCTTCGGAATTCGGTATTCGACTACAATTTACACGATTCACTGATAACATTTTATGGGCGTTAGGGAAGGGGGCGAGACCCGTCCCACACAACTGAAATTTTTGATATTGAATAGCTTTGGAGTTATAGGTGGCCGCACAGCCTCGGAATTCGGTACTCGACCACAATTTACTCGTACCGTTTCACTGATAGCATGTTATGGGTGTTTGGCAATGGGGGCGTGGCAGAAACACAGTGCTTCAGCTTGTTATTTATACCAGCGCGAAGATTTCGTTGTTTTGTTTTGTTTTATTTTTGACGTATCTTCCTTAACGTTATTTCTGTTATTTTACTCATTTAAAATAGTTTACAGTGTTGCAAATCCTATTATAACGTAAAATTGCGGTTTAGGGTTTTTTAAATTTAGCTAAAAACGCTAAGAACATTGTTTGTAAACAAAATCCTTAGTTAAATATATGGAAATTGGGTTTGTAATGTCTAAAGAATTTGTTTAGTACGGACTCACCACGCCGACTTTGATGCAGGTAATTTTGAATATATTTACTAAAATCGAAATACGTAAATATCCAACTTGCTACAATCATACTTTTAACCTTAATATTTTCGTTGAAATATATTTTAAGTAAAAGGTATAAATCTCTCATTTGTAAATATTTATAAAACTTGTAAAATAAATTAATACTTTTGAAGTTATAGGATCATAACTGAGGAAATATTTTTAAAAACTCAAAAAAGTCGAAAAATTCTTCTAAAAAAAATTCGAGCCAACCTGGAAAAGTTTTAATGATTTTAAGTAGAGGGGCTATGACAGTTCTGGACCAAAAACGCGTGTATTTCCTTATGGGCCTCCAAATTCACAAAATTGTGAGGTGCAGCGCAGTCGGCGTCGCGGTTGATTGTCAAGTTGGCCGATAGTAGGGTGGCTGAAGCGTGTTGTTGTTGCTATAAATCAAAATTTCAAGTTTAAGTTGGTAAGCCCAAGCTTCATAGCAAGCATAATGTTTATATATTTAAGTCGCTACAAAATTTTCAAGTTTAAGGTGATAAGCCTTCAGCTTCATAGTATGCGTAATAAGCGGGCCTAAAACCACAAGTTTAAGATAAGGAAACAGTGAAGAAGTAAAATATTTGTTATTTTTCCTATGCTGGTTTAATATAATATGTTTATGAATTTAAGTCGCTACAAATTTCAGGTTAAAGATGATAAGTCCAAGCTTCATAGTAAGCGTAATAAGCGTGCCAAAAACCACAAGTTCAAGATAAGACAGCAAGGTAGTTGTTAAGCATTTTAAAAAATTTAATATTAGTTAGTTGACTAATGTAAAGACAAAGTATGAAAGCAGCAAAAGCGGCTGCGACGGCTGCGGGTGTTAATGATAAATTAAGGTAGAGATTGAAAGCGTCATCATAAGCATGACCATTAGGACGGGTTGATTTGCATGGACGAAAAAAAAAATGAAAAATCGTATAGCAAAAACGAAATCTTCATAAAATTCTAAGAAAATTCTCCAAAGAAACTATAGGTCTAAAATCAAACCCTAATCCGCGCCTCTCGACTTGAAATTTTTTTTTCCTCTTCTTTCGTTAAAATTTTTTTTTTTTTTAAAATATAGCTATTATGTTTTATTATATTATAGTTTATGCAATACAGGTTTTGTTTTGAGACTAATCAATATATTCAATTATCAAAAAAGCAGTTGAACCACAATTTGCATCTCCTCTCATTTGCGTTCTATATGAAAAATAGTTAGAACACGTTTTACCTAAACTGCGTTTTGCAAAAAACAAAGAATAATTAAAAAAAATTTTTTATTTTGGAATAAAATATGCAAAACATAGGAAAAAAACATGACCTCTAATCCAGTTTATTTGATCTATAGAAATATAGATCAAGTAGAAGTAACTATAGAAAGTCGTGTACCTAGAATGGAGAGTAAATAAGACTTAACAAAATTAACATATAACCAATAAGTAAAGTTTTCTTTGCATTCTATAATTGCTTCTTTGTATGTATTAAAGACCTTATTTCTAATTACACAAAATTTGTTTATGGTAAAAAATTACTGAAATATTGTTTGAGTAAAAACACTTCTTTTGTTTGTTTTTATTTGCATTATAAAATAAGACTTGTTTATCTATGTTCCTTATAAAAATATTAAATATAAAATTATATACAAACTTTTCATAAGGGGGCATTTAAATTTTCAACGACCAGAGAGGCGCGGATTAGGATTTTATTTTAGATACATGGTTTCTTCGGAGAATTTTCTTAGAATTTTATGTATTGTAGTTTATGTTTTTGCTATACGATTTACAAATAGAAAAATCAACCCGCCCTTATGACCTTACTCAACTGTGCCATTATAAATAAAGCAAAACAAGTTGAATTATATATAAATCATTATTGTTCTTTTATTGATTTGTTATATATAAATTGTGAAAAAAATTGATTTTATATTTTAATTATTCTTATGATTTCATTTGTTAGAGGAGTGCATTCAATTAAACGATCATGGACTACCAAACAGTAAGCTGACGTTTTGTCTGGAATCGGTTTGTTTGCTTCGGTGTAAAACTCAATTCGTACATCAATAGGTCCTGTTTTAACTGCTTCATTTTGATGTGCTACATCAACAACAATAAGCGGCGCTGTTGCCTTATATTCATCAACATTGAGCGGATGTTGTGGAGTTTATAGTGTAAATGATCATTATTTTTACACTGGCTTAAAGTGAAGTCTTATAGAAATTTTTTCTCCTCGGAAATTAATAAGGTCACCGTCTTGATTTAAGACTTTTATCATTATGCTGTTTATTTGTTGACAGTTGACGGGTAAGTAAATGACATTTCGAGGTTTTTCATTTATTTTATATCCTGGTGAGACATCGAGAGAAAATTCGTGAATAGTATGAACTGATGTGTTGTTAATATATGATCCGGTTGTCAAGTTGCATTCAATTTGTATTGTGTTTATATTTGTAATATTTAAAGGTAAATCAGATTCAAACTTTTTCTAGTTTTATCTGACTGACTTATATGTATACATTCCGTTTTTTTTATCTCTTGTAACGGATCTATAGGAACCACTTCTATAAATTCTTCATACGCCAACTTATTTACTATCAACTTTCTTATACTGAATCCCAGCACCTGTCCTATACTGTTTGGTTTTGAAAAATCTATGTCCACGGAGGATACAATTTCAATTTTAAGAGTGTTGTTGTTTGATTTAATTTCCAGGAAAATTGAATCATCAAGGTCTCTTACGGCTGATTTCAAGAAAAACCCAATACCCTCAAATTCATATGAACCAACTGGTATTGTAATAGTATGCGGCCCGATATGAAATAAATTGTCGTGGACATCTACATTGGGTATAGAATTAAATGTTACAAAGTCTACAAGTCCGCAAACATATTTTGTTGACAATTCAATTGGTAGAAAATATTTTTCAACAAGAGTTGACGTGGTTCCGCTTAAAGAGATTGTTATAGACATTATGAGTAGTCGTAATGAACTGAGCATCTATACATATTTTTCCCCGATATAGTATTAAATAACGACTAAAATAGTTTACAATTTTCTTTATTCATATTCAACTTAAATTTTGCTCAAAACATGAAGATACTAACTGTCACTGATAGTGATATTGATACTTATCTGTTATTGATGCTGATACTGATCGGATGCTGATACTTATCTGATACTCATCTGATACTGATCAGATACTGATCTGATACTGATCTGATACTGATCTCATACTGATCTGATACTGTTCTGATGCTAATCTCCTTCAAAAACCAATATATGAGCTGTTCAGAGCACAAGTGGCGTCCTTCAAAAACCAATACATGAGCTGTTCAGAGCACAAGTGGCGTAAGTCCATTTTTGGTAGTTTTGAGAAAATTTAACATTTAGAAAAATTCTTATAATAAATTCCAAGTATTAAGAACTCAGTTTTGCTTATAAGCTAGGTCAAGAGCATAAATGTAGCTATCCATATCGTACAAAATAAACTAAATAGTACACAAAAATGATGCAGAATATTGCATATTAGTAAAAACATGTGGACTTGCGCCACTGAAAATTTTTTTAAATTTCTCGTTTCTGCTGTAGAAATCTAATAGAAGATATTTTTCAAGAATTTTTTGATGTGAAGTGGCAGCATTTTTACCTACAAGTCGGACAAAATTATCACCCCTTAGCGATTATCTCCATTATTAAGGGAGATATAAAATTAATGGACTTACGCCACTTGTCCTCTGAAAATTCTTTAAAATTTCTCCTTTCCGCTGTAAAAATGTAATGGACAATATTTTAAGAATTTTTTATGAGGAATAACAGCATTTTTACATAGAAGTTGGACAAAACTACCCATTAGCGATTATCTTTATTATTAAGGGAGATATAAAATGAATTACGCCACTTGTCCTCTGAAAATTCTTTAAAATTTCTCCTTTTCGCTGTAAAAATGTAATGGACAATTTTTTTAAGAATTTTTTGGTAAGGATTGACTAAATTTAGTTTCAGAAGTGCGATTTTAGCATCCGTTTGTGATTTTTTGAATAATTGAGGAGGCTAGAATGCATTTCTTCTTATAAAAGTTTCACAGTTGAAATTAAACACTGTTGTTTCTATTTAGTAGGCATGTAATAATATGTAATATTTATTTAAATATTCAAAAATGTAATAAAAAAATCTTTGCAAATATAAGCTATCATCGTTATCGTTATCTTTTTTTTTATCGGTGTCGTTATTTGGAGCAATGGTAAATTTTCGAAAAGGTATATATCAAAACTCCCTTTATAATGAAAACAATCGCTAAGGGATGGTTTTGTCCCACTTCTATGTAAAAATGCTGTCATTCCTCGTCAAAAAATTCTTACAAATATTTTCCATTACATTTTTACAGCGGAAAGGAGAAATTTTAAAAAATTTTCAGAGGACAAGTGGCGTAAGTCCATTCATTTTATATCTCCCTTAATAATGAAGATAATCGCTAATGGGTAGTTTTGTCCAATTTCTATGTAAAAAAAAATTTTTTAAAATATTTTCCATTACATTTTTACAGCGGAAAGGAGAAAGTTTACAAAATTTTCAGAGGACAAGTGGCGTAAGTCCATTCATTTAATATCTCCCTTAATAATGAAGATAATCGCTAAGGGTAGATTTGTTCAACTTCTAGGCAAAAATGCTGCCATTCCTCATCAAAAAATTCTTGAAAAAATCTCCTTTTAGATTCCTACAGCGGAAACGAGAAATTTAAAATAATTTTCAGTGGCGCAATTCCAAATGTTTTTGCTAATATGCAATATTCTGCATCATTTTTGTGTATTATTTAGTTTATATTTTACGATATGGATAGCTCCAATTATGCTCTTGACCAAGCTTATAAGCAAAACTGAGTTCTTCATACTTGGAATTTATCTTAAGAATTTTTCTAAAAGTTCGATTTTCTCAAAACTACCAAAAATGGACTTACGCCACTTGTGCTCTGAAAAAATAATGGTATTTGTCAGAGCAATAACAAAGTATTGCATTTTATTCAGAGATTACGTAAGCTAGGAGTTTCTAGCCCGTACTCATAAATAGGTTACATTTTTCTCTTCACTTCTACGTACTTAACTCAATTTCCCTAAAAAATGGACTTACGCCACTTGTGCTCTGAACAGCTCATATGATGAGAGTATTATAAAGAGGGATTACCATAGCTACTCTCCATATTTAAAATCATTCAACAATAACGGTGAGACTCGTATACCAATTCAAAATCAGGATCTCTTTGTCCTACCAAGTGAGAGTATGATTTACATTCATGGCTTCATAGTAAAACGTGAAGGTGTGGCAACAACAGGTGTGAAATTTAAAAATAACTTTGTATCATATTTGTTTGACGAAATTCGATATGAAATTAATGGTTTTGAAATTGATCGTACGCGCAATCTTGGAATTTCATCCACCATGAAAAATTTTGTATCATTGAATAAGGCTGAAAGTGATGCATTTAAAAACGCTGGTTGGTGCCCTGATGAAAGTCTAACTTTGGAAAAAAATCATTTAAGTTGCTGTATACCACTGAAAATGTTAATAGAATTTGCTGAAGATTACACTAAAATAATATTAAATTCGAAGCATGAGCTTATTATTCAACGTTCTTCGTCTAATCATCTTCGTCTAATCATCCTACTAATGCCGCATATCAATTAAAATTGACAATACTGGATATAACATGAAAATGCCTCACATACCATTATCGAACTTTTCGAAATTGGAAATGTACAAGATAATTAATAATGAAAACCCTATTTTAATGGCTTTTCGAAGTTGGGACTGTCATGTAAATCCTAGGATTTCAGAAAGTAAAAGTACAAAGGTTTTATGTAATGTAAAACTGAGTCAGAAAAATTAAAGACCTAGATTTCTTATCATTGGCCTACAAAATGAGAGGAGTAAAGAGGAAGGAAATACATTCGACCATTGTAATATAACTAATTTATCTTGAACTTGTGGTTTTTGGTACGCTTATTACGCTTACTATGAAGCTTGGACTTATCATTTTTAACCTGAAATTTGTAGCGACTTAAATTCATAAACATATTATATTAAACAAGCATGGGAAAAATAACAAATATTTTACTTCTTCACTGTTTCCTTATCTTAAAATTGCGGTTTTAGGCCCGCTTATTACGCATACTATGAAGCTGAAGGCTTATCACCTTAAACTTGAAAATTTTGTAGCGACTTAAATATATAAACATTATGCTTGCTATGAAGCTTGGGCTTACCACCTTAAACTTGAAATTTTGATTTATAGCAACAACAACACGCTTCGGCCACTCTACTATCGGCCCACTTGACAATCAACCACGACGCCGACTGCGCTGCACCTCACAATTTTGTAAATTTGGAGGCCCATAAGGAAATACACGCGTTTTTGGTCCAGAACTGTCATAGCCCCTCTACTATTTTTATTATCTAGAAAAAATACTCAATCGAACTAGCAATGTCATTTTCGTCGCACAAACTTTTTTCAAATTGTTTACCACGGTTATTAATTTGTTATTCACTTTTAAATAATAAATACAATGAATAAAAAATTTTGTTATTCACTAATATTTTATGAATAAAATGTTCGCTTTTAATTTTTTTAAAAAATTTTTTATTATTCATTATTAATTTTTTATTCATTATAAATTTCGTATTCATTTCTAATTTTTTATTCACTTTTGAATAATAAACAAAATGAAAAAATCCTGTTATTCACTTTTGAATAATAAACCAAATTAATAATAAATAAACAATTAATAATGACTATACAATTAAAAATGAATAACAGATGAAAAGGCAATGAATCAAAAAATAATAATGTGCAAAAAGTTAATTACTGAAATATTTGAAATTCTTTTTGAATTGCATTCTTTGTAAATAGCTTTCATATGAATAAAAAAATTATTAATTATTCTGAATAACGAAAAAAAATAATTCAACTTAATTACTAATCAATTTTTTAAAATTCAATGTTTAATAATAAAAAGCAATAAAATTCAATGAATTCAAAAACAATTTTGAATTCATTGCATGGATTTGTATGTCGTTATTCAGTTTTCCTTAAGATTCCGAATATATGTGCAGTAGGGCGGGTCGATTTGTAGGGAGTGGAAAATTCACCAATTTCCCTATGATTTCCGTATTCTATGGGTTATTCCATGAAAATTTGCCGAAGGAACCATACCTCTATTGTTAAGATCGAGTCCCCTACTTTTTGTTGGTAGATTTTTTCCCAAATTGACGTTCGTATGAAATATTACCTACACGTTCACATCCATAACTCAAAAACTAACAGGGTTTAATCGCCAGTAGGCGCGTTAGAAAGGTGAGCTCATTTTGATTAATTTACAAAAAAAAATCGCCAACATTGGTCCAACGGTTCAAAAGTTACGGGCATTTTTGTCCAAATTTTGGACCATTTTTCCATTTTTTTCATGATTTTGTT
Organism: Dichetophora obliterata; assembly: GCA_963920525.1. NCBI lineage: Eukaryota > Metazoa > Arthropoda > Insecta > Diptera > Sciomyzidae > Dichetophora > Dichetophora obliterata. Next base: position 288,534,165 of record OY986435.1, read on the forward strand.
CAAGAATATTACTTTCATGGCCATTTTTTTGGCTCAATCCATTATTTAATTCAATTTACAATTTAAAACGAAGAGTTTAAGCCCAAATTTATCAAATTCGGTTGATTAATTCATGCGATATTGCTAAAACAAAATAACACATAAAACCAACTTTTTGATTTTTTTTCCCTTTTTATTTTTTTTTCTACAAAAATTCAAATTAAGAGATAATAAAGTATCTATCAACCTATTATCAAAAAAAAATATTCAATTTGAGTGTAGTAAAAGACAAAATGTGAAAAAAAACATTATTTTTTCTGAAAGTCTGAAAAAAATGGAAAAATGGTCCAAAATTTGGACAAAAATGTCCGTAACTTTTGAACCGTTAAACTAATGTTGGAGATTTTTTTTGTAAATTGATCAAAATGAGCTCACCTTTCCAACGCGCCTACTGGCGATTAAACCCGATAGTTTTTGAGTTATGGATGTGAACGTGTAGGTAGTATTTCATACGAACGTCAATTTGGGAAAAAATCTACCAACAAAAAGTAGGGGACTCGATTTTAACGATAGAGGTATGGTTCCTTTGGCAAATTTTTATGGAATAACCCATAGAATACGGAAATCATAGGGAAATTGTCGAAAAATAAATCGACCCGCCCTAATGTGCAGGTTTTACTGCTCTGGCTGATTCAATCAAAAATAGTCAATATTAATAGCAAGAATTGAAAGAGAAAAATCTGCTTCGCACAAAATAAGGAAATCATCATGAAAATAATGCAAACAAACAAAAACATTTGTTGCTGTCAAGCAGAGATCTCAACTGCTTGGTTCCAACAACAACAACGGAAACAACAATTACAACATTAAATTTCACGACTCTCGCTAGCTATGAGAAACCATGATATAAGGATAGAGGTAGCTGCAGCGCTGACTGTGCTCTCTTTCCATACTGCCATGTCTGTCAAATTTAGCTGTGTGGCGAATGGAAACAAAAGAAAAGAAATAAAAAGTTTTGCTTCGTTTTGACATTTCCGGCAGTATGCTCTCATCTCACCTGTATTCTTCTACCATGTGAGAAACCATGCAGTGGTGTTCTATGCTGTGAACATAGTAGAATTAGAGAAGGTAGATGCATTTCGGAGAGACAGACTGCCGGAACTGTCAAAACGAAGTTGACAGCCCATACAAAATCTGAAAACTATGAGATTGGGATAAGAAAGCAAAAAAAGGCAAGAATAGCAAAATGCTTGAGTTTGACATTTCTGGCTATGAGAAAAAGAGAGCAGTCTGAAATGCATATACCTTCACTAGTTCTACCATGGCTGTGAAGCATTGTGGAGTGAAGAGTGAAAGAGCATTGCAGAGAGAATGTGCATGCAAGGATTGGAAACTTTTCTCTTAAGAATGCTTTTTCATCGCGCTCAAAAAAGCTTACGTATGGGTCTGAAAAATATTTGTTACTTTTTAATGTTCTACGTGGCACATCTTTATACTATAAAATCTTTGGCCGGAGTATTCAACACACCACTTGATTTCCTTTTTTCATAAAGATTTCATACTTACGTAATACCTGCTATCGTATAGCGTACACTTAGGCCTGAATATCCCTAAAAATATTCCTCCGAAAATTCATGCCTTAAAAAACGCTACAAATCAGGCCTTCTCTCAGGTATTGATTACTCTTTTTATATTAATATAAAAAAGCAGGTAATATATATAACATAATATAATACAACATTTTATATAATTTATATAATTATATATAATATAATTTAATATAATATATATACAATATTTTTTGCATATAAATTTTTTCATTAAAATATTGTATATTATTTTTCCACAGTTCTTCCTTTTTTCTTCCTCTTTTCTCAGCCCGAGACTGAATTCGCTTCGTATTCGCACCTGTGCGATGGTTGAGATTAGAAGCGAAGTCGTAATGCCAACAAATAATTTTAGGAAATTTAAATAAAAATCTAACATTCTGAAATATAACGCGTCGACTACGATTAGATTTTTATTTAAATTTCCTAAAATTATTTGTTGGCATTACGACTTCGCTTCTAATATCAACCGTCGCTCAGGTGCATATACGAAGCAAATTCAGTCTCGGGCTAACTGAAAGCACCCATCAACATTTGACAGCATTACACCTTCGCTTCTAAACTCAGGCGCATGTTCCGGTCTGAGATTGAAACAAAACAAAATTTTCACAGATTAAACAATTTCAGGGAAATTTTCAGAAAGCTTGAAAGGAAATGCTTATTCTTAAATCAGTAACGATATTATTCCTGAATTTTCAAAGCACAATAGATCTTATTTCACACCAGATTTCTTCAAGCATTGAAATTGCTGACCTCTGGGTTGTTTTATAATTTGATAAAAACATTTTGTTCTTACTTAACTCAACTTAGGAACAAGCAGTATATAGCTCATAAAATTATTTGATATCTTAAGGAGATTGATAAAGAAAAAAGTCCTTGCCACTAGTTTTTTCTAGTTTTAAAAACTAGTCTTAAAGGCATTGTGACCTGCTAGTATAAAATAATATCTGAAATTCTAATAACTGAAAGTTGCAAAATTCTTCTATAAACCGTAATATTTCTTATATATGATATTTATTTTCTTCACTGTTATACGCATTCCTGCACGCTTTATTGCATACAAGACGCTGCTTGCATGCTATATTGCAAGAAGCTGCTTGCAATTTCAGCTTCCTTGTGTTGTTTTTGTTTTAGGGGAGCTGGGGGCACAATATTATTTAGTTTAGGTACTAAATATGTACATTAATTTTAGGACGAAAGTTGTTATATTCAATTTTGGGTTAGCTATGTTCGCATTGCTAGAAATTTTTTTTAAGGGTTACCTGAAAACTTTGTAGGTACTCAACCTATAAATGACTTCTGTGTAGAATGGGAAACTATGAAAAAAAAATACCAAAGTGCGTCCAGTTTTAGAAAAGAGTAGGAATGTTCTTCGAAATCTAACTAAATTTGTTTGTTTTTATCATGCGTCCCTGCAAATATACATAAAAGAAGGAAACAATGGCAATTAAAAATAAAATCAAAATTCAAACATGTTAAACAGGAATTAATTAGATAAAATACGGTTGACATATGAAATTTGAAAAAAGAGTGAAATAAGTCTTTTGAGGATTTGTGTTGTTAAGGTATTTATAAGTTTTAATCGGATTTTTTGTTTAAGCAAAAATAAATTTGTCCTTTAAGGCTTTTGTTATGTTATGTATTAAAAAAAGCTTTGTTTAATGTATCCTTCGATAATATTACTTAATTTCTAACAGTAAGCAATTTGCAATAAAAGTCGACCCCTAAAATCTGGCTTGACTTGTTTTGGAAAAACCAAATTTTTTCAAAAATAAACTTTATAATAAACTTTTTAAGTAGAATGGATAAATAAGTTTTAGTTATTATTAAAAAATGAAAAATGTACTAAGAAGAAAATTTTTACAGCTAGTTCCTAGCCCCTTTACATACACAGTAAATTGAATTAATTTCAAATACTGCTTTAGATATTTTTCTATCATCCATCAATGCTCTGATCGTTTCCTACTGCTCTACAAAAACTTTTTTATGTGTTGGCGTTGTAGTTTTTGCAGATGCAGTCTTAATTTTTTTTGCGTTAGCTGCATAGCAGCAGCATACAATTTTCTTTTCCATAGATATGTTGTAGTTGCTGTTGTCACTGGTTTTCTTTCAACATAACTGCAATCAATGGCATCGAAATTGATGAAACTCTACTAAATGGATAAAAAGAAAATTTAAGAAAATTGTTTATGTTAGATACTTTGGTTGTGCTTCTCTAAGTGGTGTCGGCGTTACTTATGATGATCAACGCCTAGACATTAAGATTTCGAACTAATCTAGCCTGTTTAAACTTCATACGCTGTGTGCAAAAATGTTGTCACACCAAGTAAGAAATATAGCTGATGGGTAGGTACACCAGGGCTGTAGAAAATGGGCGATTTCGGGGTTCGAATCCCCCCAGAGTGTCGATGTTTTAATAAAAATTGATGCATTTAGATATTTATTTCATTAAACCACTTTAATATGTTCTAAAAAAACTTAGCAAATCATTTGTGACCTTCTCCGAGAAAAGGGACCTAGCGTGTGAAAATTAAATTTTGAGAACAGAGTAGAATTTTAATGTTTTTCTCATTTTTATCGATTTTCCCAAGTTCGTTTTGTTCGTTTTTATTGGGTAAATAAATTTTTATCAGAAATCTAACTCATTTCATCTTATTCTACACCCTTTTAGGTACCAAAATCCACTCTTAAGTCCAAACCCGTTTTTTGACACACTAGGTCCCTTTTCTCGGCGAAGGTCACATATACTGAAGTTGCGTTTACGTATAAAAGTCCTTTTATGAGTAAATTCGTGTAAGCAACAATAGTGAAAACAAATGTATCGTGGCTTATCTAATCGAACGTGATACATTCAAAATTACCATCACTATTGTTTTGACTACGCTCCGTGGTGTATTAACCCTAGGGAGCGAGTGGGCTCGAGCAAAAACAGTAGAAATATTTGTTTTATTGTGCTTAGATTATAAAAACGTAATTTAAAAAAGTATTTTGTTTATGTTATCATAAAAAAATAATATAAATGTTGTCCAGTGGGTTACTATTTCAGTGATTCTAACATTGTCATGGTGGTTTATACATATATTTTTGCTGCGCCTTAGCAGATGCCGCAAGAGCAATTATTTTTAAAATAGTAGACATGGCTTTTTCTGTTAATAAGAAAGTGAAGAACGAACCAATTTTTTTTTAAAATTTCCATCATGTCGTTTTAAGTGAACCTTTAGTTAAATTAGTGGCCTTATTTTGTAAAACGCACGCAATCAAATCACTTTGGGTTTTTTCGTCATTTTCATATGAATTAGAACAAATCCCTTCTTTTTCACTGAAATTTTCATTTAAAATATATTTCCAGATAAAAAAACAGCGGGTGACTTGCGTTCGTTTTACACAATGAGGCAATACGCTTAAGTAGCAATAATGAATGGACGAAAGCGGTTTAGTGGCTGCCAATTCTAGAAGAATAAGAGAGAAAAAAATGTAACCCAATGCAATGTTTTGCAAAATATAGGTCGTCTTACAAAATTTTTCAGCCCCGTTAAAGAAATCGAAAAAAGCGACTGTGTATCTGGCAAAGAAGCTACTATCGGAGTAGTAAGTAAACATCAAGTAAACAATGATTAATATTGTCGGGACAGGTATTCATTTTATGTATGTTGGCAAAAACAACCATCATGAAGTCATTGCGGAACTGGTAAAGATTACTATGAAAGTCAATTGGATACCAAGGCAGGCGACTGCACATCTGGCAATAAAGCGACGGCCTTTAATATCTGACAGTTTATTTTGAACAACTATTCTACCAGCCAATACATAAACGAAAAACATGATTTATGAGATTTTTGGAAAATTTTTTAGCACACTGGCGGCCAATCATTACAGCCAAAATATTTTGGAAATCGTTAAAAATACCAAGGTTACTTCTTAAAGGGCTACTAATGCAACTTTTTTCCATTTGAATAAAAAAAATGTTCCTCAAATACCCCCGTGGGTGAATCCTGGCTGCGGCTCTGAGGTACACTAAGAACATTTCATGCTTCTGAAAAAAAGTTAAATTTTTTTATTAAATTGAGTTCATGGCTTGAAGGGTCTAATCTGATGATATTAAAAATAACAAACAAGAAATGTAGAATAGAAACAAGAAACTCACAAATAATATTTAAAAATATCGCGTAACAAAAATGACATAGCAACAAAAAGCAGAGGATTTTTATGCGTTAAATAAAAAATAAAATTTCATAATTCGTTGGACAAAGAATTTTCTAGGATAAGCTAGGGAAAAGCTCATACTTTTGTGTAAATATTTGATACAGAAGTGTTAAATACTAAAGCAATCGCAATCTGTACAGGTAGTAGAGATGTCGATCATGGTTTTGGGTTATTCGAGGAATCGGTTTTTTATAAATTTCAAGTTTTCCGGTTTTAGCTAGTTCTCTTTAAACTAATAATTTTTGGTTTGATGAAAAACCAGTTATCTCAGGTTAAGTGAATCAGCATCGAATAATATTTTAAACTTGGTTTTGGTAAATTTCTTTTAATTTTATTTTTAAAAATTGAGTTTGTTATTAAGTGTTTGAACACAAATAATCTACAACTATAACCACAAGTTTTGTTCCAATTTTGTATGGATGAAGTGCACTCAAAGTGATCTCAAAAAGCTAACTGTAAGGCCTTTTCCACACTTGGTCAACGCAACTCCAACTCAAGTTGCTAGCCTGTGTATTTATACCGGAACCTTCAGATTAAGCAACTTGCACGCAACAAGTTCTCGACACGTTCTCAACCTGTTCAACGCAACGCGGCTTTCCGCAATTTTCATCGGCGACGTGTTGCATCAGTTTGTTTGTTTTGTTAATTGTTTGTAGTGCAGTATTTTCAAGGTGAATAAGTTAATGAATTAGTTATTTTTTTCATTAATGGAATCTTAAAGAAGAAGAAATAGTTTGCAGGATGAATGAGCAAGTGTTATATATTAAATTAGTTCAAGAAGTCGAAAAACATGACTTGTTATATTATTACAAATATTATATGTTGCATGACTTTTGAAGCAAGTCTGAAAGCATTCGGTTTATAGTTGCATTGCTTTTCAACTTTTTCGCTGTTGCGTTGATGTTTCGTTGGAATTGCGTTGACCAAGTGTGGAAAAGGCCTAAAGCTAACCATTGTGTGCAGAGAGGTGATGCCAGATCAGAAATATGATTTCTTTTAAAACCCGATATCTCCTGAAGTTCTTTGTCATATGGTCCACGCACGTTATAGCGTTTGGCTACGGCTACGTTTGGCATAATTGTAATAAAAAGCTCTCGATTAGATAGTGAATAAATTTTTCATTTAATCCATTACTTCTATTAAGCGAATATCTCTTAAACATTAAATCGAAATCAAATTGATCTTAATAAAACATTTTGAAAAACAGAGTTGGTAGAGTAGCATGGTGTAATATAGTGCAGTGGGCAGTGGAGGCCACCTGCATTACCGTCTAAACGAATGAGTATGGCAGGTGCATGACGACATCCGACGCTCATGTATGTCATTGCAGCAGTCATCATGAATTTATCAGAACAGTTGTGTCTGTATTTGTAAAAAATTTGTTTTTAAAATAATTTTATTTTTTCTTCATAATACATATCAAATTTACGTGGTAGAAATCCAACCGAGTGTTTTTCCAGTATACACCAATCTGCTGTTGTTTCGGCGATTTTTTTTTATTTTCACCAAAATGCCGAAATCGAAGTGAAAAAAGTACTAAGAGGCGATGTAGTACACTCTACGGAGCATCAGAAATTTTTTTTATTGTGTTAAATGTTTCTCTTCAGCAAAATGGTGCATAATCAGCAAAGAACAAAAGAAAAATTGAATGAAAGCAATATTAAAATGGCGATAAAAGCTGTCCAAGCTGGCAACAGTGTGCAAGGTGCAGCGGGGATTATTCTTATAAAATTCATTCATAAGTCATTTAAATTGTAAGCATTTCTGAAATGTAATGGGACAATATCAAACTTTTTTATTTAGTTTTTTTCAATGATGATGTAAGATATAGGTAATAAAATATTTTTTATGTATATTTTTATTGAAAATTGGTAAAATGTTGTTTATTTTACTTATTCGGATAACTGTTTGTCAAAAAATCGAAATTTATGGGTCATTCGACAATCGGTTTTTACGTAATGTTAAATATTTAACAACACTGCTCTTATAACTACCTACTCTTTTTATAGACAATATACAGTCTAATTTTTTTCTCTTTTGTTGTCATAGCAATGAGACAATCTAATTTTATCCAGCTTAATATGACAAACTCACCGACTGTCTGTCTGTGCAACACTAAAAATATGTGAATTAATCTAGTATAACTGAAGATGAAAATGAAGAGTCGAAGCAGACACAGCAGACAAACATGAATCGGGGTAAAGTTTCAATGATTTTCTCCCAGCGAATTCAACTTTTGGGAACTAGGTTTCATTTGCTACTGAAGTGGTTATTGTTGTCGTTGCTTTCAGACCAGATATCACAGTGCATTTATTGCATAAAAACAGTGAAAAAAATGTAAGGAGTTGTCTTATATTTCAAATAGTTGTTTCTAAGTTGATTTGAGATTCGCTGATTTAAAAAATGTGCAGAGATAAGTGTAAGTCTTATATGTTTTTCAAAAATTCCGCTAAACAATAAAATATTCGTATTGTTTTAAAGATTGTTATAAAAAACGGTCTTAATTGCTAGCACTGCCTTTCACATCTGTGGTAAATTTCATGACATAATGTTTAGTAGTTTACCATTTAGCACTCTTTGTCGTAAACAACAAAGTCAAAATCAAAAGTCGATTATGTTCTCGACTATTTTCAATGCGATTAAAAAATCAGAATCGATTAAGACGACTTTTTTGTCAATACTGGTATCAATTGAAAGGTTCCATACTATACTTGGAGCCATAATAATTGTAAACATAAAAGATCAAATAATAAACTAAAGTGTTTGAAAAAAACGTTGACCAAGCTCCGGGTCATATAAGCATCGAAATGATTTCTAAATTCATTTTTTATTTTCACTTTATTTCTGCAGACAACAAACCAGAAAATCTTTAACGTTACATATGCTGAAATCCAATTATTCTCTGCAGTTGCAAAATGAAGTTCCACCGACGCAATTACTTTAGCAAAGATCGACTTTGCCGATTATTTTAAAGCGAGACTCGACAACAAAATACTCAATTATTTTGTGGAAAAAGAGTAAAAGAACGAGTGCTGAGTTAGATGTTGAATTAAGTGTTTTTGGAACAAAACTAGTGTTGGGTAACTCATACATGAGGTACCTTAATGTCCCATACAACAACAATAATTGTACCATCACCTCGAAAAAATTTATTGAACCGCGTCAAATTTTCACACAGCTCAAATTTGACATTTAAAAGTTTTATATTTTTCCCTGAAGCTGTATTCCCTGAAACATGTACATCTTTATATCTGCAAAAAAAGATTTTTTGCAAATATTTTTATAAGTAATGTATTAATTTCAAAACAAAAGTTGTTTTTATTTATTTTTACAACTATTTAAGAGATTTTTTGGTAAACAATTGAAATTGGTGCTTTTGCGTGATATAGGGTTAATATAAAATGAAGAAGAGTCAAACGTAAAAATAAATTCAAATTTATGCTTTGTTATGCAAAAAGTTTTCTTTTGATTTTGGCTTATATTTTAAATTAAACTTTTTATTATTTGAATGTATATTTTTAATTTAAACAAATATAAGAAAATTCAAAATGTTAAGTCGTTTAAGTTAAAAGAAACTCATCAAGTTCTCCGCTGATTCATTGAAGACCTTAAACGATGACAGCGATGAAGAGTTGCTAGAAGAGAGAAATGTATGATCGGTTGTCATGCAAATGCTAACTACCGCGTGTAACCACGTAGTACGTGCTGAAAGTGTTAGTATGATTGTTTGATCGGATCAAACATATTTTTGGTAGTATGACTATGACCGAACTTCAAGCGAATTTTTTTAAGAAATGACTGACAAATTTCGTACAAATTTTCTACGTTCGAAAAAACTTAAAAATCTTTATAGATTTACCTTTTAAATTTACTCCAAACTTAAAATAGAATATGATGACTAAAATTCCGATTTTATGGTCTTATATGTATAAATGCTATATTACCTTCAACTTACTAATTCTAAATTATATTTGTTTTCTTATTTTTATTTTCTTCTTTACACGCCAAATTACGGATTATTGTTTCTTTTCCACTAGTTTAAGTATTTATATAGCTTATATTCCTAAATAGTTTAAGTATTTGTATAGGATATTTTTTTTTTGTTTTCAATCAACTTTTAGTGTTTTAATAGAGATTTTTGTTTCTTTTAGCAAAATTTTTTTCCGTCAAGGTGAAACTTTTTAATACGATTACGATGCACACGAGTTCTAAGAAGTAACTAACGCTTATATAGAATAAAATTAAACGGTACCCAAATTGGGACTGCAGAGAGTGTTTTTATTTTTTTGTTGTGTTTTGTCTTCTGCATGATGAAAGCGTAGCCCACGAAGACAAATTAAGCTTGATCAAGTGTAAATGTACGGCCAGCTTTTGGGACTTTGTCTCATAGTATTTACTTGAATATAGATACTGCCGGTACTACTAAAAAAAATTTATTTTTTTATATTTACTTTAATAATTTCTTTGTATTTTGTTCTTTTTTTTTTAAAAACGATTCCTTACCTTGCTTTACAATCAAATTAATTAGATAATACATATATGCGATTGAAAAATACTCGTAAAGTTGATTCTCCCAATTATTTCTCCATTGCGTTGCCCATTTTATATCATTTTCAAAAATTAACTAGATTATCAAAATCTAGTTAATAATAGTTATTATTAAATTTTATTTTTAGTTACCATTAATGAATTTTTGATGTTTCTCGTTCAATGTGTGAAGGGAAAAGGAAGTGAAAGACATATTTTCTTTCATTAGCTACCTCGCGTTTGTATATTAAGTTAAACATGAAGGTAGATGATTTTTCAGTATAACAATTGTGGAGATAAAGATTGACCGTAAGCTTACATCAGTAGGTCAGAAAAAAATTTGTCGAAAGAAGTTCATTACAATTTTTGTTCCAATTCAATGCACTATGCGGTTGCTTATAGCTTTAATGCGCCTCGTTAAATGCAGTAAATAACTAAATGTTGCATGTCTAATGCAAAAACTAGAAAAACAGCGAAAACTAGAAAATTGTTGCCATAAAAAACGAGCTCCGTGAACTTGACAACAACATTTATGAAAATTGGCAATACAGCAACAAATGCCATCGTAGCCACTTGCTTGCGAATTCATGCTGTTGCTGTTATTATTGTTGTTGTTAGTTGTATTGGGGGAAAAAAAGATGGATAAAAAAATAATGGAACAATCTGCAAAGAGTGGCTCTGACTGGCTGCAACTTGTGCTGAACTCGTTTGGTCAGGCCAACCCAGGTAGCTTGTAGCAGCATCCTAGATCATCGTTTTTGGATTCACGACGACGTATAAAATCGAAATAAAGCTCGAAACCAACGCAATAAGGTTTCAATAAGCGACGACAACGTAACGACGCGATGTCACACATTCCGCTGTCACCTGCCTAATATCCTAGCAACAAGGAATAGTTGCTCTCATTATTGTTGTTTTTGTGTAGTGTGTCTGTGCTTATTACTATTAAAAGTTGAATTGCGAAGATAAAAGCGCAAGTCCTGCTGCTGTGTGTGTGTGCATATGTGGAACTAAACGTCTTACTTCACTAGCAATGACAGCTTGCAAAAAAAGTGCTTAAGGATAATGACATAGCTTACAAAACAAAAAGGATAACGTAGACACAGTGCAGCCTCATTAAGTGCGGTTAAACAAGCAGCCTTTGAAACAATATATATCTTCATTCATAACACCTAAACTAAAAACTACATTAACTAATATGAGAAATTTTGTAAGCTGCGTGGGTACGCTGCTGTTAACACTCCTTTTCACCGTGAACGCGACACCCGCCATCAGTGCCAACGACAATGCGGTATATATATAAACATAAAATATTTCTGTGATTTTTTTATCCAACACTCTTTATTTTTTTTTTATAAAAGCAAAGAGCATTTTGCATATAAGCAAAATCCTTTTAAATTGCTTAATATTTTTTTCTTTTTTACATCAAAACCAATCTTCTAATAGTTAAGTAATGGAAAAACCTCGATGCGTAGGATGCGTTGAGTAGAAGCCTTGCTTGCGTGTTGATGGTTCGCAATACTTTGCTAAACGTTTTGATGTCCTTGAACTTATAATTCGCTTTTCACCTTCGTGCTTCTTTTGGATGTACCTACAAATATGTGTGCAGATATTTATTAGGCTTTTACTACAGCCGTTACACTGATATATGAGAGAATATAAGCAAACAAAAATATTTGTAGCCTTCATTTTGTTGGCCTACCTCATGATACTGTTCGTTGTCTAACAATGTTCCATCATGTGAGTTCTTGATTTATTGAAAAAAAAATCACTCATTAAAGAGAGTGCAGTTAGAAAGAGGAAAAGATATTGAAGTCTCCTACTGAAAATACGAATAATCCTTTTTCCAAATACTAAATTAAGATTTATCAAGTAGTTTCAGATAAGCACGGGAAAAAATATCACTTGAAAAATTTAATTTTTATATTGAATCTTATCCACTAAGGCTTAACGAAAGTGCGAGTTTTGCAAATGTTTACGGATTGATATATTTTATTTTATATTATTATTGCAAGCCAAACAATTGAATTTTTTTTACCATTTCAATTTTTTAATTTGCACATTGAAATATCTATGAAATATCGGTTGAAAATGCATCTTTTTCATGATTCAATTATATAACAATCATATTGGCTCCTTGCCATGAGATGTTGCGTGAAAACGAATTTCAGCATTTGTTTTATAATATTAATTGTAATAAAAGAGATTCACAAAAGTGGCTCCGTCAGTTATGTATATTATTTTCGATACAGATATTCCTTTTTCTGAGAAGTGCTGGTGAAATAGTTTTTGGAGGGAATAAAATGTAGCTGTATAGTAAATGAGCTGCGTAGTAGATCATCACTATGCTGCCATGTTTCAATTCATCACCGGATTTATAATAGAAGACTGACGTAAGTAGTGTTGCCTGATTGTTGTTCCACTGAAATGATTGAGATGCATCATGGACAACAAATGTGTAGTTTTCTGTAAAATCACACTGTACTATAATATCCCCTTCATTGATGGTGTCCTTCATATCCTTGAAGTAAAGTGCCTGCTGATCTGCAATGTACGCATAGGCTTTTAAAATGTCCAAAGCGTCACACAAATTGTTCACGAAATCATCTAATGACAGCACTTGAGTAATCAAATTACTCAAGTGGTTCAATTTGTAGTTGCGTGGTGTTATTTTTATCAAAAATGCTTTCTTTGTGATCACGAAGCTTTTTCAAACCGGGAAAAGATTTGCAGCATTCATTAGTAACTGATTTAGAAGTCAATAATAGTCATGACGGTGCACAGTGGTTTTTCAGATATCAATAAAAGTAAAATCTATAATAATTTTTTTTGGAAAAGTTAACGATTCAAATATTAACGATTTTTTGTTTGTATTGAAGTTTTATTAAAACAACTCTCTCAATAATCTTAAATATATATGTATATTAAAAACATTTTTGCCACACCCACCTCCCATACTTTTTATACAATTTTTGCATAACATTAAGAGGGAGTAGTCGAATATCAATAAAATATTGTTATAATAATATAAGATAACTTACGAACAATTTTGAAAATCCGCCTACAACCACGCCTACCTCCCAGATAGCACAAAAATTTACAACGCAATAAATTTGTTCGTATTGAGGTTTTATTCAAACAACTCCTTCAAGAATCTGATATATATGAGTACATTTAGTGCCACGCCCACTATCTCCTTAAGTTCCCAAAATTTCAATCTAATTTTATCAATATAAATGCAAGCATTAAATTGCTTAAAAACGTTTTATTATTTATTTAGAGATTAAACTAAAAAACGTTTACTTTAAAGTAACAACTTTCATCATCGTGAACATAAAAATTTTTGTTTTTTGGCTCTGTTCAGGGTGCGTAAAGCAATCAAAATGCGCTCCCGCTCTTCTTATAATATTCAGAGCAAATGTGGCTAAAATATTCACTCTTCTTTGAACTCATCAACTGCTTTCCTCGTTCGTGAGTTTGTATACTGAGAAGTTTTTAAAGAGCGACGTCGTGTTGATGAAAAATGTTGAGTTTTCATCGTCCGTGAATTTTAAAATGGTAAACTCATTGAATTGCTCGCTTTTATTTGATGCGAAACTTTAGTTAAACACATCGCACATAATAAATTGAAACTATTTAAATCAATAGTATTAAGTATTTTTCTTAATAATATATTTAATTAAAAAATATTAAAAATCATTACATATTATGATATTATAGGAAACTGAAATAAATAAACAAAAAGGAACATTTTAAAAATTTATTAAGTACTTAAATATATCGTTAAAAAACGCAAACAAATATAGCTCACCATAAAACACATCTAAATAAACAAGATCACTCATTGAGTCAATAAGTGAGTAAACGCAAAAATTCCAAAGAAATGAGTTTATCTTCTTGGCTTGATGTCATGTGATTGTAAAACGGTTTCTGAATACTACTAAAACTATTTTGGTGAAATTAACTGTCTCTTTTGGTATCACGAAAATGTACTTCAACGACAAGCAAGACACGAGAAGCAGTAGAGTTTCGTTTAGAAGAAAGAGTTGCTTCTCGTGTCTTGCTTGTCGTTGGTGTGCTTTATCGTGATACAATATAAATCAATAAGTTTTACTTACTGTTACGTAACGCATTTCTGATGTTGCTGCTGATTTTTTCTGGGCCTTTTTTTATTCAGGGCCAGTTTTTCAGTACGAGTTTAAACTTTAGTCAAATTAAGTCTAGCTTAATTCACCCACCACTCACAAAAATTGGACGTTAAAACTCGGTTTAACTGGATATTTTAGAATTCGTTAAAGTTCAATTGGCTTAAATTATCATATAATGTGTTTCTTGTTTGCCTAAACCGAGCTTAATGTCCAATTTTGGTGAGTTGGCCCAACCGGTAATTTTAGTTACCACCACTTTACAGAAGCATTGACCAATATATATAGCAGGTATGGGTCATGTAATGAATTGATATTATTTTATGATCAATTATAAAAAAAAAAATTGAAGGAAATTAGTTTTAAGCTATTTCATCACAATTGCCAAGCATTTTCGGAAAGCCCCAAAAATAGAGTTATTTTTAATTGATTTAATTAAATATATTAGACAAAAATTGTGGCTTCACCACAATATTAACGACAAATTGAGTTCTCTTATTGAACCCTTTAAGTTTCTGTTTGATAAACATGTCCCTGTACGTACTTGTAGTATTAGAAATATATCTTGTCCATGGTTTTCTCAGTATGTCCTGTCAGCTATAAAAAAAGAAACAGTTTTCGTAAAATTTGGCGACAAAACATTTCCCCAGTTAACTGGGAAGCTTACAGAACGGCTAGAAATGAAGCTGTGCTTTTAACTAGACAGGCTAAAACTCGTTTTTACTCTGATAAACTTAAGCTGTCTCTTCCAAACAAAACGCTTTGGAATAATATCAAAAACCTTGGGGTCTGCAACAAAAATAAAGCTGAATGCCATCTAGATCCTAAATTTCTGAATTGTTTTTTTGTTGATAATGATGCACCTGCTTTTAGTAATACTTTGCCCATTTATAGTAATATCATGCAGCAATCTTTTCGATTTTATCCAGTAGTTTAGTTTGATGTAGGTAATTTGGTGTCGGAAATTAAGTCGAAAGCTATCATTGCTGATGGTTTTGCTATCCAGTTTATTTAAATCTTACTGCCTCACATTAAAAGTCCCCTAACTCATATTATTAATTCCTGTTTTATGTTGTACTCGTTTCCTGACATGTGGAAAGTTACAATTGTTGTTCCGGTAGCTAAAGAGCAAAACCCTTCTTGTCTCAATGATTTAAGGCCAATAAGTATATTGTCACCTTTAGCGAAAATTTGTGAGAAACTTATTGCTCAACAAATAACACACCAATTAGTCGATAAAAAGTTGTTATCTCCATTGCAATCTGGATTTCGTTCTGGTCATAGGTGTTCGTAAGCAGGTGTTAAGATTCTTGATGATATACGACCAAATTATGATGCTGGTTCCGTGACACTTCTGTGTTTGATGGATTTTTCAAAAGCATTGATAAAGTAAGTCATCAACTTTTGTGTTATAAGCTTTAGTCATTGTTTGGTTTCTGTGATAGTGCTGTCAATTTATTGTCTAGCTACTTGTATAATAGTTCTCAAAAAGTAAAAGTTGGCCAACTATTGTCAGGGTACAAACCTGTCTTAAGTGGTGTTTCTCAAAGTTCTATACTTTGCCCCTTCTGTTCTCAATGTTCATTAGGCCGGGTCGATTTGTGGGGAGGCAAAAAAATCACACATTGCTCAGTGAAAATCGTATTCTAAGGATCAAAATAAGAAACGTTGGCCGAGGAACTATACCTCTAAAACCAATTCTTATGCCCAACTTTTCCGTAGGGTCAAATTTTGAAAAATCCCTCTTTTACCCAATCGAGTCCAAATGTATGACTAAACCAATGTTTGTATGGGGAATCCCTCAGGAGGGGTTCCAGGGGGTGTGCCACTGGCAAGGGTGGATCGGCCCTCCAAAGTTAGAAAGGGTCGGTCATATATTTGGACTCGATTGGGGCACTCTAAATGGGTCAAAGAGGAATTTTTCAAAATTTGACCCTACGGAAATGTTGGGGCATTAGAATTCGTTTTAGAGGTATAGTTCTTCGGGCAAAGTTCCTTATTTTAATCCCTAGAATACGATTTTCACTGAGCAATGGGGAAATAACGATGTATAAAATTTTTGCGAAATCAGTTCATGGGAATTGGTACCGGGCCAAGATGGGTTAAGCTCGGTTTAATTTGCCAAGACTTTAAACTCGTACTAAAAAACTGGGCTTTAGAGGTGCAAGTCTCTAAAAAAACTACTACAACATTATTGGTCAAAATTAATTCTTCTAATAAATTTTAAATTTGTGCTAAATACATAGTAGGAACTTCACCTCTCAAATAAACTCTAAAGTTACTAAACTCTAAGTGGTTTTCTCTATTTAAAAATCTTGATTTTTTTTCTATTCACTCATATAAACACGCTTTCACACAAAACAAACACACACACACACATTCATAAATAAACAAGCGCAGATACCGACCTTAACTAATCGCAATCAGATGGAGGAGGTTTTCCTGCAAAAACTTAATACAAAATGCAGCCAACACGATAATCATTCGTGCATGATGCTCAAGTTGATTGTCTACATGAATCGGATGTTCAAGAAATCCTCTATTGATATGAACGATAGGGTCAGGATCCAACAAAATATGTGAGTAAAAGTTGTGCAGCAAATTATTGAAATAATGCATTCATCCGTATTTTTTTTCTGCACCTGACACTAGGGATATGGATGATATTCCAGATGACCCCGAAGATGATATGCTTTTAGCACGATCCATCGATTCAGATGAAGAGACACTTGGTCTTTTAGTAGCAGGCAAGGTTTGGAAATTTATACGCTCCCGTTCTTTGCGTTACAAATTTTCGGACAATGCTGATTTCGTACTGAGCAGCGAACCACGTGGTAATCTAAACATTGGCGTCTCCGTTAGTCCGGTTGGGGCATTGCAGGAGGGTCGCGGAAAAATGAAAAATATGATGCCTATCATAATGATGATGGCCGCTAAAGCTGGTGTTATAGGTGCCATCATGCTAAAGGGTCTCTTCCTGTTGGCAGGCAAAGCTTTGATTGTCTCGAAGATTGCGCTCTTGTTGGCCGTAATAATTTCGTTGAAGAAATTGCTATCGCAAAAGAAACATGTTGTGGAGATACCACATCATGACAGCTACAGTTCGGGTTGGTCACGTGCTTTCGATGGCTTCATTGAGGGTCTGGCCGAGGTGCCGGCACAGGTTATGGCGCAGGATGCACATGAAATGGCATACGTGGCGCAAAAACATCGAAATTAAGTGTTATGGTGATTAAGGTTTAAAGTTGCCCTGATTGAAACTAGTATCTAGATGTTATAGATAAAAATTGTATGCATATTTACATTCTGATCATAAAACTTGAATTTATATACTGTCCAAATATCAAGTTTAAGTTGGTGTGCCGGATGCAGTGACTGAGTTTGACTCGATCTGTGTGTTAGTCCTTTTTCTAAAAAAAAAAGAAATAAGAAACAACTATTTCGCTACTCTAATAAATCATATTATATCTATCAATTCCTCCTAGAAGTCTTACTTATTGATAAAAATTTTCTGAAAACCTTTTAAGAAGAACATTTGAAACTATTTACATAAATCTTCTCTATACGCAAAATTTTCATGAATAAAAAAATGACTTTATGTGTTAATTTTTTTCAGTAGTTCTAGTTACAATAAAAATACATACGTGTGTATGTAAACACCCGATATCCATCCAATAAATATTTATTTAATTTTGCTTTGCTAAAAGCTCGATTTATGTTTTCGACTTATTTATCTGCATTAATCAATTTTCATTTTTGCTGATGCAGATGAAACTTTGTCCAATAAACTTTGCTCAAAAAGTTAGCCAAATCAATCGAAACAATTTGGAAATTCACACTGCATCCATAGCTGGCAGGGATATTTTTACTTCAAAACTTTTACTATTTGTTTTAGCTTGAAGAGCTTCAGTTTTAACGAAATTTTATTATGCTGTTCAAACCGAATTTTTTTTTCGGTTGCTCTTGGCTTCTATATACATTCTAATACATCTTTATATTTTTTTAGCTTTTTGTTACTGGTTATAAAGTTGTTTTTTTTTTCAACCCTATTATAAGCTATACGTCTTGCTTTTTTTTTCTTACTATTTATTATTCTCTTTTATGTTTTCTGCCTATAAAGTGAAAATTCATCGAATTTTTTAGTTGTAAGTTAAAGAAATTGTTTATATCTTACTGTACAATATATATTATTTATTTATTTATCCTTTAATGTATTACACTTTACTTATTGTTGTTATTAAATTGTCTAAAGATTTTATAATTTGCTTTATATAATAAAAAAAAATTATTAACAATATGTTCCACTGAATTTATTCTTATTTATTCATGTACCTATAGTACCTTTACTTTCGATTTCTTTGTTAATGATTTGTTATGACTTGATTTTTAGAAATTTTATTTAAAACCACTTTCCATCTTGATGTGGCGATTTGTATAAATCATATCCATTTCACTAGAACCCATTTACGTTTTTTCCTTCTATTTGAAGTTTGTGAAAGCTGAAGTGAAAGCTGCTAATGATGTACTGTATAGTATGGATTACGTGCCGCTAAATAGTTGTAGATTATTGGACGTCTTGCTGCAAGTCGAAACATAATAAACAAATGTAATGTGCTTGTGGATAACATTGATAAAAGTTTTAGAGGAGCTTAATTTAAGACTGATGTAAGATTCACTAGTTTAAAAAGTTTAACAAAAAAATGAGTAAAAATTAAGAGCGTTGTTATGTAACACTAAAAAATTTTTTTGTTAAATAAAACAAAAAATGAATATAGACAAATATTTTCATTCTTTTTAGCTCTCAAATGTGCCATAGTGCTTACGGTATTAAGTATTTAATAGAAAATGTTGGTCATATGGCTACAACGATTCACAGTAAGAATTTTTCAGTTTAATAAGGACAGATAATATATCTCAAAAAGTATAACATCTAGAGAACTTGACGAATAATGACTGGATAAGATTAGTTTTATGCATCCTATTTTGAACAAATAAGCTTTTCTTAGTTTATCTTACTTACCCTCAAAAAGGCCCAATCGGTCAACTATCACGTTTACTTAAGATTAAAAAATTCAAGGTTATCTCTTTATCTCCATATCACCATAGATATAAGCTATATACAAACCTTGTTAAAAACTTTTATGGTAAAAACATAATATTTTAACAATTTACGACCACTTTCAATGATATTAATTTCACCTTCTTTTTAAAGTGGTCAAAAATACTGATAAAAAAAGAGGGTTAGGGTGTCCAAAAAAAAAAAATTGTGTTTGATGTCCGTGGCTTTTTCACTTCCATTTGACCTTAGAAACCTCCTCTGTGAAGCGCATCTCAATTGGTAAAGATTCAGAGGTCGGGAATTCATTTTCTAATTTTCCCATACGATTTGTATGGGGAAAAATCAGTTTTGCTGGTAAATTTAATTTAGAGCCATTATCTTTTAAGCAAAATGGTTAAAAAAAACGTGTTTCTCACATTTTGTCTGTTATGACCTTGTCATTTCTATAAACGTAGCCTAAGCACATTTATGTAGCAAACAAACAAAACAAACACATAACTACTATTTACATTCTTACTCGCTTGCACTTTATGTTTACATAACTACACTGCATAACTACATTACAATGACTACATAATCTAATGTTCTACTTAGTGACGATTATATTAAGTTAGATATATATTTAATTTTTGTATTTATTTTAAGTCTAAAAAATACTGTTATCTAGCTTTATGAGCCGAAGAAAATCTAAAAATAAAATCACTTAAGTTTTGAGCTTTAACCTTAGGGTGACGGCGCTAAAGAATCCTTTTTTTTTAAACTGGCCAGTAGCGCTTTTAAGCGCTGGCAAAAATAATAAACGCGTATTATTTTAAAAACCGCGTATAACTTTTAATTCGCGTAATCCAAATTTCATTTTCATCTGATTATTATTTGGTGGTCTGTGGCTCACTTCTTAGAGCTACCTATATTAATGTATACTTTTACTTAGAATTATTTCAATAAGAATCAATATCTTTTAAAGTACTCCATTTTCATTATTTTTTTTGGTCTTACATTTTAGATGATTTGAGATGATATAGAATGATAGTTGGAATGCACAATGAAGAAAAAGTTCATAGGGTTGTTATATGTTTTTGGATTAAAAGTTACAACAAGTAGTTTTTTTGTATTTATATTTTTATTTCTTAATCGTTTTGGGCAGCCACCAAATAATAATCCGATGAACAAGAAATGTGGATATGTCATAACAGACAAAATTTGAGGGAATACTTTTTTTAAAACATTTTGCTTAAAGATAGTGGCTCTAAATTCAATTTACCAGCAAAACTGATTTTTCCCCATACAAATTGTATGGGAAAATTGTAAAATGAATTCGCGACCTTTAAACCTTTACCAATTGAGATGCGCTTCACAGGGGGTGTTTTTAAGGTCAAGTGGAAGTATTAAAACCGCGGACGTCTTTCAAAATAAAAAAAAAATATTTTTTTGGGACACCCTAATATATATTAGAGTGACCAGAAAAAAAATTAAGTTTTAATTTTTGGGGAAAGTTTTTGAGAAATAGCTTCGATAATGTCTAAAAACAAGTTCCTGAAAATTTCATTGAAAAATATTAATGTTTAGAGGTCCCTCCAACTCGTTTCTCACATTTCCACATACCATTTTTTTTATAAGAACTTTAAAACCGGAATGAAAATGTATTTTTGACTCCATAACTTATTTTAAAGTTCATCATCTATGTTAAATGAGTGGTTTAACTCAGAGTTTACATTATTTTTTGGCTACGGTAATTGGTTTTCAAGATTTTAGCGATTTAATATAAAAAATTTTTTAATATTTCAGAAATTCAATTTTTTAGAGGTCATATAAAAGGAACGCAAATTACCACGAAAAATATTTGTAAGCAGTTTTGTTATGTAATATTTTCTGATGGAAATACAGAAAACAATGTTGTAGTAGGTCCAAAAATGTACGAATTATGACCCCAACTCGAAAGAACTAATTTTCAAAAAAATTATATTACGCTTATGTAGCTGCAACATAGATACCAACAAGCTTTATATCACTTTCTCGATGTTTTTGACCACCTTTATTTCACACTCTTTTTAATTGTTAAAAAAAATCTTTTGACATATTTCTGATAGAATGTTTTCTACTCCAGAAAAATAAAGGAAAAAGAAACACGATTAATGTAAAAAGAGTATGTGTTGATAAGTTTTAATTAATCTTAAGACATCTTAAATATCTATCTCCTTACTCCCCAATGCTGAACCCTATAGAAAAATGCTTTTCAAAGGTTAAAGCTCTTGCTCGACAAATGTTAGTCAAAGTGAACCAGGATCAAAATCTGCAAACCATCACATCATTACGCATTACAGCCACCGATTCTTAACTTAACTTAAATCTTAACTTAACATTTAATAATTATTTCTTATATGGAGAATATAACATTATATATGATACATATACATAACTAAAAAGTTAAATTTTACGTTGAATTTTCATTTGGTTTAATTTGATTTGCGTTTGGGTTAATGTAATTTGCGTTTTGGTTAAATTGATTTGCGCTTGGGTTAAACTGATTTTTACTTGGGTTAAATAAATGTGCGAATGCTATATGTTACATACATATGTAAATTTATTTAGTTCGATAAATGTTTTAAAATTAGTATCAAAAGGTACAGATGCATAGGAAAATTCTTTGATTTGAATAATTTTCCGCAGCTATTTTTCTTTTAACTAAAAGTAAAATTACAAAGCAATATTTTGTTATTTCTTAACCCTTTCTCGTTTATAACTTATCCAAGAGCTTAAAAATGATTTTGTGTAGTTATATCTATTTATTTATTTATTGATTCATCAATAAAGTAAATACTCTGGCAAATTACAATGAATTTTTTTTTTATATATAGCTTATTCTAACAGGTTTGCTTAACTAACCTATTCTAAACAAGTTTTGCTTAACTTAACAGGAATTATTTTTTCCATTCCCCCCTTTCCTTGTTTTGATTTTTTATTTGTGCTTACGCTCGACGTGGGAATATTCTACCCACATTATTGACGTAATTTTAAAAATCATGTCAAAAAGAAAAGAAGAAGAGGAAAAAATATAGAGGGACTTAAATCTATAACTGGGATATATAGTATAATCAGAATGGAAGAGAGATCTAAGGAGGAAGTAGGTAAATTGGAAAGGATACTCTTAAATGTGTGCTTTGATATCGAAGGTAAATAAACAAAGGTTTATTTATCTATTTCTTTTTTTCATCAACAGATAAAATACTCTGGCAGACTATTTGAAATTACAATTTGCTATTACATATATATATATAAAACTATGCTAATACACAAATAGAGAAATTGTTGTGGAACAAAAAAATTACAACATTAGGTATTTCCGGCGTTATTAAGTTAACTTAGAACTATAATTACATATTTTGTAAAGGTATAACGTGACATAAAATTAAAGATATCAATAGATGGCAAAATTGAATTCGTTTCTTTGATGCAACGAGCAATTGGTTCATTCTGAGCATAATTAGACCGATGGTGATTATTACGAAAATGAAATAGTTCTGGAAGATGTCGATTAGGAGCATAAAAATTAAGCATCACAAGTAGTCTAAGGCAGTTGATGTGATTGTGTATTAAGTCCCTTAAAACATTACTGAAAATAACTTTCGACGACATTCAAGTGATTGAGTGTTTGTGTCGTTTAGTTGCAAGCCGAGGCCTTTTCCATCTTTGTTACTTTTTAGAATATAGAGAAAAACTGATACACTTTAAAGTTCGCATAAATTTAACCAGTTTTTTTATATTATTAAAGTACTAGTTAGCCCGTGTGGCGTTAAAACGCCAAAATCAAACAAACCTAGATTTTATTTTAAGCTATTGAATAGACTATTTTCAACTGATCAAAACTGAAATGAAATTAATATTGGCCTTTTTGCAATATACGCGGTATATCTTATTAAATTTTTGTGTAAATTTTTAAAAATTAAAAAATTTTCCTGACAAGTTTCCATCATTCAAAAATGTTCAAATAGAGAA
Source organism: Dichetophora obliterata (assembly GCA_963920525.1). Classification (NCBI taxonomy): domain Eukaryota; kingdom Metazoa; phylum Arthropoda; class Insecta; order Diptera; family Sciomyzidae; genus Dichetophora; species Dichetophora obliterata. Next base: position 288,557,678 of record OY986435.1, read on the forward strand.
AAAAAATGCTATCCAGAAGATAAGAGCTTTAAAATAAGCGAAAACACCGCTGAAGTAAGTTTACAGGCTTTGTTGAGCCACACTGCAGAGCGATTAATTCAACTTCATGAAAACCGTATTGACTCGTTAACTGACCAAAAACTTCAATTATACACAAAATGGGGTTTTTATGGAAGCTCTGCCCTGGCCATAGCTCTAACAAACAAGCTTTTCATGGATATGATTCTAGCGATTCTTCAGTACTTTTAACAAAAATTGTGCCTCTTACGCTCAAGTCGGTCAAGGGGAAATTTGGCAAAATCCTCGACCGTCTTCCATTAGGTTTTGCAGACTCTTAAAAATTGAATTTGTAACGGAAACCCAACCTGTGTCAATTGCCGAAAAAGAAAGGGTAGAAAAATAAATCAAGAATTGAATTTGTTCAGCTGTAACAATTGGTGATAAAGTTGTGTACGTGGGTCACAAATTAGTATTGACAATGATTAACGGAAAGGTGTGTAATGCTTTGACTGCGACTATATCAATACAAAAGTGTTATTTACGTGGAGCTACTAGTAAGAATTTTAACAATATAGATGACATGATCGAAGGACCTGTAATTACAGAAAACTTGAAATTCGGCTTATCTACTCTACATGGCTGGATTAGGTTTTTTGAAAGCCTTTTGCATATTGCATACAAATTACCTCTGAAATAGTGTCAGGCTAGAACTGAGTCTGAAAAAATAATTGTTTCTGAAACCAAACTTAGTATTCAAAAACGATTTAAAGAAACATTGGGATTAATTGTTCATCAACCCAAGCCTGGTGTTGGAAACACAAACGATGGCAGTACAGCGAGACGAAAATAACCGGATTGAATTTGAATTTAATAAAGTAAATGCACGTGCTGCTAATTGTATTGTCTAGCGAGCATGAAATTAGTATCGAAAAATTTCAAATATTTGCACACAAACCAGATACACTTTTTGTTGAATTATATCTTTGGTACAAAATGCCCACCACTTTTCATAAGTACTTTATACACGGACCGGAAATTGTTGATAACGCTCTTTTATCTATTGCTTAACTACACTAAGAAAACAAAAAATCAAAAACGTACCTTTTAAAAAAGTTTAGTAAAATTAATATTTTTAAAAATATTTTACACCACACAAAAATTAAAACGCACATTTTTAAAAAAAAAAAAGTAAAACGGAACGTTTTTAAAACAATAACGAATGTTTTACTATGGTAAAGAAGGATAAAATAAATATTTTTTTAATAGAAAAGTAAAATTAAACGTTTTTAAAACAACAACGAATGTTTTACTATTACGTTAAAATTAATATTTTTAAAAATATTTTACTCAATACAAAAATGAAAACGCACATTTTTAAAGAGAGTAGTGAAACGAAATGTTTTTAAAACAAAAACGAACGTTTTACCATGACAAAGTAAAATGAATATATAAATATATAAATAAAATCAAGTGGGGGTGTTGGTTTCACAAACTTTGTTTCAAAACACTTGTTAATAACGAATTTTTTGTTATATATGTTTCATTGACTTATGTGTTTGATATTTGTTCAGAAAACAAATAATTTTTCATTCTCGATTTCATCACTCAAACTTCCTGCAAAAAAATAATGAAAGAGATTGAGTTTGGAGCATTTGCTGCCACAACTAAAAATAAGTATTGAAAATAAAATGAATAATATCTGACAAGATTCAATTTTTTTATAGATGCTGGTATACAGTACCATCATCTAAAATATTTTAACGAGATGGACATAGCTGATGTGAAAATAACTGAGATAAAACTGTAATTTTGAAAAACTAATTAGACGTTTTTTAATATATATAGGAAATGTGAATTTCTGTAAATGTTTTTAACTAATAGGAAATAATGAAAATGTTCGTTTTTGATATATAAATAATTGTTGTATCATTGCATTTTAAAATGTTTAACCTATATAATTCTATTTTCTAAGATTTTTGTTACTAATTTTTTCATCATGATACGCTGGTTGACACACGCTTGTACACATAAGAAAATGATATATATATTGCAGAGATGGGTAAAAATTTTTCTCGATCATGCCCGAAACATTTTCAAATTTAATTTTTTTGCATGTAATTTATTTTTTCTCAACAAATATTCTTTGTAATTTAGTAAATTAAATAATGTGAGGTCTCCTTAATCCCTAAGTAAAATCGCATTAATTACTATTTAACCCCCAAGTTTTCCTCTTTTCAAAAAGGAGTACAAAAATTTCCAAATATAGATATATTTTTTATATGAATACAACCAGCAAGATTGTTAGACAATTTTTCAGTTTTGAAGGCCTATAACTCATAAAACAATTGCGAGTGGCCTGAAGGTTATCAGATTTGAATTTAGGAGGTAGCAATCGTTTTTCTTGAAATGTTTCCCGCATGAACATCAACTGACTTATTTCTTCTTTCAACATGCATCAGTTCTAGCAGCATGTAAGTTACTAAAATCGAGTTTGGAAACATACCTATTATATGAACTATTAAAAATATTATTTTTTTTTAATTCAAAACGTATGAATAAATATATAAAGAGGCACATGTATAGATGGGTTTTACACTCCATTCATTTTCTAAACATATTCCAGAACCTCCCTGCAAGGCTTGATTCTAAATCCTGAATGTAATATAAGCACGTAACGCGAAAAAATCCAGAAAATTCTCAAATGGGCCTGTTAAAAAACGTGAATTAAAAGAAGTATAAAATAAATGTTTCAAAACGAGTTTCCTTTATAAATTTCAGTCATAAAAAAACTTTTAACAATAAGAAATTCTAATGTAAAAGCGTTTTCTTAAAAAGAATTTACCATCAGATTTTTTAAAAATTACTACATAATTTAAAATTAGCCTACTTTATTCATAATCTCCTAATTTTTCTTCGCTTTTGAATCAGAAGCTTTACCCTTGCCTAGATCGCTGCAATTTTCACAAATTAAAATGCTACAAGATTGTTAGCAATTTTATTAAGTTTACGACACATTAAAAAATTATCCAAATTGGATAATCTTTATGACAGAAAAACGATTTTTTTAGCCGACTTTTTCTTTTTGTTTTCTTCTTGTGTTTAATTACTTTAAAACATAAATTTGCTTATTGCCCAATTTCATATGCGTTATTGGCTTAAATGCCCCTTACCATCTGTTCCTTTGACTAATAGTGATATCATTCCTTATCGTTCCTCAATTTCTCGTACGAATAACTTCGTAACTAATGACTTCGTACTATTTAGTATAAGTTGAGTTTAAAAAATTTATAACCAAAATCTTTCAGCATGGTTTGTTGAACAATTACCGAATGTAAGGAAATGTATGATTGTAAGGTGGCCGTAGTCTACTGAAAGAGTACGTGGCCCGTAAGCTAAAAAACCGTGGTTCAAACCCCAGCTAAGATAGAATGTGTTTTTTTTTTTATAAGTAAATATCAGAGTTGTAAAATCAGCATTCATATTCAGAATTTTAAGTACAACTGAATAACTACATAAGAATGCATTCCATGAATGCAAAATTGATTTATAAATAAAATTTTTAATTCACATTCATTTTTACAAAAATTAGTTATTATTCATTTCAATTAATCATTTTCGTTATTAAGAATTATGAATTAATTGTTTTATTCATTTGAATGCTATTCGCAAAGAATGCAATTCACAAAGAATTTAAGAATTTTCACTTATTCTTATATTTTATTAATTTTTTCTTCATTATTCTTTTGTTATTCATTATTCATTTTTTATTCACTATTCATTCTTTATTAATTTTTATTCATTATTCATTTGTTATTTTTTATTAATTTTTTATTCATTTTAGTCCTAAGCTATAAATAAAAAATGAATAAAAAATTAATAATGAATAAGAAATTAATAATGAATAACAAAAGAATAATGAATAAAAAATTAATAAAAAATTTATAGTGAATAACAAATGAATAATGAATAAAAAATTAATAAATAAGAATAAATAAGAATAATTGTAAATTCTGAAATTCTTTGTGAATAGCATTCGTTGTGAATATCATTCAAATGAATAAAAAATTATTCATTATTCTGAATAACGAAATATAATAATTGAAATGAATAACAAATATTTTATTTAAAAATGAATGTGAATTAATAATTTTGTTTTTAAATCAATTTTGCATTCATTGAATTCATTCTTATTTTGTTTTTCACTGATTCACTTTCTTGTAGATAAAATCAAATTGATCAAATCTTGGACAGTTCTGGTAAATGTAACAAATGTATTCGTACAATAAACATTTGTTTTTTGTACAAATACGAATAAAATATTGCAATAAGTAACAAACTACGTCCAATCTACGAAACCTATTCGTAACTGAAAACTACGAATAAAATTCGTAGAATGGACGCAGTTATTGCTAATATTTACACACAAAATTTTTTGAGTGTAGGCATACGTATTGAAAAGTGCCTGTGAAACAAGGGTAAATGAAATGTTATCGTAACTTATCACTGCGACGGGTACAACATACTATTTAAAAATGCTTACATGGTTTAGCTCAGCTTTATTGATAAATATACTTTATATTACTTTACAATTAATTCGAAGTCGACTTTTTGAATGATTATTGATGCACTATATTAAAATACGTGGCGGCCGTAGCCTAGTGGGTAGAGTACGTGGCCCCTAAGCTAAAGAACCGCGGAAGCCCGGGACCGCTCAATTCTAGCTCAAACAGAAAGTTTTTTTCAATTGAATTAATTTTTCTGTTCGGTCGTCACCTCTCTGCAGACAATGGCCGTTCGGAGTTGGCATAAAACACGTAGGTCCAGTTCTCGTTCATTTGTGATCAAACATTTACTAACTCGCACAACACAATTGATCAATAGAAGCTAGGTCAAAGTCTTTCCAAGGGCTGAAATGGCCAGTTTATTATTTTTTTTTTAACAAAATACATGTTCCTGCTAACTGACTCCAACAAATAAAAACGACATTTTTAGTAAAAAATTCCTAAAATCCTCAAGTTTGAGCGCAATATGCAATTACATTTAAAATGTCGAAAGTTTTTTGACTCTCCCGTAAAGTTTTATAACTGTAGCTTACGACTTTTTGATTTAATATGAAGATATTTAAAAATTTCACTGTCTAGGGAGAGGAAAGCGCCCCCTACCTTCTCCTGTGGACGCCCATGACATTTGAGAAGATTTATTGTTAAACGAAAATTTTAGAATGATATTTTAAAATTTTCGTTTTTAAAATGAAAATAAACGTTTTACAATAGCATTTTAAAATGACCATTGTCAAAAATCAAACGAATATTTTAGAATCTTATTTTAAAATTTTCATTTTTAAAATGAAAATAAACGTTTTACTATTTAATTTTAAAATGTTCGTTTTTAAAATTAAATTAAACTTTAGAAGTGCAAAATCTGGGTTAAACGTTATTAAAAGTAGTTTGTTTCTGTCACTTTTGAAAATGTTGGTTTCTCTGTGTATCGGAAGAAGCACAAGAAGCTCCAAATAAGGATTTTAAGAAATATAGGGAGTTTCATTCGCTAAAGTGTAGTTGCGAAAAATTAAATCAAGACATTTTTAATATGTTCTTAATAAGTTCTGATTCAATTATTTCAAGCATGCGAAAGCTGTCCAAAAAGAAGATTCATAGCTTTCCAGAGCAGGCTATTGATTTAGTTAAACGTGACGATGATGATGATAATGATGATGATAATAATGACGATGACAATTCTGATGACAACAATGATGGTTTCGATGAAGATGACAGCGATGTTAATGATGAATTTTAAATGCAAGGCACAGCCTTATTGTACTGTTATTTACATATTCTTCAACTAAAACCCGTTAGTTTTTAATAAAACTATAGTATAAAGTATATATATAGTATATAATAAAAGTATCCTAATTTATTTGAAAACTACTTGTTTTGATTAATTGTAATGGTATTAAAAATAAACTATGGAAAAATCATAGATATATAGCTTCCCAGAATTGATCCGCGAAAATAGGGCATCTGGCCCCACTGTGCGCCGGACAAAAATTGCGTTTGCGTAATATATATTGTATAAGATTCTATTTTATTAGCGTATATTATAAGGCACAATATAATAAAAAGAGTAGTTTTAGTTAAATTAATTAAATTAAAATGGAATAGAACTGTTTTGACACCAAACGACTGAAATAAAATGATTTGGTAAAACAATTTAATAAAAATTTACAGTTATTCATTAAGCTTTCCTTTAAAAATAAATACATCTCAACACCTCAATCACTTTAACAATACTGAGTAGGTAATACCATTCTCTAATGAGAATGACATTAAAATTAGTGAAATTATTTGGAATAGACTTAATTTGCTACTCATTGTCTGCAAACAAATAAACACTAAGGAAACACTAAGAAGCGTTTTGCTACCAAATATGGAATAGAACTGTTTTACTGCTAACAAGTCTTCGGAATAAAAGCGTTTTGCTTCTAAGTATGTTTTTTTAATATCATTTTTGACGGAATACGAAAAACGATTCTTAAAGTGTGCACCCCATAAGAAGGATTCCAGATTATGCAACAGTATTCCAATTAGATCTTACCAAAGCATTATATAAAGTTTTAAGTACATAAAAAAGTCCGAAAAAGCAGTAGAATTTCTTTTAAGGAAACTGAGCATAGAACAAGCTTTCGAAACAATACACAACACAGATTTAAAATAGTTAGCAAAGGGATTGCAGATGGTTTGACTCTCATCATGAGCAGTCAAACAGAAACATAGTACTAGGTAGGCCATTAATTTTTTTTCTTAGTAATTATGTGAGACCAAAAATATTTACTATAATTTTTAATTTAAGATTCAATATTTAATAAGCATGAATTGTAAACAAATTTATTTAATGTGTCGAATTGTCTTTGACGCTGACTGAAGGTAATTCAATTTTAATTGAGGATCGATTTTGGCTTCTCTGAAACACTTATATGCTTTTTTTTATTTTTTTATACAACTTTTTTGAAAAAATTTCCAAACACTTATCATACATTAATTTTAATTCCATTTCATACTAAGGTACAAATTTAAGATAATTATTTATTGCATTAAAGTTGGTTTTACAGTAATCATTATCCTCTTTGGTTAAAATGGTCACATATTTGGACAAAAGTTTTTTTATTGAAATATTTTCTGATTTGTCGTTATATCTTTCAAATATTGGCGCAATGGATAGAGAAAATACTCTCCCTCATAAGCTTTCCTTTAATTTCTCAAATATTTCACGTAAGAAGGCTCCTCTATATGGTAAGTAAAAAGTGTTGATAAATAATGAGTTTTTTGTAAAGAAATTACAATATATGAGCATATATGAGCACATTTAAAAACTATTACTTCCAAAAAATATTTTTAATGCAAAATGCAAATATGTCGCGTAAGAACGCTATGTCTGGAAAAATATAAAAATGTAAATAAATAAATAAAGAATTTATTGTTAAAAAATACAATATGACCATATATGAGCACATTTAAAAACTATTACTTCGAAAATTAAAATTTTTTTGGAAGAAATATCTTAACTAGACCCTATTTAGTAAGAATAATACCTTAAAAAAGATTTTTTCATTGTATTTCTTGGTGCGGGATTGAAGAGGTTATAATACATGATTCCCTGTAAGGGATTTTGATAATGAAAAATTAAAAATTCAACTAATAAAGGAACATGGTGAAGTGTTTTTTAAAAAGATGTACCGTAGGTACATCAATATACGCGCTAAGATCTTTATTAATAAAAATTAAGTCTAGAATTCTACCCAAATCATTGGGAATATTATTTATCTGCACCAAGTCGTATTGACAGAAAAAGTCTACGAAGGAATATTCGATATCATTGCTTATATTAGTAGGCATAAGACTCACTTCATTATAATAAAAGTTCCATATAATATTGCCTAAAGGCTACGGTTGTCAAGCAAATTTATGCAATTTTCCAAATGAATATTATACAGTTCCAAGGTGCTCGTCGGTGGTATGTAGCTTACTTCAACGAATGGATCAAACTCGATCGATTAATTTTAACATTTAATTGATCGATATCAAAATGAAAAGGCTTTTGAAAGTAAATAGATGGCAGTGCGATTTTAGCACTAGATAAATCATTACGAACTGCAATTAATACAACTTCACCACGAGTTAATTCTGAGGAATTCAGGTAACGATCTTTACGTAAAATATTATAGACAGTACCTTTGAACAATTCAGATGTCAAGTGACAGACTAATAGCCAAGTTCCGGTAAAAACAATGATATCGAACTCAAGTGAATCTGAAATAAGGAACAATTCTTGAAGCTTCGTTATAATTCCACCAACATTTTGGTAATATAAAGAACTAGTAAACCCGCACTCAAAAAATCTGCTTCCCTTAAATTAAGTAACTGTGGCTTCAATTCATAGCCATGGGTTTTTTTATATTCTATAGAGGTTTCTCCTTAATGTAGAGAATTTTTACATGATTTAATGACCTAATGTCTTGATTTCGTTGCAATGCTATCAAAACAGCTTCTTAGTTTTGAAGACAAGTTTTTACTTAAATATAAGAAATGAAGGTATGATAAAAGTTAAATTTCCAAAAACTGTATAAAAACAGAAAGAATTTGAAGAAAAACTGTATTGATATCAAGTCTGCTCGCAACATTTTACAGCGTGATTTCTTAAATTTGGAGAAACATAAGTTACAATACTTGGATATAATACTTGGATTTTATAGAAATACATGTAAGTTTTCCTTTTTTTGTACACCACAGTGATTTATTTAAAGGATGCATTTCTTATATTTCTAGAAAAATGCTTTAATTTTTCCATTTAATTTTATATTAATAATAATAATGTTTGCAGTTTTTCGTCAGTATAAAAATCATAATTCTCACAGAATGCTGTTTAAAATCTTAAAAAAGGGGTTTTTTTGCGAAAATTACAACATTTGATGAAAAATTTCTTATTTTTAAAGAAAATTTTTCTCTTATAGCTGATGATTACTAAACGGTAGCAAAATTTCTTATTTTCAGAGATAATGTTTCTCGTAGTTAAAGCCGCTGATTAATAAACATCAGAAAGTTTCTTATTCTTAGAGAAAATGTTTCTCTTAGCAATAGTCGATAAATAAACGGTAGAAAAACTTACTCAAATGCAATAAAATTTCAGCACAAATGCGCTTAGTTTCTTTAATTCAGCGAAATAGTTCGTTAATGATTAGGTAATTTTTTTTTTAACTATTTCACACTTCTGGTGTCAATTTAACGAAAACCATGTACTATATTTATAGAAAATCGGCCATGGCACTAAATGAAGCCCGGTTTTCTTTCGATTGGGTGGTATTTTTCTAGATTTTCTTGAAATTTTTTTCTGAGTGCGTGTGGTGTAAAACGCCAAGATCAAATATACCTAAATTTTATTTTAAGCTATTGAAAAGTTTTTTAATTGATCAAAATTGAAATGATATTAATTTTGACCATTTTGCAATATACGCGGTACTTCTTATTAAATTTTTCATAGTTTTAGCCAGTGGTGCCAACTACACGGAAATTACGGATTTCTAAGGATATTTATGCCTTGAACAGATAAACGGACAACAGTTGCAAAATAATTAAAATCTACTGATTTTTATGAATATCACACAGAATTTTCGTAGATTTCCCGTTTTTCACCAAATTTTATGTCAAAAATTTTGGAATGGTAAAAAAAAATATAGTTATCACTAAAAAATGTATTTACATAATTTGAATGGTAAAAAATCACTAATCACTAAAAAATTTATTTAAATAATTTGTTAAAACTTTGCGCTTATCAACACTTGCAAATAAAAAACTGTTTTAAGGAATCTAATTTCGAAGAGAGCCAGTGGTCAGCCTCATTTGAGGCGAGTGTATGCAGCTTAATCCATTAATGCTCACCACCAGAACTCGTTGAGTTTATTTTTAGAAATTTTCGGCATTATTTGTATTAATGTTAGAGGGTAAACCCTGAAGTTTAAGAAAAATTCAAAGGATTTGGGTGTGGCGAATGTGTAAACATATAAGATCATAAACATATAAATGGTATGTAAGTTAAGAAAAAAAAAATAAAACTTAAAAAATGAGAATATATTAGAAATTGGAATCGTAGCGCAGCCGTTCAACTCTAATCTAATGCATTTTTATACATTATATTTTCTTTCTTCTTGATGTTAAAAAAAAAAAAATAACTCATCTGAGAGGAATTTCTCACTTTTCTTTGAAAACCCGCATTTAAATTTGGCTTCAAAAAATAAACAAAAAGGCTTTAAAGGTAAATTTTAGAATTTTATGGGAAAAAACATATTTTTGGCTTTCTAACACTGTTGGAAGCAAAAGCTTTACAGTGGCTGCGAATTTTTGATAAATACTTTCATTGCGTATGACATATCATACGTTGTCATTAATGGGTTAAAACAAACTTAAAGAGCCTATAAAATGTAATTAAATGCTATTTATTTATAATGATTACATACTTAAAAATCTAATGTTCCTAATCCAACTATAGTAATAGTTGTTAACTATTTTTACTTTTAGTTATGTTTACGTTGTTTGTAAGTTTTATAAGTTAAATGCAAATTTTATAAAAAATCATGTATACCAAAAATTTGTAAAAACCTATTAATGACTTCAATTCAGTAATTTTATTAGCGTTTAGTTTTAACTTGAAAAAAAAAATATATAAATTTGTTAACACGTATTTATTTACACGGATTTTTTATGTCGCATTTGTGGATTTTTACTCTCCTCGGGTTGGCATCACTGGTTACAGCTGTGATATTATAAAAGATTATTCGTCAGTATAATAGTTTCATAGCAGTGGTGCTAAATACCTCACATATTTTTAGGCATATGCTAAAATTAAGAAGAGAAAAAGCAACATAACAACAACAATTATATGCAAACTTTACCTCGCTATAACTTAAAGAATATAAATTTTTAAGTTGACTTTATATGATTTAAAATACAAATTCTAAATGTTTGATAGTTTAAATCATACTTGATTTTAAATACAAATTCTAGTTGTTTGTTTTTTCTAGGAAAAAAATGAGAAATTGAAGCTTCAAAATCTCATCGCCCCGATGGTGCAGTGCGTCAACGCGCTTGCACGGGCAATCACAAAGATTTCTGATGACGCGTTTAGCACCGCAGAAATTGTACAATAAAATCAATTGCTAGTGGTTTTTTTTCCTTTCATATTGAAAAACTTTGTTGTTGTTGTTGTTTCTTTGGAAAAATTCGTTAGAACAATTAATTGTTCTAACTTTGACCTTAAGCTCGATAAACGATTTTAAACTGTCAAACAACTAGAATTTGTATTTAAAATCAAGTATGATTTAAACTATCAAACATTTAGAATTTGTATTTTAAATCATATAAAGTCAACATAATAAATATAGAGGTCATTTAGAAAAAACTTTATAAATTTTTAAGAAATAAAAAGTCCAGTTTGCACATCTACAGGTCCAAACCTACCAAACCATATTTAATTTATTAAGATTGGACTTGAAGTTAAAAAGCCTTACGCCGTACAAAATTTGCGTTTGCGCAATACATATGAGATAATTATTTTTAGAATAATGTTTTATTGTAGAATAGGAGTTAGGAACAATAATAGCTTTTGAAGCTAGAGCGGGTTCTTTGTAGACGCCAAAGCCGTTTTTAAATTGTGTGTAAGGCGAATGATGACAGGTTATTTTCAACATCAGCTTGCGAGATGTTAAAGCTGTTGTGACATCGAATAAAGATTTTCTTGATATCTAAAGGATTCGTTGAAAGGCCTTTTTGCTCTATCGCAGCCATGACGTTTGTCTTCGTTAAATCGTCAATGCGAATTGAATCTGCTTTATTGTGCAAGTGTGCGAGATACAAGCGTACATTATCATATAATTTACGCTCTCTAAGGACAAAGCGGTCGTCACTACTTATATCAAAAAGATTTTTTCTTTGTGCAGCTCTAGGCGGGAGAAGAGGATCGAGAAAGCCTGATGGTGTGTCAGAAAAGGTTTTAGTTGCAATGGTTTTAGTTGCAAAGGTTTTAGTTGCAAGGCGCCGATGGTGTATCACTGATTTTCTGAGAGGAATTTGCTGAAATGCAAGAACTATGAGAATCTATTTCTATAGTGGGAACTGTTTTAAAACTTACAGTTGAAGATGGATTGAAAATGTGGGAACGTATAAAGTTTGGATATTTGACTGTGGGATTGTTATTTACTTTATCGATATTTTGACTAGGAGTAGAATTAGGTACTGGTAAAAGATTAAATGAGGCACGGTTGCGCTTAGGATACGTTGACGTAGTTTGACTCTGTGTGTCTTGTACACCTACTATTTTTGTATAGTGGGAATGATTTGAAGGTTGTCTTGAAAACTTGGGAAAAATATTAGAGTTGAGGCTCCAATTAGAATCCGACCAGTGATGGAACTTTGGATTATGTCTGGGGTGGGGAACTGGTTGAATATGGGTATCTTTGTACAACGGGTTATTAGAATTATAATGAGAATACGAATTACGATTAAGGTTAGAATTAGAGTTAAAATTACAAATTAGTTAAATTCTTCCAGGTTCATCGCTCCACTTGGATACTACAATAGTTCCATGATTTTGCATTCCACCGGAAGCGCTCAGGACCAACCACACGAATTTTGATGGTATGTTTAGTTAAAAACTGCTAAACTTGGTAAGAGTTGAAGATACCTTGTGGCACTAGGATATTGTAATTAATGTAGAATATTATTTAAATGTTCTCAACTCAATAAAAAGTCTAAAAAGTCCGTTGAAAATCAGTAAAGTGATGACTGTTTACAAGATGAGACATACAATAACCACATACTTAATCGCGTATTAGTCAAAACATGTTTTTTCCCGCGCTGTTGAATGTAACTTAAATAGTAGTAGGGATATAAACTTGCAATTTTGTACAAATATTCTTTAACGTAGTGGCCTTTGTATAAACCTAATGTTTGCATAAATTACTTCTTGAAAATAAAGACTTTTTAAAAAAATTTTATAAAAAGCAAGTGCCATTTTTTTTCCTTTTCTGTTAAAATTTTCCTTTTTGTTTTTGTTGTCGTTAAAGCTGAGTATGCTGTAGGAGCAAAAGAGTATACATAAGAAATACATTGAGATTTTTGACAACGAACAGGCATACTTTTTTGCTGCAATTTTATATCCTATAAAAGGCAAGACTACACATTAATAAACTATATAAATGCAACAATAAACTTGTTAAATGCTTATTTTTTATTGTTGAATGGCAATGTTCCGCGCCAATTTTGATATTTCAACTCTCCACTCACGAATGGAAATTTGGCAACATAGCAATAATTTTCGCTTCTACAGCGTACCAGCTGGCGAAAAAAATTTCGCAGCCTGTTCGTTGTCAAAAATCTCAATGTATTTCTTTTCTTATGGAAATTTTTTTTTCGTTCCTACAGCATACTAAGCTTTAACGTCAAAAAAACTACGATGAAAAGGTGTTTACGAAAACATCATTAGCACAGAATTGTTTAAAAGATACAAAAACAATATAATTATCTTCATCATTACAATTATTGTGGAATTAAACGTAGCCTTATTTAATAAGAATAAGATCGATTAAGAATAAAAAAATTAGTTTACAATTTTTTTTTTTTTTTTTGATAAAATGGCTGAGTATAGGGCTATGTTTATAGCGACGGGAGGATAATATTTGTTGAGAAAGTTTGATAAATCATGCTAGCCAACTTGAGCAGATGATTGCTTTTTTTAAAGAAGCTAAATCGTATGCTGATAACTACTCGACTTTGACAGAGGGTCAGCGGCATAAAGGAAACGGCAAAATTCTTGGGCTTTAAGCGAAATTTAAGGAAAATGGGCGCTAATCTTCACAAATGTCATATTAGTTGTACTCATTGTTTAAAAAACAGCACTTATTCATAAATGATTCGGATTACATGCGCAGACATTACTAATTATGACGAGTACGTTAAATGCGTTGTGAAGTTGCCAAAAGTATTTCTTAATTTAATGTTTTTAAACTTTGAAAAACATTTTTCAATAAAACTAAAAGAATCTAAAGGAAAATCGATTTTAATGTGATCGAATTTCAACCTCAGGCGATACTACATAATAAATAAATGCATGCCTTATTTAGTAGAGCCCTGGTTTTATTTCGTATTGGGATTCGTTAAAGTTGTTCGATGATTTATAAGTTCGAACTTAACATTCCTTAAAAAATCATCCTTAAAAAATCCTCTAATTTAGTATTCATCAAAAATTTAATTTATTTTTTCTTTAACAATGACACTTCTCAGATTATATCACTAAATAAATCATACTCCTCGCTTTCATTATCATTTCTTTCGGCAATCTCTTCGGCTACGACGGAGCTGGCCGCCAAAGAAAATGCCTCTCCATTTATTAATGGCGTTACAGGAGACCAATGCCTGACATTTTTATTGAGTCGCAAATGATGATGGGGCAGGTAAAACATTCTTCCTATATATAACCAAATCCAGCAGGTGATACTGAGAAAATGAAAGGTGCTTACTCACTTTTTGCTGCCGCTAGCCAGGAGTCTTCTCGCTTGACCTTCTGCGCCTGTGCAGCAAGACCCGCTGCATTTAGAGCTGCAAGCATTTGCGTGTTGTTTTGTACTTCACCGGCCAAGCTGCTACTGGGGTGCAAGCTACTCTCAGCTGCCAAGCTTTCAAGACCCGGATGACCGGCATGCATTTGCGCACCAGCAGCCATATGCATGGCAGCAGGATACATTTCACCGGTAGCAATTTCACTGCCGCCCATTGGATGCATGCCATAATCCATACTGTAGGGCATCATATAGGGTGAATGTTCTGGGAACTGATACATCATTCTATGAAGTAAAAAAAAAAATTATCAGTATTTGTTATAGTTTAGGCATTCTATAGGAAATATTGAAGTTATATAGGAGTTTCTTACTTTTCTGAAGCATTATCCATCAATTTCTTAATAATCACCATGGAAGCAACCAGTAATGCTAACTTCGAAATGACTAAAGCTTTGAGGGTGAGCAACCCAACTGCCTTGGCGGCAACCATAGTCCAACCGAAGGTTGATGCAGCCAAATACATAGGAATCAACATCTGAAGTTGTTTCTTCTCCTGATGTTTATTGCGAATACGACCTGTATGACCGCCATCTTTGCCACCACCGCCACCTCCAACACCACCACCACCAGAACCACCGCCAATACCGCCACCATCTCCGTCGCCACCACCGAGACGTCCAACAGCACCTTGTTGACGCGCTGCTGACAAACAAGAGAATAAATCAATTATATCCTGACGCTGAACAAAGAACATATATGATTTATGATGACACTTCAGCAGCCCTGCCTCTGAGTGTTATTTACTTGTATGGGAAGTTTAACTAACTGAGCCGGAATAGAAGTCTCTCAATTTTACAAATTAATAATGTAACAACTTAATGCCTCCTCTAACAAATCGTGTTAAATGAGCCTTGGGAAATGATTTCATTTAAGGTGATTTCATTTAAGGCTTAAAGAATCCGGAAGTTAGATCGAAAACAAATAACTATTCAGAGGCTGCTGCTTAGCTTTTCCATCAACTAGTGAAGAGTTTATAAATTTAATTTTCATGGCTTAAGTTTATTGAAGGAATATGTATTAAGTTGCCGCTACTCTTCTTTGAATTTGCTACGTGCTCTACTGAATAAGCATTTATGTTTTTGTCAAAGCGTGGCTTTTGTTGTTGTCTAAAATTATGAAGCAAATATGTACTATATGCCTGTGGATAGATAAAAATCTTAACTTTCAGCTTAAACGTTCATTGGTATTATGTGTCAGAAACACTTGCCAACAAAGTTATATTTAATATTTCAGTAATTGCATGAATTTCTCACTTGGAATTGTTTCAGCCTTAACAAAACAGTACAGTTAAGGAATCACAACACAGCAAGGTTGTTGTGCGTTCTGTGTCATATAGTGAGATTAAACCTGGGTGCTCTTGGCTTACGGACCACACACCTAACTAAGTAGTATGTCACGACCGCTACTATATTTATTTTATTACTGGTAAAATTTTCAAAAATAAATTTAGTATTATATTCGAAGAACAGAACTTCTATAGCTTAATGTCATCTTTTAGAAGTTTAAGGGGTGCGCCGGGTGTTCAAGGCGCTGCAATCGCGAGCTTAACTTAACCACTTAATGTAAATATCTGTCTCTACCGATATAAAGAAAAAGTGAATTCATCGTTATAACTTTTACGAACTTATCTTGCAGGAGTGAGTATTAGCATTCAGCATTTATCTACCACGACCTGTAATTTTTCTGCTTGTATCAATTTCTAACTAGGGCGAAAGAGAGATGCACTGAGCAACAGGTCGAGAAATAGCAACTCGTATTAGACTCACAGTATATTTTCCTATCTTATGTTGGTTTATCCTTTTTTTCATAGAAGCAAATTATTTGATTTAAAAAAAGCATTGCAAAATAAAATAAAAATTACTTTCTGACGTGTCCAATATATTAGTCAAATCCCACTGAAAGGGTTAAAAACACTACATAGACGTTTATATTCGAAGCAAGATAAATCAAGCACGCAAAGTGTTGCTCGAAAAAATGCTGCCTTTTTTCTGCCCTCTTTTGGCCAACTTTGAAAAGTCTGAATTTTTTACCACTTTTGAGGTCAACATTTTTCTCTAGAGGGCAGAATTTCTAAAAAGGGCAGAAAAAAACTAGCATTTTTTAGAAAAACGAAAACGCTATTAGCAATCAAAAAATAGTTCAGACTCTAGTCAATAGGTAACTTGATTTAAAAATTCTCTTAAGCTTTGTGCTAAAAACTTCTCCACATGACGTTTAACATTAATTTTTACAAAAGTTAGTAGTTGTTAGTAAAATGTAATATATTAACAGGTTGGCATTTTTTTTCATTTAACAAGCAAGAAAATCTTATTTATTACTGCTTTTTGCAAAATAGTTAACAAGAAATTATGTTTATTATTTCTGTTATTTTTTTTTTTAGAATTATAATGTCGGCCTTTGTAGTCTAGTGGAGAGTGCGCTAGACTCTCAACCCAAAGGTCCCTGGTTCGAATCCGGGCTCGGGCATGGTTCTTTTCACTTTCTTTGTTCTTTCTTTGTCCTACATTAAAGAATTATGGAAAACTAAATCCACAACTAAATTGTGGAAAATGTGAAGGAATGGAACAACTAAGGGCTTGAAATGCTTGCCGAGGTTAATGCATAACACTAGCCTCGGTTAAAAAGCAATTCAAATTGTCTTTCGCGGTTGTTTCGACTAATCAATAATTCACGTATGGTTTCCAATCAATTCCTCTAAATAATCTATCCCTTTCCTTTCAGGTCAAAGACCAAACCTTGTTTGTATAAGGCGCATGCCTTGGTTCGTTCTTTGATCTTTTTAAAAAAAAAAAAAATGTAGTTTTTTCAAAAAATCGTTATATCTTATGTTAATTTCATTCTGCTATAAGGAAAGTGTTAAATATTCCTATTTATAAACTTTCCTTGTTTTAATAACTTATTAAATTTTTTATGAGATATTCGAAGATTTTTTATGAGATATACAAAGAATACAAAGCTAAGAGTTTATTAAATGAAATATACAGAACAAATCTTAGTTCTGCATTAAATCGAAAAGTTTCACTATATCGGGATTATATTGATTGATAACCCGAATCCTGGGATCCTAAAATAACTTAGGGATTATAAAGACTGAATTTACCAGAAAATGTAGTAAATCTTAATACATAAAATCTTTGAACAACTTAAGCGATTGAGGTCATATTTATATAATATTGTTTTTGTTGCTTTAAATATTTATAGCGGTATAAGGATTCGATTGGTCAAAAAGACGGGCGTGAGGTAGTTTAAACATTTTAAGTATCCGTAAAAACTCCTAAGCCGTAAGAGATACATGAAAATGATGAAAGAAGGAAAATTGAACATTGATAAGATCTAAAAAACTAAATTATATTTATCTTTCTCTTACAGATACGAATTTAATCTCTCGAACGGTAATATAACATATGTAAATATATACATACTTATACAAGCTTGGTTAAATTTTGTACGGATATTACTGTAGTCAAATTTTTTATAGAGAAGCTTATGCTCATAATTTACTATGAACAGTTTAACATAACACTTAAGGGGGGAAGCCCAAGTAACTGCCGAAAAATAAGCGTATTTTCATGAGTTTTTTTTGGCTCAATGAAAAGACCATTAAAAAATCAGTTAAGTACGTTTTATAATACGTATGAGTATTGATATACAAAACATAATTTTTTAAAAATTTTTATACAAAATGGCGGATGTGCAGCATTTGTTTGAAGGCACCTATATTTAGAAGGGGTCCATGGCCGGACACCAAGCGTCCTTAATATTTGATATGGAACAAAAAAAACAAACAACTTAGTCAGTTTCTATACATCAACAGCTATCGACACACTTAGGATTTTTTCAATATATTGATTTTTTGCGAAATGGTACGTGATCGAAAAAAAACAGTTACAATTTTCACAAAAACAACGTGACTTGTTAAACAAAAAGTAAGAAGCAATATAAAAAAATAGATATGTAAAGGTATTCTGAATTAACTATAAAAATATCAAATCGATCGGTGAAGATTTGCTCGAGTTATGGGTCTGGCTGTTTCAAAAAAAGTCGTTTCGATAAAAACGCGTTTAAACTTTTAAGTACTCAAAATTCGTATAATATTTTCATATACCTCTAATTGCAGAATGGAAAATGTGGGCATTTAGACACTTTTGCTGGATTCTATCTCTTTGTATATTATTGTTAAGACCCTAAAGCATCTTCTAAGCAAAAATTAATTCGATTTTTCAAAATTTTTCCCCATCAAAACCTCTGTGACCACTTTGAAAGCTACTGTTTTAAACTAGTCTTGAAGAGTGTAAAAAAAATCGAAGCACGAAAGCTGCATAAAATAAATCAATAATGAATGATGAAAATCCATGATGAATTTTAACTTAAAAAAACGTAACACATAACGTCATTTATTGCCCTAAAAACTGCTAAGTCAGACGTAAATTTGTTAAACGCCATAAACGACCAAAAATAATTGATCGAAGTCTACATTTTTTTATTGTTGGACTGTGTTGACACACCACATCATATCGAAATAAGGTTCGCTCACAAACGTTGAATAGTCAGTAATAACACACCCTTATTTACAGCAGTCACTCAATAACTCTGGTTTAAGTTTAAACATCATTGAATTTTCTCTTTTTCTTTTTCAACAAAAACAATTATGGTAAAGGTTCACTTTAAAAATTATCCTATTTTGTACCTTGTGCGTTAGTTTTTTTGAGCAATGCTATCTCAATATAATCGCTATCCTCTTCGGCTGGTTGAACGCTAAACACCATCGGACCAATTGGTATTCGTACAGCGTTGCCACTTAAAAATTCAACAATGCTCGATTTTATGCTGCGACCAGACGTTGAACTTGAATCGCTGTGGCTGCTGGAACTAGATTTTTTTGTCAGTGATGCTGGTGTAGTCGGTAGTTTCACTAAATCGAACATTCCGAAATGAACCATTTCACCTCGTCGATACGAGCTCATCACACTGTTGGTTACCGCGTAAAGACAACTTGCATTGTTAGCACACTTCCATGAAAATTTATCCACTAGATCCGAGTTAATGACATTCGCGTTTATTGCTGACGACGATTCGGCGCCTGTCGTTGCAGCGTGTAATACTTGCAAGTGGAAAAAACACAAAAAATTCCAGCAAAAAAGGTTAAACAATGCAAAACAGTTTGATCTGAACGCACACGTCATTTTGACGTTTACGCCACGCGAAGGAAATGCAGGATATTATGACAACAAACTGTTTCTTTTTTTTTTCTGTCTGGAAATTATGTTGAAGCGTTTATCCTTTTTTTTTTTTGAACACGCGATAAACTTTGAAGAGTGTTGTATTTATGTTTATTTGATTTTATGTGTAGCTTTTTTATGGCTACTAGCACGCATTTGACATGTTACACGTTGCACAATCAATTCTCGACTAATTACCTGAATGTTTGAGTGGCTCAGTTTTATTGTATTTGGCACAAATGCAGCAGAATATTTATTATGTTTAATTTTTTTTAATAATTTAAAATTATCTGTATCCACAGTTTTCGCGCTTTTGTTGCAATTATTACATTGTTAAATTGAGCTTGTTGCTGTTTGTTTTTTCTTTTGTTTTTCTCCTAATTACAAGTACAAATACTCGTACTGCAACACCCTGAGTAGCAGCACCATCACAAAGAAGCACCCTCTCAGAGTGGGGATTGCGATGGTTGCTGCAACAACATGCAGGCAACTAATCAGATCGAGATGCTGTGCAATGCTTGGTTGCCAACGACAGTAACCACATGTGCTGTGAAGCCAAACAGCTGGGTTGAAAACTAATACTGTGCACATTCAATTATTACACTCACAATATTCAAGGCACAATACTTTAAGCATTTAAGCAAACACAATTTTATTTAAAAAAAAAAAAAAATTGAGCTATTTTTGCAGTGAATACTATATTTATCAATAAAAATTTACAATAAAAAGTGCAGAAGCTCTATTTTTGACAAAAATAGCGTTAAAACAGGTAGGGTAAGCTGGTAGGGCGGCGAAGACACATTTTTATTATTTGACTATGATATCAACACATTTATTTATTTATTTATTAGTTTGCTAAGCCTGACCAGGCTTTATAGCAATTCAATGCAATTATAAATAATTCATAAAATTATACATACAATATAAAAATATTTGCAGTAAAAAGTATTAACATTAAAAAAATATATTATTGCTTAGTACAAGTTGTACTGTACAACACATTTAAATATGTATATAAATAAAAGTAGGCAGCATTGTAGTATCGTGGGATCAGAAGAAACTAGGTCAAGGCCACAATTTACGCGTCATGATATCGACCCGAATTGACATATTTAGTTACAAAAAATCAATTTTAAGACAAATAAATTTACTTTTAATGCACACAAAATGCCACAAAATGCACAGTTTGTTTGTTTGCTACTAATAAAGAAAATTCATGGAGCATTGAAGCTGCCAAAAAGTCGACTTTTTACCGGTTTTTTTTTCATTTTATTCAGATTAATTTCAGAGTTAAATTAATATTATTTGATTTCTAAAGTTAATTTGAAGTCAAATTTTTATATATTTGTAGCATATGGGCATATTCTGCTAATATGAAGGAAGCATATGAGAACATGGTATCATTTTACAAGGCTATAATATTGAGCTTTAGGTCAAGTAATTTTATGAATGAAATCAACACCAACAACAACTCTGTATAAAGTCAATCACATAGCAGACTAGACAGCCTGTTTCGGAAATAGCTATATTTCCTCTTCAGTAGTCTTGAGATATTCAGCTGTGACCAACCAACTGTTACGTTCCATATCAGTGTCTGTTTACGTTACTTGACCTAAAACTCAAAATTATAACCTTGCAAAATCTTGAGAAGGTCACAATTTAATTATAACATGTGGTAAAATTGTTAAAAATATAAAATATGAAGATTTAACATTTAACGTTAAAAAATAAGAGCGCAATTCAAATACTTCTCACAAGTCTTTTTTTCGAAAAGTAAGATTTATATAAATGTAGAGCGGCGCTCCAAAATAAAATGAAACAAAAAAAAAAGAATTTTTTTATTTCTTAACATTTTGAAGTCATTGATTGTCTTAAGGAGATTAAAATAAAAACGTCCGAGGCCTGCTAGTAAAATATATTTCTCTAAAATTTTATTAAAATAATTACACACACTCTTTGAAAACACAGGTATGAAGGAACAAATAATACCACTGTAGTAAGATATAAAAAAAATACCCTTAAGTTATCTTGATTACACTGAAAACTGAAATTTTTGATTTTTTTTTCAAGTTGAAAGTAATTTGCACATATGCACAGAGCCAAGAACTACGACATAAAATCAATAAGATCACCTAATTTAGATATTGTATTAGGTTTTCTTCTTAATACTACCAAATAATAAGAATTTTCCATAGATAAATATCTTTAATTCCATAGAAAATTTCTTATTAAAAATTCACAACTACTATTAAACATTTTTTAATAAGATTTCTAATTGAATGAATAAAATGATGTGGAAATCTTATTAACACTTAACTTAAATAAGAAAATCTTATTAATTCTGCTTTTATAAGATTTTATTTATAAACACCCTTTGAAGAAGGTAATAACGGTGAAATGCTACTTATTCTTGCTTTCATTGCTTTAGCTTTCAGTTGTGAAGTGAATTCGAGAAGTTATCTGAGGATTTAAATAAAGTAAAATACAATAATGTAAAAACTTAGAATGATATTTGTGTTCCAGAACTTTTTTTGACAAGGCTAAAATTCTCGAAACTCAAGCCATATTTCAGTCATGGGGCTTGAGTGACTCCACTTCAACTTTGTTATAAATTTACGGTGTGAACTCCAAGGAGGTTATTGAAAACATGGAGATTGAAGATGTTTCTTTGAAGGCCTCAGCTTAATTTTGATGGTTTTTAATTAATCAATTTTTATAAAAGTACCTTTCTTGTTTTCATTAATTTTTTTCTGAGAACAAAAAACTTCTTTATATAACCACCTTAAATTTATTATGTTTTTTTTTATTTTGTGAAATTATGTTTTTATTTCCTAATAAATTGTAATTTAATCATCAAGATGTCTTTTTATTTCATATTACAGGCAAATAATAATATATTTTTTAGTACAAGGTTAGCTAGATTCCATTTTGATTTGAAAATATTTAATTACAAAAATTAAAAAAATAAATATTATTTGAGAAAAATCAAAGAGATTTCTTTATTAAAGATAAAAAATAAATCTTATTAAATCTATAAGACTTTTTCTGAAAAATCAAGAAAGGTTATAATAAGATTTTTTTATTGTTTTTAAAAGTT
The DNA here is from genome assembly GCA_963920525.1 of Dichetophora obliterata. NCBI lineage: Eukaryota > Metazoa > Arthropoda > Insecta > Diptera > Sciomyzidae > Dichetophora > Dichetophora obliterata. The sequence continues at coordinate 288,580,656 of OY986435.1, forward strand.
TTCTTATAAAAAATAATTAAATTCTTTTTAAAATTATGTGGATTGCCTAATAAAAAATGCTAAAAGTTTTAGTAAAATTGTCTCTATCATTTTAATAAGAGAATCCTTCTTGGATAAAAACCATAGAGAAATCTTATTGATTTCCTTCTATTTTATTAGGTTGTTTTTGATTTGTGTGTTGTTTTTGATTGCATATTGTTTGCATACCTATTACTTGCATATAACTTGCATATTGAAAGAAACTCCAGGCAACTCTATATCATATAGGAATATATAGGTAAGAAACGTTAAAACAACTATATTTTGAAAAAAGAGTTTGCTGCATAAAAATCCGCAGTCTGTCTATCACTAATAATAGGTTGTTTGTTCCCGTACTAGTAGCTTCAATTAATTTTAATAGATCAGAGATTATCATTTCGCATGTTATTCCTCTCTCTCGAGCTTAAAAATAAACCTTTCAAGCAACTTCAAGCTACTTGAATCGAGTACGGGAACAACCTAATGTCTCTTTCTAGGTCTGTTTTCATACTCGATTTAAGTAACTTGAAGTTGCTTGAAAGCGTTTTTTAACAAATTTTTGAAGCTCAAGAGAAAAGAATAACATGCAAAATGTCACACTCTATTCTATAACAATAACTTGCAGTTAGTACGGAAACAGACTTAATGTGTTTCTCAGTTTGACTTGGCGCGACAATAAATGAAACCGATCCAAGAAAGAAAAGTGAAACATGAGATTAGCTCTAGTTTCTTATTTATAAAAAAAATGCACACATGACTAGTAATATCGTGCATGCGTTGTAAGGAGAGGAAAATCAGATGCAACATATAACAACTACAATAACGACAACAGAGGATAAAGACAGCAAAAATTGCATATTAAAGAACACATATAATAAACAATAATTTTTATTCAATTGAATTTAATGCAACAGTATTTAACGTTAATTACCTTAACACAACTGAAAATAATATCTACTTATTTTCTTATCTTTTTATCTTATAAATATCCTCATAGTATAAAATTCATGGACAATGCATTGAAAATACTAAAACATGTGAAAACAATAAATATCTTTGATAGGTACTTTTATAAATTGTTAATATAAAATTAAATTTGTTGACATATATTGTAGCATTATTTGTATTAAATACATACATAAACATATTTCACTGGTAACTAGTTAATTAAATAAAAAATGCAATTGAAAAATCAAAAAAGGATTTAACAATGTCAATTTTCAACAATCTAGAGGAACTCTCAACAGCAAAAACCAACAATCTTTAACCTTCATCAACCGCACAGGATTGCTTTAAACTAATAGTGCGATACATGGTAAAAAAACACGAGGTTATGGTATCAAAACGGCTTACTAGAGCTACTTGGATCTTACTAGTTGTAGCATCACCATCTGCCAAACCAATAAGCCAAGTCAACTTTTTTCAGTGTACAGTAGATACCGAGTATTTGATGTTGTTGTAAGAAACTATAGATGTGTTTAAAACATACACTTTCATCGGACAATTTAATATAAAATGCTTTCGGTTGTTGTTCATTGAAATTGAAGCTGAGCTTGTACAATTTACAAGATATCTCGTTGCTTATGTATCGTCCACTTCGACTGAGACGTTTAAAAAAACTAAGAAAATTATAAAAATAGAAAGTATATAACAAATACTTTTATTTATTCAAGTTCAAAACGGGTATTTATGAAGATAAGTAAGGTTATCAACCTTTCAATGAAAAAGAGTAAATCAGAGAAGATTAAAAGATCAGTGTACTAGTGAGATATTGATATTGAGACAATGGGTGGAAGGCTTTTTGAACAGAGCAATGCTTTTTAAATGTAATTTTAACAATTCACAACCGTTGTTTTATATTACAACCTTCTACGGTAATTTGCCCAATATTACTGTACAATTTAGAAAAAACTTTACCCCTTAGTTATGGATTTCATTTTTGAAGAAAAAGAAGTTGTATGTGTAAATTAGAAGAAGTATTATCAAAACATTAAAGCTTCCAATATTCAAAGATTGTATTCTAAATTTCGAGGTCATTGTACTATATGCAACTCATATTTAACACTACAGCTGTTTCAATGAAAAGATTAAAATTAAACGAATGGCTTCATTTTTGTAAACGTACGCAATCACCTCACATAGGGTTTTTTGCCTGGACTAAGCTCTTTTAATGCCCTGCGCATTCATGCACCAGATATCATCGGCGTTTATAGTCTAGTGGAGAGTGCGCTAGACTATCAAACCAGAGGTCCCTGTTTCGAATCTGGGCTTGGGCTTTAAACACGTTTAAACGTTTGGGCTTTAAACACTGAAAATGTATGGTTAACCCATCTTTTTCTAGCGTTGCGTATACGCAACATTATACTTTTCTTAACCTGGCGGTCATACAGTGAAAAATGTTCATGATCTCCAAAAAGGATATAAAATTTCAACAATTTATCTAATCGATCTGTTTTTGCCGAAGACTGAAATGTTAAGTTTACTTACATTTCCCTTACTTAAAAAAATTAATAAAAATATAGTTCTTATACGAACCTGTTTCTTAGGCTTTCAACTTTTGTTATTTTTTATGTGGTTTGGCTGTTATACGTGGCTCTCACGTGTATTTTTATGTATGCGTTGCGTTAACTTTACCGTTGCGTTAACTTTGCTGATCTTTAACGATATACGTTTTTGTGTATTTTGTATTGTGGAAATTCTTGTGATGCAATATTGGCGCAAAACGATCGATTTTTATAAATTTGTATAATTTGTATAAATTTGGTTACTCTTATTACAAGAGTATGTTCTGTGATATCGTTCCGTTAAAATTAAAAATGTCGAGGTCAGTTTACTCGAACCTAGTTGAATAAAAAAATTTTGTGTGCATCGAATTTCTGCAAATTTTTATCGTGAAATACCGTATATGCAACGGTGCTTACAGCCAATCCCCTAAGGAATTATTAAAATTTGTTTAATTTTATTTTCCAAGTTGCACCAAACTAAGTATTTTTGAAAAGTTTCATCATTCTAGCTGAACGAGAACAATAATTGAGATCTATTACATTACTACATGAATTTAATTGTGAGCTTTAGATCAAGTAAGATTTTTAAGAAGACAACAACAAGAACTTTGTATAGGGTCAATCACTTAGCTGACTAGACGGTCTGTTTCGAAAATCGCTACATTTTCTCTGCAGTAGTCTTCAAGTGATGTAGAAAATATATTCCTTACGTAGTAAGTGAAATTAAAAAAAAATATTTTAAGTCTTGGAGCATGTTCCTCCCATATTCATTATGAATAAACTAGCCATCTGTTATTATTGAAGTAATAAAAATAAAATTATCTACGATTGCAATTCAGTGTATTTTTCAATATTCTTAAGACATTGATGATTCAAGTTGTTTACATATTTTTACCTTTGACTTGCTATTCATGGTCAATGAAAGGGATATCAGAAACAAATCTGAAACAGTTTATACACATAACCAGTGCTGCCAGAAATTTTTTGAGGCTCTACTCAAATTTTTAAACAAAGAGCAAACAAGAGCTTAAACTTTTATTTGAAGCTAAAAAGCAGTTCTAATTGTAAGAAACTACAGCTGTTAAATTTAATTATTCATCATATACAATTAATTTTATTAGTTTAATAAAAATATAGAAAAATATTGAAGTTAGTAAGCATATTTTTATATCCTTAGGTACATTTCTGATTATTTCTTATACACTAACATTTTTATATAATTCACGTATATGTGTTAATTAAACAAAATTTTATTTTAAAAAATAAATAGTTTTATATCCTAGGTTTGAAAATTGATCTGGCTAGGCATCATTTCTGTCATAAATATGTATATGTAGCGAATGTTAAACAAAAGAGAATAAAAAATAAAAGTATATTGACCAGTCTGCAAATAAACGCTTGCTAATTAAGGTTGGTTACAACATTTCTGGCGACGAGCAAATTAAGTAATATAAATTAAACGGTTATATAAGGCCGCGTGAAAAATTCGACGAGAATGGCTAGCCCAGCGTTTAGTTTTGATGCTTTCGACGCAAAAACGACTACTTGGAGTCGTTGGGTCAAGCGGTTTGAGACCGCACTGGACATCTTTAAGGCAGATGCAACGAAGAAGCGGCAATATTTGTTGCATTATATGGGTGCAGCCGTATATGAATTGCCTTGCGACAAATCTTTGCCGAACACACCAGAAACCATGGAATACAAAGATATCGTGGATTTGTTGGAGGATCACTTCAATCCTAAGCGAAATGAGGTGCTAGAAAATTACAGATTCCATTCGCCAAACAAGGTAATGATGAAACTTGTGCAGAGTTCCTGGTGGCGTTACGTCGTGTTGCTACGGGGTGTAATTTTGGTGCTTATATAAATACGGCGTTGCGGAACCAATTTGTTTTTGGATTACAAAACCCGAGAATTCAAAGCAGGTTGCTTGAAAAAAAGAATTTAACATTGGATGATGCAATCCAAACCGTGTGTGCGTACGAAGTAGCAGAAAGGGAAGGAGGAGAATTACATCAACATGTTGCTGCCGGCGTTGTAAATAAATTCAACGAGGAAAAACAAAAGAGAGAAAGTAATAGAATTAAAAAGACAACTCCGACCGTTGAGAACAAAGGCAGAAATTGCTTGCGATGTGGCAATGCCTCGCACTCAGCAAATAATTGCAAATACAAGGAGAGCATCTGCCACTTACGCAAAATGTGTTTCAAAGAAAAAAAGGCTCTTAACCAAATAACACAAGAAGACCTTGTAGTAGAAGACTTATTAAAGGTGTGCAGCGAGTGTAGTGAGGGGAAAAGCTGGCATAGCGCGCTCGAAAATTATGTGCAGGTTGGCTGTCAATGGAAAACCGATGACATTTGAAATTGACACTAGAGCGCCAGTTACCGTAATAAGTTTGGCCGATGCTAAAAAGAATTTCAGTGGCTGCAGAGTTAAGCCGACCGACACACAGTTTTTTAGTTATTGCAAGACTCAATTAGATTGCCTCGGTTTCATGTAGGTCAAGGTTGCTACAAGGCTAGTGAAAATGTATATTGTAGGTAGTGACAGAAAACCTTTGCTTGGCAGAGAATGGCTGCGCGAAGTTCAGTTGAATTGGCCGCAAATAATACGCGAGCTGAAAACGCCACCAAGCCTCAATGCGATAATGGAATCGAAAGAGGAGGTGCAGCTTAAAACGATATTCAACAAGTTTCCGAGACTGTTTTCAGCAACGATGGGGAAAATCACTGGGTATCAAGCCAGGCTTTATTTAAAGAAGGACGTCACACCATAGTTTATAAAAGCCAGGCGTGTTGCATTTCCGTTTATGGATGCTGTGGAGCGTGAGTTGGAGAGCCAGATAGATGAAGTATCACGGAGAAAACTGTTGTTCACTATTTATGCATAAGCTGTTCATAACTTTAAAAATTTTAAAAATTTAAATTTTGTGCATATATTATGAACAATTATCACAAATTGTGCATAATCTATTAATCTTATGCATAAGTTATCCACAAGAAGGGTCCATGTTTTGTGATAAATGTTCATGACTTAATAATTTCATAATTATACCCTATTGATCACAATATATGCACATTGTACATGACTTGTGCCTAACTGCAGTGCATTATTTATGCACAAGCTGTTCATAACAATAAAATGTTTCGTCTGTACAACGTTAGGCATAAATTATTCCCAATGTTCATAAATTCACCGCAATCTATTTATTTTGTACATAAATTATACACAGAAGCTTGTATATTTTGTGCACAATGTTCATTTCTTCATGTATGCTCTATTGATCACAATATATGCACATTGTACATGACTTGTGCACAGCTTTGTTATCTTGTGTAGAATTTATGCACAACTAACCACAATTTATTTCATATTGTGCACAAGTTTGCTTTAAATTACAGTTAGATGATCATGAGTATACATTATTTATCATTTGGTTTCATTACATGTGTTTATTTCAAGAGTGCCGGTTGTTTAACAATTTAATAAGTGAAATAAAATAAAATAAATACAAAAAAATAAAAGATTTTGTGTGAATTTAAAAAATCAGAGGTAAGTTGAGAATATACTTTAATTTGTGTTGGTTAACATAAATATTATAATTTAGAGTATTTGATATGGAAAATTGCACCAATCTACAGGATAGTGAATGTTTGATTTCTGACAATGAAGGTATAAATTAATATTGCACTTTAATTAGAGGTTATTTATACTGGATTAGTTTTGAATACAGGTTTGCCTCACACTGACATTGTAACAATAAGTGACGAAGATGCGCAGTTATTTAATCTTTTGAATAAGCATGGACTACAATCTTTTTTTTTTTAAATTGACAAATGCCAAAATTAATATCGATTGCTTCAAGTCAATGTCAGAGAGTGACGTCAAAGATCTTTTCGAAGAAGAAATTGGCAATCGCATAAAGTTTCGTGCTTTGGTCAATGAGTGGCGATTGGAAAATGTGAGATTGTTTATCTTGTATGAACTTAAGTATTTAATATGTAATTATTTTATTCGCAGAATTTTGCCCCAATTTCAACATGTTGTTGTGAACATATGTCTGCATCATCAGCAAGTGGCTCAGTCAGTCAGGTGGAGTCAGTCAGTCAGGTGGACTCAGTTTCTACATATTCAGGCTCGTCTAGCTCTACATACAAATATGTATAAAACTCTGTTCCTCTTAGAAGTATCGAATTTATAATCTATTTTAACTACTTCAGAATTTAGATAATTTCTTAAGCTCCGATTTGGGAAGAAAAATTTTGGAAAATTATAAAGCAAAAAATGAAATGGGTACATCGGACAGGGACATGTTGATATCCAACATAGTAAGAGATCACCTAGAGAAGGAAGTACCTATGAATACTGCAATGTTTGCAGAAATATCAGGAGACATAGTCAAGCGATTTTCATCGGAAAAAAAAGTACTAAATAAATTATATAAACTTTTATAAATATGCAACTGTTCTATTTTATGTGATTGTTTTCAGGAATATTATTTTGAAAAGGAAAAACGGAACGGAAAGTTATATAACAAGTACCGGTCGATGTCAAGAGCTTTCAGAAAATCCGGATTTTTTAATAAATATATTCGCGTTAGGAAAAATATAACCGATAACCCAGAAGTAAGTACTGAACTTGCCACCGACTCAGAGGATAAAATTTGGCTGAAAACGCTAAACACGCCGTGGGAGACTGTTGAATTGAAGTGGGATTTAACATTTGAACTTCGGCGCCAGGACATAAAAAGTAATAAATTGGAAATTATATTCTCCGAATGGCCATTATATACACATTGCAACGGATATCTTTTGGTAGGAATTTCAAACATTAATTTGTATATGTATTAAAAACAATTTATATCTTCATATTTAGGTGGACATTGACTTCAATAAGTTGCATCCGGAGAGAACCAATTTATTTTTTAATAACTGGACAACGCTTAAAGACAAGATAATAGGGTTATGAAGAAAAATTTCAAAGTTTCCTGCTGCGAAAAAAATAATTAATGAGCTTCCATCGGACTAAGGTAAAAACACAATTTACACAGACCATATAAAAAGGTTTCTAATTATATTATTGTTTGTAAATATTATTTCAGATTTGGAATTCATCGAAATTATTAAGGTGCTGATAGCCATATTTAAGCCAGTGACACGCAAAATAATAAATAAGAAGATTTGGAAAGTGAGCACAGGCGACGCTTGGTGTTCTTTTACTACAGAAATAAATACGGCATCGGACATTCAAACGGAAGTTAACAAGCGAAAAGATTTTTGTGTGAGCAAGAATATAAATTTTCAACCATTTATGATAGTTATTAAGGATAGACATGACATAAATTCTCATCAATATGTTTTAGTCGCGGAAAGCCTTACTTATCTGTTTACTAATGCTTTGACTGCTTTCGACATATATTTTAAAATATTTTTTGTACTTAATTTAGAATATCCATTTGAAACGCAAGTTTTCTGGAACTTTGTTCAATCTTTTTTTTATGAAATTCCGTCATCAAAGATACATATGCCAGAGTTAGAACTATTCCAACAATTAAAAGACGAATAAATTAAAGTAAAGTTATAAACATGAATTTTAACTGCTTTCTTTGCAATTGTTCCTTCGTATCGGCCGAAGTACTTATAAGCCATTTAAAATTAATACACTCCATCAAAAAACATTCCCAATTGATATGTACCAAATGTCAGTCCAAATTTCACGACTTTTCAATATATAAACACCACATTTCAAATGTTTGTCGGTGTGAAATAAATTCATTCAACCATTTTCGTATTCAACAAAAACTTACAACAAACTTTAAAGAGGTGATACTTGAAGAACATAACAATGATATAGAACTGGCAATTCCTGTAAAAAAACCTAAAATTGAAACCATAAATGAGGTAGACATTGAAACCGTTTTAAAGCAAATGGAAGAGAATGCGTTAGCATTTGTTAGCAATCTTTTTAGTGGAAATCATATGACCACCAAAGCAATAAAATCAATACTAGCATGTTTCACAGATACTATAACCAAACAGATGTTTACATCACTGGCAGAAATCATTATTCCAATTCTTCCTTCAGATGAAAAATGTAAAATAAAGAAACTTTTTAATGGCTGCTCTGAACCTTTTAAGGGTATCAATACAGAACATTTGTTTTTGAAAACCATTGCTGAAAAAGGTTTATACAAACCTCCTATTAAACATGAAATCCACAGGTCTGTAGCCCAAATATATAAAAAAAATCGTAGTATTTTATCAATAAAAAAAAGTGAAGTTATTTTTATGCCTACTGAGCATCAAATTAAGCTTTATTTTGAAAAAGAAAATGTCCTTAAAACGACTCTTAATGATACAAATTCATTAAGAAGTACTAACCAACAAAATATTAAACATTTTGTTCAGGGTTCTATATGGAATGAGAAATTAAAATATTTTGATGAAGCGGACAATGTTATCCCAATGGTGTTATATTACGACGATATAGAAATGGGTAATGCATCAGGAAGTCATCGTGGTAAACAATCAATTGCTGCATTTTATTATCATTTTCCGTCATTGCCCGAAAATTGCAACTCGGTAGACAATATCCATATAGCAATGTTAATGAAAACGGCCTATTTCAAAAAATTTCCACTCTCAAAAACACTTACTGAATTTGTCAAAGTTTTAAGAAGTTTAGAAAAGGGAATAGAGATTAAAACACTAGATGAAACTTTTCTTGTTCACTTTGTAGTGGGACTTGTTATTGGCGATAACCTGGCTTTAAATAATCTTTTAGGATTTTCTGGATCCTTTAGCCATAATTTCTGTTGCAGAATATGTAAAATGCCTAAATCTGAAATGAATAAAGCTGTACTAGAAAACAGCAACTTGTTAAGGAATTCGACAAATTTTAATGAAGATCTACTTCAAAATAATTATAGCGCAACTGGAGTAAAAACAAATTCACCACTCAATTCTTTGAAAATGTTCCATGTCACAAAAAACTTATATTCAGATTTTATGCATGATTGCTTAGAAGGTAGTGTAAAATTCGGCTTAATTGAATCCTTAAAATATTTCATACAAAAACAAAATTTTTTTTCTATCGATGTGTTAAATTACAAAATTAATACATTTGAATACGGTTCCATAGAGGTCCGGAACAAGCCGCCAGGCAATATAACATTAGAACATTTGAAACAAAACAAACTCAACCTTTCAGCCAGAGAAACCTATTCATTATTGCGTTATTTTACACTTTTAGTAGGCGAATTCGTACCTGAAGGAGATGAAGTATGGCGGTATTTGTTAAAATTGAAAGAGTTGACAGATTTTTTATTGAAAGATTGTTTTAGCAACGCAGAACTTATAAGTTTGACTCTCATAATATCAAAACATCATCAAATGTATATGCGTTGCTTCAATACTAATTTAAAGCCAAAGCACCATAACATCACACATTACGTTACAATGATTAGAGCAATTGGCCCCTTAAAAAACCTGTGGTGTATGAGACATGAAAGCAAAAATAAAATCATTAAAGAATATAGTAAAGTCTCCTATTCTAGAGTCAATTTAGAACTATCAATAGCAAAAAAATTCTGCGTAAAATTTTCTAATCAAATGCTTTTGAAAAATGACCCGTTCAGTATCATTGAAATTCACAATATAAAAAGTGTAACCATCCAAGAATATTCCTTTAAAAAATTTTTACTTCCATTTGGTACAAAAGAAGTAGTAAATGTTACAAATTCTATAAGTTACAAAGGAACAACTTTCAAAATTGGTTTTTATGTTTTCATGATGGAGTGTGTTTATAATATTGTTGATATAATTTTATTAGATGAATCTATATTTTTGTTACTCAACGAATACCAAATAGAAAAGTTTGATTTGCATTATTATGCGCACATTATTGGGAAAAAAACAGAAAACTATATATTGAAACCAATTGAAGCGCTAGCATTTCGAAAGCCGTTTCAGCTTCACCCAATACTAAAAACACAAGAATGTTTTTTAATAAATGTTTTATAAGAAATTATTATTTGTTCATTATATTTATTTTAAAAATTTTTATATTAATTTCATTTTTTTATATTAATTAAATATTAAATAAAGACATTTGAATATAAACTGAAATTTTGTTTCTTTAATATGAATAGTAGGTTAAAAAATAGTCTTAGTTGTGCATAATGTATGAGCAACTTGTGCATAATATATGAGCAACTTGTGCATAAGTTGTTCATAACCTATTTCTAGTTGTTCATAACCTATTCCTAGTTGTGCAATACCTATTCCCAGTTGTGCATAATGTGTGATCAAGTTGTTCATAGCTTATTAATAGTTAGTCACAAAACATACACAAGAAAATGTTTCATCTAAATTTAAGTTATGCACAACTGGGAATATGTTGTGAACAACTGTTCTTAGTCATTTTCCGTGAACGATTTGTGCATAAGTTATGCCCATAGCGCATAATTTCTGCACACTTTTTTCTCCGTGATTGCTGGAAAAGGTGGACAAAAGCGAGTGGGCTACACCGATCGTTGTTGGGCCGAAAAGGGATGGCACTGTGCGATTATGCGGCGATTATAAGATTGCGCTAAGCCCTGCGCTAGTTGTAGATCAGCATCCACTACCAACTATTGAAGAATTGTTTAGCTCAATGGCAGGTGGCATGAAATTTTCAAAAATCGATTTGTCGACAGCGTATCTTCAGTTGGATATACATCCATAGAGCCGTCATCTGTTGACAATTAACACACACAAAGGCTTGTATCAACCAAAGCGAATGACGTTTGGTGTGGCGTGTGCGCCAGCCAAGTGGCAGCGCTTTATGGAGCAGTTGTTAGGAGACATGGCTGGTGTTAAAGTATTTTTGGACGACATTAAAATAACTGCTGGAGATGATGCCACTCATTTGGAAAGAATTGAGGAGGTACTGCGAAGACTCGATAAGCACAATATGCGGGTCAATTTACAAAATTCGGAGTTTTTACGAAGTCGAATCGAATATTGTGGCTATGTAATCGATAAAGATGGAATTCGGAAGATGAGTAGCAAGATTGAAGCCATTCAGGAGATGAAGCAGCCGACCTCTAAGGATAAGGTAAGAGCATTTCTAAATAATTATTATGGGTGGTTCATAAAGAACTTAAGCAGTATCGTATATCCATTGAATCGTTTAATGCATCAGGACGTATCTTTCCATTTCAATGCCACATGCGTTAAGGCTTTTAATTTCATTAAGCAGCAGTCTGACACTGTTCTCTACTACGATCCACAGTTGCCAATTGTGCTTGCGGTAGATGTCAGTCCCATAGGAGTAGGAGCCGTGCTGAGCCACGTTTTTCAGGATGGTACAGAGAGGCCTATACAGTTTGCGTCGCATCCATAACCATCGCTGTTGAACCAAAGCTCCTGGCAGGATCGCCATGTAATGTTGGACGCACGACTTTTTTTAATACGCGACTTACGCGTTTTACGTGTATTAAAGTTTTACGCGGTTATTTTAATAATACGCGTATAATTTTATTACCAGCGCTTAAGAGCGCTACTGGCCAGTTTAAAAAAATGATTTCTTTGCGCCGTCACTCGTAAGTGCATTCAGGCGCTTAGAAATATAATAAAAGGAGCAGTTGGTTTAAAGCTCAAAACTTTAGTGATTTTATTTTAAGATTTTCTTCGGCTTATAAAGCCAAGTAACAGTATTTTTTTTAACTTAAAATAAATACAAAATTAAATATATATCTTATTTAATATAATTGTAACTAAATAGAACATTAGTTTATGTAGTCATTTTAGTGAAGTTATGTAGTGTAGTTATGTAAACATAAAGTGCAAGCGAGTAAGAATGTAAACAATAGTTATGTGTTTGTTTTGGTTGTTTGTTACATAAATGTGCTTAGGCTACATTTATAGATATGTTAGTTTGTAGACTAGATCTTTATGTGTTAAATGTTTATAAATAATAATTGTATAGAACAAATGTGTTTAAGTTAGAGTTCTAGAAATGTTTAGATTGAAGTGCACTACACCCCCATCCTAAAGATAAAATTATTTGATTTAAAAAAAAATTTTTAAATTAAACAATGCAAATGTTTTTTTTTTTGTTTTTTTTTTATTTTATACAATTCAAATGTTTTAATAAATTTCCAACTGGTAATTATATTACTTTATTATATTAGTGTTTATATTACAATAAATTTCAATTTATTTTTTTTAACTAGTAATTATACAATTCAAATAAAATATATTTATAATTGGTAATTATACAATTCAAATATTTTTGTTTATATATTAATTCTGACATGTTAACAAATTTTAATATATTAAATACAAAATGTAATTTCAATTAAATCCATTTTTTCAATAAATTATTTTGGTATTCTTTTAATTTTCCATTTATATCTATTATTGTATTTACTCCATTTTTCTTAATTACCGTGTATGGACCATGATATGGTGATTGATGCTTTCTTCTATTCATTATTTTTACAATTATTTTATCACCAATATTTATATTAAGAGGGTTTGAAATTTCATTATCTTTCTTTCGCTTCTCTTTAGCTATGTTTATCAATTCATATGCTTTTTTTAAAGAATATGCTAATCTAATTTTAAGTTCTTGCGCATAATTTTCAGTATTGTAAGTTTTAATTGTCTCTAATTGTTCATTTGGTAGGTTTGCCAATTTGCCAAAAATAAGTTCAAATGGACTATAGTTCGTATCGATATGAGGTGTCGTATTGTACGCAAATATGAATAATGGGATCCAATGGTCCCATTCGTCATCTTTGCAAAAATTAAGTAAAAAATCGTTTAGCACTCGGTGGTTCCTCTCTATAGAACCAAGAGTTTCGTGATGAAACGGTGTGCTAAATGCTTGTTTTATGTTCAATTGACTGCATATTTGCGACAACAACTCATTGGTAAACTCTGTACCCCTATCCGACTTTATTGTTTTAAAATGCCCATAAATCAAAATTAAGTTTTCTATTAAAGTTTTGGCTACTGTTTTGGCGTCTTTCGTCTCCATAGAACATGCTATAACATATTTTGTTAATTCGCACTGCATGGTGAGTATGTACCGGTAGTTATTTGTTAATCGTAGAGGACCTACAGTATCTACTGAAACTACTTCAAAGCTAGTTCCTGGTGTGTCTGTCACAGTTAGTTGTTCTTTTATATGTCTGGTTTGTTTATAATTTTGCATGTTTCGCAATTATTTATAAAAGCTTTAATCATTCCACTCATGTTTTTCCATATATACCTCTGCTTTATTTTTAAAATCGTTTTTCTAATTCCCATATGACCTCCATGGGTCGAATTATGGTACTCTTCAATTATTCTTTTCTGGTTTTCTATCTCTATTATTCTTTTTGGTTCTCTATAAATGAGTATTTTTGCTTTATTTTTACCAACATTTAAATTATTATAAATTCTTTTAAAATTTTCCGTGGCCATGGTTTTAAATATATCATCATTAATATTCAATGCTAATTCTTCAATCCCTAGTTTTTGCATCTTCGAAATCAGTTTCTTCAAAGTCATCTGTGTGAACATCGGATTGTCACTGCATCGTACAAAAACCTGATTGTCTTCTATGTCTATCTGAGTACCCTTAAAATCTTTTTCTGTTATAAATTTTAGTTTTCTTATTTTGTTTACATCCGATAGTGAAGTGCATTCCCACACAAAAAGGTGATCAATCTTCCTGCCTGGAATACGTTCTAAATTGTTACTGGTTGAGTTTTTTGTATGCTTATTTTCATCCATACTTCTCGTTATGGCTAGTATTTTTGTATTTTCGTTTTCTAAAACTGTTGGAATCATCGCTTTCAGCGAATCGCTATTTATAATGATTCTAGACAATGCATCTGCATTGGTATTAGCTTTCCCTGTTTTGTATTTAATTTCGAAGTCATAGTAGCATAGGTCTAACCTAATGCGTGTCATTTTAGACGATGGGTTTTTATGCGAAAAGAGAAACCAGTTATGCGATGGTTCAACAGCGGTATAGCCAGGTGGATAGAGAAGCTTACGCTATTGTATTTGGGGTGCGGAAATTTTACCAATATTTATTTGGCCGAAAATTCACATTAGTCACCGACAACAAAGCTATAGCTCAAATATTTTCGCCACATAAAGGGTTACCAACCCTCTCAGCCACGCGAATGCAGCATTATGCTATTTACTAGAATCGTATATGTAGCGAATGTCAAACAAAAGAGAATAAAAAAAAAAGTATATTGACCAGTCTGCAAATAAACGCGTGCTAATTAAGGTTGGTTACAACAATTTCAAAGAAAATTCCAGAAGAGAATGTTGCTGAAGAGATATTATACAAATTTCTAAAAACACTGCGAAAAAATCCACGACACATCTTACGTTACTTTGATGACGTAACTTCGTATTGGTCGAGTTTAAGTACGATTAAAATAGATTTTACCTTCTACTTTCACAGTTACTTTGTATGAGAGGTAGGCGTGATTTTCAGTGAATTTTGAAATTTCCATATTATGTGCAAAATTCCAAATCAATAAATTAACTTTTGTGACTTTTTAAGAGATTGTACCGTTTTGATAAAATAACTTTGTATGGGAGTTAGGCGTGGTTTTTATCCCATTTTGCTCATTCTCGAACTTGGTCTACGTTTTTTTAATGTAAGCACATTTACATTAGGGGTCAACGATTGTTCTAGATAAAAGTTGTTTAGTGATAAAAAACTGCCATTGAAGAAAATAAAAATTTAATATATATTTGTTTTTAACCACCCCGTCCCGCCCCCGCCCCAATATGTAATGGCAAAAAGCCATAGTGCCACATTTTAAGCTGAAAAATTATTTGAGACACGCCATTGAAGTGTTCTACACCATTATTTTTGTGTATCACGCGGATTTTTGATAGCTAACACTTACATCTCTGACTTAAAGTTTTACTCAGTTCTAAATAATAAATGACAAAAATATACGATTTTTCTGAGTAAATTTCATATCTTAATAAAGAATGAACATAGTTGAATTGTGCCTGCTTTGTACGAAGTGCTTTGTTCAAAGTACCAACCATAGTTTTATCTTTATGAATTTAAGTATTTTAAATTTTTTTAATATTTATTTAGTAAAATTTATAGAGTATGGAAGCATGTCCTGTTCCCAGGTTTTTCCATACTCCAGTTTCCCTGAGTCTGACTGCCGAGCAAGCAAGTCGAGTGGTAGGATGTGGAGTAAAGTATCTAAAGCCGCAGTCTGTGTTGTTCTCAGAGCACCGCTGATGCAAATAAATACCATCCTTTGGACTTTTTGGAGCTGGTTCAAGTATGTGACCTTGTACAAGGCTGACCACCATAGAAGTATAGGTCTAATGACGCCTACATATAGACCTTGAACGATATTGGGGGAAAAGCCCTGTTTTGTCCCTATAGCTTTTTTGCAGGTGTACAGTACAACTGTCGATTTCTCCGTGCGCTCAGAAATAATAAGTTTACAGCTCAGCTTCCTACCAAGAATGAGTCCTAGATATATTGCACTTTCCGAAAAAGACTGTGCAGAGCCATTTAGCATTTTAAATTGGTGTGAGGGACGGAATTTTGTTTTTCCTTGTGGAAAGGACCAGTTCTGTTTTGGACGGATTTATTTCGAGACCACAGGGTTCGTCCCATCGTGGGAAATTTGCCTTTGACTGCGATTGCTAGGTCATCGGCGTAGGCTGTCACTACACAGACCTTTTTTTGCTAGTGTAAGTTAATGAACATTTTTGTTGGTTTATAGCTAAGATTTTAGTTTATTAAGTTTAAGTTTACATAATATTAAAATCGCTAATATTCAGAACTAATTTTACTTTAATATTTTTTCAATAAATTGGTATCCTCACCAACTAAATTTATAAGAAAATTTTAAAAAAATTGCAAATATATAACAATATTCATTAAATTCCCTGAGTAATTAAGTTTTCATAATCTCGAAGCAATCCCTAGTTCCAGGAATTCGGATTTTCAATCTGGATAATACCGGGATTGTGGAAAACTGCTAGAATAAGACATTCTAGTGTTTGTACACGAGAACATTGCCTGAATTAACCAAAAAAGGCAGAATTTTACTTAAAAAAATGCTATAAAAATATCTTGGATATAACAAATAATCTTCGAAGCTAAATGATAGAAAAGTAGCTAAGTCTAACTACTAAATAAAGAAACCAAATGGCAACATTGTGCATTGCTTTGGTAACACATTTATTTTTTCTCAATTCTCAAATCGTCTGAATCAAACGATGCTCCTTTATAAATAACTGCTATTCATCTTATTTATTGCTTGAAGCACAAAGCTTTAATGGTTTGTTTGCGTTTTATATGAATAGCTAGATTCAATAGGAAATAAAAAACATTAACCCACAGATTATGCAATAAATGTTGATAACAGCATGGATATGAATGGATTTAAGGTCATCTTATTTAAAGTATAAATTAAGAAAAAGTTATTTGAGCAACAGTGTAAGTTAGTCAAAACAAGTCAAGTAATAATACAATTCCTTAAACTAATTTCCATTCGGACTTTAATTAATATGAAAGTTAATTAGATATTATTGCTAAAGTTAAAAAATCTAGCTAGGAATTATCTTCTACTGGACCGAAGTTAAAATACCCTACGGCCATAGATACTTTAGTTTATTCGACGTCTTAAATGTTGTATAACTTTATAACGTCACTTTTATAAGCTTATGTGCACACCATCAATTTTAAACATTTTATTTTAAATTTATAAAGGTTTTATTATTATGTTTGTGAGGTGGGGTTCTTTCAGTATATTTTACCAATTTCCTAGCATCGAGTGCATAATAAAGATTCAAATTTATTTGCAAAATTTTAAGCCACTGCACACATTTTTGTGTAATCGATTTTTAAAAATTTCTTAGTTATAGTGAATATTAAGGGTTAAAGCTTATGTGCAAAATTTCTCATTTTCGCAAAGATAGGCTCATTTTCAAAAATAATCTGTATTTTTTTATGTAAAGCTTATAAATTGAATTTCATTACGATAGCTCTCAAATAAATGCTGTTATCGTGATCACAGACGGACAGACAGACGAACATGGCTATATCGACTCAGAAGGCGATGCTTATCAAGAATATATATCGAGGGCTTTTATTCAATATGACTTATCTACATTTTCCACGAAAATTTGTTTTTTATGGCAAAGAAATCGTTGACTCATCTGCCACCTATGAGATTTATTTTGATACAAAAAAAAAGAGAGTTTAGCAAAGTTTTCCCCCTTACATGTTTGACCTATCTACAATACAGTTTTTTTGTTTTGAATACAAAAGGACTTATCTACACAAATTTCAGAAATATTCAAGAAAATTATAATAATTTTGCGTTAGACTACAATGGCAGGGCAAAAAAGAGAAGGAAATGCATTGAAAGGCATAGCAGTAGATTATGCATCGTCAGCGGAGGAATATATTGGACAAATAACAGGTGCTTTTATAATCGAATGAAATTCTCTATAATATTAATAAATTTGATTCGGAGATTGGGATGATATTGCGGAACGAAGAGAAATCATGACTCTAATTTGCATACTGCTCCATTTCCAAGAATTGAAGTCTGCAATTTTATCAGAATATCAATATTTTTATGATTATATTGAAAAATTGTAAGCAACTAAATTAATAGACCAGACTACTGTTATTTTGATATTTTTCTCTTGTTTTTCTTAATATTTCTACCAAAAAACTTTTCTTAAAATCTGAATAAAATCGTCAATGAATTCACGAAAAACTTACTTTTCCTATTGATTAAAAAGACTTACCTTCTGATTTCCTGACAACCTATCTGCACTTAAACGAAAAGTACGAGGTTTCACTAATTTTTTTTTTTGTTTTTTGTTTTTTTGGAAGCTTGTCATTCTTTTTATACAATAATCTGGTACTTTGGTTGGTGAATATTTATACACTGCAAGATTTAAACGGTTTTTTGCTCTCCTGAAAAAGATTTTTTTGTAGATAGGTCATATCGAATATAAGCTCTCGATATACTCTTCCATTATTATTATTAATAATAACATATTTTATCCATTCATTTAGGGTATTCACAAGGTGTGCTATCATGTCATAATGTCATATTGTCCTAAGATTTTACACTAGTTTAAACATTTTATTGTTGCCTCCCATATAAAAAATGTACTAATATATTACAACTCTGAAAGCTATGTTTATTGAAGTGTCGTAATCAAACTGCTGTTTCTTACTAGCATTTATTTATCTTGTAAATTTTAGTTGTACAATTTTAGGGCAATATGACAATATGACATGATAGCACACCTTGTGAATACCCTAATTATCTAAACAATGTACGGTACTGACATATATTGTGTGTGCTTTAATCACGAAACATTTAACAAAAAACAAATATTAAAAACTAGCTAAAGCATTATTTTCCTAGCTTTTTTTCAGCAAATTCCCTGATAAGACTGTCCAAATTTAGATTTTCTGCAACTTGATTTTCAATGGACAGCAAAGCCAAGCAAGTTAATCTTGTTCGAGACATTGCAGATCGTAAGTACGTTCTTACCAACTTTAGTTTAGAAAAACTTCGTTCGCCACTTGCAATGGTCACTGGTATCGTTAACAGAATACGCAGCGATATTCAGGTGATGGGATAACACTCTTGAAGACTTTGCTTTTTTATAAAGTTTAATGTTTCGATTGGTGTTGCGCGTGTGTTCAATGTTGCAGAGTTATTTAACTATCATATTTATAGTACAATGAGGCAAAAGATTAAATCAATTTTATCTTCGTCAAATCGTTTGTCAAACAACTTCGTACTTATACGAAAAGCCCACTAACTGTACAATCTGAAGTACAAAAGAAAAGAAAGAAAAAGAATTAAAAATTTATATAGTTCTGAATTTAAACACTGTAAAATATAAAAAAAAAATTATTCTAAAGAGTAGATTCTCTCTAATTATGAATATAAAATTGCTTAAGGAATTCTTTCAATTTCTCATTCAGCAGTAAATGTTGAAAGAATGTTTTATTTTCAAAATTTAATAAAAACCAATTACAGAAACTGCATATTGCAACAATTTATTTTATATAATTTAAGAAAAAAATTTATTAAAACTTTGTGTAAAAAAAGCCGAAATTTTGACATTAGAAGTATCAAATTAAAAAACATCGGAAAATTTGACTGAAAGTGAAGAATTGCTTGACTGAAAGATTTTCCTATTAATTTCTTTCGTTACCTTAACATAGAAAGGTCCTATGTAATAATTTCAAAAATCTGTTGGATCCTGTCAGATTGGTGGTTGACCTAATGTCATCTGCAAAGACACTGATTTTAAAAAAATGTTGGTGGCCTTTCTATATTAAGATAACGCGAAAAAATTCGCATGTTTATATTAAAGGTTTTTTGCTTTTTTGCTTTTTTTATTTTATTTATTTTTTATTTTATTTATTTTTGTTGCTTAATTATAAAAAGACCTCTACACTTTGTGTTTATTAAATTTTCTTATCTCATTTTATGAATATTATAAGACCGCTTTAGTTCCTTTTTGTGATAATAAACAACCTTCCTTTAGTTCCTTTTTGTGATAATAAACAACCTTGTGATTAATTAAAAATAAAAAACCTTTGTAATTTTTTTATAGGGTTTATGAACTAAATTGTTTAAAATACTTTTACTTTAATTTTAAAAAAAAAACTAGAGGGTCGAAAAATTATCTTCGACTGGTTCGAAGTTTGAACACCCCCTTAGTATATTCTTAACTATGCAAACTTTTAAAGTTTGATGACGTCACTTCGCATAGAGGACGTTTGTGTTGTTCATCCAATTCTGCCAAAACTCAAATGCAGAACACGTTTAAGATGGAATTTTTAAAAGTTATGCTACTTTGATGACGTCACTTTGTGAGTTAGATTGGCCGAGTTATTTATCAATTTTGCCAAATTCTAAACTCAAGGTGAATTCAATATTTTTAACATATGTGAATAGTTTTAATTTATTAAATTAATTTTTACGGAGTTTTTGGAGACTTAACCGTTTTCATATACTTTGTGACTAGAGCTCATATGCAAAATTTCAAGTCATTCCATTAGTTTTTGTGGCATTTAAAGAGATTTTTAGCATTTTGTTAAAGTCACTTTTTGTGACAGGTAGTCGTTGTTTGTTTTCGATTTTGAAAAATTCAAATTATATGGCGAATTTTTGCGACCAAAGCTTAAGGGCAAAATATAAAGTCATGACATTAATTTAATGACATATCTAGAGATTTTACAGATATTATAAAGAGGTAGGCGTTGTTTTTGTGAATATTTTACTTTGAAGCTAATGTGCAAAATTCCAAATCATTTCATAAGTTTTTGTGGCATTTTTAGAAATATTATTGTTTTGATAAAGAAGGCGTGGTTTTCATTCGATTTTTCTCATTCCCAAACTATATCTTCTTTTTTTTAATATAAGCACATATACCAAATTTTAATACGATATCCTTAACATTAATAAACACACAGTAATCGTGTCGACAGACGTACCTAACGAAATCGACTCGGGAGGTGATGCTGATCAAGAATATAATTACTTTTCTATACCTATAACGCCTCCTTATCAGCGTTACGAACGGAGTGACAAAGTTAATCTACCCTTACGCAGTTACGCAGTATGCGCGTAATATACTATTATGCAGTAGAGAAAATCAAACACCTTACTTCAAATCCAATTGATAGCTGATTACTTTATTACTTTTTAATATGGTTTTTAAATAAAATGAAAGATGAGTGATGTCACATTCCAATCCATTTGTCATCAACTTAAAGAACAAAGTCATGCTCATATTTTATGCTGACACTTGATAAAGTTTAAGTAGGTTAAATAAATTATAACATGATACTATATCACAATATCACATTGTGGTCATTGTTCTTAGAGTAGTTCAATAAACTATAACATGATTATGTGTCTTCACTACAATACAAAATTTATTCTATACTATTTTTTTTTCATTTAGTACAATTTTTTCTAAATTGGTATACCAAAATGAAAAAGGTCATTTATCAACCCTGGGTCATGGTAGATAATAGCTAAAAACCTAAACCCGATAATAGCTCCTAGAAGATAAGTTCATAAAAGTTAATACGCTGAAGTTAGTTTTAATTTATATCTACACCCAAAAAAAACGAAGTAAATAAGGCCGTATTCGGGATCATTATAACTCTTTTCGTGTATGGTATTTTGCCAAAGCAGTAAAAACTATATATAACTCTGTTTGTGCGTTCTAATTACCCCAAAAATGGAGTTTGTTTGAAAAGTCGTGCTGACTTCGTTTTGATTAATATTAGGGTTTACGAACTTGTATTAAAAATTTTTACATTCATTTTAAATTGGGAACTCAAAAAAAAAAAACTTAAATCAACTCATTTAAATGTACCATGAAGCTTAAAAAAAATACAAACTAAACCACAAAAGAGTTATAAAAGGAATTCATAATTTCTTTTATGTTTTAAATTTCATTTATTTTCACTTTATTTTTATATACAATCTTAACATCTAACTGGCCGTCTGAAATAGGGATATTGATATCTTCTTTATTAATTTTATCCAAATGATTTATTCCTTATAACCAGCTCTGAAAGTATTGAAAATGGAACGTTATTTTGATTTTTTACGGCGAATTTTTACCTCTGCATCGCTCTGGCATTTTCCATTTTCGAAGAATATTTTTAATGTTTTCTTCGTCTTCACTCCGTTGCAATAGAGGAAACGCCAAACGGTGAAAACACAATCGACTCTTCTCCATACCTGCAAAGTTTCACGGTTTGGCAATCTTGAATTTCTTTGCACAAAAAATGTTAACTTTTTATCTTTTAAGCTTCAATTGCGCTCAACTGTCAAAAACTGCCAGTTTCCAAATGGTGTTTCATTTCTATAGTATTAAGGGAAATTTTACAAAAAAGGGATATTTTTATATATAACATATTAGCAAAGAGGTAAGAATATTTGCGTTTTGTTTACAATTGTTTGATGTAAATAACATGTAGTAGAATGAAGGAAAGATATTTTGTAAGCATCTAGCAAAGTCTAGTCAAAATTAAACCCCAAGCTAATTCTAGTCTTCTGAAAGTGTTTTAAGAGATGAGTTAGGTGTTTTCCTATACTATTGCAAAAGTGGACGTGGCATTTTATTTAATATGCTTTATCCCGATTGTATTGATGCTGGAATACTTACATTTTGTACAAGAATAGGTAGAATATTTTTGAAGTGATTTGAACTAAGTGGGCAGGGTTGCCTAAAAGTCGTGATACATACATTAAACATTTGTTTATCAGTATATAATATAGTTTAGTTATTAAAACATGGTACATATCCAATAACTAATAAATTCTTCTAAAGGAAACTTTATGTGTCTATACTTTTATTAAAACCACAGTTGTACAGGAAAATTCATAAAACTGTTTAATTTCAAAAAACTTTCTAAAAAATAAACCGTAAGTTAAAAAAAAATTGCAGTAAAACTTATAATAAGAGAGATTTTTTGTGAAAGAGATGGAACTATATAGATAGAGAGAGAGGGATAGATCTCAAAAGAAATACAATATAAAGTTTGGAAAAAGATATCCTGTTTATTTTATATTTACACTGTCATTGGTTGGCGCTTCGATTGGTAATAACGATGGTTTGTGATAACTAAAATAAGAGATATATTTGCCGTGATTTGGTATTTTCGACGTGAAGAAATTGCATCTTTTGTAAAGATCTTCAATAAAAATCTTTTGTGGGGTAGCAAAAAAATGCCTCTTGTAGTTCATATTAAAAATCTATGATCCCAAAGGGGGTCAAATGTATTATGTGGTCCTACTAATTTTTTTCCTCACCATTTCTTCTGAACACATTTCATAGTTCATATAAAAAAATCAATGAATCCTATAGGGGTCAAATGTATGAGCAGGTCCAAAGTTTTCCCCTCAACATTTCTTTTGAACACACCTACACTCTATCTGCCTATCTATCTCTATCTCTATCTTCTGTGGGTCCCAATACAAAAAAACACAAAAAATATAAAATGTAATTACTCGTGTACACAAAAACGTGACGATACTCAAAAATTTATTCGTGACAAGACTCAAAAAATTGTAACATCAATAAAAATATACGAAAACATATAATTCGTAATAATAAAACGGCCCTTTTTTATCATTGTGCAACATTAAATGTGTAGAGCACACTTGATTTGCTTGTTAAAATATTTGAGTACTTTCTCTTCATTCAAAGTAAAACGAACAAAAGAAAATATTTGCTCGAACGGACTCTGTTTCGTGCTAAACATAGCTCCGTTTCAGCTTTAAAATACAAAGACGATTTTCATAGATGGTTGCAATCAGTTTAATAGAGTTAAAAGGACAAATGTTCGGAAAAGATGTGGAGTTAATTTGAAACTGCTTTTAATTTACTCCAAGCTTTAAAAATGAGTTGTATCAAACCAAAAAATTGTATATTAACAAAAAAATGTTGATGCAATTCATTTTGCGTTTTACGGCACCAAAACGTTTTTAACTTCTCAAAAATTCGTTTGACTCACGAAAAAGCTTGGGTTGACTCCGCACTTTTTTTTCGGTGTATAGAGATAATTATTCAAATTATGTAGTTAAGTTGATGGTGCGCGCACAGCGCCGTGTAGATTCCGGCACCCCGGTCACCTCGCCTTAACGACGGCACTGTGTATGTTCGTGCATAATTGTTCTCTTGCTGTAAAATTTTTGTGTTGCCAAAGTCCGGTAAGTGTCCTTTTTGTGTGCAATGAGCTGCAAGCGCTGTTTTCTGGGAATTTTTCGATTTAAGGTCCGATTTGTGGGCAGATAGTCTTGTCCGTAATTTAGATTTAGTCATTCTATATTATACTTGGTAGCATACATTGGATCCGTCACCTTTACATTTAATTTGGTAAATTAAGTTGTGCCTGTCAATACTTTCTATTCTGTTTTTGGTATTGCTGTAAAGATTTCGCAAAGTGTTGATTATTTTAGAGGCAATAAGGTGAGTGTTTTTGTTGTAAATGTCTGTTTTTTTAAGTTTTTCTGCGAGTCCAGAAACATATGATACTCCTTTGTAACTTTGGGTGCCAGTTTTTCTTTATTTATATTTTGGTTGATATTTATTCTTAGTAGGCGTTTTGTAGTTTGTGATGGAAAATCGTTCTGACGATTTGTGTGTATTATTCGTTAACTGTTTTCTTTGTGAAAAACTTGGTCGCTGATGCTAATGACCCGGTCAATAAAGTTTTTGGCTGTACCAAAGATATTTTTTATAAAGTGTTTTGAGTGGTAGTTGATGAGTCTACCTGGTGATGCATTTGCATCGTTCGTGTGATGGTGAGTTGATCGAGGGGCTACTACTATTCGACTACTTTAGTTAAAGCTAAAATCAAGTATACACAGGTGGTTGAGAACTACAGCAAAAACAGAGTTAAAAAAGAATACAAATTAATAAAAATGTTAACATTTTTTAATTGATTTAGACTAAAATTTTACTTTTTCTCATCGCAATACATATCTACCAAAGACTTTATAACTGCTATTTGTAAAATCGTTGCTCACACTTATAAATCGACTGAAAAAAGACAGATTTTCAAAAAGTTATATACGTATAGCTTCGAAAGAAAATAGATAAATTCTTTAATTACCTAAGATTGAAAAATGTTTCAAACTGCATACTAAGGTTTCATATAAAGATTGAACATTTAGAGAAATTTAAAGTTAGAAAAAACACAGAAGAATTTGAAAAACTCCCGTTTTTGACTCTTCTCTCATGAGAAACAGTCGAAACCCCTCTTTTCAGCCCACGGGAATACAATTTGAACATTTTTCTTTCCAAATAAGATCGTTGCTACATAATAGTTTTTAATTTAAGGAAGAAGTGCCCATTCTAGGAAGAAAGCACAAGTATTATTTTGAAAAACTACTTTTCTGTATATAACGACCTTGAGCGACTTCTAAACCTTTTTCCAAAAATCTGAAAAAATCTCAAAATTCTATTAACGACAAACCTTCGGATTGCACTTCAGCCCCCCAAAATTTTGAGAAAAATGAGTTTATACACCGAGAAAAATGAAAGCCTTAAAATCAAAGAAAAAAGTTATTGTTAAATTGTAGCCAACATATCTTTACCACAAAGAAATAATCGTTGCACTAATGATTTATTTTTTTACTATGCAAGTGCTGCATCTTCGAAACAAAAGACTAAAATTCTATGAAGCTATCTAGAAGAAGAAACTATCTCTGCCGTAAATATAAAATATTTGCCGTAACGATATAATTCTTTGTTAACAGGGTTTTGAAAAAATTATGTAAAATCAACAATTTTTCTTTGTTTCTTTGAAGCTAAGTATTATTGTTTTAAAGACAAAGTGTGTAATTTTGAAGAACTTTTTCTTCAAAATCATATTTGTATACGAAGAATAAGAAAATTTTAAGTAAAAAATTATATTTTCATTGCCTAAATAAGGTTAATATGTTCTTACATATTTTAAGCAATAAATAAAGCATTATTGAATTGATGTAATTTGGACAATGAAAATGTAATTTTTTAATTTCTTTCTACGTGAAAAATGCGAGTGTTTCTATTAATTTTATCAACAAGAAAGCTTCGCTTGTTTTCAGCCTTTTTTTTTCTTCTTTCGTTTTGTCGCAGAAATTGGCCTATAGGCAATTCACAAGGTGTCATTTTGTGTCCCATTGTTCTACTGTTCTATTGTTTTACGACTGTTGTTGTTTCACATGCAAAATTGATATAGGACAAATACAACACTGCATTAAAAATATGTGCAATAAAAAATATCATTAGCACTATGCGCTCAGTGGTAATGCAAATCGAATTCTTATTACCACTAACCACATGCATTAACATGTAATGGTAATGGGAAAAAATGCATTACCATTAGTATTTAATGGTAATGGAAAAAAATTGCATTAGCACTAAAATTCTAAAGTTCAGTTAGTAACGGGGTTTCTTTTTAATGAAAAATTTGCTGATAAAGAAAACTCATTGATTGAAAGGTATAATAAAAAATATAATATATAACGATAATGAAAAAATTATTTTCTGACTAAGCAATTATGAAATCAAAAACAATAAACTTTTTATAATGCTATAAGCTTATGTATAAGCTTTTTTTAATACTAGCATTTCTAAATTCGTGTCGATAAGTTTTTGACTTCTCGATAAATTTGTGGTGTTTTTTTCAATTTTAGTGGTAATGTAAATTTCTTTCCTTACCATTAAAAATTCAATGGTAATGCAAATATTTTGTATTAACATTAAAATTTTCCATTACCATTATAATTTTAATGGAAATGCAATTTTTTTGCCATTACCATTACCATAGATGGGCACTTTGCAGTATCAGTAAAATTGCAGTAAAAATAAATTTTTACTGATAATGAAATTCAATTTGCATTACCAGTAAAATTTTACTGATTACTGAAAAAAATTGCAGTAAAAATAAATGTTTACTGATTACTGGCAAAAAATTGCAGTACAAATAAATTTTTACTGATAATGAAATTTAATTTGCACTACCAGTAAATTTTTACTGATTACTGAAAAAATTTGCAGTAAAAATAAATTTTTACTGATTACTGAAAAAAATTGCAGTAAAAATAAATATTTACTGGTTACTGAAAAAAATTGCAGTAAAAATAAATTTTTACTGATTACTGAAAAAAATTGCAGTAAAATAAATTTTTACTGATTACTGAAAAAAATTGCAGTAAAAATAAATTTTTACTAATTACTGAAAAAAATTGCAGTAAAAATAAATTTTTACTGATTACTGAAAAAAATTGCAGTAAAAATAAATTTTTACTGATTACTGAATAAAATTGCAGTAAAAATAAATGTTTACTGATAAATAAATAAAATTGCAGTAAAATAAATTCTTACTTATTATATGAAATAATTGCAGTAAAAATCAATTTTCACTTATAACTTAAATGAAATGAAGCAAAATAAAGTTTTTACTGATTACTGAAAAAAACGGCAGTTAAAACAATTTTTGACTGATTGCTAAAAAACTGAACGCACTATCCACTGATCAATGCAGCCACATAAAAAACACATGAAAAAACATAAAACCATCTGTAGTTGCTGTGGCTTATAACTGATCTTCTTTTTCTCAGTGAACAAGAAAAAAAAAAGTATTACAAAATCATCACCTCATAACTGTTAATATCACATCATTTTTTATACAATACGAACAGAGAAATTATATGATGATGAAGAGAGAATTCGTCTATGCTTGTTCATTTCTCTGTGCTTGTTCATTCCTCTCAAATTAAAGAATAAAACAGGTGAATTCTTATATTGAGTCATAGTTTTACGCGTGCTATCGTAATAACTTATTCAAAAATTTGTAGTGTCATATTGCAAGTGTTAATAAATAAGAAACTTTAATAGCTATGAGTGAATTAGATTTCGATAGTGACGATTCCATTAAAGATCGAGATTTCATTTGCGATGAAAATTTTCCAAGTTGTTCAAACGGTCGGGGCTTACAAATAAGTCATGATTTCATTAGTGATGGCAATGATGTTTCGGAAAGAAATGTTTCTAATGATTTTAGTGAATCTTCAAGTAGCGCTCCAGATTTGTTGAATGACGAATTAATTGGTGTAAACAACGTTCTTTTCACTGAAGAATTCTTCAAAATTATTGAGAAGGTAATTAAAAAAATACAAATTGTAGTTGTTTGATAGCTTAAAATCGTTTATTGAGCTTTAGGTGAGGTTAGAACAATTAATTGCTGTAACGAATTAATTGCTAGCTTTATGCCGACTCAGAACGGCTCATGCTCTCAAGAAGCTTTACATGGCAGTTTTTGCCCTCTGAAGTTGGCCATTGCCAACTATACTCTTTTTGACTGATAGATACTACTTTTTATAATACAATTTCATTTAAATGTAGATGAACAAAACTCCTCATCAAAGGAAAATGAGTGGCTTGATTGCTGTTTGCCAAATTTGCGGGAAAAAAGTGAAAGGATCGCTGCGTGTTAGCTCCAATTTCATCAAGCATTTAAAAAAGGAACATCCAAAAAAATTTTGCGACTTCAATTCAAAAAAGGAAGAAAGCAGGCACAGTGTAGGCCGTAAATGTTCTTTTAATCGTGATATTTTGGATTTTATATGCAACACAACGTCTCCCTTGTCCATAGTCAGTGACCAAAGCTTTAAGAAATTATTTCCTGGCAAAAGTATACCGAGCAGGCGTTCAATAACAAGGTTACTTTCAGAGAGCCACATTAAATTTATCCAAAAACTTACTATTGAGCTGAATGAAATCAAATATGTGTGCGTAACTGCTGATGTGTGGTCAGGTGGAAGAAAATCATTTTTTGGCTACACTTGCCATTGGTTATATGCTGACAGTTTTGAAAGGAAGTCTGTAGCACTGGCATGTCGAAGGTTTAAAGGAACTCATTCCTTTGATCGTGTAACGAAAATGATATGCGACATAAACAAGCAATATAAATTACCAGTCGAAAAAATAGTTTATACGATCACTGACAACGGTTCAAACTTCATTAAGGCATTTAAAGAATTCGGGGTGGAATTGAGTATGTGATATATTTTATTATATTTCGATGATTCGATAACAATTCGACTAATTTTTAGCAAAATCTCACTTTTGTGTTTCCGATTTTTTTGAAACTTTGTAGGTTAGTAGTGTAGATATATTTTAAAGATATTGAATTTGTCTTTTGGTTGGTATATTTTTTTTTTGCAGCAATTTTATGATATATTCTTTTTTTTAACCTGAAATGCTCTGTCACATTTTGGATCGTCTTCGCAACAAATTTGTAATATATTTAGTTTAGTGTTGAGTGAAGCCATTAATTTTAAGGACTAACACACAATTAATTTAGTCAAATGATGCCTTAACTCAACACGTAACTAAAAATATAAAAAATTTGTTGCGAACACAATCAAAAATGTGACTGAAAATTTCAGGTCAAAAAAAAGGATTTATCATAACATTTCTGCAAAAAAAAATATTCCAAAAAGACAAATTCAAGATCTTTAAAATATATCTACACTTTATTATGTACAACTTACGGTTTCAAAATCACATCTATTGAAATACATGTACTTCTTGTATATTTTTAAAATTTTTTGATATTTTTCACAGTGTATATCCTTGAAACAGAATTTTAAATACAAAAAAGAAGTACGCAGATATAATACTTTTCAGGAGAACTATGCACTTAGAGAGTTTCAAAATTTAAAAAAAAATAATGATGTCAGAAACGTGGGCGCTTTGGCGTGGAATCACCGATGCACTTATTTGTTCCCAATATAACGTTTCCTATTGATGATTTCGCTTTATTCAGGACCTATAAATGAACATGACAGTGATGAGGAATCTGACTCTGGCTCCGATTCAGATTTCAACATGGATGCTTCAGGTTCTCAATTTCGATCTCTGACTCCACGACTGTCGAAGCATTTTCCTTGTGCGAGCCACACTTTAAATCTTGTGGCTACAACTGATTTCAACAAAGTTATAAATTCTTTAAGTCAGGATATAAAAGATATTCATAAAAGGTCTTTCAATAGGTACGAATTGACTTCATTTAACTTATTTTCTTCATGTATATTATTATTTTCTGTATAGATGCACACAGATTTGGAATAAATGCAATAGACCAAAATCTGCAGAAGTAATCAATGCAGTTATAGACGCCAATTTATTAACTCCATGCATAACAAGGTGGAACTCACTTTATGATTCCGTAAAAAAGTTGCTGCAACACAAAAAAAATTTAGCCGAATTATGCTTTCGTCTGAAAATTCCCACCATTCTCAGTGAAGAGCTTGAGTACTTGGAGGAGTACATAAAGCTTATGGGGCCTATAGCAGAAGCGATAGATTTTCTTCAGGGCGAAAAGACCATGTATTTTGGTTACTTTCTCCCTACTATAGTGTCTTTAAGAGTAAAAATGTGTCGTTTGGAGTCTGCAAGCTTTAAGTATTTATCTGAAGTAAGCGAAAAGATGCAACAAGCTTTGCTTAAAAGGTTTGAAAAATATTTCCTGATACAGCCTGCAGCTTGGGATGCTGTTATTGCAGCTATATGTGTTCCTGACATAAAATTGCGATTTTTGAAAGCTCTTTTAGAAACAGCAACAACACAATCAGAAGAAGAAGTAAAAAAAATGTTCAACACTTATGTATGACGAAGTATAGCAAAATAGCCGATGCCGAAACTCGTGTTCTGACGCAGACACCGCAAAAATCATTTCTTGATTTTGGGGATAATGGTAAAGATTTTACACTTAACTTTACTTTACATTTTTGCATTAATGTATAAATTTGTTCATCTCCTTCAATAGAAGTTAGCATACAATGTGTTTCCAATGACTCGGGAAATTATCTCCAAGAAACAATTTTATACCTCGTCGATCGAGACACAACGACAAATTGTCTAAGAAACCATCCAGCCATAAAAAATGTTTTTCTGAAATATAATACCCCATTACCCTCATCGGCACCTGTAGAACGGTTATTTTCATTCGCTGGGATTGTGAATCGTTCCAGAAGGCAAAAACTCAGCGATGATAATTTTGAAATGCTAGTTTTAAGAAAAGCTAACAGCGTGTAGCTTTTTCATAAGTATATACATGTGCATACATGTATAAACATATCTACATACATAATAATCTATCTATATATATAAAAATGGATGTATGTATGTGGGTATGTGGGTATGTGGGTATGTGGCTATATCACGTATAGACTCCAAAACCGCTGAACCGGTCTTTATGAAATTTTCAGGGAAAATAAAGCCACATCTTGAGAGTGTTCCTGTGAGGTTTTATAACGATTGGAGAAAGGGGCGTGGTACCTCCCATACAAGCCAAATTTGCTCCATCGATCACAAAAAAAAAAAAAAGAAAAATATTTCACGGTTTCAATCGTAAAAAACTAAGATTTGGTGATTTTGTTCAGATAGTTACTGTCGGTAACTGTACAAAAAATGGGCGTGGTCGTTATATAAATACGCCCACTTTTTCGAAATCATGGCAATTCCGGAGTTCTGCACATTTTTACAGTGAAACTTGCTGTTTAGGTACGAACACAATTTATAAATGTTTTCACGCCCACTTTTAACGCCCACAAATCAATATCTATATATATATAAAGCAAAACGATGTGTGTCTGGTAGTGTGATGTCTATAGACTCCAAAACTACTGAACCGATTGACCTGGAATTTTGGCAGTCGATTTGTTTCAGGTACGAGATGGTTGAGGAAAAAAATTTGCCACACCCCCCTTTTACCGCCCTCAAATCAATAAAAATGTTACATTTCAGTTGGTTTGGGTCGTATATGGCTAAAATTTTGTAATTTAGTATGTACGGTTACTGTCGACAACTGTCCTAAAAATGGGTTTCCACGCCCCCTTTTACCGCCCACAAATAAATGAAAATGGTTTATTTCAGACGGTTTTGGTCGTATAAGACCTAAATTTGGTACTTTGGTTTGTGAAGTTACTGACAGTAACTGTACGAAAAATTGGTTTCCACGCCCCCTTTTGCGCCCACAAATCAGTGAAAATGCTATATTTCATGCAGTTTTGGCCGTATGAGACTAACATATGATACTTAAGTTTGTATGGTTACTTTCGGCAATTGTACTAAAAAAGGGCGTCATCGCTATATAGCCACACCCACTTTTTAAGAAACCATCAAAATTGACTACTGGGTCGATTGAGCTAAAATGTTGGCTTAGTTTGTACGGTTACTGTTAGCAACTGTACTAAAAATTGATCTCCACGACCCCCTTTTACCGCCCACAAACCAATGAAAACGTTTTATTTCAACGGTTTGGGTCGTATTAGACAAAAATTTTGTAATTCAGTACATATGGTTACTCTCGGCAAGTGCACTATCAATAGGCCTGCCCTACTTTAGTTAAACTCACTTTTCGGGGAGTTAGCGTCCAGTGAAGTAAAGTGCGCCAGGCTTTCCCTAAATTGAGCTGAAATTTGGGCAGTCGATTTGTTTCGATTACGAGATGGCTCAAGGGAAATATTTTACCGCACCCCTTTTTACCGCTTGCAAAACAACAAAAATGCTATATTTCGCACGGTTTTGATCGTATTAGACTAAAATGTGGTTATTTAGTGCACATGGCTACTTTCGGCAGCTATACTGAAAATGGTGAATATATTTGACATTTCTTGACATTTTCGTGTATGGCAGTAAGGCGGTCTGTGGCAGAACAACGTTTGCCGAGGTGATAGATTGTTCCTGTGAGGTTTGGTAACGTTTGGACGAGGGGGCGTGGTTCCTCCCATACAAGCCAAATTTGCGCTATTGACCACAAACCAAATAAGGGATATATATCAGATGGTTTCGATCGTAAAAACTAAGATATTATCATTTTGTTCAGATGGTAACTGTCAGTAACTGTACAAAAATCACTTTTTCGTCGCAATTTATATACGCCCACTTTTTTGAAATCATGGCAATTCCGGAGTTCTACACATTTTTATACTGAAACTTGCTGTGTAGGTGCTCCAAGAGGCAGTCACGATACATAAATGTTTTCACGCCCACTTTTAGCGCCCACAAATCAATATCTGTACATATAAAAATGAATCGTGATTTGTTCGGATGCTTAAAACTTGAAAACGACTAGACCAAATAGGATACTTCCTTCTACTGGTTTGTTCGTAACTGCTACGCAAAGGTTTAGGAAAAAAGTAATGCCACACCCCTTTTATCGCCCACAAATCAATAAAAATGCTATATTTAAGAAGGTTTTGGTCGTATTAAATTAAAATTTGGTAAATAAGTTCTTATGATGACTGTCACTAACTTTAATAAAAACGGGCGTTGTCACACTTCATCTACGCCTACTTTTGGAAATATCACAATACTCCGATACTATTGGTCCGATTGAGCTCAAATTTTGTAAGTGGCTTTGCTTTGAGTACGAGATGGTTTAAGAAGAAATGCCACACCTTCTTTTACCTCCCATTAATATAAAAACAATTTGTGTTATCGAATAGCGTTATGGGTTGCACAGCTTAGAAATTCGGTATTCGACCACAATTTAGACGTACCGTTTCAGTGATGAAATTTTATGGGAGTTGGACAAGGGGGAGGGGCACCTCTCATACAATCCAAATTGGTGATATCGAATAGCTTTGAATTTATAGGAATTCAGCTTTGGAATTCAGTTTTTGACCTCAATTTACACATGCAGTTTCAATGATTTTTTTTTTATGGGCGTTGGACAGGGAGGCCTGACATCTCCCTTACATCCCAAATTTGCAATATCGAATTGCTTTGAAGTTATAGGTTGACAGCGTAAGAAATCGGTATTCGACCTAAATTTATACATGCACTTTCATTTCTTACATTTTATGGGCGTAGGGAAAAGGGGAGTGACACTTCCCATACAACCCAACTTTGTGCTATCAAATAGCTTTAGAGTTATAGGTCGCACAGCATCGGAATTCAGTATTTGACCAAAATTTACTCATGAAGATTTACTGATAAAATTTTTTAGAGTTTGTCGGGGGGCGTGGCACCTCCCATACAACCCAAATTTGTGTTATCGAATATATTTGGAGTTATATGTCGCACAGTTTTGGTATTCGGTATTCGACCTCCATGTACACATGCAGTTTAATTGATTACATTCTATGAGGGGTGATCAAGAGGGCGTGGCACTTCCTATACAACCCAAAATTGTTATATCGAATAGCTTTGTGGATATAGGTCGCACAGTCTCGGAATTCAGTATTTGACCTCAATTTAGACATGCTGTTTAACTGATAACATTTTATGGGCGTTTGAATAGGGAGAGTGGCAGCAACGCGCCGGGTTTCAGCTAGTATACATATATAATACATGTGTAAAGAGCATTAATTGTCTTAAATTATTTATTTCATTTATGGCCAGTTTTTCAGCACGATTTCAAACTTTAGTCAAACAAAAATACATTATATGATAATTGAAGTCTATTTAACTTCATGCTAGAATATCAAGCTAGACCGAGGTTAAACGTCCAATTTTGGTGAATAAAGCTAGGTTAAATTTGACTAAAGTTTAAACTCGTACTGAAAAACTGGCCCTTAGTGCTTGTACATTGATTTTTAACTACCAATTACTACTTTCAGTAACTAGTAAAAATTTTACTTATCATGCAAATGATATTTAATTATAAGTAAAAATTTATTTTTCCTGCAATTTTATTCAGTAATCAGTAAAAATTTATTTTTAGTGCAATTTTTTTCAGTAATCAGTAAAAATTTCTTTTTACTGCAATTTTTTTCAGTAATCAGTAAAAATTTATTTTTACTGCAATTTTTTTCAGTAATCAGTAAAAATTTATTTTTACTGCAATTTTTTTCAGTAATCAGTAAAAATTTATTTTTACTGCAATTTTTTTCAGTAATCAGTAAAAATTTATTTTTACTGCAATTTTTTTCAGTAACCAGTAAAAATTTATTTTTACTGCAATTTTTTTCAGTAATCAGTAAAAATTTATTTTTACTGCAAATTTTTTCAGTAATCAGTAAAAATTTACTGGTAATGCAGTATTACAAATTTATTTGTACTGCAATTTTTTTCCAGTAATCAGTAAAAATTTATTTTTACTGCAATTTTTTCCAGTAATCAGTAAAAATTTACTGGTAATGCAAATTTAATTTCATTATCAGTAAAAATTTATTTGTACTGCAATATTTTTCCAGTTATCAGTAAACATTTATTTTTACTGCAATTTTTTTCAGTAATCAGTAAAAATTTACTGGTAATGCAAATTGAATTTCATTATCAGTAAAAGTTTACTGATTACTGCTTCTAGTAATGCAGTAAATATTTACTGCAGTGTGCCCATGTATGACCATTACATACTAATGCCATTACCAAACATATCAGCAAAGCGTACTAAAGTACTCTCTGAACTGGCACGCTCTACTGTAAATAGCTTCTTTGTATCCTCTTTTACCTATAGATGGATATACTCTTACCCTTTCTCCTTCAAATACTACAATATCAGTTCTTCCATCTACGGTGACATCTATCATCTCTTGAAGTTCACTATTAAAATTTATTACTTGCGTTTCAAGAGGCTTAAACTCACTCCATTTACCATTTCAAAATCATGGTAACCCTGAAAACCACTTTCACTCACATAAAGTTGTAATTCGCCATTACCTTCCATACTCATAGAATATGGTCGCCTCTAGAGGACGGAAAGTCATCTAAGCCCCTTTCTTCTGAACTACCTATCAGAATTTAACAAATGAGGTATAGTTTGAAGCGATTTGATCGTCCGCTGGGTAAAGGCTATATGACGTCACATTAAATT
Organism: Dichetophora obliterata; assembly: GCA_963920525.1. Classification (NCBI taxonomy): domain Eukaryota; kingdom Metazoa; phylum Arthropoda; class Insecta; order Diptera; family Sciomyzidae; genus Dichetophora; species Dichetophora obliterata. The sequence goes on from OY986435.1 coordinate 288,616,544, forward strand.
GAATATGGCGCCTCTTATAGAACATGAAGCTATGAACTAAAAAAATTGTTTATAGTGACGTAATAAAAAGCTTTGTTTATAATTTGATCATCAAACATGTGATTAGTAGTTATTACTTTCAATTATATTAAAATTATATCCCCAAAATAAATTAAATAAAAATTCAGTAAAAACTAAGTAGCGACCACTAAATAGCACGCTCTAAAAAGTATGTAACAAGAAAATATTGTCATCTGAAATTTTTACGTACAAACTATTCAATATTTTGTATCTATTAAATAAACAACTTTAACATAATATATTTTATTGTATTAAATACTAATTCAAAATTATGTTCAGAAGATATCCGTGATCATATGCCACCTACTAAAACGATACATTCTAACAGAAGTAAGCGATCATAAACTTTAGTGCAAAGTGCATCACGCTATACATCTAGAGGGCGATATTTGACCATATATGTGAGGTTACATACCACGGATATCCTACGAACATAACTTTTAATTAGTATTAAATATAATAAAATATATTATGTGTATGTAAGTTGTTTATTTAATAGCCAAAATATATTGAATAATTTGCACGTTACAATTTCAGATTTCATGGTTCATACTTTTTAGAGGGTGCTTTTTCGTAATCGGGTTTCGGAATTATTGAATCGGAAGGACATTCAATACAATTTGCTTATCGAGACAGATTTTACAGTTGAATTCAAAGAAGCAGCTGAACCATAATACTTATTAAGATAATGTTATATCCGAACACGAAATTCACTTTTTTCTATGGCTAACATAAAACGCTGATACTTTATAAAAAGCATAAGGATTTTGAGTTTATCATCACATCATTGCTATACGACTATTTCTAATAGTTTTTGCTGCAGCCTATATGAAAATGTTATACTGTCTGTCGTGTATAGATGTAAATGAAAACTAAATTGCTCCGTCATAATTTTCCATAATTTTACTTTTTATTAATAGCATGATGAAAATGAATAAATTATATCTCCTTTCAACGCCAACTGATGCATATGTCTGCTTATTAATGTTTGTAATTTTATAGATCAACGCACATCAATTAAGTGAAACTTTAATAAATGCAGAAAATTTAAAAAAATTATATTCTTCAACAACGATTATATAATTTGCAAGAAAATATCTACAAGACAACAATTTTCTATGTCTGTAGGCTTGTTTTGTATTTTCGACACTTTTCTATAATTTGCAAAACATTTCTCAATAACTTTAATTATTGTTGTTTTGAAGGCAGTTAATGAAATTAGTGTTGGTATTTATCTTTGGTTTTATTTTTAAATCGCTGAAATGCAATTCATTTTCATGCGATTTTCACTGGCACAATTTCAACTCAGACAAACATTAATTCTGCTCAGAATCTAATGCGGATTTTGATTTGAAATTGTTTGAATTGCATGTTAGGTTTCTTCATATGTTTTATTGTCTGTGGTTTTTTCAATTAGTTTTATTTATAACTAAAGTGGTTATCATTTTCATTACTTGCTTAAGCGTATCATTATGTTTTCTTTTATTTTTTATGTGTATAAAAAAATAAAAAAATTATTTATTTGTATTATATTCTGTTTTTTTGCACCTCCGTTCGTTTAGTCTTATTATGGCTAGTATGAAAGTTTATTGAATTCACTTTCCAACCCATAACATACTATGTCCAATACATACTATGGTTATTCATCTAAATTTAGCAACTTTAGTCGGCCTTTATAGTCTAGTGGAGAGTGCGCTACACTATCAACTCAGAGGTCCCAAGTTCGAATACGGGTTCGGCCATGGTTCTTTACTACATTTAAAAATTATTGAAATAAAAAATCCATAACTTATTTTTTATTTACCGTTATATATTTATTTACTTATTTATTTATTTATAAGCGCTTGTAAGAAATAAACTTATAGTTAAGCACCGATAACATGTATGGATATAAATCAACAAACACATTAATTGTGGAAAATGTGGAATGTGGAACTTTTGTTCCGCTAAATCGATAATTCACGTATGGCTCCAATCAATTCTTACTCTAATTATCTATCCATTTTCTTTCAGGTGAATAACCAAATGTGTGTATTAGGTGCATGCCTTGGTTCTTATACAAAAGAATATAAATATTATTTATCAGTCTGAGGCTTTTCATCAGCTTTTTATCAGCTAATAGCAACCTCTTAACTAGCAAATAACCGAAGCACATAGCGGTCACAACTGTTTGAACTTTGATCTTAATTGAACATTAAGTCAAAATTGGCATTAAATAAATGACTGTATTAGTTAGAAAAGCAATTTCAGCCAAAAATTATTTATTCGATTTGTTTGCTGCTCGTGTGTCACGTCACGCACAAATCTTGTACTTTTTCGTGCATTCAGCATAAATGACTACAATTTGTCATAAAATTAGATCGAAAAGCCTGAAAATGTTAATCAAGTGATATAATGACAGAAGTCATGTCTTCGACTCTAAAAGCTTATCAATGCATAGGCTACTTTTAGGCACAGATTTTAAATATAAACTCAACACAGTAACGACAATAAAAGTCGAGTCAAGCCAAGCCAAGTCAAGTCAAGTCATGCCAACCAATTCATCAGAGATAAAGTCACGCTATGTCTATGAGTTTTATTTCTTTCTTTCCTTTTTCGTGTCAGTACTAAAAAATCACATGATGAAAAAAAACAGTCTTACTGAATTGGCAAGTCTGGTATGAGTTATTGTACATTAAATAAAAGCAAGAAATAAAGAAAATGTTTTTATTTGTTATAAATAAAGTCAGGTATAACAATAATACTGCCGTCGCACAGTGTAACGAGGTGGACAAAATTAGGTTTGAAAAAAACATTAATTTATAAAATAAACATAATTTTTTTATAAAGACGGTTGTAGCGCCAACTAAGTAAGTAAGTAAGTTATAAAAGTAAGTAAGCAAATTTATAGATAGCTAGAAGCCTTAATTATGTTTATTTCAAAGGATTGCCCATTTGTGGTAGCTATGATCTTTATATGCTGCCTTGAGAATGTAACGAAATTTCAGTTTTATAGTTTTTTCTAAATATTATCTAAAATTGCAAAAGTTTTAGTTTTTATCTGAAACGAAACCTTAACAAATATATTTCAAAAGTTCTTGCTAAAAAAAAATATAGTTAAAACTACTATAATTTATAAAAAAATTTTTATATACCACAAAAATGCTCTTAGAAATCCAAAAAATCCAAAATTTTTTATACAATTAAAGAAAAAGAACATTTTTGTTTTATTTTTATTCTTTTTATTTATGAGCATGTTTTAAAAAACCCTTTTTGAACATTGAAAAATCCCTTTCATGAGCGCTTAATGTTTGCTTAGTAGTCGATCATTTTTCATATTTACTTTTGTAATTCTTACACTTTTTCTGACCTCACATAATTTATTTATTTATTGATTTATTTATTTGTTGGCCAAGCAAGGCAATTGACTATACTAACAGGATAATTGTTTTTAAATTTGATTTGTGATCTATTCTTTGAATTCTATTTATATCTAGAAAGTTTGAAGAAAGCAACAAGAACAACAAAAACAACAACAACAACTCTGTATATAGTCAATAACACAGCACACTAGACAGCCTCTTTCGTAAAATATTTCCTCTTCAGTAGTTTTGAGTGATTCATCTGCGACCAACGCATTGTTAAAGTCTTATATGATTTGACACGTTTTCGAACAAATTCGTAAGAACTTGAACGTTCTAATCGGCCAACTAACTTAAGTGTTTAAGCAAATCGCGGGATTTCAGGATTTAAAACTCATGATTCCGGGATCCTGAGAATTTTTGGTATCCCGAAATGCCAAAACTTTTAAATAATGGAATTAAGCTGTATTAAAAGCGGGGACCGTTAATAACTATTTCTCTTCATTTCTGCGTTTTAGCGAAAAAATTTCATATCTTTAAATTTTTAAATATTCAACAGCACTTAAAAGTTTATAAGACAAAACTAAGACGATATCATAATTACTTATGGCAACAAAAATAACAGTTGTAATGCACAAAGAAGAATACAAGGAAAAAATTCAACAATAACTGGAAGAAAAAGTCGAAATCTGAAATCCCATTTTGTATTATTAGAGGAAACACTTGTAATTTTTATGATTTTAAAAGATATACATCACCTGATTAAATCAGATTGAAAAATTAAACTAAAAATAACGATTATGATTCTTTTTTAAAAAAAAATAATAACCTTTACGGTCCTTAATTAAAGATGCTTTCTAAATTTTTAAAAATTTTAATTATATAATTATAATATTTATTTAGGAATGAAAACCAAAATTATTTAAAATATCAAATAATATTTTACTTTATTATAAACAATTCACTTTAATAAGTTAAACAAAACAAAATATATAAATTTATCTTTTAAAAAATTTAAAAAGAAAACAAAACATCTTATTCAAATAAACTAGTTAGCTGTTAGTAAAAAGTATGAATTGAATTAATTATTCTTTTTATAGTAAAAGAACTATAGTATAGTAATACAAAAATGTATAATGAACAGCCTAGTAAGCAGAGTCTTTTAATATCACAACCAAAAACAAACTAACAACAAAACTTTAAAAGTGTGTAGAGAGATAAAAAAAGAACAGGGTGATTTCGATATTAAAAAAACCATCGCTTACATTGCAGTTGCATTTATAGTTGTTTAACCTTTTTATATTTTCTAATGAGTAAAACTCCGGGATTTAGGGTTAGGGTTTGACTAGAAATTGGTTCGTGAGTCCGGGATTGAAAGCCCTAGTGACAGCTGAATCACTTAAGACTACTGAAGAGGAAATGTTGCGACTTTCGAAACAGGCTGTTTAGTCTGCTGTGTGAATGACTCTATACAGAGTTGTTGTTTTTGATGTTGTTGCCTTCTTCACACTTACTTGATCTTAATAACACACAATTAAAATCATGTAAAATTTCAAAGAATAGATCACAATTAATTATCAAAATTAAGGATCTTAAGGCCTGTTTCCTGAGCATTTTTTGACGAAAATGCGAAAATTTATATTCAAAAATAATAAGTTGTTCATAATGTTTCAAGCACATTTAAAAAAAAGACATTTTTATTTTTTTTTATTAAAATGAATTGTTCTCGCCTGACCTAAAAAAGCTCAATAAACAATCATACAACTAGAATTTGTATTTAAAATCAAGAATGATTTAAACTATCAAACATTTAGAATTTGTATATAAACCATTGAAAATCAACATAATATTTTTTATTTTTAAGTGTATTCTAACACATTCCCAAAATTTGGTGTGAGGCAACTTTTAAATAAGGATTTATTCACCACTTTTCTAAAGTATGTTTTCTAATTAATTACCAATTGCGCACTGAAAAATATGTCAAGGTGGCATTCAATGTTTGAAACAAAGAAAAAGAGCCTAATATAAAAGTCTACTATGCAAAGACTATAATACATAGAAAAATGCAATTAATTTTTTTTCATGTATAGTAAATTATATAAAAAAACAAAAGGGCAGTTCACTATCTTGTTGCATCGTTGCAAATGCAAAATAAACAGCTTTTACAAAAACAAAAGGCATATGCTGCAAAAGCTTTTCAATGCTTTTTGCTTTTGTAAAAGCTGTTTCTTTTGCATTTGCAACGATGCAACAAGATCTTGAACTGCCCTAATATCTCTAAAAATTGCTGGATGGCGTCGAAAAAAAAGCATTATTAGACAGAGCCAAGATTTCTTGAGTTATACGCTGATGCCGAATTACAGCATCCGTGATCGAGCAAAATCGTCAAAATTTATCGGCACTTGTCTCGTCGTGCCGTTCGTAATTTTGCTCGGTCATGGATGCTGTAGTTTGGCCCCAGATCTGATTTGATCGTGGTTCGTCTTAACCTGCTTGTTACGGCTCTGACTACAACATTCCTGTATTTAAATTTTTAAGTTTGGTAACAAAGTGCCCCTCCCAAATAACGCATACTTCTTAAAAAACGCTGTCATTTTCATTTTCTGCAAATTGTATTACTTTAGAAGTCATAAAGAGTTCAAAAATTTAGTTTAAATCATACCCGTAAAAACTTTTGAGAATTATCCAATATAGATCTATTCCGTGGGTTACTGTTTTCATGAGATAAAAGGATCTCATAGAAAAATATTGAAAGCAAAGAATTATGATAATGAAATCAATGAATTAATTTTAAATTAAGATCATGGTACGAATGATGACACATATGACTTCATTTCTGTTCTCAATTTCTCTGATTTTTCGTCGAGTGGACCTTTAGAACTACACTGATGACAGTCAATAATCTTCTCCGTTATTTTCTCTCATTCTTAAGATTTATGTCAAATTTAATCAAACCTATGTACTTATGTTGTAAAATAAATATATTTTTGAGTTAATAAACTTTATTAAATTTTGTGTGGGAGGTGGGCGAAAAGCGTTGCCAATTTGAAAAAATAATCTATATATATAAAAATGAATTTATGAATGTGGGTATGTTTGTATGTTTGTAAGTCACGTATGGACTCCAAAACTGCTGAACCGATCTCTATGAAATTTTCAAGAAAACTTAAACAACAACAAGTTTAGTTGTTAACAACAACTTAAACAAAATACTACAACAGAGTGTACCTGTGAAAGCCAATTATGCGATATCGAATAAAATTGGAAATATAGTCCGCATAGCTTCGGAATTCGGGTTCGCACACAATTTACATGTGCCGCTTCACTGATAACAGTTTAAAGGCATTGAAAAAGGGTGCGTGTCATCTCCCACATCTCCCAAATTTTCGATAGCGAGTAGATTTGGTGTGATAGGTCGCACGGCCTACGAATTCAGTATTCAAACTAAATTTACACAAGGGGCGAGGCACCTCCCATACAACCCAAATTTAAGAAATTGAATATCTTTTGAGTTTTAGGTCGCATAGCCACGGAATTCAGTATTCGACCATCATTTGCTCAAGCAGTTTCATAGTTATATTATGAGTTAAGTAAAACAAGCTAAAAATAAACGTCTTAATTTCCTTTATTTTACTTTTTAAAACTCGAGGCGTTGCACTTTTATTCTTCATTTTGTATGGGTGGTGGAAAAAAGGCGTTGCAGATCTTGACGAAATTTGTATATGATAATTATATTAGTTTATTAAATAAAAAATATTTCAATTCTTTTCTTGTACTTTTTACAACTCGAGATGTTGCACTTTTATTCTGCACTTTTGCCGTGGCATATCATCATTATATTTTTGTATGGTAATAACGTGACTCTAATTAAAAAGTATTTAATTTCGTCTTTTGCACTTTCTACAACTCGAGATATTGCACTTTTATTATGAATTTGGTATGGAAAGTGGCTGGTGGGCGTGGCCGATCTTGGTGATATTTTTGTATTATAATTATGTGAATTATAATTATAATTGTACCTTCAATGATTCCTTCTATTTTTGTCCCTCATACCTAATGTGACCAACATTTTCAAAGCAAAAAGAAGTACACGCACAGACTTTAAAAAGAGGCACAATAGAAGTACATAGAATAAATATAGAATTAAGAAATAGAAGTACATCCACAAAAAATAATGAAGATATTAAAAGATGCATGAATAAATCCATTAAATAAACAGTTTAATTTATAAGAGATTCAAAATTAGATCCAACTTACAATTCATTGCTTATTAAAGTAGTAGTCCACTAGTTTGACGAATTCAAAAAATCTATTTTTTAATTTTTCGCAATAGAATACAAAAATTAAATCGTAAAAATATACTCTTAAAGTCTTAGACTTAAATTGAAAATATTTTTAAAGTTACAGCCAAAAGAAGACAAAGCGTTGTAACGTATATTTAAGTGCTGTAAAACCTTTAAACACGTTTTTTACGAAACTACGTTTTCGAAACTTCGGGGAAGCACTAACTAAAAGCTATTCGACCGATTTGGCTTAAAATTTCACCTGTTATTTAAGGCATACATAGCTAGTTCTGGAACTTTAAATCAATAAATTTTTCAATAAAATGTTTTTTTAAACAAATTAAAAAAGTTAGATTTACAAATTTTTTTTTCACAAGTTCGCCATTTTTTATTTGTTTTTTTAAATATACATATTATAGGGTAGTGCACTACAATAAAGCCTGCAGACACGTTAAGCAGGCTTCCCCCAAAAAAAACTCCTTCCTTCGAGTGCTCTTCTTTGATATAGATAACTATAAGTAAATTAATGTACAATCAAGTCAAAAAAATTTTTTGCACACTTTACGACATCAATAAAAACATATTTATATTTCAAAACGATCGCATTTTATTTTCTTATTTAAAAAGTTTATGAAAAAAGTCAACATTTCGGTCGTCACACTGGGCTACTACCTTAAAATAAATAAAGTTACTTGAATTGAGTACAGAAACAAACCTTAAATAATTTTTTGCAGTAGTTAGAGAAGTGTATTTTGAATAGATTTATGAAAAAAATTGTCAAAATGAAGTCAAAAAGAAGTTCAACAAGTAAAAAGAAGTTCTTTTAGCGTACTTCGATACAAGAAGTACAGCGAGAAAAAAAGAAGTATAATACTCCCAAAAGGAGTACGGTTGGTCACATTACTCATACCATAAACGTCGCTACACTGTGCGTCGTAAAAAAGAGACCAACATCTACAAATTAAAAAAAAAACTTGAACAAAGCTAGCACAATAATTGATCAAAATTTCATAGAATAATTATAAATAAATATTTAGTTCGTTATTTATTATAGTTTAATCATCAACTTTTCATTTAAAGAATTTTATGAATTGTGCAAAAGCTGTTGCACAAAGAAGGAAGGTGGCACTATTATGCTTGTTTGTTCCCCGATTTCAGGCAAATAAGGGCATTCGAAAAAGTCTTAACTATCTAATATCAAGGCATTTATTGAGATAGTAGTTTCTGTGTTTGTAAGCAAAATGTCTTGAATGCAACCATCTATACACTAAAAGAAATATTTATTCATATTAACTGATTACTAGGTTAAGTTGATACATTTTTTTTTCAATATACAGTCAACAAAATCTTTTGTCAATTAGATTTAAGGTGATAAATTGAAATCATATAGACATTTTTTTTTGTTTATTTGATAAATGAATGTATCAATTTGATATAAGCTACTATCACGAATATCGTGTTTTTATTGTTAATTTGATAAAACAATCTGTCATATGAACACATATGAACACAGAATATCTCAACATGAAAAAATAGTTTGTTGAATAGAAAAACGCTTCTCTGTTGAAAACATATTTTTCATCAATAATACTAAAATGTTTTGTTGTTCTGATAAAAAGATTTTATTACATTTTATATATAATAAACATATTACTTATAAATATTATTATGGAATTCACCAACGTTGATATTATCCATACTATTCGTTATTAGCGCTGCTTACATTATTATTAATCACAGTAGGTAATGATAAATGCATTTACGTAGAAACTCAGCAAAAATGTCAAAGTCTCTCACAAGTCAAAGTAGCATTATGGCAAAATTGTGGTTTTTATTAGAGAACAAGACAATATTGTTTAATTTTACTAGGTTTAGTAATGTAAAAGAGGAAATTAGCTTCCACCCACTTAAAAATTTGCATTGAATTTTCAAACTTTCGCGAATTTTATGTCCTTAACTTTATTTTGTACTTGATTCTAAAAAGCAAATGACGCCACCTAAATACCAAGCCTTTCTTTTTGTTGTCATGATTAATGAATTTTAAAATTGATAAATCATTTTATCGTTATTCAGTTTTGTACACTTGACTCAATCGAGTATCAATAGCATTAATTATCTCTTCACTATAACAAATCTAAAGTAGTTTTTATATATATAGTTTTTATAGTAGTTATCAAGCCAACAAAGTAGTTTGTTAATATTATATATTAAAATGATGAAATTTTATTCCGATTGATTGACGAGTTTGTCAGCGTAAATAAGCTTATATCAAGTTAACAAACGTATATTTTTCAAGGTAATAAAATAATTTCTTCAAAACAACGCATTTAATTTGTGGTTGGTTTCCATTAAATGGATAAAATTTATTTTGAATTGACGAAAAAATAAAGTACTTTTGATAAAATTGAATTGATTGGACAATTTGGTTTTGTTAGGGATTAATAAAAGTAACATAGCAATTTCACCAAGAATATTTCTTTGAGTGTATGTAATGATATATTTTATAGTCTAACTATCAGTTTAAAACTTATATATATTTACTAGCAAATACCCGCTGCTTCGCCTGCGATAAAAATATTAAATACAATGCAAAAATTTGAAATCTTAAAATTTAAGTATTTTGTTGTATCTTCAAATGCAAAATATTAAAACAATTGTGTTTGTTTAATTATGAAAATATTGTTTAAATATTTAAAAATAACTTTATTTAATTTAAATTTTCTTCTTTTAACAGTAATTGTTATGATAACAAAAAGTTCCTTGACTTTTCGTGTATTTTGATTTTTTTAGTCCTGCATAACAGGATTATAAAAAATTTGAGTAACAAATTTTTTAAATTAGTAATTCAAATATGTGATCTTTTTTATTCTGATTCTGAACATTAATATATTCTTCTTAAATTTTTAAAAATTTCCATTAGTATGACATCAAACTTTTGGCTGTATTTTGAAAACTGTTCTCAGTACAACGAATTTTTTATGAAAAGTCGTTGATTAATAAAAATAACGGTAAACGAAAGATTTTTCGATATTTTGTAAGTATATCTAGTTCTAAGAAATTTCTGTTATAATGACATAGAAGTTATTGAGATATCTCTAAATTTTAACAATCATTGAGGAAAAATCGATCGAAATTTCAATTTTTGAATATGCCAGCAAAAGTTACCTGGTTAAAAAGTTAAAAAAAGTTCTTTGTCTGAAAGGTCAATTAAGTGAATTTTGACAATTCACTTACCAACTTGACTTGACCAACTTGACTTGACCAATTCAATGTTTTATATTGTTTTCACAAAACCTCAATGATTACTCTAAAAATATGCTAAAAGTATTTATGTTGTAAATTTCCATTTTTCCCATTCTTTCATATAACATATAAATTTATCTGCAAAACTTGTTTACTTTTGACACAAAATTCAATAAACAGTTTAACAGTCTATGACACAAAATCATGGGCTACCACCCCCTCTATTTTTTTTTTGGATAAAATTTTATTTTTTGAAAATGTTATTGTATTTTTTACAACCTATAGCTTAAAAAATAATTTCTGTGACAATTTTTTTTTTAAATATTTAAAACCATTCCAAAGTATGGTATACACATAAATTTATGTTTAAAGTCATTTAACTATCTATTTAGCATGTTTTTTTAATTTATAGTATTCTCCGACAGACGCAGGAAACACAGACCGTCTTACTGCCACATATGAATTTTTATGCTCTTCGGAAAAAATGTTGTACATATTTTCACCATTTTTAGTATATTTGCCGAAAGTAACAATATGAACTGAATTACAAAATTGTAGTCTAGTTAGATCAAAACCGTCCAAAATATAACATTTTTGTTGATTTGTGGTCGGTAATGGCGGTGTGGGAACATTTTTTCCCTAAAACCATCTCGTACTCGAAACAAATCGACTGTCATAATTTCAGCTAAATTTAGCTTAAACCTTTGCTTCACTTCACGGTTATCCCCTGAAAAGTGGGCGTAGCTAGAATGGGACACTCCCATTTTTAATACAGTTGCCGAGAGTAATCATATAAAGTAAATTAATAAATTTTAGTTTAATATGACCTAAACCGTCTTCACTCCACGCTTATCTCCCGGAAAGTGGGCGTAACTAAAGTGGGACATGCCTATTTTTAGAACTGTTGCCAAAGTAACCGTGCAACTAAATTACCAAATTTTAGTTTTTACTACGTTTACGTTGAGCCAAATGATTCATTTCAGCCCATTTCGCCAAATGACAAAACGAAGTCATTTTATTTCCCATACATTCTCTTAGTTGCAATTCAACTCATTTATAACAAATGAATGATATTGGATACGTTCTTTAAACTTTTTGCAAACTATTTTGAACGCATTCAATGGAGATTGGATAAAAAACCACCGAACACACTAAAAAGAAAGCAAAACGTCAAACAACTAATAATTTTGTACACGTGTATCATCATCAATATCAGCCAGTAAAAACAAAACAAAGAAGCAGTAGCCAAACGAAAAGAGATACTTTCGCAAAAAAAAAACCAATGTTTGAAAAAACCAATTCCAAATCCTCATTCCAAATGAGTCGTTTGGAAAAATTTAAACGTAGTATTATACGACCAAAACCGTTAGAAATCTAACATTTTCATTGATTGTGGGCGGTTAAAGGGGGCTTGCAAATCAATTTTTAGTACAGCTGCCGAAAGTAACCATACAAATAAAATTACCAAATTTTAGTCTTAAACGACTTCAACTATTTGAAATATAGAATTTTTAGCATATAGTGGACGTGAAAAGTAGGAGTGGAAAATCAACATGCTATCACGATTAAGTAGAAATAACAAATTGTTTAGTACCTATGTATATCGTCTAAATCGGTTCAGTGGTTCTTGCGTGATTGCCAAACATCAGTGCAGTATCACAACGCTTTTAATAGTATTGATAGATAGATAGTATAGATAGATAGACTAACACAATCTCAAATGGGGAAAAGCTCGTTTGTAAGGCGGCAAAAAATAATTTATGCTTATAACTGAATTCTGGCAACTCCCCTGAAAACATTTGCAAAGGAAATTAATCAACACTGTATGACAGCAAGAATCTCACTGAAAGCAACTGCAACACATGTCTGCAGTCATGGCAGAATTAGAGAAGGTATATGCATTTCGGAGAGGGAGACTGCCGCAACTGTCAAAACTAAGTTGACAGCTCATATAAAATCTGAAAACGATGAGAATGCTATAAGAAAGCGAAAATAGGCAAGAATAGCAAAATGCTTGAGTTTGACAATTCTGGCTATGAGAAAAAGAGAGCAGTCTGAAATGCATATACCATTACTAGTTCTACCATGTCTGCAGTGTTATATTGCGAAAAGCTTTCGCGACAAAGAGAGGAAACCTTTGTTTGCTGTTGTAGTGCGCTGTTTGTTTAATGTTAGCGTCAAATAAAATACGTATACAAATAATTTTGTAATAATTAAAGAATAGACTTTTCGAAAAGCTCAGTAAGCTATGTCACTGGAAATTATCATAGGAATTGAATAAACAGAGAATTATAAAAATTATCAAATTGAAATTAAAGAATTACTATAAAGAATTATCAAAAAATAATCGGTTCAGCGGTTATCGAGCTTGCTGGCTTCAAATTACGTGAGTCTCCTTTTATAAAATAGTATAGATATACTATAACCCGATTATATTTTCTCTCGGGAATCTGTTTTTGTTTCTAATACAAAATGTTTCTTATTTCACTCATAAAAAGTTTTTAAATGATTTATAATTTTCTAAAACCCTATTTTAGAATAAGTAGTTTTGGTTACACATTTCTACTTATACTTTTATATATACGTTATATTTTCTTAGCAATACCTATTAAATAATGCGCTCACACTTTATAATAAGTCGATGTATAATAATACATCAATTCTCATCTTTACCGTGGCCGGGAAAAATAAAATTTGCAAAATAATTTTCGCTCCACCTTACTGTAAATTCATATGTCAGTTTTTTTCCAGCTTAAAAATAAATGTTTTTTTAACTATTCTTCTGCATTTTTGCATGTCCGTCTGCCTACCAGTATTCCATATGATCCGCTTTTGACAGTCCGCCCTTACAGATTTATTTAATTTTGCAATATAAACCAGAACACAAAAAAAATATCACCTTAAGTCTTATAAGATTTCTACAAAAAGCAGTTTACTGTGTAAGGTAGATGCCATCAGTGGTTTAGCGTCCATGCTCGAACAAATGTAATTAATAATTGTGTACAGGTGTTGGAGGCCTCGCATTTATATTGTATTTAATACATACTTGGTTACATCATGTGTCCATTTACCACTGGGTTCTTTTCAGCGTGCTATATGATAGAGTATAAATGTGCAAGGTACCCGACACCGCAATAGAAACAGTGAGAAACACTACATCAGAAGAAAAGAGAGAAAGAGTCTTATGCTGCTTGTGTCTTCTAGCATATTAATAAAGCAATGATGTTTTTGTTTGGTTTTTTGGCTACTTTATAAACTTAAATTTTATTGCCTTTGAAGAGTGCTTTTCAAAAAAATGATGAAACAAGATTTTAAGTTAAACATGTCTCTTTATGTTAGTGAAGGAAGTACTAAAATCGGTTCAGTAGTTTTTAAGTTTAGCGTCGTCGCAGATACGTGACAAAACATACTTTTATATTAAAGTATAGATATATAACTATCAATAAAGTATAGATATATATATAGATATATATAAAGTATAGATATATATATATATATATATATGGGTGGTTTTTTCACTTTTTCTTAATATTTCCAGATTTTTGCAGCCTTAACACTTCCTTGTGATCCAAAAAGTCCACCTTCGACCAGATTTTCACGATACGACAAATCTAATCTTGGAGAAGACTCAAAAAAAACAAGGCAACATCCACCATATTTTTGTCGACTACAAAGCCGCCTTTGATATCCCAATAAGGTAGCACCTGTACTCCACCATGTCTGAGTTTGGTATTCCTGCAAAACTAATACGATTTTGCAGGGTGACACTGGGCAACACTAGCAGCGCAGTTAAGATCGGGAAGGATCTCTCCCCATTATTTGTTACAAAACGAGGTTTCAGAAAAGGTAATTTCCTTATCGTGCGACTTTTTCAACCTACTAATGGAGAAGATCATCCGAGCTGCTAATCTGAGATGTAGTGCCACAATATTCTACAAGAGTGGTATGCTGCTTGCGAATGATGATGATATCGATATCATTGGCCATTATACGCGCGAAATCAGTACTGCATTCTCCAAATTACAAAAAGAGTCAAGTCGAATGGGTCTGGCAGTAAATGCCAGCAAACAAACAAACAAACAGTCCCAGCGGCTTGAAACCCACGTTACAGTTGACAATACCAGCTTCGAGGTTGTGAAGGACTTTGTCTATCTGGGATCCATCATAAACTCAACAAACCACGTCAGCATTGAGATCAAACGAAGAATAGCTCTCGCCAACAAGTGTTACTTAGGGCTCAGTAGGCAATTCAGAAGCAGAGCCCTCTCTCGACAAACGAAAATCGTGCTCTATAAATCGCTCTTCCTACTTTATGCACCACAAACCTGGACGCTGAGCAGTTCAGATGAAAAAAATTGAGCGGTTTCGCAAGCGCATAAAAGACGCTGATCCACTGCAGGAAATATTCGATACTGTACCCAGCGGCCGTCAAAGTATAAGACAACGACTGCAACTTCGTTGAAAAGACCAGATAGAGGACAATCTGACGATGCTTGCAATTTCCAACTGGCGCCAGCAAGCGAGAGACAGAAATAGTTGGCGCACATTCTTATATGAAGCCAAGACCGACATACGGTTGTAGCGCCATTTAAGTAAGCAAGTAGATCTAAATCTAGAGGTACAGTAATGCAGAGACGTTAAGGGGAAAAAATGTATGTCGATACTGCCAAAAACTTAAACATCTCATTTAATTAATTCATACGATTCATACGGTTTGCAGTTGAAAGCAAACAAATATAATCCATGTTATACCAATTTCAAATCCAACAACGGCATTAACACGCATCACCCTTCAAATTTTTTTTTATTTTACAAAACTTAAAGATAGGGCAAATACCAATTGGGTTAAACTTAAAACAGTACATTTTAAGTGTTTACATTTGTATTGCCATATGGCAACACCAGGCTGATTTGACTAATTAGAAATAAATAAAAACCAATTTCAAAGAAAAAACCAAAAGCAGCAAAACATATTGACCACAAATCTTGTCGAACTTGTAGCAGCGGACGCTTATAGATGGTAATTTTTTGCCTTTCTAGCAGCATGAATTGATCTGTATCTGCGCATATGTATGAGATACTTTCTTTCTTTTTCATGTTTATTTATTTTTTTTTTCGAATCTGTGCTTTTTTTATGTTACTTGCACTATTTGTAGTATTAAATTTCAACATGAGTGAATGACGACTACATGTACAAGTGTAAATTTCTGTGCGTGTATGTCTGTGTGTAAATGTGTGGGTATTGATTATTATGCATAAAAAGATGTTTATAATATATTAATTTTTTTCTCTAAATGAAATGGAAAAAAAAATCGAAACCAATTCGAAGAGAGTGAAAGTTTGAGGTATGCATGACGATGGCAAGCGTTGGCCATAAGCAACAACAGCAACAGTAGAGATTTTCTACAGCAGCTTCAAGAAATCGGCGTGTCGGTAATTTCATTAAAATCGACATCAACAGTATATTACAGCTTTTTTTTCCCCCAATGATTTTGATGTTTTTAACTCAGGCAACCTACACTTAAGTTTACCCGCCTCCTTTTGTTCTCATGTTCTTCTTCTTCTTCTCTGGTTTTTTTTTTGTTTCGACCTGGCCCAAGCCCCCTTATTGGCCGTAACTTGGTAGTTTTAATTGTTGTTATTATTGCTTTATTTGTTGTTTTTGTTTATTTCACGCCTTAGTGCACACCTTGTTTTTTCGCGTCAAACTTTCATAAAAGAAGTTTGAGCAACACTTATTTTTAATAACAGATCTAAATTTTTGTCGATATGATTCTACGAGTCTGCTGACAACAAAAGCATCGACAACAGCCACTGTTTAAGCCATATCATTTTTAATTGCTTCTGCACAAAAGAAAAAACAAATTAATTTAAGTAATGCTTAACTGAGCTGCTGCATCTATATCATATCAAGGGTTAGTAACATCTTTTAATATTGACTCTTTAAGGTTTCATCTAATTTTTAATTTATCCACTATTTATCAGTTTATCATAAATAACAATACATATAAAATAAATAGTTTAGGCCGGAGAAAAAAAAAATTACAACAAAAGCATTGGTCTGCTTGTTGGTCAGTTGATTTTCAGTTTTGGTGTTGCTACACCTGTGTTTGTTGTTGTATTGAAATTCAAAGTAAATCATCTTCAGTTTGAAAACTTTCGCTTTTTTTCCAGCATCTACAATACAATAAATAAAGTGTGCGTGCTTGAGTGTGTGTATGTGGGTTAGAGACTTGTTTTTTTGTGGTAGCTCTTATTATTATGCACACTGTTTTGGGTGGGCAAAAGTAAAAAATTCCGAACTAAAATTTTTGGTTTTTTTTTTGTAACAGAGATTAACAATTAGTTTTTGGAGATCTTAAGTGAGGCTGAATAACAAAAAATGACAAGCAACTAAAATATGCTAGAGAGCTGGGACTAAAATTTAGAAAACGAGAGTATTAAATATTTTTAGATTAAGCTGAAAAAAATTCCTGTGCGTAGTGTAGATCGAGTTTGTGGTGTCAAAAGAAAAAGGGGATAAGAGAGGAAAGAAAGAAAAACCAGGGCTCCCATCACGTATGGCGAGAATCATTGAAAGATGTGGTATTGACAATAGTTTAACTTGACGTAAATCTAAAACGATAGTTTCGTCATAACGATAGCGTTTTGCTTGCTTCGTGTGTGACGAACAGCTGTCAAATGCTATCGTCTAAACGATTGATTAGAAACGATAGGTAATTTGATTTCGTCTTTGCTTATTGTTTCATTTAAAAGTGTGAAATAAATTAAATTTAAGTGTCAAAATCAGACACGAAGTTTGATTCTGTTTTTGAGCGACAATGAATAAACAGCGTCCTAATTAATCCTTATAAATGTATTTTTTTGTAATAAATTTAGCTTTGTTCAGTGCTTTCGTTTGTTGAAGGAGGCATTTGTGTCTGTATCAAACAAAATTTACCTTTAAACTTGGTGTCTGTCAACACACACTCCGCCGATTTTAAGGTTGTGTGCAACTTTGGAAGTTCTTGGAGGTGGAGGCTATTAATGGTTGTCTGGAGATGATTGTGGTGTCTCGGTCTCCCAAAGCACTCTTTCAAGAATTGTGCCTGATACTACAAAGGTAAGAAGGGAAATAAAAACCCAATGTGGATCAAATGGGAAATTCAAATTTAAATTCATAGGGTCTTTATTTCATAAGTACAATAAAAACTATGTTCTTTTACAGTACAAAGTCTAAAAACAAGATACATTTTGAATTTAGTGAAATTAAATTAAAACATTAAATTTATATTATACATATAGTTTAAATGAAATTATATTGGAAAAAATTAGCACACAATTAACAAACAATTAAATCAATTTATAATAATTTGTTTAAGTTAAAAGAGAAAGAAAAAGAAAATAGAAACAAAGGTAACGATAAGAAAAGAGTACAAGAACTGCTTACCTAGTAAATTCCAGTGAAGAATAATATTCCAAAATGGCATGTTCGAAATTTGCTCTTCTGACTATTGATTTTATGCGATTCGGTTATGCGTTCCATAATCTGATGTTTTAAAAAATAATCTTGTAGAATTTAAAAAAGTAAAGCAAGGAATGACAAGCATTTGGTTTCTAAAAGACTGGCAAAATTTTAATTTTTGAAATAAATAGCTAGGCGTTCTGATTTGAATTAGTTTATGCAAAAAGATGCAATTCCTGGCATTGACGTAACTTATAATGTCGCAACCAAGTATCAAAGTTTTAAATTGAGCTGAGTGCTCATGAGAACGCAGCCCATATACATGACCCGTAGCATGATTGTACGCAACTTGTAATTTATGTTGTGATCGTGAATCTAACTTACTGTAGACAAGTACAGGAAGGACTAGTTGAACAACAAGCTTGCGTTTTATTTTAAAGTCAAGACTTCGAACACAACAAAAAAGTTTAAGGTCCTTGTCACCAATTGAAAGACCAGGAATATCTCCGTGATGAATTTTTTCTTTGGATATGGGCAACACATGTGATTTCAGGACATTTAACTGAATATAATTTTGTTTAGCCCACTAGTAAATACTGTTCAGATCTCCATTTAGTTTAGATACCAAATCGTCCTTAAGGTTTGTTGTACCAGATAGTTATAGCTGAACGTCATCAGCATAAGCATGCAACGACGCATATGTGCAGGCATTGAAAATGTCATTGATAAACAACGAAAACGGAAGTGGACCAAGAACGGATCCCTGGGGCAGAACCTATTACTAACTTTTACTCTTTGTACCCTGCCTGTCAAAAAAAAAGTATTTTAGCTTTCGACAAAGAAGTGCACGATTAACGGTGTCGAATGCTTTAGAGAAATCAAACAGACAGAGAATAGAAGGACCTTATGTCATATAAGATTTTAAAGGTAGCCGTCGAGCAGCTGTAACCTGCACGAAAACCAGATTGTAGAGGAGATAAAAAATTATTAAGTGCATAAAAAAATGGCAGAAAAATAGAAGAGAGAAGATAGAGGAGTGGTTTCATACCAGGTAACTCCTAGCTTTAACTATTTACATCTATGCAAGTTAATAACGTTTTTGATTTCACTCATTAGCTATATAATAAAAAAATACGCATACTTTCCTTTCATTTAATTTATTGTTTAGGGTGAGGGCATACCATCGTAATTAGTAAAAAACCAGCAGGTAGAGAACAATCTTTGCCTAGATCAAAGTTAAAAAAACGATGTTGATTGATGACGTCACTTCGTATAGAGGATGGGCGTAGTGTTCATCCAATTTCAAATGCAGAACACGTTTAAAATATGCATAATTATGTGTTAAATACTTATGCTGTTAATACACACATGTTTGTGGAATTTCACTTTGTATGAGAGATTGGCTGAGTTTTTATATGATTTTGCCAAATTTCAAACTCAAACTTAATTTTAATATTCTTAATACATACATGTGCACAATTTTAATTCATTAAATAAATTATTGTGCTATTTTTAAAGTTAACCGTTTCTATAAATTTAGTTACTTTGTATCGGAGATAGGCGTGGTTTTATATTTTTTAATTAATTATACGGTGAAGAGGTATGATGAAGGAACTCCTGAAAAATCGTGTGTATTTGTCATTTATTACTATAACTTGGTCATTTCAAGTTAACTGGCTTAATGGTAGCTATCAATAGACGCGTTATACATGGAAAAACTACAGTGTGGAACATTTTAATTACGTATCTTGTATGGTTTTTCCGCAAAAAATTCGAAAATAACAAAAAATTGAAAATTTAAATTTTCACCGGTTTTTTTTATCTTTATATGTATATCTAGTAACCAGGTAGCTCAGGCAATCGAACAATATATCATAATGTTTGTATTAAATTTATCTATAAACTGTGTCAATATTTCAATGACTTTAATTTTACGCAATTTACGAAGCAATAAGCCGAAAAGTGCGTTTTTCGCGCTCAGAAATTTTTTTTTCAATGTACAATTGATCAGCATTTATCTAGAACAATCGTTCACCTCTTATGAGCATAAAACTCTTTTGAGCAAATTTTTTAAATATAACCATATAAAACGCTTATTTAAAGATTTGGAGGTTCGACTTTCATCGGAGAGCAGAATCCTTCAGCCAAGTTGGTTAATAAGCTATGAGTCTTAAATTTTGCACTCCCGCTTTATAGCAAAAATCTCGTCCCATATAATTCACTGCACCCTAAAGCACATATGTTTGTATTCCAAATTTTAATACGACCCAAAAAACATTGACCTTAGAGATCGGCTTAACCTCAAGTGGAGCTCCAGTTCCTTTCTCCAATCTCCAGTTCTGGATATCAACTTGACCTTCAATTGAGATCCAAGCCATTCTCGAAGGAAATGTACCTTCGATCTCCAGTTGAGATAAGGCTGGATCTCCACTTGATCTCCAAGGTCTTTCTCTAACCGATCTGCAACCCAGAATGAAAAAAGAAATCGTTTTTTAAGAGAAAGCTTGTGCAATTATTATTTTATTTCAATCAATGAAAATAGTTTTAAACCTAATATTACACATTTTCAAAAAATTATTTAAAATAAATTATATTATTATTCAAATACTAAATAGAAGCGTTTTGGTTGCATACATTAATTATGCTCTTTAAAAGAAGACTTGTTTACAGATTTTTATACAATAATTAAATGAAAATAATTAATGTGATTTTTTCGCTTATTTTAAAAATAATATTAAAGAAATAAATTTATTCCAGTTCCACTCCTTCCTTCTGATGAATGCAGCCATTGTTTATTTTCGGCTTTATTCCACAAACTTCATATTTTGCACTGAATTTAGAAACTTTTGTGAATCTTATCTCCTAAGCCATTCGAGGCCAGCATTTTATTTTTGCATTTTTGGACTAATTAGATTAATGTACGTGTAACAGAAATTGGAAAAAAATTATTTACGCGTGAACCATAAACTGCACTTATGCCTTTTATTTTTGTACTTTTTGATTAAGGAGTGCAAAATACGTTTAATAAACATATGAATAAAATTATATACGCGTGGGCCGTAAACTGCACTTATGTCTAGTTTGTTGCAGTTTCTACTTACTTTATTCACTTTACTTTTATTATTTTTCTGCAATTCCCTTTTCTACAAATTCCAACAAGAAAGACAATAACCAAAACAACCTAGTGTTGCCAGGTACAAGAACAAATTTTTTAGACACTTCAACAGTTTTGCCACTTTGAAAACTACTGCATCTCAAGCCAATTTCCAGGTCAACTCCAAGATGTTGGAGATGACTTAGAGAAATGAATTGGAGATCAAGTGGAGGTTGAAGACTTTTTTTCCAAGCTTGAAAATGTTATAAAAAACACATATTAAAGGTCCACCCTAGTGGCAAAAAACTTTTTTAAATTCTAACTCTTTTTGAATTCTAATTCAAAATCAGAGACCCCTATTACTGCACAATTAAATACACAAAAAGTATTAAATAAAAAAAACACATATTAAGGGTCCACCCTTGTTTAAATTTTTCCAATTCTATCATCGGATTACACTTTTTTCATTTCCTCAAACACACAAATAAAATAGCAAATGCGTATTAACGAAATTTCTATTTGTCAGAAACGGAGAACATAGAGAGAGAGAGTAAGAGAGAGTTGCGCACTCGCCTACTCGTTTGTTAGTCTGCTCGATTTTCGCACGCATTCACACACAGCAATCTCATTGTTATGTGACGATTTTTAGCAAATCACACTACCCGCAAGTCGCGTAAAACAAATTCGTTCCAAAAAATTCATGAATGATAGCAAACAAATCTTGAAATATTTTTGACGTAGAAATACGTCATTCTCGGAGGTTAGTAGGGTGGTTGATTGCGATCAAAAATCGTTTTTATGTCACACTTTGAGCCTTTGGTGAGCTTAAAGTACTGACCATACAATGTTGATTTAAGCATTTGTTGGTCTGGTTGATCCTCACTGGGAGAAAAATTCATGTTTGGACTCTCTAACTTATATAAATTTTACACAATTACATAAAATATAAATTTATTTTTAAAGCCAATATTTGATGTTTCTGTTTGCTTTACGCATGGTTTTTGTTTAAGGTAGCAAAATATATCTACCGCATTGGTTCTTGTATATGATACAATCTATGTACTGAGTGTTGCTGTTTAACGCAAGAGGGCGTTGCCAATTAAAAAAAGACTCACAGCCTTATTCATAATCTCATTTTAAAGGCTGCGTAACTTTAAACCAGCTTTAAACAGCACATCGTTATTCATAAATATTTTTCCGGCTTGTGTAAGATCTGCGTAACTTAAACGCCGAAATTTGCGTTTAAAGGCTACGTAAATGTAACCTTAACTTTTTGTCGTCTTTTTTGATTACGGTTGATGTATATGATAATTATATCATAGACATGCTCCATATGCGACCTTTTTAGACTTTTTTCAGTAAACGATTCGTAAATGTACAAGAATTCTTTGTTTTTGTAAAAGAGTTTCGATTGTTTAGACACAAACCTTACAAAATTAAGCAATGAATAAAAAAGTGGTTATGAATAATAGTTTCAGGAAGGTTGCGTAGAGGATGCTTAAAGCCTTGAAGAGTGCGTAACTGAACAAGCGTTGAATGTTTGTGTAAGAAAATCTATTGTATAAGGCTGTCAGTTTCGATAGTATCGTAAGTATAGCTGTATAATTCCTTTTTATACAGTAATAGAGAAAAATGCTGTTTTTTTTTCATTTATATTTTTCAAAACCATTTTATCACATTTCATCTTCTTAATAAAAATTATTCCAAAAAAATTACTTGTTGTTGCTGTTGCAACACTTCAATTCATGTAAAAATTTGTTTTGTTTTATAAAAAGTGTTCGTTTGATATTTTTAGTGATAAATTTTTTGTTCTTGTTTATTTTTAATATTGGTTAAAACTAAATGTAATTCAAAGTTATGTTTAATAAATTTAAATAAATATTGGAAAAATTTGAATTATTTATTTTTCCTATACATATACATATACATATACGCATATTTTAGAAGTAATTTAAAATTATAATTTTAGTTAAGAAAATATATTATTAATATGAAAAAAAATATAATGCATAGCAAAAATAATTCGAATTTATTATGGTATTCCAAAAATAATTAGATTTTCAAAGAACAACGCCTTCTTAGTAACGCATGCATTAGTAAGACCACCCCAAGAGCTCAAACTGTTGTAATTGGTGATAAAAAAATTCGTGAAAAATGTTCAATCAAATCAAATGCATATTAACCCATGCGCACACTGCTTAAAGCTTGCACAAGTGCATGAAAGAAAAAAAAATTTTAATATTTTCATATGCAATTTTATTTGCAATAAGGAAACAGTTCAGATTTTTTGTTTTTTTCTAAAAAAATTTCAGTTTAATAAGGGTATTCACCTCAAATTACTTAAATAACTCAAGGAACAAAATTTTTATTTTTGGATTTCCCCAAGAGTATTTGTATAATTTTCGACTAATCTTGGTGCGTTGATTTCAGAAATATTTTATTTTTCTTCTAGCATCACCAGTTTTTTTTTTTAAATATGCTTCTTTGAAATCTTAAAATTGCATTATAAGTTTTTATTTGGAAAATCCAAAAATAAAAATTTTGTCCCCCTGAGTTATGCAAGTAATTTGAAGTTAAAATTAAACTGAAAAATTTTTGGAAAAAACAAAAATTCTTAACTATTTCCCTATTCCAAATGAAATTGCAAATTAAAATATTAAAAAAAAAATTTTGTTTCTGTCACGCACTTGTGCAAAATTTAAGCCGTGTTCACAGGGGCTTATATCTTATTTATCTTATCCGATCATACTAAAATTTTACACAAATTTTTTTTCATCCATTAGCGCAGTTTGAGATTTTGGGACGCTCCATGAAGTGCTTGGAAATTTTCCCCATACATATAAGGTCCACTCTAAGCTACACGCATCTGTATTCTATATTGTATTTATCTCTCTGAAAATAAACAAAACCAATAACGAACTACAAAAACGAAAACATGTAATGTGTGTTTACATACTTATGTACATTTTACACACATATTAGTGAAAACAACAACAACAAAAGCAGCACAACAACAAACGACACGATTGCGAACCAAACGAACAACAACAACAGCATAAGCAGCTACTGAAGCAGCTACTCAAGCAGCTTGTGTTTTTCTCATACGAATATATGAATTTTTTTCTTCGATAGATTTTTCTTTCAAAGATTTTGCTGTTTTGTGACTTGAATAAATAAGTGACAAAATTCAAAGATAGATATTCGTTTTAGTCGTACACTTACGTAAGGGAGCAACATCCCAGTAAATTAAAAGGCACTTCAGTTTACTACTTTGCAAAAACAAATATTTTTTAATTTGGCATTTCAATAATTTAAAAAAGCGATAAAAATAAAAGTACTTCAAATATTCTTATGAAATAACGCATGCAATTTTACCACTGTGGCAAATTTTTAGATATTGTATTTTTTTTGTCACTTTAATTTCTTTTTATCTAAACATTTGTTTCCATTAACTATAAAATTTACTTTAATTTACATAAATAATTTACTTTAATTTAATTTTTGCAAGGTGAATTTTTTGCAATTGTTTTTGTTGCTTGAATAATACCTAATATTATTTTTATTTGTATTCAAAACAATAAAATAAACGATTAAAAACAATATTGTTGTTTCAATTAATATATATATATTAATTAATATATATATATATATATATATATATATATATATATATATATATATATATATATATTAGGGCGGGTCAATTTGTATGGACGAATTTTTTGGAGGTCTGGCTCAGCGAAATTCGTAAATACATGTAATTTTAAGACTTTTTCTCCACTACAGCATATACAAATTCTGAAAAAAAGCTGTGTGGACTTTCGTAAATAGATTTTGTTCTCAATTATAAAATATGAATGTATGAATGTATGTGTATGAATCTATTTACGAAAGTCCGCACATCTTTTTTTCAGAATTTGTATATGCTGTAGTGGAGAAAAAGTCTTGAAATTACATGTATTTTACGAATTTCGCTGAGCCAGAATTTGACCCGCCCTAATATATATATATATATAAAGCAAAGCACTGTCAGTCTTTCTGTGTGAAGCCTATAGACTCCAAAACTACTGGACCGATTGATATGAAATTCTGACAGTCGATTTGTTTCAGATAGGAGATGGTTAAGGAGAAAACATGTTCTGCCACACCCCGTTTATCGCCCCCAAATCAATTAAAATGCTATATTTCACACGGTATGGGTCGTATAAGGCTAAAATTTAGTTTGTAAGGCTACTCCCGACAACTGTACTAAAAATGGGTTTCCATGCCCCTTTTTACCGCTCACAAATCAATAAAAATGCTATATATCGTTAGTTTTTTTTTCGTGTTAGGCTTAAATTTGCTAATTTAGTTTGTATGGTTACTGTCGGTAATTGTACCAAAAATGTGTGTCCACTCCCCCTTTTACCGCCCACAAACCAATGAAAATGCTTTATTTAATACTGTTTTGGTCGTATATGACTTAAATTTGGTAATTTAGTTTGTATGGTCACTGTCACCAACAGTACGAAAAATTTGTTTCCACGCCCCCTTTTCCGCTCACAAATCAGTGAAAATGTTATATATCAAGTAGTTTTGGCAGTATAAGACTAACATTTGGTCCTTAAGTTTGTATGATAACTTTCGGCAACTGTACTAAAAATGGGCGTTATCGCTATATATGTAGACACACCCAGTTTTGCAGAAACCATTAAAATTTACTACTGGATCGGTTGAGCTAAAATTTGGGCATAGCAACTGTTACTATCAGCAACTGTACTAAAAATTGGTTTCCAAGCCCCCTATTTACCTCCCACAAACCAATAAAAAAGTTTCATTTCAACGGTTTGGGTCGTATTAGACAAAGATTTTGTAATTTAGTTCATATGGTTACTCTCGGCAAATGCACTAAAAATGGGCCTGTCCACTTTAGTTTAACTCACTTTTCGGGGGTCAGCGTGGAGTGAAGCAAAGTGCGCCAACCTTAAGGTAAATATGTCTTTAACAATATGTCTTTGCTACTAATTACTTACAATCAGTTGAGGATAGAAGATTATATTTTGTAGTTGTGTAGTTATATAGTAGTTGTTTTATAGTTACTTTCAACACGCTTCGTTAATTTTGTGATTGAAAATTTATAACAATCCTATCTAAAATGGAATGTGTTTTAACTTCTACTATTTAATGCAGCAATCTCACTTGCCATTTTATTTTTTTCTTATTTTGAATTTATATCTTTTAAGCAACTATGTCATTTAGAAAAAAGTGTTATTAAAGTAGTGCCTAAACACAGCTATAAATCAACAAGATATTAAAATTTATGTTGAATTTTCCAAAAATTCGATAACAAATTCTAAAAAATGCAATCATCCTACTTTCAACTGCGTAAATACCAAAAAAACGCCTAATAAAGTTGTTATTCTACATCACTTATCCAAGAAAATTGAAACAAGTAGCGTCTAGATACATTATTTTGTAATTTTTGTTTTTTCGTCATTCATCTAAGTGACGTAAATGCCAAAATTTTAAGTGAATTTAAGCTAAAGTGACAACGTTTTACATGCCTACGCTGCTGAAGTATAATGGTGAGCACAATCTACCCTGTTAAGTGGCTTATCTCAAAGGTGTTTTAATAAAAACTTTATAAAATTTTATGCTTACTGTAATTTCCTGACTCATTAATCATACTTACCCAATCGTGCCATGTTAAATGCTGACCCTCGTAAGGTTGTTTTCTATATTAATGTAACAATATGGATACATTTTCTTTTCTCTTAAAAGCTCTGCCTTAATGAGTCAGTCTTAGTTATCAAAGATTTTTAAAGCTTTCAGATGCGTTGATAAATGATGCAACTTGAGCGATAATATAAAACAATTTTTTATAATTTTTGCTTACTAATTAAAGTTGCGATTAAGTTTGAATATAAAGCAAAAACGGATGCGGTAAGGATATAAAGGCTCAATCTTGTAAATTAAAGAAGGGTTAGTTAACTAGGGATCAGATTAATAACTATGCCAGCTAATATATCCGGTGTTACTCGGGAAATTATTTTATAAATTTTGTATGGAGTATTTTTTTTTCTTTGAAAATGAGGGTGATTGGCGTAAGGGCTTTTCAGAAAGAGTGAAAAAGTATATGATAGAAACTACTTAAAATTCAAACAGAAGATTCTTATGCCTTTTTTAAACTATTTAAGAGCAGGTCCTCATCTAGAGGTTAAAAAAACGGTGATGTTCTTGACTTTTTTTCATAACTAGAAGGAAGTAAATGAATACCTTGAGTTTCTTGGCAGGTATTAATTGATTCTTAAGGTGTAGGAAAATATTTTTTGGTGCTTCAAAGTTTAATGTGAAGTGTCAATACTCGTTCAAACGTCACGTTGAAAAAAAGGTAAAAAACGGTCATCTGATAAAATAAACCAAAAAATTTTTGAAATTATATTATATTTATTGGAGATTGAACCTATAATATATAAATGGCGGACATGTGATTTGTAAGAACCATTTTTTCACATTTTTTGATCCTTAAAGTGCTCTAAAAAAAAGCGGCCAATACTATCTGAATAAATGTTGTGAATTCAATAAATTGTATCTACTTTAGAGATTCGATCTATAGAAATTTAATCGATCCATAGAGTAGCTTTTCAGATATCGTGGAGATCATGATTTTTCTGATAACGCGTTTTAATAATTGGTTAACGATTTTTTCGAGTTAATTTAAAACATATGGGTTCCTTTCGTATGCGATAACTGTTTTATGCAATCGTTATCAGCCAAACCACTTTGGCTATATCGCCAAAGCTCTCGAAAAGTAAAAAAGGAAAAGAGTTTGTTGGTCGAGTCTTATGAGAACCTTCCCTTAAGCGTGAAAAATAGCTTGTTATGAAAATAGTCGAAAAATTAACCTTACCATAAGAAAGTATTAGAAATTATATTCTTTTTTATCTAATGATCCTTATTTTGTTTAATAAAAATACATCAAAAAGTATGTTTTAATGTATTATTTACAAAGTTAAACGTTTTTTTTTTACTCTTACGGTTAAGCAAATTATTTTTAATGTTATGTATATATTTATACTGTTCAATGTAAAATTTAAATAAAAACTGGTAAGCCGATCATTTTCGGGCTTTTCAAAAAACGATTCTACGTTTTGTCAAATATTTGAAAACACTAATGATATAAAAAGAAAAGAAATAAGTTGAAAAAATATAATTTGTTGAATTGGTGTTAGTTTTCAAAATGAGAGAAGCACAACTTTTTGTAGTACTTTTGATAATAAATAAACTTCTTTTTGATAATAAATGAATTATTTGCACATAGAGTTTCAATTTTGAAGATAATCTTAATAACAGATATTCTTTTGAAAACTGAAATGAAGAAAAGTTTCGAAACATAAAGGTATTTCAGTAAGTAGATTTGCGGAAGTTTAAAAGGTGCACAAAAGGCGTGATTAAAACTAAGTATGCAGCAACCTTATCAAGGATGCAAGTAAAATACTTTTCAAGTTTTAGTAAAATTCGTTCAGCTGTTTTGATTTGTACTTCGGTCAAACAATCAAACAAACAAACAGAAAGTGAGTTTTACTAAGTTCTTCTCAGCTCTTTCTATAGAAGTAGATTAGTTTTAACCGAAGGGTTCTAGTTAATCACTTAATGATTATGTTTCATGGGTCCTTTCTTCATATTCTTTTAGAAACATATACACTTTATAATATATAAAAAAAACATTCCTACGTAAAGGTGGCGATGAAAGCTGCTCCCTTTAACCAATGATTTGGTTGTATACATTTGGCCTAAACAGCTATCTTTAACTTGGTATGCTGAACCCTTTAATTTAAAAAAAATAAATAAATTTGAGATAAAAACATTTTTAGTCGGCCAACCGTTGCCGTGTTGTTGTCACTTTAAATACACACAAAGCCCAGAAAATCGCTCATGCGTTCCAAATAACGCGGGCTGACCAGGCAATTATGTTGTGCGTATGTATGGATATTTTTTTTTCGTTGCGTACTGACGCTTATGATGAAGCCACTATATATTTCATTCAATAGCAGTGATTTATAACCTTAACCAATGGCACTGCTTGAAGCTAATACTTGTAGGCTCTAAAAAGCAGTTATTCGAAGGAAAATAAGCCAAATAAGACTAAATTTTTAATTCCATAAGATTTTCGTCAAAATTTTAATTTTTGTTTAATTAAAATCATATTTTTTGCGATGCACTTAAACAGAGCCTTTTTAGACGTTCCTTAGTCGTTCGTTCGTAGAAAAAAATATATTTTGTTCGTTCGTTCGCTCGAACAAAAAATAAAATTATTTTGTTCGTGCGTAATATTTTGTTCGGTCGTTCGTAGAAAATTGATGTTCGTTCGTTTGAAGAATATAGAAATACGAAAGAACGAACGAACTTTCGTAAAAAATGTTTGTTCGTTCTTAAAAAATATTTGTTCATTCGTTGGTTAGTAGAAAAGGTTGTTCGTTCGAAGAAAATATAAATAAAAATGTCGTTCGTTAGACGCTTATATTATTAAAAAACGGCTCGAAGCAATTAGAAAATAACAATATGCGCCTAAATTAGAAAAAATTCTGTACACGGCTTTCTTCTATACTTTTTTTATAGAATTATGGTCTTTTAAGACGAAAATCGCAAAAAACTGTTTGAATGAATCTGTGTGTTTTTTTAAATTTTAATATTTTTTCTCGTTTTTTTTCGAATACACAGTGTAGTGGGGGTGGGGTGAAACTCGCTGAGGTGTTTACCCCATTTTTTAAAATTGATTGTTCTATAACTTGAACAGTGTAAACCTCTGTAATGTGAACATAGTTCTTTAAGTAAATTCTAACAATTACATAAAACAAAATAAGCCGAAAATAAAAGCGTAAGAAAAAAGGGGTTTATTTACCAGACCTTTTTCATCTTATTTTTGGATAAATGAAAGCTCAAATAGAAATCATTCGAATTCGTGGTCGAAAAGTTGCAATCCCCTAGAAGAAAAATTACATAATAAAGTCAGCAAAGTCATCTTCAAAAAAAATGTAATTATTAAAAAGCTTGGAAAAGGCGAAAAAGCTACCAAGTAATTTGGTGTTACAAAATGCACAATATGTGGTATTTATAAATAGAACATAATCATAAATGTTGTTGCAAACCTTAAATTCGAATCACAGAAGAGAAAAATTTTAAAGCATGGAAAAGGTTTTCACAACAGGTTTGTGGAGCAGCGTAAAGCTTCCTTAGGCCGCGTTCATAGTTTTGCTGAGCCGAACTGAACTGAAACTCAAAAACGTATTGGGGGAAAAGAAATGCACTGGTTGAAAAATTAAAAGTTATACCTCAACTCACCTACACTCGACTTACCTATATTCAATAACCTACAACAAGTTTATTGATTAGTTGCTCGTTTATAGGGAGCTTAAGAAAAATGTTTCTGTAAGCGGGGACATTCTTAAAGAGAATGCATAAAAGTTACAGTGCTTTCCAGAAAAAAAAGAAAGTTGTTCCAACGCAAGCTCTCGTTTCTTGAGTGGACTCAAATCGCGCAATGGTATTTGTTAGACTCTTAAAAGAACATATGCGGGTAAAAGTTTCCACCTGACTATGAGGGAATTAAGACGTTAAAGATAAAATCGAATCATATTAGCCATGAGTTTCAAGTGTGTAAAAATCAAATTTACAACTCAGACTATTCGAAGCTATTTGAGAAATTGCTGTTCGAAAAATATTTGGTTCCAGCGCAGAAAAAACTGCTTCTGACCGTAAAGTTGAAAAAATTAGAACTACATTTTTAGTATGCACTAACATAACTGGATTTCAGAGGATACAGCCGTTGGTAATTCAGAAATTACTAAATTTCATTTGGCCAAAAAGCTATTTTGCATTTAAAATTATCTTGTATCGTATTTTTAGTTTATAATACCAAAGACATGAATGTATTTAATGGGCAAATAAAAGTTATATTTTTCTAAACTGAATACCAATCTTAATAGTACGAACAGCATCGATAATGTGAACAGACGTTGCAAAAATTAGTTCACGCTACCCAGACTACACCGTAATTGCATATATTTAAACATATCTTGGATACCACTTATCTTCTGCCATTATTTTTGCACTAATTTATTTCACTAAAAGTGATAGCTAACTTTATCTGTTTATAATGTATTTTTAAGATCAAAAGAAAGAATTTACCACTTCTTGCAGCTTTCGACTTTTCATGAATTTCCGAAGACATTTTTGACGTACATAGGTTTAATTATAAAAATTGAGTAAATTGTATCTACAATATCTTTTAATGCATTCAACTATATTCGAAAAAAAACAATTTAAAAGTTTTTAAATAAGTAAAAAAAAAAACGAAACCATAAAACTTTTTTGCTATTTTCGTGTTTAGAGACTCCAAACCTATTAGAAAAATGTAGTAGGATGCCTTGTACAAAAAAAGTGGAGCATAGTGTATTGAGAAGGGAACACTTCTTTTATCGTGTTCTTTCGAAAGGTTTGTATCCATCTCAAACCAGAGAATATTCTTTCTATAGTAGACGATGGTACTGGCAATGTCGCTTAACTCTATAAAGGCGGTAAGATTTTTTCACACATGGGATAATTTTGACCAAATTCTGATTTTGACTAATTTTTATATGATACCGTTAGTCTTATCAATGATATTATCATTGCATCCAATCTGCGATACGGCCTTTCTCGTAGATATTCTGGCACTGTTATTAAAAATGTCGACCAAACTCGGCTTTTATTAATTTTAAACTAGCACATCACATCGGCATACTTTTTTACAAGTACGTTTGTTCAATAAATGTGCTTAAAACTCTAAATAATAACAAACTTGTTTTCATCAATTACTTAAAATATTCCATCTGTATGTTGACAATGTAGTTCCTTCCTGAGTTGTTTCTGCGACATTTGACCCAATTAAGTTTAAAGAGTGCGATAAACATAACACACAAAAACTGTAGCACAGTGTTCTTTAATTCGGGACTGCAAATTATTATAAATGCCTGACATATTGGACGCATTATCGTAAGATAAACCTCTACCATATTTAAGATCTATTTTAAGACCAGTAACTTTTTTCAGCAATGCTTGCTCCATGTCAGATCCCTTATGTCCAACAGAAGGCATAAAACCACGAAAGCGCTCAACCGGTCTTCCTTCATTTGTGATGTATCTGACCGCACTTGTGAGTTGATCTCGCGTTGTGATGATGGGAGTCAAGTCTATAATAATGGTCTAAATATTTTCTGGTTTTGATTTCAGAAAGAATGTGTTTCAAAACGGTAGAGCTCATTAAAGCTATACATTCATCTCAAATGGAAGGAGGCAAATATATCATATATGAAATATTTCCTCTGCCTTAGATGCCATATTGTGCTAATGTGCAGCAATAAACGGAGCGCACTTAGATATTAGTTCCAAACATCCGAGATAGTTGCCATTCAATTTTGAGCCAAATTCTTTATTTTCTCTGAAAGCCTCTTGTCGCTAAGAACGAAATGTTTTCAACTATTTCCAGACACTTTTCCAGTAACTTCATTCGTTTTCAAATTCATTTCGTAATTGACTGTCAATTACCTCATGACTGCCTTTTATTATTATAAAAAACCGTATTCGAACTGACTCTGCATCAGGCGTGTAGCCTAACCAAGATGACAGAGGGGCAGGCATGGATCTTTGGGGGGGGGGTAAAATTTTTTGTTTTTTCATTTAAATAAAAAAAAACAATTTTTTAACGTGTGAAATCAATAAATTACACATATTCATTAAAAAACAGTTAATTTTATAATATTTACATGGATATGTAGATCTTTTTATACATGAGATTAATACATAAAAAATAGTATACAAATTAATTCAGGACTTCGTAATGAAATGAAGGTAAAAATATAAGATTTATTTAAAGTGGCTAGATATATAAGAAAAAGTAGCGAAATGAGCTAAGATATGTAGAAGACATTTTTTAAGTAAAACAAATAAAAAAAATTGAATTAACCCGCATCCGTCGTTTGTATCAAATTGATGCAAATTTTTTATTCAGATTTAAATCTTTTGCTTCTTTAAATTTTTGCTAGAATTCAGATTTGCAGTTTTTTCTTATTTTAAAATTAATAAACATTCATCATGCATAAAAAAAACTTAAAATTAAAAACATTTCAATGAATTATATATTCTTTTTGTGACTGCATCAAATTGGTGCAACAACGTGCTTATAATTTCTAGAAAGTTCCTATGGATGCGGGTTAAAAATTATTAAAATTTAAATTTTATTTTTTGGTAGCAAATGTTGGCGACCCAGTAGAAATTTGAAAAATTGTAACAATTTGTCTGAAATGTTTATAAACAAATTTCATATACATATTCAAGTCATGAATAAGGTGAATGTGTATATTTTTTGTTATTTTAAACTAAACTAATTTCAAAGCAATAAACAAATATATCTTTAAAATGCATATTAATTATTCATTTAAAGTTTTTCATTGTCTGATTTGGCCAGGGGGGAAACGGCTGTACTAGGGGGGCTTTTCCCCTCTTGCCCCACCCTGGCTACAGGCCTGTTCATTTTCCTTCATTTTATCAAACAAAATTTATTTCAAACACCAATTGTAAGGCTATTTCTAAGTAATAATGCAATTTCATTATAACTAATAAGTTATACATAACTGAGGAGCCTTTATCAAAATTAAATGCATGCTTAGTTTTTATTCTTTTAAATGCCGGGCAGCAGAGCGTGTAGTGGACAAAAATCAAGAATGTTTTGTCTCGAAACCCAACAAAATGGGTATCCTTGCAAAGGAAAGTAAATCCAAATTATAAGTAAAAAAAATATTTATGGATTCTATAACCCTTTAATATTACTACTTTTGGACAATTTTATTGTTGCAGAATTTTTTTTTTTTTTGAGCGTCTATGTAAAAATATTTTTGTAAACACATTTTCCAAATTACCAAAATAATTTCAGTTTTGGTTTTACTAAAAATTATCAAAAAAAAAACAGATTTCAATATTTGAAAGAAAAGTATAAAATTGGATTTTTCACAGGATTTTGAAAATGGTCAAAAATATAGAACATTTTTAAAAATTATCCAATTGAAGCAGTCAAGCAAAAAAAGTCCTAACGATTCCCACATTCATGTTTACAAATATCGTAAGAATGTTTTATTGTCTTGCAGTATCTTTAAAAAATTTGCCGAATTGTATCGATTCCTTGTGAAATCTCATTTAGTAAAATGGTCAAAAATTGCTTTTTCACTGCAATTTTTTATCGTATGAGATTAAAAGTATAGTTAATGTCAGCAAATGTTCTAAAAATAAGCGCGGTCCCACTGTAGCTACGCCCATTTTAAAGAAATCATTAAAAGATTCCGAAACTACTAGGCCGATTAAGCTACAATTTTGGCAGTGGATTTGTTTCGAGTACGACATGGTTCAGGAAAAAATTGCTACACCCCAAATCAATAAACATGCTATATTTGAAATTTAATCAAAAAAATCTAGAAAGTATATACCCGGAGCTCGTAATTTCTTTTTTTATTATTTTTTCTAGAAAAGGTTAATATTCTATTTTTCTTTAAAAAAGCAGGCCAAAAGTTTTTTGGTGTAAAAAGAAATTTATATTAAAATGTTAATTTTCTAAGCTCTTTCGTAGAGCAAAACTTTCAAATATCATAAACTTTTTCCTTACATTTTTATTACTTCGTGTATACACTTTAAAACTAAGAAGATACAGTAAAAGTCCACTTTTGTGCAGGATTTTTATCTAAGGACGCGTTAGAAGCCACTCACAAAAATATTAGGTAAGGTCGTTTAAACCATATCTTTGAAAAAATTTGAGGGAAAATATAAATGCAAACCAAATTGCATATATGATTATTTCGTCAGATCCCCTATTTATCTTCAAAAAGAAAATTAAATATAATAAATATATTTTGACGGGAGGGATCCATATATGAATTTTAAATAAAAAAAAAACAATGAAGACTAAAATTAAATCAAATTTATAAACAGTTGCATCAACTTATTTATGAAACAACGCAGATATAGTGTAAGTTATATCAAAAGGCATTTTTGAGGCGTAAAAGTGTGCTCCCTAAAAAATTATGTCTTGAAAACTAAAAAACCTTATAATTCTCTAATTCCATTTGAGAAAAAAATAGCTTTGCATTAAACCTGATTTAATTTTTGAAATCAGTGACTCCAAATTATATAAAATGTTAAATTTCATTGATATTGGACCACTCCTTCTATTTTTGTCCATCTTTTGTATGGACTCAGCCTACTATGTGCCGCTCGAGAGCAGCCGCCCTTTATCCCCCTGCTTAACGCGACCCTGGTTGTGATTGCTACTATGCTACCCAAATGCAAAAAGTACTACTTTTTTTGAGTAGCTGAAAACGGCATAATGTGAACTTAAATTTTCTGTTTACCTGTCCTTATAAGTATTAAATATGCATTAAAAATGGCATTTCATTTTAAATATATTAAAGACACTTTCTTCAATTTTTGTAATGATTTTTCCTTTTTTTGTTATGTTATAGCGTACCGAATAAAAATATTGGCACCCAAAAATTTGGCGCCAACTATTGGCACCCTTGCCTTAAATAGCATTTATGAAATGTCGTTAAATTCTCGTTTGTTATGAACTCTACATTAAAAATTCTGTGATTTATTTCCTCTCTTTTTTCTTTATTGTATAATAACATTAAGTAGCTCGGTTGTTTGTAAATTTCGGATCTGCAAGGGATTTTTTATACAGGCACGTTTAATTTTTTTGATTAATTAAACATTAAATAGTTTATTTTCGTCTTAATATCTAAATGTTTACCGCAATATTGTAATTAAACTTAGATGCTAACAATTAATTCCAAGAAACAAAAAATTCAATTATTGTTAGGGGGTACATAAGACCATAACTCTTAAATTAAGCAAATTTTTATCCAAATTGACAACTTACTTTTTTTTATTTGAATGTGTGGACATTAATTAGAAAGATCTAAGAGATAATTTTTTTATTTGAAATATACATAAGTGATGAGCTTACCTCCAAGACCAAATAAATATATTCTATATTTTCACAGAAATACAATACAAACTTTTTACAGTGGGATTAGTTTAAAAAAAAACCCAATTTTAGTCGTGTAATTTTTGGGATAATTAACCTTAACCAGCAAAGTTTTACAAGTCTTCACTGCTTCACTTCCTTCGGGCTACAAATTAGCCGAAAAAATTGGGCTGAAAATTGGCTTAGTTTAAGAGTTATGGTCGAACATAATCCCCTGCCAATAATTGAATTTATTGGTTTTTGGACTTAATTGTTGGTACCTAAGTTTAATTAAAATATTGCGGTAAAAATTTAGATATTAAGACGAAAACAAACTATTTTATTTCAATGCCACAAACATACCAAAAATTATTTATGTTGCCTTTAAAATTTTCTATTTTTCGCTCGATATTCCTTTGTATTTTCAATACAGTTATCGAACTTTCAATAAATTAATTAGAATCCCTGAGTGTTATTGAAGTCTGTTACGACTCTGAGCATGATTTTTCGAGCAGTGAAGACTTGTAAGACCTTGCTGGTTACGGTAAATTATTCCAAAAATTACACGACTAAAAGTGGATTTTAGTAAACTCTTACCAGTATAAAAAGAGTGTATTGTGTTTCTTTGAAAATATAGAATATGTTTATTTTTTCTTAGAGGCAAGCTTAGCAACGGCTACAAAACACATCTATTATCACTTATGTATATTTCAAAATTATCTTTTCGATCTTTTTAAGTAATGTAGACACATTCAAATCAAAAACTGTTAGTTGTCAAGAGTTGTTCACAATCCATCCGCCTACAAATTAGCCGAGAAAATTGGGCAGAAAATTTGCCGAGTTTAACAGTTATGGTCGAAACACAGAGAAAACAGCACTAAAAACAGGTATTTTTTGCTTAAAAAATTATCTCTTTGAGCTTTTTAAGTAGTCCAGACACGTTCAGATCACATAATAATGTTACTAAGCGTTGTTAAATTTTCAAGTTATCGCTATTTAAAAAGAAAATATTGAAATAATTCTTTTATAAACTTGTTTTGTTTTTAAGTTAGTTCATTAGACTGTTAGCTACAACTTTACCAAAGGCAGTAAACAGATATCTCCATATTTGAAGAAACTGTTGACCAAAACACATTGTACTATGTTTTCTCAAAATCACTAAGACCCCCAATATATAGGGGCTACAAAAAGAAAACGTTCGTCAAACTCGCGAAACCCAGCTAGGGTTTTACTTACTTTTGGTCATAGTATCGAGCCTATATCGCAGAATCCTGTTATTTTGTTGCGCAGTGTTATCGAACTTGCTTTGAAAAGCTTAGCACAGTGTATGTAAATTTTTGTCGCGTAAATTTTTTCATATAATTGTAAATTTTTTATTATACTGGTGTCGATTAAATTATTTGTTGTATTTTTGCAACTTAATAAATCTATTTTCTAATGAAACTGCGTACTTTGTTGATAATTTAAATTTTTAAGTTCTGTATAAATGAAAAATTCAAGGCTGTGTGTAGACTTTTGTCGGCTACTGTATGTATATATATAGTATGTGCTTGATTTTTGGTACAAATACTTATCATTATTCGGTTTCATATAGATCTTATTTAATGCAGCATTTTATTTAATTCAATTTTGTTCACTTTCGCTTTTCCTTGTTTTTTTTTGGTTTATCACTGAATTTTTCTGGATTTTCTTTTGCGTGGATTTTCCCTTCACGCAGCTTAAATGATTTACAATTGCACCAAGTGAACCATGAGGTGAGAAGATAATCTGAATACAAGTATTCTTCAAGCAAAGCTTATACCTACATTTTTAAATTACTTACTTCATTCAAGTGTTTCAATCTTTTGTCTCTTTCTGGTACTGTTTGACTTTCTATCTTACTGTACTGTCTGTCTGAATGTCTGTCTACCTGTCCGCATGTCTGCTTTCTACATGCTTCATCAAGCGTTTAAAACTAATTTAAAAAAACGTTTTAAAAATTATTATAGCATGCAGGTTTGTATGTAAAGTTGTTTAGTTTTTTTTTAATGCCTTTTACAATTCAGAAAAACTGTTTTTTTTTAGTCTACTTAATGCTTTCAGTTATCCAATTTTTTGAAGTATCCGGCTATCGGGTTTTAAAAATATTCGATGGAAGTTAATGCACGATATAGGTACATATGGTACATATAGGTAATTAGCCACTGAATTTTCCGTGAAAATTTTAAAAGCTCGCTCACGAAACTCAGAGTGAAGGTATATTTTAATATTTTATACTGTAATCTGATAAATTGCTGGTAATTTATATTCTGTCATCACAAAGTTATTGATTACTCAATGTATTATATTGGTTAATTACTAATCGCGAAAGAGCATGAAAAATAAAATGCCGCCTCAATATCTAGAGAAAAATTAAAAAAAAAATTGTGAATGCCCCATTATTGGAGAAAACAAAAAAATGTTTTTTAATTTTTTTTTTCTTTAACTGTTAGCTCTTGGTGTCACTCGAAACAGTTCGGAGCCGCCCCAAAAGAAGTTTTTTAGGTGTATACGATTTGCCTTTTATCTTTGCTTCTAAGATAGGATTGACTTTATTTAAATAGTTTTTTACAGAAAATTAACTGTACCATTAAGTACAATAAAATTAAACTTTACTTAATTATGTATGTATAAGGTTTGAACAAATTATTTAAACTTTTGCAAAAATTTATAATTTTCTCGGTTTTAACCACCCTGTTTCAGAAGTTCAAGTTTTTTAAAATTGATTATTTTTTCCAAATTCTTATTTAAATATCTGCTCTTTAATTAAATAATGTAAAAAAAATTTATAAAAACAGTTCCTGGTTTGCAGATATAATGTTTTTAAATATGGATTTTAGCAAAATGTGTAAACTATTGGACCCAGTATTTCTGAAGAAACACACTTTAAAAATCTAAAATTTTTTCATTTTTAGTATCACTAATTTTCAATATACATACTGAAAAAAGTTTTGAGAGTGAGTTTTGCCTTGTTTTTGAAAAATGCGTTTTTAAGAAGATATTAAAATCGAATTCAATAAAAAAGCATACACTAAAGGGACTGTATATTTCATGGTTTTTTAAAAAAAATTTATTTCTGATTCGTGCACTAGGGGATAAAGGTGAAGAAGCATATTAAGAGGAACAAAAATGTGAAATTTATTTCCGTAGAAAATAACTAGGCATCCGATTCCATCATAAATTTATTGCTTCATCGAATGCTATTATCAGTGTTTGCAAAAATTTATATTTTTTATCTCGTACACTCGGTCAAAGTCAAAAAATTAAATTTTTGCTTTTAACCGATGCAACGAACTTTACGGTGTTTGTTAATGTGAGAATAAATACCATACATTGATGTTCATGGCACTGTTGTCCGCGGCCACGGACATTTTTTTATCAATTTCCCTTAAAGGCGGGACAATTTTTTCACACATGTGCTAATTTTTACCTAATTTTGATTTTGACCTATGTTTATGTGATACGGTTAGGTTAGTTTTGCGACATCCGACTTAGGATGCGATATGGCATCATCGCCTTTATTGGGTTAAGACAATACATATCAAAGATATATAAAATATTTTTTTTCTTTTGTGTCGTTTTGTTGCTTCTCAATTTTCGCCCTGCTCAAGGCTTGCAAAGGCAAAAGGCAAGGCATATTAATGCATAGAACAAAGAAAAAAGCAAAGGTGGAAAAAGTGCGCAATTCTCTCATGTACCACAACCTTATAAATGAACGTTGGCCTTGCTCGAGGCTCATCAGTTTTTTTGTTGCACTGTGCTAGCTGAGCGCGAAGGGAAAGAGCAAAATAGAGAGCAACATGGAGTTTATTGAAACTCTCGCAACGCAAAAGCGGGGTACACATAAGCGATCATGAGTACACACTTAGGATCAAATTCTCTCTTTTTACGCAAGTTCGCGTGTGTGTACCTTCGTCATTCAACAGTCAACCATAGAAATTTTTGTGGTTGAATTTTTAAGTGTCACTGAGAAGTGTCAATAAGTACCCCGCTTAACGCATAAAAAGAGCACGAATAAGCAATGCGTAGCAGCTGGGAAGATTTCTTAAAAAACCTAATACTTTAATTATGTGTATATACCTATTATTAAAAATTTGAATGAAAAATACCCCTAAATAAATCAGTAGCACAAATATGATATTTTAAAATTTTGTTCATAAAAATCGGCCCAGCACTTTTGGAGTAAAGTCGTAATTTTAAATTTTTACTTCAGTTTTATATAACAGTACTAGTACTGTCGGCCTTTGTAGTCTAGTGGAGAGTGCGCTAGACTCTCAACCCAGAGATCCCTGGTTCGGATCCGGGCTCGGGCATGGTTCTTTTCACTTTCTTTGTTCTTTCCTACATTTAAGAAATATGGAAAACAAAACATCCACAACTAAAATTGTGCAAAATGTGGAATTAAAGAAATGGAACAACTAAGGGCTGGAAATGCTTGCCAAGGTTAAGGCATAACACTAGCCTTGGTTAAAAGCAATTAAAATTGTCTTTCACGGTTGTTTCGCCTTATCAATAATTCACGTATTGATCCAATCAATTCCTCTAAATAAATATATCCCTTTCCTTTCAGGTTAAAGACCAAACCTGGTTTGTATAAGGCTCATGCCTTGGTTCTTTGATCTTTTAAAAAAAAAATCCCGGGAAGACGTTGTCTTGCCACAGACTGCCGCACTGCCATATAAGAATTTTCTTGCTAATAGAGCTGTTCACATTTCAAATCGCTCATCAAATCGTTTGTTAAATCCAATAGAACAACGTGGGAATTCCATGAAAATTTCACGCTGTTCTATTGAATTTGACAAACGATTTGATGAGCGGTTTGAAATGTGAACACCCCTTATCAGGAAAAAAGCCATTTTAAGTGTCTGAACTGGCATAACTCTAGTTCGACGACGTCTATTTTTAGGTCAGTTTACGAAAGTAACCATATGAACTAAAATACCAAATTTTAGTCTAATACGACCAAAACCGTTGGAAATATATAAGTTTTATTGATTATATAAGCCACAAAGTTTTCCCTAAACTAGCTTGTACTTGATATAAATCGATAGCCAAAATTGCAGCTCAACTTAGCTTATACGTGGAGCACTTTGCTTCGCTCCACGCTAACATTCTTAGTTTGGATGTCTTTTATTAGACAAATTTCGTTTTCTATAGGAACATGCAAGTTGCTAAAAATTTCCAAGAAATTGGCACCACAAAAACTTTCGTACCTGAAACACACAAAAAGTTTTTAGTACTAATTTTATTTTTTGGTGATATAAAAAAAAATCAATCAAAAATTAAAGTGCTGGTTTTAAAAATGAATAGCTCGGTCAGGTAACATAGGATAGCATTAATTTTTTTTTAAATTTTTATTAATTGCCCGTCCAATCGTGTTTCAATCTTTTTCATTTTTGTTTTTCTTCTAATTTTTATAATTTTCCAAAAAAAAACTGTAACGAATTTCTTTATTCCGCAAAAAACTTTGGTAAAAATATTTGTGGGTAAAATTGTGAAATTGTTTGAATTGAGAGAGTAGAATACTGGATGTATGAATTTGAAAGCAGAGCTTATGGCTTGCAAATCATTTGGATAGTGCTTGTGCAGCTCTTAAGTATGCACATAGTTCCCGCCGGCTGATTTTTTTCAAATTCACATATGTTAGCAATAGAAATAAAATAAAATTCTCTTCCTGTCCGAAGACCTGAGATAATGATGGGAAAAAATTTTAGCCCCGACAGGGAAATCATTCATAATACACTGGCGAAAACTCCGTTTG
Organism: Dichetophora obliterata; assembly: GCA_963920525.1. Classification (NCBI taxonomy): domain Eukaryota; kingdom Metazoa; phylum Arthropoda; class Insecta; order Diptera; family Sciomyzidae; genus Dichetophora; species Dichetophora obliterata. The sequence goes on from OY986435.1 coordinate 288,658,816, forward strand.
ATACCAAAATTTCATTAATATAAGCCCCATTCATTCTCTCTTACATCACAAAACTTTAAACAAAAAGCTAAAAGCATTTGTTCTAGAACGTCAAAAGAAAAAATGCCTGTTTAAAAAACCGAGATAACGATGGGACGAAATTTCACAAATTTCAGGTAAATCATTCATAATACACAGATGAATGTTCCGATTGATACCAAAATGTCATTAATAAAAGTGCCATTCATTCTCCCTCTCTTAACAAAATTTCAAACAAAAAGCTACCGGCATTTAGGCTAGAACGCTAAAGAAATATACCTATTATGGGGTGAAATTTTTTTGAGATTGATAAAAAACTTCCGTGTCGAAGCCGCGGACAATAGTGACGTTCCATTAAAAATATTAACCATATTAAATCACTCATACAAATAATTATTTTTGTAGTCTACTGACTTATTTGGCATATTTTTCCTTTAAGTATCTTCTTGAAAACACTTAAAAACAAATTTGAAAACAAATACTAAAGGTTTTTTACTTAAATTTGAATAACAAGATGGAACATATCGTCGTTACAAAAGTGAATTTGCGAATATGAAAAATTAAATTTTTCTTTTCTAATGAAAACTCTATGGAAAATTAAAAATGAAATTTTTCAGATTCGCAAGTTCACTTTTGTTACGATGATATGGTCAACCTCTATGAAGCTGTTAATTTTCCAACAGAATTGATGGACTTTGGAGTTCTCTTAACCCCTTACCGACAACGTTTAATATATTATACGCGATTTATTAAAAATACCTCAAAAATCCTTAGCCATTGTAAAGCTTTTGCTTCTAACAGTAAGAGAAGGCCAATTGACATTAAAAGCCTTTTTGTGTACTTTTTCGCGCCAGTTCGTGCAATATTTTAAAAAAAGTGAACAATGCCACTCAGATGAGTTATTTTGTTCTATAAACCTCAAGAAAAAAGAAAATATAATTAAAAAAGTACATTAGGTTAAAGTGGGACGTCTACGCTACGAAATGAAAATTTTCCAATTTATAATTTTTTTAATTTTTTTTTAGATTTTTTTTATTTCTCTACTTACAGACCCTTTTATGGGTTTATAATGATGCGCTTCGCCACACCCAAATCCTTTAGATTTTTTTTTTAAACTTCAGAGTTTTCCGTCTAATATTAATACAAACTTTTGCTGAAAATTTCAAAAGCTAAACGGGTTCTGGTAGTGAGCATTAATGGGTTAATACCTAATACCTTGTAACGATGCGTTCTCACTGCTGAGGTAAGCTCTACAAAACCAGGATCGTTGCAAGAAATTATTAATTCCAAACACGAAATCAAACTCAAGGGATTTGAAATAATGACAATATATATACTCAAAATTCGTAGCTTAAATCTAACTTAAATCTACATAGAGCTACCCAATTCAAATTGATTTGTGATTATTTCGTAATTTAAACATTGTTTCGTAATTCTTCTGTAATTTAAATATTATTCGTGAGTTCCCAACTGTCAATTCAGCCGGGGAGAATACGTTACAATGCCAAAGGAAAGGATGGTTTGAAGCACAAAAGGGTCGCAGATCTCGCTAACCTTGAGGCAAGGAAAGATACAATCGGGTACAAGTCGCAGCTCACGCAAACCTTGTAGTTCACCGAGGAAAAGGATGTTTAGGTTGGATTTAAAGACCAAGCTTACGTTGGATACGGACTTGACCTTGGAAAGCGGATCCGAGAGTTTGCGTTCTTTATAATCTCGTGGGAGGTGAATGGGTTTTTTGGAGGATTAAGAGCAGACTGGATGGTCAGAAGCACAAAAGGATCGCAGATCTCGCTAACCTGGAGGCAAGGAAAATGCAATCGGGTTACAAGGAGTCGCAGTTCACGCTAATCTTGTACGTCACCGAGGAAAAGGATGTTTAGGTTAGGTTTAATGACCAAGCTTACGTTATGTACGGACTTGACCTTGGAAAGCGGATCCGAGAGTTCGCGTTCTCACTAATCTCGCAGGAGGTGGGAATAAGGTTTGAGGGGGAAGTAATTTGGCTGTTCGAATTTATTTAGTTTCACTCCCTATTATTTTTTTAAAAATATTTTAGCAAAAATAGCTTTATATTTTAGGCTACGTTAAGTTGGTATTAAATTATTTAAAAATGTATTTAATTGTCTACGAAAATCAATATAAAAATAAATAGGAATATATGATACTTAGTTATTGTCCTGCTGCTGCTGACTTCAGGACTTGTCCTGGTGTGCTCGGCGCTGCTCTGTCGATGTTGACGTCTTCCGTGACGCTGACGCTTTGGCTGCTGCACTTTGGTGCTGTTGACGTCGACTTTGTTAATCGTCGTTGATTAATTACGACGTCGTTGGTGCGCTGCTGCTGCCGATTTGTCTATACGGTTTTGGTGTTGTTGTCATTGGTGTCGATGATCAATGTGTGATCAGTGTGGCTCTGTCGCTACTGACAGGATGCGGTAGATCCGGCAGCGCTGTGTGGCGGTGTCGATGATCAATACTGCGCTATTGGCGCAGTTATCCTGCTGCTCAAACTGCAGTCTCTCTGGACTGTGAAGCTCCGTTGCTACTGACAGGATGCTGTGATCTGGCAGCGCTGTATAGCGCGTTAGCTGCGCTGCTCTGGCGCGGTCGTCCTAACGCTTGATATCGCTGCTGCGCTGTCTTAGCGTGGCTGTCGTAAAGGAAGTTGTGCTGCTTGTAGTTTCTGCTCACTCGATGGACTTACTGTCCTACTTCGCGGTTTTAAGTAGACTGTATTTTCGACTTCTCACTTTCACGGTTTAAACAAGACTCAATTCTTCGTCTCGATTCTAGTTTTATGTTCCCTCCTCGCTTGTTATGCTTCACCTCGTGCAGGTGTTCATCTCTCATACACATCGTACGATGGTGCCGTTGTTACATGCAATGAAAAACACAAATACAACAAATTATCGTCTGATAGTATAGCTGTTGTTTTTATTACGCAGTAAGTTTTTCTGATGCAAAAGTTATATGAAATTTTACAATAAGTATATGTATTATGCTTTCCAGCAACCCTTGTGGAAAAAAAGGCACACCCTTTTTTCATGACTAAGTGGTTCCTGCCTAACTAGACTTTGATAAAGAATGTCATTATATCTTCATTCAAATAAATTTGATTATTGATATTAATAATAAAGTAATAAATATATCTAAATTTAATGAAAGATAATTTAATGAATAAACAATTAAGATAATTAAATTATTCCAATCCTTATTATATTATTTTATTATTTATTATTTTTATATTTATTATTCATTATAATAATATGACTTAGTCGATAGCTTTTGTAATATGGTTTTTTACGTTATTATTGTATTTAATTTTATAAGGGTGTAGTTATAAAAAAAAGATTATTTAGAAAATAAATAATTAGATAATAGAAACGTAATTCGATTCTCGACCTAACCTATAATTCATGTTGACTTTAACCTAGCTTATTCTAAACTAAACCTTACTCTGGGATGGCTCAACCATCCTTGCTTATCGGCAGATATTGCCTTGACCATCCTTGAAGTGGCCCTCGGATGACTACTTGCTCTACTGAGTGACCCCTAACTGGACCTTGTATATAGAATTGTCGGTGTACGACCCAGCAGAAATCCATATCTGAAACGAGAAGACGCGGTTACTAAAACATGTAGGGCAAAACTTTAAAAAAGTTTTGGTAATTACAACCTTACGACCATTTGGACAAGGGGCCCATAAACTAGTATTAAAAGAAGGGTGTTCTATTATTTTATTATGGAATCTTAATCCGCCTAAATTATGCAAAAAAACTTTTTGATTGAATGTAACATTTTGACCGGAAGTGGTACTGAAGAAGTAGTTTTGATTCCGCGAATTCCATTTATTCTGACGGGTCTACCATTTCAATTCAATCGATTTCAATTTCCAACAAAACTGTCTTTTCTATGACAATTAATAAAGTGCAGGGTCTAACAGGAATCGTTTTATAGGAATCGATTTGAGCGTTGAATGCTTTTCACATGGACAGCTTTAATTTGTCCTCTCACGTGTGATTTCTAAACAGAATATTTTTGTGTTGTCTCATGAAAATAAAGCCTTCAACATTGATTACAAAGAAATACTTTGGTACGTATTCAATATATTATAATATAATATAAAACATTCGATTTAAGCATAAAAAAAAATATTGGGTGTTTACTTTGGATATAATTTCGACATTACAAAAACTCTTTATGGAGTTTATATGGAGTTGTGGTTCTTGATAAACGGAAAACCCCACACTGTGGCTTGCTAGTTTCTATGTATTTTTTTTATTTTCCTCCGATCTTTCTGCCAAGAAAGAAAATAATTGGTTTATGGAACTTGTTTTATTTAACCCTTATGAGAGTAACGAGGTACCCGGGTACCTTTTGCGTTGTGATACAAAGATTTTTTTTTCATTAATGACCAAGATATAACATAGTACTGAAACTTCCTGAGAGTTCCTAATTTTCTATTAACTTTACCTATTTTACAATAACAGCAAAATCAACAAATTTTGGTGGCTGGGGGGTGCCAATAATATTTTTACACCTTTATTGGTGTTCATAGAAATTTTTTTTGTTTTTTAAAAAAAATTAAAATATTTATTGTTTGAAACTAAAAAATTGTTTTATTGAATTACAATAAAAAATTAATAAAAAAATTATGTATGTATTTACTAAGATAAGCTATCAACTCTTCTGAATTTATTACCAAATGTCTCAAATAACAGCAGCTTTTTCTGTGTCTAGACGAATGGGCCGAGTAGAATTGTTGTCAAACCGAATGGAGCGTAGCAAGCGCTTGAATCTGTCCTGAGACAATTTAGCACGAATAAAAGGCAAATGATATTGGTTTCCACAATTCAGTCAGATGTTCCTTATTAGATTTGTTTACAACACAACAAATGAGTTTACCAAAATATGCATTCAGTTTAGAGTCAGTGAATGGCGTATGTAGTATATGTTTTATCATTTGGTCGTTTTTTAGCGTCTGGATAATATTCTTTTATTGCTGTAGTTTTCATCATTTTTTCCTTCTTTTCTTTCTGTTTCTCGCAAAATTATATCGCACATTTCAGATGATAAAATTCTTTTGAAAATTTTATTAGCTGTATATAGTTTGTTGTGGTTTGCTGCACAGCCTCGATAATACATAATATTATGACCAATGGTTTTTGTTTGTGTAATTGGATCAAGTATCCACTGTGTTCCATCTTTTGAAAGAGTAAAAGTTCCTGACTTTACTGCAACACCATCATCCGCTTCATATGGATCCTCCTCTATTTCGATTACACCATCTTGTTCAATATCCGATACTTAGGAAGTAGTCTGGTCTATTAGTGAAATATAATCTACTTCGGTATCAGAAGCCGCTAATCCTTATTCGAATCTTTTTAAAACGTTAAAATCTTGCTCTTGTTGAAGTTTTCATGTTGTTCATGTTTTTCAACTTTTTGGTTGTTGTATTTTAATTCTCAATTCACAAAATATTTTCACAAAATACTACAAAAAAATAAGACAAAAACAATGTTTTCGATGTCAACAGTTTTAGAATTGATTTCAACTGAATATTACATGTGCAAGAATCTAATTGCATTTTTACGATCATGCACCGTATTAGAACAGCGATAACCTGCAAAAATATTATAATGCATGGACAATAACGACAAAATCGACAAAAGCGAAAAAATACGCAGGAGCTGTGTAAATATGTCTGCAAAAAGCAACTCTTAGGGTGCCCGCAGATTAAACCACGAAGCAGTCAGGCAGGCAGGCGCAGGCAGTGCCCTGCGAAGAAACGAGATAGAAATAACTTTTTCTCTCATGTTCACATAGCTTTCCTGCGGCTGTCTGCCTGCCTCGGCATTTACTCTGCGGGCAGCCTAAGGGCGCGTTTATAGTGGCGACTTGCCGATCCGAGCTGAAACTCAAAATCGCAGGGGAGTAAGATAGAACGCAAGTCATGCATCTCTTTTGACCCAATGCATTGTCGAGTTTCAACTCGGCTCGGTTCGGTCGCCACTATAAACGTGACCTAAGACCTAAATATTTTTGCAAATATATTTTTGAAATGTTTTAAAGAGTAAATTTCACGAGACATCGATCTAGCTGAATATTGAAGCATTTCCACGGTATTTCCCGAGAAGAGAAGGTACCCGGGTACCTTGTCACTATAATGAAGGTGTTTTTTTTTTGTCGCTCACATAAGAGTTAAGTTCTTTTTAAAACTAAATGAAATATTAACATTTTTTTAACAATAATAATGATTTCAATTGAAAAGACCTTCGTGCCATTTACAGATGATAAGAAGTAAATAATTCAGGGCTAAAAGTAAATTTATTGAATGAATAAGTAAATGATACAAAACGTAGCATAGATTTTTTTTTTCTTATATTGTTTATTCATACAGAATGTAAGCAATACACCCTGCAAAACAACTGCTAACGAATTTTTTTTCTGAAACTTTCGATGGCAGCAAAAAAATGTAATGTGGTTAAATGTCATACCGCTTTAAGATGTGTTCTAGTTGTTGTCATTGTTTTTGTTATAATCATTCGAACAATAGACTTAAACAGCCTACGTTTTTTTTTTTAAATTTGTGTTGAAATTGAAATCATTTCCATTGAAGAGGAACTATTGTCTTTTCTTCTTGTTATTATTCTTCTTCATTGTTTTTACTCGGCTGCCTTCATTGTTGTTATTATTATCGTTTACAACTAATTGCAATTTGAATTGAATTGTTTCTGCCATTTGGTTTTTGTTATTCTTAATCTGACTTGTTACCGTAAAGTACACCAATTAAATGAGACAGTAAAAAGAGATCGAGTATAAAATCTACCGAAGCACTGAATGGTGTTCCCAGTTGTCAATAAACGAGATCCGAGAAACTATCGTTTGGTGAATAGCATTCAGTATAACTAGCAAAAAAATAAATAGTTATGTTAAAATCCTTGGCTCAGGCTTTGCTGCTTTTCAATGCCTTGTACATTGCATCTGCATTCGTCATGCCAACAAGTGGTGATTCCTTTGTAGATGTTAATTGCCGGCACCAAAACAAAGCAGATAAGCTGGATATGAATGCATTGTTTTGTCGTGGTAGCCGTATTATACGCAACATTCTATTAAACCTCAGCAAATCAAATCGGCCGATTGTTATTGTGCGTGGCCTTGAAATAGTGCACGTCAAGGATGCAAAAGCGCTACAAAATAGCTCAGAGCCCCAAGAAAACTTGGAAGGATCATCAGTGTTGGAACGTTTTTCGGATTATCTACGTACGCATGAGTTAAATATAAAGTTTTCCGATCTTTTGGCGGAGGAAAGCGAGCGTGATGCGGCACGTGATTTGGAGCGGAACAGTGTAAATGTGCAAGGTGTGTTTATTTTATTGTTGTTTTCCCTTATAATTTGGTATTCAGTTAGTATTTAATAATTACTATGTTTTAAGCTAAATCGTTGTTGTTTTAAGTCTGTGGCTCGCGGTCAACTACCGCGTAATCGTGCTGATTTATTTCTATCGTTATTACTTTTTTTAAAGCATTGGTATTTACGGTTTTTTTATTTTTATGTATCGTTGCATTTTCGTTTTGTGCAGCAGCTATACATTAAATATAGCGCTTTTGTGCTTTTGCTGCCTTTTTTATGTTTCATCTTCAGCCCAGTGTCTCTGAGAAACTCAGTTATTCGTATTTTTTACCAAATACGCTGAGAAAGTGGTTGATGTAGTTAAAAATTTATGAGCCGTTGAAAAAAAAACAATCTTAAAACTAAAACAAAATTGTTATTGCAGCGACGAACACGCAAATCAACAATGGAATTTGTGCATTAAGCCAATTCGAACTAAACGCTTTATAAGAGGGTACTACACACAGAACAATTTTGCATAGTAAAATCATTATGATGCAAAGTTGATTTCATTTTACTTGATTACATATATCATAGTGGCAACAACATGAAAATCATTACGAAGGCCGTTTGATAATTCCGTGAAAAATGAAACAAAGAATGATTTTTACGACAAAAAAAAGTCTTATTTCTCAATCATATAAATAAAACATTTATTTGTTATGACTTCTCTATATAATTTACAATATTATAATATATTTTAAATTATTTATTTATTTATTTATTTATATATATGGGTATTTCCAAACTGACGTTACGGACGATTTGTGCGAAGAAATATCAAAAAAGTATAATGAAAAAGTCGAATTTCTAAAAAGTATTTCTTATATTCCGTATTAAAAGGACAATCCTGAGGCAGTTGATTCCTTGGGTCAAGAAAAAGAAAAAAATTGTATGGCAGGGGGGTGTCCACCTCCCCCCCTGTTCAGAGTTATAAGGGAAAGTTTACTTTAAATCACTTAAAAAGATTTAATCGGCTCTACGCTTATATCTTTAAAATTAGTGGAACTAGAAAAAAGTTAAGGACTATTTTGGAAACGTAAATAAATAAAAAACTAAGATTTGTTGCACTTTGTAAATTTTATTATATCAAAACACTTTAAATAATTTTTTTTTATAAAAAAGTTGATATTAACAATGTTTTTTTTGTTTTTTCTAAGATTTTATTTTGTCTAATAATGCAGTTTGATCCTCTTTAATGTTGTTTTTAAAGATCTTGTTATAAGTTTTAACGTTTAGTTAATAAATAACCAGGAATTTATAATTTTTTGGTAGCATTTATTAAAAAATAACGACTAAAAAAATTTTTGAATTTATAATAATTGCTAAAATGCCCTCCAAGAGCACGAATGCATGCATGAGCTCTCTTTTTAGTATTTTCTTGCTGAGGCAATGTTTCCCTAATATGAGTTGCCGTAACATTACTTCGTTCCATCATCTCTTCACTGGTGCTTATTTCCTTGGAATAAACAAAATCCTTCATTGCACCCCACAAATAAAAGTTCAACGGTGTTAGATCTGGAGATCTCGCTGGCCAAGCAATCGGGACATTCCGGAAAATCCATCGATCGTTCAAAAAAGCAACTACTTGCCGACCTTGGTAACAAGGAGCCCCATCTTGCTGGAGAAACATCATTTATCTTTGTGCATTTTTTTCTAATGATGCTGTTTAAACCTCCTAAGTGTTGTTTTCAAAACACTTGTTAAAAGTGCCAACGCTTAGTCAATAATTAACAAGAAATATATAATATTTTGATAGCCTTAATAAAAACTAGTAAGGAATTATCTTTGACTGGGCCGAAGTTAAAATACCCCCACGGCGGAATTAGAGTATATATAAAGTCTTAAGCAAACTGTTAAATATATTTAAAGAGATTTTCCCGTTTTGGTTAAGTGACTTTGTATGGGAAGTAGGCGTGGTTTTCATCAGATTTTTACAAATTTAATGCTTAAAATAAATATTCAATATTTAAGACACTGTGCGAAATTTGAAGTCATTAAACTGATTTTTGTGGAATTTAAAGAGATTTTCCCGTTTTGGTTAAGTCACTTTGTATGGGAGGTAGGTGTGGATTTCATCTGATTTTAAAAATTTAATACTCAAAATAAATATTAAATATTTAAGAAACTGTGCGAAATTTAAAGTCATTAAATTGATTTTTGTGGAATTTAAAGAGATCTTACCGTTTTGGTTAAGTCACTTTGTGTGGGAGGTAGGCGGGGTTTTCATCCGATTTTGCTCAGATTCGAGCTTGACCTCCATTTTTGTATGAAAAGCTTATATTTTGAATTTTGTTATGACAGCTCAAAAATTACGGCTGCTATCGTGGACACAGACGGACAGACGGACATGGCTAAATCGAATCAGGAGGTGATGCTGATCAGGAATATATATATTTTTCTATACCGGCCATGCCTCCTTATCGGCGTTACAAACGGAGTGACAAAATTAATATACCCCCATAAAAGTTTTTTTGAAAAATCGTTATCTCGATAACTTAGCGATTTATCGATAAATCCTGAGGAGAATCTTATTTTCTCAAAAAGGACTTCAAAACTGCATACTCAAATCGAAGGGCCATGGAAATCGTAATCACCCCAAACTTTTTCTCGCACTGATCTGATCTGACCTGTTCGCATTCACTCTGCACGGCTTATTTACAAGCAGTTACCTGCCTGCGCCTGCCTGCCCGCCTGCTCGCATCAGCGCTGCCTGCAGGCAGGTAGGCAGGCAGGTTTGCTTACTTGCCTCAGTGCGAGAAAACTCGCTTCATACGATTTCATATAAACCTGCTCGAAGTGTGCAGAGTGGAAGCAGGCAGGTCAGATCAGATGAGGTCAGCAACTGAATTTGTTTTTTTGAGTTTTTTTTTGAAATTTTTCAAGGAAACTGCGTTTTTTATTATCTTTAGAGTACAAGAACAATTACAACAAAAACATTTAACAACGCGTTGAAAGAAACAAACATCAACAGCAGTGACCGCGCACATGTTTATGTGAGTGTGAGGGTTGTTTTTGGAGGGTATTGACAAATTTCCCAGTGGGCAAAAGCAGGTCTTTGAAGCGCTTCTAGCAGGCCATCGTATGGATTTCTTAGCCCTTCCGTGCTCGTTTCCAAGCCCATAAGCTTTTTTATATGAAACGAGAAAATTTTCTAGGCCTTCCGCTCTCGCGACTCTAAGAAGCCTGCTAGAAGCCCTTCTTTAGAATGTACATTAGAAAGAAAAGCATTATAAATATCAACTTGAAATAAAAAAACTTTTGACAAAATCCAGATTTGAACCAGCGTCCTCTCAGCTGGCGGTCTGGCATCTTACCCACTCGTCCACCTCAGTTGTTAACAAACTTCAGCTTATTTTGCATCATTACAAATGAAAGTAAGTTTTCGGGAGCGCGGGTTCGCAACCCAGCTCGGCCCAAAAAAAAATTTTTTTTTTTGTATATTTTTTAAAATCTAAATTTTTTTACAAATTTTTCTGTCCATATAAAAATTTTTTTAGAATTTTCTTGTAAATTTCTTCATACAAAAATAATAGAAAAGAGTTAGAGTTTTTCCATATAAAAGTTTTCATATAATGTGATATGCGATGTGTTAGATTTCGGAGACCTGGGTTCGCGTCCCAACACCGACCAAAAAAAAAATATTTTTTTTTTTGTTTTTCCTTTAAGATTTGATTTTTTTTAATAGATCTGATCATTTATAATTTTTTAAAAATTTTTTTAAAAATTTTTTTTTATATAAAATAACAGGTAAAGACTCCAAACCTTCAAAAGGTAGGCCTTACAGAAGCACTCATCAATGCAGCGATCATGGAAGGTATACTGACGCCAATAATAGCACTACTAGCATGCATTCTTTTGCGTATCGCTAGCTAAAATGCCCACTGGGTTGGTTAACGTCGATTAAGATTGTGTTGTTGCTGCTGATAAGTAGTGCACGCAAAAATGATAGATTGATAGAATAGGTCATTGTTGGGCAAATACATATACAAAAGAAATACATATAAAACAAATTAAACAATAAAAAATTAAATTGCTTAGTTTTGCAGATTTTTTTAATATTTTGAACAGTAAAACAAGGGTCTAAAGTGTTGGCAGCCCTTAAATTCCAAAATTGTTGTAATACAAAAATCAAAAATATTTTAAGAGCATTAATTTTAAAGTCATTTAAAATGAGATATAACGTTTTTATGATTTTTCTATGATTTTTTTGTGTTCGAAATGCCAGAAACAGGCACTTTGCGAATTATTTAAAAAAAAAATCAAGTTTCACCAGCGATAACTTTTTTCTTAGGATTTTGGTTTTTTTAGTTTTGTTCACAAAATTGCTCAAGACTATGCTTTAAGCATAATTGTTGTAATTGGTTAACACTTTGCATTTTTGGATTTTTGTGAATTTTTTTCGTAAAAATACTCAAACTCTACATTTTCGAAAAGGTACACTTCTTATAAAAAATTTCATAATTCAAAGTAATAGCACAATTTATTGTATTTGTACAAAGTCTTGTTTAACAACATTTCATTGCAATTTTTTAAAATTTGGATTTTTACGATTTTTTTATTACAACAAGAAAGAAATTAGACTTTTTCGAAAAGTAAAATATCACAACTTTGGTAACTTTCATCCGATTTTTCTCACCAATGACACGTTGTAATGGCATTTGAATCTGTTATTGATTAAAAGTACAGTTGGAATGATTTAAACAGTTTACAGTATTTTAATACAGATTTTAATGACGAAACACCTGATTTTAGCTCTTTGTAGCAATGTAATGAGATTAAATCGCAATGAGCCTTACTTTATCGCTTCAGTGCTGGCCTAGTGGAACAACATATCGCACACCCTCTTCAAAGGAGTTACAACTCAAATTGTTTACACATATAATACTATTTCGTGTAAGACTATTTGTAGTGATCATATACATCGGCTATCGTAATTTTGTTCACATATTCTTAGTCTTTGATTAAAAAAATTGTTTTGTCTCTTTTTAGTATTGAGTCCCTCGAAGAAAAAATTCTTTTTTGCTCTTCCTTAAAATTATATTCTTTGAGATTTAGCTCTTTTGAAGAGATTGTGCTATTTTTATACATATAAAAATGGAAATTTTTCATAAACGACATTAGCGGAGGATGCAAAATAGAAAGCAATAGGGGAAAAATAAATAACAAACTTTTTCTCGTACTGATCTGATCTGACCTGCTCGCATTCACTCTGCACGGCTTATATACTGAGCAGGTACCTGCCTGAGCCTGCCTGCCTGCCTGCCTGCCTGCTCGCATCAGCGTTTACTCTGTCCGCAGACTAAGGCTGCCCGTTGAGTAAACGCCGAAGCAGGCAGGCAGGCAGGCACCAGTGCGACAAAAGTGGCTTCATACAGTTTCATATAAATCTGCTCGAAGTCTACATAGTGACGGCAGGCAGACCAAAGCAGGTACAGTGGTTTGTCCTGGTTTCTCGCAGCTGATTTTGCGTGTTTGTCTAATTTTTGTTAAAATTTTATGGACAATTTTTTTAAACGCAGTTTTAACGCAAGGAAAAATTTGTATTAGATTCATTTTATGTTTATTATATTTTCGCTGGACCAAACACACTCACAAACATAATAAGCATTAGCGCACGTGCATATATTATAACTCACAAAAACAACACCATTCAAACACAACATAGCAACGAGTGTGAAGATTGAGTTAGTCTTGTGCATCTATGTTGTTGTTGTTGTTGGTGATAAATTTTGCATAACTGAAACAACGAAAATTATGGATTGATGAAATTGCCAATTGTTGAACATGTAAAGTAGATGAAAAATAATCCTTTTAATGCGTTGTTGTTCGCATTTAATACACATTTTGTGAAATCCGAACTCAAAGGACTATTTTGATTTTATTTTCATCACCTTTTGAGTGAAAAAAGAATCAAAACAAAAAAACAGCAACAACAGAATAGATTCGTCAGAACACACATCGTGTGAGATTAATGCATTCAATTTTATTTTATAAACAAAAAAGAGAATTAGTAAATAACGAAATAAGAATGCATTCAATGATTACAAAATTGATTTATAAATAAAATTTTCAATACACATTCAGTCTTAAAAAAATGAATAATTATTCATTGCAATTATTCATTTTCAGGGTCAGGGTTCGGACTTGAAAATTTGTAAATCGCATTAAATTTTGAAAAAAAACGCAGTAAATCGATTTTTTTCGAAATAGTTTTTTGTTTTTTCTTTATTTACAATCATGTACTTACATTTACTACTAATGTATGTACATTTTATACTAATAACATAATATACACAAAAATATATACATAACTATATACCAGAGAGGGAAATAAGAAATTTTAAGAAATCCTCGTTTTCTTCCAGAAGATCCGAAAATCAGTTCGAATTTTTTAATAATAAAGCGAAAATTGATAAAGTTTTCAACGAAAAAGATCAATAAGCATTTAAGTCATATATAAAGTATTTTATAGCATTAGTTTTTTAAAATCGAGAATAAATTATTTTTTGCTTCCTTTTGAAGATAGCGGTGTTTTGTCGCACTGCGCTAGCTGAGCAAAAAAAAATAAGAGTAGAGAGCAACATGGAGTTTATTGAAATCCTCGCAAAACAAACGGGAAGATTTCTTAAAAAACTTTACACTTTACTATATATGAAATTGATTCTTAAGGATTAAACTCTAAAATATGCTTATAAATAGTTTTCATATCACATAATAAACATTCGTTTTGTATAAAATTCTTATATCGATCCTTTTCGATTTTTTGCGCTCATTTGAACTTAAGGTGAATAAAATAAATTTATATGAATTCGAACTGTTTATTTAAACAAGATTAAACTAAAACATTTTTTTTCCTTAAAAAAATATTTTCGCGATTTTCTAACCCACAAAATTTTAAGAGCCTCGTAGACTCAGTAGTTGTAGTGTCAAAAGTTTCATGGCAATATAAATTTGTAACCGATAAATAGAGTTATTCTTAAAATTAATTCGAAGTTGCCATGAAATAAAATTGTAATTTATGTGAAATTCAGAGCTTTTGAGGATCCGAAATTTTGAATCAGAGTGGCACTTTTACATACAGAAGATCAGAAAATTAGCAAAAGATTTTAATTAAAAAACTTTCCAGTACAGAGCAAGTGTACTCTTTCCCCTTCGTCACCAGAACTCACGTAAACTCACCACGATTTGTCTTACGAACTTAAATTCTTGCTTTCAAGTCTTGAACATTCTAAAAGGGGTCTATGCTTTCAATCAAAACACAATTAAAAAGACACATTGCGGAGCATATAAAATTTGAAAAATAAGAAAAAGCGAAATTCGAAATAAGATATCAAAAGAAAACAATAACGAAATCTATCGATCTATCTATCTTGGAATGATCGTGGAGAATCATTCATAACAAAAGAAATGCGAAAAACACAAAACAATAACAAACTATGTCGCAAAATGAACTTTTTCTCATATTCATTCTCTCGCTCTCAGACCGAACATTTTTGATTGCTGATTGAACTACCAAACATGCCGAACTTTCCGGGTTGCCTTTTGTCATTTTGCATAATAGCATCAAAAAAGTAGCAAAAAGTATTTGAAATTGAAATTAATTGTGTGCTCAAGCAACCCTTAACACAAACAGCAAGCATTGTTTTGTTGAACTAATTTTAATAACAAAAAATCGTGTTAATTGAAGTAATCTAATAATATTTTGAAAGAAAAATAAGAAATTCATGAACACTAATTTCATAACTATTGAAACTAAAAAAAAAGGAAAAGAAATAATAAAGAAGGCTTAGTTATTACACATGGATTAATAATAAATAAAATAAATAAATAAATAAAAACAAAAAATAATGCTCCTTTCATAACCAATCCCAATTTAAATTAATTTGCTAATTTCGTTTTACAGTTCATAGTAAATATGAAGAATATGCCTAAAATTGTATATAATAATGCAAATAGGGTTTTTCTTATATGTGTTTTGATTTATTTTTACATAAAATGCTACTGGGCAACAAACATAGCATAACGAAAATGAACACCGAAGATGTTTGGCTAGCATAACCACGGCATAAGATATAGCTATCTATTGCGAAAAATTTTAAAAATTGATTTTTGGACTCCGTCACACTGGACTTCTATCTTAAGCACAGTTTCTGAGAAAATCGTATTTTGCTTTAAGCCTTAAAGCTTAAGGCTGCTCGCTGAGTAAACGCTGAAGCAGGCAGGCAGGCAGGCAGGCAGGCAGGCAGGCGCAGACTGCAACCCGTTCCACAAATAACCACCGCAGAGTGAATGCGAGAAGCAGATCAGGTCAGTGCGACATAGTTTGTTATTGTTTTGTTTTTTCGCATTTATTTTGTTATGAAACCTTCTCCAGCTTAATTAACATTATTTAAATTCACACAAAAACTTGCTGAAAGTAGTCAGTGAATTCAGCTTTACCAACAACAACAGCAACGCAAAACACACACTTGCGCATCAATGATCCAAGATTGATTTATAGGTTTTGTTATTGTTATTAAATGTGTCTTTTTAATTCTTTTTTTATTGAAAGCATTGCAGTACCAAACAACACAAAGCAAAGAACAAGTTCATACTTTTGTTATTTGTTTTTGGTTTCCTCGAAATTTGTGTTGAGTGCAGAAAAGCGGGCATAAATATGCTTATATTGCGGGCAGCAATAAGTATCTATTGTTGATATTTTTTCACTTTGCTTGTTTTGTTTGGGTAACCTATACATTTATTTAATTCTTATTACTTATTGATTTACTTACTTAAAAAATTAAGAAAAAATGGATTCGTCTGACGAAATGTTTTTTAATTTCCAATGCAGCAATTTATATTGTTATAGGAAGAAACAAATCTTTCAGAATTCATTCTATTGCATTTGTCTACAAAAACAAAACACAACTTTTACTCTATCATGTGCGCCGACTCAGCCGCTGCTGTTGTTTGTATATGTGTTTCAACGAATCTATTCTGTTGTTGCTGTTTTTTGTTTTTATTCTTTTTTTCACTCAAAAGATGATGAAAACAAAATCAAAACAGTCCACAGTTTTGTTCGGATTCCACAAAAAGTCTGTTAAATGCAAACAACAACTAATTAAAATGATTATTTTTCATCTATTTTACATGTCCAACAAATGGTAATTTCATAAATCCATAATTTTCGTTATTTCAGTTATGCAAAATTTATCACCAACAACAACAACATAGATGCACAATAACAAAAACAATCTTCACACTCGTTGCTATGTTGTGTTTACATGGTGTTGTTTTTGTGTGTTTATCATAACATATACACGTGTGCTGATGCTTATTATGCTTGTGTGTGTGTTTCGTCCAACGAAAAAATAATAAACATAAAATGCTTCTAATATAGATTCTTCCTTGATAAAACTGCGTTTAAAAAAATTATACATCTTCAATTTTAACAAAACTTAGACAAACACGCAAAATCAGCTGCGAGAAACCAGGACAAAACACTTTTCTCGCTGTAACTGCTTTGGTCTGCCTGCCGTCACTATGTGTACTTCGAGCAGATTTATATGAAACTGTATGAAGCCACTTTTCTCGCACTGGTGCCTGCCTGCCTGCTTCGGCGCTTACTATGCGTGCAGCCTAAGGCAATGATAAGAAGATGTGTAAGATTACAGATTTATCCATCAAACCGCCAAATCTGAAATAATAAAGTCAGCAACTCTAAAATTTGTGTTTAAATTGTGATTTAATACAACTTATATTTTCTGGGACCGAATTACAGCATCCGTGACCGAGCAAAATTGTACAAGATTCATAGGCACTTGTCTCGTCGTGCCCTTCGTAATTTTGCTCAATCACGAATGCTGTAATTCGGCCCCTAAACTTCTAAACGTATCGTGTTCATGCAGGTATTATAGCATGTTTGTATTTCTTCGGTTGAGACCGTCTAGCTAGTTTGAAACACGAACGATGCTCTATATAATTTTTATTGAGAAAAATCGGCTGCCACCTTTGAGGCCAGCTTACTTGATAAATGGTTAACCCTCATCTAATTAAGCATTTAAGGATTTTTTGAATCCATTTTAGAAATCAAGGAGGAATGTTTTTTCTTAGTATTACCTCAAATAGCTTTTTTGTCTTTAAAGTCTTTTTGATAACACTGGATACTCTTATACCAGTCTCTATTAAGCTTAGTTCCGATAGGTTCAATAGTATTTGTGAAATTCCCAGGTCCAAGCCTTTGATATAAAGGAAGACTGGTTTTAAGAAAGTCGGAGTTGGCATATAACTCGTAGATCAAGTTCTGACTCATTAGTTTTCAAACATTCACATGGAATGGTCCATTGGTTTTTAAATGTTCTAAAATAGATTTTTTTAAATCGTTAACTTCTTCTGCTGCAAAATAACTATACACAAATTTGAGCTAAAATATATACAGTAAGCAAAATCCGTATTCGCACATACCATATTTAAAACGAAAATTTAATATTGCGTAGCGAATTATCGCTAGAGTAAAATTGAAGATAATCTATTCTATTTTTTCTCTAACGACCGACGATTTCCTCTCTGAGTACAGTTAGTGCTGCCATATTTTGCAAACAATTGGGTATGTTCAAGGACAATTTCATAGTTTTTGCTATGTTCTCACATTTCTTTTTTGTTTCTGTTTACTTACACAACAACAAAAACATGGCTGCTAACAAAACTATGCTATAAAAAAGCAACCCTGCATCGTCAGTCGCAATAACTTTCATTCTGGACGGGTTCTGTGTGTCTGGCTATCAGAGAGGATCGCCGGTCGTAACGACTTTGGATTCTGTTCGGGCTCTAATTGCCGCAGAACACGATCAGTTGACTTTCGTTCTTCGTAGATATCGTTAAGCGTGTTTTTGCTGTACATGAAAGCTATGAGTCGCAAATCAAATGAAATTTCAAATGACATAAGAAAAGTGATTATAGATTTGCATTCCGAAGTCAAATCTTTGCAAGATGTTGCAAAAATATTTAAAAGAAGCCGGTCAACTATCCAATACATCGTAAATGAATACAAGAAGAAATGTGAATTCTAAAAAAAAACGACGGAATTAGAACATATGTTTACTTAATAGAAGACATAAGTCTTTTTTGCTTCGACAAATTCGAAAAAACCCTCAGGTAAGTTGTATGGAGCTTGCTGGTAAACGTGAAAGACGTCTGGGACTTAAAGTGACTGCACAAACGACCAGAAATTATGTGCGAAAACTGCGTTTTCAAAGCAGAATAGCAATTAGGAAACCCTTTGTAAAGTGAATAAAAGAAAGTGCATTCTTTTTGCTAAAAAGTACAAAAATCACGACATGGAGTTTTGGAGAAGAAGTATTTTTTCAGACGAATGCAAATTCAATGTGAAAGTATTTGATGGGCGCAAAAAAATATGGCGAAAACGCAATACCAGCCTTTCAAGACATAACCTCTTGCCATCATTTAAACATGGTAGCGAATCTTTGATGTTATGGGGTTGTTTTGGCACTGCAGGAGTAGGTAGACTGCAATTTATCAAAGGTATTATGACTACAGAAATGTACTTACACTCCGCGACAAAAAGATAGCACATTGAAATTTTTTAAAAATTTTATTGAAAGCGATTAAAATTAAAAACTTGTATTAACTATGAAGTAATAAGATTTAAAAACTAAATGAAAATATATAGAAATTACATTTAAAAGTCGAGCATTTTGTTCAGAAAAAAATAAAAACATATTCAGTAGTACGACAAAAACATAGCACAATATTATTCAAAAGCAAAAAATTATAAAAAATCAATTTTTAATTTTATAAAATAAGTATTTAGAATTTAGTGGAGCCTCCATTTGTTTTTTGAAACTTCAGTACTGTAATTTGGTAGTGATTAAAAAAGCGTTTTGATGTATTTTCTAGATATCGCTTCTCAATACGAAATTTTGCTACTTTTAAGTTCCTGAATGTTATTATATTGCCTATTATCGGCATAAACTTCCCTTGCAAGGTAACACCCACAGTTTTCAATAATGTTCAGGGTAGGTGATCGTGCGGGCCACTTCAATATTTAAATATCCTGTTCTCGAAACAATTTTTTTACTATTCTTGCTGTATGTACAGCATTATTTTATGTTGAAATGTTAATGAAGTTTTAATTAATTGTGATTAAGAATATTTTGGCGATTCATTCTTGTGGGAGCAAACTTAATTTCAGTCCTTCCACAATGGCCAATTACAGCCCATACCATTACTCATCTACCCCCGTACTGACGACGACTTAAGATACGTTCTTTCTTCTTCAAATCGTGGTCATCATTTTCTCCACTTAAAGTGATCTTCAGCAAACTTCAATTTTGCTGCTCGATGTTTCGCTGTAAGTGGCGGTTTCCTTTGTAATTTTTTGAGTTTAATTGTAGTTGATTTTTTTAAAATCCTTTGCACATTGCAGACATGTGCTTTCACACCAGCTGTTTCAGCAATTTTTCTGGCAGTGAGGCTAGAATCTAAAGCTACCCGCAAAATGGAGCACTCATCTCGGCGTGTAACCACTCTTGGACATCAACTGCTAAAATCTTTATAATAATTTTGTAGGTTTTTTAATAAATTTGTAATCACTTTATTACTTTTGTTTAATTTTTTTACAATTTCACTGATTTTCAAGATTTGAAATGAAGCTTTAAAGCAACTTACTCTTCCGCACTGTAAAGCCATTTTCTACGTCCCATTTTTATTTAATTTTAAGTACTTTTACTTATTTAACGTGGCAACTTTATTTTAAAAACTAAACTTGTTCTTTTATCGGATTATTAACACTTACTGAACTCAATCCATCATAAAGTGCTATAATTTTGTCGCAGCATATTTTCATATTTTGTAAACTAACGGTATTTCTCTCAGAATTTTTAGTCATTGTAAACTTACCTAAAGAGCACAACCACATGACTTATAACTCCTATAGAAAAAGCTTTAACATTCAAAGTAAATTATATATTTGGGGAAATGGTACAGTCGTGGACTGTAAATATTTTGAAAAAAGAATTATTGCCAAGTGCCATAAAACTGGATAATAAGGATGATTTCATATTCCAACAGGACAACGATATTAAACATACGGTTTTCATTACTAGAAGTTGGATCCCTTTATAACTGCCGGAATTATTTGGAAACTCCACCCCAAAGTTCAGATACTAAATTGATTTAAATTACCCAATTGAAAACCTATGGTCGATATTAAAGATGAACCTTCGCCACAAGAAACATTAAGGACCTCGAAAGCTGTTTAAGTGCTGTTTTAAGAACAAAATTTCATCAAGTTTATCGACAAAATTAGTGGAATCCATGTCAACTAGACTACATACAGTTCTGGAGCAGCGAGGATACCCTACGAAGTATTAAAAATAGAAAACTCATCAAAATATTATTGCAGACTAAATGTACGAATACGGATTTTGTTTTTTTATTTAAGTTTTTTGAAGCTTTTTTTAAACATATAAATAAATAAATTTTTGTGTTACTATGCTTTCTTTTCTTAATCTTTTTCTCTAACGAAAGCAATGGTAAGTTAATGAATACTCCCAATGATTTTTATATTATAATAGGTTTTTACTTTAAAAACCCTGTACGAATACGGATTTTGCATACTGTAACTTTGATGCCTTAAAACTAATAAAACATGAACCGTGCTTTTTTTATATTTATTTGTTTTATTGTGTAATTATTTCTTTAAGGTGACATTGCACGTTTAAAAAAACAATGGACTGAATTTAAAACATTTAGTGTGAAAAAACTATATTACATAGGAACATGAAATTTGTTTACGTATATAATACAAATAATAAAAAGATACGTTTAACAAGCAAAAGTTCGAAAAAATTTCTTTCATTCCAACATGACGAGACTGGTATGCATACACGATGCATCTTTTTCAGGAAGTCAGCAACCTCTTTCAACGAAGTTACTTCTTCATTCTGCCTCCACAATAACTCCATGGACATTTGCTTATCGCTCATTAGTCTTTCTTTTTCGAAGTCTTTATACAAGTTTATTACAGTTTACATTGTAGACATCGTTGCATTATCCTACAGCGAATCACTCTAATAAGCTTAGTATGCTGTAGGAACGAAAAAAATTTTCATAAAAAATACATTGAGCTTTTTAACAACGATCAGGCAGCGAATTTTTTTTTTCGCCAGCTAGTACGCTGTAGAAGCAAAAATTATTGCTATGTTGCCAAATTTCCATTCGTGAGTGGAAAGTTGACAGTTGAAATTTCAAAATTTCGCTGTCGATTGTATGCCCGTACATTTAATTGGCGCAGAAATTTGCCATTTAACAATAAAAAGTTAGCAGTAAGTACGTTTAAGTGTTGATATTGTTATTTAACACATTTGTTGCTGCATTTATATAGTTTAGTAATGTGTTGTCTTGCTCTTAATAGGATACAAAATTGCAGCAATAAAAATATGAATATGTCAACCAGAACAGCAAGTTCTTTTTCTTCACACAAAAATTTTGACTCTACACCCAAAATTTGGCGTGTAGAGTTATATGCCCAAAAATTTTCGTTCCTACAGCATACTAAGCTATAGTTAAAAAAAATCGCCGAGTTATTTTTAACCTACTTTTAAGCTACACTATTAATTTAACTGAAGTAATTTATGGTTGGTATATGATACCCATACAAATTTTTGCAGCAAATATGATAAATTTTAATTTTATTTAAAACATTTGCTGTGTGGGTTATTACCCACCCATAGAATTCCATGTGCGTGTAACTACCCACATTATTTGCCGCGCTTGCAGCCATGCATACGTATATAAATTCTGGCCTCTCTAAAAAGCTTTCAGTCTGCAGGTAGACTCGAAGCAGGCAGTCACGTGGCTTTGTTTTGCTAGACTTAATTATAATTACGTAATTATCGTATACCCAAAAGAATAATATAAATAAGCGATGCGTAGTTCTTTTATAAGTATTTGCTTACATTTTATAATTTACAAACGTAGCGTTTTTTCATATAAGCAATCATTTTTTTCGTAGTAAACAAGTTTCAAAAAGTTTAATTTTATGTAAATTTTGTTTATAGAAAAATTTTGTGTAAAATAGACTTTCTAAAATAACACCCAAAACGAAAATGAAATAAGCCCCAAAATTTAGTGCCTATTTTATTTTGAAATAGCGATTAACGAAAAAATGTAATTAGCTCCAATGAAACATAAAAAAAAGATAAGCCCAAAAAAGGTTTAAATTAAAAAACAAATCATCCCCATAATAAATGGAATAACTTCGTCATTATTTTGGTCATTATTCCAAATAAAAGTTTGGCATTCTTTGAAAAATGTGTATAGTAAGATAATGAGCTATAAAGGTATTTTTTTAGTTTGAAAATTTGTTGTCAATAACAACATTCCATATAAGAGCAAATAATTTTGTCATAAAAAAACTTGATTTGCCTTTGTACGGAATGGTTGTAACAATGGCACTACGAAAATGACCCCAATTGAAATAAGCCACAAAAAAAAATGAAATAAGCCCCAAAAAAGTGCATACATTTTTAGGTGTTACTTCATATTTCATAAATTTTGGGATATATTTTATTTCTTTTTGTTTCATAATGAAATAAGACCCAACAAAATAAGCCCCAATGAAATTTTAGTTGGGGTTTATTTCATATTGATTTTTTCTAGGGCTTATTTTCATTCGGTGTGGGGGTTATTTAATTTCTTAAGTTTTGGGGTTATTTCATTTTATTGAATTTAAAGCCCCCGGTTTTTTCATTTTGCTTAATTTAGTTACAGTATCGAAGTATAGTATCGAAGAGTTTCTAACAATAAAATTCATTTTAATTCTTTTACATTTTGTAATTTTTGATAAATTTTTGAATAGTTATTTTTTTTTTTTGAATAAGTTTTCAAAATAATCGTTCTACTAAAATAAAAAGTTAAAATAAACATAAAAAAATTAGAGTTTCTGGTCTTTAAAACAACATTTTGTTGGTGTTACACATCACCCCACAGAATTGAATAAGTCCAAAAACGCCATGTTTGACATTTTTGTTCTAAATACTTCATCCATTTCTCAAAACTATCTCTTCTGCAAAGGATCTAAGGAATAAACCAATCTGAAATTAATTTCTTAACACTTTTATTTGAGCAAATAAAAACGTGTTTCACCCCACTTAATCCTAATACATTTAAATTTTTTTAATTATGTGGTTTTTATATGTTTAAGTGTACAAACTTTCATGATAGAACAGCGATTGGTACAAGTCCAAATTATTTTTTGAAGAGAAAAAATGTGATACAAAATTATATTTAATTTTTTTAAACACAAACCAAAAAAGGTGTGTAATGTTTTATAGCCCATTCTAACATGGGTTTATCATAGTGCAACCCTAGAGCTTTATCTTACATAAAAATGGATATTCGAAAAGTAAACTGTTTTCTGTGTAAATTTTCAGCGCTTCATTTTCAGCATCTCACATTAAATTTTTTAATTTCTTATCATCTTATTTAGTACGAGAATGCTTTTAGGTCTTCAATTCTACAAAACCTGCAAAAATAACTTAAAACACAAGGAACAATAACATTCCTTCGCAAAATAAACTCCATAAAAACAAATTCTAATTGTTTTCATCATTATCGTACATCTTTATGTAGCTGGTATGAGACTTTAAGCTAGTATATGAAATAATTCAGTACAAGAACTGGTTTTGAATGAGTTCATTCTGCAATAAAATATTCAGATTATTTATTTGTGCGTTACATATTAAAACTTTTTTTTTCGTGTAAATGTAAAACTACAACTACTTTGAATGTTTATTTCTAAACATTAGTTGGGACATATTTCGTGGGACTTTATTTAAAGTATATGCAAACATTTGCCTTTCCTCAATTTTAATATGCCATTTCATTTGCACTTTATATCTCCCACAGAGTCACGGAAAAAGGACAAAGGGCAGGGCACCATACTGGTTGTAGCTATGATGTTTGCTAAAATATTAACCGTTCTGGGACTGGGTGGTATTGGTGCTATTGCACTGAAAGCGCTGGGCGTTGGCATGACAGCGCTTATGATGGCTGGAATAGTAGGCATCAAATCGTTGTCACATCAAGGACATGAGTCGAGTAGCGTACAGTACGTCACAGCAGATGGTGGACATCATCACAGGCGTAGAAGACGTCGCAGTGCAGGTGAAAAGTTGTCGCTGCCTTTCAGTGGATAATAGAAAAGGGAGTTGAAAAAAAAAATACTAATCATATTTAATTCATGAATATAACGATGTTTTATTAATTGAAGCACAGCCGCGAAAAACGTTTTAAGCGACACAAAGTAAATTGTTCACAATACATAAAAAACGTTTTAAATATAGCAGAAAATTTTTAGACACTTTTTTTAATACATTATGAAAACATGTACTTAGGTAAATAAACTCTTTTAGTAAAAAAAAATTTATTAATAATAATATTAGATTAGTAAATTATGTATTTTCTATGTTTCAAATGGAGAAATGTTACATTTCCAAAACCTATTGGTTGTTAATACGATATTCCACGTTGCAAAGCAGAGAGTGTGATGGCTTTTAAAACGCTATTCGCGCAATCAAAACATACTCAAATAACAAGACTTGTTTGATTGGATCCTTTTCTTCAAATGAAATGTTCGAAATAGAATTTAAAATAATTTGTTTTGTAAAAAACCCTAAAAAAACAAAATTAATTTCAAGAACTTAAAAGAAAATATTTTAAAACCTTAAACAAAATATATATGTTTACTTTAAACACAAACTGCAGATTGATTGCCCACTCTTAAGTACTCTTTTATCATTCTTGATCAGCAAAAAAAAAAAATACACAGTAGCGTTGCGATGAAAAATGCCTTCTTAAGCTCTTCTTCGTCTTTGAGCCTCGCTCAATCCGATTAAAGATGTTAAAAAAGCCGTTTTTTCATTGTAGTTTTTATTGTAAAATGTATAATAGTGTTCCTTTATTGCACTTATGCTAAATTGTTTGCAAGTAAAGAAGTCTGGGAATCACAAGCCTATATAAGAACAGTTTAATTAAAAAAAAAACGAAATGTGAACTGAAAACGTTATTCTACTTCACCTGTTCTGGAGCGTTTTTTATAGGTATGCTTTTTTTTCTCAAAAAATTAATTCATTACCACAATTCCTCAATCTTTTATTTCTATTGTCAATCCAATTTTCAACATTGGTCTTCCTTTTGTGCCTCTGTTGCACTTATCAATTACATTAGATAATTTATATCTTATAATTTTGTATGTAACTTACATCATTCCTAAATACTTTTTGATAGCGATAAGGTAGATATTTTTGGCTAATTTGGTGTTGCCAATGTAAGAGAGTCATGTTAACGGTAATCTGCAATAAAACTGGTTTTGCAAAAATTGGCTTTTACAACGCTATTCGCGGCTGTGCTTCAATTTTATAAGTCCTATCAATGTTTAATTCGCAGACATACATACGCACTAAACATCATCACCACTTTAGTTATGTAATATTTATTTTATAAAAAAATTTTTTACATTTACTTATAAATGGTCATTTAACATTTTAATAAATTTATCTACATTTAGTTTTCAAATGAAGTATTTTGTTAACTTTGTTCACAACGTCAGATTTATTTCCATTACATAAATTAATCATGTAGAATAATAAATTAAAATGTTTCATGTATTTTTTGTCAAAAGCATCAATGATTTGCACTGCTATAAAAAAACTTTGCTTGTTAAATTGCTCTCTTAAGTACCGTCATTTAAAAAAGCTATTTGCACGGTTAGAAATCTTGGAATAAATTTTAATACAAGCAAAGTATTACAGAGATTTTTAATACAAAAAGTTTTATATTTAACACTTCTCAATTGACTACAAAATTTTTAAATATATTCTGTTTTAAATTTTAATACAGTTTAAATATTACAACGATAATTTATGCTCTTGTAATCAATTCGATACTATGGTGAATATTGTATTCAATTCTTAAGACATGCTGTATTATATTTCAATAAAATTTATAAGATAAAAAGTATTTAAATTTATTCCAAGATTTCTAAGCGTGTATCTTTCACTTGAATATATTTAACAATAAATTTTAAATGAACTGCAATCAATTCAACAATTTTTGCAGTACATTGTAAATATGGCTTTTACGGCAGAGTTTTAGTTACTGATTCAGCTTGCAAACAGATTTAAAAAAGTAAATATAAAAGCACTGAAATTATCTAGTTGATAAAAGTGTGTATTGCGAAGTTCGAAATTGGGCGCATTCAACCAACAGTTGAAGTCGCGCTAGTCGAGTTTTTCCCCAAAAATTTGGTTTTTGAATATTTTTCGCATTTCAAGTAAAAGTTTGTCAATAACAGATATTTTATGGGTCTTTGAGTCATTATTTCAAAAGTCAAATGTCCAAACTTTACTTTAATGTACTTTACTTCTATAACTGTAGTGAGGCAATTTGAAAAATGGTAAAATTCTAAGGGCCAATTTTTCAGTGCTGTCTAAGCCCAAGTTAACAAAGGTTTTGTTAATCGTAGATTAAAGTAAACCAGAGTTTAACCACACAATCATTTTTTCAGTGATTGGTTATATAACCTGCACTCTTGTGTTTATTGAACGTTATTAAAATTCAAATAAATATCTGTAAATTGAAGTTTTAATAAAAATAGCAAAATGAGGAAAAGACGAAGCTGCAATTTGTCCATTAAAGAAATTGAATTTTGGTTAGCAACAATCAACAAATACAACAATCGTCAAATTTATAAAACAGGAGGAGGACCAAAACCGTCCTCAGCAATAACAGCTTTGCTCAGTTTGAATTTATTTTTTTGTATAAACTAAGTAAACAAATCATATGTCAAAGTCTAACGGCAAGTGAACAAAAGTTTAACCGATGAACTTTGGTTAATATTCTCTGAAAAACTTATTTTATGGTGTGAACTTAGTTTAACCGAGAAACATAGTTAAACTTGCACTGGAAAATGTCCCTAAGCAATTTAAAATTGTTTGATTTTACTCTTGCCGTTCCAAACTTATAGACTTTAAAGCTTTGTAACCGTTGGTTGAATCGTTAAATCGCTAAATCGTTGGTTGGTGTATCGATAACGAAATTGCTAAAAATATGCAACGTGTTAGCCTGCCCTTTCTAACAGCTTGGAGAAAGCATGCAAAGTGTAAACCTACACTGAGAATAAAAACATAATTCAACGCACTTGCATTTTTACAAAAAAAAAACTCATTTTTTTATAATAGCTGTGTTTTTTTTTAATCGAGTTCTACAAAACGGCCGCTTATTGTATGAAAAGTCGCTTCATACTCGCTTTAATAAACGACTTTTCATACAATAGGCTGTCGTTTTTTACAACTCGCTTAGAAAAAACACAGCTAATCTTCTCTTATTATTTCTTTGCAATAACGAAAAATACGTAACTATCTAAAATTGAATTGAAAAATTATGTGTAGTTGAAACATTGACCAGACAATTAAAGCAAAGCTGAGAAAAAACCCCATATTTATATTTGATTGTTTGAAAACATTCTGAATTGGTTTTAAAATTAATGAGCTTTTGATGAAATAAAAACTAATTAATTTGTTTAGTATTAAAAGAATTTCAACATTTTAAGTTGCAATAAAACGCAAACTTCATCGAATGGAGGTAAAATTTGATATTCAATATTGGGACCCAGGTGTCGCTGATCTCTGACGTCGAAAACTAAAAAAAAAATTAAAAAATGTTTTCGAAAAAACTGAGGTTTATTTAAATTGTTTTTAATTCTAGAACAATAATTTAAAAGAATATTTGTGTTTAACTTAAATGAAATTGTTTCAAGCTCTCTTTCAAAAACAAATTCGTTTAATATGAACACAATTTCATTTAGTTTTAACACATATTTCCCTCAGTGTACTCTTGCAAACAGCTGGTTGAAAAAAAAATAGGGGTAGTCCCGCCAAAAGAATCTTTTTCTCATTAAAAAAATATGAATGTAAGAATAGAACTTGAAGATAGAATTGTGATTTCTTTTATAATATTTAATTCCCCAAAGTAAGTTCAAATTGCTTAAAGCCAAACGGTATTCCGTAATAAAATTAGTTTTAAAGCATTTTGAGTTTTTTGAGTGGTAACAGGAATGACAGAAATGTCAGAAATGTTGGTAACAGGAATGACAAAGTCGTCTTTGTTTGGAAATCTCAGGAATCTCAGGCATATATTTTATAACTTCTTTAATGTGTTATACTCAATTTCGTTTTAGTCTTTCACTAACTGAATACACAGTTGGTCAGGCCCGAAGACAAGGGGTGTTTTAGGGGTTAAAACCCCCATTAGGGTCTAGAAAATTTAAAAATCTAATATATTAGCAATAAGGCAACTACGAACCTCTGCTTTCAGATCATAGATAATATAAGGACTTCGGCATAGATTGCAATTTTATGTTCTGGCAGGGTAACGATGGTGCGGCTGTCATGAAT
Source organism: Dichetophora obliterata (assembly GCA_963920525.1). Classification (NCBI taxonomy): domain Eukaryota; kingdom Metazoa; phylum Arthropoda; class Insecta; order Diptera; family Sciomyzidae; genus Dichetophora; species Dichetophora obliterata. The sequence continues at coordinate 288,687,687 of OY986435.1, forward strand.
GGTACACTACAAGGAGATCAAGCGTATGTAGCGGAAGAAGAGCTACAGGATGCTGTTATTAAAGCTTAAGAGAACGCAACCGAATTTTGAAATACCACAATATCGAATCTCGCATTTCAACTTATAAAAACAATATAAACTTTTGATTTCCAAATTGCTATAATGTGGTCGCAGTTCCAACTAATTACATTTGTGATCAAGATTGTTCATTCACATTCTTTGTGGTTTTTCCCCAAAAATTAATAACAAGAACAGAAAATTTTAATAAGCGTATTAATCACTAGTTAAGTAACGTCAATTGAAATGTTTAACAGTTATATTTCACTTTGGTTATGTTGTAGAGTTGCTATTATAAAATATGTAAACTTACTATATAAATAAGTACTGAATTTTTTTTTAAAACGAAAATCAGCAATATTTTTAAAATTATTCAAATCATTTTAAATGATAAAAATATTTTTTTTTAATTTTTTATGATTTTTGTTATTTTTGTGATTGAAATGCCCAAACACAGGCACTTTGAGGATTTTTGAAAAACATCAAGTTTCAACAGCTATAACGTTTTGATCCTAGTTTTGTTTTTTTGTTTTTTTTTTTTTTTGCAAAATAGCCAAAGACTATGCTGTAGCACCCTGTTATGTCGTTTTTATTTTTAATTTTGCATTTTCGTATTTTTGGGGATTGAGTAAGCAACGTAATAGCACAATTTTTTGTATTTGATAAGTAATGAAAAAAGATGAAAAAGTCTAGTATTTGTTGTGCTTACAGTTCCGAGACCAACAGTTAATATAAGATGAAAGCAAGCGTGTTGGAAGCTAATTTAATCTGGGGGGGGAGACAGTTCAAATGGGTGTGAAAAAAAATCACCAAAATTTCTTGAAAGAAACATGAATATGAGTAAATCAATTCCTTATTTTATTTCCAAAATAAAAAAATATTAAAATTTCATTATTTTTAAAAGTTTTTCCAAATTTGATATTAGAGATCATTTTTTAAAGGAACGTTTATATCGTAATAGGAATATATAAAAAATAATTGTTGCTTTTATAAAGCAAGACTAGGTATATCTTTACATGGTTTAAATGCAATAAGGTAGAAAAAGTTATATCAATTTAAATTCATCTAAAATGTTGCTTTCTGTGCTTGCAAGAAAAAAATCTTTCACCACCTCCATCAAATTCAATTCCTTGGTTTTATCTTTGTGAATGTGTATAAATGTAGCATGAGTGTGTCGTTTCTGTGTCATAGTTGCTCGAAGATACGTTTTAAGCCGTCTTAGTGCACACTTAGTGCTCAGATGAAGCTGCTGATGCAGGCACAGTCAAAACCAAAGCAACAAGTTTTTCAACTTACTAGTTAGTTTTTTCAGTTTATCCGAATTTTTTTCAAATTGGAATTGCAGTAGAAACTCTTCATGTTGTTCTATCTTTTTGCAAGCACAGAGAAAGAAAATGGTTATCCGAAAGCATGCTTATAAAAAAGAGAGAAAGAAGAGCAAAATATATAATACAAAAATATTATCGTTGTAAAAAACTTATATTTTGAATAACTTTTGAAGTTTTCTTATTAAATTGTTTATTACTAAGCGGGGGGGGGAGAAACTGCCCCTTTCCCCTGCTTGCTGGGGATAAAAAATTTAAATGGTTTCAAAGTTATAGAGATTGTGCACTCACTGAAGAAATAGGCATTTTTGATAAAGTTTTTAAGCATTTTATAAAATTGATACAACAATAACACTATGCGACAATTCAAGGGTCATGAAATCTAACGAAAAAGCGAACAACACAGATCGATGGTACTGATCTAGACCAACACAGCCCTTAAAGGGTTTAGCAAAGTTAGCTCGCTGTTAAATGATATGGGCATTGAAAGTTTGCCTCTTGCAGAGTATTTTTTAAAAATGGAGTGCTCATAAGGGCGTATCGAATATAAATTTTTTTTTTAATTTCTCATTCTAAGAGGTCTCCAAAGTTCCATAGGGTGGTCTCCCAAAAAAAGGATGTCTCCCTCTCCCGCAGGGACAAAGTTGTTTTTTGAGAAAAACAGTAAAAATTAACGATCTTTGCTTTGATTTTTGCTTTGATTTTTGTAAGAAAAACTACATTTGTCTTAAAGCAAAAGTAAATATTTACTTTAACAATATCTCGCCAAGCAAGATGCCACTCTTGATTTTTACTCACAGTGGTCTGTGTGAAGGATATTCGAATCTTAAGGTACACTCGAAATAGCACAGAGCTTTTACATGCAATAACAATAGAGTTCAGCTACTACAGCTTTTTCGCACTTTCTCCGCATTAGATCATCTTAAGAACCAGCCCATACAACATTAAAACATCTCAATAAGGCCATTCATAGTTTGAATACGCTGGTCCGCCATTTGTACGATCCGATATTTGTACGCCAATTCACGAAAGCGCATTTTGCCTTGCTGTTGTTTTGCATACAAACGCAAATACGCAGGCACGCGGAAATAAAAGCAGCCCTTGGACGTGTTTTTTGTACTTCGTATTTGTATGCCCTGTCTACAGCCGCATAATCACATACATCACAGGGTTGCACAATTTTTTATACGACAGTCACATGGCGAGGTGCTCACAGTTTGAACAATAACAAATGCTATAAATACGATTTGTTAAAAGTACGCTCAAACCGTGAATAGCCCTAATGATATCGATAAGAGTGGTTCAAAACAATCCAAAGTGAGAAAAATTTACTCACCATAATATGGGTAGGGCTCAGGGACAACACAAGACATAACAACTAACCATGCGTTTATATAGTTTTCATTAGTTTTCAATCTACTTTTGAGTTGACCTTTCGATAAGTTAACATCAAAAAAGCTACAGTTGTTAACAAAGGTACTCATGCGATGTAAAGAAGCAGTAGCAATATAATTTGTTCTACTAAAAGGTAAGTAAATTAAATTGTTAGCATTTCTACTGCTTCTACGGTTAGTGTTAAAATTTATAAGAGTTAGGAGTTCTGGTGAATCGAATACACCAGTTATGAGTTGGTGTAAATAGACGATATCTGCAGACTTCCTTCTCTCCTTCAAAGATTGCATTTTTAATAGTTTTAAATGATCCTCATAAGAAGGAAGGTTTAAAGTGTCCGTTGCACTTAAGCCCCTTAGAGCAAACCGAACAAAACGTTTTTGGATTCTCTCTATACGTTCAACATGTACATTGTAACTTGGGGACCAAACTTGACTTGCATACTCTAAGTGAGGTCGCACAATTGCATAATACAGCGTTGTAGTTGTGATCATACTATTAAATTCTTTGGCCCAGCGTTTCATAAACGCTAGTAGATGCTTTTTTACAAATGTAATCAATATGAACGTTAAACGATAGCTTAGAATCCATGCATATACCAAGATCTTTAACAGCATCTACACGACTTAAAGCAGTATCTTTTATTTTATAATCAAAAATTAAATTATTCTTTTTTCGCGAAAAGGTCATAGTTTGGCATTTATCTGGATTTAGAAACATATTATTTTTAGAACAACAAATTTCAAAGGATTTCAAATCAGACTTGAGCAGATCTGAATTGTCTTTAGCATTTATTGTTCTGTATATTTTCATGTCATCTGCATAGATAAGTAAATGAGAGTGTTTGATGATGTGGGTTACATCATTAATAGCTAAAATAAACAGAAGTGGACCAAGGTGGCTACCTTGAGGAACACCTGATATAGCAATAAATTCAGCAGACAATACACCTCGAAATCGTATTTGATAAGATCGCTCTGTCAGATACGATTGAATCCAGCTTACAAAAAATTGTGGAAAACCCTTTAACTTTAGTTTAAATATAATTAGTTTGTGTGGTAGTTTATCAAATGCTTTACTAAAATAAGTGTAAATACAATCGACCTGGTTACCTGAATAAACTGAATTTAAGCAGAATGTTGTAAAATCGAGGAGATTAGACACAGTGGATCTGCCAGTAACAAATCCATGCTGACGAGTTGTTATGAACCTCCCACAACGAATCTTCACACGATCATACACGAGCCACTCGAAAAGTTTTGGAATCGATGAGAGTTTAGCGATAGGCCTATAGTTGTTTACATCATTCCTACAACCTTTTTTATAAATAGGACTTATAAAAGATTTTTTCCAAAAAGGTGGAAAATTACATTCCCTAATTGATTTATTGAATAATATGGAGAGTGGTTGGCTTAGAACGAAACCACATTGCGTTAACACTGCGGCAGGAATTCCGTCAGGTCCAGCATTAAAATCTTCTTCGATCGATCCAATTGTTGGATTGTTATCTGATTGTGTTAATTTTTGCGTAGTTTATTAAAGTGTTTACGTTTTCCTTTTATTTGGTATACTTAAAATTTCTACATTTTTTGCCTATGCATTTACTGTTTTTTGAGAAAAGCATACTTGAACGCAATTTTTCAACTTTTTGAAAAAAATATATGTAAGGCTTTATATCTCAGGCATCAGAAGTTTTAAAATAATTTTCACTTTTTGAATTCTTCTTGAGGTTATTATTTTTTTTAAAAAGACATCTTAAAATCAATTGTTAAATCAAATGAGACTCATCGAATGGCAGGCTCAGAAACTCAAAATTTTAGTTTTTGGTAAATGATGAGGTGAGGTGCTTTGACGAAATTATAAATTTCATGCTAAGCAGAAAATTTTTTTAAAAAAATTGAAACACAAAAAAGAATCCTGGTCCTGGTTTTAAAAAAATACTTTCACACAGTGTTTAGTCCAAAAATATTTTAAGAATCCAAATTCACAAAATTATCTTCGGTACCACTTCTGATGCCAAAAATAAATAGAACCTTATCTTAATTTTTTTGAAAAACTTATAAAATTGCATTCAAAATACATTTCTCGAAAACAAGAAAATGCATTTGCGAAAAATATGCAAATATTTAATTTGCCAAAGTTAAAGAAAACGTAAACACTTCAATCAATAACACCAACATTTAGACAATCAGATAACAATCAAAAGTTCTGTGCTATTTCGAGTGTACCTTTGGATTCGAGTATCTCTCACTCAGGACAATGATGGTAGAAATCGAGAGTTGCATTTTGTTTGGCGAGATATTCTTAGTTAAAGTCTGTATTTAATTTTGCTTTAAGATATATGTTGTTTTTCTTACAAAAATCAAAGCATTTATAGATTATTATTTTTTAATATTTTTCTCAAAAAACAACTTTGTCCTTGTGTAAGAGGAAGACATTCTTTTTTTCTCTTTATTTTTTTTTTGTAGATCAACTTTTGAGACCTCTTAGAATGCGAAATTCGAAAAAATTGTAATTCGATACGAATTAATGAGCACTTTATTTTTAAAAAATACTCTGCAAGAGGCAAACTTTTAATGCCTATATCTTTTAAAAGCGAGCTAACTTTGCCAATTACTTTTAGGGTTTTCTTACTATACACTAGTACTATCATCCTGTGTTATCGCTTTTCCGTTAGAAAAATGTGTTGCACAGTGTAATATATACATATGAAGTTTTCACAGAAATAATTAGTTCACTAAACACGTCAGTGCCCTATGTCGTGCTCAATACGTTCACATTCTTCGTCGGTTTCTCATTGCAGTAATGAGGGTTCATTGAGGACATTTGTTTAGGCCGCAACCCTAAAGGTTAAAGAAAGTAATAGATTAACTTACTACTTTATCGACTCGTTCCAGTATCGATTCTCGATACACGAACGAGTCGCTCGATCGGTTTCTCCGACGAGTGAGTTTTGTTTTTTACTTATTATCACCAATTGATTTCTCAAAGTAATACGCTTCATTTTGTAAACCCGCGTTGAATTCAATATTAAATTAAATATTTCCACTAATAGGAATTAAATAATCACTTATTGATTAATTGAAAGCAATCACTTATTGATTGCCAGCAACACAAATTTAGTTGTATTTAACTTAAATGTATATGCACTTCATGCAATAAGAAGCAGCAATTATTAATATTCACATATGAATATTTGCCATTATTTCTATTCACGTTAGAAATAAATATTGTACATATTACTTAAGCTAGCTAATTACTGGTGTTTTCTTCTTATTTTGTTTTTCTCCGTTTGCATATAAACCGAGCACAAATTGCCCGAAAGTTATATGCAAATAGCTCGACTTACCAAGATTGGCAGCTAAAGGCCAGCGCTCTTTGGTGAATCATAACTTCACCGGAACAGACCCAACTGATCTGCTCACTTTCATTCATTGAATAATCAGTTTCTTACCTTAAAGGGAACTTGTAATTGAGTCTTTAAAAAAGACAGTTTCGATAGTATCGTAAGTATAGACGTAGAATTCCTTTTTATACAGCAATAAAGAAAAAATTTTTATTTTTTTTATATTTTTAAAACTATTTTAAAGCATTTCATCTTCTAAATAAAAATTATTCAAAAACAAATTTGTAATTATTGTCCTTCTCCAATCTTACCTGACCTTAAAAGCATACAATTAAATGCATGTAAAAATTTGTTTTGTTTTATAAAAAGTTTTCGTTTGATATTTTTGGTGATGAATTTGTTGTTCTTGTTCATTTCATTTGTTGGTTAAAACTAAATGTAATTCAAAGTTATGTTTAATTAATGGAAATAAATATGGGTAAGTTTGAATTATTTATTTTTCCTGTTGTAAAGAGCATTTACATATATGTATGTATATTTTAAAAGTAATTTAAAATTAAAATTTTAGTAAACAAAACACATTTTTAATATGGAAAAAATATAAAGCATAATATAAATAATTCAAATTTATTATGGTATTTAAAAAATAAATGGAGTTTTTAAAGTACAACGCATGCGCAAATTTGCGTAGTAGCATACATACATATTGCCTCTGTACCTACACGCATCTGTATTCTCTATTGTATTTATCTTGCTGAAAATAAACATTCGTTTTATTCGTACTCCAATTCATGGTAGAATAACCAGGTAGGGCCAACTCGGAGAGAAAGAAGTAGAAAGCAGAGAAAAGCGAGCTAGTTATCAAAATAGCTGTTCATGTCGAGTAAAAATTAAGAACATTTTAAAAAAATTTCAGCTAGCTGAACCAGCAACAATTACCAAGCAAATCTAAAACAACGACGCACAGAGAAGACCAAGATCACAGCGGTTGAACAGCGTTAGAGGGGATGAACCGAGTCGTCCACAGAAAATAAACATAACTTTGCTTACTATGTCCCGCTTTTCACTAGTCACACACGAAAATTCTCGAGCTTGCGGCGGGAGCAATTACTACTCCGGAACAATAATTCTCTTACTCTGGTAGCAAGATCTCTTTGTCCCGCTTTTCACTCGGCAATAATTGCCTTTGCCGCAAGCAGTTTGTCGATTATTCGCCGGCATGAGAGGGTTTACGAAAGTCCCCTTTTAACCCGAGTAGTCAACAAACTGATTGCGGCGAAAGCAATTATTGCTCATCGAACTAGTCACCGTCACTTTAACTAGTTAATCAATCAGCTAACTAATTTATCAGCTAGTGACGTTTTCCTTTTCATATTAAAAATTTTGTTGTTGCTTTTTCTTTGGAAAAAAATTCGTTAAAGCAATTAATTGTTCTAACCTGACCTTAAGCTCAATAAACTTCACTAGATTTAAACTATCAAATATTTACAATTTGTATTTAAATCATAGAAAATCAACATTAATATACAACACAATAAATGGTACGCTTATATAAAGCACACAATGCATAGTTTGCTGACAACGAAACGGTCCGCTTCAGTGCTTTTAAGAGTGCACACCCTTGTCAACCAAACCGATTGGTTATCCGGGAAACTAAATACAATTTAAGCAACTGATGTGTATTTATATACGTATTTTTTACATACATATTAATAAAAACAACAACAAGAACAAAAGCAGCACAACAACGAACGACATGATTACGAACCAAACGAACACACAACAACAACAACCATAAAAACAGCATAAGCAGCTACTGAAGCAGCTTGGGCATTTCTCATACGAATATATGAATTTTTTCTTCTTCTTAGATTTTGCTATTTTATTAGATATTCGTTTATTCGCACTCCAACTGATATTTTGCCATTTTTTTCTTTGTACGATGAATATAAAAGGCTGTAGGTATTCCCCAAAGTGTCAAATATCACTTTGAAAAAAATTGTAAAAATGACCCCCGTACAAACCGCGCTGTAAGACGTAATTCTGCGTCAAAAATTTGATAAGATCGCTTGATTAAATATTGTACAAAAACTAAAACCTTGTATGGAAAATAGTCCCTTTTGTTCAAATATCTTCAAAAACAATTTTTCAATATGCATATTTAGGCCCTTTTAAACAGAAACATAAACTTTTATGAACAAAAAATATTGAAAAAATTTACGGATTTCTTAATTTTTTTTTTTGTGCAAATGATAGGATTAAAAGTTTTAGGCCCTAAACCATAGAAAAAACTGTTTTTCGGAAATGTTGAATAGGAAATTTCGAACAGACACTCGTCATTTGCATTAAAACTTCTTTCAGAAAATATTTCATTACATTTTCTCAAATTTGGATTTTTACAATTTATTTTTTTATTGCAACGACATAAAATAAAATTTTTCGAAAAGTAAAATATCACAACTCTGGTACTTTTAATCCAATTTTTATTTATCTAAATTTTTTATTAACTAATTTTAAGGAACAATTACGTTAAAAACGAAATGCATACGTGTTTCTTTAAAAAATTTACTTCAAGAGGATTTTTGGACTCTTGTCCAGCGCTTCTCCATTTATTGGTCTCTTGAGCTAGTTTTAAAAGTCGAGATCAATCAATCGGCAAGAAACTTTATAGATCTCATTCTTATATCAAATCGACTATTTTTTGTCTATATCAACAATTTTTTCTGTGGGGGAGCAAACATTTAATATACATATAAAAATACCTTTTGATTTATCGATATCAAAAACTATCAATATTTATTTTTTAATAAAAGCCCCCCTTTGGGTAAATCCTAGCTACGGGCCTGCAGTTGGTTACAGACATTAATATTAATATTTTTGTTTTAATATATAACAAATAAGTTTAATATTACACTTGAGTTTCGCAGTCAAAACTGCTGGTGAATTTTTAAAACTTGAATATAGAGTTATAAGCCACACTGAGACAGAGCTCAAACGATACTGTATCTCAGTTTGCTTACTAAAAGGCGCGAAATTAAAAAAGTAGTAAGATCGAGGGTCAAAAAGTTTCTATGTGAAGAATGCGTTAAACAAACTGGGTTCAGTGCAGTTGTCTGTATGTGGGAAATTTTGAATACAAAATTCTGCATTAACATAAAACTGTGTTAAAAATTCTGTATGCCAAAATTCTGCAAAATATGGACTAAGAACAACTAAGTTAAATAAGCTTAAAATAACAACTTTCCGTACTAGGGCAAATAATTTAATCTTAAAAACACCATTTTGTATCCTAAATATAGTTAATTAAATTAACAGCGTAAGTCGAGAGCACACTTTTTGAAAGTAAAACTTTTAAAAATCAGTATATGGAAATACAGGTTTTTAGAAAAACAGTTCGTATTTTAAAATGACTGTAAAAATTAAAGCATTTTGACTATACAGACTTTTGATATAAGTACATAATATTTTGACCTTGTCATCTAGAACATGTAGAAATGAAATTTTCGGAAACTACACTCTTTGAATTGTTATTATTTTAATCGAGGACAGGTTACAAAATTACATTCAAGGCCTATTTTTGGCATTTCCACCTGCATTACATTAATTTTTTAATAAATTGTTTCTACATAAGCTTCAAGAAAAACTTTTTAAGAAACTGGAGTATTTTAAAGCAGAGTTGTAAATCCCATAGCTCTTTTAGCTCACTAACAACAAATCCAATATTTCCGTGTGTGTTTTAATTCGAGAAATTATGTACATGGCATTGTTGTTGCTTACTCGCGTCGAAAGCTAGCTATCAATGTTATTGCTGCTGTGTGTTTTTTTGTTGGTTTTCTCGTAGCGCACACATGGCGAATTTTTTGCTGTAGCATTTTCAATATCACTAGTCTGAAATCATTTTATTTTTTTATTTACTGGCTGCGTGTAACATTTGGGCCTCGTCAGATGCTTAAAAACTATTTTTGCAATTTTTTTTTAAAGAGACATTAGCTCAGTGTGCTCATGTTTTTGTTTTTAATTTTTTTCGTCGCCATAGAAGCTTTCATTTTTTTTTTTTGGAATTTGTAATTTAGCTCACTGCCACGACACCTCTGTTTTAAAGTACCAAAAATTACTCATCACTCGGTAAAAATAACCATTTTTAAAAACCAGCTGCGATCAGTCATATGAAATTCAAAGATTGATGCTTTGCTCGAGTTTAGTTCATTAATTTTAAGAGTGTACACTGAGAAGAAAAACATAATTTAAAATTAAACAAAACATTTAAAAGATAAATTGAACGCATTTGCGTTTCTACAAAAAAAAAATTTAAATAAAGCGTGTTTTATTTTCAACCATAAACTAATTTTTTTGTATGATTTTTCCTTATTATTTGTTTCCAATAACAAAAAATGGAAATTTCAAGAATGAGGACAGCTCTAATTTTTAATTTTTGTTTTTGTAGATTATATGGATTTTGGCCTCCTAACTCCAAATCTAAAAAATTGCAGGCCTCTCGCAATTGGTTTAGAAGTTAAAGGCCTCCAAAGTTGGAAAAAATGGCCTACAAATCTTATTTTTTTACAACAAAACTACATTTTATGGGTATCATAAGAAAGGTAATTAAAGTAGATCAAACCATAGATATGAAAATCAATAGATAGCTTTTAAGGATATAAACATTTTTAGAGTAGTGCTTTTGTAAAAGGGAAACCACTAGTTGTAAGAACAATTGTAAATTTGTTCTGCAAAGAACTTGTTGTTGTTGCGACCTGTTTTTTCACGAACTTATTTGGAATCAAGCTCAAATATAATTCTAAAAACGATTTATTTATTATAATTATAAAAAAAGACACAGTTTCGATAGTATCGTAAGTACAGACGTAGAATTCCTTTTTCTACAGTAATAGAGAAAAGTTCTGGTTTTTTTATTTATATTTTTCAAAACTTTTTTAAAACATTTCATTTTTTAAATAAAATTAATTAAAAACGAATTTGTTGTTGTTGTTGCCTTCTTCAAACTTACTTGATCTAAAAAGCTCACAATTAAACTCATGTTAAAATTTGTTTTGTTTTATAAAAAGTTTTCGTTTGATATATATATTATATATGTTTGTTCTCTTTACTACAGAAAAAATATATAATTCAAATTTTTCCGATATTTATTTCCATTTATTAAACATAACTTTGAATAAAATTTACTTTTAACCAACATAAAAAATTCATCACTAAAAATATCAAACGAAAGCTTTTTATAAAACAAGACAAATTTTTACATGAATTTAATTAGATCAAGTTAGTTTAAAGAAGAACAACAACAACAAATATGTTTTTGAATAATTTTTATTTAGAAGATGGAATGTTTTAAAATAGTTTTGAAAAATATAAATGAAAAAAAACCAGAATTTTTCTCTATTACTATATAAAAAGGAATTCTACGGCTATACTAACGATACTATCGAAACTATGTCTTTTTTTTATAGATATTCTGAATTTCTACACTGGAAATTTGGTAGCTGCAGTCGGCATATGACAATCGAAGTATGTTATTTTAAAATAGTTTAAATCAATTTATTAAAATATATACATATTATTACAACGATTTGTTTTTAGTAAAAGTAGCATACATATAAATTATATATTTCCCTTACATATATATTATGTAACGTTCACAAAAAACATGATAAATATATTTATATAAACAGTAGTAATTGAATAGCTACATTCACATATCACAAGAGTTATATTTTTTAAACAGTTTACATCAATAAATTATTTTATATATATATATGTGTGTGTGTGTGTGTCGACAATGAATAACGACTAAACTCAAAATATCGTAAAAAAGCAATATGGCATTTTCTTCGTTGCCAATCTTTGATAGAATGCAGGAAAACATTTTTTGCACAGAATAGATTTTTTGCACCTCTTAATTCTGCACCTATTACCATTTGTAACGTTTCATATAATTCAGAAGAAAGGTCGGAATAAGTAAAATAAATATATCGGTTTTTACGATAATTTGAGCTTAGTCGGTGTTCCTTGTCGACACAGATATATTTATATAAGCTGATATAACTTTTGTTAAAAATACTTCGATTGTCATATACTGACTGTAGCTACCCTATTGCCAGAGAGTAAGAATTAAGAACATATAAAAAAAATTTCATAACTGAACCAACAACAATTACCAAGCAAATCTAAAACCACGACGCACAGAGAAGAGCATGATCACAGCGGTTGAGCAGCGTTAGAATTATTCTCTTGCTCTGGTAACAAGATCTCTTTATCCCGTTTTTCACTCGACAATAATTGCCTTTGCCGCAAGCGACAAACGGATTATTCGTCTGCATGAGGGGATTTACAAAAGTCCCCTTTCAACCCGAATAGTCAACAAACTACTTGTGGCGAAAGCAATTATTGCTCATAGAATTGCCGAATGAATAACGGCCCTTTGCAGTGCATGCAGAACCAAAACAACAATATCAGCAGCTAGTAGCAACGTTGCCAGTTATGTTGGAAAAATCCCATTCGTGGTAATTTATGATTGCCTCTAGGAATTTTTGTTTTTGGGAATTCCTATTAAATTTTTTAATTCAGCATGGTATTTTTTGATTGGCGTGGGAATTCAGCTGGGTATTTTTTTATTTCCGTGAGAAATTGGTAATATTCTTCTTAAAAATTTTTTTGTTTTAGTAAACAAAATTTCTTTGTGGTATTTCTAAATTTTTTTTAAATTACATTTGAAAGTTATCTATATGACCTTGTTATTAATTATGTTGATTTTCTATGATTTAAATACAAATTCTAAATGTTTGATAGCTTAAATCATATTTGATTTTAAATACAAAATCTAGTTGTTTAATAGTTTAAAATCGTTTATTGAGTTTAAGGTCAGGTTAAAATAATTAATTGATCTATCGAATTTTTCCAAAGAAACAACATTTTTAAATTGTTTGTGCATATGGGATTTATTGTGGTATTTTGTAATGCGAATGATATTTTTGTGGTAATTTTAAATGCATATGGAATTTTTGGTGGTATTTTTAAAACGCGTGGAATTTTTGTAGTAATTTTTAATGATCGTGGGGTTGTTATTTTTTTTGATAGTTTTTATTGCGGTGGAAACTTTTTTGTTTATCTTTATCATGGTAATATTTGTTGTATTTAATTTATGTTAATGTGAAAAAGTAACGTTTTGTAGGAATTGTATCAAATTTTAACTGGCAACCTTGGCTTGTAGTAAAACATTTTTTTGTAGCCACATACTGGCTCTCTAGCTAAATGCATCTGTATTCTCTATTGTCTACAACCCAACAAGCCATGAATGTGACTGTTCCAGCTAAATGGTACTTAAAATGGCAGCGTCTGATTTGCTGGTATGAAAACGACATGTTTTTGTTCCTTTAAACCGTTCTCTATGTAATTGTAAAGTCCTTTTTTATATTTATCAAGATTCGAATTTAAATTTATGCCATATTCGGTTGATGCGTCGTTTGTTCTTGTCTTTTTTCCCTCTCTTTTTCACCGTTCGCCAAAAAACTCTGAAATATGCATTGAATGAGTTGAGTTGCCGTTTATTCTTTAGTTTATTGTTGCAACTTAATAAAAACTATTTTAAGAAAAGGCTACAATTGAGCTTGTTATTTATTATGTTGATTTTCCTTGATTTTAAATACAAATTCTATTTGTTTGATAGTTTAAAATCGTTTATTGAGCTTTAGGTCAGGTAAGAACAATTAACTGCTCTAACTATTTAATCAAACAGATAACTAATTAATCAGCCAGTGATGTTTTCCTTTTCATGTTGAAAATGTTGTTGTTTCTTTGGAAAAAATTCGTTAGAGCAATTAATTGTTCTAACCTGACCTAAAGCTCAATTTTATTTGCAATTTCAACGATTTTAAAGTATCAAACAACTAGAATTTGTTTCTAAAATCAAGAATGATTTAAACTATTAAACATTTAGAATTTGTATTAAATCATAGAAAATCAACATTAATATACAACTTAATAAATGGTACGCTCATATGAAACACACATTGCATAGTTTGCTGACAACGAAACGGTCCGCTTCAGTGCTTTTAAAAGTGCACACCGTTTTCAACCGAGCCGATTAGCTATCTGGGTAACAAAAAAAAATGAAAGCAACTGATGAGTATTTATATATGTATGTTTTACATACATATTAATAAAAAAACCCAACAACAACAACAAAAGCAGCACAACAACGAACGACGTGATTACGAAACAAACAAGCAAACACAACAACAACAACAACCTTAAAAACAGCATAAGCAGCTACTGCAGTTAAGCAGCATGTGCATTTCTCATACGAATAAATAAATTTTTCATCTTCTTAGATTTTGCTATTTTATTAGATATTCGTTTTACTCCCACTAAAACTGATATGTTGGCATTTTTTTTTCTTTGTACGATGAATATGAAAGTCTGTAGGTATACCCCAAAGTGTCAAATATCACATTGAAAAATTTCGTGAAAATGACCCCCATACAAACCGCGCTGTAAGACGTAATTCTACGTAAAAAAACAATTTAGTAAGTAAAATATACCATCATTAAATTTTTATGTAAACACTGGTGTGAGCCCAACCTAAGAAAACAAGTTTGTCATTATGTTTACACACACAATAACAACTTCTTTAAAAATAAACCTTCTTCCCATCTTCTAATTGAAAAGGCTTCAAAAATTCTATTGTAGGTAAGCTTACTCCAAACATTATTACAGAATGGCTGATTGGGTTGCTGTTTTAAAGCGTATAGAAAAACTGTGAAAATTCTTACTAGGTCTTTCACTAACGAGACACAATTAAACGAAATTAATAAATCATAACATTCTTTCATACATTTCTAAATTATTTATGCAAATGGAGAACGAACATCGGAACTTTAAAGTCTTTTTATGGCCGTGCGCATCGTGCATCACTTCTCTCTTTTGTAATTAATTAATAAAGTTGTGAAACTATTTGTATAGTAAAATATCTGAATATATTTTCACCCTTTTGATTGTAATCCGATGATGCGCATTCCGTTCGAATAATGCTTCAAAACATTCCCTCAAGCACCTGATTTCATTCTTGATTTCACATTTCACAAAACTTGTTTGCATATTTATTCACATGCAAATGAGTTTTTAACCCAAATTCCTAAAATATTTTTTGCGTAGTTTTCTCATCTTGTTGATGGATCAACATGGAACAGACATTTCGAAGTGTTACGGTGTTGGCGTTACTTAGTTTGTTTCAAAACGTATTCGCACCAATAAAATTTATTTATTTATGAATCAAAACGGATAGGAAAATAATTATGAAACATAGACGAACTCCGTTTATCATCACAGCAGTAACACCTACAAATTTGCACAACTGAATTAAAAATTAATAACTAAGTACATAATTTTTTACGGACGAATATTTTAAAAAATTTTAAACTACTTATTTTTCTATATACTGAAATATAATAGCTTTACTTTCTTGAGAACAAAAAGAGTAATAAAATAATTAATAAGAATAAATCACATCATGTTAATCATCTAATTTTCTAATCATTGATAGAATTTAGCCATACTTTACCTATCCTTCCCTACCCCAACGAACCCAATCCAATCCAACCCAGCCTCACCCAACCTAACCCAACCCTACCCTACCCTAATCTACTCTGCCTTGTTAGTTTAAAGCCTTATTATATCAAAAAAATGTTTTACCTTCAGTTAAGCTAAATTAAATAAAAATATTAATAATGAATCTGAAAACTTTCACCGAAATAGCCGTTATAAATTGTGTAAACAAAACTTTTGTGTTGGCCAACCTACACACATACCTAAATGTGGTCACGTTGCTGCTGTCAAAGATGCTGCTACCGTTAAAATGATTTTTCATAATTGACTGAAAGCGTTAATGACTTCAAAAAACATTTACAAAAGAAAATGAGAAAAAAATAAATAACATGTTTTATTTACTTAGCTCGTTAAAATAAAATAAACACACATTACAAGTATAACGAAAACAATAATATCGTGCTGGAATTTACAATTTGTTGTTGTTGTTGATTGGCAGCAATTTTATGAACTTTATTTTGAAAACAAAAGTTTCAGAATAACAAAACAAAACCTCACAATATAAATGCATATTTATATTTCATTAGCAATTAAAAAAATTCTTGTAATTAATAAACATTAAGTCTGCATAAAAATAATTATATATGTTCAGTACTACTACTACTAATACATAGAGAATATCGGACGTTTGGAATTTCTTTAAGAAAAGCTGTTGTAAAGCCAAATGTACTTATGGAAAAGAATATTTACACTGCGGACATCAGGGTTCGCAGAAACTCTTAATTGAAGAGGAGAATTGCACTCCTACTCATCAATATTATTCAATTGACGAACGATTCACTTTGCTTTCCTTATTCGTGCAGAAAAATCTTGAACGCACTTATCTATACTATTATATAAAAGGAGACTCACGAAATTTGATCCATAGTAAGCTCGGTAACCGCTGAACCGATTTGGATAATTTTTTATTCGATTCCTGTGACAATATAGATAGTTATAGCCTACCAAAGATTTCGAAATATGTATTCTTTATTAATTGCAAAATCACGCATTTTATTTGATGCCTACATTTAACCAGCAGCACAATATAACAGCAAACAAAGCTTTTCTCTCTTTGTCGAGAGAGCTTCTCTCAATATAACACGACAGCCATGTTGTGTAGTTAAGCCAAAGAGAGTATATATAAAGAGTTACAGAAACAGAGAAATTGCTCTTTAAAATATTTTCAAGCATGTAAGGATTGGGTTCTGCCGGCGCGCTGCTATTGTTATGCTGCCGACGTTCTTGAGGTCTGTTTTGGGCAGAGCTGTTGCTAAATCTATGTGTGCACAAGCGAGCTGGGAACATGTTTGCCCTTTTTTTCTTCCTATTAGAATTGCGATCATTTGGTATATTTAAGGAATTATGAATGAAATGAAGCAAGGCAATATTTCCTTGAATATACCAATTTTCAGATATTCTAATGTTCTGATTTGATTCTCAACTTTTTTTGGCTGAGTTTTATTTACATTTTTTTGCTACATTTCTAGCAAGGAAGATTTTTCATGCCATTGAAATTATATTTCATGAATATATTTTAATTATATATTATTTTAGAATTTTATCTTTTCTATATCCGATCATTTGGTAGATTCAAAGAAATATTTATGAAATAAAGCAAAACGGCTTTCTATCAATTTACCAATATCGAACGTATTAGAATTTAATTTTTACTCTAAAATTTTAACTACAAATTCCGAAAACTTATTAAATTAAATATTAATTAAAATTCATTTATTTATTTAGAATTAATTTTTTATTTTTAAAAAAGATCAAAGTTGCGAACATTATTGCACAATTTTTTAAACCTGTTTAAGAAAACATTTTCACAACATTACATAGAAATTTTTGCGATTTTTTTTTAATACAGCTGATGTCTGATCAAGCAGGTGATACTTTAAATTATCGGATGTTCGAAATGCAGAATTCTAGATTATGTTAAAATAATTGTGATTTTCTTAAGAAAAATTCAGCACTTGATTTCTGCAAAAGAAATGCAGAAAAGTAACAATTTATTTGAAGTGTTTGCAGGATGGTATTATAAATTAATTTATAAAAATATTTAACATTTATTAAGTACATAATTGAATGAAATGAAATATTTTAAGTAATTGAATTCAAATATTAGGAGGTTTTTTACTTACTAATTCTATTTCCGCTGAAATCCTTATTCTCCCACCACTAAATTGAAAACTTCCAAACTTCCAAGTATTTAGCTTATTATTTAATATAATAATTAGGAACTACATGCAGGGCCGTAGAAAAGGGGAGATTTTGGGGGATCAAACCCCCCGAGAGGTTCGTCATATTAATAAGAAATAAAAAATACATGTCAGCAATTATTTCATTGAATCACTTTAATACGTTATAAAAAACTTAACAAGTCATATACTGAAGTTACGTTTACGTGTAAAATTCTGTGTCATGAGTTGAATCGTCTAAACAACAATAGTGAAAACCGATGTATCGTTATTTATTTATTTATTTAATCAATGGTATTTTAACCTTACTGACTATATGCTTAAAAAATGTACATGCAAAGAAATAGATATTACACTTTTATAAATTGAGTTTAATTGATTGAAAATTATCGTATTAGTGACTGAAAAATCAATAGAATATACATTTGATAGGTTACTAAATTTTCGCAAAGTTCTCACGATTTGTGAAGCCTAATTTGAAGCCTAATTTGTTTTGTGCACTCCAATATAAAATGGTGCACTATTTCTTAATTTGTCAGATCATACGTGATACATTAACAATTGTCATCACAACCCTTAACATCGGCAGTTGTAGATGATGGTAGTGACGATAACAGTAAAACCAACAAGAATGACATATATATACTGAAAAAACCTTTCTAATTCGAGAGATTTTAAAGTATACTGCAGCCTCCAAATGATTTTAAATTTCCCTTGAGCGGTTCCCGAAAATGTAATTTAAATTTAATTCAGCACCCGTGGTTTTGTCGCTGGAGTTTGTTGGCTTACTCCAAAAATGCAAATGTATCCTATTTTAAGTTCTGCGTTTTCTTTAGCTCTGCTTATGGCGGCATTGCATCACAGTCTCTTCGTAATTTTCGGCGCAGCAAAAAATGTTTATATAATAAAATTTTCAACCCCTTTCATTGGGACTATTTTGTAGTCAAGAGTTTTTTCCAATTAACTTTCGAATTAAAGATGTGAGCCTCAAACTAGTTTAATTTTTAAGGAATATGTTAAGTTATTCATGATATTTTCAAAATAGATCTTACAATTTTGATTTTCAAAGTTGATTTTTTAGAATTCTGACCCGATGAAAAGTTTTAACTCAATCGTTGAAGTAATTTTTTTTTTTTGGTTTTATGATTTATAAAGTTTGTGTAAAATAAAAATATTTGAGAAATAATATATAGTTCTCATCTCCTAAATTTCTTAAAACATACATCCGTAATTCAATGGGCGAGAACCGTTTGAGCGGATATGCAACCCTTAACATACACAATGATGGCACAGTAACAGATTTTATTTACAAACAGGAATCTTTGCTTTTATTTCTGTAGATTATTTTTAATAATATGTAATTAAATGTAATTAAATGTTTTAGTAAATTCATGTTTTTTATTTATTATTTTTAATCAAAATTAAATGTTTCAATTAATTAAATTATTTTTAATAATCCTTACTAATTATACATTTTAATTTCTGTGAATTCTTTTATGAATTTGACGTTTTGGAAAAACGGGTAAGAAGTTGTAAAATTGTTTAACCAAGTGTGGCAAATTTATTAAAATAAAACCGTTTTATTCTTATATTAAATAGTTTATTTTGACTTTGTGACTATTTGCTGCATAATGAGCATAAAAACTAGAAATGCGTTTGGATAACCTATGAAAGATTATCAAAAGGGCTATAAACACCTCCTGGACTGTTTTCGTTTATCTATAATGAGTACCCTACAAAATGCATTTTTTTATTTAATATATGTTATAGTATATTAACTTTTTTAATTTTCTTAGGGATAATATAGAAAAAAAATGTCTGTTTGCTTGACACCAATAACATTCTCTTATCTTGAAAACTGCCTTAGTGAAATGAATTTTTGTAGATAACCTAAAAAGCCAAAAAAGTATTCAAATTCAATGTTTTGAATTACGACGCAAATATCTTCGTTCTGTTTTAATATATTTCATTCAATCTTCTTTTGTCTAAAAATTCAATTAAAGTACTTGCAAAAAATTACTGCAACATTTCCGTTACTTAAGGATTTTTATTTTTAGAAAAAGGTCCAAAAAATATATTTTCTTTCAAAAAATGGTACAAAAAATGTTTTTATTGTAAAAACAATTAAAACCGAAAATTGCAATTTTATGTTCTTTCATATGTCGTATCACTCTTATGCAAAAACTATTTCAGTTTGACATAAAAATTTGTTTTTCTATTTCTCTTAAGAAAAATGGAATATTTCCCCCTTTGATTTTTGTGACGAACTAAATTTTTTAATATGTCGTTTTTATAATTTTTTAAAAAAACTTTGCCTTCAAGAGTAATTTCTTGGACAGTCGCAAACAGAAAAAAGTACCATAAATTAAATCTTAAGCAATTCAGGGCTTTGTAACTTAAACGCTGAAATTTGGTAACTCGCGGACATGTTCGGCATTTTTAGAAACCTTAAAACGAGAAGTGTATATATGTTAAAATTTAAAATATATTTAACTTCTCGGTAACACCGGGTATATCAGCTAGTGTGTAGAATAAAAAAGCGATAGTTTGGCTGCACATTTTATTGTAAGACAACTTTAAATTGACAAATCAAAAAAATCCTTTACTTATGTAGGTACTAGTTCTTTGCATATTACAAAAAATGAATAATTTAGAACATTTCATTATAAAATTCTGAAATAAAATATAATTGCAATTGCATTGATATTTTTTAAATTAATTTTTTAAATCATCTTTTTAAAAATTTAGCAAACAAATGTAATAAAAAAGTTACCCAAAGCAAAGTTAACCACTTTTTGGCATTCATGAATATATAAACACAAAATAAAGATATCTACAAATCTATATTGGTAAATTGAAAGAAAGGTGTTTTGCTTCATTCAAAAATATTTCTTTCAATATACCAAATGATAGATCTAGAAAACATAAAATTCTGAAAATCTGAAAATCTAGAAAATAAAATGGAATTGCATCAAAAATCTTATATTAAGAAATTTTGCAAAAAAGATGCATACAAAAATCAGCCAAAAAAAAGCTGACAATTTTTGGGCATACATGATAATCAAAACAGAACATAAGAATATCTGCTTGCTTCATTTCATTCATAGTTTCTTAAATATACCAAATGATCGCAATTCTAGTAGGAAGAAAAAAGAACAAACATGTTCCCAGCTCGCTTGTGCACACATAGATTTAGCAACAGCTCTGCCCAAAACAGACCTCAAGAACGTAGGCAGCATAACAATAGCAGCGCGCCGGCTGAACCCAATCCTTACATGCTTGAAAATATTTTAAAGAGCAATTTCTCTGTTTCTGTAATGCCGTGGTTATGCTAGCCAAACATGATTGCCGAACATTTTTTGTTGTTTTTGTTTCACGTATAAAATGAAGAAATGAACTTTTTCTCATATTCATTTTCTCGCTCTCGGACCGAACATTTTGATTGCTGATTGAAACGCCAAACATGCCGAACTTTCCAGTGTTGGCTGTAGTCATTTTGTATAATAGCATCAAAAAAGTAGGTAAAAGTATTAAAAAGTGAAGTTGATTGTGTCTTCAAGTAACCCTTAACATAAACAGCTAGCTAGCATGTCAGATATATGCAAACCATTTTGTTTAAGATATTATAATAAAAATTCAGAGTAAGTAATATCAGTTCGTATATTTTAATTCGTTAATTTTAATTACAAAAATGCAAATTAGGGTTGTGCTTTTTTGTGTTTTGACATACTATTACATATAATGCAACTGTGCCACCAATCATAGCATAACCACCAAACAAACATTTCAGCGAAGAGAACAAATTAACAAAAATGAACACCGAACATGTTTGGCTAGCATAACCACGGCATAACTCTTTATATATACTCTCTTTGGTTAAGCTGAATTCACTGATAACCTTCAGCATGTTTTTGTGTGATTTTAAATAATGTTAATCAAGTTGAGAGCGTGTAGAAATGTTTCTCTCTGAGCGAAAACTTCATATGAAAAAAACTTTCAAAACATGCTGAAATGGCAATCGACTCGCGTCGTTTCATCACCGAGGTCGTGAAGTGCGACTAGCCAACGATAATTGTGTTTGTGGTCCATCCGCTGATGCGACTGACACAATTAAAGTACAGTTTTCAATAGAATCAAAGAGATTCGTAATTTGTGATGGCGTTATAAATCTTCTATTTGGCCAAATAATTTCCTCTTCAGGGAGGATTCTTCTTGAGCTAGGGAAGCCTAGCTTTCGGAGTAACCTAAATACAAAAAAAAAAATAACATGCTGAATCCAGCTTTACTTTCAGGAAGATTCTTGCTTTCATACAGTGTTAATTAATTTTCTTTGTTAATGTCTTGAGGGCAGAGGTCCGGAATAACCATCAACCTTTTCAAAAGGTCGCACAGTAATGCTCATCTAATGAGAGAAACAGTAAAGCTCAGTGAGCAACCGAAACAAATGAGAGATTGCTTTTTCCATTTCCCTCAGAGCGAAACCTTTATTTTTGCAATATGAAAATTCTGGTCAGTAAGTGAGGGATACGAAGGAGGGAAAAAATATAAAGCTCACTTAATGATCACAAGCCAAGTGCGCACATGCACTTTATATGTTGTTTATTTTTAATGCTAGTGTGCAATAAATAAATCTAATAATAAATATGAGTAGAAATCCGAATGAACTGGTACGAATTTTTTTGTGTTTGATTCGCAAACATCAAAGTCGAAGTGTAAATGTTGCAATTCAATTTTAAGTGGAAACCACGGGACGAATTTAAAAAGGCATTTAAAAGTCAAACACAGCGATTTATTTAATAACGATTTAATTGTAAGCGAAGAACAGAGTGGAGTGGTCAACAAAAAAATTAAAATTTCGTTTGAAGTTGATAAGGATCAATTCATTGCTTCTATAATTAAAATCGTAACGAAGGATGGCCAACCATTTATTCAATTAGATAGTGATACCTGCCTCGACATGACACCCATTAATTCTCGGAACATAATCGATTTTGTAAACGCCAAATCAGAAGAAATCAAAAACGATATAAAAAAGTTAATTAAAGCAAGACTATTGTCACTAAAAATTGATTCAGCAACGCAACTTGAACGATCGATTCTTGGTGTGAACTTGCAATTTCTTTTTACAAATCCACTAAAAATCATTATAAAACTATAGGAATGGTCCAATTGGACCAACCACATACTAGTTCATATATTAAAGAAATATTGAAGAACATTTTTGAAGAATTTGGAATCGAACTTAGTCAAATTAGCAGGTAAATAAATATCTTACTTATATGCTCTAAGTTGTTGGTAGTTATTAGTTTTACTATACATGCTATACTTAGTATAACTTCTGATAATGGGCGGAACATGATCAAAACCGTCGAATGTTTGAATCAGGAAGCAATCAAACAACTTTCATGTTGTCTTTTGTAGCTCAATGTTACGCAAATTGTAATGGTTTATGCTTCATTTCCGTAGCTAAAATATTGTGTAAAAAAAATACGAATAAAAGCAAACACCCAAAAATCTTCAAAATATCAGGCAACCTAATTTAAAAAAATGTTACGTTAAATTTAAACAACTGATAAGAACCACTTGAAAATTCATACAGAGCATATTTAAATTGTACTCTAAAAAACTGCATTCCAAGATTTTTCTGACATCAAATTTGGAAAATTTGGGCCAACATTTTTTAATGGGGTTGCCCTATATTTTGGGAAATTTAGCGTGTTTGCCTTTCTTTTTATATAGTATTTTACTTAGGAAATTAAGTAAATATAAACAATGAAATTTTGGTTATACATACATATATATGCACATATGTTTAATTTTGTGATATTTCAGAATGTAACTAGAAATTTCAAACTTTAGTAGGTGAATTTTAAATCACCATAATCAAATCATACCTCCGCTTGATGTTGTCACCAGGTGGAATTCCACGTTTCTAATGCTGGAAAAATTAATTAAGGTGAAAGATTTCATAATATCCGAAGGAATGATAGAATAAGAAATTGATTGGGAATCGATTGAAAGTTACGTAAAACGGTTGGAGCCTGCATGGATTACTACAGTTAAGCTCCAGCAGGAACAGCTCGTTTTAAGTGATTTATTTAAGTTGTGGTTGGAGTTAAAATTAAAGTGTGAGGCAGATGTCAGTGACATTAGTAAACAAGTTTTTGAAGCACTTAAAATGCGCGAATACATGTTGCTAGAAAATGTCACTTTATTAAGTGCAATTTACTTGGATCCGCGCCTCAATTTACTTTTATCAAATACACAAAAAGCTTCCGCAAAAGCAAATTTAAAGAAAATTGCGAAACACATTTTCACTATTAAGCAAGTTAGAATCGAAATATAGGTCCTGTAAAAAATATCCTGAAATTTAGTTTTTGTAATTGTAAAGTAAGTTTTATGTAGCATTAGTGTATGTTCCTGTTCACGTGTGTATGTTTGTGTGTCATTATTAAATCTACCCGAGGTTAAATCAACTTTCTATCTATCTTTTAATTCACTTATAGAATGAAACACAGTCTCCAGTAGTCCAGCATGATTCTGTACTCAACATTTCTCAACACACAAATGATAATAGTGAAAATTCATTTCTCAGTGCGCTCATAGACCAAATCGTGAATGATGATAAGAAAATTTCAGATGAACCAACTACATCGCATATAGAACTCATCGATACTTACAACCAAATTGAAAATTTTGAAGCGTTACATAAGCGTTTGCCGTTAACTAGTAACATTTTAATATTTTTAGAAAAGAACGTACAATACCAATCACCAAAGTTTTTGAAACTGAGTTAGCCTTGGTTGTGTTTGGCGTGCCGGCGACACAAGTGTCAGTCGAAAGAGCCTTTTCTGCATTGCATTTTATATTAAGTGAGAGAAGATATAATTTAAGTGCAAAGACATTGAAAATTTGCTTTTAGTTAACTTAAATACTTAAGAATTTTGTTTATATATTTTTTAAAATACTGAATGGTTTTTTGTTTGTCTTGCTTTTGAAAACTATTAAATTTAAAATTAAAAACTACACTGGCTTCGGTATATTTTTATTGGGTTAAACATGTTTCAATGTACATTTTCGATATAAATTTCAAATGTGTTTTTTAAATTGTTTGTGTTTATTTAACCTTCACTAGCATTAATGTCATATTTGACATTGTGGGCTAGTCAAATTACAAAATTTTGCGAACTGACAAGGGTTAATATACGAATTAGAAAATAGTAAATAGCAACATAAAATGTTCAAAGTGGATTTTATTCTAAAATTTTTGGACTAAATTTAATTTAAATTCTAAATTTTAATTATAACTAATTTTTAGACTAAAAACCATTTTTGTATACTGAACGTGTATTTAATTAGTTGAAAACATCTGTACATCCAAATTAATTACGTTTTATTATCGAACAAACTGTAATACTTTTGCAAAACCATTAGGCATAACCAGTTCTTATTTCTCTCACCAAATAACCGAAAAAACAACCGAAAAAATAACCATTAAAAATAAAGGTCCTCGGTTAATCTCAACCAAGGAGGGTTATTATTTCAGAGCAACAAATAAATCGCAGTTAGAAACCGCTTCAGTTCTCTCATAAAGGTTTCTCTCAGAGGGAAACCTTTATGTTCATTATGAACGAGTAAACATGAGAGATAAACCAAAAAGAAAAAACGGTTGCCAGTTATTTGCGAACCCTGCTTGAGGGGAGTTGCCAGAATTTAGTTATCAGCATTTATTATGTTTTGCAGCCAGCTTTTCCCCACTTGAGATTGTGTTAGTCTATCTATACGAATATATAAAAGCGTTGTGACACTGCACGGATGTTTGACAATCACGCAAGAACCACTAAACCGATGTGTATCTAACGATAGGTATCAAACGATTTGTTATTCCAACTTTATCGTAATATGCTATGTTAGATTCGCCACGTCTACTTTTGCAAAAAATGCTATATTTCAGACGATTTTGGTCGTATGAGACTAGAATTTGGTAATCTTTTTTTTTCGCTAACTTTACTAAAAATGGGCATGACCCATTTTAGTTAAGTCCACTTTTCGGGGGATAAGCTTGGAGTAAAGCAAAGTGCACTAGGTTTAAGCTCAATTGAGCTGAAATTCTGGCACTCTATTGTTTCGAGTATGAGATGGTTTAAGTGAAAAAATTTTGCCACACCCCCATTACCGCCTAGAATTAATCAAAAATGTTATACTTTGAAAGGTTTTGGTTGTATTAGACAAAAATTTGATAATTTAGTTCATACGGTTACTTTTGGCAACTGTACTAAAAATCGCGAATATATAAATTTTTTTCCGAACAGCAGGAAAATTCGTTTATCGCAGTAAGGTGGTCTGCGGCAGGACAACGTCTGCCCACTTACCGCCAAGAATTAATCAAAAATGTTATGCCTCGAACGGTTTTGGTTGTATTAGACAAAAATTTGATAATTTAGTTCATACGGCTACTTTCGGAACCAGTACTAAAAATGGCAAATATATACATTTTTTTTTTCGAACAGCATGAAAATTCGTATATCGCAGTAAGGTGGTCTGCGGCAGGACAACGTCTTCAGGGCAATACGATACATCAATAAGAATGCTGTATATATCAGAAAATTCTGATCGTCATGCATTGATGTTTCAAACGTGTTTTGTTCGAAGGTCAATTTACACTTTTACAAATTCACAAAACGATCACAAAAATTCATTGAATTGGGTCAGGACAAATTCTACTATAACGTTAACTATGAATATATAGATAAGGAAATAGATTAAAACATAGATTTATGTAAATAACTTTGGAATACATAGTTTGAAATATTTGAAATATTTTTCACAGAATTATTTTTTAAGCTATATTTGAAAATGTTTTTCACATAAATTAGTTTTTAAGTTGTAGCTGATTGCAAAAAATATAACAACATTTTAAGCAAATTAGTTTTCATCAAAAAATCATAGGGGGTAGGTGGCCCATGATTTTTAATGATTGAAACTGTTTGTGTCAAAATAGAACAATTTTTGCTGGTAAATTATGTTATATAAAAGAATAAGGAAAATGAAAATAAAAAAAAAATTAAAATTAAAAAAAATATGTACAACAAAAGCAACTCTTGGCCTATTGTTTAGTACAAGTTAGATTTTTAAGAGGTTTTTTGAAAACAATATAAAACATTGCATTGGTGAGGTAACGGTAAACCTTTTCTCATTTGCAAACAAAGAAAATTGGATGAAAATCGATTTGCAAATGGCGGAAATGTTTGCTTGCTAAGTCAAAACATGAAATTATAATCGTTTTTTTCTCATTCTGAGGCTTATGAGTTATACTAAGAAAATCTATAGTTTTGAGATATCGCATGAATTTTAATGTCATAATAACAGGTTTTTAAAACATACCTTATATTCGTACAAAATATTTCCGAAAATAAAAGAAAATTACCGTTCATTTTATTAATCAACGACTGTCCATACATTAATGCATTGTTATGTATTGAGAAAGTCAATAGTTTTTGAGATATCGCCAAAAGTTTGATGTCATTATAACGGTTTTTTTTAACTTATGAAGAATTGTTGTTTAGCCGAAGCCCAATAAAAACAATTAATAACTGAAGAAGGCCGATTAACTACAACAATATAAGAAGAATATATTTATTTTCAGAATATATGTAAAAAATTAAATTTTTAATTACAAATTTTAAAAATTGTTAACCCAAATTTTTTTATAACGCTGTTATGCAGGACTTTTTCAAAAGTAAAAAAAAAGAAAGCCAGGTAAATTTATGTGATCATAACAATTACCGTTAAAATAAGTTATTCAAATTAAATAATGTTATTTAATTTAATAAAAATAAAAAACAAACACAATAATTTTTATATTTTGAATTTGTTTTAATACAACTAAATACTTTCATTTTAAGATTTAAAATTTTTACATGGTATTTAATATTTTTATCGCAGGCGAAGCAGCGGGTATTTGCTAGTATTAAATATTCAGAGTGATCAAAACTTTTTCTTCGCTCTTTCATAGCATTCGTTCATAGATTGTACTCCTCAAAAAAACTAAGTTGAAGAACGCCTTCTCTTTGTTATTCATTTATTGTTTCTCGCTCGCGAGTTTTTGCAAAGATAAACTCATTTAATTGGAATCTTTTTTGTTTTTATATCTCATTTCCTTCCTCAGTTCCTTTTTTGTTTTTTTATATCAGTTCCTTATAATTTCTTAAAATATAATGATTTTTTAATTTTTTTAATTAAATAAATTATTAAAAAAAATACTTAATATTATTGATTTAGATCCTTTCAATTCATTATGTGCGAAGTGTTTAAATATAGTTTCGCATCAAATGAAAGCGAACGATTCAATGAGTTCATCATTTCAAGATTCAAGAGCGATATAATCCAAATCCCTCTCATCAACACTACGTCGCTCTTTTAAAATTTTTCAGCATACAAACTCACGAACGAGGAAAGCAGTTGAGGAGTTCAAAGAAGAGTGAATATTTTATTGGCATAAAGTCTGAATATTTTAAAATGATAAACTCTAGAATGATACCCGAGAAACAATTTCATATTTTGTGTCAATAAAGTACCTAGTATACGTCCGGTGAACACCTTGGGCAGGCACTTGTCAGTTTATTGTGTCCGAATACAGTCGCTCGTTTTTGAACACTTTATTGACATAATACAGACTTAATACGGTACTATTTCAGGTACCTTTCATGGTACTTGTTGGGTATGTTTCGAGTACATTATAAATAAGACTCAGGCCAGTTTCGATACATATCAGCTACTTTATTGACACAATATATAAATTTTTTTCTCGGGTCCTGTTCGCTGAAGCTCGTTTGCATTCGGCTTTATATTAATGTACCATTAATTTTTTTTCAAAAACTTCGCAGTTTTTCGTAACTACTCGTAGTTTTTAAAAATAAAATTGAGTCCGATACTCTGGACTTTTGTGCCTGAGGAGTTTGGTACGGACACAAATTGTTTCTCGGGATAGACACAAGATTACGACATCGACTTCACTGGAGCCGAATAAATGTGCCCTTCTCTATGTTTTTCCTTATAACCCATCTCTTTTCTGTCAATAGGAACAGTTGGCTCCAATAACATCATCTAGCGGTAAAACATGTGGATGTCGTAATCTTGTTTCTATCATAATTGGATACACTCATAGAAAAGATAACTCAGAAGATCGGGAGCGCATTTTGATTGCTTTACACACCCTAGCGGAAATACAACTGATCTGAAACATCATATTAATAGGTGTGACAGCATTCGAAACAGAGGCACTGGATCGTCATCCGCATCATTATCACAAATGTACTTTATTGGTGCAAGTTTTTTAATTGTTTAAAATTTGATTACTTTAATAAATTTTCAGAACGCTTACCTATTTTTTCAAAATCGGACCGAAATATGATAAGAATTCTTAAAAAAAATAAATTGATCATGTGCTCGTATTAACGGTGTGCCAAGATTATCTACCATTTTCTAATGTAGAAGACCAATATTTTCGAAACTTTTTTCAGGTGTTAGATGAGAGGTATGAGTACGGTGACCATAGTTTTTGGATAAAAATACAGGACAAACCAAAATTTTAAGTATTAAATATAAAGGATGTTTATTGGATAAAACAGTATATATTCAACAGCGTGTATGTACGCAGAGAAAAGACATGGTTGAGACATGATTACTACAATAAAATTTTTTCACTAAAATTATTGTATTATTTCTGCAAACACAAATTTTTGCCTTAATAAAGTCATTATTTACTAATGGTGGTACCAAAAATTACATTATAGTTGAAATCATAACATCATTGAAATCGTCAACATACTATGATTGCCTCAACTATTAGTTGCAACAAAAATGTTGTAGTTCTGTCAATCATGTTAATGTGAATATTATTATAGAGACAAACATGTTAGAATTTTTAATGTTTGTCGGAACTATTATTTGATTGTTGACAAACGAAGCAGAACATAACCAAAAATCGAAAGAATTTATTGTGTCTAAACAGTTTGCAGGAAAAACTTTCACTTTATTTAAAAACCCTAAGCTTTATCGATTCCTGGCTATGTTCCGTTTCGTTTGTCAACTGTTCAATTATTGTGTTAAATCGCCTTATCCTAAAAACAGCACGCACATAAGTGACATTTTCGACTTTAATTGTAGCAAACATATTTCTGTTCACCGTAAATATATTTCGCAATTCTGACCATATTTTGTTTATCACAAATATTGCTATTTTTGTGACAATGCACTTAATGTACCATGTTTAAGAATGGCATTAGTCAGGCGAGTGGTAGTAGCGGCTGTGGCTTACTGGTAGTGTGCGTGGCTCGTAAGCGAAAAAGCCGCGGTTCAAACCCCAGCTCGGACAGAAAATTTTACCAAAAAGATTTTTCAATTGAATTAATAATTCTGTTCAGCCCAGACAATGGCCAAGAATGATAGAATAAGAGATTACGCTTTGCGCAGGTCCGTTACTTCTGTTAATCGAGTTTGACAACCAGCTGTTCAGTTGACTACGTCACAATATTTTATTTCTTTGAGAAACGTGTTGCGATCGGTTGTATTTTATTTACTTGTGTATATATCGAAGAATATTTGCGAGTTTTTAACTTAAAATTTAAAAAATTAAGTGAGCAGCTGCTAATTGTGGTAACAGTAGCAAACAAATATTTTTCAGAAACCTGATGTCTGCAATAAATACAAGAATTAAATCAAGAAACTTAACAAAATTTGTTTCATTTAAAAACTTGGAACTGTCATTTATTTGTCCTTTCTATTCACAGGTAAATTAATGGAAATAAAATATCTGGGAATGTTTAAACTACATCAATTAAACTCGTAATAAACATTTTTATAAAATCCAAGTCAAAAAATAATGCTCACTGATTTGTTGGTTTCTCAGACAAACTTTTTTTTTGACTAAGCTCCTTACTGGCTGCAATAAAATAATAGTAAAAATAATGTTTGCAAAGGAGTACTTAATAAATTTACCTTCTTCTCGTTCCAATAAATTGCTTCTTACTTCTTTTATTTTAATTATACAAACTTAAATGTATGCAATTTTTATTTCTGTGTAGAAATCGTATGCAAAGTGAACGCTCGCCAAAACAGCATTGATATTATGACGTACATGCGCAGAACGACAATTTTGTTGTACTCTTTTTCTTGTCTTCGGCGCAATCTTTGTATTCTATCATTCTTGGACAATGGCAAACCTCTGGAGATATCTTAATTAATAGCTGTGGAAATCGGAGTACATGAAAATAAAAAAAAAATAAAATTATTGTTTCAATTATATTCTGGATCCTAAAAATAAATCAATAATATAGTTGTTGCAATCATTCTATTTTCGGCCAAATAAGAGAATAATGATTGTTTCAATAATATTTTGGTTCCTTCAAAAAAGTTCCTTTTCTAAATATGGCTGTTGTAATCATTTTATCATGATCAAAGAAAATAGTATATGTTTAAGAACAATTTAGCAACAATTATAATCTGAATCATACTGTGATCCTCTTAAAAAATGGTTGTTGCAACTATGTTTTTTCTATGCGTGTACAAGCTCATAAAATGTATTAAAAACAGATTAGCTTATATTACGATTTGTATATATATTTTCACTTTTGATATTGCTTTCCACATATAATATTGATATTTCAGATATTAAATGTTCGTTAACCTTCAAATACATTTGATTTTTTGTAACATGAAAGACTAGTGTCAAATCGGCACTATGCATTGCAACCAAATATTTGAGTTTAATACCACGGAAAACCAAATTGTTTTGCTTATATTCATGTTACATCAACTCCAAAAGAGTTATAAAGCTTATATCTGTCAAATAAATGTATAAATTGAGCTTCGTTGGTATATTTGGGTACTTTTTTATTAATGTGAAAAATTTATATTAAATGATATATTATAAAGATATTTTAAATCATTTAATTATTGTACTTATAATTCTTCTTCATCAATACATTCTTCATTCGTTTCTTCGTTAGTTTCTTCATTTTTACTTCAAGAGGATATTGCAGTGTATTGTTAATGGACTTGTTATTTATTATGCAAATTTTATATGATTTAAATACAAATTCTAAATGTTTGATTGTTTAAATCATATTGGATTTTAAAAACAAACTCTTAATTAATTTTAATTAAGCAAATTAAATTATACTTAATTTTCAAATGTACGTTTTTTAAATTTTTTAGTACGTTGGTTCTAAAATATCGGTTTTTTGTTGGTTAAAGAACCAATTTTTTTTAAATTAATTTTGTTCATACCTAAATAATTTATGCGGTGAATTCTGATATAAATTTGCTTCTTTTTAGACCGGTTAGGGTTTTTATTTTATGCTTAATTTTTTTCACAATAGCAAATATTCACAATATGAGTATGGCCCGTAATGAACTTAATTATGTGGTAAAAAGCACTTTATTTTTTCACCAATATAAAATTAGGGTGGGGACTAAATGGGCTCATGAGATATAGTTATTTAACATCTAAATAAAAATATTTTTTCATTAAATGTTTTGAATCGTCTTATGAATTTTTACAAGCTGTTATTTGAAATCCTTTTCCGAAATTGATTACCTTACCGAATGGAATGTAGCCCCCAACAATCAAAATTTTCCAGAATTATTTTAGGATTTAAGTACCTTCAATTGCCTTTCCATCGGTATTTTAAACTTTAAATTCGGTTAAGAAATTCGTTTGTTATTAAAAAAATATTTGTATTTACATGTCAAACGTTGGTTTGAGACAAAACAAGGGTGTATTTTTTGATGCATGAAAACTTAAAATAATAATACAAGGCAGAAATATTGTTGGAATGAATTTTTTCATTATAATCTGGTACTTTCAAATAAATATTTGTTCATATTGACCAATATTTTTTTTTGCATGAAAACTTTAATAATACAAGACAGAAATATTGTTGGAATGAATTTTTTTATTATAATCTATTACTTTCAAATAAATATTTGTTCATGTTGACCAATTCCTAGGTTTAGTTGATACATTTTTTGTCAATATACAGTCAACAAAAGCTTTTGTCAATTAGATTTAAGGTGATAAGTTACAATCATATTGACAACATTTTATTTTGTCTATTTGATAAATGGACTTATCAATTTGATATAAGCTTTTATCACGAATATCGCGTTTTTATTGTTCAGTTCATAAAACAATCTCTCAATACGAATACTGAATATTTTAACATGAAAAAATAATTTGTTGAATAGAAAAAAGCTTTTCTGTTAAAAACAAATGTTTTATCAATAATACACAAATGTTTTGTTTTTCTGATTAAAGGATTTTATTAAATTTTATATATAATAAACATAATTTTAAATATAACTATGGAACTCATAAACTCACTAGGTGATATTATCCATACTATTCGTTATTAGCGCTGTTTATTTTACATTAATGCAAATAAATAAACAACTAAAACTACTGCCGAATTCATTGAAAAAAGCTCGATTTGTAGTCATTGCTAGTGATAAATGCATTTAGAAACTCAGCCAAAAATTTCGAAGTCCCGCATATGTCAAAGGTGCATTATGGTAAAATTGGAACTCTTAACAAACAAAAAAATGTATTTCAAAAGATCACATTTACACACTTAGCTTCCACACACAAGTTAGCTTCCACTTAAATAATTGCACAGTATTGTAAAATGTCAAGCAAGCAGAAGGAGGGGGCCAATTAACAGGACCACCCAGCAAAAAAGACATTCTTTAGATCAAACTGTGCTTCTTCTTAGCCTCATTAAGATGTTCTTTCAAGAGGCATTCCTATAATATAATTAGTTGTTTTTTTTTCCTAAATGACCTTGTTATTTATTATGTTGATTTTATATGATTTACATACAAATTCTAAATGTTTGATAGTTTAAATCATACTTGATTTTAAATACAAATTCTAGTTGTTTGATAGTTTAAAATCGTTTATTGAGCTTAAGGTCAAAGTTAGAATAATTAATTGTTCTAACGAATCTATCCAAAGAAACAACAACAACAAAGTTTTTTCAATATGAAAAGGAAAAAATCACTAGCTGATTTTATTGCAATTTCGGGCGTGCTAAAGGCCTCATCAGAAATCTTTGTGATACCTCGTGCAAGCGCGCACTAGCGCACTGTACTACAGAGGCGATGAGATTTAAAGTGTCAATTTCTTAGTTTTTCTCCCATTTCATATGCTCACATTTGTTGTTGTATTTGTGCTTTACTTTAGTTTTTATGTTTATGTTATTATCTGTGGTAAAGTGCGCTAGTGTGCGCTTGCATGAGGTATCACAAAGATTTCTGATGAAGCCTTTAGCACGGCCGAAATTGCAATAAAATCAGCTAGTGATTATTTCCTTTTCATATTGAAAAAACTTTGTTGTTGTTGTTGTTTCTTTGGAACGATTCGTTAGGACAATTAATTGTTCTTACTTTGACCTTAAGCTATATAAACGATTTTAAACTATCAAACAACTAGAATTTGTATTTGAAATCAAGTATGATTTAAACTATCAAACATTTAGAATTTGTATTTAAATCATATAAAATCAACATTATATATAATTATAATATATGCTTTAGATATTTTCCGTGGGATTACTTAAACCCCCAATGAAATCCAACCACTTACTACTTCCAACACCAAAATGCTTTGAAAATTGGGAAAATATTTTACGTGGAAGTTCACAGTTGTGAAATATTAGTACTTTTTTATATGGAAGGCAACAATAAAATGTTTAACTATTGTATCTTAGGACAATATGACATAATGATAGCACACCTTGTGAATACCCTAAATATAAAAAATAAATTGGTCATTTCAGCCCTTGGAAGGACTTTGACCGAGCTTCTAAAGATCAATTGTGTTGTGCGTGTTATTAAATGTTTGAGCACAAATGATCGAGAACTGAACCTACGAGTTTAATGCCGACTCCGAACGGATTATTTTCTCAAAAAACTTTACATGGAAATTTTTACTCTCTGAGGCTTGTCATTGTCTGCAGAGAGGTTACGACCGAACAGAAAAATTAATTCAATTGAAAAAACTTTCTGTCTGAGCTGGAATTGAACCCGGGCTACCGTGGTTCTTTATCTTAGGGGCCACGCACTATACCCACTAGGCTACGGCCGCCACTTTCTTCACTTAGCCGCACTTATTTTCGGCACATTGCGTAGTGCGTTATCCCATTGACAAAAATCAAAATTTTTATGACTTGAAACCTAATAATATTGGTATAAATCGACAGGTTAATGCATAGATAAGATAAAAACAAAATATTTAGGGGGAATACTGAGGGTTGGATATGCTGTGACACTTCAAAGTTAAGATATTTAAAAACGAAAATCATGTTTTATTCAAATCGTTTTAGGTTCTTTTAAACAAATATTTGTCAAAAATTTGTGTTTTGACAAAACTGAAAAAGTAAACTTTTTTATTATAAAACATATTTGAGTAATTAGCTAAATAGAATTAAAAAATTTTAGAAATTATAAAATTTTATATATATTTAAGTGATTTAAATATATAATATTATCAAATGAAAAATTTTAGAAATTGGCAAAATTCGATAAAAAAAATAACAAATCCTATAAAAATAAGTGCAATTTTTTTATTTCATCTACTTGTATAGATTTCTTATAACCGGGAACTGCAAATAACTTTTCCTAAAATATATTTTTTTTAAAAAAAAATGCTTAAAATAAAAAATTTTCATACAAAATCAAGTAAAAAATTAATATTGGTAAAAAGGAGGTACCCCTAGAGTCTAACCGATTTCGACCATTTTCAATTTGCATCTATTACTCTATTTGACCACCATTCTGACGAATTTGTGCTAAAATCGGTAAACCTTTGTATTGTGAGGACTCAAATTGTTGCACAATTTGCATAATTTGGTCTTACAAATTATATAAATGAATTGTTAACAGAATTTTAAATATGGAAAATGTAAACAACCATATGAAATGTAAATGAAACTATCTTAATTAAATTTAAAGATTTATTATATATTATGAATAAAATGTATGGAAATTTTTACATTATGTTTTATCTTATTAGGTAAAATATATAATATTAATGTTATAAATATTCTATTGAAGAAATAATAATGTATTGAATAACAAATAAGTAAACAAATAACAAATACACACATACAAACATGCAAATCCATGTACACAGTCACATATACACAGGCAGGAAAAACAAAGCAAGTGAACACGGAACAGAAAGGCAACGGGAGAATATAAAGCAGTCGCGTTTGCTTAGGACAGGCAGTCTTGTCGCAGGCGCAGTAGCATGTACATGCTTTGGGACTGAGTAGTTAGTTCAAGCGTAGTTATCTTAAGCGAAAGTGTCCTACCCTTCGAACGTTGTTTACTCTAAGTCAGGCGTAGTTATCGTAAGCGAAGGTGTACTCTTCCTTCGAACGTTGTTTGCTCTAAGTCAGGCGTAGTTATCGTAAGCGAAGGTGTACTCATCCTTCGAACTTTGTTTACTATAAGTTCAAAACGTAGTTATTTTAAGCGAAGGTGTCCTCACCCTTCGAACATTATTTACTCTAAGATCAAAACGTAGTTATCTTAAGCGAAAGGTGCCTCCACCCTTCGAACATAGTTTTAATCTGAGTTCTATTATAGTCACTCACAGCGAAAGGGATCATAGCAAGTAACGGAATAAATATGAATAAGCAAGGATTAATTATATCAATTTAATTTATATAATGCTTAGTAATTAATAATAATTAGGTAACGTGCTCGTTAAGTTATAAATAAGACAGTTTCAATTTCAATTAATTTAAATTCAATTCATTTGTACATTAAAGCAAGCCTTACGCCTTTTCCACACTTGGTCAACGCAACTCTAACTCAAGTTGCTAGCCTGTGTATTTAGGGGTCGTCCATAAACTACGTTACCAATTTAGGGGGGGGAGGGGTTTTAAAATGCACTACGATAAGTAACGGTAGGGGGGAGGTGTTTAGATATTGTAACGTTACCAAAAATTAAAAAAATCGACGAAAAACCTCTAACTAATAACACAATCATTTCAAAAATTTTTAACCTTTAATGCTTATGTTTGATCGTCTCAATTGATGGTAAACTTTTGTTTCAACGATTTCTTCCACCGCCTTTTCCCTCGACACAGGAACCTTTTGGTATTCCTTCACCATCTCAGCACACGTCTGAAAAATTTGGGTCTTTGCTTTTGCGACAGGCTTTGACGTTAAGGCCTGAATGTTCTTGATCCAAGGAGACACCGTATGACATGTACTGTCCTTCTCAGAAAGAAGAAATCGGTGCAAGGTCGTGTCCTACCTGCGGCTTGTATTTCGTTTTTAAAACTTCTATGAATTGTCATAAGTTTGTATTATATCGTTTACAATAAATCGGAATAAAACATACTATTTAAATAAATCAATTTTCAGAAAGCATTTACACAAAAACACAGAACTTGGTGCAGCTCGGATGCAGCCTTTAAGGGTACTCTGTCAAAGACCAGGTGAATTTCTTTGCGTTAGAAATGAGGATTCACCTGAATGGGTCGACATAGAATCCGATGAAAAATTCTATTTTGAAGAATCATCAACAAAGCTACCAGCTTCTTCTATCCCAGTGATTGAGAGCATCGAATCTTGGATCGCAGATGGAATAGCTTTTACAGATGATATTAATTATTGATTTTTTTCCAATTGTTCCTTTAATGTATCTAGTCATACTAGACACCAATACTAGTGAAAATTGTCAGAGCTAGTCAAAATATATAATCATTTGAATGAATTAATTTCATATGTCACGCTACTTTATGGGGGGGAGGGGTTTTGAAAAACACTACGAAAAGTAACGCAGGGGGAGGGGGGATAAAAAACCGGAAAATCAGTAACGTAGTTTATGGACGACCCCTTATACCCGAACCTTCAGATTAAGCAACTTGCACGCAACAAGTTCTCGACACGTTCTCAACCTGTTCAACGCAACGCGGCTTTCCGCAATTTTCATCGGCGACGTGTTGCATCAGTTTGTTTGTTTTGTGAATTCAAGTATATGTAGTACAGTAGGCTTTATATTAATCAAGGTGAATAAGGTATTTAATTAGTTCCTAATAGAATCTAAAAGAAGAAGAAATAGATGCAAGATGAATGAGCATGTGTTAAATATTAAATTAGTGCAAGAAGTCGAAAAACATGAGTTATTATATAATAACTATTATTATATGTTGCATGACTTTTGAAGCAAGTCTGAAAGCATTCGGTTTATAGTTGCATTGCTTTTCAACTTTTTCGCTGTTGCGTTGAAGTTGTGTTGGAATTGCGTTGACCAAGTGTGGAAAAGGCCTTATGTAGTACATCGAAAACACGTTCATATATCTACGAGTAATTTTGTTAATTTGATTCTTACAGACTAAGTTTGCTTACTAAAGCTAATATAAAAGCCTATCATTAGGTAATAATTAATTATGAAAGTAAAATTAAATACTAAAAAACCTAACAAGAGAATGTTTAAAGAGTTTAAGATGTTTGACAAATAAAAATAATTAAGACTTACTCTACAGTTTAAAACTAAAACGCTGGCTTTCTTATTTAAAACAACGGAATCATTGGTAAATAAATTATTTTGTAAGAACCCCTGGCTTACTCACTGAGCCTACCTCAGCACAAACCAGTAACGAGCAAAAGGGTTCGTTACAGTATGTACCTACCTCCCATACATAATCAAGTTAAAAATTAATATAGGTCCAAGGGAGGTACCCCTAGGGTCTAAATGATTTCGACCTTTTTTGAAATTTTGGCTTAAACTAATTGGCTTAATTGGCTTAAACTAATTCAGCATACAAAATTGCATTATCATAGGAGCACTCTCTCTATTTTTGTCCATCGCCATATATAGAGACAGTTAGTTTTCTAGTCTTAAACAATTATCAATAATTTGAGAACACAATAACAATTTCGATTGCCCTCACTCACGATATAACTACATATCTAGATAAACACTCCAAATACATAAATTTTTAAGCTAATTGGGGAAAAACAAATAAAAATATTTTAAAACACTTCTTAAAAAAAAAAAAAAAAAATAAGAAAGCTGTTTTCAAAATACCTGGGCAAGTAGGCTTTATTTAATATTAAATGAAATTATGAATTTAAACATTTAAGGAAACACTTGAAGAGTTAAGAAAAAAAAATCACTCTTATCACAGCGAGCCCGGAAAAAGAAAAAACCTCAACTCTCAAAGCGAATTGCGGTTAAACGGTACAATGTTTTGCACCAATTTTTTCAGGAAAATTAATTTTTTGAAATAATCTACACTTTCGTTTCCAAGTACTATACTGTGCATTGGTCATAATCAGGGCTCGGATTTTGATAACATAAAAAAACTGCAAAAAATTACATAAAAAAAATGACAAAAATGACCTTAAAAACTGCAGAAAATGACCTAAAAACTGAAAAATTACCTAAAAACAAGCAAACAAATACATAAAAAATAAAGAAAAAATTAAGCTTTAAAAATAAAAAATAGTATTTTAGCAATCGAGCATAAAAATAAAGTTAATAAAAAATTGCATATCCTCAGTTTTCATCTAACACTTGTCTCATTTTTCTACATGCCCTTTCGTCACTTTCACCATGCGCTGAGTTTTTTTTCATCAAACAAAGCTACTCCTTTTTCGAGAGGTAATGTTTTTCATTGAAGGGACCATTGTTAAAGCAATGTGTAAGAAATTTGCCTTTTTACATTTTGAGTTCGAAAAAAACGAAAAGAATTCTTTTAAAATTACACTAAAATTACCTAAAAACCCGAAAAATGCTATAAAAATTAAAAATTGAAAAATTCAAAATGACAATAAAATAACTGAAAAATCGCTAAAAATGACCAAAAAACCCTAAATAGTAAAAATGACATGAAAACTAAAAACGGTGAAAAATTACGAAAAAATACATAAAAACTTTTCATATTTGGAATTTAGGAAACATAAACAGGAAATGTTTTAGAAGCAGCAGAAAAAAGATGACATGTCATATTTAACTGTATAGTAGTATTTGTTACGCAGAAAAAAATACAATTTGAAATAAATATACATGTGTAGTATGGAACTCATTCAAATTAAGTAAAAAACACTTATATTGCACATGCTTACAAAGTTTTAAAAGGATTTTGCTCGAATCCATGTTTAAATGAATATTTGAAAAACTGGGCGTGGTGGAACGAAACGGAAGGCGGATTCAGAATCAGCACCAACATTTTTTTAAGTTTATTACGCACAAACTTTAAAATTTTATAAATATTAAAATTCAAATAACAAAATGATTTATAAATCAAAACCATTCAAAATGATTCGTGACCTAATTTTTGGAAATATCATTCATGAAAATAAATTAACGCTTTAATCACAAATTGTATTCATTGATTTCGACTTCAAAGAATGCA
The DNA here is from genome assembly GCA_963920525.1 of Dichetophora obliterata. Lineage (NCBI taxonomy): Eukaryota > Metazoa > Arthropoda > Insecta > Diptera > Sciomyzidae > Dichetophora > Dichetophora obliterata. Next base: position 288,728,038 of record OY986435.1, read on the forward strand.
GCTCCAAATAATTGCAATCAGTGTTGCCACATGGTCCGATATATCGTATTTGTTGTGATTTTTCGTTATTTTACTCGAAGAAAAATCAACGTTGTTATTGTTTTTCAGAGTTTTGCAAATCCGATGTGTATCTGACGAGCTGATTGAAAAAGATGCGATATAAAAATTTTTTTCATGGCAACACTGAATGGCAACTTTCTTGAACTAAACCGTGTTATTAAACTATTTTTTAACAATAAGCAAATGTTTCTCCGACATGAGTATAATAAATTGTCAAACTAAATTAACCTCAAAGACAATCAAGAAATTACAAATCGGCTGTCATAGACAAAAATGTGTTATCAATTAAAAGTTCTTCGCTTCTAAGAAAAAACCTCCTTTATATATTTAAAAAAAAAATACATTTCCTCTGATTTTTAAATTACATCAATCTAAAACTTTTGTCTTCTTTAACATATCTCCAAAAACTATTCAAATTTTCGAAGAACAAAAAAGTCGCCTGTTGAAAATTTTATTAATTAGTAAAATGACATTAACTTTTTAAAATATTTTTTTTTATGATATTTCACTTAGAAGTTTAGAAAAATTCGTAGACCTTCAGAAATTCTCTCAACAATAGGAATAAATATAAATAATTGTTTGCTTAAGAAAACTTCCCCCTTATGAAATACCAATCTATGGCGTTGATGAATGCTATGCATTATTTAATAGCAATTAGTTGAAATTGGTACCCAAATTTTGAGTTCTTTCCCTTTGAAGGAAGATTAGATTATATATAAAAAATGAGAAATTTAGATTTATGTTAATGTTCATTCGAGCTTTAGAATTTTTGTTTTTTTTCTTGCTTTAACATTAAATACAATCTTATTTTAAAGATCTCTTTCGTCGCTATTTGTTTATCTTTTTTTGTTTCTGCAAACAATTATTTTTGAACCTTATGAAAAGCAAGCTAAATAGTTAACAAAACAATAATTATAAAAACGAAATAATGGTATTGGAGTAAGAAGAATGAAAGGCAGCCTTAAAATATTGCGACTTAATTAAGTGCTTGCTTTTCCTACCCTAGCCATTGCTTTTACTGCCTTTGGAACTCTATCGTATTTTCATTTCTAGTACAGCTGCCAACTTTACAAATGTCCCAAGGACAATAAAAAAAATCCCTCAGATGAAAAAAATCTTGTAATTTAATGAGTGTATTTTTGAAAATAAAAAATTATTTTGATATATTCTGATACTTTATTGTTTAAGACCAAGGAACGGTACAGTTCAGTGAGGGTTGCGATGCACCTTTTCTTATTCCAACTTAAAGACTAAAGTTTTTATACATACTGTAACTTATATATATGTGTGTTTTTAATTTTCTCGACAACCTTTTTCCAATAATTTTATAAGCTTAGTGACAAGAAATCAAGATTTGCATTTGCATATCTTTCAAATAAAAATATTTAAAGATGTTTTTGTTTCATTTTATTTTCTTTATTTCTCTTATAAATGCTAATGAGTTTTTTATGTTTTATGAATATATTTACTATTCACTAATATGTATCTTCTACTCTCACGCAAAAAGCCAATAAGATTTGTATAAATTACTGTAATTTTTTATATTTAAATACATATTTAAACAATTAAACATTATGATTTTCAACTTGTTAGTATTTGCCTTCTTCAAATTGTTTTTCTTTCTTTTTAATTACCGTTGCGTCCAGAGGCTTTACTAAAGCCGGTGTATGAAAGGGAAAGTTTGTAGCGCTGGAAACACGCTGAGTTGTTAATTACGCTACCCTAAGGCTTGACCGGTCTCTACAAGTAATTATGTAACAAAAAGTGTTTGAATAAAATTAATGTTTATGTTCACTTTTATTTTCACTGCTGAATAACATAAATGTAAGATAACACATTCTACAGATTGCACTCAGGAGAGGTGGTGTGTATGGAATGTATGAAAAATATTTTGTCAAATATTCATTAAAAATATATTAGTTATAGCTAGTGATAGCTTGTGATAGCGTGCTTTCCAAGAAGCTTTAAAAAAATATTATGGGGTTGCCGAAATAGCTCACGACTGCTGCATTTGCAATGGAAAACCCAAATATTAACTTATGTATCTAGAGACTCAGTATTTAAAAGGAGGATTTGTGAAAATAATAAATTTTGAATTTTTTGTGAAAGCTTCGATTTATGGCACAAAATATAAAGCTAAAAATATATTTTATTGTACAATTAGTTATATTTGACGAAAAATTTGCGTAAAAACCAGGGTGCGGAAAAATTCGTTCGCAATTAATTAAATTACGATCTTATCGTTCGTTTTTTGCTGTGTGTGAGAATTTTTCAAACGAAAAATTTGAAAGCAGACGAACGTTCGCAATCGAAAAAGGAACGCTCTGCTTGCGTAATTTTTTTTATCACTGATAAATTTGTGAGCTTTGTATTTTTTTCGAACGATTTTTTCACACAACAACAAAAAGCAACAAACGTTCGTTTGGAATTGTTCATTAAAAATGAGCGTTTGAAGAAAAAATTCACGAACGTTCGTTTGTACGTAGAGTTATTAGACAAAATATAAGTTTGTTGTATTTTTGTATACTTGCTGACATGAAAAGATGAAACCAAAATACAGATGTGGACTGCACATATGCATATGAGGAAAAAATAATGATTTAATAAGGTAAATAAATTTGATTTACCCTATCAAATGAAAAAAGATGGTTTGTTATGATTGTTGTTATATGATTAGATTGTATGATTACTTCTTGATGATCTTGATGATGAAGCATCGTCAAAATTATGTTTGTGCACACTCTCGTAATGCCTTTTGATATTCCCTAGTATGCATCCCATGAGAGGTTTTTCGCATAAGATACATTTAGGAATGTTACTTATTTTGTCATAGATGACCAGAGATTTTTTGTCTATTTTTGATACTCTTCCCATCACTGAAAATCAGGAAGTGAAGAACGTTTTAATACGTATGTTTTCAATAACACTGGTCTGCGAAAGTATAGACACTATTACGATAACTGGGGCGCCGCGATTAGAAAGTGTTGTTCTTTTCATAGCAAAAAAAATTTTGTTCGAACAAAAAATCGATACCTCAACTAGTTATCTATATTTAACATTTTGTTGCTTGGTACAAGATCTGTTCAATAAAATATCTATATCGTTATCATTATTGATTGAAAGATTAAATGATAATCAAATTAAAAAATTGATAACTCAAAAACAAATCGATGCATCGATTTTTCTTTCGGCCATTCCTATTTTTATTAAAAGTACTTCACGAATCCATTGTCGAATCGCGGCGCACTAGTCGTCGTATTCTCCCCAGCATAACTGATAAATTGGCAGTTTCGCGGTCGGCAGTTTCACCATATAAAAGTTTCTTCCTTTGGAGACTTTCTTATTCAGCCCTATTATGAATAATTTTTCGCCCGGAATCAAAAAAAGGGTGTTTTCATTTTTAATATAGCAGATAAAGACATTACTTTTTTTACACTCATGAACATTGACGGTTGATGAACAAATTTGCATTAAAAATTTCCAAAATGTTCTTGAGATTTACCTTTGAGACTCCCTTTTTTGATTTCGGGTGAAAAATTATTCATGATAGGGCTGAATACACACGCGTCCGGAAGAATACCTTTATATGATGAAAGTACTGATCGCGAGTCTGCCAATTTATCAGTTATACTGGGGAGATTAAAGGCGACAAATTATTCATGATAGGGGCAGTGTCACAAGATGGAATTACCACCAAAATTATCTTTTTCTCGCATTTAATTCTCAAGATTACCACACTCAAAAAATACCTCAAATTACCACAAAATATCTTAAATTACCTCAAAATCCCACAATACCTCAAAAAAGCAAAAAGAAAATAGATACATACAAACCACCACAAACAAGTGCATTCAGTCATTTGAACAATTCAATTAACGCAACGTTCCCTTAATTCGTATTTTTACCATGCAATTTAAGTAATTTGAGAGGTTTTGAGTTATTTTGAGGTATTGTGGTATTTTGTAGTAATTTGAGGTTGAGTAATTTGTAGTAATTTTTTGGTGTTTTGAGGTATTTTGTGGTGTTTTGAGATATTTTTTTATCCACGCGAGAGATTTTTCTCACAAAATAACATGAGAATTACCACATCCCACAATCGTTGAAAAATACTATAAGTGCTATTTATCGTACTTTTCTGGTAATCCAAAACTACAAATAATAAACATAATCCAAAATTACAAATTTTTCCGTTCAAAAAGAGGACATAGTCCCAAAAATTGTATTTAGTATTATGACCGCTTAGTAAGCAGTTTTTCATATATTCATATAAGTAAATCGCCATATAAGTTAAATGGAAGAGTCTTTTGTTATTGTAGATTTTGTGTGCTTATAGTGCTATATGCGTAGAACACTGCTACATCAATAACTTAGATCTGTCGTAAGTCGAATTAAGCTATTATTGCTTATCGACACAGATATAATGACAAAACTATTCGCCCTTGTACGGAATGGTGATAACATCTACAAGGTCAAATCAATTTTTTTTTGTGTTTTTTATGATATTATTATATAAATGTTAATTCAACAGCAACACAAACAGCGCTCGATGCTACGCATTCGCAACAATTTTTCGCGATAATGCAAAAATAAAAACGTATACAAGAAACAATACATACCAAACTCTCTGACGCATACATAACTGAAAAGAATCCTCGCTCGACGATGTGGATGCTGATAGTCGGAACATAACATTTTTTAGGAAACGAACGTTCCTGAATTTTTCTTTGAACGATTATTTTTTATGAGAAATTAAAAACGAACGTTCGTTGCTTATTATTTTTTTGTGAAAAATTCGATCGAATAAGTTTGAAACTGACAAATTTTTCAGAGATAAAAAATACGACTCCAGCAGAGAGTTCCCCATTCGTTCGTGATAATTTGCGAGAACAATTTTATTTGAGAAGAACGATAATTGAGAACAATCGTATTTTAAACGTTCTCCGCACCCTGGTAAAAACGCTTGAAAAGTTTTCGAGAAATCTTGGCAACCGATTTAAATAAAGTTTCGAGAAAAATTAATTTAAAGTTTGTTACTCTTTCACCTATTGCACTATGGTCCAGAAATCGGATTTGGTGGCATAAACCTCATTTTTTAACTTCATAATAAAAAAAACAAATGTGACTGAATAAGAATATTTGCAGTGTTCCGAAAAATATATTCTTTTATACCACAGGGCAACCCTGTTCATATGCCATTACGCAGAAGTTGTTCTGATTTTTCTGCATCTGACTTTTTGCATTGAAAAATTTTTATTAAATTGTAAATGCAAAGTTATTTATAATTAAATTTTATCATACAAATTTTGTGCAAAGTTGAACATAAGAATTATGCCAAATAATACTGAAGGTATGTTACTTAAAATGCAGTAATTATCTTTTGTATTACTTTTGTTGTCTTTTAGAAATAGTCTCTGAAAGGTGCGAATTTTTTTAGTAAATTTTATTAATATTTTCCATGTTTCGTGGAACAGAACTAGTTGGATCGGCCAGGATCCGTCATACATTATAAATGTAGTGAAAGCGTCAAATGTGTTTTTTCAATTGATAGTAAACTTATCTGCATTTACGTACAACTTTTTAAAAAAATTTTCATTTTCAGAATCAATTAACCGCAAAAATGAAGAAATTTTTAATGTGTGGAGAGAGAATGGAAGGAAGACGAATGCAATTTCCAATTGGATTGCTCAAAAAGTAACTATAAGTAAAAATAGGAAGACAAGGGATATAATATTGTACATAAAAAAAATTAGAAATTGGATTAAATACCATAGGTCATTAGATACTAGATCACTAGACACTAGATTAGATAGGTCAACGATTGGGTTATAGTGAGGGTAATGAGCGTCTAAAAAGAAAACTTGCTTCGGAAGTATCTTCGGAACAAAGCAATAACACTTTGTATTTAGTTCACGCTGCTACCAATTTAGCTCAAAATTCAGAGCAGCAAAATTTAAAATTCATGCTAAAGAAGACAACTGCATCTCCTTCACGGGCTGCCAAATTAAAAAAAAATATAACTTCTGAAGTGAACAACCCAATAGCGTTGAGGGTTATTCCCCCAAGAAGCTTTGGAGTTTTTATTGGAAAATGATTTGCGACTATTAAATAAGTCTCGAAATGGTGATATATACCCCGTTTATAATAAAATAATAGAATGCAAGCTGCAATGCATACCAGAAGGAAAGAGAGCTTCAGAATATAAAGCAGAAGTTCCCTAACAAAGCTTGCTTGATCATACAGCCAAGAGAATTTTGATACTGCAAAAAGGAGTCTTAGCTTAAATGTCAGGTTTAAATGAGGCTAAACTAGTATTAAGTTACGGTTTCAGTGGTTCAACTGGACAAAGTATGTTCAAACAGAATTTTAACGAAGATGTCCTTGAATCGCAAGATCAATCTCTTTTTGCAATAGCAATGCCAAATAAATTTATTTGGATTAATCGTACTCCACAATCTATTCGATTCTATAGGCCAAAGAAAATTGAATTTGTGAAAGCAAGTAAAGAGACCATTTTGACCGAAAATAGAAACTTAAATTTAGAAATATCCATTTTGATACCTTTGGAGTTTGGAAAATGGAAGAAAAATTATTGTTAGTTACGATTTAAATATTACATTAATTGACGGCAAGGTTTTAAATACTGTAACCGAGGCGAAATCTACGCAGTCTTGTGCAGTGTGTAGAGCAAATCCAAAGCAGCTTATGACAATAAGAAATTTAAAATCACCTTTTTTCAGCCAAGAGCAAATACTTTGAAACATTGCGTAAGTCCACTTCATGCGTAGATTCGGTTTCTTGAATTTATTTTACATCTGTTTCATAGAATCCGTGTAAGAAAATGGTTCATAAGAAGCTTAGAGGATAAAGATAATTTACAGCAAAGAAAACTAGAAAGTCAAAAGAACTTTTGGGACAAAATGGGGCTGCATGTTGATAAACCCAAAGTAAATGGTAGCGTTACGACAAACGACGGTAATACGTTAAGAAAAGCTTCCTCTGAGGTGGAACTATTTGCATTAATTACTAATATTGATTTAGATTTTATAAGACCATTGCATATCATTTTATATCGATCTCTCTCAGATAAATATAAAGAAATTTGTCGAATTTTGCATGAAAACTGCCGTTTTATATTTAAAAAAATATAATTGGTATCCAATGTCGGCCACAGTGCACAAAACCTTGGTGAATTCATCACAAATAATGGAAACATGTGTAAACCCAGTTGGACCTTAGGTGAAAATGCTTCAGAATGTCGAAATAAGTTTTATAAAAGAGATCGGATTCACTATGCTAGAAAAAACTCACGGGTTAATAATACGATTGACGTATACAACAGAGCTATGGATTCTTCGGATCCTCTGCTATCAAGTATCTCTTTAAGTAAGCGAGATAAGAATATAAATAAAAAACAACTGCCTCATGAAGTACTTGAACCTTTCGAATCACCTGAAGGTCCAATTAATTTCGATATACCATCTACATCAAGTTATGCTTTACATAAAGATAATGACTTTTTTGTTGAAGACTTCGAGATGCTTCCTGAGTATTCGTTTGATTTAGAAGTTCATGATAGTATTCTAGAGTAAAGCCGTGGTATATATTTTTTAATGCATACTACATGGTTTCGTATTTACTGAATGCTTTTTCTGTTTTTTTCAGATGCAGGTCCATTCAACCTTATATGTATATGTGCATTATGTATATCCATATCTCAATACTATAAATAAAACGTAAACTTTCTTATTATTCTGATAAATGTTTAATTGATTTCAGAAGTATACACAAAGTTTCAGTGTTCTATCTACAATTTTTAACATTAGTCTTCTATGAAAAATGGGCGTGGCAGACAATTTTGATACATTTGATAAAATAAAAACGCCATTGGCTGGAACAAAAAAACATAGAAATAACAAAAATATTTCCTTTATTTTTCACAAATTGTAAGTATAAGGTGCCTGCCCGTTTGTCCAATTTTCAAAATTTTCTGCACGACATTTGGTAGCGACTGCTTACATATGTTTCTATTCCAAATTTCAACAAGATATCATGTACAGTTCGTAAGATATCCACATATAAAAAATTTAGTTGCTCGAGATGTAGGCGTGGTAGTCCACCAATTACGCCCACTTTTTAATATAGTCATGTGGATAATAGTTGAAGCGTAATTGTGAAGTTTCAGCGTTCTATCTTCATTATTTGAGTTTATGCCGTCAAATCCATTTTCTAGACCATATATTGTATGGAAAGTCGGCATGTTGATATATTCAAGAACTGTGCTCTACCACAAATGATTTGAAATTAACAGGCAATATTCCAAACTATCATATATATTAGGCCGGGTCGAAAAAAAGTGCTTGATAAGCTCGGTCTAAAATATATCTTGACTCATTTAGTTAACTCCACGAAAGGATTAAGCGATGTGTTTACCATTAGGTATGTTGGATTTTTTTTAAAAAGTGACCTTTTGTGCAAAAACCACTTTTTGTATGGGAAGAAAAAAGAAGAAATGAAAAATGACAGCTCATTACTTAACATGAATGTTAAAAGATATCGCAGAACACGAGCAAAAGTTTTCTACACCTTCAATGATTTATGGGCTTATTCGAGACACTCAATAATTGCAGCAATACTGCAACACTGTAACTCATTGGCAGCTCTGTTGTGATCGAACGTGATATTTTTAGAATGATTTTTTTTTAATAATTTAATTTTACTATTGATTATTTTGCAGACAACGGAAGCAACTTGTTATTAAAATATAGAAAATCAAGAAAACAAAGGATTTTGTGGAAAAGAAAGCAGTTTTTGACCAAAATTTTAAATAAGAGAACAGAGACGAAACTGCAAAGTATTTTCAATTTTTCAATGTAAAATTTAATAAATGCAATATTCATTAATATCTGTATATGAATATGATAAATAACTACCATTTATTATTATAGATTGTAATAAATACCAATTTTGCTTATCTTTTTTTCTTTCATAATTATCGCGCAGTATCAGTGGCGTAAAAATCGGGCCCGCAGAGCCCGCGTTGTGGGCGGGCGCAACTAAGCCAGGGGCGCCCTCAAGTTCCTTGATGTAAATTATAAATAAAGTGGAGAACGACGCACAGTATAAAATAAGCGGCAAAAAATCTAATATATTTCCAAGTAGCATTTTTAAAAATAAAATTTTTCTTATTATTCAAATTATATTTTTTTTTTATACTAAAATAAAGTTTAAAATTTCTTATGTCTTACAAACTTGCTGTTTTTGTTTACATTTTTAAAATATTTTTTTAAGTTTATCATAAAAGTAAACACTAAAAGCGGGATACAAATTTTTAAATAATCAATTTTTAAAAAGCTTAAAAAATAATTTTGAGAAAGATTGACTATAAGTTTTTCACAAAAACTTCATTAGACCTGCGTTACACCAAATCAAAAAAAAAAAAAAAAATTCTTGCTAAGACGGAAGATATAAATTTTTTTTATGGTGACCTATTTAGTTAAAATGTTAGATATATTTGATGTATGGCAGCTGATTATTTTTCAAAATTATACTTATTTAAAAACACAAAACATCTCAATTTTTATAATGTCCTTGCTGTTATCAAAAAAGCTTACAAATATGAACAAAAACGTAGTTAATTTGAGTGGGTAGCATTTTCCAAGGTTGAGTTACTAAAATATAATTAATCATCTAAGAAATGTATGTAGCACATTTCATTGTTTTGAGACAAGACCAAATGAAGTTTCAGGCAAAAATGGGTTTCGTTTATATGGGAAGTGGATGTGGCAGAGGTCGGATTTGTGTAACTATTTCAAGATTTCTTAATTTTGCCTTTAAAGATATTCGTGCCAATTTTTATAGCTCTATGATCACTCTTTCTTTTTCTTTTTTGGCCAAATATTTTGAGCAAAAGTCGTCTTTGTTTAGAAAAATTCGATTATGGTCGGAGTCGATTTACCCGTTTGCTTTCATATTTTCAGCAAATCAGCTCCTAATGTTATTTGAATCAGTCAGTTGGTCATATTTTGTGACGTTAGCAAATTCTTTAGTTAACAGGTAACGTCAAATACAAAACATTTTAACTAAACATCTGAAACTTATCATTCCACCCATAAAAAATTATTGATCCCGTTTATTCAATCATTAAGTTTGTTTACTTTTTAAATCATTAACATGTGATGCTTTGCGATAAAGTCTTATAAATTTTAATATGTTTGAAATTATAAAAAGTATTTCTTACGTTATTGCTTTTCTTAACAAATTCTATTAAAATACAATATATAAAAAAAATAAGATATTTTTAAAATATAACTGTTGTAATAAATGATGATCATCATATGACCATTGAATTAAAAAAGTCTCTTTTTGTTTTCTTTTTTTTTGTTTGTCAAGAGTTCTCTTGTTTTCTTCTATGCTTCTAGTTACCTAGTAATAACATTGTTTTACTCTAAAAGTAAAAAGCAGGGCGCTTTTAGAAACCTGCGGGCGGGCGCACAAAATAAAGTTACGCTACTGCGCAGTATAAATATTCATGTTGCCGAGTTCTTGCATTTTGCGCACGTCAAATGCCAAATTTATACTAGCTAGAACGTTTGACTTTTGCAATAGTTGCAAGATTTTTGTATCGAATATGATTCTTTGATATATTGCGCTGCAGTTTTAGCGGGGTTCACATGGTCCTACATGTTGTCACGCATTGTAGGACAAGCCTCGTATTTGACCGTTCGAACGCTCGATACAGCCGACTGACAACATGTTGTCTTGAATTTGAAATATTTCAAATTCAAGGCCATCACACCAGGCGCGACAACATGTAGGATCATAAGAACCCCGCTATTGAGACTCGAACAAGCCCTATGTCTCGTGGAGACCGCGTGAAATGAACCAGCTAGCATTGGCTTCATTTCCCAAGCTGTCGCATCGACTAACAATTTCATAAGGAGGACTTCTGTCGAGGAATTTTGTACCCAAAAAACCCGTTTATTATTTAATCGGTCATTTCAAAAACCTCATAAATCACACAATTAGAGTTTACCAGAAATCAATAAAAACTGTTTCATGCATAAACAAACGAGTTTTAAAGGTCTTTTGAAAAATTGAAATATCGAATAACCTTCTCAGTTTATTAATAATAATACTGAAAAAAAAAATCAGGAAAACTGTTCTTGACTTATGTTGTTTTAGCAAGAAAAAGGATTAGTGATATATAATTATACACAAACAAACGTATTAATCATATGTTTTATTGCTTATTATTTACGATTACACTTAAATATTAACTTATTAATATTTCGCATGTATTCATTTGTCCTGTTTTAGTATCTCTTGGAATATTCTTACCTTATCTTCAGTTTGCAGTTCTTTAACTGTAAATGTTGAACTTAATTTTGAAACAAAATTAAAATATTATTCTGGGAAGATACGATCATGTTTTCAAACTATTTTTGTATGACTCTCTAATCGCGCTCATGTTGCGTTTTTTCACCGTGGCATTCTCGCACTTCAAAAACTATTCCATGCAGTAACCACTTAAGTCACTTGACTTTTGTTGTTTTAGCAATAAGGAAGTACACAGAAGTGTGTATATTTTACCCAAATTGTGGGTTTACCTTATAAGGAGCATTTACAAAAAAAAAAACTATGTGCGAAAAAAATTGACTGATGCTGTTTTTGAAATGACCGATTCAATTTTAGTCACTGTAACAAAAGCAGAAAACATACTTCGTCATTCATCTATAATTAACATTTTCCATTAAACTTTTGCCAAGGTAGGCTTATATGTATGTACATAGCCTAATACTAAAATACACGTATTGAAATTTCCGAAAGCGCACAACCGAAAGCCGAGAAAGTAAAAATAACTGAAACCAATGGAAATAATTGTTGGATGGATGTTTGTAATGTGCTACAACCGACACCCATTTACAAAAGATTAGTGATCGCGCCATAAGTCACTTGGGATTCAGTCATTGAAGAAAGCAATTACACGCGATGGAGTTATTTCATTACTTCAAAAATGAGTATTGCACAACCAGATAAGCAACAGAAAAGTAAGATAAGCCACAGTGCAGCCAGGATATGAGTTGTAATTTACAAAGGAATATTATCACCCTAACAAAATCCTTTGCAATAAATGAAGGATTAGAATGTTCCTTCGATATTACACATTGTTTGCTGAGATAAATTAAATAAATGACTTAAATTTTGCTAATAACTATGACATAAATGTTGCCTGTCTGCAATCTATATTTTACGGCGAAAGCTGAAATTAGAATGTAATTATCAGAAACATAATTCACCAGCAATGATTGTTAAACGTATACTACCATTTATTTTAAAACATATTGGCATATAATGCCAATTATTATTTCTAACAGAAAGTTCAGCAGTTTTATCACCAAACTTATTGGCATCAATATTTTCCACACAAGTTATGCATTGTAATATTATACGATAAATTACTAAAAGTTCCTCATTCACACGAGTAATATCTGCGACCAATTCTAGATTGGAGAGAAAGCTTCTCGTACTATTAGCATCATTTGTTGTTTTTTTGCCATGCCTTACAAAATAAACAAGCAAACCTAATCTTTCGCGTACACTTGCTGAATTCTTGTTTTATTTTTTTATCGTTCGAGTATCATTGTTTTAGATTGTCTTAAAAGGAAAATTATAGACAATGTGGAAAACACATTCCAAGAACTTGATACCTGCATGTAATAGAGACAGATATAACTCAGTAAAAAGTGGATCATCCTATGAGCGATCTGGGAGTGCTCCTTGAGGAGCAGTAGAGTGCTCTTTATTGATCCAAGCTAGGTGTATTTTGTGTTCTCTTTTAACATTGCATGTCCTAGGAAGGGTTGCGCACCCTTTAACATCCCAGAGGAGCTCAAAAGGAGCGATTAATAAATGATCCAAATGGATCAGCAAAGTAGCATTTATATATATTTTTTTGGATTTAAACTTACTCCGAAAGCTAGGATTTCCTAGATCAAGTATACTCTTCAAGATCCTAAGGTGGAGAGGAATAATTTGTCCAAATCGTGAGATTTATAACGCCATCACAAATAACGAATCGATTTTGTTTCTATTAAAAAACTGCACTATATTTGCGTCAGTCGTATCAGAGGATGGACAAAATGCAATTACCGTGGGCGGGTAAACTTCACGACCTCGGTGTTAAAACGACGCGAATCGAATGAAGGAAATATTTAAAATATTTTTTTTGTCACAGAAAATAATTATAGAATTTTCTTAAAAGCACATGCTTCACTTTAATTTTGAAGTGAAAACTTCTTTAGGCGCGTTGAACGATTTTGGTAGAGGGTAAATCTTTAGTTTGCGTCATCGTATTTTTCCGAGGAACTCTCGTCATCAATACAGACAGCAAAGATAACAAGATAGGAAAATTAGAAAACATAACCTCAAAAAATGTTTGCATGCATTAGTGCATAAAAATATCAACACTTATCGTCACTCTTGTTCTTAATCGGCCGCAAGCTCACAAAGAAATCACTTGGCAACTCCTGAAATTAATGCATATAATCTGTTTGTTAGTATATAAATACTTAAGTTTGGTTGCAATAAGATGTTTGCAGCCAAAACTAATTTATATTGGTGTATATATGCTTTTAAAGTTTGGCAATTTCTTCAATTGTTGTATTTGTCAACATTTTTGAAAAATTTGCTTTTACTTTAACAGCTGCTATGCATGGTGAGATTAAAAAATGGAACGATCTTCTTCTTTTTCTGATTTTTTCTGCTGGAACTTCGCTTGCAAACAAGAAAAGTAATGTATGGATTGGGTGTTTTAACATTTTAATCTTTAAGTTGTGATAAAGGAATATGTTGAACATTCAAATATTTACATGCATGCTCTTATTTAATTATATATCATCAGACAAAGTTTGACAATTTTCACACTTGTTGTATTTGTCAGTGGCTTTTTATTTTCACCAATGCGGCATTTTATTTTCAGAGTTGTCAACTATCATTGTTTTCTTAATACATTTTTTCATAAAATAGAAATTTTTTACTATTTTGTCTACTGTCTTGACAAAATAGTAAAAAATTTTTATTTTATGAGGAAAATTTTTGTTAAAACTACGAGTGCGCTAAAGTATTGCAAATTTTCCATTAATTCTATTAAATTTTCACGTATTCTGTCTGTTGATATGCTAAATATCATTCTACTCTCCTAGATACTGTCCCACCAACTGTCTACAAAAAACTTAAGACAGTAGCAAAAGTAAGTGTGTGTGGGTAAAAATTTGTGAATGTGTTGCGACTGTCTTAACAGTACTGTCTCGTGTAACCTCCGTGTAAAGGGTAAGTGTCAAAAGGAAACTTTTCAGTCGTGGTAGGATAGAAAATATCAGGTTGAATAAAATTTGTGTGTGTGTGTGTGTGTGAAATAAATTTGTCTTTTTTGCTGTGTCAAATAGACGATGAAATTTTGACAGTTGCAAATTTTGACGTTTCACATTTTGATCGTGTCTTAGCGAAAATATTTTATTTAATTTGCATTTTATTCAATTTGCGACATATTTCATTCGAGTGCTTGTAGTTGCAACTTATTTCGTAAACTTGTCATATTGTAAACTTGAAAAACTTAAAAAATAACAAAATAATAAAAAAAAATAACGAAAGTGCTTGAGTTTGTGTGTGCGTGTGTGTGGGCCAACGATCTCCCGGTGCATCTGCAAAGGCAGCAAAATTAAATTGGCTTTCTTTGCTGGCGAACGTCCTCCAAGTGCCATCACCAGCAAGCGCAGTGCAAAATTTGTTGCTAGCCAACATCCTCCAAGTGCCATCACCAGCAGCACCAGCAAGTGCAGCACAATTCAATTGACTGGTCAACTCTCCAATATTTCAGAAGCACCATTTCAGCATGTCTCAAGCGCAGAGGCAAATTTCTGCCATTATACTCCGGCGTGAATTAAATAAATTGAAAGCGGAGAATTTGCGCTTCATTTGCTTGTGCTGTTGCTGGTGGCACTTGTTGGCACTTGTTGGCACATGTTGGTTAGCAAGAAATTTGCGCTGCACTTGCTTGTACTGTTGCAGGTGGTACTTGGAGGACGTTCACCAGCAAAGAAAGCCAATTTAACTTTGCTGCACTTGGTGATGCATCGGGATATCGTTGGCCCACGCACACACAAATTCAAGCACTTTCGTTATTTTTTTTAAGTGAAAACTTCTTTAGGCTCGTTGAACGATTTTGGTAGAGGGTAAATCTTTGGTTTACGTCATTCTCATCGTCATTTTGTGAGTAACTCTCGTCATCAATACAGACAGCGAGTAGGTTTTTAAATGAGGCTCTTGGATCTTGACTACAAGGCGCTCAGCAAATGTAGCAAGCAACCATCAATAAGTTCCTCTACTGACGCATCGTTTTTTCCCTCCCTTTGCTCCGCTGCGAAACATTGGATGATATAGCTTTTTCAATTTATATGTAGAGCTGCTGTAGGTTAAAATAAAATAAATTTAAAATTTTTGATATTTGGTTTTTGTTTGACTGGCCGTGAAGTCCCTTTTGATGCCACCACTCATAGTACAACTAGACAAGGTAGTGTTAAGGCTGAATGTGTTCTCTTTATTAGTGACCATAACTGTCAAACTCAGCCATTTTGGTATTTTGGCCAATTTTTGCTTTCATATTGCATTCTCATTGGTTGCATATTTTGTATGAAATGTCAACATCGTTTTGACAGTTTCGGTCACCGGCTTTCCGCCATAGAAATAAAAGATAAGGAAGTGGTGTTATACTCACACACACTATACGTGTGTAGAAGGAATTTTCGTCGCTGAGGAAGCGAGATAGAGCGACGTTTTTTGACATAAGCCCTTCCCGGGCAAAAAAAAAATCCATTTTTGAGGAAGAACATCTGTCAAAACACAAGTTCTGCTTCATGAGCGCATTCATTATTTAGGGTGGCAAGGGCCTTAATTTTTTTTTCATATTGGGATAAGCTTTAATAGTTATTTATTTGTTTACAATATCTTTGAAAACTTGACATGAAATTAAAGTGGATTAGCGACCTAAGGTTACAAGCTATACCTAGGTATTTTTATAAAAAAAAAAACTAATTAAAGCCGACAGTTCGGAAAAAACTACACAAAACTATTTATTTTAAAAGAGTTTAATTTGGTATGTATTTTAGTTGTTTAGTTTTTGTGTTATTTTAATATCAATTAAATAATTTATAAAAAATAGTTTTTTCAAATGAATTTTTAAAAAATCATTAAAAGTAACTTTTGTCGTTTCAGTTTTATTCTAAGTTCGTGTCTTTTACTTTATTTTAGCAATGCTTTTCTCTGTAAAAAAATTGGTAACGCAACATATTATATAACGGTGCTATATAAAAATTGCATAGTAAGCATACATCTAAAAAATAAAAAATAATTTACGCCTTTCTTTACTACATCCCAATGTGCACAAAAACGGATGCGGATCCGTTACGAACCCCTTATGAGTCCGTCAGTACGCACTGCGCTTTCTTATGTTTCGACGGACCCGTTACGAACCCGTTCCGAATCCGCCAAAAGAGTCTGAAACGCATTCGTATATGAAGTCCGAAACGGATTCGTATCTGAAGTCCGAAACGGATTCGTTCCTGAAATCCGTTCTGAGTCCGAGGCGGATCCGAAAAAATGATAAAAGCAATTCGTATTTTTGAGAGGAATCTTATGTTTCGACGAACCCGTTACGAATCCTTCAAAAAAATTTCCACAACGTTAACATAAAAGACAGTCTTTTACAATTTCTTATTTTATTTTCAGTAGATTAGGGATACGAAATACACTTGTGTACTTATTTTTGTTGTTATTTTTATTTTTATTATACATTGATATAATTTTAAATTTCCTTCTTTAAAATGTAATATGTATTGTAGAATGTAAGAACTGAATTAGCAAAAAAATAAAAAAATGTTGAACATACATAAACATTATTGTCCCTTTTTGAATAAGAACTATTTTTAAAAAACGATCCGTTGTGAGTTCGCATTATTTAAAAAAAGAGTCTGAAACGGATTCGTATGTGAAGTCCGAAATGGATTCGTATCTAAAGTCCGAAACGGATTCGTATCTGAAGTCCGAAACGGATTCGTAACTGAAGTCCGTAACGGAGAGAGGAATTTCATACGAAAAAGGATCCGTTCCGGATGCGAAACGCAATCCGTTTCGGACAAAATGTACGAAGAAGTGAGTTCGTTACGGATTCGTAACGGATCCGTTTGGCACACTGGGATAATTGAATGCGGTCCTGTTTAAATGTTTTTGTGTTTGTGTCAACTTCACTGTGTTTGTAAAATACTTCATTTCACTTCAACTACACCGCTTCCTTATATTTTACTTCTATGCTTTCCGCTTTAACAGTTCTTGTCTAATTTTGTCATTCCACCACTCGAGATTTTGCTACCAGGCAAACAGAAAGCAAAGCAAGCCAAACGCGGTTTATTTTCTGACGCCGATTCGTTCATCCCCTCTAACGTTGCGCAACCGCTGTGAACCATTCCATTCTCACTGCGTTGTTGATGTAGATTTGAAATGTAATTGTTGTTGTACAGTTAGCTGGAATTTTTTTTAGACTTTTTTAGCTACAGTCGGCATATGACAACTGATTTATTTTAGATAAGAGTTTAAATTAATTTTCGAAACATTGTATAAATGACTGAAACTATTTCTTTTAACAAAATGTACTACCATATCAAATATATACACATATAATTCATATCATTTTTTAAAATTATTTCATTATAATAAAATTTAATTTTTTTTTTATATCTTTTTATATAATAACACAATATACATGCACGCTATGTATAGTATGTGTTGTGTATTTAAATAAGAATATATAAGAAATAGATAAAGTATATCAATTATATATAATTTAATATAATAAATGTACGTAGATAGTTTAACCGCCTAGTGTTGTAAATTGAAAACGCAAACCAACGACAAGCAAGACATGAGAAGCAATAGAATTTTGTATAAAAAAGGTGTGTTTTACTTATCGTTTGTTTGCGTTTTCAATTTACAACATTAGGCAGTAAGAAATAGAACGCTTATGATAAGCAGACTGTAGTAATTCAATTACAACTGTAAATATAAATTTTTTTTGCAGGTTTTTTGTGTAAGTGTTTTTATGTTTGTATATATAAAGCGTTATAAAAATACTTCGATTGTCATATGCTGACTGTAGCTACTAAATGACTTCTACAAAAAATTAAAGCTAACTGCACAACAACAATTACCAAGCAAATCTACAACAAAAACGCAGAGAGAATGACATGATCACAGCGATTGCGCAGCGTTAGGCCTTTTCCACACTTGGTCAATGCAATTCCAACGCAACTTCAACGCAACAGCGAAAAAGTTGAAAAGCAATGCAACTAGAAACCGAATACATTTAGACTTGCTTCAAAAGTTATGCAACATGAGTAAGACATCTGAAAAAACATTAACAAATTAATAAGTGGCATTATGCAAACGAACTTATTATAACATTAAAATAAGGAAGGACAATAAGACAATAGCTGCGTTCCTTTCGCCTTAATATAATCGCGATAACAAATTTTCTCAAAGGAACGGCAAGAAAAACGACTCGTAGAGGGCACTACCATTGTAGTCAAAATTAAATTCAAATAAGCAATCATGATACAATAACTATTAGGTGTCATGAGAACGTGTATAGTTCAAAACTGTTGTAAACTGTTATGGTAGCGATACTTTAGTAAACGATGTTTTTCTCTGAATGTGTTTTACTCTAAACGTCAGAAAAATTGTAAATTATTTAATATAATTATTACTATTATGCAATTATATAAACAATATAAGTGCAATTTTTGGCTCCGCTGAATGCGTCCAATGTGTGTGACACACGCGGTTTGTTTTGTTTTATTTTGTTTAACATTCGATAGTCGCAGCTCGTGAGAAAATAGGTAGCTGTCATGGCTACCTAATAGTCATTGTATCAAACAAACAAATAATTCAAAAATTAAATGACAGCTCAAAAAAAATATACAGATGTGGCACCTGTGTTTCAAATTTTGTAAAGGCTATACCACAAGTTTATATGGATAGCAAAAATAATCCTATTTGTTATAGGATTATTATTTTTGTTTTTGCTTTGCATGTAAAAAAAAATAATCTGGATTATTTTGGAGCGAATGGAACGCAGCTATTATTAATATATAGCGTACTGCACTACAAATAATTGAATTCACAAAATAAACAAACTGACGTAGTAAGTCGCCGATGAAAATTGCGGAAAGCCACGTTGCGTTGAACAGGTTGAGTACGTGTCGAGAACTTTTTGAGTGCAAGTTGCTTAATCTGAAGGTTCCGATATAAATACACAGGCTAGCAACTTGAGTTGGAGTTGCGTTGACCAAGTGTGGAAAAGGCATTAGAGGTGATGAACCGAATTTGCGGCGAAAAATAAATAGCACTTTGCTTGCTTAGTAAAAGTGTTACCGAAGCGGAAATACATACATTCATATCTATATAAGTACATATATATACATATATATAGTTCATATATTTGAACAATTTAGTTCATTGAAGAAGGTTAAAGAGTATTTATGTATATTTTTATAATAACAATTACGTAATAAACCTGCAAAAAAATTAATATTTTCAGTGGTAATTAGATAACAAAAGTCTGCATTCTATTTTTTAAGCTGTTAAGCATCAATTTCTTATATGAATTATATATTAATTATATACTTTAGATATTTCTTAATTTTATAATATTCTATTTTTAATACACAACGCAATATAGAAATGGTGAACATGTATATTGTGTAAGTTTCATGATATAAATAGATATAAATAAGCTTTAATTTTTTTATGTTAATTCAATAAAGAAATAATTTAAATAAATTACTTAAATTATATCTATTTTTGATATGGTAACACTTTTGCTTAAAATAAATATTTTCAGTAATACATAAAAAATTTAATAAATTGCTATAAGCGCTTAACAAAAAAAATTCTAATTTCTACATTCTTGTTCTAATTTCATATGCCGACTGTAGCTAAACAATTAGAATTCACAACGTCTACAAAAAATTTCCAACTAAGTGCGCCAACAACAATTACCAAGGAAATGTACAAACAAGGACGCACAGAGAAAAACAAGATCATGGCGAAACTTTTAGAACTTTTTAATTTTCATCCTACATGTAGTATGAGCTGCATTATGAGCTTTCGCACATTCCTACATGTCCATCCGACCTGTCAAATCCATCCTACATGTAGGATAGTCCGAAACCCTATATTAGCATGAAAATTCTTATATAGCAGTAAGGCGGTCGTGGCAGGACAACGTCTTCCAGGGAATACTAATATTTTATGTATAGGTTTTCGCTTCGGTCGGCAGTCCCCTCACTGCTATACTTTTTTTTAATTGCCTTCCTATTGATCTTACAAAACAGTAAAGGAGCACAAGGGCACAAGTGATCCAATAAAACAGCAGAACAGAAATAAAATTTCAGGTTTAAATTTGCCAACATGAATCGTCAGGTTAAGAATACCACATGCTAATCAGGTCAATTTAACCTATTTTTGTGGTTTAATGTATCTGACAATTGTGGTTATCTTAACAGATTTTAAACCCGCATTAGTTATTAAATCGAATTGAATAAGGTTTATTTATGCTAATCTTACATTGTTTTACTTCAATCATCTACATGCAAGCTATAAAATTTTTCAACAATCACATTGCGAAAGGGAAGCACTCACATGAGAAGCAAAAATTAGGCACAAAAAACACCCTTTTTGGCTCCAACGGGGTCCAGAAGGAGAGCTAGAGCAAATGAATCATGGTTACTTTATTTTTTTATCTCAAATGACCATACAACAAGCTAAAATTGAAAACTTAAAGACAGGTTAATTTCACCTACCGTACCTCCAGGGTACTTACAAATTCTGCATCAGTAAAGCAGAAATTGACAGCTGGCAGATTGTTTGTTTTTTCGCTATGAGCCTACCATGTTTTTTTTCGCTATTTTCTACATGTATTTCTGTAAACTAGATACGTTAGGTGAAAGTAACGTGGATTAGGTTAATACGATGTGGTTGACTCTCCTAACCAAATTCGTCAGGTAAAAATAGCCTCAATCAGGTACGAGTAGTTTTCCGTGAGTGCAGTATTGTCTACTGTTTTTTCTCTGAGCACTTCCAAGTTGTTAATTTCTGTTGGTTTCGACTTACAAATAAAATAAACTGATGTCGAGGGTGTATGAGTTACCACGTAAGCTGTTTTTCGGTCTATCATACTAAATACTAAGTTATGTTTGACTTTGGAAGTCCTTTGGAAGTATGCGGTTATTTCCGTATCACACAACCTAACATATAAAATAAAAATTAATAAACATTTTGGTTTTGGGATTTAAGCCCCTGAACTAAAGCTTACGCGACAAGTAGAACATGTGCTTAACCAAAGAGATGACATAATACATGTGCGTGCAAAAAATTAGTCAAGCAAGCTTATTTTCACTTCGAATATGAGAGAACACAAAATATCAAAAACATTACATTAAATATTGTTGTTAATACATGCTTATAAGAAGTCAATTTACTGTTTATAAGATGCCATGTCTGTTCCCGTAATTTTATAGCAGAAAATAGTTAGTTATAAAATTTGAGAGAGTAAGCGGAAAAATGCTCTCTTTTCGTGAAAAATTTTCAAAAAGTACGTTGACAGATTTTTAGCAAAAAGTAGCAACTTTTGAAGAAAAGTTAAAAACATATGTTTATATCTGTTGTAAAAATTGGACAAATGTCGGATCAAAACAATAAATTAGCTTCCCTGTTTTTTTATGTATTGTTTTAACGGCTGGTACTATAATTTGACATCAGCCGTTAAAACATGGCAGTTTTTAATTTGTTTCGAATTTCTGCTTCGCCAAATTTGTGTCACAGAAAAAAAGGAACGTTTGACAAGAACAAGATTAATTATTTTTGCTTTCTTTAGCGATTTTTTTGGGTTCGGGAGCAGAAACATCAGCTCCTGCTCGTAATCAATGCAAAATTTACAAGTTACAATATCTATATATTATATAAAAGTAGACTCACGAAATTTGATCCAGAATAAGCTAGGTAACAAATTTTCATAATTTTTTTTTATTCAATTCCTATAATATTTCCGTGTGTCTTAACTTACCAAGGTTTTCGAAAAATCTGTTCTTTGATTATTACAAAATCACGCATTTTATTTGATGCTTATATTTAACAAGCAGCACGATACAACCAGTGTTGTAAACATTGACAATTTTTGGCACTAATAATGATGTGGCGATTTTCTTTCATTTTTATGCCAAGAATGACAATTCTTAGTTGACTCGTTTTTTTTTTATATTAAACATTTAAATTAGCCAGAGATTCAAGTTCATATTCAAAATTAATTCCAACTTAAATTGGGCGTGTAAGCGTACTGCGTTGTTGCTGTTGCTGTCAAACTGTTAGCATGGTATAGTTAGATGCGTATAATGGAATGCAAAAACAAGATATATTTTTCGTCGTGCACACAAACATGGTTTAATTTGGGCATTTGGAGATGTTTTGAGAGAATTAACCCTAAAGGTTTTAGCTTGTAACTGATTTAAAAGTAGTTGAAAAAGTAGTTTTTTTTCAACCACAACTAGTTGAAATTCTGACTTTTTTCTATAGAACGAGCTAACATATTTTGTATGGTAATGTCCGCTAAATAAGTCAATTGACTTTCGTCTGCATATATTTTCGAGTAATTGTTAAATTAGTTGAATTTAAATTATTTTTTAACTATCTTAAAATAAATCAATTGAAAGCCACATATATTTTCAACTACTTGTAAAATTAGTTAAACTTAAATTATTTTTGTAGTTACTTTAAGATAAATCAATTGCAAACTGCATATATTTTCAACTACTTGTTAAATTAATTAAATTTAAATTGTTTTTTTAATTACTTTAAAATAAATGAATTGAAATCTTGTTAATATTCCACTTAACTGAAGATGAATTTAAAAGCATAACAATTTTAAATTTCTATACATCATAGAGATAACTAAAAAATTTATCATTTTGAAAAAGAAAATACAGAAATATTAGTAAAAGCCTAAAGTTAATAATATTTGATGAAATAGCATGGTTAAATATATATAAACTTGTAATCTAATTAAAATTTGCAATAAAAACATGTCAAAATCAGATTAGTCTCAATTAATAGTAGTCGCAAAAATATAAACCAAATTAGTTTTTAAGCCACTTGTTTTGAAGCAGTTTTTCAATTACTTTATATATAATGCAATAAAAACTATTAAAAATTGAAGTTGATGCCGCCTTAATATAATTCAAAGTAGTTCATAAACTAGTTTATTTTAAATTAGTTTGTTAATTAGTTGTTTTTAAAAACAAGTTAGTTTGTTCCTATAGGGAAGCTATAAGCATAAATTTTTTTTTGCAGCCTTGCCAGACAGCTTTACCCACTTGAGATTGTGTTATTATATATATATATATATATATATATATGTCAGTACTATTATAAAAAAGCGTTTTGATACTGCACGGATGCTTAACAACAACGCGAGGACCACTTAACCGATTAAGTCGATATAGGTACCAAACGATTTGTTATTTCAACCTCATTATAATATGCTATGTTAGATTTGACACGCCTACTTTTCAGGTCCAATATTTGAAAAAACTGCTATATATCAGTCGATATTGGTCGTATAAGACTATAATATGGTAATTTGCTTTGCATGGTTACTTTTGCTAGCTGTACTAAGAATGGCCATGACCAAATTTTTTAAGTGCACTATCTGGGAATAAGCGTGGAGTGTAGCAAAGCTCACTAGGTTTAAGCTAAGTTGAGCTGAAATTGTGAAAGTCGATTTGTTTCCAGTACGATAAAGTTTAAGTGAAAAATTGTTGCCACACCCCTATTACCGCCTACAATTAAAAAAAATGGTATATTACGAAGGGTTTTGGTTGTATTAGACTAAAATTTGGTAATTTCGTTCATACGGTTACTTTCGGCAACTGCACTAAAAATGGTTAATACATACTGTTAAGATCAGATCAAAATAAAATCATGCAGCGCGATTCTTATTATAATGTTCGTTTATTTCAATTGTTAATCTTAAACTAAAACTTAAAGTAATACTAAGCAACCAAACTAGTATAGACATACGATAATCACCACAGTGCACAGTTATCACAGTGTTCTGTGAGAGAGACATTTATCATCTAAAGATGAGTTATTAACTATATACTAAACATTGTGCTTAATTCTTGGCTGTACTTAATATATAACAATGTCCCCCTTAGTTTGGTTACTGGGTGTTATTTATAACAATTTAACAATATATTTAATGGGTTTTACATGGGGAAAAATTCATTTTATTGTTTAAATAAAGACTTCAACCTAACATCTTATCTATTACAAGAGCTTGCTCGTATACGACAACGGCTTCGTAACACCATTCCATGTTGTTGTTGTTGTGATTCTTGAACAATTTGAGAATTCACATTTCTATTTATGCTATTATTTAGAGATTGAAAATATTCATTATTTTCATTTGTTAATATTTTTTCCGAAGGCTTATTTAGAATAGTAGGAATATAGTCGCTCTTAATAGATAAAATCATTTGATTGGCATGCCTTTTCCATTCAATTTTTTTGCAATTAACTTCAATTTCAACAATATAATAATATTTTCCTAATTTCTTTTTCACAATGCCATCTATCCATTTAACTTTCCCTGCTTCTCTATAATCTTTAACAATAACCTTATCTCCCTGCTCAAATTTTCGTTTACCTCTACCCTTAAAATATTTTGCTTGGTTTTTTTGACTTGCTTTAACATAATTTTTAACAGTTTTCATATCAACTGATTTTTCTTTAACATAAGGATTAAGTAAATCAATTCTTGTTTTTAACCTTCTCCCAAACATAAGCTGGGCTGGTGAAACACCGGTAGCGGAGTGAATTGTGTTTCTCTGGTCAATTAAGAAATTTTGAAGCTTGATATTCAATTCTTTGATGCTCCCATTGTAAAGCATTTTCTTTAATGCCAATTTTACTTGTTTGACTGCGTTCTCTGCCTGTCCATTCGTAGCTGGGTGTCCAACAGGTGATGTAATGTGTTTAATAGCGTTTTGCTTGAGATAATGCTGAAACTCTTTAGAAATAAATGATCGTCCGTTATCTGTCACAATTTCTCTTGGAACTCCAAACCTAGCGAATGTTTGTCTTAAAATTGTTATAGTATGGCCGCTTGTAATATCGTTATTCATAACTGCACATTCAATCCACTTACTGTGTGCATCAATTATAATTAAGAAGTTTTTCTTAAAAATAGGCCCCATAAAGTCTAAATAAATTCTAGTCCATGGTTCACTTGGCCATTGCCATGAAACTAAAATATTTTTAGCTGGGTTACATTTAAACGGTAGGCAGTCGTTACAGCTCCTAGCTAAATCCTCTAAATCCTTATTAAGGCTTGGCCACCAACAGTATGATCTAGCAATATTTTTCATTTTTACGACACCTAAATGTGACTTGTGAATTTCTCCTAACACAAGTTTCCTAAAAACTTCTGGAATAACAGTTCTATGCGACCAAAAAATACAATCATCTTCAATTGACAGCTCCAATCTACGTGAAAAATATGGCTTTAATTGGGGATTAGTTATGTGAGTTGGCCAACCATGTTTAATGAATTCTCGCACTTTTCTTAAAATTACATCTTTTTCAGTTTCTAACTTAATCATGTCAAAAGTGACTGGCAAGTCTGCTACCTGGTTAACATAATTAATACAAACATTACCAACATCTTGAACAGGAGAATCATCTTCACTGCTTATAGGCGCACGCGAAAAATAGTCAGCTACATTATCTTTCGTGTTAACGTATTCCACGTCAAAAACATATCCCGATAAGAACAAAGCGTAACGCTGGAGTCGATTTGCTGACATAGAGGGTATTGCCTTTTTAGGACCAAAAATTGAAACCAAGGGTTTGTTGTCTGATACCAGTGTAAACTTCCTGCCAAACAAATACTGGTGAAATTTTCTAACACCATACACAATTGCCAATGCTTCTCGTTCAATTTGAGAATACCTTTGTTCAGTTTCTGTAAGTTTTTTAGAAGCGTAACTTATTGGTCTTTCCACGCCATTGTCATAGCAATGAGAGAGCACGGCACCAACTCCTACAGGACTAGCATCAACAGTTAATTTAACTGCAACTTGAGGATCGAAATGAGCTAGGATCTGATTCGAAGCAAGCAGTTTCTTTAAATGCTCAAAGGCATTTTGCTCTTCATCACCCCATGCAAATTTCACATCTTTTTTTAAAAGTTGGTACAGGGGGGAGCCAACTGTTGCAACCTTTGGAACAAATTTCCTATAATAATTAAAAACTCCTAAAAAGGATTGCAATGATTGAACGTCTGTCGGAACAGGTGTATTGATTATGGCATCTACCTTATCTTGACATGTATGAAGACCGTTTCTGTCTATAATATGTCCCAAATATTTTACCGATTTTGAAAAAAAACTACATTTTTCCTTAGAAACCTTTAAACCGGCGTCTTGTATTCGTGACAACACAATATCTAATGTTTTCAGATGTTTTTCACGAGAGCTGGCAGTGATTAATACATCATCCATAAATGCAACAACACCCGGTATACCTCTAAACAAACTATCAATAACTCTCTGGAAAATAGCAGGTGCAGAAGCTACACCGTAAATGAGACGTGTATACCGAAAAAGACCCTTTGTTGTTGAGATTGTTGTCATGTTTCTGGATTTATCATCTAAAATTAATTGCTGATATGCCATTGACAAGTCGATTTTAGAAAATTCCATTCCTCCATATAGCTGAGCGAAAAGTTCTTCTATATTTGGAAGTGGATACTTGTCAATGTGCAACTCACTATTCAGCGTAGCTTTATAGTCTCCGCAAATTCTTATGTCACCATTTTTTTTAATTATAGGGACAATCGGTGTACCCCAGTCACTGTGGTCTACGGGTTCGAGCACCCCTAAAGTAACTAACTTTTGAATTTCGTCTTCGACACGGTTTACAATTGCTAGTGGCAATTTTCTAGCTCTACAAAACTTTGGATTCGCACCTTCTTTCAATTTGAGTGATACTCTAAACTTATTGAAAGCACCAAGCTTCCCATCAAATACTTCTGAATATTTTTGCAAAATTGACTGAAGTGCGTTTTCATCGTTTCTCAAAAAATGTAATTCCTTAAACCCTAATTTAAAAGCATGTAAGCCATTTCTCCCTAGCAAAGGTGGACCTCCATTACGTATGACATACATCTCAATTAATTTGCATTCATTATTAAATTCAATATCTAACTTGCAAACTCCTAAAGGCTTAATAACTTTACCATCGTACGCAGTCAACACCTTATTCGCATCCGTAAGCAAGCATGCAGAAAACTTTTCCTTGTAATCTTTTTCCGATATTACTGAATAAGCAGCACCGCTATCAATTTCCATTTCCAGAGGAACACCATTCACTCTGACCAGCACTTTTATTGGTTCTAATGTAGAATTGGTTCTAAAACTAAAAAGGGATAAGTATTCGTTATCTTCATCTAAATAATTAAAATTAGTTTTATTTTTTGCTGATACTGCATTACCGCCATTGCTTAACGTCGCCTTGCACATTTTTTGAAGGTGACCTCGTTGCTTGCACTTTTTACAACGGTAGCTTTTAAATCTGCACTGCTCTGATATATGATTACTGTAACCACAAACTGTACATTCTCGTTTCCCGAAAGAACTTCCAACATGACCTTCACTGTTTTGAAAACGTTTTTTAGGTATTGATTTTGATCCCAAACGAAAATTATCAGATGTGTTCTCCTGTTTTAAAGATGCCGAGCAATACTGGTTACGGACGCACTCTACGGATTGCGCTAAAGCCACCGCCTTTTCCAGCGTAAGCGTTTGAGCATCTTCCAAGAACAACTTATCTTTTTCCGCACTTTTTGGCAGCCCCATTATGAATTTATCCCTTAATGCGATATTGAGATGACTTCCAAAATCACAGGTTGTTGCAAGTGAACGGATTCTCGCTGCCCATTGCTGTATGGATTCTTCCTTATCTTTGGCAGCCTCGTAAAATTTGTGTCTTTCAGCAAATTTTGACACAGATGATATAAAATGAACATTCATAGCTGATATCAAATCATCATACTTAGAACTCTCAGGATCAGCTGGATGCATAAGATTTTTAAGAAGGAGATACGAACTTTCACTTAATGCATTAATCAGCATGGCTCGTTGCTTTTCCATTGCCGCACTAGTAATGTCATTTGCCACAAAAAATTGCGAAAGTCTGATTTTAAATACACTCCATTCATTTACAGCATAATCAAAACTAGGAATTGTGCCAAAAATACTGCTGTTGCTTTTGTTTGCCATGTCTGGTACTTTTACTTTGAACTTTTTACGCGATCTGCTTAGTTTTCCTCGTCGCCAATTGTTAAGATCAGATCAAAATAAAATCATGCAGCGCGATTCTTATTATAATGTTCGTTTATTTCAATTGTTAATCTTAAACTAAAACTTAAAGTAATACTAAGCAACCAAACTAGTATAGACATACGATAATCACCACAGTGCACAGTTATCACAGTGTTCTGTGAGAGAGACATTTATCATCTAAAGATGAGTTATTAACTATATACTAAACAGGGTGCTTAATTCTTGGCTGTACTTAATATATAACACATACATAAAAATTTTTTCCGAACAACTTGAAAATTCGTATATAGCAGTAAGGCGATCTGTGACAGGACAACGTCTGCCGGGGAGTACAATAAACCAATAAGAATGCTGTATATATCAGAAGTTTCTGATCGTCATGCATTGATGTTTTAAAACAAAACGTCTGTTATGTGTTGTTCGAAGGGTAATTTACATACTTTCACAAATTCTCAAAACGGTAATGAAAAAATTCATTGAATGGGGTCAGGACAACGTCTGTTGGGTCCACTTTTAAATATATAGATAAGGAAATAGATAAAAACATAGATTTATATATATAACTTTGGAATGGTTTGAAATATTTGAAAATTCTTTTTACCGAAAAATTTTTCATAGAAATTAGTTTTTAAGCTGTAAAACATTGTAAAATATATAAAAACAGCAATTTAAACAAATAAATTTTCATCAAAAAAAATCATAGGCGGGGGAGTAGGTGTCCCGTGATTATTAATGATAGAAACTGTATGTGTCAAACATTTTTACAGATAAGGATATGTCGTATAAGAAAATTGAAAATGAAAATTTTAAAAAAATTACAACAAAAACAACTTTTTTGAGCACAAATCGGATATCTTAGAAGTTTTTGAAAAAAATATACAACATTGAATTGGTGAGGTAACGATAAACCTTTTTTCATTTTTCCAATGCACTTAATTTAACTTTCAGACAAATTTGATGTAAATCTATTTAAAAATGGCGGAGATGTTTGCTTCCTAAGTCAAAACTTAAAAATTCAATAATTTTTCTCATTCTAAGTCTTAAGAAAATGCGTTATACTGAGAATATCTATAGTTTTTGAGATATCGCAATAATTCACTTTTCATACAAAAATTTGTTGTACTGAAAAAATCTATAGTTTTCGAGATATCGTCAAAAGTTTGATGTCATAGTCATGGTTTTTTTTTAAATTTTAGGAAAATAAATTCATGTTCAAAATCTATGTTAAAACAAATTATATACTTACATTACGAATTTTAAAAATTTGTTATCCAAAATTTTGTAAAACCCTGTTATGCAGCACTTTTTTAAAAGTCAAAATACAAAAAAGTCAATCAAATTTATGTCATCATAACAAGTACCGTTTAAAGAACGTAATTCAAATTAAATAAAGTTATTTTTTATACTTATACCATTTTTTCATAATTAAACAAAACAACCACATTAATTTGTATATTTTGCATTTGATTTAATACAACTTAATACTTAAATTTTAAGATTTCCAATTTATACATGGTATTTAATATTTTTACCGCAGGTGAAGCAGCGGGTATTTGCTTTTTCTGATAAAATGTGGCTTTGCGAGTCTCGAGCAATTTCCGCTTGCTCCAAGAATGTCAATTTTAAAACCACAAACTACTCTCATTGCTAAAAATGGCTCAATGGTTTTAATTACGACATCAGTTGAATGTTATACGTATCTTAAAACTTTAACGTGGTGGACGAGCTCATGCAGAAGCTTCTATCAACGTGATAAAAAGTCAAAGTTAAAAGTTGATGAAGAGATGCAAAAAAAAAACGATAACCATGACAAAACTTTTATCTGTTCAAAGTGAAAAGAAAGAGAAATTACAAAGCAAAAAGACATAACTACAACGATACTCACAGGTTTAGCCACACTTCAAACATATTTCAGCTTAGCAAGTCATAATTTTATTGACTGTAAATTCATTATCGACACTGAACAAGTAAAGCTTAAAGTATCTCAGAGTCACTCATCTTCGGCGGCGACGTGACTCAATAGTATCTTACAGATATGGATGTCTTTCATATCTACCACTTGCTCATGTATATTTGATGTTATTGCTACAAGCTGCAGCATGCATGACTTTGATATTTAAGATGGCAGTTAAGAGTTGAACATTAAGTAGAGGTAATTTTTTTAGATATGTATATATTAGGGTGGTTCATAAAAGAACATATTTGATATTCGCTTTTTTTACACTGACATTGCAATTGGGGAAAAATCCTTTCTCTCTACTTAGGAACACCCCTTGTAAAACCAACATAATTAAGAGGTGGCGCTTTTTGTTTTTACCATATGATTTGTATGGAGAAAAAGTGCGTTTTGCTGTCTAGCTTTTTTTTAAGTAAAACTTGTTGAAAAAATACGTTTCTCATTCCATCCCTCTTTATCCATTTGGGCATATCCACTTTACATTCATTTCGAATAAGAACGTTTTTATCTTTAAAGCCTTTGCGAACCAAATTGTAATGCCTCGCTAAAAATTAAATAACACAAAATTATGAAAGATGGTTTTTTATTGAATATATAAAGCATCAAAGTTTATTAAAAATGTATTTTTGTTGTTGTTGCTTTTGTGTTTTTTTTTATGTTATGTCAAGGTAGACCAAAAAAAAATAAATTCGATAAGATTTTATCACAACCAATCGCGAAAAAGTGGTTGACTGGCTTATGTAAAATTAGGGGAAAATTTCCCGAAGTCGTGGTTTTTAAAAGATTCATATAAAAATAAAAGTTACGATTTTTTTTATACAAGCGTATTTCGGGAGAATTAAAAAATTTTTTATGTGTTTGTAAAAGTAAATTATTTATGTGCGTTTTAAAAGTAAATTTTTTCTTTAATACGACGGTGAGTCAAAAAGCAACAGGAATGTGTAAAAATTTTTCAATATAAAAGCAATAACTTTGGAGTATTTGTATGTATAAATATAATACAAAAATATATTGAAACAAGATTCAATTTTTAGTTTCCTTACAAGAATACGTAATCAATATATGAGAAAAGTGGATCATCAAATATCTGCATACGAAACGATTTTGTGGCTACACAGAAAATTCGCCAGAACAAAAGCTTTTCGGCAGATTAACTTGAGATTCTCACAAGATTTTCCAAGGCCACATTAGTTTATATAAGGATATATAGTCGATTTTTTTTGAAAGGAACCCATTAACCACGGCTCCCAAACGCTTCGTCTGTTTTTTTTTAATTTCATGTGCTTTCTTATATTGATCACAGGTACTACCACATCAAATTTTAACTATGTATTTTTCACCGTAGTAGAGATATGAACTGGGTATAAGAATACCTAACTGTCGTTAATGTGTTCTACATGGTCACAGATTCCTTCTGCAAGACGGCACAGTCTTATACCATAAATTTTCTATCAATAGCAGCTACAGTTGGTTAATTTGCTTTGAAAGCTTTTACATTTTTTAAAATATAAAATCTTTTACATATGATAATAACACACATTTTCTGATTTTTAAACTTAATCACTTTTGACTCTGAAAATGTAGTAGGCAACGTAAAAATTTCTTAACACACTCCATAAACAATTAATAGCTCTATATTTTTTTAAAGCAACAAACAAAACATTAAACACTAAGTTGTTACCAATCCTGAGATATGATGAATTTTGCAGAAGCATTTTCATGGGTAAAAAAATACCCAGCGCGGTTAATGGGTTAAGACAGTTTTCATAAGTAAGATATAATTCTAAAAAGATATAAAAACATTTTTATTTGTAAAAAAAGTATCAAATTTTAGGGTACCCTTTTTTCTTAACGAATTTTTTTCTTTATCTGAACTTTTCCTCCACATAAATCCTATTAAAAAAAAAACAAAGAGAGCTCTTAGCCTTTAACATTTTAGTTGCACTTTACAGAGGATGTATGTGAGGTCAAGAACAAGGAGCTTTAATCTTGAACATCTGCAAAAGAAAAATAGGTTTAATTTTGAACCACCCTAATGTATGTACTGAGAAGGAAAGAATATATTAAGATGTAAAAGAAGTCCTAAATGTGTAACCAGTAATAGCCGAAGTTAGTTTTGCACATTGCCAAAGAGCTAAAATTATAGAAAATTATGCATAATTCAAATAAATTCGAAAGACATTAAGCAGAATTTGTTAATTCTGGAAACAGAAAAACTCTTGTATCATAATTCCAAGACTGCTAAGATTTTTCATCTCAAAACTATTCCGACCAACCTGGACTTAAAAACAGCATCCGTTATTAAAACAACAACTACCGGAGTGTACGAATAAAATCATTATGACTCAGTATAAAGGACCGTAAGAGGCGAACGACTCCCGTTCAACTTGTAGTTTTGCCCACTTTTGACAAATTAATATAAAACACAATTTCAGCAAAAGCGCATTTACAGCCAGGGTTGCCAGATAAAAAATTTCATACAGTTTCAAACATTTTTGAAAATCGTATTTTTGAAGCAAAAAAATCATTTAAATGATTCAGTTTTTATTTAAAACAATGCTCTTACCAAATTGATAAAAAAAATAAAAAAACATTTTTTTTTGCTATTTTAGTTTGCTTTCTATTGTAAATTAAACATTTTTTGGACTTTTCACTTTTGCTTTGCATTAGGCTGTTAATGGGTTAAAGTAATATTCAAAGATATTTTTGAGACGATTAATTGTTCTGATCTTTAATTACGGACCGGAGTTTTGTTCCTTTCCAAAATAGAAGTAAGCTCCGAAATTTTCAGAAAAACATGTTGATATTTAAACGTGCCGCTTGCGAGCTTTAAGTTGAAAATCTGATTTATATGGGAAAAAGTGTTCTTTTTTCAAAAAAATCTCAATAACTTTTTTAGTTCAAATTTTAAGAAAACTTGTACGCATCTCGTTTTAAATTTAATTTTTCTTCAAAATGAGATATCTTCAAAATGAGCTCTGAGCTAGTTGTGAATTTTTACTTTTCGGAAAAAATCTTCTTTTTTTTCTTGTTGAAAAAAAAAATTTGTGCGATTAAGTCTAAAAACCTAGTCGTTATTACGTTTTTTGCTCAAAGTGTTCCTTTTGCTTTTTGCTATAAGGCTGGGTATTTTTTGAAAAAAATTTCAAAAAATTTAAAAATCCAAGTTTTTAAGCAAAAAATCACCGATTATGATTTAAACGCGGTATCAGAATTTTGCAAGCTTGGATTGTGTCTACGATAGTAAACATTTTGAGGTAAATTCTGCTTTTCTAGTACTTCCAAATTTGTAATCTAGTTCTTTCAATGTTGCAAACAATTAAATAAACTGCAATAGAATTTTGAATTTGCTACCAATAATAGTCAGACAGTCAGAAATCCCTGTGATTCTCGTGGAAGATTTTAACGAAACTTTGCATCAAAAGATTTTTACCGCTAACTTACTTTCTTCACGAAAAATATGTTCGCCAAAACATAAATAACATCTCCACAGAATCAGCAACAAAATCCTAAGCTACAAAAGATTAAATTTTTTTACGTTATCTTTTAAGTGCGGGGTAAGGTTTTAAACGCGAAATAAGTTTATTATTTTATGTTTTTTAAAAGATATTAATAGCGTTGGTTCATTGATTTTATATACACTTTATTGTATAACAACTGAAGTATCTTTCGAAAAATTTTTAATTAAAAATATCAATAAATAAGTCCGTGACAGAGAATCTTCGGAGTCACCTCGAAAAAAATGTTTTTTATGCGGTAAACATTATAACTCGTTACCGGATCATCTGAAACAAAAAAAAAATGCATTTAAAAGGTTATATGGTTTCTTAGGTCTTGGCGGAGGGTTTTTCTTTTTCCGATGTTTTTATTTTTGGCCGCATTTGGAAGTAAAAAACGCTATTTTCGCTTAAAATTTCGGTGAATTTGTTATTATAAAATGAAAAAAAAAAATTTAAAAAAAAACTCTTCGTCACTAACTGCTAATTTATGAGTAGAAACAGTGTTTAAAATTTTAAAAGGCTCTCGCAAGTACATGTGCGTCCATAGGATTTGTTCTAGGGGGATGCAAAGGCATAAAGGAATCTAGAATGAGCACAAAGAACATGTTACGTATATGTGACCTTCTCCGAGAAAAGGGACCTAGAGTGTGAAAATGAAGTTTTTAGAAAAACGCATTTAAAGTTTCATGCGTTTCAAAGTTTCACATATAATGCTTTTAACAACAATTTTTGGTACTACCTTTGTAAACATGATACGCACACTACACCGGTTGACATATGCTTGTACATAAAAGAAAATGCAATATATTTAAAGATGGTGTAAAAGTCTTTCTCGTATTATGTCCGAAATATTTTCAAATTGTATTTTATTTTTTTGTCAAGTAATATGTACATTTCAATAATTTTTTGCTAAAGCAATTGTACTCAATACTCGTAGTTTAATAAATAAAATATTGTGAAATCTTCTATATCATTAAATGAAATCGCATTAATTACTATTGTGCCTCCAAGTTTTCATCTTATAAAATAAGAATTCCAAAATTTTCAAATATTAAACAATATTTTTTTTTGTTGTAAAACGGAAAAAACTAACTAAATTTTTAGGTTATTTGAAACTTTGGAAGCCTTTAACTCCTAAATAATTTTCGAGCGGACAGAAATTTAGGAGTCCAAAATCCATATCTTTCGCAAAAATTAAAAATGTAAGTTGTCGCTTTTCTTGAAATGCTCCTCGCATGCTAAAGCAGATATTTTTCACCGGATCTCACATCGCATTGACACCAATCTTATTTTTTCTTTTGCAACAAGAGTCAGTTCTACCAGCTTGCAAGTTACTTCAATTGAGTACGGAAATATACGATTTCAAATCGCCTTTTGCATTTTATTCATATTATTCATTTTGCATTCTATTTGCATTTTAATCATAAAAATCGTTTTATCTAACCTGAAAGAAAAGGGATAGACTATTTAGAGGAATTGATTGGAACCATACTTGAATTATTGATTAGGCGAAACAACCGTGGAAGACAATTTGAATTGCTTTTAACCGAGGCTAGTGTTATGCCTTAACCTCGGCAAGCATTTCCAGCCCTTAGTTGTTTCTGTCCTTTAAATTCAAATTTTCTACAATTTAGTTTTTCCATAATTGTTAATGTAGGAAAGAACAGAGAAAGTGAAAAGAACCATGTCCGAACCCGGATTCGAACCAGGAACCTCTGGGTTGATAGTCTAGCGCACTCTCCACTAGACTACAAATGCCGACAATAAAGCTAATTAAGAAAAGTTTCAAAAATCGGTTCGACTCAAGGGGTATCTCCCTTAGACCAATATGAATTTTTTACTTGATTTTATATGGGAGGTACACAAAAAAGTTGGCCGATCTTAACAAAAATTCTTCAGAAGAGTAGTCAAATGGAGCTATAGAAGTCTACTTAAAATAATCGAAATCGGTTTAACCCTACGGAAACCTCCTTTAGACCTATAATAATATTTTACTTGATTTTGTATGGGAGGAACACACAAAAGTTCGCCGATCTTAACAAAAATTTTTCAGAAAGGGCTCATTTTTGAATCAATGAGTCACTTACTCAAAAATGAGTATAAATAAGTAGAAGTAGTTTCCAAAGTAGTACTTATATATTATTAATTCGAAAAAAAGTGAATCATATTTTTGAATCATGAGACACTTACTCAAAAATGAGTATGAACAAGTATAAGAAGATTCCAAAGTAGTACTCATATATGATTGATTCGAAAAAAAGGGAATCACATTTTTTTAGTCATGACTCACTTGCACAAAAATTAGAATGAATGAGTATAAGTAGTTTCCAAAGTAGTACTCTGAAGTGATTGATTAAAAAAAGTGAATCAAGTATTGAATGAATTAAATGTTAAGGTTTGCCACCTAATAATATTTATTTTTAATAATTTTAACCATCATTTAATAATGTGAGATTGTCGTTGATTTCGAATCTGAATTCAGAATTTTAAAATTCAAAATGGTTAATAGGGTTGAAACAAGTGTCCGACGTAATATTCGGTTTCGGTTTTGGTTACAGCCAGTTTCGGCCCTTTCTGTCAGTTTTGGCTAGTTTCTCTTGCATAAGTCATTTAATTCAAATATATAAGTTTGGTTTAATTGAAATATTTACAACGCATTGTACAAAACCAAAATTTTTAATTCGTCTATAATTTGATTTATCGTGTTAACGAAAAACATTTTGGTTAATTTTATGCGTTCGATACTATAATTTTCAATTTTATCATCTCTATTACAATTACTATTAAAGTTTTATAGGTACAAAAGACAAAAATTGATAATTGAACTTCCGAACGAATTATGTGTGTGTGGAATAAAGGAAAAGAAGACAATATATTTCTTTTTTTTAATACTAAACCTTAAAAAAAACGAAAATACTTATTTTTTTCGAAATCTTATTTTTTTTTATTTTTACGAATTCGGTGCTGGCTCGAACACTGGGTAAAAATAGGTCGCTGAATTCGTTGTTAGAATTTCAAAATTATGTAATTATTCTATAATAGGCTTTCCACCTATTAACCATATTGAATTTTAGAATTCTGACTTCGGATTCGAAATTAGCGAACCCTAACACTGTTAAATTATGTTTAAAATTCTTAAAAATACATATTATGAGGTGGCATCCCTTTATTAACGGATTCGGATTCAGCGACCCATTTTTACCTAGCGTTCGCGCCAGCACCGAATTCGTGGCAACCCGGTCAAAATTCTTAAAAATACATATTATTAGGTGGCAAACCTTAAAAATGTGATCCATTTCAAATCTCTAATTTGAATCACTGAGTTGTAAACGAAGAGCACTCGAGTACTACTTATTTTTAAATATTCGTTGCAGATTTCTGCTACCCGTCAAATGGAGTTCACTTACAGAGAGTGTTTGAAAATTTAAGTGTTTTATTTATGGAATTGAAATAATTTTAGCTTTCGTAGTTGCATAAATGTGTAGTTTTTTGTATTTGTTTAATTTTTACTGTTTTGTGTAATTAAATGTCATACATCATTTGATTCGGCTTTATCGATATTAGCATGTAGAAACATAATTTATTTCCGTGTAGATAATTTTTTTGCTTGAATCAAGAAAATTGTTTTGCTTAAAAGCAAATCAGCTCAATCACGGTGAGATTTTAGAAAAAGATTGCTAAATTGAAATCTCTCCTCACGTATTTAGGAAAAAGAAACATTTTGATAAAATTCAAGCAAAAATTTGCTAAGTTATTATAAACTGCAAAAGCAATTTTCTCAAAAAACTCAATAAGCAAATTTTTTCTAAACACACTAGCAAACGTTTATTCTTAATGAAGACAATTAGGCGACGATTGGTTAACAACTGCGATGGTCGAATGGATGAGCTCATGCACTTTCAAATCTCCAAATGGTGGTAATTTTTCAATTAAATTTAATGTTAATTATTATTTCACTTCAAAAATATGCCAGATTTCAGCAGAAAGTAATCAAAATTTGCTATTCCAATTTATAATAACTTACCAAATATTTGCTTGAATTAAGTAGAAATTTGCTTTTGCAGGTTGTAATAACTTAGCAAAATTTTGCTTGAATTTAATCAAAAATTTGCTTAGTTATTATGAACTGGAACAGCAAATTTTAATTAGTTTTTGCTGAAATCTAGTATTATTTTAAAGTGGCTGAGAATCAAGTTCAAGTTTTGCTTAACCACAATACAAATTTAGCAAACAGTTTTCTCCGTGTAGCTTTATTAGTAAGGATTGGAGCCAACAATTTTTCTCTGAAGTGTAGCATCTTTCATTTAAAAAAAAATGTATATCATTTATTTCGATGTACAAGAAAAAAGTCTAAGTTTCATAATAATTTTGCGTCAACCAGCCAAATATTTGGAATTAATATCAAAACATCTTCTTCAATTAACTTATCCCATTCTCACTTCAGTGACTGTACCCAAGCAATTTAAGACGCCTTAGGCCTTTTCCACACTTGGTCAACGCAACTCCAACTCAAGTTGCTAGCCTGTGTATTTATACCGGAACCTTCAGATTAAGCAACTTGCACGCAACAAGTTCTCGACACGTTCTCAACTTGTTCAACGCAACGCGGCTTTCCGCAATTTTCATCTGCGACGTGTTGCATCAGTTTGTTTGTTTTGTGAATTCAAGTATTTGTAGTGCAGTAGGCCTTATATTAATCAAGGTGAATAAGCTTATTAATTAGTTCCTAATAGAATCTAAAAGAAGAAGAAATAGTTTGCAAGATGAATGAGCAAGTGTTAAATATTAAATTAGTGCAAGAAGTCGAAAAACATGAGTTATTATATAATGACAATTATTATATGTTGCATGACTTTTGAAGCAAGTCTGAAAGCATTCGGTTTATAGTTGCATTGCTTTTCAACTTTTTCGCTGTTGCGTTGAAGTTGTGTTGAAATTGCGTTGACCAAGTGTGGAAAAGGCCTTAAACTGCACATGTTTTGATTTATTCGAAAGCACAGAACATGAGTGAAAACAAATAGAGTTAAACCCATTGAGAAAAGCTTCAGAGTGTGATGCGCTTCATAGCTTAAACATTTTGAACATTTATTACACTGAACTCTTCTTTGCTTAAGTAATATAAATAAAGTTCACTTCAGGGCTCAAGGAATTCTTTCAATTTCTCATTCGACTGCAAATGTTAAAAGAATATTTTATTTTCAAAGTTTAATAAAAACCAATAATAGAAACAGACTGCAGATTGCAACAATTTATTTAATTTAATTTAAGCAAAATATTTTTAAAAACTAGTGAACTAAATGCCTCAATATTGATATCAGAAGTAATATAGCATATGCAAAATTTCTAAAATTTGACTGAAAATGAAAAATTGCTTGACCAAAAGATTTTCCCATTAATTTATTTCCTTACCTTAACATAAAAAGGCTCTGACTAACATTTAAAAATTTTTTTTCGGCTAGATTGTGTCAGATTTCGAGTAGACGAGCAGTTGACTTTAAGGCATCTGCAAAGAACCTTGTTTAAAAAAATGTTTGTGGCCTTTCTATATTAAGGTAACGAAGGAAATTATCACTTTTATAAAAATGTTTGTTTCTTAATTATAAAAAGACCTTTAAACTCTATGTTTATACGATTTTTTTATAGGTTTTATTGATCTCATATTAGGAATATTATAAGACCACTTGTGTTCCTTTTTGTGAATTTAAAAAACTTTGTTATTAATTAAAAATCAATAAAAACTTTTGTAATCTTTTTTTATAAGGTTTATGAACTGAATTGTTAAAAACAAATTCACTTTTATTTAAATAAAAACTAGCAATGAATTATCTTCGCCTTGTCGAAGTTTAGATACCCCAACAGTATAGTCTTAGTTATGCATGTTTTTAAAGTTTGATGACGTCACTTCGTATAGATAACAGTTGTGGTGTTTTGATTTTGCCAAATTCAAAACTCAAAGTGAATTTTTATATTCTTAACATATGTTCATAATTTTAATTTGTTAAATTAATTTTTGCGGTACTTTTAGAGACTAAACTTTTTTCATATACAGTGACACATATTCGTATAAACGCACTCTTAATTTTAAATTTGCTACCTTCTCTCCATTTTATTAATGCATTACTCAAAACAAATTCCAACTCATATTGTTTACTAAACTAACGGAAATTTGTACTGAGTGCAAAAACCTGTTTTCGTTGTTGTTGTTTTATATAAATCATTTCAGTTTAAATATTTTACTTAAAACAAGTACATATTCGTTTAAACGCATCAACTTAATTTTCAATAGGAATGGGTATTTATTTAATTTTCAATAATTAATTGGTCCACCATTTTTATTTATAACTTCAAATATACGATTCGGCATCGACTTCACTAAATTTTCCAGCAACTGACGATCTAAATCTTCCCAAGCTTCCTTAATGGCCAACTTGAGCTCTAGCACGGTTTTGTAAAGGTGTCCTTGGGCTTTTTGTCCATAGATTTTGCGTGATATGCATCCCCAAAGATTCTCCACCGGATTCAAATCGGGACTGCATGCAGGCCATTTCATAAGTGGGATGTTGTGCTCTTCAAACCACTTTAATGCCTCTTTAGAAACGTGAATGGCAGCATTATCCTGTTGAGAAATACTGTCTTCATCCATTTTATCATCCAAAAATGAAATGAAAGCATCATCCAACAATTCCGTGTATTTTTTAGAATTCATTTTGGGCGGCACAAAGCAGATATTTGCTTTACCTCTAGATGAAAATGCCGCCCACACCATAACGCTGCCACCACCAAAGTTTCTTTTTGACATACGTACGTCATTGTTTCGCAAATCATGCCAATAACAGCTGTAAGAGTCTGGGCCATCTAAGTTAAATTTTTTTTCGTCGGAAAACACAACATTGTCCCACTCAGTTGACCATTGCATGTGTTTTTGGGCGAAGTCTAAGCGCGCCTTTTTGTGATGCGGCTTCAACACAGGCTTGCTCACCGGTTTTTTCCATTTAACGTTATCTGAGTTACGTAAAATGTGTGCAATGTGCCTCGTTGTCACTGGAAGATCTAATTTTTCTTTTATTTGAGTTGAGTTCAAAAAACTTGTGGTGGCTTCCTTCCTAATTTGATTAACTTGGCGAATACTCAGTTTTCGATTGCCTTTCGTGGATTTTTTTACTCCATAATTAACACCGTTTTTTAAAAAAGAGCGGACGACTGCTTCTGATCTTCCTAGTCTCCGCCCAATTTCCCGATTTGAATAACCCTCTTTATGGTACAGGTTGATTTGGACTTTTTCTGTGTCATTGAGGTATTTTCCCTTTGGCATTTTGATAAAATCTTAAAAAAATATCATTAAGAAAATATTTTTACATTTAAATTAAACAAAACTTACCAATTGTTAATTAAATACAAGCAAATACTTATTTCTTTAAACCACTAATATATTTTCGACCTCCTTATTCAGGTGCGTTTAAAGGAATGTGTACTTGTTTTTAGTAAAATATTTAAACTGAACTGATTTATATAAAACAACAACAACGAAAACAGCTTTTTGCACTCAGTACAAATTTCCGTTAGTTTAGTGAACAATATGAGTTTGAATTTGTTTTGAATAATGCATTAATAAAAGATAGAGAAGGTAGCAAATTTAAAATTAAGAGTGCGTTTATACGAATATGTGTCACTGTAGTTACACGGAGAAAACTGTTTGCTAAATTTGTATTGTATTTAATTAAGCAAAACTTTCGCTTGAATCTCAGCCCCTTCAAAATTATGCTAGATTTCAGCAAAAACTAATCAAAATTTGCTATTCCAGTTTATAATAACTTAGCAAAATTTTAATTAAATTCAAGCAAATTTTTGCTAAGTTATTATAAACTGCAAAAATAAAATCTACTTAATTCAAGCACATATTTGCTTAGTTATTATAAATTGGAATAGCTAATTTTGATGAATTTTTGCTAAAATTTAGCATTTGTTTGAAGTGAAATAATTATTAACATTAAATTAAAAAATTACCACCATCTGGAGATTTGAATCTCGGCCGCGTGAGTATAAGTGCATGGTCTTATCCTTCAACCATCACAGTTGTTAACCAATCGTCGCCTTATTTCCTTCATTAAAAACAAAAGTGTGTTTGTGCGTTTAGCAGAAATTTGCTCGAATTTAGTAAAGATTTGCTATTTGACTTATAAGAACTTAGCAAATATTTGATTGAGTTTAGAAAAAATTTTGCTATTTGACCTTCTAATAACTTAGCAAATTTTTCTTAAACTAAGTAGAAATTTGCTTTTGCAGTTTATAAAAACATGAGAAGTGATTTCAATTTAGCATTACTTTTCTAAAAACACACAGTGATTGAGCAAAATTTTGCTAATTTGCTTTTAAGCAAAGCATTTTCTTGATTCATGCAAAATAATCAAAGTTTGTAATAACAGGTGTGGAGGGGGATTCTAAAAGTTTTTTTTTGAAGAGCTAAAATATCAAAGTTATTAATACAGACAATTATCTTCCCAAAATCATGAAACATTATAAACTAAAAGTTATTGAAAATAGGCCAAATTACTTTACTATGAAACCAGAAAAAAAATAATAGAATATATAATTATACATTAGTTATTAATTATGGTTTTCGCTGTGTATATATGATATCGTCAATCGTTACTTTAGTAAATCTTCAAAGTTTTGTATAATTTAAGTACACCACAAACAACAGCCTCTAATGATTACCATCATGTTTGCAATAGTTAGATGAAGCATTTTTCTTGGCTAGAATTTCCTAAAATTGGAAACATTTTTTTGGGCTAAATGCAAGATGACATTGAAAATGTTTTTTGGAACGAAGTTCCTTTACGCGGCTTACGGGGAGATTTGTGTGATTTGGTGGAAACCGTCACGTAACAGTGAGATTGCTGTGTGTGTATGCGTGCGAGTATCGAGTAGACTGCAAACTAGCAGGCGAGTGCGATGTTTGTGTGCGTGTTTGAGTTTCGAGTAGACTAACAACCCTCCAGGAAAAATCGGAAGGCTTCCATCTAAAACTGATAAAGAAACATTCCCCACCGTATCTTTTGAAAGCTTCAGGGTAGTTTTGTATTTATATTGTTTCCAAACCGTATTTTTTTGAAGCTTAAGGGTAGTTTTGTATTTATATTGTTTCCAAACCGCTTCTTTAAGAATGCATTTGGAAACTTTTATTTATTGTCAAGCAATGACAATAGAAAATATCAATATCATTGTTTTCTAGCCGCTTATTGTAAAATTCGATAGTCTAGTGGTAGCGCACTTGACTGTCGCTCAGGGCTCCCGGGTTCGAGTCCTTGCCGGTCATTTTCGTAACAAGGGAGAGGATTGTTTCCACATTCATTCTTAGAACAGGGAAGAGGACTGCTTGTAATTCGCTTTTTAAGACAGCGGAGAGGAATGTTTCCACATTAATTTTTAACACAGA
Source organism: Dichetophora obliterata (assembly GCA_963920525.1). Lineage (NCBI taxonomy): Eukaryota > Metazoa > Arthropoda > Insecta > Diptera > Sciomyzidae > Dichetophora > Dichetophora obliterata. The sequence goes on from OY986435.1 coordinate 288,771,496, forward strand.
AGAAAGGAATGTTTCCCTCTAATGACATGCTATGTAAATAAAAGCAATGGAGTATGCAACAAAGGGGAATGCTTCCTACATTCCATGGAATGTTTCCTGGTAACATCCGGGAATGCTCACATTTCCTGCAAGGAAGCGAGTGCGCGCTTCTCTCTTTCTCTCTGTGTGTCTCAGTTTCTGACCAGTGTTGCCGGAACAAATATTTTTTGTAACCAGAACGCAAAATGAAAATAGAAAAAAATGTAAAAAAGTAACCAAAATGTCAATTCAGCTTGTTTGGCGATCTAGAACAAGGATAAGAAGGATTTTTTTCGTCGATTAGTTACCGTGGACGAAACATGGATCATGCGGTATAGTCTACATCGATTACCTTCCACCAAAAAGAAAAATCAATGGCACACTCCGACTATTTTCTGTTTCCAAATCTGAAGAAATGGCTCGGCGGAAAGAGATTCACCACCAGAGAGGAGCTCATCACCGAAACAGAAGCCTATTTAGAGGACCTTCCGAAAACAAGAAAAATTGGAGGGACGTTGGACGAAGTGTCCTAAAAGGAGACTTTATTGGAAAATAAAACTTTTGCCGTAAAAATCATTCCTTGTTTCAATTTTTACGGAATTATCAACCAGCCCTCGTAAGTACTAAAAATTCGAATAATATTTTCATATAATTTTAATTGCAGATTGTAAAACTTGGGCGTTTAGACAATTTTGCCGGATTCTATCTCTTGTTATTTTATTTTTAAGACCCTAAATCATCTTTTAAGCTAAAGCAAATAATTCTATTTTTTCCAAATTTTACTTAGGTTTCCGCCCCTTACTAAATTGCTCATTAGCCTGGCTAAACTATTTTTGTACAACTTTTTGAGAATTTAAAGCATACTTATAAATTGTTATTTCATAGCTAATACAATTGCAACGAGTACCTGGCTTAACAGTGGGAGATTCCAACAATCGTTTTAAACACAACATTTGAATACATTGCCTGGTAGGATCGATGCCGAGGCGTATTTTTAAGACAATACAAAAAAATGGAAGCCAAATTAATTAAAAAAATTTATTCTGTACATAAATAAACTTGTTTTTGTAAAAAATTGCAACTGCCTTATCATTTTGTCGCATCAAAATTAAGCTTTTTTCATTTTTGATGTATTTAAAACTAACGGGACTTTGTTTACTCATTATATTAGAATTTATTTGTTGCATTCTCTCTATCGAACAATAAAATCCACAAGATCCAAAGAGTAATCACTCAAATTGAGCTCCACAAAGAAAAAACAGACTGACCTTATCTTTTTGTCGCATACCTTATAATATTTACAAACTTTTCGCCTGGTCGGGAAAAGTAAAAATTAGGTAATTGATAAATACACTAATATTAATCATATAAGTTTACGTGTACAATGTTTCATTGGCTTTTTATTTGGTTTGTATTTACTTTTATTTACAGAGAAAATCAAAAAAGATTTTGTGAGCCTCACTGGCCTCACTTTGTGGCTACTTTCTCAGATGAGGGGCTTACAATGCAATGAACTGCTTTATGAAGCGCGTTACTCAAGTAATTGCTAGAAAAAGACTTATAATTATTATTTTTTATTTTCTTTTATTTTATAATTTTTCTTGATTTTGTTAAATAAAATATACAAAATCAAATATTTTCTTATTTTAGAATTGTACAAATTTTCTTTGGGGCTAATTAATTTCTCGGAAGTTGACTTGTTATAAGTGAAATCACATATGGCAACATATTCCCATTTAATCGCGTCGTATAATATGGTAAAATGTGTCTTCATATTTACCTATCTCTTTGCGGTAAAGTTGCGGTACTATGTTGCGGTAACAATGTAGTAACATGTGCCTGACGTAAAAGTAAAATGTGTCAACTTATTACTTTACACATTTTGGTAACATTTACCATGTTTTTGTTATCAACACAATATGTTAATAAGTATCTGTTAATTTCCACCCTGTTACTTACTGGTCGTTTGACGCAGATTTTCCGCATTTGTTACGTAATTGTTACCATGAACTACTTTTTTACCAATTTGTTTATAAACGGCAAACTTACGGTAAATTTTTGGACACATTTATTGAAAATGTTTGACGCGTTACATTTTTACGAAAAGTTTCCTGGTTGCAATTACGTCCTATATAATACAGAGATCATACTTAACATTACTGACAAAGAATTAAAATTATGTAGTGCTTTGAATTCTTTTTGTGTTGAACCGGTTTAAATCGTTACGGGCGGTGCAATTATTGACAGTGAAAAACATTCGGAATTTAAATATGTGTTAAAAAAATAATTGAAGCTTTAGCTGAAATATACCTGCTTATTTTATATATTATATTTGCATTTTGCATGCAAAAAATATCAATGAGTGATGTTGCAAAAATAAATGAATTGTACACAGATATCCCGCTGACTGTTAGCAATGCTGTCTTCATAAGATATCTTCACATACCATTAGATAATGTCAAATTTTCCAGCAGCAATATAAATCTGGAACGTGTTTTTGCGATGGTAAAGAGTAATGAGAATATGGCTCCAAATAAAGAAATTTATACAAGATGTCAGCAGGTAAAAGGCCGATGCAATCGCTCTACTTCATTTTTACATTTTTAAAAAGTTCTTATTATGAAAATATGAAGTGGAATTCTGAAGAAAGAGTAAAGAGATTAAAAAAACTAAAAATTGAGTGTGCTAGAAAAAAAAAAACGAATAAGCTACACAAAATTGTTAGATACTTCCCTAATGTGTCAAAAAACTGCGTTAAACTATATAGATCTCGAGGAAAAATTGTCTAAACTGGAAATAAAAGCTGACCGAATGAAAGTTGTGAGGAGACAAATTGATTTATTAAAGAAATCTGGCATAACTTTTAAAGACCCAAAGGAATGGAACGGAAAAGAAATAACTGAGGAAGATCAGCTTAGGTTGAAACTACAAAATCTACATTCAAATGCGAAATTACTTTAGGGTAGCTCACTTTTTTGAATAATTAATAAAAGGTAAATATTTCAGAAAACTATTTCTGGTATAAAAGTCGGGCCACGCTCCCTAGTTAAGAGTTTTTGAAAAATGTCAGAACAAAAGTTGTTGGCTAAAATTATATCTATCATAATCTGAAATAAAATTAACATTAAAAAAATGTATATAAAGGTAAGGCCACGCCCCCTTATTTAAAATTTTTTAAAATTCTCAGAACAAAAATTGTTGGCTAAGATCATATCAATCTTAAACCGCAATAAAGTAAACATTTTTAAAAAAATTCTTATAAAGGTTGGGCCACGCCCCCAATTGTAAATATTTGCAAAAATTATTTGAAACTCATAATTCATTTTTATTACATTACATTTTTCATAGAATTAAAGACAAGAGCAATGACTCAGGATCCGCGGGATCGTCATACCCGACACTCCATAAGGGAATGCCCTGCGGCAAAGTTAAACAAAACTAAAAATTTAGAACAAATTATTTTAATATGTATTAAAAAAAAAAATGAAAAGATTTAAACATGTTCTTTTAAAAATTACTCAGTATAATGTCAAGAAAACTAAAAACAATATAATAATAATAAGGATATTTAAGAAAAATATAACATATTATTTATTTATCGAAAAATAAAATAAAAAGAAAACAAAGATGCAGAGAAAGAAAGATATGAAGGTACACAGAAGGTAATCAGAGAACAGCTGAAAGGTGTTTAATGAGTTTTTGCTTGAATGTGTTCGCGTTACAAATTTGCTTTAGATTAATAGGCAGCGTATTCCAAAGATGTATTGCATAAACAAAGAAATGACGAGAGGTCAAGAGATATTTATGCCTGAGCAATATGAGTTGCTCTGTTCGTTGATTTCTACGAACCTTAAAAGTTCAAATAAATAATCAGGCTCCTTTCTGTATATGATTTTATGCAGCAATAGAAGAGTACGAAAATTAAGCATATCACTTAGGTGAAGTCCAGTTATTTTTTTTTGAATATGAAGATATATGGCACTGTCTATTAACACCGAAAACAAACCTAGCGCAACTATTGAAAGCAACCGTCAAATTTCTAAGTAAATCAGAGTCTAGCTTTGCATACAATTCGCTACAATAAAAAATGATTGGTAAAATAAATGATTTAACAAGTCTTAGTTTAACAGCAGTCGGCAAGTAATTGGTGGTAGGGCTAAGTCCCCGTAGCGCCCCATAAATTTTAGAGACTACACTATTTATATGGGTGTTCCAAGTAAAATTGCTATTTAAATATATGCCAAGATTTTTGGTGCAACCAACATATTCAATAGGAGAATTGTTTAAGTAAAGTGGAGGCAACTCAATTTTATTTCGGCTTCTATTGATGACCATAGCCTTGGTCTTATTAGGATTTAGTCTGAGACCATTGTTTTCCGACCAACAAAGGATTCTGTCAAGCTCTAAATTCATATCATGTGCTGTTTGTGTGTGTAGAGACTTCGGAAAAAACTTATACATTTGTATGTCATCCGCGTAGATGTGATGTTCACAATTTAAAAAGCAGTCAGCGATTTCATTTATAAACATCATAAACAACAATGGTCCTAACACTGATCCCTGAGGGATACCACATGTTACATTCATGTTGGTGGGGTTTTTGTTATTATAGTGAACATACTAAATACGATTGCAAAAGTATGAAGACAGTAGTTTGCATAACGGAGTTGTGAATGAGATTTTAGTTGATAGTTTTTCTATAAGTTGCTGATGGTCAACGCTATCAAAAGCTTTAGAAAAATCCAAAAAACAACTAGACCACACATATTATTATCCAACCCTGAGCGAATATCTTCACAGACTTTCAAAAGTGCTGTAGTACAGGTACGACCTCTTCGAAATCCTGACTGATGTTTAGTTAAAAGTCTATTGTGATCAAAATAAGGTTTAATTTTTTTACTGATCACAATTTCCAAAGCTTTGCTAAGGAATGGGAGTATGGCGATTGGACGGAATTCAGAATTATTTTTCGGCAGAGGTAAAATTTTTGCAGTTTTCCAGAGAGTGGGAAAGACAGAGGTTGTGATGATTGTATTGAAAATATGAGTTATATGATGCAGAATGACAGGCAGAAGTGTTTTTATGAAAAGGGGACAAACATTGTCAGATCCTTTCGCCTTCGATTTAATTTGCAGAATAACTTTGCCGACACTAAAAAAATCTACGCATGACAGCTCAAAAATTGATTCTGGAGAACTTCTAAAGATAGAATTTCGAGGATCACTATTGCAGTTTATAGAAGGCTGAATAAATTGTTGGTTAAGATTATCAAGATTAATATTTTCATAGGGAGTATGTGAACTTTTGCTTAACCCCGTAGAACGGATATTTTTCCAAAAGGAAGAGCTTGAACTACAATGAGAAAATTTACTTTCAAAATAAAGCTTTTTATTATTTCGAATTAGAGCAGTGACTAAATTGCGTACACATTTGAAATTACTGTAAAAGGTAGAACATTTCTATTTTTTCCCACTTATAATACAGTAAATCTCTTTTAGTTATAAGATTCAGCACCTCACGAGTAATCCATGGATGCTTAGTGGGTCTTCTGATTTTTACTATAATTGGAACATGTTTATCAAACAATTTGTTTATTCTTTCATTTAAGAATTCAACCTGCTTATTTACATCGTTTGTTGCATATTTTATACTCCAATCAATATCTTGACATTCATTGAACAGGCAATTAATATCTACACTAGTAAAGTTGGGTATTGTAATTGAATTTAAGCTTACAACTGTAGGAAAGATGTTAAGAGTGAGAAAAATCAAATCGTGATGCGAGAAAGCTGATGCAGAAATCTGATCATAGTGTAGAATTAAGTTGGCATCTGAAACTAAAAATTCATCAATTAAAGATGGTGTACAATTGGGGCGAAAATGAGTAGGTGAAACAACATTAGCAAATTTAAAATTTAAGTATTCAACCATCTCAATAAACCTGTTATGGCCATTTTGTAGAATATTCAAATTTAAATCCCCACAAATAACAACATCAGTATACAAAGAAGCTAGATCGTCCAAAATATTCCTAATAAGAGTAAAATGAGCAATATTAGGTGCCATATAAATACAACCCACCAAAAAACTACCAGCATCATGCAAAACTTCTATAAATATGTATTCTTGTAAGTCATTACCTGTGGATTGTTTAATTACATGAAACTTGTATCATTGTCTTATGTAAATAGCAACGCCCCCACCTACCTTATCCTGCCTATATGCGCGGACTAATTTAAAGTTATCAATCTATATTCATAAAAGAAAGTGTCCGAATGCGATGTAATCCCATAACTCGAGATCGGCCAAACCGATTTTGATGATTTATACTTTGTTGGAAAGGTATTTTTTCAGTTCGGGTTTAAAAAAAAAAATGAAAAAAAAATCGAAAAAAGTGTAAAAAAATCAAAATTTCAAAATGTTTTATTTTTATCAAGGGCCTTCTATGCGATTCTCATACTCGCAAGGCACCTGCCATTGTTTGGAATTTACAAAGGACAGCAAAGGGCCTTCTATGCGATTCTCATACTCGCAAGGCACCTGCCATTGTTTGGAATTTACAAAGGACAGCAAAGCTAGCCTATATAAGGAGAAGGCAAATACTCTGATTATGGACATCACAGTGCAAGCATTAAAATAAAAGCGTTAAAATAAATAAAAGAAAGTGTTGGAAAGGTATTTTTTCAGTTCGGGTTTAAAAAAAAAAAAAGAAAAAAAAAATCGAAAAAAGTGTAAAAAAAATCAAAATTTCAAAATGTTACGGCTGGACCGATTTGGATAATTTTTTTTTCAAATGTTCGTAGTAATCCAATTTAAGTTTTGTCGGAAAGAAAAATTGACCACGCCCACTTTGCGCCCACTTTTTTTGATTTATCTAAAATCGGAAAACGGCTGGACCGATTTGGATAATTTTTTTTCAAATGTTCGTAGTAATCCAATTTAAGTGTTTACTGAAAGAAAAATTGACCACGCCCACTTTTGCGCCCACTGTTTTGATATGTATATATATAAAAATAAGTGGCAAAACTTCCTGTTCGCATACTCCTCCTAGACGGCTTGCCCGATTTTAATGAAATTTTCAGGGGTGATTGGGGTCTGGTGGAGGGTGCACATAAGAAATTGCATGTGTGTATCTTTGCACGTTTTGTGCCACACCCCCTTTTGTTGCCCACAAATCAATAAAAATGCTGTATTTAAGACGGTTTTGGTCGTATTAAATAAAAAATTTGGTAAATAAGTTCGTATGATAACTATAATTAACTTTGAAAAAAATGGGCGTGGTCACACTTCATCTACGCTCACTTTTAAGAAAATATCAAAATACTTCGAAACCATTGGTCCGATTGAGCTCAAATTTTGTAAGTACGCTTTGCTTTGAGTACGAGATGGTTTAAGGGGAAATGCCACACCCCCTTTTACCTCCCACATATAAATAAAAAATTGTTGTTATCGAATAGCTTTAGAGTTATGGGTCGCACAGCTTAGAAATTCGGTATTCGACCACAATTTAGACGTACCGTTTCTGTGATGAAATTTTATGGGAGTGGACAAGGGGGAGGGGCACCTCCCATACAACCCAAATTTGTGATATCGAATAGCTTTGAAGTTATAGGAATTCATCCTTGGAATTCAGTTTTTGACCTCAATTTACACATGCAGTTTCAATGGTTTTATTTTATGGGCGTTGGACAGGGAGGCGTGACATCTCCCTTACAACCCAAATTTGCGATATCGTATTGCTTTGAAGTTATAGGTTGACAGCGTAAGAATTCGGTATTCGACCTAAATTTATACATGCATTTTCAATACTTACATTTTGTCGTCGTAGGGCAAAGGGGAGTGGCACTTCCCATACAACCCAACTTTGTGCTATCAAATAGTTTTAGAGTTATAAGTCGTACAACGCCGAAATTCAGTATTCGACCTCAATATACACATGCAGTTTCATTGATTCAATGTATGTTCATTGGTAAGAGGGGCGTGGCACCTCCCATTTAACGTAAATTTGCGATATTGAATATCAGCGTCAGAATTCAGTATTCGGCCCCAATTTATACATGCAGTTACATTTATTACATTTTATGGGCGTACGACAAGGGGGCGTGAAACCTCCTATTTAACCCAAATTAGAGATATCAAATAGCATTGGGGTTATAGGTCTCACAGCTTTGGAATTCAGTATTGGACCTCAATGTACACATGCAGTTTCATTGATTACATTTTATGAGCGTTGATCAAGGGGGAGTGGCACCTCCCATACAACGAAAATTTGTGATATCGAATAGCTTTGGAGTTCAAGGTCACACAGCGTCGGAACTCAGTATTCGACCAAAATTTACGCTTGCAGATTTACTGATAAAATTTTTTAGAGTTTGTCGGGGGGGCGTGACTCCTCCAATTTAACCCAAATTTGCAATATCGAATAGATTTGGAGTTATAGGTAACTCAGCCTCAAAATTCAGTATTCGACCTCAATGTACTCATGCAGTTTCATTGCTAAAATTTTATGGGCGTAGGGAAAAGGAGAGTGGCACCTCCCATACAATCAAAATTTGTGCTATCGAATAGTTTTGGAGTTATATGTCGCACAGTTTTGGAATTCGGTATTCGACCTCCATGTAGACATCCAGTTTAATTGATTACATTCTATTAGCGGTGATGAAGAGGGAGTGGCACTTCCTATACAACCCAAATTTGTTATATCGAATAGCTTTGTGGATATAGGTCGCACAGTCTCAGAATTCAATATTTGACCTCAATTTAGACATGCTGTTTAACTGATAATATTTTATGGGCGTTTGAATAGGGAGAGTGGCAGCAACGCACCGGGTTTCAGCTAGTATTAAATAAATTACTACACATTTCTTTCTTAAGCCAAGTTTCTGAAAGACAAATAACATAAATCTTACTACCGTTGACAAGAAGACGAAGATCATCAATTTTATTTTTTAAACCTTGGACGTTTAAATGGCACATATTTAAACCTCTTTTGTAATTACACAACACTTTAAGTAGAGTACAAGATACATCAAAGGTGTCACTACTAGAACATATGCTCATTTAACCCTTCGTGGGACCCTAAGGTCCGTAGGGACTTTTTTGATTTTGAATCGCAAATTACTCCTATTTTGGCCACTACGACCCCCTCCCAAAGTTACCATGTATTCCTGGCACATTTAGTTCTGCGTCTTTTACGGGTTCGATTATTAAAATCGGACCAGTGGTTACCGAGATCTAAGGATTTACTTTTACTGCCTACGAGAAAGGTCCCTAAAGTCCCCTGGGACATAGTATGAAAATTAAGCAAATTAACGGTATTACTTCGTGGAATTCATTGTTTTATGGCTCAAAATTTCAGCTGCGTTTAGTTTCAAGGTAAAATAAATATTTTTGCTAATTGGGTTTTCCAAGAAATGAGCAGGGAGAGGTATAAGTTTGCTTATATTATTGCTTTGTTCATCCCTGATGCATTTGTCTTATACCTGCGTGCCTACCTGAATGTTGGGGAAAAAAAAGGTATATAAACCAGTTGCTTCAAGAATATTCAACGGTTGTGTACTAACTTTTGAATTGAATTGAGCTAAAGAAAAATGTGCGAAGCAAATATCAATATAAATGAAATACTAAATGAACAAAGTTGTGATTTCGATGATGAAATAAGTGATCCATCGTTCCAAATAAATGAAGAAGCCTCTGATTGCGAAAGTGGAACCACTATTGAATACTGGGACGAAGATACAAGTGACGATGATGATGAAACGCCGCCAAATCGAGAAACAACTTCAGATGACTATTATGTTGGCAAAAATGGTATGAAATGGAAGAAAGCGCCGCTACCAACTTCACGTGTAAGATCGCACAATATCTTCACCATGAGAAGTAGAGGAATAGGACCAATAATGACTTCGGATGATCCATTGAGCATATTCAAAACAATTTTACCGAGGAAATGTCACACATAATCGTAAGAGAAACTAACCGAAAAGCCAAACAAACTATTGAAACGTGGAATGAAGCTAATCCAACACGACCCAAAGAATGGCAACCACTGACACCCAAGGAGTTTGATGCGTTCCTGGCAATGCTTATAGCTTCTGGCCTATATAAGTCAAACAATGAACCAGCTTACTGCCTGTTTGATACAAATCATCCACCAATCTTCAGAGCTGTAATGTCATTCAAAAGATTCAAACTGCTATTGAGGGTAAACTATACTATTTTAAGGTGCGAACATTTGTCAGCAGCAAACGGGTTATGCTTTATTTTTCTGAATTCCATTCATGAATGAACGAATATATTTTTTTAATCCTCCTGATCGATTTCAGTCGAAATGTTTCAAAATCAATAAACGAAAGAAACAAATAAAGAAAGACAATAATTTGGCATTAAAGTTGCGTCAGCCACAAAGTAAAAGTGAGCCGCTGATAGTATTTTCAGCTCCTTGAGTTTTAAACCAAAAAATTTTATGGAATTGAGAGCATTCGTTTAACTTTTGCCGCCTTAGTTGCTATTGTTGTAGTTGTTATCGCTACCACATTTGATGAAATGCTTACAAATTGTGCAGCATTACGTATTAAAAACCTTTGTCGCGCATGCGCAAGCCATTGATTGGCATAGACCCAAAAACAGCACCTGCAACAACAAAAACCATTAAACACATAAAACACATGTGCGTGTGTAGTGCTCTTTGTGCCGTTAACCGGATGACTCTCTGACTGACGGATGTTGACTCGATCATGTGTGTGCGCACAACCAGTTTAAGCAAGATTGTGTAATGGTTTTCTTTTTACTATAATTAAATATTTATCTCTTATTTATACAATACAGTCATATGTACATTTTTATGAATTTTAGACATATTTCAGTCGCATCTCCCAATCTCATCTCTCAATCGCTTACAGTTTGATTTCTTGTGAATTTACTAATCTTATTCAACCGGCGTTTTATTGGATTTTTTTTTTGTTATGCCCACTCATAGAAAGTGAAATTTTATTTTTTTTTTATATGATTTTATTAATCATTCTTTTACAGCATACTGATTTTTATGCCTTCATTTCAGTGATTTTAAATATTTTTTCATTGGAAAAGAATCTTGCAATAAAACAAAAGTGATTTCATAGCTTTAGTCATTTTGACCACTATTATATCTTAAAATAAAATGCGGTGACAATACATTTTTGCCTCAGAATATTTTGGGTGGACAAAATGTTGTTGGGATATTATGACCATGAATTTGTACTTCATACATTTTTCACTCAAATAATTTAAGAACACAGAATTATATAATCCTTAAGCGCAAAGTTTGTAAGTTTGAAAAATCAATTCTATAAAGTTTGCAGCAGGTTTAAATTTTTTTCTAAATGTGGATTGTTTGCTGTAATATGATATTGAAGAATTCTTAAATTACTAAGGATATTAGTCAAAATGTATTTAAAACCAATCAGGAATTATTTTCGACTGGGCCAAAGGTAAAATATAAACATTATTAGTTAAAAAAAACTGTATAAAATATCAGTTATATGGCGCACAATACGAATTTTTGACTTTGGGTTTTGTCAATTATTTAATGAAGTCACAAAATAGCAAAATCTACGAAGAACAAATATACACTTTTGTATGAAGAAAATCATGCAAAAAATTCTTTACTAACTACATACATATATTGTTGTTATGGTTTTTGATTTTGTGCGTGCTGAAATCACGACAGCAACATAGTGTCTTTTGATGAAGCGAATCGTTTAACGAAAATTTCTTGTATTTAGCTACAAATACTATAATACGATTAGTTATTATTAGTTATTATATAATACGATTAGTTATTATTTATAACTCGTTATTAAATAATATTTTGTGGAATTTAAAGAAATTTTTGCGTTTTTATAAAGTCACTTTGTATAGAAAATAGGCATGATTTTCATCCAACTTGACTCATTTTAATACTCAAAGTGCGTAATTAAGATTTAGGATTATTTGCGAAATTCGAAATGATTCAATTAATTTTTGTGTAATTTAAAGAGATTTTACCGTTTAATAAAGTAACTTTGTATCAGAGGAAGGCGTGATTTTTATCCGATCTAGCTCATTTTGTAACTTGATCCTAATTTTTTAGTGAGAAGCTAATATATTAAAATTTATAACGAAAATAGAAAAAATAAATTCAACTTCGATTTGAAAAAGAACTAGGTCTAGCTATGGATAAGCCCAAGCCAGGTTTCCATTCTTCAAACGATGGAAGCATGAAAAAGCTCTAACTTATTAACGATGAAGTGAAATCTGATTAGTGGATTAGATTTGTAATGCTGTACAACCAAATAGAAATTAATTTTTACATGATTTTAATTATAAGTTGTTTTCTTCAAGTAAGTTTTGAAGAAGGCAACAAAAACAACAACAACTCTGTATAAAGTAAATCACACAGCAGACTAGAGAGACTGTTTTGGAAGGGGCTAAGCTTCCATCATCAGTAGTCTTGAAGTCTTAAGTTTAATATAATTTGAAATTTGTCCGAATTGACTCGTCTGAAGTATATGACGTTGAAGCAAAATAATTTTTAGTTTGAGGTCATGACTGAAACTCTGCCAGGAATTTTGTCTGTTCTAGTTCCTTTTCACTTCTTTAGAGTTCAACGAATTTGCCTTTTTTTCAACTATTTTATTATTGTATTGAAAATCAAAAAATTTCCATTTTCGATAGCTTGTAAACCTATTCAAAAATATCTCCTTGAAAGGTTTTTTCAAAATACGAATTATTTTAAAAGTTATAGCCATTTTAGTGTTGTCAGTTATACTGCCTGAAACTTAAACGAGTTTTTCTCGAAATTACTTTCTCCAACACATTTGACATTATGTCTTAAGTTCTAATGACAAGATTTACATAAAATTTGGTGTGTGACTTTTTTATATTGTCCTATGTGGCCCGGGCTAGAACTATGTAAAATTGTTGTTTTTAAACATTTTAAAAAAAAATTCAAAACTTTGAAAAAAAGGTAAAAAATTACTTTTTTTCGAACAATCGCCATTTTGCGATTTTTTTTTCCTAGTCGGGGATATAGCGACACTTTTACTATTTTTGAAATATTAATAAACATTTAATAAAAGAAATGGATAGCAAAAATATTAATTAGTTGTTTCTTATCGACCGTCAACAGGCGCAGATCCATGGATGAGAATTTATGAGATACAATAATTGTACCTACAGCTTAATATTTACAATCAAAGGGGTTATTACAATAACAGGAGAATCAACATGATTCAATAATTTTATTATATGTACTCTACATCAATTCATTTTTAAAAAACATAACTCAATTCAATGATATCTTAACCGTTTTCCTCTATTTGATAATGACATATTGTAATCTTCCTCGATTCTGATTAGAAATGTTTTTGCGATTAGCTGATTAAATAGACAACATAATTTACAAAGAATTCAATAGCGTTCCTTCGTTGTATTTTTGGCACAAGGTTGTATTTTCTACACTGTGCATTTTGTTTTACAAAATTTACTACAAATATTAAATTTATCAAAAATACACAATACATGGGAAAATACACCACATCGTGGATACCATTATTGTAAACAACCCTATGTTTTGTTGTAAAAAGTCTCACAGTTGAAACAAATTAATCATTTGTATACAAACATTTTGTAAAACGCATAATACAATTGATCATAAGAAGGTTGGTCAAAGTGCTTTCACGGGCTGAAATGGCTAAATCGCTTTTCAAGGTGTAATTGACGTTTGGATTTATTGTATTGCGTATCAAATTACGTAGCACAAGTTACTTAATTGTTATTATCAAGTCATTCTAGATTACCAACAAGTTTTTCTCGAAAATACCGGAAATCATTTTGGTCCTTTGCTACATTGCTCCGAAAATACAACAAAACAATGCTATGCTATCGCCTTAGGATTTCATAGAATGCTCCTGGATTCAAGGTCATCAAATGTTCTTCTAAATTGTGGCTTTAATAATCTTTTGCACACAAACGAATAAAAACAAAACAAAATATCTTGTGAGCCAACAAGCCCTACAGCTTGGATGATGAAATTTTATGAACTCATAAACTCAAGACTAACTTCATGAAATCTTATGCGATTATATAAGAATCATCAAAGCAACTAACTGAAGACACAGTTTTACAACATCAGGGAAAAGTAAGATAAACTACAGAAGAAGACACAAAAAATTAAAGATTAATAAAACATTTTCAAGGTAGGTAAACCTACAATCGGATAAACTTTCTTTTCTTTTCATTTAACATGCAACTAACACATGCTAAAAGGTTAAGCAACAAAAACGACAACAAAAAAAAACATAAAAATTCACCTGTTTTGCACCTGTAATAAATGTGGTCGGCCTGACTACACGTCGATGACTAAAAAACACAACATAGTTAAGGCAAACAAAAAAAAAACAACAAAATTAAGTTCTGTAAACAATACAAAGAGAAAAGAAGGAAAAAAAAGTTCGAAAAATATGATGTTGCGGGTAACGTTAGCGAAGTGATGCTGGTGATAAGTGGGTAGGGTGCGCTTGAGAGAGCGATATTCAAGAGCACAAGAAGAACTCAACATCAATCTAACTGTAAATCGTTTGCAAAGAACGGTGTGAGAGTTGTAAAGCCATACACACAAACTCAAACATGCACTGTTTTACTCTTTACAACCAGCAGCAGTCGTTTGGTCAATTGCTATAATTGCTACCTTAGGTTGTAAAAATCTTAATTGTAGCCAGACGCACTAAAATGAGGTTGTAAACGACGACGCAACGGTCAACGGCTAGCAACAATACAAATGTACTACAAATAAGAACAACAAAAATGGCTAAAATGCAACAACACACATGCGCACACAGCTTGGCAATGCGCGCTCTTCAACTTGAAGCTTGAGCTTTGCTGCTGCTGGTGACTTTGACAACGGTGTTAGATTACGTTGGCGGCTGAAGCTGTCATCTGAGCTGAGAATGAGGAAACTTTTGTTTGAAGAGTTACAAACGCACAAAGTTACGAGTTGAGCTGGCCGCTCCTCTTCTTCTCATTAACTCGCTCCCACTCTGACAGCCATCTGCCAATGGGCCAGCTATAACGCTCTCTCATACCACATGTAGGTAGTTTTCTCTACCTTGACACAGGGCATTTTATATATCTTATTCTGCTCCATCCATATTGTTTAGTTAACTGTTGTTTTTGTTGTATCTGTTATTTGCTGTTACGTTTTGCATAATTTTATGATATTTCGTTGATTGTTGGAGACTCTTTAAAAACTGACTCGCACCGTCGAAAAATTATCAAACCGCAAGTTGTTCCATTCGAATGAACACACAGTGATTTCGGTGGTCGATTCGAGTCATTTTGGAAATCTTAGTCCTAAATTTTGAAACCAAAAATACAAATCAAATAACATAGTTAACATGAAATTATTCATTGCAACAACGTGTGTCCTTCTTCTCTCAGTCGGCATCTATGCCGATCCAATTAAGGATAACACAGCTGAAACGGAAACAAGTGGATTCGCCAAATGTTTGGATTCGGATTCAATTTCGTGCCTGCAACTAACGGTACGGAAAAACAAAACAAGCAAACAAACAAACAAAAAAACCCAACTAAAAGGATTACATAAAAGTGAAAAAAAATATTTTAAAACAAGATAAAAAGTGAAATTTGTGAAAAGGCACACTTAAATGAAGTGTTAACATAAAAGAAAAATAAAATGAGTGCAATGAAATATTTGTTCCAACACTTCACAAAGAAGAACAAACAAACAAACACATATTTTAAGAACATTGTGTGAATTTCACAACCAGTGCTAAAGCACTAAGCAATTCCTTTTAGTGAAATATAAACTCACTCTCAGTACGAGTTAGTAAAAAGCTTTGCAGTTTTTTCTCAATAATAGTGAAGAAATATATTTGTTGCAAAAAATTTTCAATTTATGAACTTTAGTGGAACATAATTTAATGCTTAATGCTTATGCTAATAAAATTTTAAAGTTTTTAGTATTCAGTTAATTAAACATTTTCGGTCATCATTAATTCTAGTGAAACATAACTCAATGCTTACTAAACTTTATCTTTTTCGAAGATTGAAAAGTAGTGTAAATGTTTACTTGTTGGCAAGTTTTAACTTAGAAGCTTTAGTTTAAATTAATTATTTATCAAAATGCTTTTAGCTTTAAGCTATTTATATTGAATTTGATTCAAAAGTTCTTTAAGCAAATATAAGCTTACAAGTTTTTCACTCCATGAGATAGCTTTAAGCTTATGCAACTTGAAAGTTTTTAGTTCACAAACTTATTTAATGTATTTTTATTGTATCTGTGTTTAACTTTGTGTTAGTTTTGCGAATTTATGCACAGCTTCAAGCAAATAAACATTTTAAGCTCTTTAGGATCTAGTTAAAATTAATACGAGTTTAAAAATCTGAAGTAACAGCTAAAATTTTCTTCAGCTTAAGAAGCTTTTGAAAATACTAAGCTTTAAACTTTGTCTTTCAACTTTATTTTAAAGGTAAAATTTGATAAATAAATATTGCTGGATAGTAAAGAGCTTCAAATTTACACAATTTTTAATATTAACTGAAGCTTTTAAGTTTGAGCGCAAATCTCAAAAAACTTGAAAATTTAGTCTCAAAGTTGATAAGCAAACACTCATTTACGATATTGCTTGAAAGCTTAAAACTTCAATTTTATTTTTTATTTAAATCTTATTGATCTCTTACAATAGATATTTCAGTTTTAAGATATAAATAAAGTTAAAATTTCAATCAATGTTGAGTTTTTGTTAATGTACAGCTTTTGGAACTGTTTAAGATATAAAAGACCATTAGTTATAAAAAAGCTTTTATAAATCTTCACAAAGAAGTTCAGAAAAAGTTTTGGTGAAAGCTAAAATATATATTTTTTGTGGGCTTTATTCTTAAGAAAATGTCTTTCCTATGGTTTTTAAAAGCTATCACATGTGAATATACTTAAGTTACTCTTAAGAGCTTTTGTTGCTCATATCTTTTATTTCCCCATGTGACATAATTTAAAAATATAAATCAGTTAGAAAATATATAAATTCCGTTTTTGTGGTTAAACAACGCGCAATGAAAGCTTATAACACACAAGCTTTCAGTGAAATTGTTCAAACTTGCTTACTCATTACATTGATACGACAAACATTAGCGATAAAAAAAAATAAAACTGTTTAACCTGCACATACTCTAAAACCTCTACTTCATAATGAATTCCTACAGAATTTCAAGTTCAACTCGCTTTTCTTCTCTGAATTCTTCTATTACATTATTTTTCTTTACTAATTTTTCATCTTCTTTTTATTTCTTTTTCAACTCATATTTCGCAAAACAGCTCTTCCGCAAAGCAAAATCCATCTTCGAAAATCCCCAAATCGAAATCTTCGGCGGTGTCTCATTGGTGAAGAGCAACGAAGGACGTCAAGGAAAATCTATAGATGACAACACCATTGCCGTTGAAGTGGCACCCACTGTTGAGGCACGCAATTCTGAGATGGGCACCTACTTCATGAACAACGCCAAGAACTTCTTTGCCGAACGCTCATTGAACTTTAACTTTGCCAATGCTGCCCGCTCTGTGGCCCGTGCCATTCCCGATGACATCAAGGCCGATCTCCGTGAATTGGTTGTCGAGTCACGTACAAAGAAGAAGAAGCTCCTCAAGAAGCTCTTGCCCATCCTTTTGGGTGTTGGTGCTAAAATTGCTGTCTTGGGTATTGGTGCTATTTTGGGTCTGCTGTTCTTGGCCAAAAAGGCTTTGATTATCTCCGTTATTGCATTCTTCATGGCTCTCATTGCTGGCGCTTCCAGTCACTTGGGTCGCTTGGGCGGTTCCGGAGGCGGCAGCGGCGGTGGTCTCTTGGGCGGTCTGGGTGGTCTTTTCGGCGGTAAGAACTCAGGTAGTTCCGGCGCTGGCGTTGGCGGTTGGTCCTCTGGTGGAGGCGGTGGCTCCTCCGGAGGCTGGTCATCCGGCGGTGGTGGCTCCGGTGGCTGGGACTCGCATGGTGCCTATAGCTCACCAGTGGCACAAACTATCGCTTACAATGGCTACAAGCAAGCCAGACGATAAGCTGACCAAACTCGCTGCTGTAATTGGCAGGATGTGCTTTTAGGTTAATAATAAAATGTGAGGCTGCACAGTGGGGTAGCGAGTAGCTATAAACAGAAAAAACAACAACGAACAAAATTAGGACAAACGAGAAAAAAAATTTATTTATTATTTATATTATTTAAAATATATACATATTTATTTTAATTTATTGAATCTAAAAAAATGACATAGTTATTATGTTAAAGCGAGAAAAAATCCAAAACAATAATGTAAAGAATATTAGTGCCTTGCGAGAAATCGTTGAATGTCATGAAAACATTTTCATTTTCCCATGCATTTATTTACACACTAACACACACACATATACAACAACACAAAACCCTCCCACTCACTTGATTGTTATTATGAATTTCTGATTTCTGTTATGTATTCTATTTGTATAAATGTTAAACTAAATGTAATAGCATTGACAACTGTCAAATTAAGCTGTAATCTGGGCAGCTGCCACTGTTGTATTCAAAACTTGTAAGCAATGATAAAACTAAAATGCATGCAACTAGTCGCTTTTATAATCTGAATGATTTAACTCATAATCGAAATTTTTTAACTGTTTAACTTTTTCACTATCTTCTTTCTATTTATGTAAATTTATGTCTATCTGTATCTATCTCTTTCCTCTGCAATCTATACTATAAATTCTTAGATCTATACTTCTATTCACTACATCTTCTCTGTTTTTTTAACTATTTCTATATGTCACTTTTCTCTTTATGCTATACAATTTGTTACTACCTTTCTATCTTTGATCTATAAAAAAATTTAAAAAAAAAAAACGAAGCAAACAATACATAAGTAATTTATTAAAAAAACCAAAACTTTATTTTTTCTCTACTAACTTCTCTTCCTAGATTTTCTTTGTAACAGTCTATCTTTCTAAAACTTTAGCATGATTTATAAAGTTTTTCTCTACAACATTTTTCATAACACTTACTCTTCTTCATACAGTCATAACTGCTCCCTCTTTTTCACTATTTTCACCATATTCATATTCTTATTTTTATTTAAATACTTTTAATATTCTTTAGAAATGGACATTTTTTCTTCATACTTCAATTCCATTCTTTCGTAAATTTTGTATTGAAAACAAAATTTAAGAACTAATTTTTCCAAATATCTACGCAAAAAAGCTTTTCCTTCAATCTGCGAATCTTTGCCTAAAACAATATTTATTTGATTTCATTTTATAAAACTATAATTTTCCTTATTATATTTGAAAAATTTAAAAAATATCATCTCACTTTTTTTTTCATTCGACCATCTATCTACAGGAATAATCAAAAAAATTTAATATCATAACTATTTTTATAAAATTTTTGTCTTTTTTGACAATATTTTCCCGAATCATTTGTTGGCTCTTTCATCTTCAACTCTCATTTAAGTTTCCTATTCTATACTTAATTTTAGCTCTTTCTCTTTTTCTTTATCAGACTATTTTGTTATATAATGCATTTTTTCCTTTTTAATTTATAAGACTAAAAAATTTTAAAGACTGTCTACATCTTTTTAAATTAAAATTATTTGTTATAACTTAAGGTAAAAACTCTTCTACAACATTTAATTCTTATGTAAATTAATAAATTGTTTTCTTTATCATGCTTTCTAATACTTTCGAAAAATCCAATTTAATTCTTTCATTCTCAAACTCTAGCACTCCAATTTTCAATAACAATTATTTCATAACTCCATTTTTTACAACTCATGAACATTAAATTTCTAAGAAAATAATTTTCAAAAACTTTTCTCACTTCACTTTTCTTGCTACTTTCCTACTCTATATATCTCTTCTAACTTAACACTTTCGTTTTCGTTTCGGGAATACAGATACTCATTTCGGCCTACAAATTATCTTTTCATTTTACACCTTTTACTTCCTTTTTCTACTATATTCTTAAACTATAGTTCTTATACTCTTTTATAAACACTTTTCTTCCTCTTCATTTTACTCGATACAAAATCTGGCACATTTTAGAACTCGAAAAAAAATCTAGGACCATTATTTTTTTACTTGACCTTTAAAAAGCATGATGTGTGCACATTTGATTATAAAATAAATACCATAAACTTTAAAAAATTGTGTATTTCTTGTTTCTCTCAGTTTACTTTGATCCCATTTAAACTTTACTTTGTTCTTTATCTTGAGGAAATAACTTATTGCGTTCGAAAATTTAGGTCGTTCACTTTGCCCTAAGATTGATAATTTTTATGGATATTTAGCAACAATGTCTTTCACTTTAGTTTCTAGTTACTAGTTTTAAAGTTAGTTCACTTTATATGTTGCTGTGAGCTGTAATGCTTTATTATTATTTGACGCCTTTTCGTTCTCATCTATTGCATTTTGAGTTTGACTTTTTCTTTCTTTTGATGTAATGATTAATTGCTGTATTTTTACTGACTTTTAATGTCTCATTTTGCTGCAACAAATGAAAACATCTGAGTGGTTTTTCTATGCCTTTTCTTTTTTTGTAGAGGTAGGTGCAAATGACTTAAAGAGTTTAAAGAAAGTTTGGGCTCATTCAATGGCACAAACTAAAAGTATGAATGCCAAACTTGCTACATAGTAGCAATAAAGATAAGAAAAGTTGACGTTTCTCTTAATTCTCTTTTAAATAGTCATTGCATTCCATCAACAGTAAAATTTAATGTGTTTGTTAAGAAATCTTAAGGCCAAAAAACGACACTTACAACAACAACAACTGCTCTTTTGTTAACCAGCAGCTGTTCTGAAGTTTTTAGTTTTAACCCTTTACTGCGCCGCGTGCAGATCTACAACAACTAGAATTAACTGCTAATTAACAACTTTATCGTTCAGTTACATTAAAAAAATAATTTTCGCATAATAGCCACAGAATGAAGAGTATGATTTTATTATTTTTATATATTTTATGATTTTATAATTTATTTATTTATTTATTTATTTATTCATCAATGGAACAGGTTGCTTACTGACTACAAAATATTTGGCTAAGCCACTTAAAATATATAAACTACAAAATTTTTGGGAAAACCACTTTTATAAAATTAAGATTAACAATTTTTGATAATATTTTTAGAATAGAAAATTATATTCTATGCATAATATATTATAATATAGTATATTCATCTATAGAAACTATCTATTAGGACTCTTAACGCCTGCTTCGTCATAACAAAATCAATAGCAATATTGTTAGAGAGCATATTATATTCTATGAGAGTCCTATTCAAAGGAGCATTAATCGCATAGTTTGTTCTGAGCATTTTAATAAAAAAAAGATCATAATTTCTAAAACTTCTTGTAGGAATATTAAAAGTTATCATTTCCAATAATCGAGGACAGTCAACTGTCCCTTTAATTACATCTGATACAAATAAAAGTAATATTATAGTTTTTCTACTTTGTAGCGATTTCAAACTAATATATAAGCACCGAGCACTATATGAGGGAGCTGGATCAAAATTTAAGGACTTAAGAGCGTATCGTGTAAATGATTTTTGAATACGTTCAATACGATTAATATGAGAGCTATAGTAAGGGCTCCAAATAAACGATGCATATTCAAGCTTAGATCTCACAAAAGCAGAAAAGACTGCTTTATGCTTATATGGATCAATAAAAGCTGAACTATTGCGACAAATAAAAGCATACATCGCATATGCTTTAGGCATAATAAAATTGATATGGCTAACAAAAGAAAACTTAATATCGAAAATCACACCCAAATCAGATATTTCATCGACAGATTTTAAAATGTGGCTATCAATAGAATATGAGATGTTAATGGGATTTTGAGTTTTTAAAAACGAGATATGAAAACACTTTTTTATATATAATGAAAGGGGGTTTTTAGAACACCATGCAGATATATTTGACAATTGTTGTTGTAGATCATGTGCATCAGATATATTTTCAATAGTAAAATACAATTTTAGATCATCCGCATATAGTAGGTAGCTGGCATTTGAAAAACAGCTACCAATATCATTGATGAATAAAATGAAAAGTAAAGGGCCAAGAATGCTGCCTTGTGGAACACCAGAAGAGGCAACAAAAGGCACAGATCTTACATTGTCAATTACAACATAGCTAACTCTTCCAATTAAATAAGACCTTAACCATTTCAAAAAAATTGAGTGAAAACCATGTTTGATAGTTTTGAAACCATGATAGTTTATGTTTAATAATCATTAAAATAAGCATCAGTTGCCTCACCAGCAGTGGATCCAAAGCAGTGCCTGTCAAAAATAAAAATGATCGTGTGTTGATGAGCAGATAAAATAGTACACTAAAAAGAAATACATTCAAATTTAAGCATTTCAATCTTATCACCCATAGCAAAATTAACACATATTGACATTTTTAATTTATTTTGTCGGTTTTTTCTTCCATTTCTAGGTTAAACTCAACATAAGTTGCAATGAAATAAATTAGATCATCATAGCGTATGAATAATTTTAATTGCTTTGAAGTGTTGAAAGCGGGTCAGAAATATGAAGAAAAGTCAGGAAAAGTTTTTAATAAAATTTCAAACGATATTTTCATGTTAATTTGTTCAGCAAAGTTGTTGGTCAGAATAATAGAGGAACAAATTTGCTGAAGAACAAATTTGCTGATGAAATTACACAGTACAACACAAAAATTCCAAACAAAAAATCACTTATCCCAGCCCAAAGTACTCGATGAGAGGAGAAAAGTAATTTCTGGATTTTGCTAGATTGGTTGCCGTTCGTTTTTTATGAGCCTCTATAGTTTTTTCGCCAAATTCGATTTTGAGCACTTTTTTGCAATTTTCTTCTATTTTTCGCATGGCCATAGTTCGAAAAATGCTGTGAATTTTTTTTGCAGTCTTCAGCAAAGTTGTAGCTCTTGACTTGGCCAACAAAAATGCTGAATATATTAAGTCGGAAAAATTTCATCTTCATGCTCAAAACCCCAAAAATGTCAAAAAATTACCACTTTTTTCACCGATTTTTTCTGTTTTTCGACTACAGCTCTTGAACTATTGAAAATTTTACCAAATAATCAAGAGGAGAAATGTAGCCTATAAAATTATAAACAACTTTTTGGTACATACCAACTTCATACGACTACTCCTTGATACGGATTTGGCCATACAAATGTGATTAATTTTCATTTTTGTTTTTATTTTATTATTTTTATTGAGCAAAAGTTTAAAAAAGGCACATGTATTATTTTTTTTTGCAATTTAGTATTGAATTTTCTGATTAAAGTGAAAAACATAAAAATATATGAAAGATTATGAAAAAAAGTATAAAAAAGGCATCAAACGGGTATTCATTTGTATTTTTTTTTTTTGTTAATCAGTATCGTCGATGTCCATTTGGGCTGTCTGGCGCGAAGTTGATGATTTGACAGTTGACGTTCCAGAAGTGGAAGGCCGAGATTTCTTTGCAGCTGGTTCGCTTGATTCGTCGTCTGATTCTGAGTTTAAAATAGCCACGGCGATATCTTCTGCGTCATTTCCAGTTTGTGGAGTGAATAACGGTATATCTTCTTCTGTATGTCCTTCTTTATCATCCTCCGTCAACTCGTGCTCGAATTGTGATATCTTTTGAGACCACCAGCATACTTCAGCAATCATTGCGTCGATTTTCTTACCTTTGAAACGTCTTTCTATCGGCATGGTTACCTGGTGGAATCGTTTACCCTGCTCTTCTGATTCTGTGGGCAGTTGTTTCAGGAACACGTCCAGATGATGGTGCATAAAATGCAGATTTAATGTCATCGATGCATGAATGGAATCAAAGGCAGGGATCATATTCTTCACCAATTGCGTTGCTTTCTTATTGTCCACGCGGTTTTTACCCAACACATATTGAATAACTGCTTTTATTGCAATCCAAGCCTCAAGTTTTTTGGCAGACAATACTTGCGTGAAAGCTTCACTTTTAATGAGTTTGCGGGTGTCTGGTCCATTTAACATACCTGTATAAGAAATAAGAAAAAGCAACAAGTAACATACATAAAAAAGAGTGCGAATATAGCGAAATGAAGCAACATTAATGCTAAAAAATGAAATAAAATACCTGCAGTAATTTTATCATTGCTTAGTTTCGGAAATATTCCTTTCAAACAATCGAAAATCTGATCGTTACCTTTGACGGCCACTTCGATAAACTTTTTCACGATGCCCAATTTTACATGTAGTATAAAATGTTTTATATGTAGCAAAATATTATCAATATTCTCAATTAACGGTTTGTTGAACAAATTCAAATGCTTTTGATTCTTCAGATCTCTTTTCACCCAATGTGTGGCCTTATAGTGGTCATGTTTATACCGCGAATCCCATGTGCAGTAGAAGCAGAAGAATTTAGGGAAGCCGCCTTTTGCAATGACACCTTGCAAAATATTTACTACTTTTAAGTCGCAGCAAATTTTCCAGTTTTGCTGCGTATATTTGATTTTGTCCAATATATCTGCCATGACTTCATAACATTCCTTCATATTCGTTCCGAATGCCAACGGGATGGATGGCATTTTATTTGTAACATGTAATAATACAGCCTTCAAACTTGACGTGGAGCCATCTATAAATAATCTCCAGTCGGCAGCATTATATTCCATACCCATTTTGTTCGTATTCAAATCATTGACGTTGTATAGTTTTTGGAACTCAGCTTGGCGTTTACGGTAACCGCTGGCGATAACGTTTTTCTGTGTCAGATTTCTGCGCTTCATAAATGTAGTGAAAAATTCGGCATCACGCTGCGAAAAACGAAATTTGGCCACGAGGAAATCGATTTTTTCTTGTGCTAGTGGCTTTGATGAATCATCTGTGATTTCAGGGAAAAAATCCGGATCGAAGTAACCATAGTTGGTGTTTCCCCTTTCTGATGTCATCATTGATAGCATACTCGGACTCGGTGGTTTTGGTACTTCGGCATCATCGGGCATCGGTATTGGTAATTCAGCGGAGTCAGTGGCATTATATACTTTTGCTGTGCGTTTTTTTTCTATTAATTTCTTTGGTAAAATTTACGCAAGCGTAGCACTTGTCTGGATCATGTACCCCGGACGTATTTCTTACCCACAGCATTGGCTTGACATACCGTAAACATAAATTTCTTTGATGCAACCACCCCAAGAGATTGCCATAACATAATGAACACACCGTATTTGGCGTATGTTCGTCGCCACTTGTATCCTCTTCACCGAAATAAAGTTTATATGCGAGTTTAAAATTATTAGAAAATAAATTTTTTCGTTCTTGTTTTCCATGTTTTGGCTCTAGTTTACCACAAACGTAACAGAAACTATCTAACTTCGAGTATCTTTCCATTTTCAATCACTCACTTCAATCACTTATATAAAAAAAGTAGAATGACAAAAATTTACCATTGCATCTGTTGATTTCAAGTGTAAAACCACAACCAACTTCGCGCGTCACAGCTGATTGTCACCACTGCTGTAAATGAGGTCAACCAGGGTTGATCTTACACAATAGTGATGCCAAGTCGTGTCATGGAGTTATGTGGGTTAACTTATATAAATTTACTTTGTTCTTTCATAAAAAAAACAACAACAACGATTTTGACAAATACGCATTTATTTTGTTGTTTCTTATATAAAAAACGAAAATAAAAAAAGCGCAAAAATGTTTGTCAAGGTGTAGTCATATGAAGTTGGTATGTACTAAAAAGTTGTTCATAATTTTATAGGCTACATTTCTCCCCTTGATTGTTTGGTAAAATTTTCAATAGTTCAAGAGCTGTAGTCGAAAAACAGAAAAAATCGGTGAAAAAAGTGGTAATTTTTGGGGTAATCGACATTTTTGGGGTTTTGAGCATGAAGATGAAATTTTTCCGACTTAATAAGGTTCGTAACATATTTATAACCCACTTGCCAGCATTGCATGTTTTAACAAAAAAAATCATTTTTCGACATCACTGTAAAAAAGAGCATACTAAATGAGAGAAGTATGAGACAAAGCGATCTTAGTTTTTGTTGTACATTATTAGTATACCAATTGATTCTAATGCACAGTTAACTTTTTGCTTGCTGCTACAAATTTTGATGCATTTTTTGCGTAACATATTTATAACCCACATTCGATAAAGTGTTTCCAGAGTAAAGGGACGTATATTTTAAAGAAAAAAAATTACTCTTTCTGCAAAAAATAATTATTTTCTGCAAAATGCCACGCGGAACTAATTTAACAGGTGAAGAAAAAGGAAAAATTTTGGCATATAAGGACAGTGGGCTTAACATAAGCGAGATATCCAGAAATATTGGCAGAAGTCGACGAGTTGTGAAAAACTTTTTGGATGATCCGGCAAACTATGGTGCTAAGAAGCAATCCGGAAGGAAACATTCCCTTAGTGACCGCGAAAGAAGGCTAATTTTTCAAAAAGCCAGCAAACCTACTGCGTCCTGCTCCAAATTGGCCTCGTATTGGATGACCATTTGCAGAGAGCTTAAAAGGTGCTCACACATTCGCAGCGCAAAAATGGCAAAAAAACCTAAACTGCTACAACGTCACAAGACTGCGCGCCTAGAGTTCGCTGAGAAACACATGGACACCAATTGGCAATCCGTAAGAAGATAACAATTGACACTTTTATATATTATTTAACGGTATATCATCAAAATAGCTAATTTTTTCGGACGAGAAAAAATGGAATTTAGATGGCCCTGATGGATTCCGTCACTATTGGCATGACCTTCGTAAGGAGCCACTATACTTTTCCAAAAGAAATTTCGGTGGCGGATCAGTAATGGTGTGGGGTGCATTTACTAGCCGCGGCACTCTGCAATTGATGTTTACATCTTCCAAAATGAAAAGCTCGGACTATGTTGCTGTGCTGGAGAGAAGCCTAATCCCTTTTTTAGAAGAAAATAGAGAGATACCTTTCCTGTTCCAGCAAGATAACGCCCGTATTCACACCAGCGCTGAAACAAAGTCCTTCTTAGCAAGGTGTTCTGTTGAAACTATGGATTGGCCGGCCTGCTCCCCAGATCTCAATCCAATTGAGAATATTTGGGGAATTCTTGTCAGAAGGGTTTATGCCGAAAATCGTCACTTTGAAAGTGTTGAGGAGCTACGACGAGCCATTGAGGAAAATTGGGAAAGCCTTGAAATCAGTTTATTAGAGAATTTAATTCGATCAATGAGGAAAAGAATTTTCAAAGTAATTCAGGCCCATGGAAGCCATATATCTAAGTAATTGCTTACATTCTAGCTTTAAGAATCACTTTAATACTTAATTTTAAAACAAAAAACTTTATATGGGTTATAAATATGTTACGCAAAAAATGCAGCAAAAATTGTAGCAGCAAGCAAAAAGTTAACGGTGCGTTAAAATCAGTTGGTATTCTAATAAAGTACAACAAAAACTAAGATTGCTTTGTCTCATACTTCTTTCATCTGGTATGCTCTTTTTTACAGTGGTGTCGAAAAATTATTTTTTTTGTTAAAACATGCAATGCTGGCAAGTGGGTTATAATTATGTTACGAACCTTATATTCAGCATTTTTGTTGGCCGAGTCAAGAGCTACAACTTTGCTGAAGACTGCAAAAAAAAATTCACAGCATTTTTCGAACTATGGCCATGCGAAAAATAGAAGAAAATTGCAAAAAAGTGCTCAAAATCGAATTTGGCGAAAAAAACTATAGAGGCTCATAAAAAACGAACAGCAACCAATCTAGCAAAATCCAGAAATTACTTTTCTCCTCTCATCGAGTACTTTGGGCTGGGATAAGTGATTTTTTGTTTGGAGTCAAAAAGTTGAATATTGCGTCACAGTGTTATCAAATACGGGGGAAAAGGTATACACAAAAGCGCGCAGTGTAATCATTAATTTTACATATAAAATAGTCATATCTTTGAAAATTATGAAGAACCAAGAATGAAAAATCTAAAATAGGTGATGACATATGTGCAGAATTAATATTCTTAATTTCCTCAGTTTCTTTTTATTATTACCTTTCGGTGACCTTGAACTTTGTCTATTGTATAATATTTGTAAAAAGTAATAACCAGTAAAAAGTAATAACATAGAAAAACTCAAGACTGAACGAAGCCAGCGTTACAATTAATTATATTAATTATTAAATTGATTTTCTATGATTTAAATACAAATTCAAGATGTTTGATAGTTAAAGTCATTCTTGATTTAAAATACTAATTCTAGTTGTTTGATTGTTTAAAATCATTTATTGAGCTTTAGATCAGATTAGAACGATTAATTGCTCTAATGAATTTTTCCAAAGAAACAACAATATCAAAAAACTTTCTTCTTTAATTTCAAATATTTTCGAAAAAACTTAATAATTTTATAGAAAAAAACTTTTTTTTAAAAATCATTTTTGTAATTTAACGTGTATTTAGAGTTCTTGGCCCAAAAATCAA
Organism: Dichetophora obliterata; assembly: GCA_963920525.1. Taxonomy (NCBI): domain Eukaryota; kingdom Metazoa; phylum Arthropoda; class Insecta; order Diptera; family Sciomyzidae; genus Dichetophora; species Dichetophora obliterata. Next base: position 288,799,991 of record OY986435.1, read on the forward strand.
GAAATTTTAACAAGCCGTTACTTAGCAAAATTAATTTTAATAAAACAGTGGCCTAAAACTAAATTCTTTGTAACTCATTGAAAAAAAAACTTAAAAAAAATTGCAATTTATTTATTGTTCATATACACTTCAATAATATCCATAATATATATAAAGTTACGACTTCCTGTTTTAGGTGGCTAGTTTCTCGAATTTTCAGTCATAGATAAATCATATTTCTCCGTGTTTAATTTTATTTAGTTTTCCTGAAATCATTGAATTATTAATTCCATGTTAAGTCCTAAAAAAAATTTCAGCTGAGGGATATGGGTACGGAGTCTTATGAATATGGGTATTCCTTTCTATTGAAGTTGATTTAAAGTATTTGGTTATTAAAAATTTGAAATTAAATCAAATCATATAAAATTTTAATTTTCCAATAAAATCAAATTATTTACATATAGTTATATTGCTGATTTTGATTGCATTTTATATAAAGTTTCACCAGTATGTGTTAGAGTTCATTTGAATTCAATGACTATAAAAAAATGCAGTATACCCTATATACAGTACAGCAGTGAAACTACTTTAAATTAAGAATAATAGAGATTGTTGTGAAAGAGAAAGAGAGCGAGACAAGGGCGTCGCAGAAATTGTTCTAGGGAGGGTCATATGAGTCTATAATGCACGTAAAGAAAATGCACCCTATATAATTCTGTTCTCTGAGATTTTTGGTACTAATTTTGTTATCATGATACGCCGGTTGACACACATCAGAAAATTATATATATTTCAAATAGGGGTAAAAATCTTTCTCGTATCATGCCCGAAACATTTTCAAATTTAATTAATTTTTTTATGTAATTTTCAAAAATTTGTTATCTAAAAATAATTTAGTAATTTACTAAATTAAATAATGTGATGTCTGCTTTAGCCTTACATAAAATCTCATTAATTGCTATTTAGCCCCAAAGTTTTCCTCTTTTCAAATAAGAATACCAAAATTTCCAATAGTCCTTTTTTCAAAATGAATAAAACCAGCAAGATTTTTATACCATTTTTTCAGTTTTGGAGGCCTATAACTCATAAACCAATAATCCGCAAAATTCCAGAATTAGAGTTGTTGCTATTCTTGAAATGTTCCCCACATGGACATAAACTGACATATTTATTTTTTCAACATGCATCAGTTCTAGCAGCATGCAAGTTAATAAAATAGAGTTTGAAAAGTGCCTATTGTATGAATTATTTAAAATATTTATTTATTTTATATTTCAAAACGTATGAATAAATATATAAAAAGGTACATGTATAGATGGGTTTTGGGCTCCATTCATTTTCTAAACATATTCCAGAACCTCCCTGCAAGGCTTGATTCTAAATTCTGAATGTAATATAAGTACGTGACGCGAAATTATCCAGAAAAATCTTAAAATGGGCCTGTTGAGAAATGTGAATTTAAAGAAGTATACAATAAATGTTTCAAATCGAGTTTCCTATATAAATTTTATTCATAAGAAAACTATTGACCATAAGATATTCTAATGTAAAAGCGATTTCTTAACAAGATTTTGCCATCAGATTTTTTTAAGAACTAGTGCTTGATCTAAAATTAGCACTCATTATTCAGAATTTTTTTCGCTTTTGAGCGCAACTTACAATTACAATTACAATTTACAAAGTTTTTTGAGTCTCCCGTAAAAATTTTTAATTGTAACTTACGGCTTTTTGACTTAATATGAAGATATTTAAAAAATTGTCACTGCCTAGGGTGAGCCTGCGGACACCGATGGAGAGAGGGAGAGAGAACATCTCAAAAAAAATACAATACAAAATTTGCATACAAAATATTATGCTTATTTAATATTTACACAGTCATTGGTTGGTGCCTCAACCGGTAATACTGATTTTAATGGTTCTTGATAACTAAAATATGAGATACATGTCCGTGATTTAATATTTTTGACGTGGAAAAATTACATCTATTGCAGGGTGAACTTTGTAAACTTTGAAAAAATTCGGATACAGTGAAAAAACTATTAAATGAAGTTAAAAAACTTGTTGCTTTGGTTTTGACTGTGCCTGTATCAGCAGCTTCATCTGAGCATTATTTTAGTGCACTAAGATGACTTAAAACGTATCTTCGAGCAACTATGACACAGAAACGACTCACTCATGCGGCGCTTATACACATTCACAAATATACAACCGAAGAATTGAATTTGATGGAGGTGGTAAAAGAGTTTGTTTCTCGCAAGGACAGAAAGAAACATTTTGGAAGAATTTTAATTGATATAACTTCTTGTACCTTATTGCATTTAAACCATGTAAAGATATACCTAGTCTTGCTTTATAAAAGCAACAATTATTTCTTATAAAAAATGACCTCTAATATCAAATAGGTAAAATTTTTCCAAATAATGAAATTTTAATAATTTTTTATTTAGTTTTATTTTTTTTGTATTTTGAAAATAAAATAAAAAATTTGTTTATTCATATTCATGTTTCTTTTAAAAAATTTTGGTGATTTTTTTTTGCACCCCCGTTTGTACTGCACCTCCAGATGAAGTTAGCTTCCGACGCTCTTGATTGTGGGGATACTATATGTCATAGCGTAAAAAGTAAATTCTTGTTTAGATTTTGATATAGCTTTGCTATTTTAAATCAAGTATGATTTAAACTATCAAACATCTAGAATTTGTATTTTAATCATATAAAATCAACATAGTTTTTAAAAATATTTAAACTTTTAAAAAAACTTGTACATCATAAATTATTATAATATAAAAAAACCAATATCTTTTTAGACTTATTTCCTCATCAATACATTTCTAAAGTCTCTCTAGGCATTAAATATATTTTTCTATTCCGTTTATAATCTGTTGCTTCTTGTTAAGAATCCTCCTCATATTGCTTCTCCTTGAGCTCGTCCTTTTACTAGCCTTTTCATAAAGCACCCATCAATCAACAATGTACCATATCTTTGGTAGCCCGAAGACAGATTATTACGTGCCTGTCCTACTGTTTGAATAAGATTCGTGATTAAATTGCAAGAGAGATAAATTAATTCAACGAAGATAAATCAAATTGAGTTTATGAACTCACCATGAACTGTAATCTATGCGACGAAATGTGGTTACTTATAACAGATTATGAGTGTGGAGTTGAATTCAAATGTAAGAATGTTTTGACAGTTAACTTATGAAATTTTTATTAATATTTTGTTTTCAATATCACTTTTATTTTAATACAAATACAATTTAATTGGAATTTTTTATAAATAACCGACATTTTTGTAAAATTTTATCATCAAAAGTGATCAAATTGATTTGGTCAAAACCACAAAAGCTGGTTATAAATCTCATTAAATCCTGCGTTTTTTAAAAAAAAAAAACTTTTATAATTTCAAGAAACCAAATATAAGAAGTCTATTTAATGCCACTCAAACTTTCTTTAGAGGATTATAAATTATATTTATATTTTTATCTATCTACAGCAGCTGTTGTCACGAATTAATCAGTAATAACAATCAGACATTTTTTAAAAACGGCCCAAATATAACAGCTTAAAATTTCTATTACTGATTGAATGACAAGCACATGGCAGAATAACCAGGTAGATGCAATTCGGAGAGCAACAAACGAGAGAGCAAAACATTGTCTTAACTATAATGTCACTATTGACAATTTATGTTTATTCGTTCAGCCATAGGGATGTATAATTTACTTGCAACCGTATAAATGAATTGAGTACCCAGATTTTATGTATGAACATGTAAAAAAACTAAACAAAAATCTTAAAAATTTCATAAAATAAGCCGTGTTTTAAGATATAATACATAATTAATTGTAGTTTGGCCTTAAATGAAGCAAATTAAAGTTTACTTTTAATATAATTTGCATTCGACTACTTATTTTGATTGTTTAGTAACCAATTTATTTGTGTAGCTATGTACGGCTGGTTTAAACTGTCAAAATATATTTTGACAAGTGAAATTGCTGTTGGAAAACATAAAATTTATTTAATGAAATCGACAATTGTTTGCTAATTGTATCGTGCTGGAACGGAAGCTAAAAATTAATGAACTGTTTTCGAATTATCGCGACGGGAGGAAGTTATAGGCAGTACAGAAAATCCATTGTCAAAACTGAATAAATAAGTAAGTAAAAATTGATAACATTTTCAATACAGCTTATTTTGACATTATAAATTCGCCTTTGTTATTGTTTTGTTGTCGGAGAGAGCGTATTTCTAGTGCATCTACCTGGTTATTCTGCCATGGATAAGCATAGAAAGCGAAAAAAAGTTTAAGAGAATGTCGTGCTATTTTGTTTGTGCTTTGTGTTAAATGTCAAAAGTTGATTTCTTATCTGCTACTGCTTTCGCGATAAATGTTAAAAAAATTGCTTAATATTTAAATTCAGCATAATAGTTTTTATCCCGGAATTACGGATGGCGATGCACATAGGGGTATTTGACCAAATTAGGCGGGCAAAAGTCAATTTTATATTATAAAAAACTGATAAAATCTATACATTTTTTTTTAATATTCTGAATTAAAGTTGTACGAGATTTTCAAATTCGGTAACAGTTTTTCTTTATCTTTGATACAATATGAGATATAAGGGGCATAAGTTGAAACTTTGTTATTCTCTGCGCAAATTTTTGCAATTTAACATTATTTTTTTTACTTTGAAACTGTTCTGTCAGCAAACGATTAAAGATTTTTAGTTACGGTTTTCTTTTTTAACACAGTTAAGACATTTAGTGTATTCACAAGGTGTGCTATCATGTCATATTGTTATATTGTTCTAAAATTTTACAACTAAAATTTACAAGATAAATAAATGCAAATGAGAAACAGCTGTTTGATTACGACACTTCAATAAACATAACTTTCAGAGTTGTAATATATTAGTACTTTTTTATATGGAAGGCAACAATAAAATGTTTAAGCTAGTGTAAAATCTTAGGACAATATGACATTATGACATGATAGCACATCTTGTGAATGCCCTAAATATTTAGCAATCAATATAATTTCAACTATTAATTAATTTGTCTGTTGAGCACGGTAACTGGAATCCAGAAACCTAATTCTTAACGAATTTTTCAAGTTTCGGTAAGCTTTTAAAAATTCAAGCAAACTCAAGCGATAATATTAGTTTAATCCTCTTTCTAACCATATATAAATTTGTAAAACTTTTGGGCCACCTGGTGAACAACCTTTCAATTAAAGAAAAGTTTGTGTGTGTGTTTGTGTGTTCCGATGATACGTTATAAAGAAATTTAACTTAAAAATTGTTAAAAAAGGTAAGGAAACTTAGTTAATACGTAATAAGAAGCCAAACAGTTAAATATTACGTAATTTTTTTTTTTAAATATTACATTGATAATATTAGTTTAAAGTAAAAATCTTGAACAGATAGGATTTTAATGATCTTCCAAATAAATTTCTTTTATGAGCTAAAAGTATGCTTCTGAATATTCAAATAAAAGGAGTTGTTTTTTTATTTGAAAATATATTAACATACTATTTCATACATTTCGGATGCGAAATAAAATACACAAAAACACAGTTAGTCGTACCATCGAGTTCCTTACACTGAATTTAAAGACGTTTTAAAGTCATATAAACTCGATGATTATCTGTATTTTTAAGTTTTGTATGATCACATCAATATTATTATAATTCTGGATTGAATTAACTAACAATTTAATATTGATAATATAATTTATAGCTTATATTTTTTAATTTTTTTTTGCATATACGAATCAGGATTATATGTGACCTTCTCCTAGAAAAGGGACCTAGAGTGTGAAAATGAAGCAATGAAAAAAAAGTAAAATTTTAATGTTTTTCTTATTTTTATCTTTTATCGATTTTCCTAAGTTCGTTTTGTACGTTTTTATGGGGTAAATAAATTTTTATCAGAAATCTAACTGATTTCATCTTATTCTGCACCCTTTTAGGTACCAGAATCCACTCCTAAGTCCAAACCCGTTTTTTGACACACTAGGTCCCTTTTCTCGGAGAAGGTCACATATGTTGCTGGAAATATAATACCTCTTAAAAAATAAATCTTAGTATATGATTATTCAGTAATTTTTATAAATATTTTTAAGTAAAAGGATAAAACTAATGCACGCACGGAGTTTATCGTAAGTTTTTATATATTGAATAAAAATTACGAGCTTTAGATCAAGTAGGTTTTTAAGAAGGCAACAACAACAACAACAACTCTGTATAGAGTCAATCTCTTAGCTGACATTTTTGGTTGTGAAAATAGTCACCTTTCAGTTAGAACACTAGCTTCTGGCAAAGCAAAAACTCGTTTCATTTCTATGGTGCCTTTCGACAAACTATCGAACACCAATGAATATTGAAATAAATAAGGAAGCAACTAGAACAGATGGCAACCTTGGTAGAGTTGATGGCGGTGATCTAAAAATAGTCTACTGCTTTGAAATGTCATATGATTAGCAGCCATACAATTCAAAAAAATTAATTCCAAAATCTGCATAGTGATATACCTATTTAAACAGTGAGTTGATCACAGCTTAATCACTCAAAGACTACTGAAGAGGAAAATGTAGCGATTTCCGAAACAGACTGTCTAGTCAGCTAAGTGATTGACTCTATACAGAGTTGTTGTTCTTTTTGTTGCCTTCTTAAAAACCTACTTGATCTAAAGCTCGCAATTTTAATTCATGTTATAATTCAATAGATCATAGAAACTAATTAGTTTTTATTTATTTTGTTTTTGTTAAATTCAAAATCAATATATATTAATTTTATGAAAAAAATCGTAAAACTTCATAATAGTATTTTTTTATAGATTTTGGGCAACCTTACGAAGCCATTCATAACTTATATAAAATTTCTTGTTTTTAGTTTGAGAGCTATATCGATTTCTAATAAATATAGAATTTTTGGAAAAATGTTAAACTTATTTTGAGCTTTATAAATACTTTGATAGTAGTATCTTTTAAGATACATTGAGTATCAAAGGATTAAAAAACTTATTAAGTCATAGCCTACTGATAGCGCGCTTGACTGTCGCTCAGGGATTCCGGGTTCGAATCCTGGCCGGGCCATCGTCCTACGCTATAACCGTTCTTTCCTTATTTCTAATCAAAGGATCTTTAAAACACATCAGTTTGCGACGAGAAGTTGTAGTTGGTGATGGTAAGAAAAGTTTGTGAAGAGGAACGCTAGGTAACTTGCTTTGACTGAGGCCAAGGCATAACATTTGCTTCAGATTTAATATCATATGTTTCTACAGCTTCTGCCACATTAATAACAGCCTACTCAAAACTTTCGCTAGATTATTGCCTTCTTCCCTTCTGTGGTATCACAATGACCCAATTTGGTCTAAGTGGGCTGGTCTAAAGACCTGCCGCCACTTTAACCTAGCCCAAACTATGGTTAGTTCTATTAAAACTTTCGAAATGGTTATAATAAAAACACTTTTAATACAATAAAAAAATAAAAAGGCTACTCTACATATATTAACTTTTTTAGTAAGTTTGGGGCAATCCTACTGAGCCCTTTCCAGGTAGTCTAAAAATTATTTTTGAAATCTTAAAAGCAACATCGATTTCCAACAAAACACAAAAAACCAAATGAAAATATCTTCATCTTTTTAAAAGTTACAGAATTTTGATCACCCTTCATCAAACATTACATTTATGTATATATATATAAATTAGGATGGGTCAAATTGTTCGAATAAGAAAAAACGAAGAATGCGTATGGCAGAAACGTTATCTATGATGGATTCTGAAAAAAATTTTCTAAAAAACCATAGGTCTAAAATCTATCCCAATATCACGCATAGCGAGGTCAACATTTTTATATGGATTTAAAAAAAATCCATAGTTCTATATAAAAATACTGTTGAATAGTATAAAAATGGCAGCGTATATCATTGATTTTTTGCTTGTTTTAAAGGAAATTTGGCCAGCTCTCCGAAACTGATTTCATTTTAAAAATATTTTGGCTTTTAAACAAAATTTTGTTTACCTGATATTTTAAAATTTGCCAAAAATGTAAAAATCTTCGTAAAAACGATTTGATTATTTTTAATTTTACATTTGAATTTTTTATTATTACTAGTTTACTACATTTTTCACATTTTAGTACTAAAAAAGTAAACAAAATTTGAAGTAGTAACCACTGCATTGCAAAACTGACAACATTTTTACTAAAATATTCATAAATAACAATTTATAAAAAATAGTAAGATATTGATTTGATTAAATCCATATAATTATTTATTAATTAATTTCAGACCTATGGTTTCTTTGGGAAAGTTTCTCAGTATTCATCATAGATTACGTTTCTGCTATACGCTTGGTGAATAGAAACTTTGACCCGCTCTAATATGTATATTTAAAATTTGTTTTATTTGATACGATTGCATTTACCCCTCTTCCACTCGGAAACTTTTCTTGCCTACAAGTCTGCGGCACAGGCAAGTCTGTACTGGCAAGTTTTTCTCCTATGCTGTTCTTTCTTTGATGCTGTGCTCTTCTTTCCTTTGTATTTTCGACATGCTGGCAAGAAAAATTACTGTGTGGAAAAGGAGTATTTGTACCGACTTCTTTCAACTAATTTTCACCCTTTGGCATCTGTAATGAAAGAGTATACAATAAGTTTAATCATAGGTATTGAAAAAAACATACAAACTTTAATATTTCTTTATACGCTCGTATTAAAAGAAAATTTATATTTATACAAAAAGTTGTACATTAAACGCTCGTTTTAAACTTTTTTGTCAACTTTGCACCCGTTCTGGCAGTTCACCAGGACACCCGACAGGCCACCCCCTTGCTACGCTACTGCTTCGATGCATAACCAGTTTGCATGCTTCTTTATAAAAAAAGTTTTGTTATACCGGCACTCCTTCGACTTTATTTCTAATTTATACTGAAACAACCTTATATTTTCATTTGTCGCATCAGGAAACAATCATTCACCAATTTTGTCTATAACAAAACACTTCAAAAAAGAAAACATGCAAATAAAGTTAAACTTATTCAGTTTTTTTGCAAGTGATGTTTTCGCACAAATAAATACGTTAAAAACGGGTGGTACTGATTTGCATGAGAATACCCTAACTTTTACAATTAATACATACACATAAAATAATATTAATTAAGTTATTAATAAACAATTTGATGATTTTAATATTTTAATAAGAAATAAGTTTATATGTGAATAAAAATTCATGATAGCATTGTTAGCTTTTTGTAAAAAAATTCATTTCTTATTCTCTGTAAAAGCTTTACTTTTATAAACTGATGTGTCCTGTTAGGTACAAAGAATATGTTTACTATTACATGCACTAACTATTCGCTAAATTTCGAAAAATATGCAAGAGTTGGACGTAGCTGGATCAAATATTCAAGATTCTGAGAGATTAATAGACACACAATAACATATGTTAAAATCAAAGCAGACATTTGGATACATTTTTTTAATTGCTGCTAAAAATAGTACATTTTTCAAAAAATTTCCAAATTTTTTGATAATGTAGATAAACATACTTTTTAATATATAAAAAAACGTATTTTTTATTATAACTTTAAAAATTTTAAAAAAAATTCTTGAATAGTGTAAAAATGTTTTAACAGCATTTTTTTTCTTTTAATACAATAATAAAAACTCATAAAAAGGGTTGATTTTTGAGTAGTAGCTTACAAAAATCTACTTATTTTGCGATGAAAATTTTGATTCTACTTAGTAAAGGTATTCTCTAAATGAAATAAATTTTGTAAGGATTTGTTACATAAAAATTCTTGATTCATTCCCACTAGTCAAAATACTGTGCGTTATGAGTATCGAACCCACACCCCTCTGTTGATAGTTTTACATGCTACCCTCTATATAATTCTATTTTCTGAGATTTTTGGCACTAATTTTGTTATCATGATACACCAGTTGACACACGCTTGTGCACATAAGAAAATGATATATATTTAAAAAATCTAACATGCCTGAAACATTTTCAAATTTAATTTTTTTTTCATGTCGTTTCAAAAATTTTTTCTCAACATATATTCGAAGTAGTTTAGTAAATTAAATAATGTGAGGTCTAATTTCTCCTTAAATATAATCGCATTAATTACTACTAAGCCCCCAAGTTTTATTCTTTTCAAATAAGAATACAAAAATTTCCCAATAATTCCTTTTTTTTAAATTAATCAAACCAGCAAGATTTTTAGACCATTTTTTCCAGTTTTGGTGGCCTAAAACTCATAAACCAATTGCGAGCGGCCTGAAATTTATCAGATTTGTATTGAGGAGGTAAAATTCATATAATCCACAAAAATTAAGAATTAGAGTTGTCGCTATTCTTGAAACATTCCCCGCATGGACATAAAGTGACTTTTCTTTTTCAACATGCATCAGTTCTAGTGGCATGCAAGCTACTAAAATCGAGTTTGAAAACATATCTATTATATGAAGTATTTAAAAAAATAATTTTTTTTTAATGCAAAACGTATGAATAAATATATAAAGAGGTACAAGTATAGAAAGGTTTGGAAATTTGACTGTCAAGTAATTGTTTACACTATATCAATTTCGTTATTAAAAGCTGAGGAGTATGAATACAAAAAAAATAAAATTCAATAATTTGTGTGGCCACCTTTATACTATAAATACAATTGGGGCTACGGGCGTGCGACGTGTAAGTTCCACTGGCGTGTAGAACTATTGCTGGCGTGTGGAATACAATCTTTGGCTATGTTCAGACGACAATCAAATGATTAAGCTAATCCCTTCTTTTTTTCTTTTTTACTATAATTGACTAATTGATTCAGGTCTTGAGCGACCTCAAAATTTTGATTATGTTTGAAGTTGGTTTTCGCTCTCGCATAGTTAATTTTTTAAGCTGGAAAAACAAACCACAAATTTGGATAAAATTAATCATTTGCAAAGCTTTTTTTATTTGTTTTCAATACACGCCAGTCAAATTAGAAAATAAAAATTTTTCGGCTGCAGCGTTTTCTGTAGCCGCACGACAAGCTCGGCGTGTGATGTGGATTGTGTTTTTAACATAAGAAATACATTATTCTATATTGACAGACTACACGCCACCCGCCCGCAGTCCCAATTGTGTTTATAACATTAAAATCTCGAACAGCTTTTAATCTTTTTTTCATAGAATAAATTAAATTCTGCATGTCATGTGTGTCAGGAATGTTGTTCCATTCTTCTAATATATAAGATTTCAGGTGTTCACGGTTTTTTGGATGTCTTTTGGCCACTTTTTTCCACAAAATAAGCCCTCAAATTTTCTATCGGGTTCATATCTGGGCCTTGGGCTGGCGCATTAAACACTTTTCATAATTATAAAGGAGCCGTGTTCTTCCAAGCCCAAATTTAGTAGCGCTATGACTAAATTACATTTTAAAATATTTAAATATTGTTCTGTTCAAAATATAATCGCTTTTGAATGTTCGCCTTATATAGCAAATATTTTCTTCGCGCGACTCTTGTGGGCGAAACCACAACACCAAACTCTTCTTTTAGGTGCTTAGCAAGCTCTCTCGTAGAAATCTGTGGGTTTCCAGCAACTTTTCTTCTCAAATAGCGTTATGTTCGCTCTGATATTTTGCATGGACTATTGGAAGACTTTCTATTTTCATTATTCACACGGCTTAAATGTTATATACTGTTTTTTTTTAGTCAATGAAAACATGTCTACCAGAGCTGTAAAGTCTGCATTCATATTCAGAATTTTAAGTACAACTGAATAACGACATTAGAATGCATTCAATGAATACAAAATTGATTTAAACATACAATTTTTAATTCACATTCAATTTTAAAAAAATGATTAATTAATCATTTCAATTATTCATTTTCGTTATTCAGAATAATGAATCAATTTTTTTATTCATTTGAATGCTATTCACAAAGAATGCCATTCACGAAGAATTACAGAATTTTCAATTATTCTATTTTTATTCATTATTCATTTTTTATTCGTTATTTATTTTTTATTCTTTATTCATTTGATATTCATTATTCATTTTTTATTCATTATTCATTTTTTATTCATTACTCAGTTTTTATTCATTACTCATTTTTAATTCATTATTATTTTTTTATTCATTATTTATTTTTTAATCATTATTAATTTGCTATTCATTATTCATTTGTTATTCATTATTCACTTTTTATTCTTTATTCATTTTTTATTCATTTTTTTGTCATTGCTTAGGACTCGGTCTGTGTTTTTTTTATAACAGCCCTATTCTGGCAAATTAACAAATTGTTAACCAGTATTTTGAATATTTCTACGTGTTTGTTGTAATTTTTTTATTTCAAAACTAAATTTCAAGCTCAAAAATAAAAAATTTTGATAAAAATTGTCAACTGCTTTTCAGTTATTGACAATTTTATTAACAAATTTTGTTTTTTGAGCTTTAAATTTTGTATTGAAAACAACAAACACATAGAAATATTCAAAATACTGGTTAACAATTTGTTAATTTGCCAAAATAGGGCTGTTAATTTGACGATATAAATAACAGCAAAAATTTTTTATAAATATCTTAAGAAATCAAAAAAAAAAAAACCTAACAGACAAACCTAAATCGTCGTGTCTAAAATCTGTTAAAAAACGCAACAAAAAAAATTTTAGGAAATTGGTGAGAGAATTCGATGGCATTAAAAGCATGTTTCATTTGGGCCTTACTAGTTTCTAAAAGTACGCTTGATCTCTGTTGTCTTAACTTATAAAGAACCAATTCCTCACACCCCGCTGGAATAAGTATATCGGTTATGACATCAAATTTAAGAGTATGTAGTTGGTTACTTCGGTTATGCATTTACCACTGGGACGAAGAAGCCTGGAATGGAAATAGTCATGACTGCGTGCTTAGCTTACTCTGAATTTTATAAACACTCAACTTACCGATATTTCTTATATACCTTTTCCTGAACCTCATCATCAAATTACTTGTAATTAACACATCCATTATTTTTATTATTAAACGCAGATAACGGTTTAATTATTATTAAATGCATTTAATGTATTTATAATGGTATAGAATGAAAAACCATGTATAGATTCGAAAAACAATAATAACAGGTCAGATTTACCGATTGCGGTCAGTTTAGTGTTAACCTAGTTTGTGTTTGTAAGCGTACGATGAAGTAAGTACTTGAAGTTATTTCATATTTAAGGGGGTAGTTCGGTAATTCTTTTTTTCAAAATGTTTATTTCATGTTTTATTCAGATGAGAAACTCAATTTTCTTACATATCGATGGCTTAATATAGAAAAGGCGTTTTTCTATAGTAAACTTTTTAAATGCAGATTTTATATAAAATAGGCAACAAATTTACAATCGTAGCTTTCGCAAAAAAAAAACGAGTTACTCATTTTCTATATTAAGCCATCGATATAAAAGTACAAAAAATTATTTTGAAGTTCTCACCAGTTTTTGGTAACTTAAATTGTACATACTTTTGTTAACAGATATCTTTCTGTTCCTGAAGTTAGAGAACGACGCGTTTTATATCAAGTTTTATGTTGGATTTCTTAAACCAATTTTTGAATGAAAATACTTAAATCCAAATCACCCTGAATAAATTTTTTTTTAAATATATTTAGAATGACCTCTTAACGCAAATATAAAATTGTTTAAACTAAAATAAGCACATTTTAAGTGTTTGTGTTTGCGTGTCCATATGGCAACGACAGGGTGTTTCGGGTTAATTGTGAGCTATAATTCAAATAAGTTTGTAGAAGGCAAAACAACTTTGTATAAATGTGTATTAACTTTTTAAAATTTTTTTCTGTTCTTATCAATATCGTCAAATTGATAAGCAATGACAAAAAAATGAATAACAAATGAATAAAGAATAAAAAATGAATAATGAATAACAAAGGAATAATAAATAAAAAATGAATAATGAATAACAAATGAATAATGAGTAACAAAAGAATAATGAATAAAAAATGAATAATGAATTAAAAATGAATAACGAATAAAAAAATGATAATGAATAAAAAATGAGTAATGACTAAAAAATGAATAATGAATAAAAAAAGAATAATGAATAAAAAATGAATAATGTATAAAAAATGAATAATGAATAAAATACGAATAATGAATATCAAATGAATAATGAATAAAAAATGAGTAACAAAGGAATAATGAATAAAAAATGAATAATGAATAACAAAGGAATAATGAGTAACAAAAGAATAATGAATAAAAAATGAATAATAAATTAAAAAATAAATAATGAATAAAAAATGAACAATGAATAAAAAAAGAATAATGTATAAAAAATGAGTAATGACTAAAAAATGAATAATGAATAAAAAAGAATAATGAATAAAAAATTAATAATGAATAAAAAATGAATAATGAATAATATACGAATAATGAATATCAAATGAATAATGAATAAAAAATGAATAATGAATAACAAAGGAATAAAAAATGAATAATGAATAACAAGTGAATAATGAGTAACATAATAAATAAAAAATGAATACTGAACAAAAAAAGAATAATGAATAAAAAATGAGTAATGACTAAAATATGAATAATGAATAAAAAAAGAATAATGAAAAACAAATGAATAAAGAATAAAAAATGAATAACGAATAAAAAATGAATAATGAATAAAAATAGAATAATTGAAAATTCTGTAATTCTTTGTGGATGGCATTCTTTGTCAATCTGAATAACAAAAATGAATAATTGAAATGAATAATTAATCATTTTTTTTAAATTGAGTGTGAATTAAAAATTGAATTAATAAATAATTTTGCATTTTTTTTTGTGATTTAAATCTTATCTTTTACAGCTCTGATGTCTACTAATTCGTTTACCGTTTTCTCTATGGAGTGGTTATAGTAAACCAACTGCATAACATCAAATGATGTGAATTTAACAGGAATCAGGATTCTAAAATAACTGCACATCAACTGTTCAATTTGAATAACAAACAAAGATTAAAGCAAAGTTATTGTTGATATATAACAAAAAACTAATTGCACGTTGCACAAAAAAACTGAAGCCGGTAACGTTAAATGAAATACGCAACGCGAAATTCTAGGAAAAACAGTAAATGTATCAATTATTTGAAAGTAAAATTTTGGGATTAATTTTTGTTTTTATTATATTTTCTTTGTTTTGTATGTTAATATGCACTGAATTTGTGTGTATTTGATTGTAAACACGTGAAATAAATAAAATATGTAAAAAAAGAACCGAAATAATAAATTTTTAATAGTTCTTGAAAGAATAAAATGAAAATGATATTTTTGTCATAGTGTAAACAAATACTTGGCATGCTGTATTTTAACAACATTTAATTAGCATACTTATTTAGATTTTTGTTATTTTTTTTAAAGCAACAAGAAAAATAAGATTTTTTACATGAGTAATATATCACAACTCCAGTATTTTTCATCCAATTGCCATATTTGTGCTCATTTTTAAGAAAAATTAATTTAAAACGAAGTATGTACCCTTATGTTATAAACACAATTGGGACTGCAGGCGGGTGGCGTGTAGTCTGACAATATAGAACAATGTATTTCTTATGTTAAAAACACAATCTACATCACACGCCGAGCTTGTCGTGCGGCTACAGAAAACGCTGCAGCAGAAAAATTTTATTTTCTAATTTGACAGGCGTCATAAACATAATTTGACAGGCGTCATAAACGTCAAAACATAATCAAAATTTTGATGACGCTCAAGACCTGAATCAATTAGTCAAATATAGTAAAAAAGAAAAAAAGAAGGGATTAGCTTAATCATTTGATTGTCGTCTGAACATAGCCAAAGATTGTATTCCACATGCCAGCAATAGCTCTACACGCCAGTGGAACTTACACGTCGCACGCCCGTAGCCAAAAGAAACTTCCGTCTTCAAAAAGGTTATTGCATTTTTTGGGAAAAAAAGCTCTTTTTCTTAATATAATTCAGGCGCCATCCACGCCTTCCTACTATCCGATAGTAAGAATTTCTTTCACAACAGATTTTTATACCAAATGGAACATTTCTATGTGTAGTTCTGCTCTTAATCTTAAAGAAACAAAAATACTCCAAACAACTTTGAAGCATATATGTATATATATCCCGCATATATAATAATTCTTGTCGCTATAGAATAAAATAATTTTATCCAGCAAAATTGTTCTGGAGGATACAAAAATGGTCATCACAAAATTAAAAATTTACTGTCTGCAAAAATAATCGTGATCAAATAAATGTTCGTTTGATTATTAGCTAGGCCCAAAAGTATGCAATGTATTTAAGTAAAGATAAAAGCTTTCTCCGTGCTTTCGGTTCGTATGGAAAGGTGGATTGAGCTTTTATACACCAAGATATAAAACAAGCCTGCAAGTATGCTGAATAAAAAACTTAACAATAGTGATCTTTGAAATGTCTTTTTTCTGATCAGTTGATATCGTCGTAGAAATACAATATTTGTTCATATTTATTCACTGTAAATAAAAAATATACATAATCTTACGAAATATTATTTCAGAACAGAGAGAATGAATAAAAATTTTTTAGTTCAATTTAATTAAAAATACAACGAATAATATTATTTGTGAGAGATTAGTAAATTCCATTAAAATTTTAGGATGGCTAAAAGTGGATGTTAACCGTGTATCGGTAAGGTGTTGAATATCTTATCGATCAATCAGTGCAAAAAATAATATACAGTCGAACTTACCTACAATACATTCGCAGGGGACCAGAAAATTACTTCATTATATAAAAACTTTATTAGATATACAGAAATTTTAATATTTTTCCACTCTTATTTAAAATAATCCGGTATTTGAGTTTGGTTTACATTTTTTCAATTTTCTTCCTCACAAAACCTTGAAATAAATTTAGGAATTTAATCACATTAGTTGGTACGTTACTCCTCATCTGCACAAGGGTTCGAAGTATTTATTTATTTATTTATTTATTTGGGTGCTAAGCCTTAACAGGTTTTATAGCAAATTAAATTTCTAAAATAAGATATTGATTACAATTTAAAAAGATACAATATGACATTGATTGAAATTAGGTATTATTAACAAATTTAAAAGTCTTAACAAATTGGGAAAAAAATGCTAACATAATAAAAAAGCTAAGTCAAAACGATAATATCAGACAGCATAGCATGATAGCGTTTTCAAGAAAAAGAAGTTCAAGTTAGCAACATTACAAATATCGCGTTATGAAGACAAACTAGGTTAATTTAGCAACAATTTTTTTTATCCTGACATCGGCAGAGTCGTGTGACAAACAAGGTCTGATACCCAATAAAACACCACTCCATAGGTACGTATATAATATTTATCGATCTGTCTTTCTGAAGCCGGTGGGATCCTGGCTTGACAGGGAGGTTGGTTACTCGACAAACTAGGTCAACTTCACCAAACCAATTTTCATAAAACAAAGAAAACCAGTTGCGAACGCAGGCATCAAGACAAGCTAGGTCTTATCGGCCACTCATATTAATATATTACAAATTGTTCTAACGTAGTGTTTCATGACACTACGGTACCTCCTACAAATGTAGTCACATTCACAATGAAGTTATACGGCAATTAAAGATGCACAGGTTTAGGTCCATTTAGACTATTTAAATGTACATACACCAAAATTATTCATTTCAGGCTTAGGTCCATTTATCCATTTAGATTATTCTATTTATGTGTAATCTATAATTTTATGTTTGATTGAGTCCATGAATTAACTTAAGGTATGACCTGCGGTTCAAGCCCACAAAAATAACGTTTTTTAAAATTGCTGTTGCTCAGTCGGTTTTCAATTTATCAACTTTGGATTGTTTTTACGTGAAAAAATACGTAATTATCGAACTTAATTCATACTTTTTAATATTTCTATGTTTTTTTTATCCCCCCTCTTAGAACGATGAAAATGGGTACGTAAAAATGAGAATACAAACGTGGTGTCGTTTTTCTTGGTAACCAGATATCGTATCAAAATTCTGCGGGCGGAATTTTGTTGGTCATCACGTCAGGCAAGTCCTGAACTAGGATATTTCCAAAATATAAAAAATTGACAAAATGGTGCGATTTAAAAAATAAATAAAAAATTAGCTGTTTTTTGGGGTTTTCGCCCACCCCTCCCCAGGTAGTAGAGTTAGCACAATTATCCTATTTCAGGACCTGCCTGCCGTGATTACCTACTAAACGCCACCCGCCGCATATTCATCCGACTTCTGGTTCTCGAGAAAAACGACACCCCAGTTTGAAAAAAGTGATTTCGAAAAAACGCATTTAAAGTTTTATTACATTTCGGCGCGAGCGTATATATGGGCAATTCAAACTGCCGTTATGGACGATTTGTACGAAGTATTAAAAAAAAAGAATGAACATTTCTAATTTTTAAAAAAGCTTTTTTATATTTGCGTAGTAATTAAGTAGCACCATATTAAGTAAAAACAATGACAACAATGGGATTTTAAGATATATGAAAAAATATGTGCTGTCGTTACGTTACAAAAAACAAAAGTGATTTTTGACTTGGATTACAAAATTTGCCAAAATCTCTGAATTGGGAAAGACATCTTGTATACAACTTTTTTTTTAGAAGGGCTTAAAATATCATAAGTTTATTTTCCAAGTGATCAAATTTAAAAATCTTCTCTGGTTTCTTTTGACGTAGAATTACGTTTTACAGCGCGGTTCGTATGGGCCATTTTCACAAAATTTTTCAATCACATTTAAGAAGTTTAGCTGACACTTTGCCTTTAACATTCATCGTAAAAAGAAGAAAAAAACGAATAAAATGAATATCTTATTTTGGACTTTGTCACTTCTTAAATAAAGTCACAAGACTGCAAAATCTAAGATGAAAAAAATTCATATTTTTGTATGAGAAATACACAAGCTGCTTATACATGCTGTGCTTGTTGTTCATTTAGTTGTTGTTATTTATGTATATGTAAAAAGTACATATAAAAATACACATTACATGCTTTCGTTTTTGTCGTTTGTTATTACTTACTTACTTACCTAGTTGGCGCTACAACCGTATTTCGATATTGGCCTCATCTAAGAATTTGCGCCAGCCATTTCTGTCTTTCGCTTGCTGGTGCCAGTTGAAAATTCCAAGCTTCGTCAGGTTGTCCTCTACTTGGTCTTTCCAACGAAGATGCGGTCTCCTCTTCTGCGTTGACCACCGCTGGGTACCGAATCGAATGTTTTCTTCACTGGAGCATCGTCTTTCATGCGCTGAACACCACAAAGCCAGCTGAAATCGAAACCGCTCGATTCTAATGCGCTTGAATATGTCATTGTCAGCGTACAGCTCATACAGTTCATCATTCCACCGTATTCGGTACTCGCCATTGACGCAGATTGGTCCGTAGATCCTACGAAGAATCTTTCTCTCGAACGCTCCTAAAGTCTTTTCATCTAAACTGCTCAGCGTCCAGGTTTGTGATGCATAAAGTAGGAGGGGCATGATGAGCGATTTATAGAGCGTGATTTTCGTTCGTCGAGAGATTGCTCTGCTTCTCAATTGCATACTGAGTCCAAAGTAACACCTGTTGGCAAGAGTTATTCTTCGTTTGATCTCAATGCTGATGTCGTTGGTTGAGTTAATGCTGGATCCCAGAGAAACGAAGTTCTTCACAACCTCGAAGGAGGTATTGTCAACGGTAACGTGGGTTTCAAGACGCTGGGAATGTTTGTTTGTTGACACCAAGTATTTCGTCTTATCTGCATTCACTGCCCGACCCATTCGACTTGACTCTCTTTCTAATCTGGAAAATACTGCACTGAATTCGCGCGTATTATGGCCACTGATATCGATGTCATCAGCATACGCAAGCAGCATAGCACTCTTGTAGAATATTGTGCCACTACGTCTCAGATCAGCAGCTCGGATGATATTTTCCATCATTAGGTTGAAGAAGTCGCACGATAAGGAATCACCTTGTCTGAAACCTCGTTTGGTAATAAATGGTGGGGAGAGGTCCTTCCCGATTATAACTGCGCTGCTGGTGTTGCTCAGTGTCATCCTGCAAAGTCGTATTAGTCTTGCAGGAATACCAAATTCAGACATGGTGGAGTACAGGTGCTTCCTTATTGGGCTGTCGAAGGCGGCTTTGTAGTCGACAAAAATATGGTGGGTGTCGACTTGTTTTTCTTGGGTATTCTTCAAGATTTGTCGCAGCGTGAAAATCTTGTCGAAGGTGGACTTTCCAGGTCTGAAGCCACACTGATAAGGTCCGATCAGTTCGTTTACAATGGGCTTTAATCTTTCACATAAAACGCTCGACAGGACCTTATATGCGATATTAAGAAGGCTTATCCCCCGGTAATTGGCACAGATAGTGGGATCGCCTTTTTTGTGGATTGGGCAGAGCACACTGAGATTCCAATCGTTCGGAATGCATTCTTCCGACCATATTCTGCATAGAAGCTTGTGAATGCATTTAAGTAGAGCTTCGCCTTCATTCTTGAACAGCTCAGCAGTCGTTTGTTATTGGTTTTGTTTATTTTCAGCAAGATAATGAAATGCTTTAAAATGGTTTTGAAAAATATAAATGAAAAAAAAACAAAATTTTTCTCTATTACTGTATAAAAAGGAGTTCTCCGTCTATACTTACGATACCATCGAAACTGTGTCTATTGGGTAATTAATTAATTAGGTAGTTGAGTAATTATGTAATTTACCCAACAAAAAAAGTGCTTCCAAAAGAAGGTAAAGTGGAAGGGAAAGTCTTGAAATCCATACCTTCCACTTTGATACCCAGAAGGCATTATTTTAACAGTCCACCCTAAACAAGTGCGCGTGCGTGGTTTAACTGTCAAAATCGGCTCATGCACATACATTTTGTAAGAAGCCTACCGAAACACGCACCGAACTACCACAACATGAATCGAATTTCCAATTTTGACAGAGCGTGCGGATGTGAAGTTGGCTGCATAAGACCAAAGTATTAGAAAAAAGAGCAATCAGCTGCTATTTATTAATTAATCTCAATTGCAAGTGGAAGTATTTGCAATATTAATAGATTTTTACACAATACTGAAAGTTTCTTTAAGATTTTTAAACCATCTGATTGAGCTGGTTCGAGAGCAGCAGTTTTTTCCGTAGCGCACTTGTTTAGGTTGAACGTTAAATAAAATTGCGTGGCGCTTGGGAACGCAGCGCAACGCGCACTTGGTTAGGGTGCACTGCAACATATGCATGACATTGTGAGGAATGCTTTCCTTACTCTTCTCTAGAAGTGCTTCCAGAACTTTTTCCATGGAAGATTTCTTTGAGCCCTTCAATGAAAGGATTCTAGTAGGTGGGAGGTATTTTCCAGAAGAACTTTAAGTAGACAATCCATGGAATGAAATGGTTTTTGTGGTTAGGGGGCTCAAAAAATTCCACGAAAAATAACCTTTCTCCGATTTTCTCGCGATTTAATGTTGGAAATGGAAGTGTTTGGGTTTTGTTGGGAGTTTAAAAAAATTCATGTAAAATATCCCTTTTCCCGATTTTCACGGCATTTTGATGTTTGAAATAGGAAGTGGTTGCCATGTGTTTTAGGTTTAAAAATACCACGGAAAATAAAAAATATATCAAAAAAATAATTGAAATTAAATGCTATTTGAATTTCTTTGCGAAGTGGTTTATGAGAATGCTTCTTGAAAGCACTTCTTTCCTGATAAGGCTTAGAAGAAGCACAATTGGATCCATGTAATGGAATGGTTTCTGTGGTTTGGAGGTTAAAAAAATCCCTGAGAAAATATCTCTTCCCGACATTCTCGCAAGTTTGGAAATGAAAAAAGTTTGAGTTTTGTTGGGGGTTTAAAAAAAATTCCACGTTAAATATCCTTTTCCCTATTTTCAGAGCATTTTGGTGTTGGAAGTCGTAAGTGGTTGGGTTTAATTGGGAGTTTAAAAAAATCCCACAGAAAATATCTAAAACATATATTATAATTATTTATAATTTTTTTTTCTTAAATTGAATTTAAATGCCATTTGAATGTCTTCCAGAAGTAGGTTTTAAGAATGCTTCTTAAAAGAACTTCTTTATAAGGCTAAGAAGAAGCACAGTTTGATCTATAGAATGTCTTCTGGAAGCAGTGTCACATGTATCACGTGTCACGAATGCATGTCACATTTGCATCATAAATTTTGCTGGGTTAGTACTTAAAAAACAAATTGAATACATTGTCCTTTCTTTGCCTCAACCAGGTTTTTATTATCTTTATCCAATGCCTTCCTTTTTTACTAAAACAAAAAGTTTACGAAACATTTACTTAACTTTTACGAAAAAGAAAAACTACATTTGTGAAACTGTGCAGACGATTTGATCATCATGGTTTAGGAATTTATGTAGAAATTTCTTAAATTAATAAAATTTAAATGTTTCTCTTAGATAATATCTGCAAATATTTTGCAAATAATTGGTTCTACAAAAGTTAATGTGGAGTAACTCAAAAGATCTTTTACGACGAAGGGGAATATTAAAATATATTTAACTCAGTAAATATGGACTGTTGACATATCCATGTAACAGTTTAATAATCCAACAAGCATTTATCATAATTTTAATTTTAAGGAAATTTTTTTAAGGAAATAATATTTAAGAGTTGCAATCGATATTCATAAGGTGGAAAGTGAAAATCAGTATTATTGTACAATAAAGATTGCTTAAACAAAACAAAAGAAATTGTTTCTGCACTGATTCAATGTCATCTATGTAACAACCGTATCGTGGGCGCCATACAACTGAAGCGTATTCTAAGATAGGCCGCACTAGGAAGTAAATAAGGTTTTCTTAATGGATGGATCATTAAACTTTTTTGCCCAACGTTTAATAAATCCTTAAGTTCTATTTTCTTTATTTATTATTTTATAAACATGAATATTAAAGCGTAGTTTAGGATCCATTGTAACTCCAAGATCATTGAAAATATCTAAAGGCTCCAACGGATAATTTTTAGGGTAAATTTAATTGGTGGTTTGCGCGATAAAGTCATATGCTTGCATTTCTTCATTTTCAGGTTCATGGGGTTCGATTTGCCCCAGTTATGAAGATGATCAATGTCGGCTAGCAAAAATACAGTGTCATTATCATTTTTAAAAGAAAGGAAGAGTTTGACGTCGTCAGCAAACTTTAAGATGCTAGAATGCACTATGATAGATGGCAAATCGTTTATAAAAAATAGAAACAGAAGGGGCCCAAGATGACTTCCTTGAGATACTCCGCAAGTAACAGGAAACTCATGTGATTTCTTGAGCTTACAAAGAGCAGATTGTGTTCTATTGCTTAAATAGGATTCAATCCCTTTTACCAACGGTATAGAAAATCCAACAAGATGTAATTTTAAGATCAATAGTTTGTGGTCTACAACGTCAATCCAAGAAATCCATGTTGGAAAGGAGACATTAAAATTTAACACTATGCAATAGTCGTGATGTAACAATTGCCTCTAAAAGTCTAGGCAAAGCGCTTTATTTTGCTATGCCACGGTAGTTATCAATTAAAAACCTATTTCCAGATTAATGCAAAAATAGCAGGATGTTAACGAAGAAGTAAATAGTAAAGAGATTGAAGCTACTGATTCTTCACAGCAGTATTTCAATATAACTACATGAAGGTATGCTATCAGGACTACTTTTATATGATGTTGTAATATTTTTTTAAACATGATAAGAGTGTATTTGTATCCGTTATTGGGAAATAAATATCACCAGATTAAATATTAAAGGGATAACTTAAATAATCGTAGGACAATGATGAATAAGTCGTCTTGAAAAAGTCAGCGAGAAGATTGCAAATACTACTATCATTATCGGACTCAACAGAATTATATTTCATAAAAGAAGGATAGGAATTAATCTAACGTTTTGTGTTAACAAAGTTCCTGAAGGATATAGCATCAGATTTGATGTTTAATATAACTTTTGTTAAGAAGATATTGTTGGGTTGTTTGCATAACTAGTGGAAACTGTATTTAATTGAGGTATAGCATCCAAAATCACATATCGCCCATTTGCTCGAATAACGACATAACTCAAAAAACAAGATGTTCGAGTTAATTGTTCTTTATATCATATGTTTTAAGATTGTTCTTAACTTCACATTGTGTAAAAATTTCATGTTATTATTTTTAATATTCTCCGCGTGAGAAGAGAATATGAATCTATCTTTTCATACAAGGTGTGAATCAATTGCAAACTTAAAATGCGTTATGCGTTTTTTGAGTTATTTAGTTATACGAGCAAATCAGCGATATGTTATGTGTTTTTGATATTTTTTATAGTACATAGATTTCAAGTTCCTCATTTTTTTACATTCATTTGTATAGCATACCAGACCCGATGTCAAAGAGGCTTTCCTTTGCGGAACAGCTTGTAGAAAACAATCATTGAGCTTCTACTAAACGCATATACCGCATCATCCGGAGACTCCAAGATGAATTACTTTTTGTATTAATATTTAGAGTAGAATTCCAGTTGATATTGGACAAGTTATTCTACAAAATCTCATAGTTTGTTTTTTAAAGTTAAACTCAATCGGCGGTTGAGAATCATAGTACTGCATTGAGAGCTCATTTGAAAAATAATTATCGGATGAGCTTTCAGACAAAGGAAAAAATATTCCAGGAATTTAAGAACAGCAGTTCCAAAAAACGTTTGTCAGGTTAAAATCACCAGTTATTAAAATATTAGAATGCATTAGAATGCAGTTTTGAGCAAACTTTACTAATAGAAGCCAAATGTTTGTTATAAACATCTAAGGTAGAAAAGGGAGGAATAAATTAGCATGTTATAAAAAGGCTCAAGGAACCAAACTTTACATGAACACAATATAATTCAATGTCCGAGGAATCTGGAATTAATAACTCTTGAGAGAAATGTGCCGCTTTGACTGCAATCAACACACCCCCGCCAATAGAGCAAATGCCAGGAATAGAGTTTTTATCTTTACGGTATATGTTAAATTTGTTGCACAGAATTACAGTTTTTAGAGGGTTTTAGAAAAGTCTCACTGAAAGAAATTATATTAAAGCGAAGGTTGTGACTCAAAATTAATAAATGATTAAGTTTGGTGTTAATACCACGAACGCTTTGGAAAAGCATAAGGAACTGAAAGCAACAATCTAGTTTTATTTTTCTTGTTAAGAACCGGTAAAGTAGCCAAGGAAGTTGTAGGCTGAGGTCTAGAAATAAATTCAGGCACCATCGTATTGTCAGGCCAAAACTTTTGATACAATACCTTGTTAAAAAAAGCACCAGGCAAAGATATTTCAAAAGAGTAAGTAACGTGCTCGTATGAAAAATTTAATTTGTAAACAGAGATATTTTTATTTACAAGACTTAGCTTAGAGTTTATATAGAATAACACTTCTTTATCAGATGTATCAGCTGCAAAATGAGAAATAAATTTAGATTTTGCAAACTGAATAACCACAAGTTTTTTATGAATAAGAACTTTAATACTGCTGTTTGATATTTGTTTCGGTTTCGCTCCTGTAGAAACCAAATCAGTTTAACCCTTCCTTGCATGGCATTGCACATATGCAATGTTGACTTTGCGTTTTTCTGGCAACGCTACTATCTCAAATTTTACTGTTATTATCTCTAAAGTTGTCTCTTTTATGTTTAAGCTTTCAATTCTAGGCGCAGTTTTGCGTAGATTGTTTATTACGTATGCACACAAGATCAGAATCTAAGAAGTGTTTTCTGTAAGTGAAAAAACTGTGTTAATTTCTTTAAATATTGTAAAAATCCTGTTTTCTAAATTTTCTTCGTAATTTACATATTTTTATAAATTATAAAATATTAACTTAACCATTAAAATTCATAATTGCATATGTGAAAACTCATGCTTTTACGCCGAAATGAACTAAAATTGCTTTAATGTTGTTATATTGCATATATGCAAGTCCATGCATTTCAACATAAATTTTTTTATTAGGGCACTTAATGATAACGACATTACACAAATAATAGAAGGTTGGGAAGAGATGATTTTTCGAATGATGATGATATTCAATTTAATATACGTCGTAGAGAATATTTGGAGGAAAACACAAATTCAAGAAAGGAGACAATTGCAGAACAAGCCGCTAATGCAGATATGAGGAATAAAACTGATGATATACGGTCATTAAAACAAAAATATGATAGAATTATTTGGAAGCAAAAAAATTTTAAATGGATTTAAACACTGATTTTAAAGGCTATGAAAATCTTCCGAACATGTTTTGAATTTTAGTGGACCATGTAGTTTTTTCAGATATTTTTTTTCGGACGATCTTATGAAGACTATTGTTCAACAGTCTAATTTATATGCTTGCCAGAAAAACCCACTAAATCGGGATTATATTGATAAACTGGACTTGCCAAAATTTTTTGGTACATGCATTATGATGTCTGTGGTTAAAATTCCAAACAATCGTCGATATTGGGCTGGCATTGCTGGAAATAAACTTATACAAGAGAAATCGATTCGAAAAAATTAAGTTTATGCTGCATTTAGTAACAATGATGAAATGAAACCAAGAAATGACCCAAATAACGATCGGCTTTTTAAAATACGTTGGTAAACATTTAGCAGAAAAATTTTTAACGGTCCCGTTTGAAAGCTGTCTATCTGTTGATCATACATGGGAACACTGCAGTACATATTTACTGCATTACTAGAAGCAGTAATCAGTAAACTTTTACTGATAATGAAATGTAGTTTGCATTACCAGTAAATTTTTACTGATTACTGGAAAAAATTGCAGTAAAAATAAATTTTTAATGATTACTGGAAAAAAATTGCAGTACAAATAAATTTTTACTGATAATGCAATTCAATTTGCATTACCAGTAAATTTTTACTGATGTCTGGAAAAAATTGCAGTAAAAATAAATTTATACTGATAATGAAATTCAATTTGTATTACCAGTAAATTTTTACTGATTACTAAAAAAAATTAGCAGTAAAAATAAATTTTTACTCATTACTGAAAAAATTTGCAGTAAAAATAAATTTTTACTGATTACTGAATAAAATTGCATTAAAAGTAAATTTTTACTTATGATGAAATATCATTTGCATGATAAATAAAATATTTACTTGTTACTGAAAGTAGTAATTGGTAGTTAAAAATCAATGTACAACCACTAAGGGCCAGTTTTTCAGTACGAGTTTAAACTTTAGTCAAATTTAACCTAGCTTAACTCACCAAAATTGGACGTTTAACCTCGGTCTAGCTTGATATTTTAGCATAAAGTTAAGTTCATGCACAGAGAAATACACAAGCATAGACAAATTCTCTCTGCATCTTCATATAATTTCTCTGTTCGTATTGTGTAAAAAATTATGTAATATTTACAGTTATGAGGTGATGATTTTGTAATACTTTATTTTTTGTTCACTGAGAAAAATAAGATCAGTTATAAGCCACAGCAACCACAGATGGTTTTATGTTTTTTCCATGTGTTTTTTATGTGGCTGCATTGATCAGTGGATAGAGCGTTCAGTTTTTTAGTAATCAGTAAAAACTTAATTTTGCTTCATTTCTTTTAAGTAATCAGTGAAAATTGATTTTTACTACAATAAGTAAAAATTTATTTTTACTGCAATTTTATTCATTTATCAGTAAAAATAAATTTTTACTGCAATTTTTTTCAGTAATCAGTAAAAACAAAATTTTACTGCAATTTTTTCCCAGTTATCAGTAAACATTTATTTTTACTGCAATTTTTTTCAGTAATCAGTAAAAATTTATTTTTACTGCAAATTTTTTCAGTAATCAGTAAAAATTTACTGGTAATGCAAATTGAATTTCATTATCAGTAAAAATTTATTTGTACTGCAATTTTTTTCCAGTAATCAGTAAACATTTATTTTTAATGCAATTTTTTTTAGTAATCAGTAAAAATTTACTGGTAATGCAAATTGAATTTCATTATCAGTAAAAATTTATTTTTGAATAAACCAGGGAAAGTTTCCCAACACGATATTCACGATTTAGTGAACTTTTCTGAGCAGTTGAGAACTTAAGGACTTGTGCAGTTAGGTTTTCGTGAACACATCATGATCACTTTTTTCAAAGCTGTCAAAATTATCAATATGCACAAGTGCACAACTTCTCAAGTTTGAGCCTACAGCAGTTGTGCATTTGTGTAGATTTTTTACATACATGTTTTTTGTTTTTGTAAAGTGCACAAGTCCTCAAGTCCTTACCTGCACAGGCGAGTGCACTGAATCGTGAATAAACCTAATGTATTATTTTATTACATATTTTCTTATAAATAACTGCAAGTGTTATTTAATACTACAAATCTAAGTCGAATGATATTGAAATGTCTTAAAAATAAGCAAGAAATAAATGCAACCAAAGCAGCATCATCGATAAACATATCGCATTTTTTGTGATCTCTTATCGACAAAGAAGAAGTCAACATAAGCTCTTGTCAAAATGTAAACAGTTTTGCACAATATGAGAGCAGAATTGTTTATCAAGTAACGGAAAAACTATAAACCATCTCTACAATAACACGTAGCTGATGCAAATTTCGGGGCGTACAAAGCAACATCAAATCACTTCAAACAAGCTTAACGCAAAAGAGTAGGCGGCATCGAATGGATCATAATACACTTGAGTTGCGCTGCATTTTTGCTATCTATGCTATAGATATTTTTTTATCTTCAAATTTTTTCAACGTCCATTTTAATTTTTTACGCTTTAAAAAATAAATGCGTACAAAATATTTGCAAGGCTTAATAAGAGAAACATTCTATTTGGAGAAGATAATGGCATGCTGCATTGCATTCCGCATGCGAGGTGAAATGTATAACTAATTTAAGAACGTCATGTCCAGATATTTTTATATGTTAGGATGACATGAGTGAGCCTTCCAAAGAACATAGTAAAAATATCCAGTTAAAATTCTGAGTTTGGTATTCAATTCGTTTGAAAAATACAGGGTGTTTTATCTCTTCCTTTTTTTAAAGATATTTTACCTATAAAGTAATCACTAGGTCTAGGAATCTCTAAGATAAATATAAAATTAATTTATCGAAAACAAAAAAGTGTCAAATCAACATAAAAGTAATAAGTCGAAATATTGTTTTAGATCAGTTTGAAAGCTTATAATATTTTCAATATATTGATTAGGCTTTCTGCTATATGATTTTGTATGCAATTAAAATAAAAATTTTACCTGAACATGGATGGGATATGTTGTACATTTAATCTGATTAAAACAGTAAACATTTTTTAAATAATTAGTTACTTTTAAGTTGATCTTATACTGAGTACCCAATTTTCGGATTGCTCAGTAGACCCCAATCACATTAGGTGTTAGAGGGCTCTGGCGTTGAGTAATCCTGCAAATATCATATCAAAAAACAGGATTTAATGGTAACTTACCTGTCATTAATCTGCGCAAAATGGCCTCAGGAAAAATTTGGATCCTTTTTCCAAATGAAATCTTACCCCAATATATAAAGTTAAATTTGGCCCCAAACTGAAAGGAAAATATATTACCTCAGGAAAAAATTTTTTGAAAAAGTCGCGCTTTTTATGACAAAATGATTTGCCCTTTTACGAAATGTTATTTTTAACATTCCGCCTTGTTATTTTAACCAGGCCAAACCTTTTAAGGTGCAGTGAAAATACTTTACATTTTGTTATTTGGGATTTTAAAAATAGCTTCACAACAAATAAGGAAAAATTTGCCCAAAAAAAAAAGAAAATATGGCCCCAACTGTTGTGTTGTTGTGTTAGAAATAAAATTTATGGCCTTATACATTTTTCGTTTTGGGGCCATTTTTCCTGGGGTCATTTTGCACAGAGCCGATCGAAAGGGCTCTATTTAGTTTGAAATTATATACATAAATCTGCTTGGCCTGATAGTTTTATTTTAGCCGCTCAGCGTAGTATTTATCATACATGGGCACACTGCAGTAAATATTTACTGCATTACTAGAAGCAGTAATCAGTAAACTTTTACTGATAATGAAATGTAGTTTGTATTACCAGTAAATTTTTACTGATTACTGGAAACAATTGCAGTAAAAATAAATTTTTACTGATTACTGAATAAAATTGCAGTAAAAGTAAATTTTTACTTATGATGAAATATCATTTGCATGATAAGTAAAATCTTTACTAGTTACTGAAAGTAGTAATTGGTAGTTAAAAATCAATGTACAACCACTAAGGGCCAGTTTTTTAGTACGAGTTTAATCTTTAGTCAAATTTAACCTAGCTTAACTCACCAAAATTGGACGTTTAACCTCGGTCTAGCTTGATATTTTAGCATGAAGTTAAGTTCATGCACAGAGAAATGAACAAGCATAGACAAATTCTCTCTGCATCTTCATATAATTTCTCTGTTCGCATTGTGTAAAAAATGATGTAATATTTACAGTTATGAGGTGATGATATTGTAATACTTTATTTTTTGTTCACTGAGAAGCTACAGGAACCACAGATGGTTTTATGTTTTTTCCATGTGTTTTTTATGTGGCTGCATTGATCAGTGGATAGAGCGTTCAGTTTTTTAGTAATCAGTAAAAACTTAATTTTGCTTCATTTCTTGTAAGTAATCAGTGAAAATTGATTTTTACTACAATAAGTAAAAATTTATTTTTACTGCAATTATATTCATTTATCAATAAAAATCGGAAAACTGGGGGCGATGGAACAATGTAACATGTCTGACTGTCTCAACCTGGCGAGGCCAGCATAATCTTTGTGAAATCGCCTCAAGTCGACTCGAACCTCCACGTGGTGTTTCCTGGGCAACGTCAAAACTGACAACCGTTAGTTTGGCGGCTAATCTGAGCGGCGGGCCTCCCTAGGCTTAAAATAGGTTGTGCGTCGGGTTTGAAGCCCACCCGTAAAAACCAATTTCAATGAAAACAAATAAGAATAGAAGAAAAATGATCCCCAAATCTGATGACGACTACCGCAAACGAAAAACTGATAATGATTTACGGAAATGCACCTGGAATGTCCGAACCCTTAATTGGGAAGGTGCCTCTATCCAACTGACTGATGTCTTGGAAAGATACAAAGCTGATATCACTGCTATCCAAGAAATGCGATGGAAGGGACAGGGTTGCATTCGGCATGCACCCTGTGATATCTACTACAGCGGCCATGCGGAGAAGCACGAGTTTGGATGCGGATTTGTAGCTGGCAAGAGACTACGGCCCCACGTCCTGCGATTCATACCTGTGAACAAACGACTTGCCATAATCCGCATCAAGGTTACATTTTTCAATATAAGCCTAATATGTGCGCACGCTCCGACAGAAGACAAGGACGATGAGATCAAGGAAATTTTCTACGAGCCCCTTGAAAATGCTTACGAGCGCTGCCCCCGCCACGACGTAAAAATCGTGCTTGGTGACTTCAACGCTAAGGTGGGCAAGGAAAATATTTTTGGTCCAACAGACGGAAAGTTCAGCCTCCACGACAACACCTCCGATAACGGAATGAGGCTGATTGACTTCGCCGCAGCACGAAACATGGTCGTAAGTAGCACTAGATTCAAGCATCTCAATATTCATAAATCCACCTGGATGTCCCCTGATCAAAAAACAAAAAATCAAATTGATCACGTTTTGATCGACGGAAGGCACTCTTCCAGTGTATTGGATGCACGCACGATCCGTGGTGCAAACATTGACTCGGATCACTATCTTGTTGCAGCCAAGATCCGTACACGTCTGTGCGCAGCTAAGAATACACGCAACCCTACTCTCCACTCAACTCTCACTCCTGCTTCAAAGCACTCCTCCATTCGATGATATATGCGCGTAGTGGACACACATTTCCAACTCCATGCGTGTGGCTGCTGAAGAGGTGATTGGCTACCAACGCCCTCGCCGAAACCAGTGGTACGTCCAGGAGTGTCGCGACGCCACTGCAGAGAAAGACGCCGCCTACAAAGCCACCCTGCAGTCGGTTGTAACGCGTGCTGCTAAGGAGCGATACAAAGAAAAGAGGAGGGAAGAGAGACATATTTTCAGGCGGAAACAAAGAGAGGCAGAAGAGCGCGAGCAGGAGAAGATTGAGGTGTATGGTGACAGGAATGAGGCCCGAAAATTTTTCGAAAAAATAAGCCGCCTTGCCGATGGTTTTAAAACCGGGGCCTCTTCCTGCAAGGATGAAAACGGGAATTTAGTGACAGATGTCCAGAGTACACTGACGTTATGGAGGGAACACTTCTCTAAGCTTCTAAATGGCGACGCTGACAACAATCCCGCCAATAGAGATGATACTCCGGAAACCCCAATTTTGGATGACAGCGTCGAGGTTCCGCTGCCCGACTATGATGAAGTTCTGACAGCTATAGCTCGGCTTAAAAATAACAAAGCCGCGGGAGCTGATGCCTTACCTGCTGAGCTGTTTAAGAACGGAGGCGAAGCTCTACTTAGATGCATTCACGAGCTTCTATGCAGAATATGGTCGGAAAAATGCATTCCGAACGATTGGAATCTCAGTGTGCTCTGCCCAATCCTCAAGAAAGGCGATCCCACTATCTGTGCCAATTACCGTGGGATAAGCCTTCTTAATATCGCATATAAGGTCCTGTCGAGCGTTTTATGTGAAAGATTGAAGCCCATTGTAAACGAACTGATCGGACCTTATCAGTGTGGCTTCAGACCTGGAAAGTCCACCATCGACCAGATTTTTACGCTACGACAAATATTGGAGAAGACTCAACAAAAACAAGTCGACACCCACCATCTTTTTGTCGACTACAAAGCCGCCTTCGACAGCCCAATAAGGAAGCACCTGTACTCCACCATGTCTGAATTTGGTATTCCTGCAAAACTAATACGACTTTGCAGGATGACACTGAGCAACACCAGCAGCGCAGTTAAAATCGGGAAGGACCTCTCCCCACCATTTATTACCAAACGAGGTTTCAGACAAGGTGATTCCTTATCGTCGACTTTTTCAACCTAATGATGGAAAAGATCATCCGAGCTGCTGATCTGAGACGTAGTGGCACAATATTCTACAAAAGTGTTATGCAGCTTGCGTATGCTGATGACATAGATATCATTGGCCATAATACGCGCGAAGTCAGTGCAGAATTTTCCAGATTAGAAAGAGAGTCAAGTCGAATGGGTCTGTCAGTGAATGCAGATAAGATGAAATACTTAGTGTCAACAAACAAACAGTCTCAGCGTCTTGGAACCCACGTTACCGTTGACAATAACTCCTTCGAGGTTGTGAAGAACTTCGTTTATCTGGGATCCAGCATTAATTCAACCAACGACATCAGCATTGAGATCAAACGAAGAATAACTCTTGCCAACAGGTGTTACTTTGGGCTCAGTAGGCAATTGAGAAGCAGAGCCCTCTCTCGACGAACGAAAATCACGCTCTATAAATCGCTCATCATGCCCGTCCTACTTTATGCATCACAAACCTGGACGCTGAGCAGTTTAGATGAAAAGACTTTAGGAGCATTCGAGAGAAAGATTCTTCGTAAGATCTACGGACCAATCTGCGTCAATGGCGAGTACCGAATACGGTGGAATGATGAACTGTATGAGCTGTACGCTGACATCGACATAGTCAAGCGCATTAAAATCGAGCGGCTTCGCTGGCTTGGTCATGTTCAGCGCATGAAAGACGATGCTCCAGTGAAGAAAACATTCGATTCGGTACCCAGCGGCGGTCAACGCAGAAGAGGAGACCGCATATTCGTTGGAAAGACCAAGTAGAGGACAACCTGACGAAGCTTGGAATTTCCAACTGGCGCCAGCAAGCGAAAGACAGAAATGGCTGGCGCAAATTCTTAGATGAGGCCAAGACCGGCATACGGTTGTAGCGCCAACTAAGTAAGTAAGTATCAGTAAAAATGAATTTTTACTGCAATTTTTTTCAGTAATCAGTAAAAAAAATTCTTACTGCAATTTTTTCAGTAATCAGTAAATACAAAATTTTACTACAATTTTTTTCCAGTTATCAGTAAACATTTATTTTTACTGCAATTTTTGTTCAGTAATCAGTAAAAATTTATTTTTACTGCAAATTTTTTCAGTAATCAGTTAAAATTTACTGGTAATGCAAATTGAATTTCATTATCAGTAAAAATTGATTTGTACTGCAATTTTTTCCAGTAATCAGTATTTATTTATTTTTTGCTGCAATTTTTTTCAGTAATCAGTAAAAATTTACTGGTAATGCAAATTGAATTTCATTATCAGTAAAAATTTATTTTTACTGCAATTTTACTGGTACTGCAAAGTGCCCATCTATGCTGTTGATGAGCAATTATGTTCTACCAAATGTAAATCATATTTAAAGCAGTATCTTCCAATGAAACCACACAAATGCGGATTGAAATATTATGTGCTCGCAGGAATATCTGGTTTTAACTATAACTTCAAAATATACACGGGCCAAGAGAACAATGTCGTGGACAGGCTTCCCGAAGAAAGTGATTTGGGCGCTAGTGCCAACATTGTCATAAGTAGGGATGTGCATGTCGAAATAAGTCGAAAGTCGACTTTTGCTTGATTAGTTTCGACTTTTTGCAATCGACTTTCTGATATTGAAAAAAGTCGGAAGTCATTTTTTACTTTCGACTTTTTTATTTTTTGCGAAAAAAAAAACTTAACGCTAATCTGAGAACTGTCCTCTCTAAACCACTAAACGAAATAGCTGTTTAACAACAAATAAAGCTGCGTTGGCAACTCTTGATTCGATAAATGTAAAATAGTGGTCGGCAAAATTAAAGAAAAAGAGACTGTAAGTGGAAGTGTGACAAAGTAATTGCGTATCATCTGATTACGTTACACGTGTAACAAAATGTTTTAATGAAATTGTCACTATTTGAAAAGCAATTTTTTTATTTTTGAGCTTCAAATTTTGTTTTGAAAAAAAATTACAACAAACACATATAAATATCAAGAATACTTTTAGCAGTTGTTACTTTGCCAGAATAGGGCTTACTTACGGTTTTAAAATATATTTGAATACATTCCCGAGAAAATAAATGTTGTATGTGAAAATTTTCACTTTTGAGATTATTGAGAAAGAGGGGCTATAAATTCTAAAAAATAGCAGTGAGACTACAAAAATTCGTAATCTATTGTGAAATGTGCCTGCAAATAGGCCTGTAATTTTGAAGAATATTGCTCCGCTAGATTTTGAATTATGACCCCTTTTTCTCAATAATCTTAAAAGTGAAAATTTTCACATACGACATTTATTTTCTCAAGCGACGATGTGTTGCCAATTAATTTATGAACCTTAAGTCGGTCCAATATTTCCTCCACTTGGAACCATCTCTTTGGGCCATACTCCGTCCACTTCTTATCGCGATGCCTAAAGTCAAACCTTTAACACATATGTACATATATTATGGGCAATATATTAGAGTCATAGCTATTAAAAACATAGAAAACTATTAAATACTTACTTATCATTTCCAATGTCCACATTTTCTTCGAGAAAATTTATTAAATACTCTTTTTGAGCCTCATTTGCTCGTTTTACTTGTCTCACAATTTCTTTTTCCATTTTGAAATATTTTATAAAATGTTAGAGATAAAATTTTCTTGGCGTTAATTTTTTTTCATTTCAAACGTAGTTGTCATTTTAACGTTGAACAGGAATCGCAAGTGTGGTGAGTTCAATAAACAAACTTATCACTTCACAGTAACACAGAACGGGAATTGACCCCCACGAATCTATTAGGACAATTACAATTACAATTACAATTACATTGAACTTAAACCTTAGCTTGCTTTGATGAACTTCAATCAATCAATCAATCAAGAAAAATCAACTTAAAGTGTACACGTGTGTAAAATTTACACAATAAACCGATGAAGGTTAAATATTTTCTGGCATATTTTTTTTTGTGGAGTCAGATAAAATAATTTTGTATTTGATGAACATAATTGTCATGAAATGTTGTCACAATCATCAATCAACCATCTTGGTACATGTATACACGTATATGAAAAATACTGCTATTTGAATAAAAGGAAACAGATATATCACATATAATCGTCATCATCATCTTTCTTTCATCAAATTGAGTTGGACTTTACGTTGTATGGGCTCACTCAGGAGAAGAGGAGAGGAGGCTTTGCTAAAGACCACTCATGTCGGTCACGTCAGATCAAATCATGGCAAAGACGTACACTGGAGCGCTTGCATTTTGTTAATTTTTTAGCTAAAATTTATGAGGGAAAATGAAAAAGAATTCAATGAGTAATATTTTTTTAGTTTTAACAAGCAGGACAAGTAGTTTTTTTTTTTGCGATAGCTCTCATGATTGTTATACATCAATAATGGAAAAGACTAATGGTTAATAAACTGTTCTTATATTCTTGGACCATAAGTGAAGTAACGTTTCTGCTCTTCAAAATTTTAAAGTAACATTTTTAATTTGAGCAAAAGGTATTTCTAGTTTAAGTCAAATAGGTAAATACGAATCTTCAAGCTGGTGCTTAATTGTTTGAAGGTTGAAATGAGAAAATAAATTTTATATAAAGGAAAAACTTAGATTTTGACCTTAAAATTTCTGTTGGATTTTAAATTTAGACGTTAATTTCAAACTTTTTGGAAGTGCAACTTAATCAAGCAATCACGACCAAATTTACCTCAATATAAATTCTCTTAAGCCAAATATAAATTTTTTTCCCTTCTATAAAAAATTCAACAATATACAGTTCTTGTTAAATAAAATTTATATGTATGTGGGGTTCAGTCACTTGTATAATATTAATAATAATAACATTTTCCATATGCTTACTTATGTTTCATAGTTGCATAGAAATTTTTTTGGTTATATATTGAATAGTTTTTAAGAAATATATGCTAAAAAAAATCATTATATCCAAATTAGCCATGGATCTCGCATTTTTCACTAATAGTCCCTTCCTTCATTTGAGATTTTGTCATTTTTTTGACAATGGTTTTTTGATATGGCAATATTTTCTTTAAGGGAGTTTGAAAGGTGTAACGACCTATTGTTACAACTTTATTTAAGAAAGTCTATAATGTTAAGAATTTTTAACATTTTTAAGAATTAATGTTAAGTCTTTAAATAGATTTGTACAAATTTTAGTGAAGATATATAAAATGTTTTTGTTTTGTCCAGTGCTCTTATACAAGCAGATTCAATGTGCGACAATGTGAAAACTAATTTTTAAGTCTTGAAGTCAAACGACTTAGAAAAAAAGTCATACGCAATGGCACGAAAACCAATGAATGTGAGTGATGACAAAGACTTAATTTTGTGGTTTGCTGTCTGTTTGGCTTTCGTTTAACTTCAAACTTTTTTCATTAGGAACAGTGCTTGGTGAAGCGTCAAAATTTAAAAAAACAACCATCGAGATGAAAGAAATTAAAAGAACTGAATAAAACGGCAGCTTTTATTTTTTTTTTTGCCATAAAAAGTTGTTAGCAGTTGTTGACATCAAAATATTTTTTTTATTTTAAACTCATTAGAAATTCAATAAACTTAAAAGAAGCTGCAAGCAATCACAATCAGCCATAAATAGCAAGTACAACAGAAGCAACCAAATTCATTCATGCATCTATGAAGATGAAAATATAGACTTGAGCTTCCTTCCTTACCCCACTGATAAACAATTAAAGTGCCTTACAGGCACTGATAAACACTGGGGCGATCAGGGTGATAGCCCCCTTTCAAAGCTTCTTGAATACTTAAAGTTCCTCGTAGCCACATCTTCGAAACTATTTTCTTAGGCTAAAACAGCAGCTGAAATAAAAAAAATATTTGCAATTTTTCATACATCATATAGTTTATGTTGCCGAAATCTTACTACCGTTCTCCTCCTCTGCTAGGCAGCCAAGACCAACTGAGTTCTGGTTATAGCTGCTGTTCTTGTTACGTGCTGTGAATACCAGGATTTAGGCAAT
Organism: Dichetophora obliterata; assembly: GCA_963920525.1. Classification (NCBI taxonomy): domain Eukaryota; kingdom Metazoa; phylum Arthropoda; class Insecta; order Diptera; family Sciomyzidae; genus Dichetophora; species Dichetophora obliterata. The sequence goes on from OY986435.1 coordinate 288,837,873, forward strand.
AAAGCATACTGCAAGCGAATGCCGTAGATAGGTATTTAATGAGGGGAGTTTACTGAAGCAAAAAATTATTTTCTGAATTCTGATTTCTGAAGAAAGATCTTTCCAAATTTCTATACCGACTTCAACAGTCGCAGTAAAAAGAGTTAATAAAATTTTATTCAATTTAATTTAAAATATACAAAATTGATTCAATAGCTCTGTTTTTAGCAAGAGGACAGGAACAACAAAGGGCTGGAAATGCTTGCCGAGGTTAAGGCATAACACTAGCCTTGGTTAAAAAAGAAATTCAAATTGTCTTTCACGGTTATTTCGCCTAATCAATAATTCACGTATTGTTTCAATCAATTCCTCTAAATAAATCTATCCCTTTCCCTTCAGGTCAAAGACTAAACCTTGTTTGTATAAGGCGCAAGCCTTGGTTATTTGATCTTTTTTTTTTAAAAAAAAAGTATTTATTTATTGAAGTAAAGCAACGAAAACAGGAATTTTAGAAAGATAAAGATATTTAAACATATTCGAATATAATATTCTAAGAGGTCTCAAAAGTTGCATTGGGTGGTCAGGGTCTCCCAAAAAAATTTTAAAAAAAAAATAAGGATATCTTCCTCTCCCGCAAGGACAAAGTTGTTTTTTGAGAAAAACAGTAAAAAATCATGATCTCAAAATGCTTTAATTTTTATAAGAAAAACTACATATGTGTTAGAAAAAAAGTAAATATAAACTTAAACTAACAATATTTTGGCAAACACGATGCTACTCTTGGTTTTTACCCAAAAGGTCTTGTGTGAAGGATATTCGAATCTAATGGTGCACTCAAGATAGCACAGAAATTTTAATTGTTTTCTGATTGTCTAAATTTTGGCGATATTGACTAGAGTGTTAAGGTTTTCCTTAAATATGGCGAACTAATAAATTGCATATTTTTCGCATATGCACTTTCTTGTTTTGAATAAATGTATACTTGAAATCCAATATTTTAACTTTTTCAAAAAAATTATTTCATTAAAACACTTTTTAACAACAATTGTTAAGTCAATTGAGACCCATCGAATGGCGAACTCAGAAACTCAAAATTTTAGTATAAAATTTTTGTGAATGCTGAGTTGAGGTGTTTTAACGAAATAATAAAATTCATACCAGGGGGTCAATTCCCGTTCTGCGTTATCGTCATATGAAAAGTGTTTTCAGCTTTACACGGAAAACGCGATTCCCGTTGTGTGTTAAAACTGCAACAGCTGTTTATTTTTAGCTGAAATGAAAACAAAGTTAACGCCGGTTGCAAACGTTATCGACTTTCTATATTAGTTTCGGCTATTTTATGCTACCGAAAAACTTATTTTGGTTATATTTATTTATGCAAAATTCATTATACTTTTCTTTTTTATTGCTTATTTTTAATATATAGTTTCATAATCAAGTTTATAGCTTTGGGAAAGCGATATAAGTCGAAGTGTTCCTCCGAAATTCTGCTGAATGAGTTTTCTTCATCGCGCGAAGTCTCCTCCTAAAAATCCTTAAGTTTTCTCTTCATAAATCTATAAAAAGAATGTTGAAGTCATAATAAAGTCATCATCATGTTCAATAAAGTCATTTTTGAAAATATTTTCTACCATCTAATAAGTTGTTTACATTTATTTTTCATAAAAGCTTTGTTTAATAGACATTCAGCAACTCTCAAATGATATTCAGCAGCTACTTTTCATTAGGCGAACAAGAATCGCGTTTTTGTGCGCAGTGAAGTGAAAAAGTGAAATCTTTAAATGAAAACTATTGTGAAAAGCTTCTTTTCACTTCACTTTAACGCAAAACGGGAATTGACCCCCAGGACGGAACATTTTTTTTATTAATCGAAATAGGAAAAAAATCGTGGTCTTAACCTGATTTTATAAATTGATTCTTTTGGACAGGGTGTTGTTCAGTTTTATATGAAGAATCTTAATTAAGGAAATTATCTTCGGTACCACTTCTAGTGCCCGAGACGTAAAACCTTATATTAAGTTTTTTGAAAAAGTTAAAAAATTGCATTCAAGTTTACATTTCTCAAAAACAAGAAAATGCATATGCAAAAAATAAGCAAATTATTAACTCGCCAAATTTAGGAAAAACGTCAAGACAATAATTAAAATCGCCAAAATTAAGACAAGTTCTGTGCTACCTCGAATGTTCATTTAGATTTGAATATCCTTCACACAGGACCCTTTGGGTAAAAATCGGGTAAGGCATCGTGTTTGGTGGGATATTGTTAGTTAAAGTATTTATTTAATTTTACTTTAAGACATATGTAGTTTTTCTGACAAAAATCAAAGCATTTTGAGATAGTGATTTTTTACTGTATTCTCAAAAAACAACTTTGTCCTTGCGGGAGAGGAAGACATCCTTATTTTTTCATAAAATTTTATTTGGTAGATCTTGACCACCCTATGCAACTTTTGAGACCTCTTAGAATACGATCTAAATTTTTCGATATACCCTATTAAACATACACTGAAGGAAATATGTATAAAAATTAAATGAAATTGTGTTCATATAAAACGAATTTGTTTTTGAAATAGTGCTTCAAACAATTTTATTTAAGTGAAACACAATTGCTTGTAAAGTTAAATTTACAGGAAAAGTTTTTGTTTTCAAAACAATATTCTTAAATATACATTTATAGGAAATATTTGCAGTATAAGAATATTAATTTTAAAAAAGAAATTTAAAACTAAAACTTTAATATTGAAACTAATATTTTAAAGCATAATATTAAAATATTGTTGTTAAATTAAAAACAATTAATTAAACTATTATTTTGCAATGCATTTTTTTAATTTTTTCGAGTTTTCGACGTCAGATTCGTGATCAGCGACCCGTCGAATACCAAATTTGAACTCCATTCGATGAAACTTGCATTTTTTTTGCGGCTTAAAATATTGAAATATTTTATATATCAAAATAATTCATTAGTGTTTGTTATATTTAATATTTAATATTTGTTAAACCAATTTTAAAATATTTTCAAACAACAAATGTTGAGTCGGGGTTTTTCTCATCTTGGTCTCAACTGCCTGGCAATAAAAGTCAATGATTCTACTGCACATAAGTGTTTAATTCAATCTCATATAGCAACGTATTTTTTGTTATTGCAAAGAAATAACAAGAAAAAAATTCAACAATAAATTTAATGAGTTTATAGTTCAATTATATTTAAGTGAAACACAAATATTTGTAAAGTTAAATTTAAAAAAAAGGTTTTGTTTTAAAAACAATGTTTTTAAATATACACTCATAGGAAATATTTACAGTATCAAAATAATAATTTAAAAAAAGAAATTTAAAGCAAAAACTTTAATATTGAAAACAAATATTTAAAAGCATAATCAAGAAGATTTTTGTGTTTCTGAAAAGTGGCTGTCTAATAATATACATACGTGATTAAATCTGTGATATAAATGGTTTTAATGTATTTAGACATGATAGGTATGTAAAAAAAGGTGGAGGTGTTGCTGTTTATTGTAAAGCTAATCTGAATGCTAAAGTTTTCAGCAAATCTAAAGACCCAGGAATTGAATTCATTACTATTAGCATCTCAGATAATAGCACTAAAATGTTATTGTCTTGTGTTTATAATCAAAATAAATGTCATCCTGTTGATCTCTTGTTTACTGATTTGCAAAAATATAACCTTTAAATCATCGCTTGAGTAAATAAATGTCGTATGTGAACATTTTTACTTTTGAGTAAAAATTTTTACTTTTTACTAAAAAATAGCAGTAAGTCCATAAAAATATCTATCCAAAAGTCGTAATCTATTGTGAAATGTGTCTGCAAATAGGCCTGAAATTCTGAGGAATATTGCTCCACTAGATTTTGTATAATAGCTCCTTTTTCTCAATAATCTCAAAAGTAAAAATTATCACATAAGACATTTATTTTCTCAAGCGACGAAATGTTAACACGTCTCGCAATGTTTTACCTACCTCCTTTTCCTATCTTGATTTCAAAAATATAAATTATCAGTCCTTGCTCTATGACGTTTCATTGATTTCTTTTAATGACTGCTGGCATCATAGCTCAGTTGATGATAAACTTCGCTCCCTTACAGCTCCTGTGAAATATTTATTTGAAAACATGTTCCTCTGCGGACAGTACGTAAAAAGAATGCATCTTGTCTTTGGTTCTCACAGAATGTTCTTAACGCAATAAAAAAACGAAATAGATTACACAAACTTTGGAGAAGAGAACCTTCATCTGCAAATTGGGAAAGCTATAGGTTAGCCAGAAATGAATCTGTTCACTTAACAAGGCAATCCAAGACCCGGTGTTTCTATGCCAAGCTTAAAGTGTCCCTTCCCACCAAAACTTTATGGAACAATATAAGTAGTCTTGGTGTGCGAAAAAATAATTCCCCTGTTATTAATGCTGACCCGGACATACTAAATGAGTTCGTTGTTGGAAATACTACACCATTTAGTAATACTGTAACTTCCATACCAGATTTATATGTTCCGCATTTATTTGAGTTTACACCTGTAAGTGGAATTGAGGTTGTAAATTGTGTGTTGCATATTAAGTCAAAACAGTGGGTGAAGATGGTATTCCCATCAAATTTATAAAACTTTTACTACCTCATATCATAAGTGCATTGACTCACATTATAAATCACTGTATTCCACCTCATTTCCAGGTATTTGGAAAACTGTTACTATCTTGTGGCAAAAAAATCAAACCCATCTACACCTTATGACTTTAGACCATTTAACATACTTTCCCCGTTATCTAAAGTATGTGAAAAAATCATGAGCCATCAAATCAATAAGTTCTTACAGGTAAATTATTTTCTTTCTCCATATCAGTCTGGTTTTCGGGCGGGGCATGGTTGTGCTTTCGCAGTTATTAAAGTATTCGATGAGATCCGACCTGAATATGATGCTGAATATTGGTCTCCTTTACCTGCTGGACTTCTCCAAGGCATTTGACAAAGTTAGTCATGCATATCTCTGTCATAAGCTTAGGTGTCTCTTTGGCTTTTCCAACTTTGCAGTGAGTCTTATTTCCTGCTATTTGTCGAATAGATCACAAAGAGTCAAAGTAGGTCAAATGCTCTCCACCGTAAGCCAGTAATGAGAGCAGTTCCACAAGGCTCGATTCTTGGACCGCTTTTATTCTCAATTTTCATTAATGACATCTTTACTGTCTGCAGACATTCATCTATTCATGCTAATGCTGATGATATTCAACTTTTTCTTTCGAGTAGTGTTGAACTCGTAGATGACTTCTCTGGTAGACTGAATGAATCTAAGTAATATATTTAACTGGGCTTGTAGTAATGGTCTTCAACTCAATGCAGCCAAATCTTAAATTCTATCCATCCGTAAGAATAAAAATATCGTTGATGTTATCCTTGAGTTATACATTGGTACTAGCAAACTCCATGTTGTGTCGAAAATTGTTAATCTTGGTTTTTGTGTGAATTCGTCCTTGTATTGTATTGATCATGTAAATATTGTTGTCCAAAAAGTTAATTATATCCTTCGAAATCTAAGAATGTACGCTAATTGTTGTACTCTCCAATTAAAGAAACTACTAGTGAAGCAACTTGTTTTTTTTTTTTCTTTCTCGTCCTAAATATTTTATTTAATTTTTTTTTATGCAATACATATTTTTTTTTAAAATTTTATTTTAATTTTAATTAATTTGATAGTACAATAAGAATCAAGTTCTTTTCAAGTACAAAGCATGACACAAGTGACTTTGCTTAAATTTAAAAATTAACAAAATAAAATAAGCAGTAAAAAAAGTTATAGGCTTATATAAATAATAACATAAATATTAATATAAATAAGGATAGAGAGGCAGGATAGATAATAAGAAGAAAAAGTGAAGAAAAGATAAGTGAACTGAATATTGTTAAGTATTTTGTAGAGAAATATATTTAAGAATGTCATACTTGAATTTAAGTTCACCAACTATAGTTTTGAGATGAGTTGGAAGTGAGTTTCATAGCCTTATGGTATTAATAAAAATAGTCTTGTTGAGTTTTGATAATTAAAACTAGGCAGGATGAGCATTGGACTTCTCAGCGACTGACCAAATTGTAGATTCTCATAGAGGTAGAAAAGAGTTTTGTGTCTTATTAGTTTGTTTAAAAATATGCAGTTACAAGCACTGCGGTAGTTTATAATGTTACAACCAAATATACAGTTTCTATATTGAGCAAATTGATAAAATTTTCGTAGTCCATATACATATCTAGTAGCATGATGAAAATCAATTTATAATTTAAGCTGAGAACGCAAGTCTAGTTTGCTATAGACATTTTCAGAGTACGTGATCACCGGCAGTTGGTGTATACTCAGCCGACAATCTTAGATTACGTAAGACGAAATAAATTTTAGATAGCAGTTTATTTTAAAACCAAGACTGGTTATTACACTGTTGACAAGAAGAAGATTTTTGTCACCTATCATTAAATCAGGAATGCCCTTAAAATTAATTTTATCTTTCGATATTGGCAGCACGTAAGATTTTAGAGCATTTAACTTTAAGCCGTTTCTAAGAGACCATTGGTTAATGGAACTCAAATCTTCATTTAGTCTAAATGCTAAGTCTTCCTTAAGATTCATATTCAAAGTTGAATATCATCAGCATAAGCATGTATTGATGAGAACTTGCAACATTGGAAAATGTCATTTACAAAAACAGTAAACAAAAGAGGTCCAAGAAGCGATCCTTGGGGCACTTCACTATAGATATGCTTATACTACGAGTAGCAATTTTCAGCCTTTACTCTTTGCATTCTGCCCGTTAAGTAGTTGCCCAGCAAACTTACCGAACTATCACAATGACCATATAAATTATTTAACTTAAGACATAAAAGTTTATGGTTTACTGTGTCAAAAGATTTTGAGAAGTCAAGTAGACAGAGTAATGTTAATTTTCCATCGTCGTATGGAGATCTTATATCATCTAGCACTTTTAATGTTGCAGTTGAGCAGCTGTGCCTAGGACGGAGGCCAGATTGTAGCGGAGACATAAGATTAGTGATTAGATATATGTCGATTTCTGGTCAGCCATAATTGCTTCACAAACTTTAGACAACGTAGACAAAATACTGATGGGCCGAAAGTCCTTTGGATCACAAGGCGTGCTATTTTTTGCAACAGGCATAACCGTAGCTATTTTCCATGAGTTAGTGAAGGGTTGAGGTAGTGAAACAGTGATTTATGATATGAGTTAGAGGACTAATAACATGAACAAGAATAATTTAAATAAATTTAATAAACATTCCGTCTGCAACCACCGCGTTGGATTTGACTTTCATCACATACTTTGCAACATCATTTTCCGTAACCATAGAAAATTGAAAAGTTTGCTCAATTGGGTTAGGAAAGTCATGAGTACTTATTTGTGGGGATATAGCGTTTGACAGAAAGAAGTCATTGAGAACATTAGGATCTGCCTGGTATTAAGAAGCTTGTGTATCACCAAGACAGAACTTTTTCAGATTATTCCAAAGAATTTTTGATGGAAGAGACGTTTTGTGCACAAAGGAATGCACAATCAAGGGAACCACATGTCTTCACCAACTGAACGTAGAAAAACTAACATGTGAAGATATTTTGGCGAAAGCCTGTTTCGCAATTGGTTCGCTATGAGACCAGCATGAGAATATAACGTTTCGGATGACACCGAAGTTGCAACAATTGATAAATATTTTTTTGCAACGGCCCAAACAAAAGCAAATTCAGTTTTCATGCATTTCCAGACAACAAGCGGATTTTTATTAAGTTTTCGATCAACAGCTGGGCGAGCCAGATAAAGGCTCTTCAATTTCATCAGTTGTAGAGTCCATGTTTGTTTTTACCACCTCATCCAAAAAACATAATATGCCACTGTTTTCGGATTCTTGATTATTAGATGTCGATGTCGATGCCGCTGTCACAACTTCTTCATTTGAAATTCTTGTTTGTCTCATCTCAGCATTCACAAAATCACCTAAATAGAGGGGGGGGGGGGGGTTATATTTGCAGTTATTATTTATGTTCTGCTGCTTACCAAGGTGAAAGATTGCTTCAGAACGCTTTTTGTGAAATGCGTGCTTTTTGAAACTACGATCTAGAAGCGTTAAAGAAGCGTATGGTTTTATCAATTCAATATTATACATTTTTTTGTGATTTCAATGCCAAGCACTCGTTTTAAATTCTTGCCAATTTGACTTAAAGCAGAACATTCCTCTGTTTTCTATAATAAAAAATAAATCGATTTGAGCGTAGTTTGAATATTGTGAATATAAACTTGTATTAACAGCTCTATTCTGGCAAAGTAACAATTGTTACCCAGTATTCTTGATATTTCTATGTGTTTGTTGTAATTTTTTTTTTCAAAACAAAATTTTAATCTCAAAAATAAATTTTGATAAAAATTGTCACCTGCTTTTAAAATAGTGACAATTTCATTAAAACATTTTGTTACGCATGTAACGTAATCAGATGATACGCAATTGCTTTATCACACTTCCACTTACAGTTTTTTTTTTTTAATTTTGCCGACCACTATTTTACATTTATCGAATCAAGAGTTGCCAACGTAGCTTTAGTTGTTGTAAAACAGCTATTTCGTTTATTAGTTTAGAGAAGACAGTTCTCAGATTAGCGTTAAGGTTTTTGTTTCGCATAAAATTAAAAAAGTCGAATGTAAAAGTTAAAAGCAAAAGTCGACTTTCGACTTTTTTCAATATCAGAAATTCGATTGCCAAAAGTCGAAAATTATCAAGCAAAAGTCGACTTTCGACTTATTTCGACTTCGACTTGCACATCCCTACTCTGATTTAATGACATAATACATTTTTAAGTCATCTGCATACAATGTATGCCATACATAAGATGAGGGATATCGTTCAATATATCAGATAAATCTGAGATGAGAATATTGAAGAGAAGTGGACCAAGGTGGCTACCTTGTGGCACTCCGAATGTAACGGGAATTTGTTTAGAAAATATACCTTGAAATTTAACGAACTGCGACCTGCCTTGTAGATAGGACTTCAGCCAGTTGAGTAGGAATCCTTTGATTCCAAACTTTTCTATTTTAGAAGCCAAAATAGCATGATCAACATGATCAAAGGCCTTGCTAAAATCAGTATAAACTGCATCCACTTGATGTCCTTTTTCCATATTACTTAAGACATCAGAGACCATGATCATTAGGTTTGTGGTGGTTGATCTACCTTTGCGAACACCATGCTGCTGTTCATTAAGTAAAGGATTTATGATGCATGTCAGTTTATCACATATTATCTTTTCAAAAAGTTTTGGAACAGTCGATAATATAGCAATACCTCTATAATTTTAAACCGATCTTTTGTCAACATTTTAATAACTTGGTGTAAGATATAATGTTTTCCAATAAGAAGGAAAAGTACCTTGGTACAAAGATTTATTAAAAATTATAAGTAAATGCGTGATTAGTGGGTCTTAACATTGAATAATTAAGCTTGGTGGTATAAGGTCTGGGCCTGGTCCTTTATTTGGATCCAGTTCTTTAATTGCTTTGATTATTTCATCTTGTGTCAGACGAATGTGATTAATCTTGGGTAGTACGTTTGGATAGTGATGCGGGTTGCAACTTTGGTTTGTAGGTACACAGAAGACCTCCTTAAAATGATCAGCATAAAGATCAGCATAAAGTTCCTCAATAATTTTCTCGCCAGTAAGGTTGATATAGAGTTGATAGGCTTCTTTTGACTTTATAGAGAATAGTTTGGTCATCTCCTCATATCTTGTTCTTAATTCTTCACTTAATAATGTAAGCGTCTTACATTACTAATGACTTACTAATGTCTTTTATGACAAATTTGTATAGTTTATTTCTTTGATTTCTTAGATGTCTAAGATTTTGATTTAGCCATGCTTCTGAATGTTTATTTTTTTTTTCTTTATCTCTGGCACATGTGTATCAATAATTTTGAGGATGTGCTGATAGAAAAGTGAAACAGTACTATCTAAATCCAGTGCCAACATATCGTTCCAGTCAAAGTGATTCAGACTGACTTTAATACTCTCATAGTCAGCATTAAGAAAATCATATACAATCGAGTTATTGAACGAGTGAGTAAATGTCATATAAGAGGGGGATAGCTCTGTAGTTAAGGCTGTGTGATGCACACTGTTAGAAAAAAAGTGTTCAGTCTCAAAAGATGGACGAACGCATAATTCATCATAGGCATTAGTGAATACTAAATCTAACCATTTGCCGTTCTGGTTTGGGGTTCTATTAACATGTTGTAAGTCATTGCCATAAAAGGTACTAAGTAAGGTAAAGTCAATCGAGTATTACTGTACAAACGAGATATTAGGGCGGTTAAAATCGCCAAAAATAATAACTTTATCTCCTTCATTTAAGGAAGCAGTTAAATAAAATAAATAAACTGGCCATTTCAGCCCTTGGAAGGACTTTGACCTAGCTTCTATTGATCAATTGTGCTGTACGTGTTGTTAAATGTTTGATCACAAATGACCGAGAACTGGACCTACGTGTTTTATGCCGACTCCGAACGGCTTATGTTCTTAAGAAACTTTACATGGCATTAATTTTACTCTCTGAGGTTTGCCATTGTCTGAAGAAAGGTGACGACCGAACAGAAAAACTTTCTATATATAGCTTCGATAGAACCAGGTGGAATGTAGATAACACCAATATAAATAAAAATATTATTATCCGAACAAATTCTGATTATTTTGTGTTCATAGAGCTCGTGCGAGGTGGTTTCGACAGTCTGACTTGATAGGGAGTTGTGCATTGCGATAAGGACACCACCCCCACGGGCAAGACCAGTGTGAGAATAATCTCGATCATTGCGATAGACTGTCCAGTTGCTGTCGAGAATTTCCTCATTTTTGAAGGAATCATTTAGCCACGTTTCTGCGAAAACTAACACGTTGAAGTGGCATGATTTTGCGTCGACAAAAAGTTTATTTAATTTGGGAATGGACTGTTGGAATGAATCACGGCGTATTACTTGTGGAGCAATCTCGTGGGTTTCACATGTGGAGCAAGCAATTGTGGGTGGAAATTGCAGGAGAATACTGTTAGGAGCTATAATAGTTTTTGAAATTTGATCGGGTTGTATGTGAGGGTTGTATATCGGCTTTGAGGTTGTATTTGAGGCAAATGCTGACAAATCATTCTCAACCTCAGATGGAGAGATATTAAAGGTTTCGTGGTAGCGAATGAATATAGTTTTAAGGTCGATTGTATTAGTCGGCAGACCCTCTTGTTCAATAGCTACCATGACGCTAGCTAATTAATTAATGAATTAATTAATTAATTTAAAAAATAATCTTTATTTTCGGTCCCCGGTTTTGATAGATTGAAATATTTTGTCAATTTATTTGTATACTGTTACCATCTATTTTTAGTGGTAATTACTCATATTTCTCATATTGCATGAACTTCCCCCAAATTCAGCTTCTGGATTCGCCACTGCCAGTTATTTTTTTTTTTTACTTTCAAATCAAGTTTTTTGCATGAATTAAACAGAGTTTCGGCATGTCGGTGTGTCTGTCTATTTATTTAACACTTTCCATGTTTTACAAAAAGCTTTCTACGCATTTTCCAAACATCAATAAGTTGCCTCTTTTGTTGTAGTTGTTGTTGTTGTTGTAGCTGCCGCTACTACTGTTGTTATAGGCTACTCTTTAAGAGTTGCTCAGCCAAGTGGGGCCAATGTAACTTTACGGATTTGTCGCGATATAGACGACATTGTCTATGAAGAAACGACGCTGTATTTGTATTCATTTCTTTTTAGCACGCTAATAAAGTGCAAATTGATGTTTGTTTTTGGTTTGGTATCACATCCACACAAAAAGTGGCCATGTGCTTGAAGTAGTCTTGGCTTAGAAATTACTATAGCTTTTTTTCATTAAAATTATCAACATTTCAGGTTATTGCTTCATGTGCTTAATTTCAAAAGAGGGAATATATCACAAATATATAAATAATATACATTTGCCTCTCAAGAATTAATTTTAAAATTAGTGAAACAAAATTAAAGCAAAGACTTATCAAAGGATCTTATATATAATTTTATTAGGCGAAGAAAATATAATTTTTATAATTACAATGTACAGTAAGGTGATTCAAAAAAATAATTTTTCGCAAATCCACCAAACCCGACCGGAACAGAGATGGGTTTATCAAAATATGAAAATGAAAACCATTTTTTTTTTATTTTTAGATGGAGCTATTAGCGGTTGTCTGTTTTAGTTGGAGAAAATTTACGAAAAATCACTAAAGTTAAAAAATTAATAGCTCACTAATTTTTTTAACTTAAAATCATGATCTTTGAGACAGAATAAGTATAATAGATCAGAATTTATAAAACGTTTTCAAGTTTTGGATACTAGATTTATTTTGTTTTTTTTTTAGCCAATGAGTGTTTAAAAAGAGAATAGGAACAATTTTTTTTTATACGGGAACATATTCTTAGACGATCATCTATTCTTTTCTATAAAATTATTTCACAGACGTCGAAAAAACTTGGATAGCACAGCTAGTTTACTATTTATTTATTGAAGGCGTTCTAAACAAATCTCGATTTAACGCTCCTGGAGCAATCCATCGCTCTCGATGAATTTAGGCAGCTATTCACTCACTCAAAATTTACATTTCTCGTGACCAATTCAATTTGAATTCTACAGAAAAAAAGGTGATGTGAACAATTTGTTTTTCGTTCAAACAATTTACATTTTTTAATGGTAAGAGGCTCAAAATCTATTCATTAAAACAATAAAAAACACTTGCTATAAAAAAAATTATAGTTACTATCGACATTGATAAAATAACAAAGACTAACTTAATTTATAAGGTTTGGTCACAATGTATAGTAAAAAAACATATTCCTTTTTAAAAGAATTAAAAAAAAGCTTATGAAAAACACCCTTAATTAAGTTAAATTAGCCGAACTATTTAAGTTTATTCAACGTCTGTGAAATCATATTGAAGAAAGGAATAAATGGTCGTATTTATTGTTGTCAAATATTCGACAAAATGTAAAAACCGGTTTTTCGAATAACGCTAAAATTACTATTTTTTAAAAACCAGATTTTCGAATACTTTAAAAGCAAAAACCGATTTGAACCGGTTAACCCGTTTTTAATAAAATATTTTTTTAAATTTAATGAAAAACTGAGAGAAAAATAAGAAACATCGAATTTTTTTTTCTTTTATATATAGTTCATTTAAATAAAGATTTTAAAAAGCAAATTTAATGATACAATTAGACAAAAATAAAAAAAATTTTTTAAATCCATATGTATATATATGAAAAAATTAGAACATGCAAGGAACATAAAATAATATGAAAATAATGCATTAATATTAAAAAAGAAGAAAATAGCTTTACACTTCGTTTCACGTTAAAAACAACATTTGAGGAATAAAATAAAATTTAAATGCTTTGGTGAAAATCTATTTCTTTGTTTTATTTAAATTGAAGTTTAATCGGATAATATTCTTTCACTTATTGTAGATGTTGGACAAATAGTAAGTAAAGCATCAAATAAAAGATCTAATTTTATAGTTCTCTTATTACATTTTTCTTACTTACTTACTTACTGACTTACTTACTTAGTTGGCGCTACAACCGTATGTCGGTCTTGGCCTCATCTAAGAATTTGCGCCAGCCATTTCTGTCTTTCTCTTGCTGGCGCCAGTTGGAAATTCCAAGCTTCGTCAGGTTGTCCTCTACTTGGTCTTTCCAACGAAGATGCGGTCGTCCTCTTCTGCGTTGACCGCCGCTGGGTGCCGAATCGAATATTTTCTTCACTGGAGCATTGTCTTTCATGCGCTGAACATGACCTAGCCAGCGAAGCCGCTCGATTTTAATGCGCTTGACTATGTCGATGTCAGCGTACAGCTCATACAGTTCATCAATCCACCGTATTCGGTACTCGCCATTGACGCAGATTGGTCCGTAGATCTTACAAAGAATCTTTCTCTCGAATGCTCCTAAAGTCTTTTTATCTAAACTGCTCAGCACCCAGGTTTGATTACATTTTTCTAGAAAAGGAAAATCATCCATTAAACTTTAAAGTATCTTTAAAATACTTTTTAGTCGAATTTTGTGCAGAATTGATAGCTTCCATAAGTTGTACTTTCAAGCATCTAGATTTTTCAATAATTTAGATATCTGAATCGTCTGACTCTTCGGATACGTCTGAGTTTTTCGGTCATCAAAATAAGGAGAAAGCCTATTAATAGATCAACAGCATATTCTTTTGCTTGCTATTTTGAAGCGAAACTTATATGTGTATCTTATTTGGGAAAGACTCCTGAATGGAGATATAATATCAACGTATTTACCACTTTGATTCGCCTCTTTTTTGAGACAATCAGAAAGTTTTCAAGAATATTCAATGGAAAAATGGAAAAAATTACGAATTTTATATATTCGAAAATGTCGAATAACCCGACCAAAAAAACCCGGATTTTGAATTGTTCGAAATGCATAATTTGAAAAAAAACCGAAAAATCAATAAAATCCCGGTTTCTCGAACAACCCGAGACCGAGAATGACAATACTAGTCCTATTGGCATATAAGTTACCACCGATTCTCTTTTTTAACACTATATTGGCTAAAAAAATAAATAAATCTAGTATTCAAAATTTTTACACGTTTTTTAAAATTCCGTTCTATTAAACGTTTTCTGTCATACGTATTGACTTTATGTTTAAAAATGAGTGATATATGATTTTTTTTTACTTTAGGGGTTTTTCGTCAATTTTCTCCAACTAAAACTCTCCAGTGCAAGCACACAGCATAGTAAACGCCATTTCTAGGATTTTCACTTTATAATGAAACTTATATATCAATTTCTTGCTCTATCTAAAACAAACATCCTCTTGTCTTTACGATGTATAGTTTTTCAGATATTGGACTGCATAAACATAGCATGCATATGAGACTGGCCATGCATTTTTATGAACAATTTAAATTTTTCGAAAATTAAAATTATGAATGATTAAAAACAAGAAACTTAGAATAAAAACTAGCATTTATTAATATGCGTTCGAGAGAAGTATGCCAAAGGACCGCGAATTGATCGTTTTGTTGTAAATTAAAAAACATGAACATTTTTTGACGTTTTACATATTTCTCGATTTTTTCGCATAAAGGCTTAATCTGTGCATAAAATTGATATGCACATCGTTTATTATTTAATTGTTCCTAAAAATGAGCTATAAAATATAAAAATCGGATAAAAACTACTAGAGTTGCTATATCCTAATTTTAAAAAAAAAAATAATTTTTTTATTGTAGTAAAAAAATCTTAAAAACTTAAATTTGTAAAAAGTCTATCGAAATATTTTCTGAAACAACATTTAATACAAAGTCAATACAATTATGTGATAACGTTAAATAACTTAGTCTTTATGAAATTTTTACTAGAAGTGTAACATTTTGAAAATTTCGAGTTTGTGTATTTTTACGAAAAAAATTCCAAAAAATCAAAAAATGTATAATTTTCAAAATCGACTTAACGGTTTACATAACTGAATTACATAAAATCAGGAATATAAAAAATTTTTTTGATTTTCATTAGAAGAAATTTTCCAATCATTTTCCAATATCATTTTCACCACTGCCACTTGTGTATTCTCTTTTTTCACAATTTTTCACCACTAAAAACAAAGTTACATAAGCGCGAAGACACAGTTAATTAAAAAAGATATTATTGTGTTTTTTTGGAAAATAGCTTCGACTAAAGCAAATTCCGAGAAACAATTTCATTATTTGTGTCAATAAAGTATCTGATTATGTCCGGTGCCCGTGTCGGTAAATGTCCGACCTCTGCACCGAAAGAAGTTCTATTTCTGGAACACCTTGGCAGGCACAATGTACGTACGAAGACCGATTCGGGCACTCGTCAGTTTATTGTGTCCGAATATAGTCGCTCGTTTTTGAACACTTTATTGACATAATACAGACTTACTACGGTACTATTTCCGGTGCCTTTCAAGGTCCTTGTTGGGTATGTTTCGGGTACATTAAAGTTAAGACTCAGGCCAGTTTCGATACATATCAGTTACTTTATTGACACGATATATACATTTTTTTTCTCGGGTCCTGTTCGCTGAAGCTTGTTTGCATTCGGCTTAATATCAATGTGCGATTAATTTCTTTTTCATAAATTTCGCAGTATTTCATTACTACTCGTAGCTTTTAAAAATAAAATTGAGTCCGAGATTTTGAACTTTTGTGCTTGAGTAGTTTGGTACGGACACAAATTGTTTCTCGGGAATGTTTCCGATTTTTTTCTTTGACTTTTTGAACTTTAACCTGATGGTGTGCCTTGGTTTCTGATCCGATTTAAGATGCTTGATGAAATGGTGAAAAAGATAATTCATAAGTGGCAGTGGTGAAAATGAAATTGGTTGGTTTTTGGGGTATTTTTTTTTATTTTTTACCCTAAAACCAGGGTCTGATATGTTGGCAGCCCTGGAACACCAAAACTTCTTCTAACTAAAATCAGAAAATTTATTTTCATATTGTTGAAGCAATTTTAAAAGAAAAGCATAATTTAATCGATTTTAATGATTTTTTTGTGTTCGAAATGCAAAAAACAGGCCCTTTGAGCATTTTTGAAAAAAAACAAGTTTCAAAAGCTATAACTTTTTTGTCCGAATTTTTGTTTATGTAATTTTTTGTTCGAAATAGCTTAAGACTATGTTTTAGCTAGCCATGAAGTCAATTTTGTAAATTTTGCATTTTTGGATTTTTGGAATTTTTTTCGTAAAAATACCCAAACTTGAAATTTACAAAATGTTACACAAAATGTTTTTTATTTTTATAAAACTTTTTTCAGAAAACTTTTCAATATTAATTTATTGAATTTTTAAGATTTTAAGATTTGTTTTACTACAATAAGAAAAAAAAGAAATTTTTCAAAAATGAAAATATCACAACTCTAATAATTTTTATGCGATTTTTTTATTTTAAAGCTCATTTTTAGGAACAATTAAATAAAAAACAAAGTGCATACCAGTTTTATACACAAAATGAGGTTTTATTTCCAAAAAATCGAGAAATATGTAAAACTAAAAAAATTACGTATGTTTTTCAACTTACAACAAAACTATCAACTCGCGGTCATATGGCTTACTCCTATCGAAGTAATATTAATATATGCTGGTTTTTATCCTATCCTAAACGCCACGTCTTTAACTAGTCATAATTATACCCCCACGTTTAAAAAACGTAATGGGGGTACATTAATTTTGTCACTCCGTTTGTAACGCCGATAAAGAGGCGTGGCCGGTATAGAAAAGGATATGTATTCCTGATCAGCATCACCTCCTGAGTCGATTTAGCCATGTCCGTCTGTCCGTCTGTGTCCACGATAGCAGCCGTAGTTTTTGAGCTATCATAACGAAATTCAAAATATAAGCTTTTTATACAAAAATGAAGGTCAAGTTAGAATCTGAGCAAAGTCGGATGAAAACCACGCCTACCTCCCATACAATGTGACCTAACCAAAACGGTAAGATCTCTATAAATTCCACAAAAATCAATTTAATGACTTGAAATTTCGCACAGTGTCTTATATATTTAAAAGTTATTTTAAGTATTAAATCCGTAAAAATCAGTGAAAACCACACCTACCTCCCATACAAAGTGACTTAACCAAAACGGGAAAATCTCTTTAAATTTCACAAAAATCAATTTAATGACTTCAAATTTCGCACAGAGTCTTTAATATTGAATATAGATTTTGAGTATTAAATTTGAAAAAATCGGATGGAAAACACGCCTACCTCCCATACAAAGTGACTTAACCAAAACGGGAAAATCTCTTTAAAAATATTTAACAGTTTGCTTAAGACTTTATATATACTCTGATTCGGCCGTGGGGGTATTTTAACTTCGGTCCAGTCGAAGATAATTCCTTACTAGTTTTTATTTTCGAAAATCTCTTGAAAAAGTTCTGTCCAAAGTACATACTATGTTTTAATATTGTAAATAAATAAAAAAATAAATAAATAAATAAATAAACTGGACATTTCAGCCTTTGAAAGGCCTTTGACCTAGCTTCTATTGATCAATTGTGTTCTGCGTGTTATTAAATGTTTGATCACAACTGACCGAGAACTAGACCTACGTGTTTTATGCCGACTCCGAACGGCTTATGTTCTCAAGAAGCTTTACATGGCAATTTTTACTCTCTGAGGTTTGCCATTGTCTGCAGAGCGATGTCGACCGTACAGACAAATTAATTCAATTGAAAAAACTTTCTGTCTGAGCTGGAATTAAACCCGGGCTACCGCGGTTCTTTAGCCATTATACTATCAAATCTATTAAAATGCGAAAAAGCTTCGCTTCGCTCGTGTGTCCAACGACGCATATGTTTTTATATTGCCACGCCCTTCTGTCCAATAACGCCCACTTTATTGACCGTAAATTTTCATAATTATGCATACCCCTGTCTAATTTCATTATCCTTGTGTCAATATTATTTGAGTTACAGCGTTTTTTATTATTGCCACGCCCCTTTGTCCAATTTTTCTATTTGTTAACAAAAAATTGCTGCAATCGGACTAGTACTTTAGAAGTTATCGATGTACATACATTAAAAAAAAATAACTTGAGATCCTCCTCCTTTTTGAAGTCGGTTAAAAATATAAGACTTATTATAAATTAAGGGAATTATTGGTGTTTTGGTGTTATCAACATATATAGAGCTAATTTTCCGAAGCGTCTTGAAGTGCTTTGCATGTATGTAGTTTTAAATAGTGGTTTTAAAAACGTTGAAACGTAAAATAAATCAAAGAAAAAGTACATATCATCAATGAATCCATTTATTGAAATTGATCCAATGCATAAAGTTATTAGTTCAATATAGTATATCTGTTTATTAAACTACACGGACTATGTATGGACTATGAACAACTGATCATAAAGATAGAATTTGAGCTCATAAATGCGAAGCAAGTGAAAAGCATTTTATATAAGCAACTTTTGTAAGATGTATTACAAAAGTGTTCATAATGTTTTAGCAACTGGCGTCATAGATCATGCGCAAATAAAGTGAATTGAAGACAACTTGAGCATAAATTATGACTAAATTATCTATTAACAGTTCGCAATTAAGATTGAACTGAATATATCGTTTTTGGCAAAAACGAAAAATGATTGTTGTCTTATTACAAAAGTTATTTATTTGTAAACATATGTTAAAAAGTTCTTATACACATACAACCTTTATATATTCAGTATTATTCAGAAAATTTATCACATTCTTTGTTTTCTGCACTGCTTCATTTTCTAACAAAGCTTCGGTGGTGTTTTCTTTGTGTTCTTTGTCGTAAGAACTTTATACCAATGCATGATCAACGCATATAAATTGTAAATGCTTTTTACAACAAATGCAATTTCGTTGATCATATGATTATGGAAATTAAAAATGTATCTATTAGGCCCGGTCAATTTGTGGGGAGGCAAAAAAATCGCCAATTGCTCAATGAAAATCGTATTCAAGGGATCAAAATAAGAAACTTTGCCCGAGGAACAATACCTCTAAAACGAATTCTAATGCCCCAACTTTGTGACTTTTGTCCCGTAGGGTCAAATTTTGAAAAATCCCTCTTTGACCCATTTAGAGTGCCCCAATCGAGTCCAAATGTATGACCGACCCCCACTAACTTTGGAGGGCCGATCCACCCATACCAGTGGCACACCCCCTGGAACCCAACTGGGCAATTTGGTTTTCGAATGAAAACGCTAACAAATTGGTATCATCTAACCGTTTGCGACGCACTTCTTGTCTGCATTTCTCTTTTTCTCTGCGAACTTTCGATTTATCCAACATGAGATGCCATGCAGATCTTTCATTTTAAAATCTTGGAAAAGAGCGGTACCCAAATAAATAAAATAAAGTGCCAAAAATGGTGATTTTTTCACAAATTTCAAAAGTTGGGCATTAGAATTCGTTAGTCATGGTCAAGCTAATCATAAAATAAAAAAGATGTTTCTTTTAGCCATATATCGATGATTCCATATCAATTTGACTAATTTTGAGCAAAATATGACTTTTGTGTTTCTAATTTTTTTGAAACTTTTTTGGATAGTAGTGCCTATAAAAATAACTTAAACTGTGTTTTTGTTTTTGGTGAAATTTTTTTTTCAAAATTTATACTCTGTGAAAACAGTAAAAAACATATAAATATACAATTAGTGCATGTATTCAAATAGATGTAGTTTTGAAACCGTAAGTTGTATAGAAAAAAGTGTGTACATATTTTAAAGCTCTTGAATTTGATTGAAATTTTCAGTCACATTATTCAGAGTCTTCGCAATAAATTTTTTATAATTTTAGTGCAGTGTTTAGTTAAGGCATAAATTTTAAAGACTAACACTCAATTTTAGGTTGTGATTCCAACGATTGCTATTTTAACGAATTTTTTAAAAAATGTCTACAAAAATTTCTTGATTTTACATCGAAAATTTCATATTTTCAAACATCGTAACAGGTTTTAAAAATATAAAATAAAACAAAAAATTTTTGGTTTAACAAATTGTTGGCTTCATTTGAATACTAATGGCTTTATTTGAAATAACATATATTATTTTGGATGTTCATTTTATTAACATAAAAAATGGAATTTTCGGTATAAAAATAGAAAATCTTTTGTTAAAAAATTCTACCCGAAAACGTACGCAAATTTTTTTTACGCTTGTGGTTCAATAAGAAGATGAAAATTTTATAATTGTTTTTTGAACTCATTTTAGAATGTGAAACAGAATCTTTCATTATTCATTTCTAAACTTATTTAGAAATAAAAAATGTTTCATTTATAAGTAATCGTTTCCTACTAAAATAAAAAAAATATCTTTCTTTTTCGGCTCAAAGAGCAAGTTCTCTAGCAAGCACCACTCATCGTTCAAATTAAAGAAAAAACAAAAAGAAAGCAAAAACTCTCTAAAAAACTTTTACTCAAAAACGCATTCAAAACTACCATTTTACACAAAACCTTCGCATATGGCTCAATCGGAAGTTTCAGTATTCAATAAGTCGTTATAGTAAATAATTAAACAAAAAGAATTGTTAAATTTACGTGTGCAATACTTAAATTAAATTCTGTAGTTTCCTGAGCTCCTTTATTGCGCTCTCCAAGTATGCTCGTGGGTTTTATTGGGAGCTACGACCACGATCAGCATCGCAGGTTTTGGCTAGTCCACGTTCTTTCGCCATCCTTAAATTGATTGCTTCACGGTGCTCGGTTGCAGTTGTTGATTCGCTGGTGGACCGATATCCAGGTAGACCAAGCTTATCATGAACACCTCGACGCTTTAAAGATGGCATGGAACGAGTTTTGCTGTTGGGTTTTGATGCGGCTTTCGCTGTGCTACGAGGATGCTTCTGAGGGAGCAGTAAAGAATAGTGCAAATTACCACAGACGAGGATGCTTCTGAGGGTGCTGTAAAAGGCCGCTTTACGTTGTCCTTCTGTGTGTTACGACAAGTCAAAATTTGCATGTGTGATAGAATGTGAGCTGGTGTAAACAAAGGAAAGCAACGTGTGTTCGAATCTGTTTTGATTTTTTTGGTATGTTGTCCCACATTTTTATTTGTAGATTTATGTATTTTCAGATGGAATGGCAGAAGGATGAGATTTTACAGCTTATTGGTCTTTGGTCACATATCGTAACACACAGTAGGACAATAGTGTTAAACTATTTGTCAGTAGACATTTGTTAAAAGTGGGCTCTCTCCCTAGATTCGGGCTTCTATAATTAAAACAAAAATGCAGCAAGTGCGAGCGCAGCCTGAACCTAACCCACATTGAGCTAAACTCTGGATCGGTCACGTTCAGGCTCCTCTCACACTGGTATGCTACATCCGTTCTTATAAAAAGTGCGATGCCTCTATGCAAAGAAAACAATGGCAGTAAGCGGTACCCAGGTATATGAAAATCCAGTAGATCTGCATCCTCGGCCACCTGGGTCTCGCCTAGTGCCATTATTTGAGGCCTATGTAGAGTACAATGAACATATACCGAGAAAAAATTCGCCCTCAGTCCACGAATATTGCAAAAATCCATGCGAAAATGACCCGACATTTCCGCACCATACAAATATCAAACAAATAAGGTCATATAAGGTAATTAGTTACGGCTGCAAGAGAATTGCACAACATGAGCAATACAAAAGTACTGAAGCAAGTGTTATGCCTTTACTTCAGCACAATTTAGCCCACTGTGCAACCCTACTTACAAACGTAACTAATGGGAGCGGATATCGGAGATGACGGAAACGAAGACAACAACTCTGCGAGGAGCATAGAAAAGCCCCTCGCGTGGTCAGCTAAAAAAACTGCACTGCTGTCCAGCGATGATGATGTCTCTTTGGCTGCAACTAGTGGCTCTCTGTATAACAGGTTTTGCTGCTGTGCTGTTGATTATGTTCTTGTTGGAGCTGCTGTAATGTTATTGTTGTTTTTTTTGTTTATTTTTCTTTTTTAATTATTTCTTATAAACACTCATTGTTGTTTTTTTTTTGTTAAATTGTTATTAAACACAAAACATTTAGTTTGAAAACGTTGCCGGACATTATAAACAACAAGAAATAAAACGCACTATAAACTTTAACACACACGACGGATTATTTGAGTCAGACAATTTACTTTTAAAATTTAATTTAATTAAAATATTTTTAAGTTTTAGTATAGCGTAAAATGTGAAAGAGTGATGCGACTATGTGAGATAGTTTAAAAAGGAAAAATGATTTCCTTCATATAAAAATTAAAAATGACAGTATGATGAAATTCAATAATACTTTCTTTCTCACATATCGTAACACACAGTAGGACAATGTAAAGCAGAGATAAAGAGATGGGAAACTCCGTTGGAGAGGGATAGCACTATGTTCAATATTACGTTAATTTGGCTCCAATACTTGCACAAAACACTTATACTATGTCGTAAAATCAACGGAAAACAACCCTGGCTTATGGTAGATTGAAGAAATTCACCAGTTACGTTTGAGGTCCGATAACTGTAAAACAGCATATTATTGCATCAAAATGGGTAACAAAAGGTATACCACAAAAGACGTCGGAAAAGCAATGGAAAACATCCCTGAAAAATTATGGTGAAATTTTCTTAGAAAAATTCACCATAGTAATCTGTTCAAGCAGTGTTGCCGCTTGGAAAAATGCATGGATACCTTGTTAAGTCTCAGTTTAAGTTTAAATACTTTTTTAAAAAAATAATTTTTGTATGAATATATGTTTTCATTAGCAAAAATATAAAAATGTAGGCATTTTTAAGGAAATGCCTACATTTTTATATTTTCCAGTATTTTCAATCCAGTATTTTCTTATCAAAAAATGCATTAACGCAACCTCTTAACAAAGAACTTTAAAATTTTTTTAAAAAGTCTGCCTCATAGCTCAGCTGCTGCTGAATGAATTTTTTCTAATTTAAAACTTACTATAAACGATAAGACTAGTCGATTTTTTTTGGAATAGGTAAAGGTATATTGCTCTGCAAAATACTTAAAAACGAATAATTTTTAACTTTTAAATTTAATTTAACTATAGGGCGATAGCAACCCATTTTATTTATATTACACTTAACTGAATAAGCTATTAAATTACTTTTTTATGTATTTACATATTATTTTGTATCATAGCTGTTAAATAATTATTATTAATCGTATTCATTGGCAATTCGATTATTTTTTTAAAAATGTGAAATAATTGATTCAGTACAATTATTTTCTGTTTGTAATTGTAATATTATAATAACATTCACAAAATAATTACGATTTCTTCAGATGACGAAAATAATCAAAAAGAATTAAAAGTAATCAAGAAAAATAATCAGACTACTTTTAGAAATTATGTTTGATTCTTTATGATTATTTCAAAAATTTCAGTCTAAAATACTAAAATTGTTGTTGCATTTTTTGATAAATTAAAATATACATGTTTAATTCTTAAACAAAGATTGTCAAAAAACAATAACGAAAAAAATGCATTACAACATTTGC
This sequence comes from Dichetophora obliterata, assembly GCA_963920525.1. Taxonomy (NCBI): domain Eukaryota; kingdom Metazoa; phylum Arthropoda; class Insecta; order Diptera; family Sciomyzidae; genus Dichetophora; species Dichetophora obliterata. Next base: position 288,861,904 of record OY986435.1, read on the forward strand.
TCCGTTAGTTTTGTCAAGCACTTTTTCTTCTTTCTTGTTTTTTTAAAATCTCTTTTAATGATTTTTGGAAGCAGATATGTAGTTTATTTATGAATTAAATTTTACATAACATTCCGTTCTTTAAAATAAAATTCTTAAAATAATCAAACAGAATCAAAAATAATTTCTAAAAGTAGTCGGATTATTTTTTTCTAGGTTACTTTTTTCTTTTTGATTATTTTCGTAATTCCAAGTAGTCGGAATTATTTTTTGATTATTTTTAATCGAAATCAATTACTTATCAAACACATCTCCTTTAAGAATTATATGATTATAATTATTTTTAAAATATAATAATATCTAATTGTTTATTAATCGTAATCGCAATTTTACAGCTATGTTTTGTATATAGTTTTTTGTATAAATATCAAACCTTTAAAATTTATGTAATAAACATATTTTATAAATAATTTAAAAATAACACAAAATATAACAGACTGAAGTACTGAAATGTACATATGTTATTTTTTAAGGCAGGCGCCGGATGTCTAAAATTTTTATCTTTTTTTTCTTCTTAATCTTTCAAAAGTAGAGTTTTTAAGAATTCACTTTAAAATTTTTGTAAGAATACTGACGTTATCTCCGCTTCTACAGCCGTTTTAGCTGGTGTCGAGCGCACAGCAGAAATATACATACTCACTCTCTTTACACTCATTTATCTCAAAACTACTTTTTTCGGCAATGTGTTGTATCGAAAACAAAAGCTATTCAGTCAAATCATCTGAAATTTTAATATGTCATTCACATCAGTGGCTTTCGCTATCAAAATTTAAAAAATAGTATATTTTACACTGAATAACCAGTAAAAACCCTGTTTTTAGAACATAAATACTAAAACCGCGTCATACTGTCAATTTTCAGTGTTTATTTTTCAAGTCCTCGCCATAGCTGAACTCATAGTAATTAATTGGTTTTAATTTTTAAGATTAATAGAGGAGTAAATATCAACAACAGTGACGAAGCTCTTTCTTCGAAAGGCTCTAATTGAGCACCATTTTGAACATAATTAAAAATTTTTTATGAGTGTTTCAATATACCTTTAAAGCTTAAATATCGTTGTTCATTATTTTAACTTTTAAAGAAATAAATCCTAAAAATATTTTAAATATTCAAGCACTATGTCTTAATATTATTATTTTATATATGTACATGCTTTATTTCTTACTATTACATTTTAACAAAACTATTTGTAAGTCTTCAAATTAAATAAATATAATTATTATTAAAGCTTAAAAAATTGGGTTTCAGTACTGTGATATGTGGATACTTTTTTTCTGAAGTGGATACATTTGTGACCTTTTCATGGATACCTTTTTAGAATCGTCGCGGCAACACTGATCTGAGGTGAACTCACGTACACAATAAATGAGTTTCACCAAAGTACATAAAAATGGGAAAAACATATGTTTTGACGTCACAAAATTTAAGTTTCCTATCTCTTTATCTCTGATGTAAAGCGACCTAAAGAATGATGCAAGTCACCACAGACCATGCATACAGCCTTGGACGCAAAATTTGTCAATTTGCCAATTTGAGACATATCTTTTAAAACACTCCACTTTAGTAGTGATCGAGTAAAAATTAAATACATTTTCTTAACTTAAAGAGCCAGCACAAAAAGATCTTAATTAACAGCAATAAAAACATAAATACCTTAAAATATAATGGAACCAATTCAGTGGCTCTTTTCTTTCCATCTTAATGAACAATAATTATATGTAACATAACATAAAATGGTTCAGAATGCATAAACGGCAAAAAAAGTTCTAGTGAATTTCTTTCCATCTTAATGTACAGTAATAATCAACACCAACAAAATTCACTGAAGTTAAGAAAACTCAAGCTCAAAGGCAAGCAATCTTAAGAGACCAAAGTAAGAGCGGAAAAAATTTAATGAATGAATGCATTGACGCGTACAAACAGACACTTAAAACAAACACTTAAAACAAAAGTAAGAGTTTTCACTTTCAAACCTACTTGAAAATCACCTGAGACTAAAACTATAACTACACGCTTACTTAATGACCGCAGCAGCAACGCCCTCTGCCGGCATGCGATATAAAATGATGAGAAGTCACTTAGATAAGATGATAAATACGAGATTTACGTGGTGCTGGCGTGAAGCATTCATTACCACAAGCAGATATTTTTAGACATCATCGATGGTGTGATAAACAGCAGGATGTACAAAATGAAAAAGGAAAGAAGACTTGGGTAAAAAGAAAAAGACAATCCATTGGGTAACCTCAAGCCATGAAACAATGATATACAGATAGCGTATTGCGCATGTCCGCCATATTTGTTGTGACGTAGCTCGAGCTTGTCAAAGTGGCTAAATAAAAACACAGTACATTTAAAGGAAATAATTTATTTATAGCGATAATTAAAATGAAATTAATTACATTATAAAAATATTTATTAATAAATGTAAGCAAATATATTTTTCAGTACTATTATTGAAAAGAAATGCATATTTAATAGAGGTATTTTCTCGCATTTGTTCCCCTACACAAAAAAAAACATATGCGTCGTTGGACACACGAGTGAAGCGAAGCTTTTTCGCATTTTAATAGATTTGATAGTTTAAAAGTTTTTTAATAAAATAATTTTTAAATTCAAAAACTAAAAAATACACGTTATTATTCACACCAGTACATTTTATTACATTACATTATTATATTATTTGATTACATGTTACATAATTTTGAATTATTTTTGTAAATGTTTTGAATTATTATTATGGAAATTTATTAATGGAATTTTTTATTTTTTATAATTGGAAAACTGCATCAATAGTTGTCCTTAATCGTATTGTATAAATATTTGGATAGCTTATCATTCGTAAATTATATTTATCAAAAAGGCGTTATTAAAGTGCCTGTGAACATTCAAACAATTGGTACCTTGCGTTAAGTTTAGCCCAGTATAGCTTGCTCGTATATAGCCACTGATGCCAGATTGAGGGTAATTTCCCTTTTTGAGGGACTTTTCAATCGTCTTGTGAGCTAAAAAGGAAAAAAGGAAGCATTTATCTTGGTCGTAAAAATAAAAGGGAATATTTAAATGGAGAACTAAAGGCGTTATTCTAGTGATTTGCAATTGTAAATTGCATTTCAGTCGTGCTCTTAACCCGCTCTTACATTTAACTTTCAAGAATTTGACCTAAAATTATATAAAAAAAACAATAAAAATTATCCAAAAGACCTTTGTAACAAATTAAATAAAGTAAAAAAAAAAACACACACACACATTTCACTGGATCAATAGTTCATTGTGCTATTCTACTTGTTCTCTGATCTATATCTATGTGCAGTTGCGTATAAGTGTGCCGCGAAAAGTGTAAATATCGCAATTAAGCAACAACATTAACAATAAGAAAAAGTGTGAATATTGCAATAACAATAAGAGAAACAGCCCACTCCAACTTTTAAGTGCACCTGAAATAAGTGCAAATGTCAAAAGTAAAAAAAAAACTTTTTATCGTGTTTGTGCAGCTTGCATTTAAATTATTATAAACAATAACACTCTATAAAATTTTGACCTAATTGAATACCGGTCATTACTTTAACCAAACTCAACAATATACCAATTAAAGTAAACAATAAACAATGGAACCTGCTTGTGCCAAAATTAGCTGCTCTATTGAGGACAAAGGTGCAATTAAGCTAAGTTGCAATGGTCTTTGCGGAAAATCTTACCACGGCACTTGTGTAGGAATGACTAAAAGAAGTTTAAACTACTTTCAAGAATACACATCACATTTTAAATTCTTCTGTGATGAGTGCATGGATCTATCACTATCCCATGTTATGTTCGTCATAAAATGTCTTAGCGACTCCTTGAACGTGATGCATTCGGCTAATAAGCAAGTCATCAGTAAAATACCAAATTTCAAAATAATGACTCACGTATCCGATGATCTTGCAAGGGTAGAGTCCATCTGCAAAGCAAATAACTCGGATATCTCAAATGTTTCTAAAAACTTGAGAATACTAACTGATTTAGTCAAAGATAGCGAAAAAAATTTTATTTGGAAAACGGCCATAAGAGAGCTTAATATAGAAGTAAAAAAAAAAGCCTCGACGTTTAAAAAAACGATCATACAGCCAAAAATATACTGAGCATGCTAACATCTTTGCGCTATGATGTGGATATCGCACTTCAGTCAGGCAAACCCCAACCATCACTTCTGCAATCAGATCCAATGCTGGAAATATTACATCAAAAAATAAGTGATATCAGTTATGATCTTGAAGTTTTTCGAGTGACGCTTGCAGATGTAGTGGATGAAATAAGATCTGCATCCAATAGAGCTGAAATAAGTTATCCACAAGCGTCTCATCATAGCTCTTCCTCTATTTTCGAGGAAGTAATGGAAGCATCTATTCGTTTGCCACAGGTCACCTCTTCACCAGCTAATCTGAGTTCTTTAACTGCCTATGACACTACGGAACATATAACACCAATTGCTACTCCTCAAAATGCTACAATGAATCCACCCCAAATCGGATCTCCACCATCACCAGTACCCACAATAGCTCATTCCTTTCGTTCATCAACAATTTCTCCAAAACAAAAAAAAAATACCAATAACTCACAACCAGGATCTCCCTCTGCCACTTCACCTTCCGACTCACCAACAATTGCAGCCCCTCGTACCAACTAAATCCATAAGTTTGGAACGTCATGGACTTCAACTCAATGGCAGAATAGAATAAAGAAACTACATGATTCTAATGAAATTGACAAAACCACTGTGTTCATTAAGGGCCCATCAGTTAAAACAACTATATCCTGGATGAGCACTTACTTTCGTAATAAATTTGGCATATCTATTACAAACTGTTCAAAGATATCCAATAAAGCAAAAAAATTCTGCAGTTTCAAACTAAACATCCCAAGTCAATATGCATGGATGTTCCTGTACACTAGCGATGAGAGACACGGCGAATGGTTAATAACCGAATAGACGAATAAGCCTGGGAAAAAGTCTAAGACATCAAGATCTATACAAAGTTCTGGCAGTTCAAGAATCGAATCTTCTGAAAGGAATCCTAACATTAAAAACAATCCATTATCTAAAAGTAATTATAGTTCTTGCTCTAACTCTTTTCCGTATATAAATTCCCGTCCTAACTCTAAATCAAAGTTAAACTCATTCTAATTCTAATCTTAATTCTAAGAATCCTCTATATAAAAGAAATGTAAACCTACCTGTTCTTAAATCCAAACCTTGTTCATCAAACAAGTTTGTGCAACCTAAGTACCACCATAATTCAGATTCGATTTGGAATCTGAAAACTAGCATTTTCCCCATATTTTCTCCCATAATTAACCAGAATACGGCTTCATCTTATAATAAGATGATTACTGGAAGCAATCTAGCACCTAAACCGCCAACTCATCAAACACGTAAACGGGTTTCATTTAATCTTAACAATAATGAAACAAATTGTGAGAAATATCCAAATTTTATCCATTCTCATACTCTTAATCCTTCACCACCAACCGGAAGTGGTTTACCAAAACCATCTTCTGTTTCAAATGAGCTTTGCAATCAACCTGGTAGTCCTACGTCATTTTTAGACCCCCTACTTCCTCCAAAAGTGAAATTGACACTAAACTCTTGCGAAGGCACTGAGAGCAGATATGCCCTTTCTCGCCTCAGGGAGAACAACGTTTATAACAATGTTCGCCTGTATCTCGCTTATATGTATAAAGCCCCTGATTCAACATGCATTGAAGGCAAGACCAAAACTAATCTTAGAGTACTAATTCAGCAAGAAGGTCTTCCTACCGGTGTTGAAGACTTGCGTAATTTATTTGTCCGCTTTCACGAGCACCTCGGTGTAACGGTTGATCAAGTCAAGGTGGATCTGGAAACCTATGGCGCTCATGTCAGAGCTAAACATGTTTCTCTTCTTCAAAAATCTCGTAAAGAGCAACAGCAATATTATCGTTCCTAACTCTTCTTTCTTAAATATATTCTACCATAACTGTGGCGGCATGAGAAGCAAATTAAACAAACTTTATGTTGACGCTAAATCATGCCACTTCAATGTCCTAGTATTCACTGAGACATGGCTAAACGAAACCTTTAATAATGAGGAAATTCTTGATAGCAATTGGACTGTCTTCAGGAAGGATCGGGACTACTCCTCAACAGGTCTTTCTCGAGGAGGTGGTGTCCTTGTAGCATCTCACAATTCCCTTTCAAGTGAGCTAATAGACACACCTAACCATAAACTGTTCGATCACCGAATTATTAGAGTTTGTTCAGGTAAAAGTCTCAATGTGTACATAGGCGTCGTTTACATTCCTCCCGGCTCAAGTGAAACAACATACAACGAGCTATGTGAAACACTGACCACCTTTACCTCCTCCCTAAAAGAGGAAGATAAAGTTGTTATTCTTGGTGACTTCAATCGCCCAAATATATCTTTTGTCACCGACGAAAACGACAACTTTCTTCTTCCTGTAAATCTTTCTAATGCCATAGACTTCAACTTACTTAGCACCTTTTATGGCAGTGACTTGCAGCAAGTCTCTTCTGTACAAAATCAGAATGGCAGATGGTTGGACCTAATTTTTACTAACTCGTATGAAGAAGTGAAGGTTAGTCCATGCATGGGAGCAGAAAATTTATTAACCAACACTGTTCATCATACAGCCTTAAAAGTTGTTTTCTCTGCTAATAACATCAACTTTACCCAGTCTTATAATAACACCATTGCGTACGATTACCTCAACGCCGATTATGAAAGAATAAAATGTTATCTTAGTTCTCTAAATTGGAATCATATTCTATTCAATTTAGATTTAGACAGTGCTGTCTCTATATTTTATCAGCACATTTTTACCGCTATCGAAAGTTATGTGCCAATAATAAAGAAAAAGAATAAGCTCACAGAACCATGGCTAGACAACAATCTCAGATTTTTGAGGAATCAAAGAAATAAAATCTACAAACTTCTCAAAAACACTGATAATATAAGCGATGAACTGAAGCTTAGATATGACGAGCTATCAAGAGAGTTCTCTATCAAGTCAGAAGAAGCGTACAAGTTGTACACGAACATCATCGGAGAAAAAATTGTCCAAGAGCCGAGAAAATTCTTTGACTTTGTTAACATGAAACGCAAATCTAGCGGCTATCCATCGTCTATGTTTAAAGGTAATGTCACTTCGTCCAATTCTCTTGAAATAAGCAACTTGTATGCCGATCACTTTAAGGAGGTCTTTTGTCTTCCTACCACCTTATCTGAAACTTCTCCTAGCTCAACTATTATAGTTGATAGTTTATATTTAACCCAGGAAGAGATTTCTAATGCAATAAAAGAACTGGATATATTAAAGGGACCAGGACCAGACTTAATACCTACAAGCTTTTTGGTGCGATTTTTAGACCAACTGCTATTGCCATTACACATAATCTTTAACGAATCACTGGTTTGTGGGACATTTCCTTCATATTGGAAATCATCCCATCTTACGCCAATTTACAAGAATGGTGATAAAAGATCAGTTGAAAATTATAGAGGCATAGCAATCTTGTCAGCCATTCCAAAACTTTTTGAAAAACTTATTTGTGAAAAGCTAACAAGTTTCATTAACCCACGTCTAAATGAGCAGCAACACGGGTTCCGAAAATGGCGATCTACCACCACTTATCTCATGATTATGGTATCAGATGTTTTAGTCAAAATGGAAAAAGGGCACCAAATAGATGCTGTTTATACTGATTTCAGTAAAACTTTTGACCGAATTGATCACAACATTCTTATATATAAGTTAGAAAAATTTGGAATTGCAGGGTCCATACTAAGTTGGCTAAAATCATATTTAAATGGCAGATCCCAGTTTGTTAAATTCCAGGGAGTTCTATCGAAAAAAATTGCAGTCTCCTCGGGAGTTCCGCAAGGTAGTCATCTTGGTCCTCTTCTTTTCAACATATTCATATCCGATCTGTCAGAAGTTCTTAACGATATCCCACATCTTATGTATGCAGATGATTTAAAAATGTACTATTCAATTCAATCAGATGTAGATGTAAATTTTTTGCAATCAAAATTGTTGTCTCTTGAGCAATGGTGTTTTCACAATAAACTACATCTTAATGTCAATAAATGCAATGTTACTAGCTTTTCTCGTAAAAACAACGTAACATTACATACCTACCACCTCAATAGTACTGAACTAAAAAGGGTCAACCATATAGTGGATCTTGGAGTTGTCTTAGATTGCAAGATGCGCTTTAATCTGCACTATGATAAAATTGTGTCCAGGGCCAGCAAACAGCTCGGTTTTATAAAAATACGTGCAAATGAATTCAAGAATATATGGGTCACTACATCCTTGTACCGTGCATTAGTGCGCCCAGTACTTGAATATGCATGCATAATTTGGAAAACATCTTTCGATTCCCATAGAGAAAGAATTGAGTCTATTCAAAAGCAGTTATTACTATACGCGCTTAGAGATATGTACAACCCCCATGATTATTGTAGCCTTCCATCATATGAACATAGACTCAGCCTTTTAAATTTGATGCCACTATCAACAAGAAGATCGTTATTGGGCTCATGCTTTATATTTGATGTAATTAATGGTGCTATTCACAGCGAATATATTTCTAATATGATTTCCTTTAACGATCCAATTAGGCGCACTAGGCATACTCGATTGTTAACTGAATATCAGCACCAAACTACATATGCAAATAATGAACCCATCAATCGTTGTTGCAGAGAATTTAATAATATCTCTATATACTACTCACCTTCTATGTCCAAATCCTCTTTCAAGCAAACCCTATATAAATCACTCAGTAATCAGAATAAACACAGGCCTCAGATAAACTACATATATGTATGGATTTATATGTAAAAGCATTTAGTTTAATAAATCAACATTCTTTAACATCCCTCTCCAAATCTCCCATTTACGTCCTTTTGTCCTTATAGTCTTTAAGAATAATATATATACATCGTATCTTAAGTGTGTATATAGTCTCTCTTGTTTTCCTATTCTTCTCTTAGTTTTGACATAGTTTTTGAAATCATGTCAATCCGGTGGGCGGAGTATGCCCACTAAGAGCACCAAATAAAAAATAAAATAAAAACAAGGAAGGGGGACATATATTGCTATGTATACTGTTTTGCTTTTTGTATTGTTTCGTTACTTTTAACAAAATGTTTAATTAATCAAAAAAATAATAGGTATTTTTATTGTATCCACTTTGTTTTCAATAATTCCCAGTGGAGAACGAATGTATTCATCTTCGAAGACGTCTTTCAAGACAGCACTCAGTCTTCGAGGACAGATCGCTCCAATCCTATAGCTGTGCTCGAAGACCATTTCGAATAAATTAGCCAAATGATTTGCAAGACTATTCTTCGCCATGTCTTCGACGACAGATGGGATCCACGTACTGCCCTAAATGTACGTGTTCGCTTAAAACCAGTACACCTCTGCTTCTGTTTGCCCCATCACGCTCTCCTGCTTTATGCTTTCCACTCTCCCTCATTCCCTTCATGAATCCATTCGTCTTGAAGCCAGATTTTCTGCTTTTAAATATATATTTTAAAAATTTAAAAAAATTTTTTTGACAAACATTTCGTACGACTTATTTTGCCCCTGAATTTATGAATACAGGTCAGTAAAAAACCCGTATTGTTACTCCGTTGTCTTCAACGACGGTTTTAAAACCAAGGTCTTCGAAGTCTACTTTCGCCACTGGGTTTGTATGGAAAATATTTTTTTTATATCACATACTTATTATTAATCAGAGCAAATAGTTTTTAAAACAGATTTTATACTATAAAAAATGCACTGACAACAATTGATTTACTATTTTTATAGCAATAAAAAAGTGCATAAAGGAATGGGAAAAACAAAACCATATGATTTTATTTATTTGCTAGCATAAAAGCCTGTCCTACGACAGGTTCTTCGCACACTTCCTTTTTGGAGCCTTTTACCCATAGAACTTTTTTCTCTTTTTAAAGCATGATTTTTTATACACTTGATTTTGTAAAATACAAATGCGTCTCTTTAAATAACACCTTACGTATTGAAGTAGTTTTGAAAAATTAGTTCAAGTGTAAAAGTGCAAAAAGTCGAGATTGGTAACAATCATATTCATACACAAATTTACAAACTGGCCTTGCAACCTCAATGCGTATCAACTTAGGTGTCGTTTTGCGGCTGATACAATTATATTTTTTGGTACAAACGACTAAAATCGACTCAAAAGAATTTCATTAAATTTGTCATAACTTTTTTATAAAAGGATAAAAAGAGACGTAGTTAGATCAAAAACGTACTATTGTAAAAACCCAATATTGCCGCTGATAAGTATCAAATATATTTTCTGTGCAAACTTTCAGGCTGAACATTTTTGAGAACATTGTGTTTTGTAAAATTACTTATTGTCAAAAAATAGTTACAATTTGAGAAATACTGTGCGGAGCAGCAGCTTGCCTTTTATGTATTAAGATGTGCATACTTTCAGGCTGAATAGTAGCTAAACACTAAGATGCTATCTGGTGCAACATATCTTCAGGTAATACTTAATACTGAATAAACCGACCAACGCAACGAAGAATATTGGATCAGTTGGTAGTGTATAGAACTATCAATGGGAGGGTACGGGTTCGATCCTCACTCCATACTAAGATATATTTTTAATTTTATATTATCTTGGTGCAACAGACGCAAGCAGAAAGCAAAAACAATTCTTAGAAAAAGGTGTATGGAAAAAAGTGTCGTTTTTGAGATTTCACTCAAGCAAATCACAAAACGAGGCGTAAAAAGCTTCGCTTCAAAAATGCTGTATCTCAGTTAATATTGACACTAGGGTACTGGAAATCGGTACAGGGGTAGAAACAATTATTACAAATTATGGGCAAGATAGTGGGCGTTATTCGACATAGTCGTAGCAACATTAGAAAAACGCTGTAACTCGAATAATATTGACACTAGAAATTAGGTAAAGTGGTAGGAATGATTATGAAAATTTAAGGTCAATAAACTGGGCGGTATTGGACAAAAGGGCGTGGTAATATTATAAAGCCACTCTATCTCGAATAATATGGACACTAGGGATATACAATTCGTTAAAAGAATGTGCAGAATTATTTCAAAACTCTAGGAAGATAGTGAAAAACACTGTATCTCAATTAATATTGACACTAGGGTACTGAAATTTAGCACAGGGGCAGGCACAATTACTACAATTATGGTCAAAAAAGTTGGCGTTATTCGACAAAGGGCGTGGAAATCTTAGAAAAACACTGTAACTTGAATAATATTGACACAAGGGTACGGAAATTTGGTACAAGAATAGACAGTATTATAACAAAACACAATCAAGAAAGTAGGCGGAATTTTTTAGCGGGCGTGTCACTATAAGAAAAACACTGCATCTCGAATATTGACACTAGGGTACCAAAATTCGTTACAAGATTGTTACAAGAGGTAAAATTAAAAAACAGAAGAAATAAAAACTTTTTAACAAAAAAAAAAAAAAATTTCAAAACCACTACAAAGTAAAAATAATTTTAAATTACTTTTCACATTAATTCTTGGTCTAACTTGATAACTTATTTATATATATTATTGAAATGGAAATCTTTTTATTATAATTTTTTTCTATTTTGTATTATTATCATAAATATATCAATTTCTGCATGAATATAAAACCTTTAAAGTCGGCGCTAATATAATCAGACTTTTATAGAATTAAAGGCTTTAAAGAATTTATAATTAATTTAGATTTCTAACTTAATAATTAGATATAAAATAATATATAAATAAATTATCAAATTTGAACAAGAATTCATGTGAAAAATAATTTAGAATTATTTTTTACTTCGTAGTGGTTTAGAAGTTTGATTTTTTTAAAAAAAAATTTTTTTATTAGATTTCAAAAGTGTTTAAACGTCTTAAACTCAATAATGAAAATTTTTTTTAAAAGAATTATACAATAAATTGATCAAAAGAAAAAAGCATTTTAACCCATTAATGACAACGTATGATACGTTTCATACGCGATATAAATATTTTTGAAAAATTACTCAAAAATTTGCAGACACTGTAATGTTTTTGCTTCCAACAGTGTGAGGAAGCCAAATTATGCTCTTACCAAAACAGTTCTAAAGGTACATTTAAAGCCTTTTGTGTATTTTTTCGCGCCAGTTCGTGCAGTATCTTAAGCAAAAGAGAAAAATGCAACGCAGATGAGTTATTTTGTTAAAAAATCATCGCTACGAAATGAAAATTTTCCAATTTCTCATTTTTCGCATTTTTTTAAGTTTTTTTTGTTTTATTTCTCTACTTACAGATCCCTTTTCATTAATGATCATACGCTTCGCCACACCGAATTCCTTAGAATTTATTTTTTTAAACTTCAGGGTTTTCCGTCTAATATTAATACATGTTTATGCTTAAAATGTCAAAAACTAAACTCAACGGGTTCTGGTGGTGAGCATTAATGGGTTAAATGAGTTTGTTTATTAAAATGCATCACTATCAGTGCATGCATGATACGACCACTTTCATAGTGAACTGCATTTTTTTAAAAACCTCTAACTTAATTTGCCTACTTTTTACGCTAATATACCTTAAAATTGTTTTAACTGTATATTTTGTTTTAGAAATCTTTTGTAATACATTGGTTTTCAAACAAGTTTAAATGTGCGTTGATTTGGATATCACAATTATTTTCTACTGGGTCTTTAAGAGCACTTTCCCTCTCAGACACGTTTGCTTAAAAGACTTGTTTGGAACAAATATCGAGTATAAATATCTGCTGGACGTTTTAAGCACTTAGCTTACAAAAACACACACATGCGCACTCACACATAAGTATGTACCTACTTGAAAAAACTCGCCCTTCTATTTGTTAACTGGCTGCCCCGTCCCACTGAAAAAAAAATGACTCATATAAATGTGATGCTGATAGTGTTTAGCAATTTTCAACTTTATAAATTCACCGTGTCCAGTCCAGTTTGAAAATGATGCTGCACTTTTGCTGCAGTTCATAATCACAACAACAACAACAGCAGCAAAATGAGAACCAAGCCCATGGGAAGAAATTTTCCATTGTAATCGAATAAAACAGATAAGAAAGTCCATAGCTAATATGTTTTTTTTTCTTCTGGTAACGTATCATCTAGACGCTTTGAAAATGCTTGAGGTTGTCGTTCGGTTGTGATTAAGATAATTAAAGATGTATGATAAAATGTAGGATGCAGCAGCAGAAATTTTTTTGTGTAAATTGGAGACTACATTTACAGCATTAACTTAATGTGTAGCTGCGGTCCAGTCATGACAAATGTGGGCTGCATGCTGGAGAACTGCTGCGGATTTTATGGCAAAAATTTCACTTTCTCGCCATTGACGATGCGCTGCACATTTATCACTTTTAGGCTTGGTTGAGTCGCCACAAAAGGCTAAAAAACAAGTTCAATGGCTAATTTTACTTAACAGCAGACTGATAGTGTATTTTTGTTGCCATGATTTTTTGTTTCATCTCTTTGGAACTATTACCGCTTTTGATTATAATCGTTTGTACAGCAGTCAGTCAATCAGTTATTAAGTTACTCGAATAGCGTCTTAAAATATATGGTACATTTAAAATGTTAATTTTGTTTAAAGTATTAAAATGATATTGAAAATGATTTGCATGTATGTTGCGCTGCACTTTCGTTCTACAAATGGCTGTTGCATAAGTTTTATAACTAATCGTAAAGCATTAAAACAGAAGACTTAAGCAACGAACTCGTTTTTATATAATATCATTATTATGATTTTTTTTCTCTTAAATAATTGTATGTTTACTTATTGATATACAAATCAAAACAAATTGAAACAAATATGTCACAACAATACAACAACAATAAACAAATGATAACAAAGTCGTTAAACAAAGGCGTTTTATTAAAAACATTATTAAGCATAACAACGTGACTTCAAAATTTTTGGAGTCGATGACATATTTAGTCACGTTTAGTATTGGAATGAAAGAAAATAGTTTATTCTTTCAATTACGAATTATGTTAATGGCTATAAGACTGATTGCAGTAAAAATAAATGTGTATTAGCTTATTTGGCTGCTGTAAACGACTAAAAGCTCTGCAACTAATCAGTTAAAGTATCAGTGCTGCCAGGCCAATGGCCAGGATTTGCTAAAATTACAAAATAAATAGTGTTAGATTCTACACACCTCCTAAAAGAATCCAAAAGCATTATATATAATTTAAGGAAGATATAATTTAACGTGATTAGGAAAATAATTTTAATATAAAAAACAAAATTGAAACTAATTTGTTCAATTCATTTGGATTTTATTTGAAAAAAAAAAGTGGGACAAAACAACATTTCTGCACACTATGTCTAAAAATTCGCAATTTTTTTCGTAAAATGTGAACATTTTTCGCTTTATCCATTAACCCTCAATTGTAGGAAAGCATTACTCAGCACTTATCTTATCACAATATTTTGTAATTCTTCTTTTTAATTTTTGTTTTTACGAATACGAATTTTATACGATGAAGTCCAAAAAAACTCCAGCTATTTTTCCCTTTCACTTCCAATCATTCTTACCTTCCATAAAATTGCCTCTTACAACATGCTGTATCTAAATTAGCAGTGGAAAAGCACAAGTTTGATTAAACAAAAAATAAATTCAAATATATACAGAAGATATATTGATTGAATATAATATCGAATTAAACTTCGAAACTGTGTAAAAACTAAAAAATTCTTTATTTTTCCACCTTCTACGTTCATTCTTTGTCAGATTTAAGATTAAATTTTGAAAGTCAATATAATTTGATGAAATAAATTCATTTTTCTTTCAACAGTTTTTAAATTTTATTTAAAAAAATTGTCGAAAAATTTAAAAGAAAAAATCTATAATAGAAATAAGGTGTCAAAAACTTCGACTGCTATTTTAATTTGGAAATCGGAAGGAAGTGGTTGTGCTTCAAATATTTTCAAGTCATTATAATAATTTATACTTTTATATAAAATGGAAATGCAAATTTACAGTTACCATTTTAATCCACAGTAAATTTGCCGGTTTTAATGAAAACAATTTTATAATATCATATTTATGCTCTAGCATGTTGTACGGATACTTTTCTTTCCTATATTTTAATAATAGGTATATTTTATTCAAGTTTAACGGTTTTAAAGAAATCATCCCAGATGCCACTCAATTCTTAATCGCTTTTTTCACGTGTTTGTGTTGCGATTGTTTCAATAAACTCCATGTGGCTCCCTAAAACAAAATCATATAAGTCATGGCTAAGGTTTTGAAATTAGATCACCTTCTACCATTGACGAGTATGCAATAATATTTCAGGAGAATCCTTTGATAGGGAATAATTTGAATTGGCTCTCAAACTGTCGCAAATTGATTAAAATAGAATTACAAAAATAAATTTTATAAAAAGAAGAAAGGGAAGGGATACGTGGCCACAACACTAAAATAATGTTGTGTATTTCACTAAAACAAAAAATTAAAACCTTTAAAGTTCCTACAGATGTTGTTAAAGTGATTTCATAAAATTTTGTTTTTTGAAAAATGTGTTGATCCCGTTATATGCATGTTTTATGACACAAATCAACAAATTATACAATCAGAAACCAAAGTAACGTTGATAAAAAAGATTATTAAAATGTGGTTTTAACCATAGGATGGACAACACAAAAAATATCAAACAAAAAACTACCTATTCCCATAAGTAGTTTATTGTTTATTGAAATGTACAAGGAATGCATTGCTTTGAAAGCACGTACTTCGAATAACATGTAAAACTAAGGTGCTTTGATGAAGAACATAGAAGACTGAAGGTAGCTTTTTTGTAAATTTTACGTTAGCAATTGAATAAACCGTGTACATTTCTTTTGGTGTGTACTTAAATTAAAAATGAAAGGATTTTTGACAAAATGTGCATCTGAAACTATTTTCTCAATTTTGACATTAATAAATGGTGCAAGATTAAATTTCAGTGTAACGAAATTCGACTCATGAAAGAAATATTAATAAGAAAATGGAATAAGTAAGGAAAAAATGTAATTTTTAATTTATGTGCATTTAAAAACAAAAAACAAAATAATTCATAACCTCATTTTGGTTACCACCTCAGGCCAAGTTGAACAACAACAGCTGCCAAGCATCTTTTAATTATTTATGCAAAAGTCTTACCTGCCTACCACTTTTTACTCTCCTTTTTTCACTAATATAAAAAAAGTTCACTGATTTTGCAGAATTAACTGCATGCTTCTTAAAAACTTCAAATTATTTTTCATTTTAAGAAATTGATGCATGCGTTGCAACGGCATTAAATATAAGGCTATACACATGAAAGCGACATTTTCTTGCGTGTTTTTACTTAAACTTGTATGTGCATGCAATACTAACTAAAATTCTCATGTTAGTATTGAGTGAAATATTTTGATGTCTCTCAAACATACGTACAATGAATAATAACAAGTACCTACTGGGTTTTTTCTTCAAATCGGCTTAACCATAAATTCACACGCTTTTGACTTTCACTTAAAAACTGTTGTCTCTACTATTTTTTTCCACTAATTTATTTTTATTTTTGCAATTATGTTACTTTCGGTACTTAGAGTTCACCATTGAAATACTAAATGCGGACAATGACTTCAGAGTAGTTTTTTATGACTTAATGTTCAGTTTTATGTGCCATAAAAATTTTTTAAAATTTTGTTTTTCTTAATTGTAGTTGTCTATCATATCAATTTCGTTTTAAGATACTGTTCTTGATAAAAAAGCAAAACATAATGAAACAAACTGAGCTTAATATTTAGTTTAAGGTGTGGCCAAAGTGTGCTTTATAAAGTTGCTAACACTAGAAATTCCGACATTTGGAGAAAGAATGGGTGCCAACCGATATTTTAATTTCAAAATTCACACAAATATCTATTCTAATGGTAATTCTTTAATTGAAAAATACCACAGCTATCAAAACCATACCATAAAAAATATAGTAATTAAAAAGTATCACAAAAACCTCACCATTAATAAAAAATTACTAACAAAGTGTAAAAATCTCCACAACTATTGCCAATTACCGCAATAAGTCGCAATAAATTACTACAAAAATGCTGCAAAGAGTAAACAAAATAATATATTCAATATGTGTACCTTAAGGGGAGGTAAGGTTTTAAAACTGTTTTTTATTTAACTTTATTTGATGTTTAATGTAAAACATGTCAAGAGTATTGTATAAAAATTTCAAGTAAATAGGAGCAGAACTAACGAAGATACGGCGTTTCAAGGGACCGGCTGAAGGCCTGTGAAGTTCTGTGAAGTTCGAGTATAAAAAACTTTTAATCGATTTTTCTAATCATCTAAATTTTAAAGTCGGTGACCACCATTCTGATAAAACTACTAAAACGATCATTTTAAAAATTTGTGCACATATTCAACATACAAATAACTATCAAGTGGCGTCAAGATTTTATAAATTTTTCAATTACTATCAATCTTACTATCAATAGGTCAATTTTATTGTCAAAAACCCGGAATTTTAACTTTAAAATAATGCAAAAAAGTTAAAAATTTATAAAATAAAAAACCTTGGAGTCTATTGAGAGAGAAACTAGTTAACTAGTGAAAACAATTTGTTTTTTATTTCATATAATACCGTGTTGATTCAAATGTTGTATTATAATATACTAATCTATAGTAATAAAACTCATTTTCTGTTTGTTTGTTTGTTTGTTTGACCTTTATACAAATCTAAACGGATCAACGGATTTTGCTCAAACTAGGTATACGTATTAAGTACATCCCAACTTAAAATGTAACATACTTAGTTTTTGCCACGCCCCCTCTGAAATTTTTCAACTAACGGTAATTTTGTTATTATAAAACTTTTTTTATTATAAAAGTTATTATAAAACTTCTTTCGGAGATTTTTTTGTATTTAATTTTAAAAATTTTTTGTTATTTTGACATCAAAAACATTCACATATCTTCAAAATTGGTGAAATTTTCAGTATAACGACTTTTTCATAAAACATCGTTGCCTAAGAATGAGAAAAAAACGACATGAAAATCAAAGTTTGGTCTTTCGATGCAAATATCTCCGCTGTCCATTAATATATTTCATTCAAATTTTTTTTGTTCAAAAGTTCAATAAAATCACTTCACAAAAATAGGTTGAACTGTACCGTTAAGTCAGTGTATATATGTTTTATGATTATGTCAAAAAAGGTCCAAAATATTGACTTTTTACTCAAAAAATGACTCAAAAATTGTTGTTGTTGTAAAAACGAAATCAATTAAAAATTGCACATCTGGCTAAATTTCATATGACATAGCATTTATTTGCAAAAATTCTTCCAGCTAAGCGCAAAAATTATTTTACTGTTTTTGTCATCAAAACAACAAGGGTACCCCCTTTGATTTTTTTCGCGAAATTTATTTTTTCCAAAATGTTGTTTTTATATTTTTTACAAAAAAGTCAAGTCTCAAAAATAATTTATGTGAAAAAATTACCCCAATATCTCTTTCCAATCAAAAGTAATGGCTAAAAATCTATTTTTCATACCAGACTATTAATAAAACTTAGTTTTGTGTTAAAATTCTCTATATAGTTTGAACGTCCCCATATATCTCTAAAAATGCAGTTGTGTGTCTAAAGTAATTACGAACATTTTGGATTGTACAAAATTTTCTTTATAGTGATCATCTACTTATATTTTGTCTCCCCACCCCCCTCCTGTTAAATTTGTTTTGTTGTGATGGCTCTATTTGTTCTCACTATTGTGTCACCGTTGTCAGTTAGTTCTTTATGAATGGTACTTTAAATGTTGTATATATATCACAATTTTCTCGAAAAGATGACTGTGAATAAGAATGCTGTAAAAGTTAATATTTTCATGTAATCAGTTTAAGCTATATGGCGATATAAAAAAAAATATGCGCATCTGGTCAGCACAATTATTTCATTAGTTTTGATCTGTGCGTTAAATTTACAGATAGATGGCGCCACATGTGTAAGATGTGTGGGTACAAACTAAACGTACACCTTGCGTTGAATAGCTGAATTATGTTTTTGCAAAAGTTTCTTCAAATTTAACCCCACACGATTGGGATTACAGACAGGTGGCGCTATTTTCTGCTTACAGAAGAATATCTGATGTTCTTACGCAGCTAGCAGATAAGTTTTGCGAAATATTTTGCGAAAATGCTATTGCTACCAAACTTTTAAAAAGTAAAATAATGCAGTACTGCCAGTTTTTTTTAGAAATTTTAGTAGGTACAATCATTTTTAGCACAACGAATTTTCATAAAACATTGATAGCTAATAATGAGAAAAAAATTATATGAAAATCAAAGTATTTACTTTTAATGCCAATAACTCTGCTGTTTTTAATATATTTCATTAACATTTTTTTTTTGTTAAAAAGTTCAATATGTTTTTAATATAAATCTTTGTTTAGACGTTAAAATGTCCATATCTCAAGGACGCATTGAGTCCCATCATAATTTTTATTTTGTTGAAATGGTAATTGTGCTTGCTTTAACATTGAGTAAATATAAAAATTCTTTTTAATTTTTAAAATCTGTTTTTCGTACCGCTTCTTTGAATTCAATTAGCTCACCGCAAGAGATGGAACCACCAACAACAAAAATTTTCCTAAACTTTTTTGGATCAATGTTCATTCAATTACCTAGCAAACGGTGGATAAATAAAATTAAATAAAATAAAATTCAAATAAAATTCAACATGTTTTTCATTATTCCCGATTTTAAAAAACATTTAATCGAGAAGTGTATGTTAAAATGTTTATATAAATGACTCTCGAGTAACACCGGGTATATCAGCTAGTTTTCAATATAAATTGTAATACTGTTTGAAAATAGGCCTTTTTTTGACTGAACAAACTTTACTCCCCCCTAAGTCGCAGTGAAGTTTTTTTCTATAAAGCGGGAGAGAATAACTAAAGACTTATGGCATTTAAAGCAGCTTGGCCGAAGGATTCTGCTCTCCGATGAATTTCGAACCGCCAAATCTTTTAAAACAGCTTATTGTATAGATGTGTTTAATAAATGTTACTGAAAAGTGTTTCTTGCTTATAAAATGTTTACTATTGTTCTAGATCAATGCTAGTTAGTTATAAAAAGTTAAAATTGGAAAAACACATATTTTTATTTTCACTCACTATGGCCCCACCCTACGATTTCTGAACGCAAAATACTGATTTTTCAGCTTATTGCTCCGTAATATGCGTACAAAGTAAGTAACATCATTGCAATGTAACAACAAATTAGATAGACAGACAATTTAAATAAAAACATTTTGATATATTATTCTATTGTCTGAGATACCTGGTTACTGAGATATACACTTTTGAAAAAAAAATCGGTTAAATACTATATTTACCATATTTTGTTATTTTCGAATTTTAGCGAAAAAACCATAAGAGATACGTTATTGAAATGTTTCACACTATGTTTTTTCCTTGTTTTACGCTTCTTGAATGTTCTTGAGTTTAAATGACCAAGCTATAAAAAATACATTTTCAGAAGCAAGTCTTATATATTTTATTTAATTCAAAATACAGGTTTGAGTCCATTATCAAAAATTTTTAAATTTTTTCAGGAAATTATTTTTGTTCTCGAGTTATTAATAATACTAGTTTACAGTCCGAAAATGACCAGGACTTCTTTGTGAAATTCCTATTCCTTATGCTTCCTTTAGCTAAAAAAAAATAAAAAAAATTATCTATGGATATTAGAGTGGGGCGATTAGTATGGGAGGAAAAAAGTGTTAATGGGCGCTTCGCGTTTCTGATTCTTATAGACCATACGGCTACGGTGAAAATCAAGCTTCCTGATTTTGACTTGCAGTTTTTTCTCAGACTTTTGTCACGTTTTTTTGGATATTTTGGCCTATAACAGCCAAACCATTGAGATTTCCGATCCAATACTAAGACAATAATCTCAATGGTTTGGCCAAAATATCAAAAAAAAAAACGTGACAAAAGTCTGAGAAAAAACTGCAAGTCAAAATCTGTAACCTCGATTTTTAGCGTAGACGTATGGTCTAGTGGACTTTTTTGCTCAGTACAATCCCAAGAATCAGAAACGCGAAGCGCCCATTAAGATGTTCAAATCGCCCCACCCTAATGGATAGGTTTCTGAGATATCGACCAAAAAATTTTTTGGTTTTTTCGAAAAAGGTGACCTGTCATTAATCGTAATAAATTCTGTTTGGATTAACGATATTAAAAGACAATTAAATTCGCAATAATTTTTTTATACATATTGATCTCATCTGAAGAAGAGTTATGGAGCTATGAATTATTATTTATAAAATTTATTTTGTTTTACGTGAAAATCTGTGTTCGAAAACTTATTTAATCAGAAAAGAATTTGGCAACTGACCACAACATTTTTATTTATTTTTTTTTTTTTGTAAGGATGAAGCAACGATGGGAGACTTCAACCGGTTTCTTATAAGAGAATTACAGAATGATGACAACAAGGAAAATAGTAAAATTCTACGCTATTTTTAAAAATAAAGATGATAAAATACTGTTTTACCATGTTTAGAAAATTAAAAATATTTTTTTATTAATGGGTTGCAAAATTATCATTAGAATTTTTTATAAAATGAAAAATTTTAAAGAAAATTATAACTGGGTGATCTCACTTTAATGTCTGTAACTTTTTTACTAGTCTATGGATTTTGTTTATTTTAGGCTTTAAAGTTTTGCAAAAGTCTATACTGTACAAAAAAAAATACAAATGTTGTGGTCAGTTGCCAAATTTTTTACTTCTTAAATGAGTTTTGGACCACAGATTTCCACGAAAAAAATTTTTTAAATATAAATTCATAAAAATCCGTCAGTCCAAACAGAATTTATTACGAATAATGACAAAACACCTTTTTCGAAAAAAGCAAACAAATTCTTTGGTCGATATCTCAGAAATCTATGCAAAGATAATTTTTTTTTATTTTTTATTTTAGATCTGGGACCATACCGTATATAAATTTTGTAAAGAAGTCTTGGTCACATTTTCTGGGTAATTAGTGGATAACTAGTGTAATTGAATTCGGAATATACAATTTTAAGAAACTGAACAAGTAAATTTTAAGAATAAAATTTCTCTTCTGAGCATTTTGGGCATTTCTACAGAAAAGTCTGCCGTGACCAAAAAATTAAAACTTATTAAAAACTTTTATTTGTTTAAAATGTTTAAAATAGAAAGATTTTAGATTTATACAATTAATTGTGACCATTGATGATTTTACAAGGTAAAAATTTGAAGTTTAAGGTTAAAATTGTTGTTGTTGCTGTTGAATTCCTTGCATAAATTACTTGACCTTAAGCTCCACATTTGGATCTTGAGAGACATATTAATATTATTAATTTAGGCAATTTCTGCATAAATTCATTAACTATGAAGATGAAATCGTCTGCAGTGTTTCACAAATGTAGTTTTTCTTTTTCATAAATGTTTAGTAAATATTTTGTAAACTTTTTTGTTTTAGTGAAAATGGAAGCATTGCAGGTTGAGGAAAGGACAATATATTAAAAAATTTTTAATTATTAAATAACATAATTACTTAACTACCTGATTACCTCAATAAACCGCAATTGAAATTTGCTAGTAAATTAATAGAAAAATACTAGTAACTTAACGCCAGCTCAACAATCCTAATAAAAAAACAGAAGATTTTTAGATTTGAGCACTTGAAAAATGGATGCGGATTGTAGTTTGCAAGAGACTACGGCACCACGTCCTGCGATTCACACCTGTGAACGAACGACTTGCCATAATCCGCATCAAGGTTAAATTTTTTAATATAAGCCTAATATGTGCGCACGCTCGGACAGAAGACAAGGACAATGAGACCAAGGAAATCTTCTACGAGCGCCTTGAAAATGCTTACGAGCGCTGCCCCCATCACGACGTAAAAATCGTGCTAGGTGACTTCAACGCTAAGGTGGGCAAGGAAAATATATTTGGTCCAACAGACGGAAAGCTTAGCCTTCACGACAACACCTCCGAACGAGGCTGATTGTCTTCGCCGCAGCACGAAACATGGTCGTAAGTAGGACTAGATTCAAGCATCTCAATAATCATAAAGCCACCTGGACGTCCCCTGATCAAAAAACCAAAAATCAAATTGATCACGTTTTCTCGCAGCCCAGATCCGTACACGTCTGTGCGCAGCTAAGAATACACGCAATCCTACACAGAGAAAGCTAGACGTCGACAAGCTGCAATCGAAAGAGACAGCCGAAGCTTTCGCCACTCGACTCTCACTCCTGCTTCAAAGCACTCCTCCAATCGATGATATATGCGCGCATTTGACACACATTTCCAACTCCATGCGTGCGGCTGCTGAAGTGGTGATTGACTACCATCGCCCTCGCCGAAACCAGTGGTGCGACACCCACCATCATTTTGTCGACTACAAAGCCGCCTTCGACGGCGCAATAAGGAAGCACCTGTACTCCACCATTTCTAAGTTTATTATTCCTGCAAAACTCATACGACTTTGAGACTTTGAAATATTCTACAAGAGTGTTATGCTGCTTGCGTATGCTGATGACATCGATATCATTGGCCATAATAGGCGCGAATTCAGTGCAGCATTTTCCAGATTTTTCAGGCAGTAAATGCAGAAAAGACGATATACATGGTGTCAAAAAACAAACAGTCCTATCGTCTTCGAACCCACGTTACAGTTAGCAATACCGCCTTCGAGGTTGGGAAGGACTTAGTCTATCTGGCATCCAGCATAAACTCCACCAACGACATCAGCATTGAGATCAAACGAAGAATAACTCTTGCCAACAGGTGTTACTTTGGGCTCAGTAGGCAACTGAGAAGCAGAGCCCTCTCTCGACGAACGAATATCACGCTCTATAAATCGCTCATCATACTCGTCCTACTTTATGCATCACAAACCTGGACGCTGAGCAGTTCAGATGAAAGGACTTTAGGAGCATTCGAGAGAAAGATCCTTCGTAAGATCTACGGACTAATCTGCGTCAATGGCGAGAACCGAATACGGTGTAATGATGAACTGTATGAGTTGTACGCTGACATCGACATAGTCAAGCGCATTAAAATCGAGCGGCTTCGCTGGCTAGATCATGTTCAGCGCATGAAAGACGATGCTCCAGTGAAGAAAATATTCGATTCGGTACCCAGCAGCGGTCAACGCAGAAGAGGACGACCGCATCTTCGTTGGAAAGCGAAAGACATTTCTGTCGCAAATTCTTAGATGAGGCTAAGACCGACATACGGTTGTAGCGCCAACTAAGTAAGTACTTAGAAAATAAACTTATGTTATTTCAATCGTTTCTAAAAAAAGTTTTATACAAAAAGTCTTGCCCAATTCAGTGAGTTTTGTATATCAAGTCAAAAATCATCTTTAAATCCTAAGAGTCGATTGTTGTCATTATGTTTACTTAATATAAGTAGTTCTACTTTATAACTACGCAAAAAAAAAAAGCCTGATTAAAAATTAGACATTTCCATTATTTTTTTTTTGTTTCATCGTACAAATCGTACGTAACGCCAGTTTTAAAATGCCCCTATGCGAAGTTACGAAAAAAAATCAATTATTTTTTACCGCACTCGTTACACTGTGCAACGTTCTTCTGAATCGCGAGAACATTGTCCCCATACTAAAACTAAAAAACACATTTTCAACAAATTTGATTTTTTTTTTTATTTTAATAACTCAATATGTATTTCATTTTCAATAATATAGTCTATTTTCTTATTATTATGAATAAAAATATAATAGAACTAGCATGCCACTGTCCTTAAAACAATACATATCAAAGGAATAAACAATATCTTCTTTTCTTTTGTTCAGTTTTGTTTAAGAGCGCCGCTCTGCACATATGTAACTCTTTATATATTATCTCTTTATATTAACTCTTTATATAATTATATTTTGCGTTCACAAATCGTGGGTGAAAATTATTTAATTTTTTTTTTCAATGGCAACTTTTAATCACTAGCCAGCATTGGTCTAAAACAATCGTTCACCTCTTATGAGCAAGAAACACTTTTGAGCAATATTTTTTAAGCACATCAATATCAAAACATATTTTTGAAGATTTGGCGATTAGAAATTCTTAGGAGAGCAGAGTTCTTCGACCAAGTTGCTTAAAATCCCACTTTATAGCAAAAATAAACATCAATGAATTACCACGCTGAATTAAAAATACCATTGGAATTCCCTTTTAAAATTAAAAAATAATACCATAACAAGGATTTTACCACAAAGTCGGCAACAATGGAAAGAAGAAATTTCTACCAAAACGTGTCCAAATGACTTACTTTCTTACTAAATTGGCGGTTAAACACTAGGCTTAGTTTTGTAAGGTTTTCCACTACTTGAGCTTTCTAACAGAGACGTGATCATCTTCTTCTGCTTTGACCGCCGCACTGTGGAACGCTTTCATACGACATGCAGCCATTGATAGTAAACGTTATAGGAATGCATATATGTGTTTTAGAGCTGTAAAAATTTCAATTTGGCAATGTGGGTCAAAGGTCCAATTATAAAAGGAAGAACAATTTTAATAAATTTAATTGGCATCCCATCAACTCCAACAGCGTTGGATTTTATCTGCATTATACATTTCGTAACAAAGTTTACGTTGACAGGAGTGAATGCAAACGAAGGAAAAATAAAATTCCTTTGTATCAAAGATGAGTTTTCGTAGCTGGTACTGGTACTTGGAGTGCTCAAGAAAAAAGCATTGAGTAGATTAGGATCTAAATTACATTCATCTGATTGCTTTCCAAATACTCTCAGACTTTTAATATTCTTCCACAGCTGCTTTGAATCCAAATTGGGATTTAGTTTTGAATTATAGAAATTAGTCTTTTCCTGTTTTATTATTGCTGATACATTGTTACGAGATAATCTATAATTTCCCAGTTTTGGCTAGAGCGATTAATTTTCCATTTAGAATGTATTCTATTTCTCAACTTTATAGCACCTAAAACACGATTAGTGAACCAAGGACAGTTGTTACTAGAAACATTCACAGTACGTAAAGGAACATTTTGATCAAAAAAAAACATTCAATTTATCCATGAAAACACTTAGCTTTTCATCCACTGAGTCATACATGAAACAATCATTAAAACTTACATAAGACAAATTATCACAAAGATTATTTATATTTAGAGATTTAAAGTCACGGAATGTAAAATTTTTTGAAGAAAAGTTTCTGATGTTGTCGTCTTTTTCAATTCTTACCTTGAGTTCATTTTGTTAAGACGGCTGGCTGAGTTTTTTTATCATTTCTTGTTTTATTGCAAGTGATACTTTATTGTCAAAAAAGGCAAAAGCGACCGTTTCTTTAGACAGGTATCATAAATGATTTGCCATTCGCTCCAAAATTCCATTTGATATCTCTTTATCGATTTTTTCATATGTTATTACATCCTTTATTAATTCTAGATCCTTTCTTGGTGCAGAAATAGCTTTTGTGCAGTGGAACCAAGCTTTGACGTGCAGTGTCACAATGAAAATGTTCAAATTACGAATTTTATTGACAGTTTCCGAATCTAAAACGTGTTGCTTAAGAAAAATAAATATCTCTTTATATAGATGCCTTTAGACATTCAACGCGCATTAAATGTTGCTCCTGGTAGAGGAAAATTGAAAGTTTCGATTTTTTTTCCCCGAAAAATTAAGGTCAAAATTAACAACTGCTTATAATCGATACGAGGTTGAGCGTTTTCAAGTTTTTCTTTACAGAAACAGATCACATTTCGAGCAACTTTCGCCGATATTTTTTGAAGAACGAATTTGTCACTGACATCGGATTCGAAACCTGCAACATTGATTTTGCAATCAATACGCGTTTTCCGATAAGCTTCAAATAGTTGAATGCCTGGTGCTGTCGTTTTGCCAAATTTTATTTCGAATGCTTTTCGTAAATATACTTATGAATATGGTGTCAGTTGTACCAGGGAAGCAGTTGTACCAAATGACATCTCCACGACTTTATCAAGAGCTTCCCATTCGGCAAGAGTTTAAAAGACTGCACTGGCAGTTGTTTCGCCTTTGCTATTTGATGTCTAAGCAATACCTCATAGTTTTTCAATACCAGTCGAATTAATAATTACTGGAAGTCGTTCTTCTTTTTCCGCTCTCTTTTGATCAATCATTTTAGGCAGAAGCTTTCTGTCCCAATGGACAGTAAGAGCACGCTGATTTTCTAACTAGAATGTGAAAAAAATAACACTTCTTAGCTCTAGTTTTTAGTCACTATTACTTATTTATATATTTTTACTTACAATTTTCGAGAAGTCCACTTTCACTTTGTTCGACATCGTTTATCGATATTTCTTTCGCCTGTTTCCAATGGATTTGCGGTTGACGGACAATTTGTCAATTTGATGTCCCAACGCCGCAGCGATAGCAGTTAATAGATGAACTGCTAATCGACTAGAAATCATGCAATTATCAAGAGCTGCTATAATTCTTTCATCGATGAAATCAACTGTTCCACTTTTTGTGTTTGGTTGGATGGTGTCTTCGTCGTCATTTTCACTTCGAGAAACATATGATGCGCTATAATCGTCGTTATCTGTGCTCATTTCGTCAAAAAATTGGTTAATATCAACGGCGATGTATGACTCTGATAAGTTACGATTTAAATTAATTAAAAAATTTGCACAATTCCAACTGCAATTTTAATAATATTTACCGGCTTCTGTGTGACTTTATCATCTCGTTTCTGTGTTTGCTCGTTCTCCTTTTCTTGACGTTGCTTTAGTTTTTTCTCTCTTGCAGCCAAAATTCTACACCAAGCACGCAATCTTGACGACCCTTTTCTCGTTGTTTCCGAAGAAATTCTCTGTCTTCGTCAGTTTTTATCAATGTTAACGCATCTTTATGGGCGATGTCGAAAAGATTGTCTAGAGTTGCAACGAAATCATCTTCCAACTTCTGTTGTGCTACTGGTTTTTTCCTGTTTTGTCTTTTTTAGTTCTGTGTTTTATGACATTTCCATATTTTCGTGAAGAGAAATTAGTTTTTGTATTCTTGACGGGTTGGAATCCGAGCTTTATTCCAAAAAAGAACTGTTTCTCTGATGGCTAACGATGCACTTTCTTGTATTGTTAATTTTAAAACACGCTTGTTGTAATATAATACGAGCAGAACTTGGCGAATCGATGGTAACTTGACGCCAAATACACGTCCAAATTATCAGAAGCACGCGTGGTGCGTTTAGATCAACTAGTTGATTAATTAAAATTACTAATTAAACTTCACTTTCATTTTTCACTTTTGTTTCTTCAAAAGTTCGTTTTAAGTGAAGATTGTAAACTTAAAGAACTTTCCTGTTTGATGTGTTCCATGAAAACATCGAGTGAGTCTTTAAGTTAATCATCGAAAATCGAACGATTTCATTTCAAGCAATTAGGGGAAATTCATATTTAAACATAGCGTGGGTTTATGTTTGCATTCACTAAACGCTTGATCTTATTTGTTGTTGCCGTTTTGAAATGTTTACATCATCCCAAAAAGCTGACACATATAAATTGCGTGTGGCAAAATTCCATATAGGAATTTTCTACGAAACTGCTAAAGATGCTAATCCCCGCTATATATTGTAGTGTTATAAACATTACTGATTGAGAGTCAGCATTTTTGTAATAACAAAAAAAACTAAACAATTTTTCGAAGAAATACAATGTTGGAATATAATTTTGTCAAAATAAGGTTCATTTGAAAGTTATATGCAAAATATATGTGTATTAGTTATTGAATTAAGAAATATATGGTTTGAATGTATCTATTTCTAAAAAATTCTCGATACTAGCCTCCTATGTAATCATAAAAGTGGCTGGGGAGCTCCCTTCTACTTATCGGATTCTTCTCACAAAAATTTTGAGTTGATTTTGATTGCATTGACAACTTTTAAGTGGGAAAGACTTAAGAAAATCAAAAAAAATCCATACACACTAGAGCCAGTCTAATGCCCATATTCCTTACAAAAGTGCAAGCAATAAGTTGACAAAGTTTTATCACAATCGGAAGAGCGATTACGAAGCGCATAAAGGACGAACAAACAAACAGTGGTTTCATTTAACAGCCGTTAAAAAAGCTTGGCAACATTTTATAGTGAGCGCCTACATATCAAATTGAACTATCAAATCATGTATAACTCAATAATAATGGTTTCTAAAAAGTGAAGTGGCGCATATTATCAATCGCATCTTCACAACCTCTTACTATCCTGCTATCTGGAAGAGAGCTATTGTTCTAATTGCAAAAAACGAATGCTGTGATTCGTCTTACATTCTACCAATCTCTAAAACACCTTTTACAAAGCTATATTTTTCTCCAATTCTCCTTAACGATGTTGAATTAAGAGTTGGTAGTAAGACATTCAATCATGGGTAAATCTCCAACCAAAGAGCTTTTAAGCATTTAATTTTTGAATATTTCTCATAATTCTATTCTTGTCTCGACTACAACTACTTTTCTTTTTTCTAATGTACATATTGTTAAATTCTGGTTTCTTTATTTACTTATATATTGTTAGATTGATTTTTAACTATTTTTTTTTAAATTTTTTAATATTTAAATTTTTAGTATTTTATTAATTTAAATTGCAATTAATTAATTTTCACTTAAATTCTTAACTGAAAAATTTGTTGTATATGTTTTAACCTTTAATCTTAAAACAAAAATATCAATAATTTAATTTTTATAATGTTCATAATTCAATATTGTGATATATCTGAATAACTTAATTGTTAATTTACTTTTTGTGCAGCATCCAAAAGAAATATTATTCTTATATGCTAACGTATTCTGCTTAATAAACTCAAATCTCAATTGAAATATAGTATGACCACGCCCACGAATTTGCCGACAGTAACCACACGAACTGAACTACAAAATTTTAGTCTTATACGATTAAAATCTTCTGAAATATGGCACTATTCTTAATTTGTGGGTGTTGTGTCGTATCAAGTAAGTAAGTAAGTAAAGCTAGAATTATAATAGACGTAATGTAAAGTAACGAAATGTTGTCAATTGTAATCGCAACGGGACGTAATGTAAGAAAACGTTGCAGCAATTATAATAGGCAGTAGCCAGACAGTTGTTTGTCGTAAATAATTGCACGATCCCGTACAAGTTCAATTAAAACTTCGTCAGCCATAGCTGTGGATATATAGAACTATCATATTCATAACGAAAACTCAACAAAAAGCGTAGTTCAACAATATAAAATAGCGCAATAATCGAATCTTATCTCAATGTTCAGTTACTCTTTGACCAGACGTAATGTAAGTTAACGTAGAAATCGAAATTCAACGGATCTTTACGTTCCGTTATATTACGTTACGTTTATTATAATCACTTGTATAAGAAAGTATTGTTTGAAAGAACACATTACTCAATTCACATTAAACCACATTACGTTGCGTCTTTTATAACTGGACCTTAAGAGTGTCTTGTCGTAGGTAGGGGTGTCGCCAAAGCAGATATTTTCCTCTACCAAATATCGCTCAACGCAAATAAAGAAATTTTCACTTTAAAAAAATGCCTTCATTTTAGTTCTTTTTCACTTAAAATCTATTATGTATAATATCCGGACAAGAATAAAGCTAAACAAACCTGGAAATCTTTCTCCTTCGAGAGAAAAAAAATCACAGAATATATTTATTAACTAATTAAGTCCATTATATTTATACATTAATGTTGTTACACAATATTTAATAAAAAACCTCCTACTTAAAAATGTAAGTATAAAAAATAGATTTAAGTGAACAAATTTCTTTAATATTTTTAAACTTTTTAAATTTTCAAAACAAATTGTAGACCTCTTTGAACAATATTGGTCTGCTCGTACTTCTACGGAAAAATAGTACTTTTTAATAACCAAATGTAAAAAGTTAATTAATTTCAGAAATATTCAATATAATATCATAGAAAAAAGTTTTCTATCCATTTGAAATCGAATGAATTCTAAGATATAGTGTTCGACCAAATGTGGATTTTTGGCCAAATGTGGATTTTTTCGTGAATGTTGGGCCAAAGGGAAATAATCGGCCGAGGCCAAATACCAACAAAATTGTTTTCAAGTAAAAAAAAAATAATAAAATTTAGGCCTTGCTTTCGTTATTTGCTAACTTTAGTAAAAAAACGGCAATCATTAAAGGTCCAGTCTGGTTTAACAGGCCGAAAAATATACAATTTTTATTAATCTTTTTTGGAAAAGAAAATAATATAGGTACTTTAAACTCTAAGACATGGACCAGTGCTTAAAACACGAACTGAACTGGCGACCTTCCCACAGTTCGCAAAATTCATATAAAACAAAAATAAAAATATTTTCCTGTTAAGTATGAATTTGATTATGGAATAATTTTTTAATTTCTACTGAATATGTTCGTTAATTTTTTGTTGATTAAAATTCTACTATGAAATTTATCAATGAGATTATGGTTCATTGACAATTTAATAACTCGTATTTTGAAAACACAACATAAGGATTCGTTTAAAATTGACTGAGTTATGAAAGTCGCAAGCTAAAACGCAGTTTGAAAGAAAACGCTTTTAAAGTGTTAAACATAGTGCTCTTCCTGCTTTGACGCGGTCGGCTCGAAGGCTCATAACTTTTAAACAATTACGAATTTCTATTTATTTAAACTTTTAGAATGATATTTAACACAGTTATAGCTAACGAAAAATGGAAAAACAGATATATAAAAAATGTTTTTTATTACAAAAAAGCAAAAACATTCCGCAAATATTTGGCTATTTTAGGCCGAAGCCGAAGGTAAAAAAATCAGCCGAATATGCCGAATACTGAAGTCGAATATTCGGTCGGACACTACTAAAATCCAAGACAATGTTATTCACTTATTTTGTTTGCTAGTTTGTTTAGCTTTTTAACATAAACTAATTTCACTAATCAAATGATTGATTACTCACTTACAATAAAATTTCTCACTTTCCTAAACTTGAAAAAATATCTTTAAAATTGTATGTATGCAATATTTATTTGACCTTCCTCAAAATTGATATTCGTAACCACTTCCGAATCATGATGTAAGTATTATGTGAAATGTATAACGATTATTCAGTATGTAAATATTAAGTAAATTAAAGCCACTAAATTTGTTTTGGTTTGCCAACGACTTCGTTTTGATTATGTTAATGTGCTAGCAACTTTATTTTTCATTCCTCTTACGTCTTTTTATTAAAATGAGCAGAGTCTGTTATAAGCGGATAGCTGAGTTCAAGTTAAAGTGTTAGGTTTTTGTGAAATTACATAGCCTGCACTTAACTTTATTATTAAGTGATTAAAAAATTTCTCTCTTTCGAATAGTTTGACATTTTGTTGATGCTACTGTATTAACAAGACACACAATTTAATCATCATTAAGATCGTTGTCACGCTCGACTAACGGCGCACAGTGTAACGAGATGGACAAAAGTAGGTATGGAAAAAAAAGTCATAAATTTCTAAAAGTAAGTGTGCAAATTTATAGTCTTAGTTATTTGAATCTTAAAGGATTGTTTGATATCTTTCCATTTGTGGTAGTTATGATCTTGATATGATCTTTGATATGAAGATTTTACGAAATTTCAGTTTTTATAGTTTTGTATACTCATATACAAAACTTAAGCAAAAATATATTTTACAAGTTCTTGCTAACAAACACAACTTTAAAAATATAAATAAAAAATTTTTATACACCACAAAAAAGTCTCAGAAATCCAAAAACACCTAAATTTCTTTATAAAAGTACAGAAAAAAATATTTTTGTTTTTTTAATAATAAAATTTTTTTGTTTTTTATTTTTATTGTAGTTTTAAGAATGTCTTAACACATTTCCACAATTTGGGCTTTACTTTACTTAAGACTTTATTACAATAAGGATTTTATGACCACTTTTTTAAAGCATGTTATGACTAAAATGCGCAAATTTATACGAATTATAGTATCAAATTTTTTATAAAGTTTCAAAAGCAATAAAAAAAAACCATTTTTTTTTTATTATAAGTATGTCTTAAAAAGCTCTTTCTTAACACATTCTCAAAATTTGGGAAGCCGAAAACAAAAGCTAAGGATTTTATGACCTGTTTTCTGGAGCATTTTTTGATAAAAATGCGCAAATTTATTTGAAAAAATAACAAATTTTTCATAAAGTTTCAAGCACAATTACAAAATAAAAACATTTTTGCATGTTTTTAATTTTAAGTAGGTCTAAAAGTATGCCTCTCTTAACACATTCCCACAATTTGGTCTTAGACTACTTTCAAATAAGGATTTTATGACCACCTTTCTAAAGAATGTTTTGACGAAAATGTGCACCAATTGTGTACCAAAAAATACTTGACAAGGTGAATGAAGTCCTACTCATTATGCAAAGACAATAATAAATGTTTCCTAAAAATTTTTTACGTACGTAATTCAAAAATCAATATCCTATAAACCTAAATTTTTTTTTTAATATTTATGCATCTTCTTCTTGCTAGGTAGTGTCGAAAAAAAGTCGTTTACAGCCAGGGCGAAGATTTTTCTAGTTATACGCATCTGATTTCATCGTAGTTCATCTTAAATTGTTTGTTAGAGTTTTGACTATAACATGCACTAAAATTATTAAGTTTGGTTTTTATTGACTCTCCCTAATTTTACGCTGTCATTTCCAAACATTAACATCCCCGATCGTAAGAATTGTAGTGAAGGTTGTAGGCTTTAATATTTAAAAATATTAATTGTATTGCTTTAGATGCTAATAAAAGAATTATATTACACGTAAATACTTTTGAGAACTATGTAATATAAATCTTTTTCGTAGGTTATTGCTTTCTTCAATATACTTCATCAATATCATCAAGATAAAAGAATTATATTACCCGTAAAAACTTTTGAGAACTATGTAATATAAATCTATTTCGTAGGTTATTGCTTTCATCAGATCCTTTTATATCCTCTCTTAGAAAAATATTGAAAAAACAGAATAATGATAATGAAATCAATTAGTTAATTTTAAATGAAGATCATGATACAAATGATGACAAAATTGATTTCATTTCTGATCTCGATTTCTCTGACTTTTTGTCAAGACACTTAACGGATTATTCTGATGACAGTCAATAATTTTCTCTCATTCCTAAGATTTATGTAAAATTTAAACAAACCCATGTATTAAAATAAAACTATTTTTTCATTAATTAACTTTATTGAATATTGTGTGGGAGGCGGGCGAACAACGTGGCCAATCTAAATAAAAAAATTATATGATAATTAAGTATAACGAGTTAAAAATAAACAAGTTAATTACCTTTCTTATTTTTTCTACAAAGAGGTGGGCGAATGGCGTGGCAGATATTGATGAAATTTTTATATGATAATTATGTGAATGTAGTTAATAAGAAGTTAATTTATTTTGTTCCTTTTTTTTAACACCTGGAGATATTGCACTGTTATTCGTAATTTTGCTTGGGAGATTGGCAAAGGGCGTGCCATATCTTGATGAAATTTTTATGTGAACATAGTTAATAAAAAAATAGTTAATTTCCTTTCTAATATTTTTTAAAACTCGAGATATTGCACTCTTATTGTTAACTTTATATGTGATGTTAGCAAGGTCGTGGCAGATCTTGATGAAAATTTTTTAGGATAATTATGTGAATGTAGTTAATAAAAAAATAGTTCACTCTTTTTTAATACTTTCCACAACTCAAGATGTTGCACTTTTAATTTTAATTTTGTATGGGAGGTGAATGAAGGTCATGGCAAATATGGATGAATTTTGTAAATGGTCATTTTGTGTATCCAATGAATAAAAAATTAGTTAATTTGGTTTTTACCCTTTCTACAACTCGAGATATTGCACTTTTATTGTTAATTTTGTATGGGAGGTGTGCAAAGGGCTCATAATGCAAATAATGGCACATGGTAAATTTCATATACCTACGATGATTCCTTCTATTTGTGTCCCTCATCCCATGTACCTCGTTACACTGTGCGGCGTCTGAACAACATTTCGTGTGTCGCAGCTAATCTCTCACGCTTTTCCCAACTACTACGATAGCAACAGCAGACAAAATATATTTAAAACAATACACACTTAGAATTTGGAGTACGATTTTGTTGTCAATCGCCCAAGTAAGTTTTTTTCGACTCTTCTTGATGATTTACAAAAGCAAAGTGTACGTCATGTGCGAAAGCATATTTTAGCCCAATATCTTCGTCAAAACAGTTTATTGAACAAGGCGTAAATGTAAAAGCAAACATATTTTAAACCACTTAACTAAAACAAAAGCTGACCGTGTTTTTGTGCTTATTAACGGAATATTGATAAACTTTGAAAGAAAAGAGATTAGTGCATTTTGTTCAGTTTTAACAGTAATTTTGTGGCATCATTTGGGTGTCAAGTAAAGCAAAGTAAACTTTTTTGATTCAAGTTTATGCCTAAAACCTAAAAATTATTCAAAAATCTCTTTTTAAATATTGTAATTGAAGCTACTAATATCTTTACGTTATCATGAATAATATTACATTTTTTTTTAACAGCTTAACAGCTTTTTTTGTTAATTCCTATCCAGCATTTTGCAAAAGTTTTTTACAAATTGGAATCGTTTTCGGCTTTCTAGCGCTATTAAAACAATCGTAGCCGCACTCATTTTCGGATAAAAAAAAGACTCTTTTGTCTGGAGAAAATTGTACACTTAACACGACTTCACACGAAGAGTTTGTTATAAGATATTTTTAATATTCTTTTGATAATTTTTAAGATTAAAAAAATGTCTCGTAAATGACTCGAAAATGAGTCAAAAAGACTCTTCAGGCTAAATCGCGTGGAAGGTATAATTTTCTCCCGACAATATGGTATTTTTTGAAAAGAAAATGATCGCGTATTTGACTTTTTTAATCGCAGAGAAGAGTCGAAAACGACTCCAATTTGTTCAAAAGTTTCATAAAATGCTGGGTGGTTATAAGCATGTATTTACATTGTGCGTCTGCTTGAATAGGTATGTCTGTCTGTGTAGTGTAGGTGCTAGCATGTTTAAACGATTTGTTAACATTTCATTCGACGCTTTACTGGCCACGCGCTCAACGCGGTGATATGTTTATTAAGATTGGCGTGATGATGATTGTAACTTGTATTTGTTAAATGTCCGTTTGAAGCGGATGTTGTAGTATTTCTGTGCATTATTTACATTTTTTTACAGTTTGTTTAATATAAAGAAGATATTTATGATGAAAGCATTGAACTTGTGGTGCTAACATAACGTGTAATGTACACTGAGAAAAGAGTTTATTTCTATTTACTAAGTTTTGGTTACAGTTATCACACGGCACACTTGCCTTTATCGAAATTAATATATTGTATAGAAAATAGTCTATATACCAGTATTTGAGTCATTTTAGGACAAAGAATTTTCACTGCTCAAAAAACTTTTACAAGACACCATTTGACACAACAGAGAATTCTTTGAAACAACAATAAAGTGTTTGTTCTCGCCAACAATTTCCAAGTTATTACAAAAAAATGGCTTTTATATTAAAACTTGAAAATCTGTTAAAAGTACTGAATTTCAATCAATATATTATTTTGTATTTTTTATGCCAACTGTTTCTAATCATGAATAGTAATTTAAGCGCAACTCTATTGTATCAGCAATAATTATATACATTAACAATGAAAAATTCTTGGTTTTTACTATATTAAGGGGGCTTATTTCAAAAAGGCAGTAGTTAATTTAATAATTTTTCTTCTTAACTATCATTTTTTAATTTAAGTGCTTTACTTTACATGCAATTTTATATTGGCAGAATAATATATAATTTTTGATGCAGTTAAATTGTTTATTATGAACATTATTAAATTTATCAACCTTATATTATTCAACCTTACTTCAAATTTGTAAGGCATAATAACAAAACTTGATGCACTAAAAGAGACTCTTAAGTTAAGGTAGCCGTTGAAAGCTCTCCAATACTGATGACTTACTACCGCAATTAAAAAAAAGTATAGCAGTGAGGGGACTGCCGACCGAAGCGAAAACCTATATATAAAATATTAGTATTCCCTGGAAGACGTTGTCCTGCCACGACCGCCTTACTGCTATATAAGAATTTTCATGCTAATAGGGGGTTTCACATGTAGGATGTACAAAAGCTCATACTGCAGCCCGTCCTACATGTAGGATGAAAATTAAAAAGCTCTAAAAGTTCCGCTATGGTCTTGTTCTTCTCTGTGCGTCCTTGTTTATAGATTTCCTTGGTAATTGTTGTTGGTGCAGTTAGCTGGAAATTTTTTGTAGACGTTGTGAATTCTAATTGTGTAGCTACAGTCGGCATACGAAACTAGAATTATTTTTGTTAAGAGCTTATAGCAATTAATTCAATTTTTATATATTACTGAAACTATTTCTGTTAAGCAAAAGTGTTACCATATCAAAAATACATATAATTAAAGTAATTTATTAAAATTATTTCATTATTGAATTAATATAAAAAATTAAAGCTTTTTATATTTATTTATATCATAACACTAACACAATAAACATGTACACCATATCTATATTGCGTTGTGTATTAAAAATAGAATATTCTAAAATTAAGAAATATCTATAGCATATAAATTATATTTAATTCATAGAAGTAATTGATGCTTAACAGTTTAAAAAATAGAATGCTTAGGATAAGCAGACTTTAGTTATCCAATTACTACTGAAAATATTAATTATTTTACAGGTTTATTACGTAATTGTTATTATATAAATATACATAAATACTCTTTAAATTTCCTCAATGACCTAAATTGTTCATATATATTGAATATATATTTCCGATACGGTAACACTTTTACTAAAAACAAATAGTTTTACCAATATCATATATACTCTTTAATTCATTTGTATAATCTGTTTTCTAAAATAGTTCGATGTCATATGCTGACTGTAGCTACAAATAAACATCTACAAAAAATTAAAGCTTACTGTACAACAATAACTAACTACCAAGCAAATCTACAACAACAACGCAAAGAAAATGACATGA
This sequence comes from Dichetophora obliterata, assembly GCA_963920525.1. Lineage (NCBI taxonomy): Eukaryota > Metazoa > Arthropoda > Insecta > Diptera > Sciomyzidae > Dichetophora > Dichetophora obliterata. Next base: position 288,900,031 of record OY986435.1, read on the forward strand.
TCCCAGCGGTTGCGCAGCGTTAGAGGGCATGAACCGAATTGGCGGCGGAAAATATACAGCACTTTGCTTACTATATTTTCTGTTTGCCTGTTAGCAAGATCTCAAGTGCAGGGAGGCATTAACAGAGACTTCAGAGCTAACTGCTGAAATAAAATGAAATTTCAATTTTTCATATTTGTATTTTGTTTGACTGTCGTGAAGTCTCTTTTAAAGTCTCCACTTTAGATCTTGCTAGCAGGCAAACAGAAAAATAGCAAGCAAAGTGCTATTTTTTTTTCGCCGCCAATTCGGTTCATCTCCTCCAACGCTGCGCAACCGCTGTAATCATGTCATTCTCTCTGCGTTTTTGTTGTAGATTTGCTTGGTAATTGTTGTTGTGCAGTTAGCTTTAATTTTTTGTAGAGGTTTTTTGTAGCTACAGTCGGCAATATGACAATCGAAGTATTTTTATAACACTTTATATATATGTACATAAAAACACTTACAAAAAAAAACCTGCAAACTAAATTTGTATTATACAGTTGTAAAATAACTACAGTCTGCTTATCACAAGCGTTATATTTCTTACCGCCTAATGTTGTAAATCGAAAACGCAAACAAACGACAAGTAAGACACGGGAAGCAACACTTTTTCTATACGAAATTCTATTGCTTGTCGTGTCTTGATTGTCGTTGGGTTGCGTTTTCAATTTACAAAACTAGGCGGTTAAACTGCCTATGTACATTTACTATACTAAATTATATATAATTTATATACTATATCTATTTCTTATATATTCTTATTTTAATACACAATCTATTTATATATCGTGTGTAGTGCACTTCAATCTAAACATTTCTATAACTCTAACTTAAACACATTTATTCCATGCAATTGTTATTTATAAACATTTAACACATAAAGATCTAGTCTACAAACTAACATTTCTATAAATGTAGCCTAAGCACATTTATGTAGCAAACAAACAAAACAAACACATAACTATTGTTTACATTCTTACTCGCTTGCACTTTATGTTTACATAACTACATTACATAACTACACTAAAATGACTACATAAACTAATATTCTACTTAGTTACAATTATATTAAATAAGATATATATTTAATTTTGTATTTATTTTTAAGTTAAAAAATACTGTTACTTGGCTTTATAAGCCGAAGAAAATTTGAAAATAAAATCACAAAAGTTTTGAGCTTTAAACCAACAGCTCCTTTTATTTTATTTCTAAGCGCCTGAATGCACTTTCGAGTGACGGCGCAAAGAAACCTTTTTTTAAACTGGCCAGTAGCGCTCTTAAGCGCTGGCAAAAATATTAAACGCGAATTATTTTTCATACGAGTAAAACGTTAAACCGCGTAAACCGCGTAAGCAACACATTGCTTAAAATACGCGCGTCAAACATTACACGTGCATGTATATTGTGTTACTATATAAAAAGATATAAATAAGATTTTTTCAATAATTAAATAATTTCAATAAATGATATGAATTATATGTATATATTTTTGATATGGTAGTACATTTTGTTAAAAGAAATAGCTTCAGCTATTTATACGAAATTTCAAAAATTGATTTAAACTCTTATCTAAAATAAATCAGTTGTCATATGCCGACTGTAGCTACGAAAAAGTCAAAAAAATTCCAGCTAACTGTACAACAACAATTACATGCCATGCATTTTACTTGCTATGTTTCCTGTTTGCCTGGTAGCAAAATCTCAAGTGGTAAAATGGCAAAATTAGACAAGGTAGTGTTAGGGCAGAAAGCCGGTGACCGAAACTGTCAAAACGAAGTTGACATTTCATACAAAATATGCAACCAATGAGAATGCAATATGAAAGCAAAAATTGGCCAAAATACCAAAATGGCTGAGTTTGACAGTTATGGTCACTAAGAAAGAGAACACATTCAGCCCTAACACTACCTTGTCTAGTTGTTCTATAAGTGGTGGCATCAAAAAAGACTTCACGGCCAATCAAACAAAAACCAAATATCAAAAATTTTAAATTTATTTTATTTTAACCTAAAGCAGCTCTACATATACTTTGAAAAAACAGAATCATCCTAAGTTTCGCAGCGGAGCAAAGGGAGGGAAAAAAACGATGCGTCAGCAGAGGAACTTATTGATGGTTGCTTGCTACATTTGCTGAGCGCCTTGTAGTCAAGAGCCAAGAGCGTCATTTAAAAACCTACTCACTGTCTGTATTGATGAAGAGAGTTACTCGCAAAATGACGATGATGATTATGCAAACCAAAAATTTACCCTCTACCAAAACCGTTCAACGCGCCTAAAGAAGTTTTCTCTTAAAAAAAAAAAACGAAAGTGCTTGAGTTTGTGTGTGCGTGTGTGTGTTGTCCAACGATCTACCGGTGCATCAGCAAGTGCAGCAAAGTTAAATTGGCTTTCTTTGCTGGTAAACGTCCTCCAAGTGCCACCACACAAATTTAATTCAACCTGATATTTTCTATCCTACCACGACTGAAAAGTTTCCTTTTGACACTTACCCTTTACACGGAGGTTACACGAGACAGTACTGTTAAGACAGTCGCAACACATTCACAAATTTTTACCCACACACACTAACTTTTGCTACTGTCTGCTCTACTATCTTAAGTTTTTTGTAGACAGTTGGCGGGACAGTAGCTAGGAGAGTAGAATGATATTTAGCATATCAAGTGACAGAATACGTGAAAATTTAATAGAATTAATGGAAAATTTACAATACTTTGGCGTACTCGTAGTTTTAACAAAAATTTTCTTCATAAAATAGAAATTTTTTTACTATTTTGTCTACTGTCTTGCCAACTGTCTTACCAACTGTCTGTACTCTTTTTCACAGACACAAAGTTTGACAATTAAAACGAATTTTTCACTGTCTTAACAGTACTGTCTCGTGTAACCCCCGTGTTATGAACAAATTTATTAACAAAACAATGATAATTGACAACTCTGAAAATAAAAAGCCGCAGTGGTGAAAATAAAAAGCCACTGACAAATACAACAAGTGTGAAAATTGTCAAACTTTGTTTAATGATATATAATAAAATATGCATGTAATTATTTGAATGTTCAATTCAACATATTCCTTTATCACAACTTAAAGATTAAAATGTTAAAACACTCAATCCATACATTATTTTTCTTGTTTGCAAACGAAGTTCCAGCAGAAAAAATCAGAAAAAGAAGAAGATCGTTCCATTTTTTAATCTCACCATGAATAGCAGCTGTTTAAGTAAAAGCAAATTTTTCAAAAATGTTGACAAATACAACAACTGAAGAAATTGCCAAACTTGAAAAGCATATATAGACCAATATAAAGCGAATTAATAATAAGTTTTGGTTGCAAACATCTTATTGCAACATAACTTAGGTATTTATATACTAACAAACATATTATATGCATTAATTTCAGGAGTTGCCAAGTAATTTCTTTGTGAGACTGCGGCCGATTAAGAACAAGAGGCGATAATTGTTGATATTTTTATGCACAAATACATGCAAACATTTTTTGAAGTTATATTTTCTAATTTTCCTATCTTGTTATCTTTGCTGTCTGTATTGATGACGAGAGTTCCTCGGAAAAATACGATGACGCAAACCAAAGATTTACCCTCTACCAAAATCGTTCAACGCGCCTAAAAAAGTTTTCACTTCAAAAAAACACAATTTTTTTTACATTATACACGGTTACAAATTTTGGACAACTTTTTAATCCAAACTTTGGTTTAAAGGAATTTTTAATCCAAAAAGTACTACTTTTTAATCCAAACATTAGTTTAATTTAGCTGGGTCTCAAGCTCACGTTCCTGAAAAGAATTTACTTGCATTCGTAATGATGCAAAATAAGCGCAACTATGTTAACAACTGAGTTGGATGAGTTTATGGGGTATTGGACCAGCACATCAGAGGACGTGTCTTCAAATCACGAACTGGTCAGAACATTTTTTTTTAAATTAATTTAACTAGGTCTCGAACCAATAAGATGGATGAGTGGATAAGGTACTGGTCCAGCACAACAGACGACGTTTGTTCAAATCATGAACTGGTACGTTTGTGCAAATCATGAACTTGCTCAAATCATGAACTTTTTTCGGATTGAAAACTAATCTTTTTTGGATTGGAAAATTTTAAAATTTTCCTTGGATAAAAAAGTAATCTTTTTTTGGTGTTGTCTTATATGTAATCCAAAAAAGTTCAAAATTTAGTCCAAGATTTTTAACCGTGTATAATATATGCTTAATATGTACATTTAACATAAGTTGTGTTTCTTTGTTTACAAAAATTCTAAAAGACATGACTTTACAGTGGTGTTAGCCCTTAACCCGAATCACCCTGAGCAAATTTTTTAAATTTTCAGAATGACCTGTTAACGCAAATATAAAGTGGTTTAAACTAAGATCAGCACATTTTAAGTTTTTGTGTTTGCATTGCCATATGGCAACGACAGGGTGTTTCGGGTTAATACAAAATTGTCAATAGTCAAAAGATATTATCATTGTCATTGTCATTGTCATTGTCATTGTCATTGTCATTGTCATTGTCATTGTCATTGTCATTGTAATTGCAATTGTCATTGTCATTGTCATTGTCATTGTCATTGTAATTGTCATTGTCATTGTCATTGTCATTGTCATTGTCATTGTCATTGTCATTGTCATTGTCATTGTCATTGTCATTGTCATTGTCATTGTATTGGTCATTGTCATTGTATTTGTCATTGTCATTTTTATTGTTATTTTTGTCACTACAGGCGCCAGCTCAAAACGTTTAGTAAGTTTAACCAAACTGTTTTCTCTGTGTAGTGTAATGTAGTGTTTGAGTGATAATTTCTCTGCAGTTGTGCGTATTTGATCTTGACTTTGAAGTAGTTTTAGTTGATATTGTTGTTGTTTGGTGCTTGTTGGTCTCACAATTACTGAGATAGCTGCCAGCATTTTGAAGTACCATTCAACGCCAATCACCAAGTGACGTCTAAGGTACATCTTGGAAAATCTTTTGACGATAGTTTGTGATTTACAAAAACAAATTATACGAGTTATCGCATGTTTATCTTCTCAACAGGCACTCAGGAGATTATATGTTCGATTCCTAACATTTTGTTTGCATGTTTTCGTCGTCACTTTTGAGACACTTCTGAAGCTCGGTTCTGTAACTATTGCGACAAATGTCACTTTTTCTGACGAAGTTTCATTCCATAGTACCCATTTTTGCGAAACTAGTATTTCTGTAACTGATAAGCAAGAAATAGTGGTCCGCGAACAAAAAGATACACAAGTGAAAGGGAATATATTAAATTGCAACAAGTGACAGAAAACTTTATGATAAATTGCATGAGGTTCCTTTATGTATAAACAACAAAAAAAAAGCATATATAAATATTGTTTGGGCTTAATATATGTACATGGCGGAAATTTACATGTTTTTACAATTTATGCTGACAATTTCATGTCTTGATGGTAAGCAATTTGTCACTTAGTGATGTTGATATTAAATGCAAAAATACAATGCGATCCGAGTATTATTTTAATGTGGTTGCGTAATACAATTATACAAATTCTATCGTGAAAGTAATACCATTTATGAAATATTTCAGTTTATATATTCATAATATAGGTATACATTGACGTACATATAATATTTGGTTAATAATATATTTATAATCTACATGAAAAAATTTATTTTATACCTTGTATTCGGTAGAAATCTACAATTTGTAACATAGATACATTTATGTGAATATAACTGTTGCACAAATAAACAAAAATGTTTCTCACCAAGTTAGAACATAGTTAGGAATTCAATCGATTCGAGTCGCATATTTCAGTTTACAGAAACACTTCGTCTATTGAATTCTTTCAAAAGTAGAATTTAAACAAGCCAGACGAGTCACGATTTTCTCATTTTATTACAGAGACAGCGCAAGTGAGAATGACGTCACAATGACGTCAAATTGAGGAAATCTGATGAGAACTGTGGTGAGAAAAGTTACAGAACCGAGCTACTGGAAAGTCGCTTTTGAGTCTGCCTCGAAATAACCAAAAAGAGACTATTGAAGTTTCTATTACGAGACGCCATCAAAGTTACGCTGGCGGGGAACAGTTTCTCCCGACAAAAGTCAGTTACATGTCAACGCTTACATGTCACGCTTTGGTGTCTTCGGCGATAGTAAATGTTGGCAGGGTCATTTCATGTAATTAAGATTAAATTGAAGTCATATTTCGAAAACGTCTTTTAAAACAAAAGACTTAAGAAACGAGCTCATCTTATTTAATACTGAAGACTCTTCTTATTCTTATACAATTGGATTTGTTTTATATAATGACGAAAGTCTGTAGATTTTTCTAACAGATGTAGCAGTTACTATTATTGACTATTTTAAAAGCATATAAACTAAAAACGTTCCTCTGTCTATCATATTTTTTGATTATTCGAATCTTTAAACTTAGCTAAAAAGCTAAACAAGAACCACATGACCTCAATCACCTTCGCTATGAAATAAGTATAAAGGAAAGTTTACAAATAATTTGATTTTTTGACAAAACGACCTAAATTAAATGTGCAGATTTTAGAAGACGCGGTAAAAGTTGTAACAGGTGTGGCAAAAGTGTGCGTGCCTAGTTTAATGAGAAATTAAATAAATAATCAAAAATCGCAAGTAAACACGAACACACAAATTCACTTAGTGATTTATTCAAGCATATTTTATTCGCAATATCAGTTTTTGTTTTTACTTTTGCTTGGATTCGTACCAAAGCGAAATTAAATTGAGGTAAATATTCCTTCTGTTTTTTTTTATATTTCAACTTTTACAGCTGCACATTTTTTCCAGCATTTTCGTAGACAAAATATCTAGCTAAGCAATTGTTAAGTAGGTTATTGTGATGCCAGTAAATCGTTGTTATTGTTTTACTCGACTTCTGTAACCGACTTCATGCGATCATTTGCATTACGTGCGAATTGCAAAAATGTTGGCTTTCGGCATAGATTTAGTTTTAAATTAAGCTTTTAATGGACTTAAAAATAAAGTAAAATCAGTTAAATAAAAAAAAATATTATTTTTAATTTTTTTTTTTGAGTCAAAAGATAATCTTTCTTTATATAAGACCTCCATCCAGCTCTGAAGTTATTTCTATAAAAAAACAATTAATTGTTATTTTATCATTCTGTGCTAGTGGAAACAATATAAACTATTTGAAATCTCAGATTAACAGCCCTATTCTGGCAACTTGACAATAGTCAACCAGTATTTTAATTTTTTCTATGTGTTTGTTGTAACTTTTGTATTTAAAAACAATTCTTGAAGCTTAAAAATAAAAAATTTTGATAAAAATTATCAACCGCTTTTCAAATAGTGACAATTTCATTAAAAAATTTTGTTTTTTAGCTTCCAATTTTGTTCTGATAGAAAAAAATTACAACATACACATAGAAATTTCATAAATACTGGTTGATTATTGTCAAGTTGCCAGAATAGGGCTGTTAATGTCACATTTTTTATTTTCCGATACAATTAATTTGCGATAAAATTCAAACGTTGTACGACTTTTTGTTGCACAAGTTACATTAGCATTTTCTACATTTTTTTAAGGTACAATTTTTGAGCAGCTACGTATTGCTGTTGAGAATAAGTTCAAAGCAGGAATCTCAAATGCCTGCTTGTAGCTCCCTCTCGCAAGCCCATGCAATCTTCGTAACTTCTTGTCATTTAGCCTTCGTATCATGGCAGTTAGAGAAAAGTATATCGTCGCTCACCCACTATCCTGAAGACTAGCCTTAAAGGCTCCGCGGGATACACGAAAAATTTAAAATATTGGCGTAAAATTTGAATGAAATAAACTTACGTACTTACTTGTAGAACGGCCGTAATTGACTTTTTTTTTAATTAGAGTTTAGATAGAACTTTATATAGAACTAGTATTATTTGTGTCTAGTGAACAAAACAAAAAATGTCAATTAGGGCCGTTGTACAAGTGAGCGACGATATATATTCTTGATCAGCATCATCTCCTGAGTCAATTTAGTCATGGCCATCTGTCCGTCTGTCTATATGGGATCACGATAACAGCCGTAATTTTAGAGCTAAAACTGAGTTGAAGTTCGAAACTGAGTCAAATCGAATGAAAACCACGCCTACCTCTAATACAAAGTAAATTTACCAAAACGGTAAAATCTTTTCAAATCCTATAAGAATTAATCTAATGACGCAAATATGCACTCTGAGTATACAATTTGAAAAAATCAAATGAAAACAATGCTTGCATCAACTCTCAACCGATTCCATATAAAACAGCAGCCTACTGGAAATCCATGATCGTTTAATTGTGTGATGATTGCATTTGTTTTATTTAATTTTTTAGAATCTATTTTTTTTGTTATTTCCGAAATAATGTGGCCAAACCTTTCTATGGCCAAAATGCCGTACTTGAGAGAAAATAAATTTAGTAAGAAATATTTTGTTTAAAGTCAAAACTCATTCTTAATTTTTTATGCAAAAAGTGCTGATATTTAAATAAAAAATACCAGAGTTAATGAAGTTACAATTTTTACATTGTCTCTTGAACTCCTCCCCACTATTTTATTTTCAACATCGTTTTATACATTGAAACTCATTGAGCCATTGTTTACATGTGTTAGTCATGACCTAATGCCATTCAAAAAGCGTTGTGTGTGACGAAAGAAAAGAAATAAAAACAAAATGTGTAGCTGCATAATTTCAGCTGGTGTTGTGGTCTCATGATGGCACTACAATTGAATACACGCCTCTAACAAATGAAAGAATAATTTATATATAAAATCAATTATTTTTTTGTTTATGTAATTATCAAAATTTATATCTATTAATAAAGAAGGATTCCCCTAATAAATCAACTCGTTTTGTTTTTCCTCACATCAGCATAGTTCAGTAAGGTCAAGAACATGGTTTGTATTATCAACTTATAAACAGCAACAACATTATACTTCAACCACCAGTACCGATTATCCCTACTAAAAATAATGTGTAGTCAAGCGTATGATCATAAACGTATAAGGAGTATGTAATAAGTCATAAAAATTTTAAAAATTTGTTACAACCCGAATTTCAACAGCATCGCTGATAGCAGTACTGAGCAGAAGTTGAGTTCTCTTCACTTTCGCAAGCTGCAGTCTTGTAGGCTTATCTTCAATCTATTTTCCATCTACCCATTTGTCTGTCCGTCCATCTACCTATTCATCCACCAACACAAGCAGCAGTCTTGCATTCTTATCTCAAATTTGTAACAACAACAACATGCTCTACACTCTACTATTGCTCCAGTCACAACAAAAAATCACACTACTTTTCGGCAGCGACGCCGACTGCGCAGTCTGCCACGATGTTGTGAATTTTGAGCCCCATAAGAAAATACACGAGTTTTTGGATTAGAATATGTTAAAGATGGTATTACATGCAACTTAATTAGTAAATCAAACTCTGAAGATAATATTGAATTCATATTTGTTTACATAACTGTGGCAACGCCAGCAAACATCTGCTGAGAGAGTGCGAAGAATTTAGATGGCAGTCTTTTTACATGCACCTTTGCGTTAAGAATAGATAATCTTCGATGCTCGTGCTGAACATAAAATAAAGCATAAATTCTCTAGTGTACAATAAATATGTTATCCAGTCTACCTTTTTTTAAATTTAGTAAATAAAGTTAAATGAATTAATTGAATTAAAATTCATACGTCGATTTTATTTTCTAAGCTGCGCTTCAAAGGCATATACACGCGCACTCATTCAATAACCTCTAAAGTGGTGACCCCGAGAAAAAAAACAAAAATAGTTTTGTCTGGACAGACATTTGTTCCCGTTAAAAAGTTGCAAAATTTGGAAATAACAGCAAAAAATAATACCGTGTATCTAATTTCAACACATAACTTTGGTTAGTAAGTTTGCACGAATAGGAGGTTATAACGTGTTTGCCGAATAGAACATAAAAAAGCACAAGTTAAATAACTCGAGCACGTTTAAATTTTTCTTTTAACTTTTTTGCCAAAATAAGTCTCGTAAAGCAAAGCATGAGTACCGAAGACGAGCCTGGAAATAATGGTGACAGTCGGGCTCAAGTAGACGCTGCTGTGGCCCCACGTCTCAACCCACCTATCATGACTGCAACAAACATAGAGTCATATTTTATGTCTCTGGAATTTTGGTTTGCTGCATCGGGAGTAAAACTAGATACCAAGAAGTACAACTTCGTTATGGCGCAAGTGCCTCCTAATAAGTTGACGGAGCTGCGTTCAATTATTGAAGATACTCCACAGCAAAACAAGTATGACTACATCAAGGCAAAACTAACCTCACATTTTGCTGACAGTCAGCAAAGGCGCCTGCAACGTGTTTTGTCCGACATGCCACTTGGGGACATGAAGCCCAGTCAGCTTTTCAACGAAATGCGTCGGGTTGCTGGTAGCTCACTTTGCGAGACGGTTTTAGTTGATTTATGGGCTACACGCCTACCACCTCATGCGCAGGCTGCAGTAGTTGCTTCGAAAGGAGATTCTGTAGATAAAGTCGCGATCGCAGATGCCATAGTAGAGTCAATGGGTCTTCGTAACATCAACTTGGTACAGCAATCCTCACCAATGGTGAGTGAATCTAGCTCTGATCCTACGATTATGCTGCAGGCGCTGCAACGAGAAATCGCACAACTCTCAAAGCGTGTTGAGTCTATGCAGGTTCAGCGGCAAAATTCACGAAGCCGTTCCCGGTCGCGTAGCCATAAAGGCGCACGCGATAATCATTCAAGAAGAAATTCAACAACCGGGAGCTGTTGGTATCATCACACATTTGGCAACAACGCGCGGAAGTGCAAGAGCCCTTGCAATTACGTCAAAAATAATTCATCGCAATAATGTTGCTTAACTGAAGCTGCAGCTAGTATGGGCAAACAGCTTGATGCAGCCATTTTTCGCCTTAGCATTTCAGACACTACAAATAATATGCAATTTTTAATCGACACTGGCGCCGACGTGTCTGTTATACCGAAAGGCACACGCTCAGTTAAGTATAAACCATCTTCAATGAAATTGTTTGCCGCAAATGGAACTTCTATTAATGTATATGGAGAAGCGCTAATTAAAGTTAATTTAGGCCTGCGACGCGAGTTTTTGTGGAAGTTTTTAATTGCTGATGTTACCTCGGGTATTATTGGAGCCGATTTCATCAGACACTTCGATTTGCTCATCGATCTCAAGCGAAAGCGGTTAATCGACAAAAGCACTTCCTTAGAAGCAACTGGACACATGGCTATCGCAGATAATTTATCAATTAAAACATTTGAAGCGTCTTCTTCCTATGCCGACATCTTGAAAGAGTACTTACCGATCACGCGCCTTAACCAGCCTGGCACCACTACAAAATCATCCGTGGTGCACTACATCGAAACTCGTGGTCAACCTGTTTTTGCTCGCCCCAGACGCCTATCGCCAGACAAGCTAGAAGCAGCCCGAGCTGAATTCGAAAGTTTAATGAAACTCGGCATTTGCAGACCGTCACGAAGTAACTGGGCAAGTCCGCTGCATATGGTGCAGAAGGCAGATGGCACTTGGCGGCCATGTGGCGACTACCGGGCCTTGAACGCCATCACGGTACCAGACAGGTATCCGATACCATACCTGCATGACTTTACAAGCAATTTGCAAGGTAAGACGATATTTTCTAAAGTCGACTTGCAAAAAGCTTTCCATCAGGTACCAGTGCATCCGGACGACATTCCAAAAACTGCCATTGCCACACCTTTTGGCTTATTCGAGTTCGCATATATGACATTCGGATTGCGAAATGCAGCCCAAACCTTTCAAAGGCTGATTCATGAGGTGGTGCGTGGTTTGGATTTTGTTTTTCCTTATATGGACGACATATGCATCGCATCGACAAGTCCAGAAGAGCACAAGTATCACCTTCGTGAGCTATTTGAAAGACTCCAAAAGTACAACCTAGCAATAAACGTATCCAAATCTGAATTTGGCCGAAAAGAGATAACTTTTCTCGGCCATTTGGTTACAGCGGATGGCATTCGACCACTTCCCGAGCGAGTAGGCGCCATTAGCAACTTTACCAGACCTACGACGGTTAAAGAGCTGAAAAGTTTCTTGGCGATGATAAATTTTTATAGACGCTGTATTCCTCACGCCATCGAAGCTCAGGCGCCACTCCTATCTATGTGCCCAGGTAATATAAAAAATGATCGTTCATTGCTTAACTGGTCCACAGAAACAGAAGCAGCTTTTGAGCAATGCAAACAGCAACTCGCAAACTCAACCTTGCTGGCGCATCCATCGAAGAACGCTGAATTATCTCTTTGGGTGGATGCATCCAACACTGCGGCAGGTGCCGCACTTCACCAAGTGGTTAATGGTGCTCTTCAACCGCTAGGATTTTTCTCTAAAAAATTCGACAAAGCGCAACTACGGTATAGCACCTACGACCGCGAGCTGACAGCAATTTACTTAGCGGTTAGACATTTTAAATTTATGCTGGAAGGACGGTGCTGCCACATCTACACGGACCACAAGCCTATTACATACGCTTTTCGGCAAAATCTAGACAAAGCGTCAAGTCGGCAAGTGCGGCAGTTAGATTATATCTCACAGCTGACGACTGACATCCGACACGTTAAAGGTGAAGAGAATGTAACAGCGGATTTGCTATCCCGTATTTCGACCATGGTAGCTGCACCCGTTGACTATGAGAATTTAGCCAAAGATCAAAAAACAGACTCAGAATTACAACAGTTGCTTGAAGGTAACTCAGACTGTTCTCTTAAATTAAAACTTTTTGTGATTCCAGGTAGCTCAGAGCAGTTGTACTGTGATTTTTCAACAAATTCAATTCGACCATTTGTAACAAAGGGATTGAGACGATCGGTTTTAGAATCTACTCACAACTTGTGCCACCCTGGTGGTCGTGCTACTGCCAAACTGATGACGCAGAGATTCGTTTGGCCTGGTATCCAGAAAGACAGTAGAGCCTTTGTCAAGGCATGCATTCAGTGCCAGCGCGCGAAAGTTAACCGCCACACATTTTCTCAACTGCAGCGTTACCCATTACCCGAGAGGCGCTTTTCTCACATCAACATCGACATAGTTGGTCCATTTCCGCTCAACAATGGGCAGCGCTATTGTCTCACACTGATTGACAGATTTACCAGGTGGCCGGAAGCCGTACCGATTCCAGACATGACCGCACCAACAATTGCACGTGCACTGATTGATAATTGGATATCGAGGTTTGGTGTTCCGGACTCAATTACATCAGATCAAGGTCGTCAATTCCAATCAGCACTTTTTGCCGAGCTGGCTCGTACGCTAGGAATTGCGCACCTCAGAACGACGCCGTACCACCCGCAGTCGAACGGCTTGATTGAGCGATGGCACCGGGTAATGAAAGCTGCAATTTTATGCCATAGCCACGAGCGATGGACGGAATACCTTCCAATAATCTTACTCGGTCTGCGTACAACTTACAAAGAAGATCTGAAAGCGTCTCCTGCAGAACTGCTGTATGGTGCTACTCTGCGTATTCCATCAGAGTTCTTTACAGAAAATCAAAATAATCGAACCGAAACAGAAGTCGTCGTCGAGCTACGAAACGCGATGCAACGGCTAAGAGCAACCGATACATCCTGGCACGCGTCTAATAAGGTGTTCATACACCCCGATCTTCAAACTTGTGACAATGTGTTCGTCAGAAACGATTTTATTCGGCCATCTCTATCACATCCGTATGATGGCCCCCACAAGGTTCTATGCAGATCTGACAAATACTTTAAAATCAGCGTAAATGGAAAAATGAAAAACGTCTCAGTAGATCAACTTAAGCCTGCTTACATAATAGATGACGTAGCACAACCATCGAGCTTGGAGCGAGGGCTATTAGAAAAAGCTTCAGCATCAACCAAGGTCACTCGTTCTGGACGTCGCGTAGTAATTCCTGATCGTTATCGTTAAACAGTGCACCGTTTATAGGAGGGGTGTACTGTGGCAACGCCAGCAAACATCTGCTGAGAGAGTGCGAAGAATTTAGATGGCAGTCTTTTTACATGCACCTTTGCGTTAAGAATAGATAATCTTCGATGCTCGTGCTGAACATAAAATAAAGCATAAATTCTCTAGTGTACAATAAATATGTTATCCAGTCTACCTTTTTTTAAATTTAGTAAATAAAGTTAAATGAATTAATTGAATTAAAATTCATACGTCGATTTTATTTTCTAAGCTGCGCTTCAAAGGCATATACACGCGCACTCATTCAATAACCTCTAAATAACTTATGAATGCAAAAACTACTTGTCAGCACAGTTTATAGGCCAAATCGATATGTCCATACAGAAAACTTAATGTTGAAAATTGAATCGGTGGTAAGCTCGACATTTATCACATGCTATCAGTAAATGATAAATTTGATTTCCTACAACGTAAGTATGTTCCTTCTAAAACTAAAGTTTTAATTCATGGCCTATCCAGTACCATTAAAAGTTTAATAAAAAAAGTAATGTAGCGTATAATAAATGGAAACGTCTCAAAACACCCGAGCGCTATAATCTTTTCCGAATATGCAGAAACAATGTAGTTAGGGCGGTGAAAATTGCCAAGTTAGCATATTATGAATCTCAATTTAGATCTGTCACAGACAGCAAAAAGAATTGGAATATTATTCGGCAAATTGGAGTTGGTAAAAATGTTTCACCTACAGACATAAGCGTAGACGTCGAGCTCTAAATAACTAATTTATAGATATTCCTATGCCAGCTCCAAATGTCAACTGTTGTCACATCTTGCAGAGATCTTTAAACTCGTACTTAGCTTTTAGTTTTCAATGCGATGAATATACAGAAGTACAGCGAAGTTTCTTATAGATTAAATCGAATGAAGTAAGTTTCGATGAAATACATCCCAGGTTTTTTAAGTGTACTTCTTTAGCTCTTATCTCTTTCATTATTAATATTTTCAGTACCATCATAACGAAATCAGAATTCCCTGCTATTTGAAAACAAGCTTAAATAATTCCCATCTCTCAAATTGATAATGCATTTCGCCCCATAGCAATTTTACCATTTTTATCAAAAGATTCTGAAGCGCTGATGTACAACTAAATAAACAATTATCTTTTGGACAGTAAGCTGCTAACTTACAGACAGGATTCCGACCACCTTTCCCATCTAAAATTCAAAGGAAAAGAAACCTTTATCACGCAATAACAAACATTAATAACCATTGTATAAAATTAACAAAAAAATCCCATCGCAATTTAAAAAAAACACAAAAAACCCCACGGAAACTTAAAATAACCAAGGAAATCCCATTTGTATTAAAAAAACCCTGTTCTTTTAAAAATTACTACAGTAAATACCACGGACATAACAAATTGTCGAAACTGAAACAAAAAATTAATTTTTTATGTATAAACGAATATAAACGAACAAGTAGTATATTTCGACGACTGATTTTTATTAGTCTTTTAGTAATAATATTCAATGAAAAAAGAGTATTGAAATAACGGGTCGCGAATAAATCGCATTTTTAACGGTGCGTTGATTGTTTTGATGTGTTTGCTTTTAATGCGTTCCCAATGCATGTAATTATTTTAAGAGTGAAAAAACTTCCTAGCAAACCAAAGTAACCGAAATCTGAACGAATTCGTTGCGAAAATCATATAGAGGGGCTTAGACCATTTTGACAATAAACAAAATATGACAAATTTATGCTTTTATGTATATCGTCGTTGCGGGTGCAATACCGCGTATCCGCCACTTGCAATACCACGTATATTGCAGAAATGCTAAAATTAATTTCATTTTCATTTTGATCATTTATGATTGAAAGCAAAAGTATAATTTCAATAAATGTGCAGTTCAGTTGAAAATCCATTTAATAAAATTTTAAAAAATTTTCCGTAAAATTTTACCATCATCGTATGTGTGTATACGCAAGTGACGGATACGCGATATTGCACGCGAAACCACGATATATTTACACATATTAAGCTGAAAAATAAAAATAAATCCTTCAAAACAAAAAACTTCCACAAACAAAAGAACCCCACGTGAATTAAAAAAAACAACACTCAATTAAAAAATCCCATGGGAATTTCCATTTCCCACGCAATTAAAAATAACCAAAAATCGAAAAACGAATATTTTCGAAGTATGTAACTCCATAATTTTTTCCCGAAATCAAAAATGTTCAAATCTGAGAGCATAGAAATTAAGAAAAATGTCAATTTTTGCGATTTGAGCCAAAAACCATTCAAAATTTATATATTTTGGGGGTGCTGCTTCTTCACCCCAACCGAACTCCACTTTCAAAAAAATATGTAAGAAATAATAATTTTTAAAAATTAAAGTTTTTTCCTAAATGACCTCTATGTTTATTATGTTGACTTTATATGATTTAAATACAAATTCTAAATGTTTGATAGTTTAAATCATACTTGATTTTAAATACAAATTCTAGTTGTTTGACAGTTTAAAATCGTTTATCGAGCTTAAGGTCAAAGTTAGAAACAATTAATTGTTCTAACGAATTTTTCTAAAGAAACAACAACAACAACAAAGTTTTTTCAATATGAAAGGAAAAAAACCACTAGCAAATTGATTTTATTGTACAATTTCTGCGTGTTAAACGCGTCATCAGAAATCTTTGTGATTGCCCGTGCAAGCGCGTAGACGCACTGCACCATCGGGGCGATGAGATTTTGAAGCTTCAATTTCTCATTTTTTCCCTTAATTTCATAATGCCACATTTGTTGTTGTATTTCTGTTTTTACTTTAGTTTCTATGCCTATATTATATGTAGTCCAACAGCCTGCTGGAATTCTGCACTAACAAAACATGCTTTGTTAGTGCAGAATTCCAGCAGGCTGTTGGACTACATATAATATAGGCATAGAAACTAAAGTAAAAACAGAAATACAACAACAAATGTGGCATTATGAAATTAAGGGAAAAAATGAGAAATTGAAGCTTCAAAATCTCATCGCCCCGATGGTGCAGTGCGTCTACGCGCTTGCACGGGCAATCACAAAGATTTCTGATGACGCGTTTAGCACGCAGAAATTGTACAATAAAATCAATTTGCTAGTGGTTTTTTTCCTTTCATATTGAAAAAACTTTGTTGTTGTTGTTGTTTCTTTAGAAAAATTCGTTAGAACAATTAATTGTTTCTAACTTTGACCTTAAGCTCGATAAACGATTTTAAACTGTCAAACAACTAGAATTTGTATTTAAAATCAAGTATGATTTAAACTATCAAACATTTAGAATTTGTATTTAAATCATATAAAGTCAACAATTTTTAAAAATTTCGAAGCATCCTCAAGATCCAACAAGATCTTTGTTTTTAATTGATGGCATGTTCTTGTGTGCTGTTTTTTGCAACTAAAATTTTATTTATAGAGTTAAATTTGTATTTTCTGTAAAATTGTTTAAATCTGTACATAAAAAGTAAAGTGCTCTTAATTTAAGTCTTAATTTTGACTGTTTTTAAAAAACAAGTACCAGTTGCAAGTAAATATAATTTTTTTTCTACATGGTCTTTTTTTTGACGATTTTGAAATAACACAGTTCACTAACAAATTTTTTTGAACGAATTTTTCGATTCGAAGAAAGAATTTTGGTTTACCAACAATTTTTATGCTGACCACTGGTTTACGATTACAAGTTTCGGGGAACACCCGATTTCTATAGTATTTTTTACGCTGTACTCTAACTTCTTTTTTCTTTTGGGTTTTTTAATAAAAATTTATTGTTTTTGTTTAGTATAATTGTATGTTATATAAAAATTATCTCTTTTTTGCACGGTTTTGTGGTAGAAAATTTTAAAGTTTGTCAACTTACAGGATTTTTCAAAGTTTTGTAATGCTCCCTACATTTACCATATGTCGCTTGTAAAGTACAAAGATTTTTTTACACGTTTTACTACGGAACGTAACTACTGTGTAAAAAAAGATTTAAGTTAGTATTGAAATACAGAAAACCACAAGTCCCAATTTATTAATGACTGTAGCAATAAATAATCTCAATGTCATGCTTATGTAACTCTCCCAAAATCAGTATCAATAACATTAATGATTTTTTTTCATTGCTAAACTTTCACTAAAATCAAAGCTGTGCGCATTCCCGTCATTGGAATGTTTAAATATGCCAAAAAAAAAACCACAAACAAAAACCTATTTATTTCAAAAAATTATGTAACTCAGTCAATAACAACACATTCTGTGCGCTATCATCGGCAACACCAACAGCAATCATGACGCTTTGACGGGCTTATATAAGTGGAAGATCGCAAAAATAGAAATCGATTAAAAAAATTAAAAAAACAAAACAAGGCTATCAAATAAAATTCCACAAGAAATCTTCGTTTTCTTACATGATTATTATATAATTTTGGGTGTACAACAAATTGAGCGACAACATGTAACTAAGCATTGATGTGCTCAGTACTTCAACCACTGAACCTCTACACAACAGCATCTTGTAAAGTTGTCCGACAACTTTCTTTTGAAAGAGAAAGGAATTTAGTTCGTTTTTAGCACTGGTCATTGTTTTTGTTTTGGAATTTTTCTTTTCACTTGTTTGTATGTGCAACTTTTTGCATTCGCATGTTTTTTCAATAAAACCTGAAAGTAAAATGCCAATATACTGATTCTTGCAGATTGGCATCTTCTGCTACGACTTTCCATCGATAACATGCGATGACCTAAGATTTATTTCTGCTGGGCGTGCTTCACAAAAACAGGCATCAACTTTTTAAAGTTTCCATTTCAAAATTTTCAAGATATAGCGATTTCCCAGTGTGCACTAAATGCGTTAATAACATTGATTGCACACTTTGCTCTTTGTAATAAAGTGAAATTTTTTTAATAACATTAAATAATCGCTGAACGAAAATCTGTTAATTTGGTTAAGTTAATTAAAAATCTCAAACGGCTGAGAAAACGCCACAGTTAAGATTTAGGCGAAGAAAGTTTCGTAAATATCTGTTTGTTATGGGTAAACTCTTTAAAAGCCTTGAATAAAAAATTATTTCCGGTTATAAAGTGGAAGGTTTGAGATCGTTTTGAGTGTTTGAAAATTATTTGATGAAGACAATAATTGGTTAAAAATACAATCCCTACAAACTTTACATTGGTTTTTGTAGGGAAGTTTTTGTAGGGAAGTTTTTGTACTATATACTACTTTTGTACTAACGTTTGGTTAATGAAATTTTAACGAGTCTGCCGTGCAAAGAATAAGATATTTGAAAAGTTTATAAAAAAATATTTATATTAAATTATTTATAAATATAAATTTATAAATATTGTATCAATATTTTCAATTTTAAACTCAATTTACAAACAAAAATTTCTACTCCGTATTGGTTCGCTTTTTGTATTTTTTAAGGCATTGTTCCTTTCGACTCCTTAATTCAATACCAATCTTCTCTAATGGTAAAAATTCAATACCAATCTTCTCCAAGTCCTGCAAAGCTTCCCTTGGATACTGTGACGATGCTTAATCTGACCAGAAAAGTACTTTATCGTCATAACACTCATCATCCATAACACAAATGTAAGAAGCAGATATCGCAAAGCATTTTTCATAAAGCACTTGCAACACTTGCAACACTTGATAATATTTATTTGCTTTTCTTCACTTGCTGGCTTGCTTGGTAATTTAAATTTTGCTCATATTACAAACTTTTTTAAATTACAAATGATTCCTTTTGTTTTACTTTATTTTATTTTATTTTATTTCATTTAATTTCATTTCATTTTCTTTCATTTAATGTAATTTAATTTAATTTAATTTAATTGAATTGAATTGAATTGAATTGAATTGAATTGAATTGAATTGAATTGAATTGAATTGAATTGAATTGAATTGAATTGAATTGAATTGAATTGAATTGAATTGAATTGAATTGAATTGAATTGAATTGAATTGAATTGAATTGAATTGAATTGAATTGAATTGAATTGAATTGAATTGAATTGAATTGAATTGAATTGAATTGAATTGAATTGAATTGAATTGAATTGAATTGAATTGAATTGAATTGAATTGAATTGAATTGAATTGAATTGAATTGAATTGAATTGAATTGAATTGAATTGAATTGAATTGAATTGAATTGAATTGAATTGAATTGAATTGAATTGAATTGAATTGAATTGAATTGAATTGAATTGAATTGAATTGAATTGAATTGAATTGAATTGAATTGAATTGAATTGAATTGAATTGAATTGGATTGAATTGAATTGAATTGAATTGAATTGAATTGAATTGAATTGAATTGAATTGAATTGAATTGAATTGAATTGAATTGAATTGAATTGAATTGAATTGAATTGAATTGAATTGAATTGAATTGAATTGAATTGAATTGAATTGAATTGAATTGAATTGAATTGAATTGAATTGAATTGAATTGAATTGAATTGAATTGAATTGAATTGAATTGAATTGAATTGAATTGAATTGAATTGAATTGAATTGAATTGAATTGAATTGAATTGGATTGAATTGAATTGAATTGAATTGAATTAATTTGGATTGAATTGAATTGGATTGAATTGAATTGAATTGAATTGAATTGAAGTGAAGTGAATTGAATTGAATTGAATTGAATTGAATTGAATTGAATTGAATTGGATTGAATTGAATTGAATTGAATTGAATTAATTTGGATTGAATTGAATTGGATTGAATTGAATTGAATTGAATTGAAGTGAAGTGAATTGAATTGAATTGAATTGAATTGAATTGAATTGAATTGAATTGAATTGAATTGAATTGAATTGAATTGAATTGGATTGAATTGAATTGAATTGAATTAATTTGGATTGAATTGAATTGGATTGAATTGATTTGAATTGAATTGAATTGAATTGAATTGAATTGAATTGAATTGAATTGAATTGAATTGAATTGAATTGAATTGAATTGAATTGAATTGAATTGAATTGAATTGAATTGAATTGAATTGAATTGAATTGAATTGAATTGAATTGGATTGAATTGAATTGGATTGAATTGAATTGAATTGAATTAATTTGGATTGAATTGAATTGAATTAATTTGGATTGAATTGAATTGGATTGAATTGAATTAAATTTAATTGAATTGAATTGAATTGAATTGAATTGAATTGAATTGAATTGAATTGAATTGAATTGAATTGAATTGAATTGAATTGAATTGAATTGAATTGAATTGAATTGAATTGAATTGAATTGAATTGAATTGAATTGAATTGAATTGAATTGAATTGAATTGAATTGAATTGAATTGAATTGAATTGAATTGAATTGAATTGAATTGAATTAAATTGAATTGAATTGAATTGAAGTGAAGTGAAGTGAAGTGAAGTGAAGTGAATTGAATTGAATTGAATTGAATTGAATTGAATTGAATTGAATTGAATTGAATTGAATTGAATTGATTGAATTGATTGAATTGAATTGAATTGAATTGAATTGAATTGATTTGAATTGAATTGAATTGAATTGAATTGAACTGAATTGAATTGAATTGAATTGAATTGAATTGAATTGATTTGAATTGAATTGAATTGAATTGAATTGAATTGAATTGAATTGAGTTGAGTTGAATTGAATTGAATTGAATTGAATTGAATTGAATTTTATTTTATTTTATTTTATTTTATTTTATTTTTTTGTATTTTATTTTATTTTTTATACTTTGTTTATTTTTTGATAACACAAATTTTGAAAACTTCCAATTTTTGTTAAACTTTCAGAATGAAATCTTCTTATTCCTCTTAATAATTTAATAATTTAATAATTTAATAATTTAATAATTTAATAATTTAATAATTTAATAATTTAATAATTTAATAATTTAATAATTTAATAATTTAATAATTTAATAATTTAATAATTTAATAATTTAATAATTTAATAATTTAATAATTTAATAATTTAATAATTTAATAATTTAATAATTTAATAATTTAATAATTTAATAATTTAATAATTTAATAATTTAATAATTTAATAATTTAATAATTTAATAATTTAATAATTTAATAATTTAATAATTTAATAATTTAATAATTTAATAATTTAATAATTTAATAATTTAATAATTTAATAATTTAATAATTTAATAATTAAATAATTTAATAATTTAATAATTTAATAATTTAATAATTTAATAATTTAATAATTTAATAATTTAATAATTTAATAATTTAATAATTTAATAATTTAATAATTTAATAATTTAATAATTTAATAATTTAATAATTTAATAATTTAATAATTTAATAATTTAATAATTTAATAATTTAATAATTTAATAATTTAATAATTTAATAATTTATTAATTTAATAATTTAATAATTTAATAATTTAATAATTTAATAATTTAATAATTTAATAATTTAATAATTTAATAATTTAATAATTTAATAATTTAATAATTTAATAATTTAATAATTTAATAATTTAATAATTTAATAATTTAATAATTTAATAATTTAATAATTTAATAATTTAATAATTTAATAATTTAATAATTTAATAATTTAATAATTTAATAATTTAATAATTTAATAATTTAATAATTTAATAATTTAATAATTTAATAATTTAATAATTTAATAATTTAATAATTTAATAATTTAATAATTTAATAATTTAATAATTTAATAATTTAATAATTTAATAATTTAATAATTTAATAATTAGTTAATTTAATAATTTAATAATTTAATAATTTAATAATTTAATAATTTAATAATTTAATAATTTAATAATTTAATAATTTAATAATTTAATAATTTAATAATTTAATAATTTAATAATTTAATAATTTAATAATTTAATAATTTAATAATTTAATAGTTAAGTTACTCTTTGTGCAGCATGTAAAAGAAACTGTATTCTTATATGCTTACGTATTCTGCCTATTAAATTGAAATTGAAAATTGAAATGAAAACACTACTTGGAGTAATACAGTTTTAAGATTTTTTTTATAGTTCTTACGTTCAACATTCAAATTTGGTCAAAATGGAAGAATAAGCGAAATTGCTTATCTTTTGAAAAATCATAGATTCAACAAATCTTACTCGATTGGATTAAATTGGAGGTACTTTTGAAAAGAAAACAATAAGTAATTGTTTAAAAACTACACAAAGTTTTTTAAATTAAGATCAAATGAATGTAAAATGAAGGTCAAATAACAAAAATCTGAATATTTCGAGACTTTTATCTGAATTTGAAAAACTGAGTATGCCACTAAAATGTACGGCCGAAAATTAAGCTTACGTATCTTGACGTTGTTTTGTGTCTTTTTAAAAGTTAAAAATTTACCTGGGTGTAATTATCCTTTTTTTTAACAAAATACAATAACGTAGAAAATAATATCATTATGTTTTCATTTTAGTGAAATTTTTGAAGTGCAACTAACTTTGTCATTTTTAAAGATATGTTTATTATTTAGATGTCTTTGGAAAAAAAAAATAAATCACAAATATAATGCTAATAAAAATTTAGATTTATTACGCGAAATTCTGAGAAAATTGCGCTCAAACTTGAAATTTTGTAGTTTCAATGGATTTATTTCATCTTCACACGAGCACAGGTCGGAAGGGGCCTTTAAAGAATTATGTAAACACTACATGGGGGCGGGTGGTCTTTGCTTTGCTTATTTTTGCTGGCATGGGGGAGTCTGGATGATGATTACGTCAGAAGTATTAATGTTTTTACTTTTTCGGATTGTTTTACAAAATTAATCGATTTTGGTTTGAACATATATGGCAACACTACTTGTCTATGCTTCAAAACGAAACAGATTTTCAGGGATTCCCGAAAATAATATATACGTTTATTCGTTTATACAATCTGCGCTTGTTGTACTGAAAATCGTACAGTAAATGGGCTTGTCATATAAGTACGAAGCTGTTTTGTCTCTCTTTTGTCTCATCGTACAATAAATTTGATAATGGTAGTTTTTGTCAGATTTCGTTATTATTATTTGTTTGTCAAAGTGATAACATCGCTCGCTACCACATCCGTGTCTATCGCGTACGTCTATATTATTCAAAGGTTACAAAAAAATTATGCTTGATACTACATCGTACATCGCTTTTTGAACGTTAGTGGAGCGGAATACAATCTGCAGCACAACCGCATTGTACGACGAATTAGATATTTAGCGCTAAAGTCCTCTATTCCAAGCCTATTCCCTATTACTTAACTTATAACTGTTGCTCATAAATCAATAAAGAAACCAAAACACACTGAAAAATGCATGTACCAATGATTACGTAAGCATGGTAGGGTAAGAGCTTTGTTTACTTTTGCTGACGAGTGGAAGAAGGAGGTTAATAATTGCAAAAAATCTGCTTACGTAATACTTGAACGGCCCCTAAAGCGCTGATTATAATAGACGGAAGGGGACGTAGTTAAGTGTCATCGCAGCGGGACGAAACGTTTTCAAACGGAGTGGCGATTATAACAGCATCGGAAGAGGAGTTAATGTTTTTCTAAAATACATATTATTATAAAAAAAAAAATCCATCAATTCTTCTTTTCTGATTATTTTTAAATATAAATTCAATAAAAATTTAACAAAAATACGAAAAACAAAACAAATGCAGAAAAAAATTAATAGTAGCATCTATCAACATACATTTTTTACTCAAAACGTTACGGAACGCAGCGGAGAAATCAAAAACCAATAGATCTCAACGTCGCGTGCCGCTCAGTTCCATCTTATTATAATCGAAATCATAAGAAACTCATGTAATAGATTATACAGTGACATTTCACAACATTGTATAACGTTCCGTTCCATCTATTATAATCAGCGCTTAATGAATAAATCGGGTGAGTTCGTTGATAAACCGTTAGAAAAGTAAATTCTTGGTTTTTCAAATGAGCTCTTAAAATAAGTTTTCTATGAGTTTGTTTTTCTTCTAGAAACAATAGTTTGAATCAAAGTCATGAAGTACTTTATTTCTATGTAAAGTATTCTATTTCTATATATTTTTATTTCTATATAAAGTTGCTTTTTTAATTGAATTTTTGTTTTAATATCTTCAAGTTCCGTTAATAAAAATATATAAAAAAGAAAATGTTGACTACTATGCGTACTTTGACTTTGATTTCGATTTAAATATAATTTTATATATACATTTTTATTTTAATTGAATTCCCGATTTAATTTGAGTTCTAGATAACTACCATGAATTTAAAGTGGTCCTTTTAGAAGTAAAAACAATAAAACTTGACGGAAAAAATTAAAGCATTATTAAACACAATTAAACATAATTCAACATTAAAGTCAATTTGAAAAATGAAACTGCTACCAAGATAAGTGAATAACTGACAAGTTAAGTTTAATTGCTTCCAAGTTAAATGAAATAACTCCAAAAAAATATTTACAGACCTATTTTATTTTTAAATATGTTGTGAGTCATTTAATATTGTAATAAGCCCCAATTAAAAAAGACACAGTTTCGATTGTATCATAAGTACAGACGTAGAATTCCTGTTTATACAGTAATGGAGAAAAATTTTATTTTTTCATTTATATTTTTCAAAACTATTTTAAAGCATTTCATCTTCTAAATATAAATTATTCAAAAGCAAATTTGTTGTTGTTGTTGTTGCCTTCTTCAAACTTACTTGTTCTAAAAACCGCACAATTCATGTAAAAATTTGTTATGTTTTATAAAAAGTTTTCGTGTGATATTTTTAGTGATAAATTTGTTGTTCTTATGCATTTTGTAAGTTGGTTAAAACTAAAAGTAATTCGAAGTTATGTTTAATAAATGGAAATAAATATCGGAAAAATTTGAATTATTTATTTTTCCTGCAGTAAAGAGCTAATGCATATATGTTTATTTTAAAAGTAATTCAAAATTAAAATTTTAGCTAACAAAATATATATTTAATATGGAAAAATATAATGCAAAGTATAACTACATGGTTAAAAATCTTGTACTAAAATTAAAACTTTTCTGTACTACATATAAGTCAACTCCAGCTTTGGTTTCAAATCTAGTATATGAAAAATATCAAAAAATGGTTTTAATACACCTTTGATTTTAAATTTAGAAAAAGCTAAGATTAAAATATTACAAAAAAAAAATAAACACCGCTAGATTCAATACACAACATTTAGTTCGTAAACTCACTACTCTAACCACCTCCACATGGTTATGGGCCTCCATATAAAAAGCGCGATAAGCAAACATATGAACCGAGTCGCAGCATCAATAATATTGAGTAGCAGCATTGACAGGCTAACTTTTTACGGGTCTTAATCAAAATTTAGTATCCAAATGTTCTAGAATTTAGTATAAATTGTATTAAAAACAAAAAGTGATACAGAATTATACTTAAATTTAAATTAAAAAGGATAAAATTGAAACCAAAAACCTAAAATGTTAACCAAAAAGCTAAAATGGATGCTGTCATATTTCTTTTGGCTTAAACTCTAGTACAGAAGAATTTTAGCTTTGAGTTAGTATTTGCAAAGT